>OY288240.1:53948516-55248209 GCA_958450325.1 Agrostemma githago
GGCTTCAAGAAGAAACTGCAAAGTAGTTAGAATTCTGTTACAGAGAGAGTTTAATTCTTGAGAGAGAAAGCTTTCTCTCTCTAGCCGGCGTTGATTATTATTATTATTATTATTATTATTATTATTATTATTATTATTATTATTATTATTATTATTATTATTATTATTATTATTATTATTATTATTATTATTATTATTATTATTATTATTATTATTATTATTATTATTATTATTATTATTATTATTATTATTATTATTATTATTATTATTATTATTATTATTATTATTATTATTATTATTATTATTATTATTATTATTATTATTATTATTATTATTATTATTATTATTATTATTATTATTATTATTATTATTATTATTATTATTATTATTATTATTATTATTATTATTATTATTATTATTATTATTATTATTATTATTATTATTATTATTATTATTATTATTATTATTATTATTATTATTATTATTATTATTATTATTATTATTATTATTATTATTATTATTATTATTATTATTATTATTATTATTATTATTATTATTATTATTATTATTATTATTATTATTATTATTATTATTATTATTATTATTATTATTATTATTATTATTATCATTATTATTATCATTATTATTATCATTATTATTATCATTATCATTATCATTATTATTATTATTATTAATTTTTTTTTTTTATTTTTTTATTTTGCAAGGAAGGTATCATTTCATTTCATTGTGAAAGAAATTACAGCTTTGCAAAAAACTACCACACTAGAGTATTACGCACATCTAGACTTCCAAAGCCTCAATGACTCTATGATACTTCGGACTATTTCTATAACTAGCAAATCGTGTGATAACCAAGAATTTAATCTGAGAAAGGATCGCCTCTACAGTAGCTTTCTTATCTACAAACAGTCTTTTGTTCCGCTCCTTCCATATGCAGTAAATAGCAGCTGCCAGACTAACTTTGAGCCAAACCATCTTCCAATGTTTCCGTCTATTGGCTGTCAGCATCCAACGTGAGATCGTGGGCAAGCAAATTTCAGAAATCTGCAAATGCAACCATCTAAGGATACCCATCCAAACTGCCTTTGAGAAATTGCATTTGAAGAATAAATGACGATGATTCTCCAACGCTTCTTCACATAAACAACATCTATTCACTACATGATACCCTCTTTTGCAATATTGATCCACTGTGGATAACTTCTGCTGAATGGCTAAAGACGTAATCACTTTGTGGCTCGGCATAAGGACACCGGATGAGAGCATTGATTGCCAGCGTTTCTTACCTATCTGCCGCAGCACCGCATAAGCCTTATGTACTTTGAAATCTGCATTACTAACACAGCTCTGTATAAAATTCTGCACAAACTCAATAGACCCAAATCGTTGAACCAATATATCTCTGACTTTTAAGCAATGCTTCAAACTAGCAGGATGAAACTCTTTGCTTTTAGTGTCCCAGATTGAGCTTGAATCAAAAATATACTCTCTACACCACTTTCCCCAAATGCTAGAAGGCTGCCTGGAGAAAACCCAAATCCATTTCGAGAGTAGGGCATAATTCCAAGTTTGAAGATGCTTGATATTAGCCCCACCTGCATCCCACGGAGTGCAAAGATCGTTCCATTTTTTAAACACTAACCTGCACTCTCCGTCTACAATTCCCCAAAAGAAATCCTTACACATCTTGTTGATTTTTTTAAGTATCGCCACGGGAAGAAGTAGACTAGAACACCAAAAATTATCGAGGCCAAATATCACCGAATTCAGTAGTTGAGCTTTACCGGCATATGAGAGGAACTTTGTGGACCAGTGATGGATAGAGGTTTGAATTTTTAGCAGCAGAGGAGAGAACATCTCTATACTAAGTCTAGAGTCAGTAAGAGGAATCCCTAAATATCTGAAGGGAAACGTACCAGCTACAAACCCCGACTGGGCTAGTATAAGCTGCTGAACTTGCGGAGCCACTCCCCCAAAGTATATATTTGTCTTCTCTAAGTTAGCAACAAGCCCTGAGGTCCGAGCAAACGAGTCAAGTTCCCGTTTACAAGCCAGAACCGAAGGTAGATCACCTCTTGCAAAAATCATTAGATCGTCAGCGAAAATTAGATGGGTCAAGTTGATCCTTCTACACTTTGGGTGGTATGAGACTTGAGAGGAATTGCAGATTGTTCTTAAACCCCGGGAGAGAATTTCCATACTAAGCACGAAGATATAAGGCGAAAGAGGATCCCCTTGACGAATTCCACTTTTGCCTTGAAAAAAACCCGAAACTCCACCATTAATCTTAAAAGTATACCAAGGATGCTGAATACAACCCATTATCCATTTTATGAACTTATTCGGAAATCCAAAATTCTCGAGCATTTGATTGATAAATGACCACTGGATCGAATCAAAAGCCTTTCGTATATCAACTTTGATAAGGCAACGAGGAGTCAAGAATTTTCTTCCATATCCTTTCACCAAAGCTTGTGATAGCATGGTGTTATCGAAAAGATTCCTACCCGAGACAAATGCAGCTTGTTCTTCTCCCACTAAAGAGGGAAGGATTGGCTTCAATCTATTAGTTAAGATCTTAGCGATTGTTTTATAGAGTATCGTACAACAGGATATTGGCCTATAATCCATCACCGATCCTGCATCCTTCTTCTTAGGAATGAGAGAAACAAGAGTAGTGTTGGCCTGCTTTGACATTTTGCCATTCTTAAAGAAACTTAACACTGCAGCACAGAAGTCACCATTAATAATACTCCAAGTTGATTTAAAAAAACCAGCAGAGAACCCGTCCAAACCTGGACTACTGTTATCATCCATACTAAATATAGCATTCTTAATTTTATCCACAGAAATTGTAGCTGTAAGAGAGGCAGTAGCATCAAGAGGGAGAACAGTGGCATCCTGAGTAATACAATTAGTACGAACTGCATTTCCATGTAACCTGGTGTAGTACTCCTGAAAAGCTTCAGAAACTGCAGAACCAGTTCGAAGTATACCATCCGCATCGTTAATTGCTCCAATATTCTGCTGATTTCTCCTTTCCGCCACCTTAGCATAGAAATATTTAGAAGAACAATCTGCCATTTTAATGTGCTTTATTTTCGCCTTTTGCTTAAGCATTCCTAACTCAGATTTCTTAAGCATAATGTATTTATCTAACAGCACCTTTTCCTGTGCAAGCAACTGCTGAGAAAGAGGAGATACTGAAATCTGCCCTTGGCAGTCTAATAACTCAGATTTGGCCTCTTTAACTTTTAGGGAAGATTAGTATAGTTAGCTGAGTGTAGTTTAGAAAGCCCATATCGAGTTTGCTTCAATTTCTGGAAAAGGCGAAACATAGGGGAACCTGCAACTTTAAAATTCCAAGCACTCCTCACCGTCTCCAAATAATTTGGATGCTCTATCCAACAATTTAAAAAACTAAAGCGTTTCCTAGGGAGCAATTCAGTTGAGATATTCACCAGGATTGGAGAATGATCGGATATTCCTTGCTCACAAAAGATTGCTGAAGAATTAGGAAAAACCCGAGACCATTCCGGGTTAATCACCACCCTATCCAATTTAGACCATATTCGAGAATCTGGCTCCCTCTTGTTAGTCCAAGTCAGGTTGCATCCTGAACTATGCAAGTCATCGAGTCTACAATTCAATAGGCATTGATTGAAATCCCACATATCCTGAAAATCAGGTGGATTCGCTCCTAACTTTTCCTCAGGACATCTGACTATATTAAAATCTCCAAGTGCGATCCAAGGTATACCAGTAGAGAGAACCTCAAGATCATTCCAGAGGTGTCTTCTTTCCAATCCATCATTAAAGCCATATATAGCACTCAGCTGATACTTTTTATTAGTTTGAAGATGATGCAGCAGTCTAGTGATCTGTTGAGCAGATGTACTGGAAACCACGAAGGAAACTGTGGAAGGATTGAATAAAATCCAAATTCTCCCATTATTGTGACTACTGTAATTTTGTATGACTGACCAGGCAGAGAAATTACCTCTAATAATTTTAGAAGCCTTATTCTGTTTCACTCTAGTTTCAAGTATTGCCATAACATCCGGGTTATTCGCATTCAAAAAATCACGAACTTTACTATTCGTTAAATCCCCTAACATTCCAGGAAGCTATCTTCATTTTTATCAGGGGGAAGAGGCTCAACTACATCCAAAATCCCACTAGAGGCAACCTCTGATTCATCATCTCTCGCTGAAGATTCCTCATGATCATTCATAAGAACCTGAAATCCATTCTCCAAAACTATAGGCTTCCGTAAATCATTTGGAGCAGGTCTCCTAGCAGACTTCCTCACTGATGAGAACTCATTCAGAGTAGAAATTAGTGTAGGGGTTTCAGATATAACCACATCTTGTTTGGCCTCAACTTGAACAGGAGGTTCCTCCACAACAATTGTAGCTGCTGCTTCTTTAACTTCAACCTTCTTCTTATCCCTTTTACAAGAGGCCTTGGTATGCCCCAGTTTACCGCAGCATGTACAATAGTACGGAATCCACTCGTATTGCACCCGCTGAGCAGAATTCTCGCAGTAAGGAGTAGAGATCACAATGGTGTCTGGGAGGGGTTTTGACACATCAGCTTCCACCAAAATTCTAGCAAAAGAAAGCTTAGCTTTCGTTGTAGTTGCTAAATCAGCGCAAAGCGGCTTACCAATCTTGCTAGCCATCTTGCCTAAGACAGTTTCTGACCACAAAAAAGGATCGAGATCCGGGAAGAGCACCCAAATTGGAACACTCGCGACCCGGTCCATCTCACTCGAGAATGTAGGGGACCATTCCTTAAGAATTAGTGTATACACCCCCATTCTCCAAGGACCTCCTCTTAGCACAACATCCATGTCCTCCTTAGAGTGAAATCTAAAGGAGAACCAACCTCTCTTAAAGTATTGAACCATCGGTTGAGCAATCGCTCCCCACTGTTCCTGCACATACTTCTTCATTACCTGTAAATTTGGTCTTGAACCAATAACATTCCCCATTAAAGTGTTTTTCCACATTTTGATTTCATCCGCAAAATCATCCATCGTAAAGTCAAGAATCTCAGTATCCACCGCATCATCAAAATAAGGGAGAGTCATACCTATTTGCTGCTTCTTTCCCGCAATTCCAGACCATACCTTGGCCGGAATTACAGGTTCTACAACAGGCTGAGCAACAGGGGGATCCTCAGGATAAACAATATTGTTATTCAACGAATTATCAATTCCAGGTTGAGGAGATTTGGGAGGAGCAGAATGAATACCCGATGATTTCATCGCTTGAAGTATGAAGTCTTTGATCGTGCTTGGTTGCGAAGCACTCTGATTCTCCGTTTGCACTGTATCATCCTCTTCCTCCACCAATTCTGAGTTGCGAGAAGGAGGAACTGGAGGAGTAGGAGGAATGTTATGACCCTTTCTCGGCCTTCCAAGTCCTCTCTTAGCTTGAGAGTCAGCCATGGATGCTCGATCAAGGAGCTGAATTCAGAGAAACGGTTTTAGAGAGAGAAAGCCTTTCTCTCACTTCGCTATGATTTGATTATTATTATTATTATTATTATTATTATTATTATTGTTATTATTGTTATTATTGTTATTATTATTGTTATTATTGTTATTATTGTTATTATTGTTATTATTGTTGTTATTATTGTTATTATTATTATTATTATTATTATTTTTTTTTTTTTTTTTTTTTTGCAAGGAAGATATCATTTCATTTCATTGTGAAAGAAATTACAACATTGCAAAAACTACCACACTAGAGTAACTCTATCCTCTTAGACACCCATTGCCTCAATGATTCTATACAATTTCTTGCTATCTCTATAATTTGCAAATCTAGTAGTAACCAAAAATTTGATCTGAGAAAATAAAGCCTCGACAGTTGCTTTCTTACCCACAAAAATTCGCTTGTTACGCTCCTTCCAAAGGGTATAAACAGTGGTTGCAAGACTGACCTTGATCCAAATCATCTTCCAATGTCGTCGAGCATTCGATGACAGCATCCACCGTAGAAATTTGTGCAGTTCCAATGCAGCTCGCTGCAGGTGCATCCATTGTATAACATTTAACCAGACTGCCTTAGAAAACGAACATTTGAAGAATAGGTGGGTGTGATTTTCCATAGCATTTTCGCACAGACTACACCGATTAACTATCAGGATTCCTCTTTTGCAAAACTGATCCGTTGTTGCCAATTTATGCTGAATAGCCAGAGATAGAATCAATTTGTGGCTCGGCATAGTAACTTTAGGAGCAAGAATTGAGTTCCAGCGCTTGCTCCCCGTCTGTCTTAGGACTGTGTATGCCTTCTTAACCATGAAAACTGAGTTATTGACACAGTTCAGGATGAAATTCTGAGCAGTAACAGCTGATCCGAATCTCCGAATCAACATATCCCGAACTTTAAGGCAGTGCTTAAAACTAGCAGGGTGGTATTCCTTGACTGTTACATCCCAGATTGTGCAAGTGCCCAAAATGTATTCCCGACACCACTTTCCCCAGATGCTAGTAGGCGGATTTGAAAAAACCCATAGCCATTTAGCGAGAAGAGCCTGGTTCCAGGTCTGGAGATGTTTGATATTTGCTCCACCTGCATCCCAAGGAGCACATAGCTCGTCCCATTTCTTGAAGACCAGACTACGCTCACCAGCCCCGATCCCCCAAAAAAAATCCTTACAAACCTTATTAATCTGTTTTAGTATCGCCAACGGGAGCAGCAAACTCGAGCACCAGAAGTTATCGAGACCAAATATCACTGAATTTAGTAATTGGGCTTTACCCGCATAGGAGAGAAACTTTGTTGACCAGTGGAGAATAGAGGATTGTATCTTGACCAAAAGAGGGGAAAACATATCGATACTAAGTCTAGAATCTGATAGCGGTATCCCTAAGTATCGGAATGGAAATGTACCAGTAATAAAACCAGTCCGTTCCAATATAAGCTGCTGCACCTGCTTCTCAACTCCACCAAAGTATATGTTGGTTTTCTCGACATTAGCTACAAGCCCAGACATCTGAGCAAATGAATCCATAATCTGCTTACAGCTTAGAACAGACGGAAGGTCACCTCGCACAAAGATCATTAGGTCGTCCGCAAAGGTAAGGTGAGTCAGATTCAGCCTTCCACATTTGGGATGTGGCGAAACTTGAGAAATATTGCATAGGGTCCGTAAGCCTTTCGAGAGAATCTCCATGCTTAAAACAAAGATATATGGTGAGAGAGGGTCTCCTTGACGGATACCACTTTTCCCTTGAATAAATCCATCGACTCCACCATTGATTTTAAAAGTATACCAAGGACCCTGAATACAGCCCATTATCCAAGTAATAAACTGCTTTGGAAATCCCGTAATCTCGAGCATTTGACGAATAAAAGACCACTGGAGAGAGTCAAATGCCTTCCGGATATCAACTTTGATTAGGCATCGAGGGGTTAAGAATTTCCTTTTATATCCCTTCACCAACGCTTGTGACAACATGGTATTGTCAAACAAGTTTCTACCCGAGATAAAGGCAGCCTGTTCTTCACCCACCAGAGAGGGAAGAATTTTCTTCAACCTATTCGCAAGGATCTTAGCAATAGTTTTATACATGACCGTACAGCAAGAAATCGGCCTATAATCAACCACTGACCCTGCATCTTTCTTTTTCGGAATTAGAGAAACAAGAGTAGTGTTAGCTTGCTTAGACATTTTACCATTCTTGAAGAAACTAAGAACAGCAGCACAGAAGTCTTTGCTGATTATATCCCACGAAGACTTGAAGAAACCCCCAGAAAAACCATCCAATCCCGGACTACTATTATCATCCATGCTAAAAACCGCACTTTTGATTTCAGCGGCAGTAACAGCAGCAGTGAGGAAGCTACTGTCCTTAACAGGAAGCTCATTTGCAGCCATATTGATGCTCTTGGTTTGAATATCATTCCCAAGAAGCTTAGCATAATAACCCTGAAAGGCTATAGAAACTGCAGCAGTACCAGATCTAATTTGGCCATCCACATCCTTAATTGCTCCTATATTTTGCTGGCTTCTTCTCTCCGCAACCTTAGCATAGAAATATTTAGATGAGCAATCGGCCATCTGAATGTGCTTAATTTTGGCTTTCTGCTTAAGCATATCTAATTCAGATTTTTTAAGCTTCATGTACTTATCAAGAAGGACTCTCTCTTGGGTTTTTAACTGCTCAGATAGAGGCGAGCCTGAGATCTGCCTTTGACAGGCTAGTAACTCAATCTTTGCCTCCCTGACTTTCAAGGATAGATTAGTGTAGTTGTCTCGGTGAAGCTTTGACAACCCATAACGAACCTGCTTCAATTTCTGAAAGAATCTATGCATAGGCGAACCCGCAACTCTAACTTTCCAAGCAATCTTAATCGTCTCCAGGTAGTTTGGATGTTCCCTCCAACAGTTTAAAAAACTAAACCGTTTCTTAGCAGGCAAATCACTCGAAACAGTCACCAAAATAGGTGAGTGGTCGGAGACCCCCTGCTCACAAAAAATGGCAGACGAAGTAGGAAAAATTCGAGACCACTCTGGATTAATCAACACCCTATCCAACTTGGACCAAATACAAGAGCCAGATTCTCTTTTATTCGTCCAAGTAAGTGTACCACCCGAACTCTGCATATCATCCAATTTACAATTCAAAAGGCACTGATTGAAATCCCACATATCTTGAAAATCCGGAGTATGTGCCCCAATCTTTTCATCGGGACATCGAATTATATTAAAATCACCTAAAGCTAACCACGGTAAACCAGTAATTAGAGTCTCAAGTGTATTCCAAAGCTCATGCCTCTCCAAACCCTTATTAAACCCATATATTGCACTCAGTTGAAACTTAATATTTGATTGAAAGTGATGCACAACCCCAGTGACCTGTTGAGCTGAGATACTAGAAACCAAAAATGAGACCGTGGAAGGATTGAATAGGACCCAAATTCTTCCATTATTATGACAAGTATAATTATGCAAAGCAGACCAACTCTGAAAATTTCCTCTAAGTATTTTGGAAGCCTTATTTTCTTTAACTCGAGTTTCTATTATTGCCATGATATCCGGCTTATTCGCACTAAGAAAATCACTTACTTCATTGTGTTTTATTGGGTCATTAAAACCCCTAACATTCCATGAAGCTACCTTCATTGGTTATATCAGGAGGGAGAGGCTCAATGTCCTCCACATCTTCGCTAAAAGCATCCAAAGAATCATCTCCAATTCCATTGGACTCACCTCGATCAGTCAGTAGAACTTGAAAACCATTCTCCAGAACTATTGGTTCTCTTACAATCTTTGGAGGAGGTCTCTTAGCAGCCTTTCGAACAGAAGAAAATTCCTGAGAAGAAATCTGCAGATCATCTCCTGAGTTAACTCCCTTTTCTTTTTCCCTCACCTGAGGCGGGGATTTCTGAACCTCAGGACCTACCTCCACAGTTTTAGTAGCAATCTTCTGTTTCTCTTTTTTGCACGAGGAAATGGTATGACCCAATTTACCACAGCATTTACAGTAATATGGAATCCATTCGTATTGCACCCGTTGGACTGAATGCTCACAATATGGTGTAGAGATTATAATGGTATCCGGGAGGGGCTTAGACACATCATCTTCCACCAGAATTCTAGCAAAGGATATCTTGGCTTTCAGCGTAGTAGCCAAGTCAGCACAAAGAGGCTTACCGACCTTGCTAGCCATCTTCCCTAGTACCGTTTCTGACCACAAAAAGGGATCAAGATCAGGAAACAGAATCCAGATAGGAACATTTGCTACCCTATCCATTTCACTGGAGAAAGTAGGCGACCATTCCTTCAGTATTAGAGTGTATACCCCCATTCTCCAAGGACCACCTCTAAGCACCTCATTCATGGCTTCCTTAGTTGCAAATCGAAAGGAGAACCATCCTCTCTTAAAATACTGGACCACCGGCGTAGCTATCAAACCCCAATGATCCTGAACATACTTTTGCATCGCCTGCAAATTCGGCCTAGAACCAATTACATTCCCCATTAAAGTGTTCTCCCACACTTTAATTTCATCCTCAAAGTCATCCAAAGTGAAGTCCAGAACCTCCGTTTCCTTTACATCATCAAAAAACGGAAGGTCCATACCTAATTGCTTCTTCTTAGCTGCAATCCCAGACCATTTTTTCCCCAGAATTACAGGTTCAACAACTGGTTGAATAACAGGGATATCCTCCGGAACGACAACAGAATCATTCAATTCAGATTGATCAAGCTTAGGAGGAACAGAATTACCAGATGAATTGAAAGCATGAAGAATGAAGTCTTTAATCGTGTTCGTGTGCGAAGCACTCTGAGAATCCGTTTGCCCTGCAGGATCGTCTTCATCTTCCTTTCCTGAGCTGCGAGAACCAGTCGGAGGAATTGGAGGAATCGGAGGACCATTTTGACTCTTTCTCGGTCTTCCAGGACCTCTCTTGGCATGAGAGTCTACCATGGAAGCTCAACAAAGGAGCTGATTACAGAGAAAACGGCTTAGAGAGAGAAAGCCTTTCTCTCACTTCGCAAATTATGATTATTATTATTATTATTATTATTATTATTATTATTATTATATAATAATATATTGTATCGATATATGAAGAACAGTAGATTGGAATAAGATTATATTCATGTGTATATGTGTACTTTACATGACTTGTTATATTTATAGGAATTGGTATACAAGAGACGTGTTGTTTCGTGAAGATACGCATTGTTTGGAGGCCGGATAACATCCATATCATAACACTCCCCCTTGGATGTTTATCATCCAAAATATGATATCTTCTTATGCGAATGAAATGTTGCCTCATTAAAACCTTACCAGGAAAACCCAGTGGGAAAAAACCATGGTGAAGGAAAAAGAGTACAACTCACATTACTCCCCCTGATGATTATATCACAGAAGATCTTTATAACGCCGTAATCCAAGTCCTTGTATCAACTTCTTGAATGTAGTTGTAGGAAGAGCTTTTGTAAATAAGTCTGCTAGATTTTCACTTGAACGAATTTGTAAAACATTGATATCTCCACATTTCTCAAGTTCGTGAGTAAAAAAGAATTTAGGTGAAATGTGCTTTGTCCTATCTCCTTTGATATATCCATCCTTTAGTTGAGCAATACATGCGGTATTGTCTTCATATATAATGGTTGGTGCTTCTTTATTGGAGCACAATCCACAATCTTCCCGTATGTGTTGAATAACAGACCTTAACCAAACACACTCACGACTAGCTTCATGGATTGCTAAAATCTCAGAATGATTAGAAGAAGTAGCTACAAGAGTTTGTTTCATAGAACGCCAAGAAATAGCAGTACCACCATATGTAAACACATATCCAGTTTGTGAACGTGAATTATGAGGGTCAGATAAATAACCTGCATCTGCAAAACCTACTAAATTTTCTTTGGATATGTTAGGGAAAAACAAACCCATATCTTTTGTACCTTGAAGGTAACGAAGTATATGTTTGACTCCATTCCAATGTCTTCGGGTTGGACATGAGCTAAACCTGGACAATAAATTTACCGAAAATGATATGTCGGGCCTTGTATGGCTAGAAAGATACATTAATGCCCCAATTACACTTAAATATGGTACTTCAGGACCAAGAATTTCTTCAGTACTCTCCCGAGGGCGGAAAGGGTCTTTATCTATATCAAGTGATCTTACCACCATTGGGCTAGTTAATGGGTGACATTTATCCATATAGAATTTCTTTAACACCTTTTCTGTGTATGTTGTCTGGTGAACGAGAATTCCATTACTTAAATGTTCAATCTGTAACCCCAAACAGAATTTGGTCCTTCCAAGATCTTTCATTTCAAATTCTTTCTTTAGATATTCCATCGTCACTGAAATCTCTTCAGGAGTCCCAATGATATTTAAATCATCAACATACACGGCTATTATGACATATCCCGATCCAAATTTCTTAATGAAAATACAAGGGCTAATAGGGTCATTTTTGTAGCCTTCCTTTATTAAATACTCACTGAGGCGATTATACCACATACGCCCAGATTGTTTTAGTCCATAAAGAGATCTATTCAACTTGATAGAAAAATGTTCTTTTGAACTTGATTTTGCTGCTTCTGGCAACTTGAATCCTTCTGGGAGTTTCATATATATATCATTATCCAGTGGGCCATATAAATAAGCGGTGACTACGTCCATTAGTCGTAAATCAAGTCCTTCTTTTATTGCCAGACTGATTAAAAATCTAAAAGTAGTTGCATCCACCACAGGAGAATATGTCTCCTCGTAGTCAATTCCGGGTCTTTGTGAAAAACCTTGTGCGACTAATCGAGCTTTATATCGCACAATTTCACCATTTTCATTTCTTTTCCGCACAAAAACCCATTTGTATCCCACTGGCTTAACACCTTCGGGTGTACGGACAACAGGTCCAAATACTTCTCTTTTTTCAAGAGATTTTAATTCGGATTCTATTGCTTCTTTCCATTTTGGCCAATCATCTCTTTGTCTACATTTCTCAATAGACTTAGGTTCATGATCCTCTTCGTTCTCTATAACATTTAACGCAACATTGCATGCAAAAATTTCATCGACGTCGGTTTTATTCCGGTTCCAAGTAATTCCAGACATGACATAGTTTATTGAGATCTCTTCATTTTCAGGTACCTGAGATTCTTCTAAATTTTCAGTCATGTTCAACGTCTCGACTGGAGATTTATCTAAACATATTTCATCATCCTCGATTAGGTCATCATCATTATTCTTTGCTCCTTTTCTTTTCCGAGGATTTTTATCTTTGGAACCAATTGGTCTTCCACGTTTCTGGCGTGGATTTGACTCATTTGCCATTTTAGTTTGTCCTTCTGGGACCTCAGTTTTGAACGGAGCATTCACAGCTGGTATATGTGACTTTGTCACTCTTTTTGGGTCAGTGAAAGCATCTGGCAATTGATTAGCTAAGCTTTGAAAATGAATTATCTTTTGAACTTCGAGTTCACATTCTTTAGTACGAGGATCAAGATGAGATAATGATAATTCATTCCAATTAATTTCTTGTACCAGTTGAGTATTTTCTCCCCCTAATGTCGGGAAGACTGACTCGTTAAAATGACAATCTGCAAAACGAGCTTTAAATAAGTCCCCCGTGGTTGGTTCGAGATATTTTATAATTGATGAGGATTCAAATCCTACATATATTCCCAACCTTCTTTGTGGTCCCATCTTTGTGCGTTGTGGTGGAGCTATTGGTACATAGACCGCACATCCAAATACTCTAAGATGGGAGACGTTTGGTTCCTGACCATAAACCAATTGTAATGGGGAGAAATTATGATAACTCGTTGGTCTGATGCGAATAAGTGCTTCTGCATGTAGTATAGCATGCCCCCATGCAGTAATTGGGAGATTACATCTCATAAGTAATGGTCGAGCAATTAACTGAAGTCTTTTGATTAATGATTCAGCTAAACCATTTTGTGTGTGGACATGAGCTACGGGATGTTCCACATCCATCCCAACTGACATACAGTAATCATCAAAAGTTTGAGAAGTAAATTCACCAGCATTGTCAAGACGGATAGTCTTTATAGGAGTATCTGGAAAATGTGCTCGTAATTTTATTATTTGAGCAAGTAATCTCGCAAACGCCAAGTTGCGGGTCGATAATAAACATACATGTGACCATTTTGTTGATGCATCTATTAAAACCATAAAATATCTAAATGGTCCACTTGAGGGATGTATTGGTCCACAAATATCCCCTTGTATACGTTCCAGAAAACTAATTGATTCAAAATTTATTTTAACTGGTGATGGACGGATAATCAACTTTCCTTGGGAGCAGGCTGTACAAGGAAAATTATTAGGAAGAAACTCCTGGTTCCTTAAATTATGCCCACATGAATTTTTCATTATTCTTCGCATCATGGTTGAACCGGGATGACCTAACCGGTTATGCCAAACTATAGAGTTATCACTAAACTTCTGGTTTAGAATAACATTTGCTTCAATAGTATTAATCTTTGTGTAGTACAAACCGGTAGAAAATGTAGGGAGTTTCTCTAAAATTTGTTTCATGCCTTGGGTTATACTTGTGATTAGCAAGAATTCTTTATTCCCTTCATTAATTGTCTCGAGATGATATCCATTACTGCGAATATCTTTAAAACTTAATAAATTTCTTTGAGACAATGGAGAGTATAACGCATCTTTAATTTCAAATTTCGTTCCCCAAGGCAGTATTATATGTGCTCTTCCGGAGCCTTCAATTATATTTGTACTACCTGATATAGTGCTCACACTATTTCTTTTCTTTATTATTTGAGAAAAATATCTTTTATTTTTAAGTATAGTATGAGTCGTTGCACTGTCAGCTAGACATAATTCTTCATCAATTGTGCCCAACCGAGCTTGAGGGTTATTCATTTTCTTCAAGAAAATATAATATATGTTACTAAACCAAACAAAACAAAAATCACCAAAAACAGTAATATTTATATCATAACTATAAAAGTATGATAAAATTCATAAAATTACACAAATGTATATAAAATATTTAAATAATCACAAAATACTAAATATTACGAAATTCATAAGAAACATAAATGTAAATAAGGAAGTCTTATGTAAACTTTAAAATCATAGATTTACAGTCATTGCTTAATTATTCCCTTCAGGGGTCGGAAAGAAATCAGCCGCATCTAAGTGAGTTGTATCACCGGAATCAAAATCGCCTTCACCATCCTCTATCACCATATTTGTCTCAATATTCTTTCTCTTTTGTTTTATGGATTGTTGATAGAGATCAATTAAATGCTTCGGTGTGCGGCAAACACGAGACCAATGATTTTTTCCACCACATCGGAAACATATACTCGGTACATTCTCGCTTTTGTCATCAACATTTTTACCGTCCTTTTGATTCCACTGCGGGTGGGATTGTGATCTTTTGAAATAACCTCCACGACCTTTAAGATGTCCACCAAATCCACGTCCACGACCACGTCCACGGCCTCGCCATGATCCGTGACCACGACCACGGCCTCGTCCGTGACCACTGCTACTAGCATTATCCTTATTGTAATATGTCGCATTCGCTTCAGGGAATGGAGTAGAGCCAGTGGGACGTGATTCATGATTTTTCATTAACAGCTCGTTATTTTGTTCCGCCACCAATAAACAAGAAATTAGCTCAGAATACTTTTTAAAACCCTTTTCACGATACTGAGTCTGCAGGACTATATTATTAGCATGAAAAGTAGAGTATGTTTTTTCAAGCATATCATCATCGGTTATCTTCTCACCACATAATTTTAATTGAGAAGTAATTTTGAACATGGCGGAGTTATACTCACTTACAGATTTAAAATCTTGTAGACGTAAATGCAACCAAGCATAACGAGTCTTTGGTAATATAACACTTTTCTGGTGGTCATATCTTTCCTTTAAATCATTCCAAAGGGTTTGTGGATCTTTAACCGTTAAATACTCATTTTTAAGACCGTCGTGGAGGTGATGACGGAAGAATATCATCCCTTTTGCCTTTTCTTGACACGTGGTCTTATTTCCGTCCTTTATCGTCTCACCTAGTGCATTTGCATTTAGATGCATCTCGGCATCTAATACCCATGACAAATAATTCTTTCCGGTGATATCAAGAGCCTCAAACTCGAGTTTTGTAAGATTCGACATAGTTCACTATATAAAATGAGCAATATAAATAAATAAATAAACCAAATAAATAAATATTCATATTCTGTAAACAAAATATTCATGTTTGGAGGCAGGATGCAAAAAAAAAAATATCTCAAAAATTCAAATAAATATATCACTCTAACTTCAATTCTGTTATCCACAGTCAGAATCCGATGACATAAAATTTAAATATATAGTGGTGACAGTCAGTAAATCAAATTTTTTTTAACATATCAATGTTTTAACCCAACGTTACTGGCAACGTATAACAAAGATGAATTTTATCAGTTTATCATATCAATTAAGATTACAATGCAGGGTGATGAATGGATTATTATAGTTTTATCAAAACAGAGATTAGAAAACGGAGAAGATAAATCTTCATCAGGTTAGAAAAACTATAGTTTTATCAATCATCAAATATGCTCCAAATTTCCAGTATGCAAAATATCAGTATTTTCAGATATGAGGTTTTCTATTTTAATAAAATAAAAAAAATTCATATAAAATTCATATAAAATTCATGTGGGTGTGATATGTATTTTGATGAATGGATAGTTTTATACTCTGTTTCGTATTATTTAACCAAACAGTTAAATGTGGCATGAACGGAAGTAAATCATATATTATTAAACTAAATGTGTATTTTGTTTAACAGACGTAATCATATAATTAATTATACTTTTAAAGAAAAGGATAACAATGATGAATATAGACAGAATAATGATGATGAAAAGAATACAGTCAACGTGGTATTTATATCAATGAGTTATATTACTCAATTAATATATCATCATGTAAAATATGCAAAATAAATATATCATCATGTAAAATAAATAGTCTATACGTAGAGTATTGATGAAAAGAATGCAAATTGATAATTGCGGAGTACGCAAATTGTAGAATACAGTCAACGTGCATACGGAGTGAATCAATGGATGATAAAATAGACTTACAGTAAATCGGCTGAAATCAAAGATACTCCGTATAAAGAATTAAAATATGAGAAAATAATAATAAGTCCCAATTATTCTTCGCAATCGACCCGACACGAACGATGAATATATTTTCGTAAGCGATTGTTGATTATAAAGACGATCGTGCTGATAACGTATAATAATATATTGTATCGATATATGAAGAACAGTAGATTGGAATAAGATTATATTCATGTGTATATGTGTACTTTACATGACTTGTTATATTTATAGGAATTGGTATACAAGAGACGTGTTGTTTCGTGAAGATACGCATTGTTTGGAGGCCGGATAACATCCATATCATAACATATTATTATTATTATTATTATTATTATTATTATTATTATTATTATTATTATTATTATTATTATTATTATTATTATTATTATTATTATTATTATTATTATTATTATTATTATTATTATTATTATTATTATTATTATTATTATTATTATTATTATTATTATTATTATTATTATTATTATTATTATTATTATTATTATTATTATTATTATTATTATTATTATTATTATTATTATTATTATTATTATTATTATTATTATTATTATTATTATTATTATTATTATTATTATTATTATTATTATTATTATTATTATTATTATTATTATTATTATTATTATTATTATTATTATTATTATTATTATTATTATTATTATTATTATTATTATTATTATTATTATTATTATTATTATTATTATTATTATTATTATTATTATTATTATTATTATTATTATTATTATTAT
Source organism: Agrostemma githago (assembly GCA_958450325.1). Classification (NCBI taxonomy): domain Eukaryota; kingdom Viridiplantae; phylum Streptophyta; class Magnoliopsida; order Caryophyllales; family Caryophyllaceae; genus Agrostemma; species Agrostemma githago. The sequence continues at coordinate 53,965,955 of OY288240.1, forward strand.
TATTATTATTATTATTATTATTATTATTATTATTATTATTATTATTATTATTATTATTATTATTATTATTATTATTATTATTATTATTATTATTATTATTATTATTATTATTATTATTATTATTATTATTATTATTATTATTATTATTATTATTATTATTATTATTATTATTATTATTATTATTATTATTATTATTATTATTATTATTATTATTATTATTATTATTATTATTATTATTATTATTATTATTATTATTATTATTATTATTATTATTATTATTATTATTATTATTATTATTATTATTATTATTATTATTATTATTATTATTATTATTATTATTATTATTATTATTATTATTATTATTATTATTATTATTATTATTATTATTATTATTATTATTATTATTATTATTATTATTATTATTATTATTATTATTATTATTATTATTATTATTATTATTATTATTATTATTATTATTATTATTATTATTATTATTATTATTATTATTATTATTATTATTATTATTATTATTATTATTATTATTATTATTATTATTATTATTATTATTATTATTATTATTATTATTATTATTATTATTATTATTATTATTATTATTATTATTATTATTATTATTATTATTATTATTATTATTATTATTATTATTATTATTATTATTATTATTATTATTATTATTATTATTATTATTATTATTATTATTATTATTATTATTATTATTATTATTATTATTATTATTATTATTATTATTATTATTATTATTATTATTATTATTATTATTATTATTATTATTATTATTATTATTATTATTATTATTATTATTATTATTATTATTATTATTATTATTATTATTATTATTATTATTATTATTATTATTATTATTATTATTATTATTATTATTATTATTATTATTATTATTATTATTATTATTATTATTATTATTATTATTATTATTATTATTATTATTATTATTATTATTATTATTATTATTATTATTATTATTATTATTATTATTATTATTATTATTATTATTATTATTATTATTATTATTATTATTATTATTATTATTATTATTATTATTATTATTATTATTATTATTATTATTATTATTATTATTATTATTATTATTATTATTATTATTATTATTATTATTATTATTATTATTAGTTGTTGTTGTTGTTGTTGTTATTATTATTATTAGTTGTTGTTGTTATTATTATTATTATTATTATTATTATTATTATTATTATTATTATTAGTTGTTGTTGTTGTTGTTATTATTATTATTATTATTATTAGTTGTTGTTGTTGTTGTTATTATTATTATTCTTATTCTTAGTTGTTGTTGTTGTTGTTGTTATTATTATTAGTACTACTACTACTACTATTATTACTAACACTAACATTTAAATTTTGCTACTAACATTTTATTTATTGCAATATAAGATTTTATTTATGTACTCTAACACCTAACATTTTATTTACTGTTTATATTCCGTCTTATATAATACCGCGTATAATTATTTAACAAAACTATTTTCAAAACGATCCGAGCAACGTCCGTTGAGGCTAAATTAATGATCGTAGGCCTTAAGGCCAAATTACGATATTAAAATGCCGAGGACTTAAGTTTGCAACGACGATCGAATTTTTGGGTCGAATATGTTTAATTACGAATTCCTCCTAAAGTCTATTTAATCCCTTTACAAGTCGTATTGGAGGTGGCGCCCTTCGAGGTGCGCCGCCCTAAACACTTAAGGGCGTAATAGATCGTGGAGATTCGTCGTTAAATATGTCCAACCACATTTCTTTCAAAATATTATTCTAAAAGAATCGTCGACAAATCGGATTAGGACGAAGCCCATTGACGCCGAATTAATTGTCACACGATCCGAAAGGATTGATTACGACATTATGACGCGGAGGGAATCGATATTTGTTCTAGCCCGATCAAACTCGATTTTGCAAATTTCGCTTTAACTACTAGATAACGTTTCTATAACCGAATGTCGAGTAGGACGAGCCATCAAAATTTACACTAATATAGATTGGACCATATTTATATTTAGTGTAATTGCATGTCAATTTCAAAATCAATAAATCGGAATCGCCTACTTTTCTGAATCGAGTAGTACCTCGAACAGAGGGCACTCGATCGAGTGCCTTAGCTCACTCGATCGAGTGACACCCCAAATAACGGGCAGTAGGTCCTTCAAAGGTTCACTCGATCGAGTCCTTGCCATGACTCGATCGAGTGGGTTCCTTTGTTCAAGTAAACCGAGAGCTTCAAGCATCATCCGAGCCTCGTCTTTTTTTTTACGACTTTAGTCGTCGCGTGCAAAGTCAATCACGTGATTCTTTTTCTAAAACTCATGCATTTAATTCTACTCTCACGACTTTGATTAACGTCTTTCACGGCTAGTTTTGTGTCGACGACTCCTTAGTTGTATCCGATGCATGACTAGTCTAGACACCAATCTTTCAATATGATAAGTCGGGACAAGGCATCGAGACCCGGGATCGAGCTAGCACCACGCTTCGGTCTCATACACGAGCGCGTATTAAAGTCTTCGTCCTCTGTTTAATACACAATATAATGTGTATTTAATCGAAGTTCGTCCATTTATTCAATTTACGATCTAGCTTGTATTTACTATTTACGGGTCCGTTTATAGTTAATAGTTACCTTTTTCAATTCCGATTTTTATTTTATCGCTCGTTGTATTGTGAATTCCGGGTTGTATTCCGCCCGTGTAATTTGTAATTTATTTACGAGTTTTCTTTTTTCGATGTTTGCCATTTATTGCCTTAAATGAACATCGCATGCTAAATCACTTTGACGTGAATCAAGATGCATTAAGATGACGTAGTTCACATATAACTCGCATGCTTAGCCGAAAACGCTGTTTGCATATCATTTAGTCATTTTACTAGCGCGCGTACACGAACACGAACGATGTCTTAGTAGAGGCCGCACTCCCCGCTAAGTGCGGGCGGGGTTGGGTGTCCTTAGTGGGCTTCCCAACACGTACCCTCACCCCTTACTCAGAACCTCGGTTTCCGGATGTCCGAAACCGTTGGCGCACAAGAGTCATTCTATACACGATAACCGGTAGTGACGGTATCGGTATCGCAATGCAAAGGGACGAGCCCCATAAACTCTGAAATTGAAATGGGCCGTACTTTTTGTACGGTCCACGACGACATAGAGTGGGCTCGAATGGGTCCGAATTCCCATAAAATTCAGTGGCTACTCCAACTTTCACTTAAATTTCAACCCGAGATCAATCTCACTACGAGATTCATTCGCCTACCCAAACCCGCGCGTGGCCGCGTCGGGGTGGACCTACGTCATGTCCACACTAATGAAGCTAGTCCAAAACAAATATAGTTACAATCTTGTGTCCATTAGAACATATCATGGAACTGAGTTTGACAACCAAGCCTTCATTAATTTTTGTCGAGAACATGGGGTCGGACATAATTTCTCTGCTCCACGAACTCCACAACAAAATGGAGTGGTCGAACGTATGAATAAAACCCTTAAAGAAATGGCACGTACTATGCTACTTTGCAGCGGATTGCCTAAAAAATTCTGGGCTGTGGCCGTAAATACAGCATGTTATATTCACAATCGAGCTATGATTAGGCCTATGCTGAAGAAGACACCCTATGAATTACTAAGAGGAAGAAAGCCAAAGATATCTCATCTAAGGTGCTTTGGTAGAAAATGTTTCGTTCATAACAACGGAAAAAATAATTTGAGTAAATTCGATCCTCGCAGTGATGAAGCAGTATTCTTTGGTTATTCAGACCACAGCAAGGACTAAAAAGTTTACAACAAAAGAACGCTACGAATGGAGGAAAGTATTCTTGTAGTATTTGACGAAACTGATACACTTGATACTCCAAAACTAGATGAAGAAGAGGACGATGAAGATGACCTAGATTTTTGTCTCACAAGAAAAATCTTCCAGATCTTGAAGAAGAGCCTAGAGATATTGATGGTTCGGATGCAAAAAGTCTTTTGAAAAAGGTAAGGGTTGATCCAAATTTATCCTTGGAAAAGGAAGAACAATCTGAGAGTTCTTCAAAACTCCAAGATAAACCAGAATCAACTTCAGCCAATGTTTCAAAAGAATTACTCAATCCATCGTCGAAGGTTAATATAACCTCCAGCACAGACTCAGGGGGAACTAAGGTATCTATGAGTAAGGATGAATTAAATTCTGCCACCAAAACAGGGGGAACAAATGGAGATGACAATGACAACATGGTTAATATAAACTCAGAGATAAGGCTAGAGGAAACGTCAGGACAAAATAGAAAGATCCCTACAAATCTCAAAAAGTGGAAACATCAGAAATCACACACTACTGTGGACATGACATAGGTCCACCCCGACGCGGCCACGTGCGGGTTTTGGGGAGGCGAATGAATCTCCATGAGATGGTCAAATGGAAATTTAAATCGAAGTCGGAGTCGCCACCGAATTTTATGGTTATTCGGAACCGTTCGAGCCCACTCTATGTCGTAGTGGGTCGTGTACAAAATACGGCCCAGTTCCGATGTCAGAGTTTATTGGGCTCGTCCCTTTTGCATATCGATATAGATGCCGACTTGAGCGGTTAATCGTATATTGAATGACTCTCGTTGCCAATGGTTTCGGACATCCGAAAACCACGGTTCTGAGTAAGGGGTGAGGGTACGTGTTGGGAAGTTCACTAAGAACACCCAACCCCACCCGCACATTAGCGGCCTCTACTAGGATATCGAATGACGTTTTAATGCGCGCGTTAGTTATACAATGAATGATATGCAAACATTGTTTTCCTAAGCATGTGAGGAATTGAACGGGTTGCTAAGTGGTTTAATGCATGAAAAATTAATTAATGTCAAAGTTAAATTTAACATGTGAGATTCGTTTTAGTATAATAAAACAAATGAAATAAAAAGGATGAATTTGCTACAAAAGATGAACAAACGAGTTAGTATCGATTTGTAAATAATAATATAGCAAGTAATAAATATGTGAAATCGAGAAAATAAATATTAATCGAAATCTGAAAAATATTGTCGAAAAGACGTTGTTTTGTATAAAAAACGATGTTCGAAAAATAATAAAAAAGACGGAAAAGGCCGCGGCAAACAGCCGGCCGTGCGGCTCGCCCGGGACGCCGGCGGGTCGCGTGGTGGCCTGCTTTGGTGCCGGTTTTCGAAAACTCGACGTTCGTATTAAATCGCGTATGAATATTACATGATTCGTACTCGACTTAATATTTTCGATATTCTTTATATTCGATAGTTGACTACGAAATCAGTATGAAATACTTGGAATATTTTTAGAAAAGATGTAAATTTTAGAAATCGTTTCGAAGAATAAATGATAAACGAACGAAAACGTAAAAAAAGAAGTCCCGGATTCAAGGCCTGCGCGCGAGTCGCCTGGGCATGGCGCGACTCGCGTGCGGGTCTGTCCGTTTTTATTTTTTGTTCGAAAATTGTTATTTTGATGAATCGCGTACAAATTATGAATTAACTTGTATTCGATCCATGTTTTCGATATTCGCCGTATCCGATATTCGATTATGAAATCGATATCAGATATTTAGAATGAGTTTAAAAAGTTTTGTAAAATAATTTGTTTTGAACGAAAAAGTAAAAGAAAGGAATTTTGAACAAAAAAAAAAAATGTAACGATTTTTTGACATCGTCGAGATCTTAATATAATTCTTTTCGATACGATATTCGATTATAGAAAAATCGATATCGTATGTTTAAGAATATTCGTTATGAAAATAGTTTTTCGTTAATAACGATATTAGGAAAAAAATAGAAAAAAAAAACGACTCTTAGACCCGTAAAAAACGAAACGGACGAAGAGGAGAAAAGGAGAGAAAGGAAGAAGTCGGGTTTGATTACACCTTCAACCTACATGCTCTTGTTGACTCGGATCGGGACTCGTCGGAATGTGGCTAAGCACGGGAGTGCTGAGGCAACGTTGGTTGGGTTAGGGTGGCACGGTTAAGACGGGTGAAGTTTTCGGGTATTGGGGCCGGTTTTCCTTCGGGTTTTGGATATAATATCGGTTTCTCGATGCTATGGAATTACGTGTGTCGGGATGATAGAGAGCTATTGCTGAAAAATCGTGTGTATGTGTGTGTATGAATTGTGTTGATAAAATCGTTCTTTTTTGTGTTGGATGCAAGGGGCTATTTATAGGGAGTTCCCGACCTTGGCTTGGGAGAGTTTGACTACCGCTTAGGATAGGAAAACGAGGAATTTGAGGGAAATAAGAATTCCGCTTTCTTGTGTAGGAAGAAAGGGGACACGGCTGGTTTTAGGCTGTTTCGGCCGAGTGTTTTACACTCGGTCGGGTGTTTGAACCGGTTTTTGAATAGGATTCCTGTTTGAGCTAGAATTACCGCTTGGGTAAGAAGCTGAGGAGAACGAGAATTCCGCTTTCTTGAAAGAGAAGAAAAGAGGAAAAAACCGGCTGGTTGTGTACTTGGCCGAGTGTTTCAACTCGGTTGAGTGTTTGAGTCGGTTCTCGGATAGGATTCCTACTCGGGATCGAATTCTACCTTAAACGGAATTATTTATTATTTTTGTATGGCTGATTTTTGTAGAGTTGGAGTCTGAACTGGACACGTGAGGTGTCACGGTCAGCCTACGAGTTTCGGGAAATATCTTTGACCGGGTTTTCACTCGGTCGCTAAAAGACGGTTTTACCCCTGGTGACGGTTTCGACCCAAATTAGTGTTATTTGACTCGAAACGACCCACTGGGCCTGAATTTGAAGTTGGTTTTGTGAAATTTGTACTCCTTAAAATGCCTAAGCCAAATATCCATGATTTCGAGCCCATTTCCGAGTACGTTTAAAGCATGTTAGCGTCCGATCATCATCGGGTGTTTGTCGGAAACTGCTATAGACACATGGCAGTCAAAATGTGGGTGTCTACAGAGCCCCCACTCTGACTGAGGCTTGGACAGGGCGAAAGTCAGAGTAGCCACCAGGTCAATCAAGGATTAAAACCTGGCAGCTTCCGGTCGGGTCGTTTAAGGTCCATTAGACCTGCGTGGAGGGCCCGCCGGCCATGGGCTAGAAATGTACCTGAATTGATGATAACTCCGTGGGGAATTCGTCGCATGAGACTTAAAATGGGCCTGTATGTCGGCTCATCTTGTTAAATGCCGCTGGGGAGTTATGCAAATTGAATGGTCCTGCTTGAATCGTCCTGTACATATTTATGCAAAGCTGCAAAATTTTGCATGTAACATTTGTAGGAAAAATGACTCGTGCCGGGGAATAAAAATTTTGAGAAAAGGTTTGAATCTTTGAATTTGAAAAAAGTCTTTGAAAAATTAGGGAATTTTTGTTTTGACTTTTGAAAAGGAATAGGAATGCTCGGGACGACTTAGCTTAGCCTTAGGACAATGGCTTGTATGCTAAATGCTCTAGGATTGGAAATCCTAAGGTGAGGAGGAGAACTTATTTCTATGCTATAAATACCCCTTTTTGCTTCATAAATTTCATAATTCCACAACTCCTCAATTATCTAAGGAAAAGAATAACCCCTGAAAAATTTATTCTTTCTTTAAATATGGGAATCGACCGATTAGTCGGAATGTTGCACGAGTGGTCCAAGCATTTTAGGGATGCCGATAGGGCTATCCTAAATCAGAATGGCGTTACCCAATTGTCCGTGATTCGTCAGATGCAAGTAGACTGCCACTTCTTGGATGCTTGCCTATCCTATTGGGATGACACCTATCATGTATTTGGTTTTCCTCGAGGAGAGATTTGCCCTATTCCTGAGGAAATTGCTGCTGCAGGAGGATGGAATCCTATACTTCGCCCCGCTATCCCTTTTTCAGTTTCTGACCCAAGGAGGAAGTTAAGGGAATTTTTAGGGCTTTCCCATATGGAGGTATCCCGTATGCTAGAAGGAGATACCGTTTCCCTGATCGATTTAGCTGAAAAATTCATGAACCCAGATGATGTCTGGGTCAGGCCGGTTCATAGCCGTAGGGCCTTCACCTTTTGTATGCTCCATGTTTATGCTTTCGAAGGGCATATGGACTTGTTATCTTGCATGGGCCATGTCAAACTTTTTACCGTGGCTGACCTGATGGAGACGGAGCATAGCCCGGCTTGGCTGATTACAGGAGAGATTATCCGGGGTTTGGATAATCGTAAGAGGGATCCGTCAGTCCGGCTGACTGGGAGTACTCGGCTTCTACAGGTATGCCATTTTTCGGCTTTTCTGATTTTCCGGTTTTCTGTGCGGTTTTTCCCGATTTCCCGGCTTCTGCGGTTTTCTCAGTTTTCACGCCTTTTCACGTTTTTTTTTTCACGTGATTTTGACGATTTTGATTTTTGCGGGTTTTTCAGCTGTGGCTATTCGAGAGATTATCGATCTTGGATCCTCCCTTAAATGTGAGCCGATATCAACCCAGGCAAGTTATGTCAAGGAGACGAGCTATTGCCTTTTCTCGTTTCAATACTCAACAATATTGGGATGAGGTGCTATCTTTCCACGGAGGCTTATTGATCCGTTGGGCTGTGCCATGGTGGCCAATTTACCTCTGGACTGGTCTAGAATCTCGAGATAGAGCTAGGTAATCCTATCTTTTAGGCAAACCATTCACCTCTTTCCCGATCGCGTACTTAGGCAATATGGTCGGGCGCAAAGAATTCCAGAAATTGAGGCCGTTGTGAGTGAATCTACTCAGCTGACGGATGTAATGTGTGACACCTGGATGCAAAGGTGGTATACACGAGCTACTTGGCCTGTTCTCAAAAATTCTCATTCGATCTGGGTAACCGATTCTTATGTAAGATGGACCCGGGCTGATTCAGCTAAGACCCGGGCTGCCCTGAAAATTGACGAGGCCTATGACCTGTTACGTCGAGAGCATGCTAAGGACAATAGGAGCTTCTTTACTGAGGGAGCTACTTCGACAGGTCAAAAAAGAAAATCTAGGACTCAGACTGAAGGGTCCAGTAATAAGGGTGCACGGGGGAAGTGAGCCCCCAGACGGATTTGGAAAGGAGACTAGGGCCAAGACTGGCTGCTAAGGACCGACTTGGTCCTCGAGACAGGCTTCCCGAGCCGGTTAGGGCTCGGCTTGGGCCGGTGCAAAGAATGGAAAACCCAAAATCGAAGGAACGGGTTCGAGCAAAAGAAGTTCCCCTTGTGATTAGGGAACGTTCGCCCCCGCCCCGTCGGCCTCGGGCTCCACGTGACCCGAAAGATAAGGGAAAGGGCAAAATGTATGAGTAGTCTCCTAAATTTATTATTTAAGTACTACTACTATTTTTTGTGGTGTGATTTTGTTGCTCTTTTTTTTTGTGATGTATTTTTTTGAAATAATAAAAAGACATATTAGTGAATACCGTTCCCGTCTTTTCGTTATTGCATTGGTTGTACCCTTTTGAGGGGTTGCCTACGTATCCAAAATTAATGGAATCAAACCTTCCGTAGTTCAGAAGCATTTTTGCAATTTTCGGAATACATCAAGATTATTAATTCGAGATGTGCAACGCTAGGATAAATGATCCTAACTTATTGACTTGCTTAAAATTTTGAAAATTCATAAAAAGACATTTTTATAAACTTTTGCAAATGACATTGAGATAGGGTTTATGGGTAGTAACGCTTCAGCTGGTCCAAGTTTGTTGGATTGACGAACTCGTTCCCGTCCAAGTCCGTTAGCATTACTGCTCCTCCTGAAAGAATTTTCTTCACTAAATATGGCCCAGCCCAATTAGGTTTGAATTTTCCCCTTGGGTCAACTGGTAGCAAAGCTCGAACGGATTTTAGGACTAGATCGCCCTCCTTGATGTTCCTGGGCCTAACCCTTTTGTTAAAAGCCCGTTGGATCCTTTTCTGATATATCTGAATATTATTCAGAGCCCGGGATCGCCGTTCGTCTAAGAGGATTAGTGAGTCATATCGGGCTTGGACCCAGTCCGCCTCAGGTACCTGACTTTCGAGCAGAATCCTAAGGGATGGTACTTCTAGTTCGACCGGCTGGACTGCTTCCATTCCATATGTTAGATAGTATGGAGTTGCTCCAGTTGCAGTTCGAATGGATGTTCGATATCCCCATAAGGCAAAGGGTATCTTGTCGGGCCAGTCCCGGTAATTCTCAACCATCTTTTTAAGAATGGTGACAATTGTTTTATTGGCTGCCTCTACTGCTCCATTTGTCTGAGGACGGTAAGGTGACGATGTATGCCTTTGGATCTTGTACTTTTCCAGCAAAGTGGCGGTTTCAGCTTGGAAATGGGTCCCGTGATCGTTGATGAACTCGTGTGGAATCCCGTATCGGCATATGATTTTGTTTTGGATAAACTTAGCCACATGTTTGGCATTCAAGATCCGGTATGATTCGGCCTCGACCCATTTAGTGAAATAGTCGATAGCCACTAGGATGAAGCAGTGACCTCCTGTCCCGGAAGGATTCACTTTCCCGATTATATCAATTCCCCATGTCGAGAATGGCCATGGTGATGTCATTGTATATAGTAGGGATGAAGGCATATGCTGAACATTAGCGAAAATCTGACAGTTGTGACAGTGTTTGACATACAGCTGACAGTCAGTTTCCATGCTATTCCAATAGTAACCGAGTCTTGCGACTTTCCGGGCCAACATATGGGCATTCATGTGTGGTCCGTTTTCGCCATCGTGTACCTCGGCCATAACTCTTTCGGCTCGAGTTTTGTCAATGCATAGAAGTAAAGCCCCCTGTGCTGTCTTCTTGTATAACTGTCCATCGTCTGTGCGGATGAACTGGGTTGCCCATCTTCGCAGAGCTTTCTTGGCCCGGTTTTCAGTTCCCGGAGGATATTCCCCTGACGTCGAGTAGGTTAGAACAGCCTGGTACCAAGGTTCTGGATCAGTTATCTTAATATCTTGGATAGTGTTGATATATGCTGGCTCAGACCGTCTTTCGACACAAATGGGCATGCTGGTTAGATGCGCTGGGATATTCAGTAAAGATGCTAATTTTGAGAGAGCATCTGCAAACTGGTTTTCTTCCCGGGGCAGATAAATGTACTCCACTTTTTGGAATTGTTTCTCGAGAACCCTTACTCGTGCTTGGTAAGCCACGAGATTTGCGTTCCGAGTCTTCCATTTTTGTAGGGTTTGATTTATGACTAGTGACGAGTCACCGTGGACCCGGAGGTTTGTTACTCCTAAATCGGCGGCGGCTTGCAACCCGTGAATGCATGCTTCGTACTCGGCTGCGTTATTAGTCACGTCAAAATCTAGCTTGATGGATAACGGGGTATGTTCACCTTGTGGTGAGATTAGCAAGATCCCGACACCAAATCCTCGAAAGTTGGATGCTCCGTCGAAGTACAAATCCCATGTGTCGGTGTCGATATGTGTAGACACCCACATTTTGACTGCCAGGTGTCTATAGTAGTTTCCGACAAACACCCGATGATGATCGGACGCTAACGTGCTTTAAACGTACTCGGAAATGGGCTCGAAATCATGGATATTTGGCTTAGGCATTTTAAGGAGTACAAATTTCACAAAACCAACTTCAAATTCAGGCCCAGTGGGTCGTTTCGAGTCAAATAACATTAATTTGGGTTGAAACCGTCACCAGGGGTAAAACCGTCTTTTAGCGACCGAGTCAAAACCCGGTCAAAGATATTTCCCGAAACTCGTAGGCTGACCGTGACACCTCACGTGTCCAGTTCAGACTCCAACTCTACAAAAATCAGCCATACAAAAATAATAAACAATTCCGTTTAAGGTAGAATTCGATCCCGAGTAGGAATCCTATCCGAGAACCGACTCAAACACTCAACCGAGTTGAAACACTCGGCCAAGTACACAACCAGCCGGTTTTTTCCTCTTTTCTTCTCTTACAAGAAAGCGGAATTCTCGTTCTCCTCAGCTTCTTACCCAAGCGGTAATTCTAGCTCAAACAGGAATCCTATTCAAAAACCGGTTCAAACACTCGGCCGAAACAGCCTAAAACCAGCCGTGTCCCCTTTCTTCCTACACAAGAAAGCGGAATTCTTATTTCCCTCAAATTCCTCGTTTTCCTATCCTAAGCGGTAGTCAAACTCTCCCAAGCCAAGGTCGGGAACTCCCTATAAATAGCCCGTTGCATCCAACACAAAAAAGAACGATTTTATCAACACAATTCATACACACACATACGATTTTTCAGCATCAACTCTCTATCATCCCGACACACGTAATTCCATAGCATTGAGAAACCGATATTATATCCAAAACCCGAAGGAAAACCGGCCCCAATACCCGAAACCTTCACCCGTCTTAACCGTGCCACCCTAACCCAACCAACGTTGCCTCGACACTCCCGTGCTTAGCCACATTCCGACGAGTCCCAATCCGAGTCAACAAGAGCATGTAGGTTGAGGGTGTAATCAAACCCGACTTCTTCCTTTCTCTCCTTTTCTCCTCTTCGTCCGTTTCGTTTTTTACGGTTCTAGAGTCGATTTTTTTTATTTTATTTTTCTAATATCGTTATTAACGAAAAACTATTTTCATAACGAATATTCTTAAACATACGATATCGATTTTTCTATAATCGAATATCGTATCGAAAAGAATTATATTAAGATTTCGACGATATCAGAAATCGTTACATCTTTTTTGTCAAAATTCTTTTCTTTTACTTTTCTTTCAAAATAACAATTTTCGAACAAAAATATAAAAACGGACAGACCCGCACGCGAGTCGCGCCATGCCCAGGCGACTCGCGCGCAGGCCTGGAATCCGGGACTTCTTTTTTTACGTTTTTCGTTCGTTTTATTATTTATTCTTCGAACGATTTCTAAAATTTACATCTTTTCCAAAACTATTCTAAGTATTTGATATGGATTTCGTAGTCAACTATCGAATATAAAGAATATCGAAAATATTAAGTCGAGTACGAATCATGCAATATTCATACGCGATTTAATACGAACTTCGAGTTTTCGAAAACCGGACCCGAAACAGGCCACCACGCGACCCGCCGGCGTCCCGGGCGAGTCGGGCGGCCGGCTGTTATGCCGCGGCCTTTTCCGTCTTTTTTATTATTTTTCGAACTTCGTTTTTTTTATACAAAACAACGTTCTTTTCAACAATATTTTTCAGATTTCGATTAATATTTATTTTCTCGATTTCGCTATTTTATTTTGCTATTATTATTTGCAAATCGATACTAACTCGTTTGTTTGTTTTTGTAGCAAATTCATCCTTTTTATTTCATTTGTTTTATTATACTAAAACGAATCTCGTATGTTAAATATAACTTTGACGTTAATTAATTTTTCATGCATTAAACCACTTAGCAACCCATTCAATTCCTCACATGCTTAGGAAAACAATGTTTGCATATCATTCATCGTATTACTAACGCGCGCATTAAAACGTCATTAATGTGCGGGCAGGGTTGGGTGTTCTTAGTGAACTTCCCAACACGTACCCTCACCCCTTACTCAGAACCGTGGTTTCCGGATGTCCGAAACCATTGGCAACGAGAGTCATTCAATATACGATTAACCGCTCCAGTCGGCATCTATATCGACATGCAAAGGGGACGGCCCAATAAACTCTGACATCGGAAATGGGCCGTATTTTGTACATGGCCCACTACGACATAGAGTGGGCTCGAACGGTTCCGAATAACCATAAAATTCGGTGGCGACTCCGACTTCGATTTAAATTTCCATTTGACCATCTCATGGAGATTCATTCGCCTCCCCAAAACCCGCGCGTGGCCGCGTCGGGGTGGACCTATGTCATGTCCACAATTTGGCGAATCCGCTGGGGATTTTCTGATGAGTTAATAACCTTCGGTGTCCTCAGGTGAGACTCGAATAGAAATCGTTTGACTAGTACAATGCGCGTTTTAGTTTTACGGTTCATGCATAAACCCCATTATCCCGGGCCGGTACTCGCGACCGACGTCCCACTATACCGTTGATATAGTCCAAACTGGTTATGTCAAAGGTGTCCATTAGCCGATTCATATGGGTTTTACGGCATGTCCTAATCTCAACTCGAGTTAGGGAGTCCGCCCCGATTCTTGATAGGCTGTGTACACTGGTATAGACCCTTACAGACTGACCGAGACTTAGATTAAGAGCATACATGGCGTCATTATACTGTTTCCATGACTACGTGCTACTTGATCCATATCTTTTTTCAAAACCGTCATTTTTCAAAATTTGCATCTTTTTTTCAAAATATCCAATTTTCAAACCCTGGGTCATATACCGAACTTAGGACTTATGATTTTACTCAAAATAGCCTTTTTCTAGCCGGTATTATGCCCAATTCAAAACTCGAAATTATTTTCGAAATTTTCAAACCACCACCCGGCCCACCTTTTCCGTTTTCTCGAAAAGGGCCGGTTCCACCCGATTCATTTCGGGCTTTTCAAAAAATTCATATTTCAAAACTTCCTCTTCTCAGACTTCCCGTATTTAGCAGTGTCGGGTCGTGTCATAAGTCGTTGAAGTCTCTAGCGTCGAAACTCCGTCGATCTTACATCACGGATTTTCCCCCCTATCCTAGTCCGCCTTATTTGTCAAGGCAAGGCCCACCTACATAGGACATACTCCTACAAAGGTTGGCCCAGTTTACACAATCGAGTCTAAAGTCTGGGAATGTCTCACGTGAACCTTCCTTCGAATAGGGCCCAACCCACATAGTTGGATCCTGAGGAAGGCCCACCTTTTCACAAGTCACCCGTCCAAGTGTCTTTTCCGAGTCAACCTTTTACAAGGCATAGCCCTATAACAAAAGGTTCACGGTCCTTACGTCTAAGGGTCACTCACTCGAGTCTTAACAAAGTCTTCAGTCCCAGTCGGGGGCTACCCTTCAGCAGAGCGATCAATCACGGTTGCTCTAAGGGTCATGTCTTGCACGTGTTGTCTCACGTATCCCACTTTCGAGTCACTTAGATGCCACACCATCTGGGTCCTATCAAAGTCCTTAGTCTCACTTGGGGGCTATTCTCCGACGGAGCGATTAATCACAGTCACTCTGAGAATCGTACCCTACACATTTGTCTTAGAGAGTCTAACCCGAGTCAAACTGGAGCCGTCTCTCCTCTCGCGCTAGTTCCTATGCCTTGGTGAAATTGAGTTCCGAAGCAACTTCTCTGATTACGCGGTATTCTTACAGACAAGCCACCGGTAACCAGACGCCAGAAAATGCAAGAAACTTTGGACCAATTGACAACCTCTCTAGCTGAGCTTGAAGCCCAATTGACGGTTATCAGGGCCGAACAAACGACCATTTCCACCCGTTTGAGTGCCGTGGAGCAAAGGACTCTTAAGGTCAGGAATGAAACTACTGGGCCCGTAGCTGAACTGGTCAGCGCCGTTCGCAAACTTGAAGAACAGGTCCACTCGACCACTAGAAACACCATCCTCATGGAAAATGCCCGTACCTACTCGCCCTTGACCGATGAACTGCCCGCTAACCTCAACTTAACGGGCTTACCAATGTTTGACGAGACGGAAGACCCGATACTCCATATTCGGGCTTTCAAGGACTTTATGGCTGTTAAGGGGGTCAAATCGACCATGTTCAAGCATCTCTTCGCTTCCTCTCTGGAAAAGCACCCGAAAGCCTGGTACTACAGGCTTGATCCCAAGAAATACAAAACCTGGGACGATGTCACAACGGAATTCGCGCGAAACTACGCGGATAACACCGAGATCCAGACTACGATGCGTACTCTGGAGGTTATGGCCCAAGAGCCCAAAGAAGGTTTCACCAAGTACCTTCAAAGGTGGAGGGCCGAAAGTGTGAAGTTGGTAGACAAGCGCAACGAGAAGACACTAGTGGAGGCGTTCATCAACAACCTCCTCCCTTCCTATCGCATCCATCTTAGGTATGCCGGCATTTCAAACTTTGCAGTGCTTACCGAAATGGGCATTAGGATTGAAGATGATCTTCGACAAAATGAAGATCTGGGTGAAGCGTCTATTGGAGGCTATACTGGACATCAACTTGAGTCCTTAGAAGCTGAATTGACAACACCATCCGAGAGTCTAGATTTGGTTTAAGTCCGAGTCTGAGTCCGAGTCTGAGTCCGAGTCTAGGATGTTCTATTTCTTTCATTTTCAAAGTCAGAGTCAGTTGTACTCTGTTCTCTTTTTTCAAAATTCAATAAAGTCAGCTTTTCAATCTCTCATATATAATTTCCTTATGTGTTTCCGAGAACATGATGAACACCACCATCATACGCTGTGAGCACACGCACGTGACTATTATAGGCACATCTATAATGACTGCAGGAAATGAGACCCGTGTTTTCCTTTACCTGTTCCATGTCTGGTATAGAAAGCCACATAACTACCCTTAGCAGGAGCGGTATCGAATCCTATGACAAATCTAGGTAATCTCCTAGTTTGGGTTAAAGACGAGAGGCAAGCCCATTTCCCACAATAAAACACCCATCCAATAAGACTAACCGATCCCTACCTTAGGTGTTAGTCTGACCAGCCGAAAAAAAGCAAAAGGCCAAAATAAAAGAGCTGGCCATGATAAAAAAAACTGGACGAAAAAAATCAAAAGTCCAAGAAAAAGCAAAAGGCCCAAAACAAAAGAGCTGGCCATGATCAAAAAAAAGAACCCCCAAAAAAACCATGACCATGATCAACGGTCAATTCAAGTGAAAGCCCCATGACCAGGGTACGGTCAAAATTCATACCATCGAATAAGGGAGAGATAATCGAGCTGGTCAACTAACACCACATTTAGCCTTCCCACATTACAACCCTCAAGACCTTCCCGAGACCCAGGCCAGAGACAGCTCGGAATTTTGAGGATTCAAGCTCCATAGGATACCCCTAACCATTAGGGCCAGACATGGAAATCAAATCTCGCATTATCAAAACTTATCCCGATCAAAGTTCGAGCCATTTTACTCAACTTCCCCTTTACATAACAAAATTCACAATCACCATACAAAGACTCGAGAGCAAAACTCGTCAAATCCCCCGAGAGCAAAACTCGTTAAAATCCCCGAGAGCAAAACTCATCAAATCCCCGAGAAAATCCCCGAGAGCAGAACTCGTTAAAATCCCCGAGAGCAGAACTCGTTAAAATCCCATCCCAATTCTTCTCATTCAAACCAGTTACCAACCCCAAACACGGGAACTCAACTTGCGGTCGGCATAGAACATGCCCAAATAGTGCACACCACCTCTGGGGGCTGTCCCGGAGAACGCTCACAGTCACAGGATCAATATCCTAACCATTCTAGCCCTTTGATCAAGACATCACTGGGAATGCACCTAGCCTACACTATTGCTATGGCTAGTTACACACAAAGCCCTAATAAACTAGGCACCATAATCCACTGAACTACGGCTTGGTTTGATTTCACCACATGTGAATACGTAGGCAGCCTTTCAACAGAGGCACAACCACCCACATTGACACAAATTCATAAAGCACCATCATTCCGGTCACGACACTGTCATGTTCTCGACAGTTAGCTTTGTCATCCTGGGGGCTTCTCCTAGGCAGAAGTTCTCCATCCACTCACATAATCCAAATACTTTCAAAATCTAGCCTCCTTTCTATAGTGTGTCCTAGTACTCGGCTCAGTCGAAGACAAGAATCTGTCAGGACCCGAGGCAATAGCCACTTTGGAAATATACCCTAAAATCAAAAAGGATTCAAAAGAGCACTAGTCTACAGCATTCCACTGCTAAGTCCTGCCAAAACAGTCTCATTACAGACTATTGCAATCCCCCCATAGCACAACCTTCCTATTCCGAGGATTCGACCGTGTTGTCACTCGCCTAGGCTACGGAATAGCGCAACTTAAGAGTCTTGTCATCTTAGGTGGCCCACCTCCTTACCAAGTCACGGTCCAACCCTTAGAGAGTCCAAGTCGTGTCTGTCAACTCGTCCTGTCGCGTCCAGAGTCCAGTCTGCCGGTAGGCCTCTCTTTTCAAATTCTCATTTTAAAATTTGCAAAAACTTAGCCATTTGAAAAAAAAATCTTTTCGACAAGCTCAAATTTCAATCTATTTAAACTGCAAATTTCTTTTCCACCTCTTTCAATTTTGGAAACCTATCTCCTAGCACGTGAGTTGCTTTCAGGACTTCGATTTCAAAATGCAGCAAAAATCATTTTTATTCCCCAGCGCGAGTCATATTTGTTTCGCCTACGTGTTGCATGCAAAATTTTATGTAACTTATACAGGTACAAATCACGACAGCGCAATTCATATAACTCCCCAGCGGCATTTAACAAGATGAGCCGACATACAGGCCCATTTTAAGTCTCATGCGACGAATTCCCCACGGAGTTATCATCAATTCAGGTACATTTCTAGCCCATGGCCGGCGGGCCCTCCACGCAGGTCTAATGGACCTTAAACGACCCGACCGGAAGCTGCCAGGTTTTAATCCTTGATTGACCTGGTGGTTACTCTGACTTTCGCCCTGTCCAAGCCTCAGTCAGAGTGGGGGCTCTGTAGACACCCACATTTTGACTGCCAGGTGTCTATAGCAGTTTCCGACAAACACCCGATGATGATCGAACGCTAACGTTCTTTAAACGTACTCGGAAATGGGCTCGAAATCATGGATATTTGGCTTAGGCATTTTAAGGAGTACAAATTTCACAAAACCAACTTCAAATTCAGGCCCAGTGGGTCGTTTCGAGTCAAATAACATTAATTTGGGTTGAAACCGTCACCAGGGGTAAAACCGTCTTTTAGCGACCGAGTCAAAACCCGGTCAAAGATATTTCCCGAAACTCGTAGGCTGACCGTGACACCTCACGTGTCCAGTTCAGACTCCAACTCTACAAAAATCAGCCATACAAAAATAATAAACAATTCCGTTTAAGGTAGAATTCGATCCCGAGTAGGAATCCTATCCGAGAACCGACTCAAACACTCAACCGAGTTGAAACACTCGGCCAAGTACACAACCAGCCAGTTTTTTCCTCTTTTCTTCTCTTACAAGAAAGCGGAATTCTCGTTCTCCTCAGCTTCTTACCCAAGCGGTAATTCTAGCTCAAACAGGAATCCTATTCAAAAACCGGTTCAAACACCCGACCGAGTGTAAAACACTCGGCCGAAACAGCCTAAAACCAGCCGTGTCCCCTTTCTTCCTACACAAGAAAGCGGAATTCTTATTTCCCTCAAATTCCTCGTTTTCCTATCCTAAGCGGTAGTCAAACTCTCCCAAGCCAAGGTCGGGAACTCCCTATAAATAGCCCCTTGCATCCAACACAAAAAAGAACGATTTTATCAACACAATTCATACACACACATACAATTTTTCAGCATCAACTCTCTATCATCCCGACACACGTAATTCCATAGCATTGAGAAACCGATATTATATCCAAAACCCGAAGGAAAACCGGCCCCAATACCCGAAACCTTCACCCGTCTTAACCGTGCCACCCTAACCCAACCAACGTTGCCTCGACACTCCCGTGCTTAGCCACATTCCGACGAGTCCCGATCCGAGTCAACAAGAGCATGTAGGTTGAGGGTGTAATCAAACCCGACTTCTTCCTTTCTCTCATTTTCTCCTCTTCGTCCGTTTCGTTTTTTACGGGTCTAGAGTCAATTTTTTTTATTTTATTTTTCTAATATCGTTATTAACGAAAAACTATTTTCATAACAAATATTCTTAAACATACGATATCGATGTTTCTATAATCGAATATTGTATCGAAAAGAATTATATTAAGATTTCGACGATATCAGAAATCGTTACATCTTTTTTGTCAAAATTCTTTTCTTTTACTTTTCGTTCAAAATAACAATTTTCGAACAAAAATATAAAAACGGACAGACCCGCACGCGAGTCGCGCCATGCCCAGGCGACTCGCGCGCAGGCCTGGAATTCGGGACTTCTTTTTTTACGTTTTTCGTTCGTTTTATTATTTATTCTTCGAACGATTTCTAAAATTTACATCTTTTCCAAAACTATTCTAAGTATTCGATATGGATTTCGTAGTCAACTATCGAATATAAAGAATATCGAAAATATTAAGTCGAGTACGAATCATGCAATATTCATACGCGATTTAATACGAACTTCGAGTTTTCGAAAACCGGACCCGAAACAGGCCACCACGCGACCCGCCGGCGTCCCGGGCGAGTCGCGCGGCCGGCTGTTATGCCGCGGCCTTTTCCGTCTTTTTTATTATTTTTCGAACTTTGTTTTTTTTATACAAAACAACGTTCTTTTCAACAATATTTTTCAGATTTCGATTAATATTTATTTTCTCGATTTCGCTATTTTATTTTGCTATTATTATTTGCAAATCGATACTAACTCGTTTGTTTGTTTTTGTAGCAAATTCATCCTTTTTATTTCATTTGTTTTATTATACTAAAATGAATCTCGTATGTTAAATATAACTTTGACGTTAATTAATTTTTCATGCATTAAACCACTTAGCAACCCATTCAATTCCTCACATGCTTAGGAAAACAATGTTTGCATATCATTCATCGTATTACTAACGCGCGCATTAAAACGTCATTCGATATCCTAGTAGAGGCCGCTAATGTGCGGGCGGGGTTGGGTGTTCTTAGTGAACTTCCCAACACGTACCCTCATCCCTTACTCAGAACCGTGGTTTTCGGATGTCCGAAACCATTGGCAACGAGAGTCATTCAATATACGATTAACCGCTCCAGTCGGCATCTATATCAACATGCAAAAGGGACGAGCCCAATAAACTCTGACATCGGAAATGGGCCGTATTTTGTACACGGCCCACTACGACATAGAGTGGGCTCGAACGGTTCCGAATAACCATAAAATTCGGTGGCGACTCCGACTTCGATTTAAATTTCCATTTGACCATCTCATGAAGATTCATTCGCCTCCCCAAAACCCGCGCGTGGCCGCGTCGGGGTGGACCTATGTCATGTCCACAGTATGGAATATATCTTCATCTGGAAAAGCCCAAGTGTCGGTGTGTTCTTCCTCAGTTACCGGACTGTCGGCGAGGAATTCTGCTACTACCCGGCCCTTGATGGCCTTTAAAGGTACGAACTTGAGGTCGAACTCAGCTAGCATTAAAGTCCATCTGGATATACGGCCGTTAAGGATGGGCTTCTCGAATAGATATTTGATTGGATCCATATTGGATAGCACATGTACCTCGTGACTAAGCATGTAGTGTCGGAGATTTTTAGTGGCCCATACTAATGCTAGACACGTCTTCTCAAGCATGGTGTACTTGCATTCGTATTCTAAGAACTTCTTACTGATGTAGTAAATAGCCCGTTCTTCAGAATCGACCGTTTGGGCTAGCATGGCGCCCATGGCAATCTCGGTTGTCGTCAAGTATAGTGATAGAGGCAGACCATGTTGAGGTGGCATTAGCACCGGTGGAGAGGATAGAATTTCCTTGATTTTATCGAAAGCCATTTGACATTTGTCGTCCCACAGTGTTCGTTCTCCTATCTTCTGTTTCTTGAAAATGGGTTCACATACCATGGTTAGCTTTGAAATGAATCGGCTTATTTATTGGACTTTCCCGAGAAACACCCTTATCTCCTTTTCGGTTTTAGGCGGTTGCATCTCGGTTATGGCCTTGATCTTTGCTGGGTCAACTTCGATGCCCCGATGGATGACAATGTGGCCCAGTAGTTTGCCCGATGTTACCCCGAAACTGCATTTTTGAGGGTTTAACCTCATGTTGTACTTGCGTAGTCGGGTGAAGAACTTTCTTAGGGCTGCAATGTGCCCGTTTCGGTCCTTGGACTTGACAATCATATCGTCGACGTAGACCTCTACTTCCTTATGCATCATGTCATGCAATAAAGTAGTAGCGGTCCGTTGATAGGTGGCACCAGCGTTAATAAGCCCAAATGGCATCACGGTATAGCAGTAAGTCCCCCAAGGTGTGATGAAGGTGGTCTTACTCATGTCTTCTTCCGCCATTTTGATCTGATTGTATCCGGCATACCCGTCCATGAATGATAGAAGGGCATGATCGGCCGTGTTATCCACCAGTATGTCGATATGTGGCAACGGAAAATCGTCTTTTGGGCTGGCCTTATTAAGGTCCCGGAAATCTACACATACTCGGACTTTGCCATCCTTTTTGGGTACTGGTACTATGTTTGCAACCCAGTCTGGATATTCAGACACTTGAATAAAGCCCGCTTTGAATTGTTTATCAACTTCTTCCTTGACTTTGAGAGACCATTCGGGCCTCATTCTTCGGAGTTTCTGTTTTATCGGCTTGTACCCGTCTTTGATGGGTATTCGGTGTTCAGCTATTTCCCGGTCTATTCCCGGCATGTCCTTGTAGGACCATGCAAAGACATCTTTGAATTCCTGGAGGAGGTCCGTGAATTGTTGTCTCTCTTCGGGATCTAAAGATAGGCCCAACTTAAGTATCTGAGGCTCTAAAGGGGTTCCTACGTTGATGGAATCGGTTTCTTCGATTACCGGATTTCGGGACTCCCTTTGTTCAAGTTGCTCGACTAGATGCGGAGGCAGTGGTACCTGTTCGTCGGGTTTCTCAATGTCATTGCAAGTAAGATTTTTGAAAACATTTTGAAAATAAGCCAAGTCATAAGCGGAACGGTTATCGTTATTATTGATAGTAAATTTTGAAAAGAGCTCGAAGAGAGCTGCCATCTGATCGTTGGTCAGAGGCGGGATAGGGAGAGCCCTCGGGACAGACTCCGGGGCTCTCGATGGTGAGGCTAAAGAAGGGAGAGGGGTTACAGACTCGATCCTAGTACTGGACCCTCTAGACTTTGACTCAAACTCCGACTCTGACTCTGACTAGGACTCGGACTCAGATTCAGACTCGATAGCATGCATATCTCCTTCACCAGTAGTTAGCTTGTAGACTCGACCCTGACTGTCGGTCCACTTGGTTGTCTTTCTCCAAGCTCTCTTCCCAGTGTCGGCACCAACTTCCGAGATTAGCTTGGTTGGATCAAACCTGCTGCTGCGAAGGATCAGGCTGACTAGCTCCTGCTTAGGGGTCGGGATGACCTTGTCTTCCCCAAAGAGTAGTCCTAGAACGGGCTCAGTGTTGGTTGGGCCCTCTTTTGATTCGGCCTGGATAAGGGCGAATATGTCGTCTGGGATGAAATTGCATTCCCGAGCCAGTTTGGTCCCGGGGTACGAGATGGTGGGCCGATAGAGGCCCGTTTGAACAGTTTCGAATACCGGGGTGACGAACGTGACCGTCTTGGTTTGGTTCGTGTAACCGGACGCCATAGTATAGCCTAGAACGAGGTGAGATTGCCCGTTGTTCAAGGTTTCGATGATCTTTCCGGTGGAAGGTATGGCCTTGATGTGACTCCCGGTAGGCAACCCAGGTTCTGTAGCATCGTATAGATGCTAACGGTGAAGTATGGCTGAAAAAGGTATTCTTCTTCGATCATTCCTACAAAGTTAAAACCTCGTGGGTCGGCTGAGCCCGTCGTGTTACAGCTTGACACGGTTATGGGAGTGGCTTCGAGAGTGATGATCCCGTCCTGTAAAGGTAGCTTGACCTTTCTATGAAGAGTGGAGGACACAGCTTTGACTGCGTGAATCCATGGTCTTCCAAGTAGCAGGTTGAAGGATGAAGTAACATCGATCACTTGGAACTCTAACTCCTTCTCGATCGGGCCCGTTATGATGGTTAGTTTAACGGCCCCAGCCACTGATTTTGGGCTCCCATCAAAAGCCTGGATAGTCTTTGCAGTCGGAAGGTAGTCAGCCTCGGTAATGCCGAGGGCCTTGGCTGTCCTTAAAGGAAGGACGTTAACTGCGGACCCGTCATCAATCAGGGTCATCGGGAGATATTTATTTCGACAAATCACCGTGATGTACAGGGCCAAGTTATGAGTGGTCCCGAATGGTGGAAGGTCGGACTCGGAGAAGGTGATAAGTGGGCCTTCTTCTTTGGGCTTGTCCTTGAGATATGGCATGATCGTGGCTACCATTTCAGTGGGGGTAACCGATGAGTCGATCTTGATTTCATCAAGGGCCTTAGTAAGTGCCGCTCGATGCTCCTGTGAACTAACCAAAAGCTGCCATATAGTGATATCGGTTCGGACCCTCTTCAATTGTCTGACTAGGGCCGTGTCGGCGTTTGGCTCTTCAGGAGTGAGTTCCGTCCTGGAAGGTTCAGTGACGGTTTCCGGGGCGGCCGTGATGGTGTGTGTACCGGCCAGAGCTTTGGCTTTGGCTTTCCGGACTTCCTCGATGGTGACGGGGACAGCCTCCCCTTTATCCAGGTAAACATCGTCCTCGTCGTCGTTCCATATCCCATTGATTTGGGAAATGAAAGGGGAAATGAGATGAGTACAGTCAACTACCTCTCCAGTAAAAATGGCATGAGTAGCAAGAGGATTATTCTTGTTGCTTGGCTTGTCACTGGGTAGTGGTATTTTCCCATTTTCGATCAGATCTTGGATAAGATGCTTCAATTTCCAGCATTTCTCCGTGTCATGCCCATTGCCTTGGTGATAGTGGCAATAGGCTTGAATGTTGTAGCTTTTAGACCGCTTTTCTACGGGAACTTCCGGAGTTGGGCCTATCGGTTGGATTAGGCCCTTCGAAGATAGCCTTTGTAAGGCATTAGCATAGGTTGTTCCTATGTCAGTGAATACCCGATTTGGAGTATTCTTCTTGGTTGAGGTGTCAAGTGAGTTTACCTCGTCGAAGATGCTTCGGGCCGCGGTTGTGCTGGCGGGCTTACTGGAGGATGAACTAGCTCCTTGATACCCCTTGGTAGAGGCCTTAGTAAGGCTTTCTTGCCTTAAATCGTCTTCGATTCTGGTACCCATTTCGGTTAAAGTGGCGAAGTCGGGTATGATGGCATACCTGAGATGGACTCGGTAAGCGGGAAGGAGGTTTTTGACAAAGGCCTCCACTAGCACCTTTTCGGTGGGCTTGTCCACCAGCTTAACACTTTCGGTCCGCCACCTTTGGAGGTATTTGGTGAAACCCTCTTTAGGCTCTTGGGCCATAACTTCCAGAGTACGCATGGTAGTCTGGATTTCAGCATTATCTGCGTAGTTCCGCGCGAACTCCATTGCAACATCGTCCCAAGTTTTGAATTTCTTAGGATCAAGCCTGTAGTACCAGGCTTTTGGGTGTTTCTCCAGAGAGGAAGCAAAGAGATGCTTGAACATGGTCGATTTGACCCCCTTGACAACCATAAAGTCCTTAAAAGCCCGAATATGAAGTACCGGGTCTTCAGTCCCATCGAACATTGGTAAGCCCGTTAAGTTAAGGTTAGCGGGCAGTCCATCAGTTAGGGTTGAATAGGTACGGGCATTCTCCGTGAGAATGGTGTTTCTGGTGGTCGAGTGGACCTGTTCCTGCAGCTTTTGGACCGCGCCGGCCAGTGCGGCTAAGGGTCCGTCATCTTCGATCGAGGCGTTAGGGGTTCCCTGTTCTACAGCACTAACCCGAGTGACAATGGCGATCTGGTCTTCCCGCATTTGCCTCAATTGGGTCTGGATTTGGGTCAATGTGGTGTTCAACTCATCGATGGCTTTTTGCGTCATGGTTCGAGTGAAGGGTGGCCTGTCTGTAAGAGCACCACGTAATTAGCAACTTAACCCGAATCCTAAGGAAAGTACATCCCGAGCAAGGGAAAAAAGAAGAAGAAGACTAAAAAGACCGTAAATGACTCGGAAAAGACACCTAGACGGGTGACTTGTGAAGAGGTGGGCCTTCCTCAGGATCCAACGCTGTGGGTTGGGCCCTGTCCGAAGGAAGGTTCACGTGAGACATTCCCAGACTTTTAGACTCGATTGTGTAAACGGGCCAACCTTTGTAGGAGTATGTCCTACGTAGGTGGGCCTTGCCTTAGTTAGGTAAGGCGGACTAGGATGGGGGGGAAACCCGTGATGTAGGATCGACGGAGTTTCGACGCTAGAGACTTCAACGACTTATGACACGACCCGACACTGCTAAATACGGGAAGTCCTAAGAAGAGGAAGTTTTTAAAATATGAGTTTTTTTTGAAAAGCCCGAAATGAATCGGGTGGAGAAATCCGGCCCTTTTTTCGAAAAAAGAAAAAAGGAGTGGGCCGGACGTCGGGTTTTGAAAGTTTCGAAAATATTTTCGCGTTTTGAATTGGGCATAATACCGGCTAGAAAAACGCTATTTTGAGTAAAATCATAAGTCCTAAGTTCGGTATATGACCCGGGTTTTGAAAATTGGATAGTTTGAAAAGGATGCAAAATTTGAAAAGATGACGGTTTTGAAAAAGATATGGATCAAGTAGCACGTAGTCATGGAAACAGTATAATGACGCCATGTATGCTCTTAATCTAAGTCTCGGTCAGTCTGTAAGGGTCTATACCAGGGTACACAGCCTATCAAGAATCAGGGCGGACTCCCTAACTCGAGTTGAGATTAGGACATGCCATAAAACCCATATGAATCGGCTAATGGACACCTTTGACATAACCAGTTTGGACTATATCAACGGTATAGTGGGACGTCGGTCGCGAGTACCGGCCCGGGAAAATGGGGTTTATGCATGAACCGTAAAACTAAAACGCGCATTGTACTAGTCAAACGATTTCTATTCGAGTCTCACCCTGAGGACACCGAAGGTTATTAACTCATCAGAAAATCCCCAGCGGAGTCGCCAAATTGTGGACATGACATAGGTCCACCCCGACGCGGCCACGCGCGGGTTTTGGGGAGGCGAATGAATCTCCATGAGATGGTCAAATGGAAATTTAAATCGAAGTCGGAGTCGCCACCGAATTTTATGGTTATTCGGAACCGTTCGAGCCCACTCTATGTCGTAGTGGGCCGTGTACAAAATACGGCCCAGTTCCGATGTCAGAGTTTATTGGGCTTGTCCCTTTTGCATATCGATATAGATGCCGACTTGAGCGGTTAATCGTATATTGAATGACTCTCGTTGCCAATGGTTTCGGACATCCGGAAACCACGGTTCTGAGTAAGGGGTGAGGGTACGTGTTGGGAAGTTCACTAAGAACACCCAACCCCGCCCGCACATTAGCGGCCTCTACTAGGATATCGAATGACGTTTTAATGCGCGCGTTAGTTATACGATGAATGATATGCAAACATTGTTTTCCTAAGAATGTGAGGAATTGAATGGGTTGCTAAGTGGTTTAATGCATGAAAAATTAATTAATGTCAAAGTTAAATTTAACATGTGAGATTCGTTTTAGTATAATAAAACAAATGAAATAAAAAGGATGAATTTGCTACAAAAGATGAACAAACGAGTTAGTATCAATTTGTAAATAATAATATAGCAAGTAATAAATATGTGAAATCGAGAAAATAAATATTAATCGAAATCTGAAAAATATTGTCGAAAAGACGTTGTTTTGTATAAAAAACGATGTTCGAAAAATAATAAAAAAGACGGAAAAGGCCGCGGCAAACAGCCGGCCGCGCGGCTCGCCCGGGACGCCGGCGGGTCGCGTGGTGGCCTGCTTTGGTGCCGGTTTTCGAAAACTCGACGTTCGTATTAAATCGCGTATGAATATTACATGATTCGTACTCGACTTAATATTTTCGATATTCTTTATATTCGATAGTTGACTACGAAATCAGTATCAAATACTTGGAATAGTTTTAGAAAAGATGTAAATTTTAGAAATCGTTTCGAAGAATAAATGATAAACGAACGAAAACGTAAAAAAAGAAGTCCCGGATTCCAGGCCTGCGCGCGAGTCGCCTGGGCATGGCGCGACTCGCGTGCGGGTCTGTCCGTTTTTATTTTTTGTTCGAAAATTGTTATTTTGATGAATCGCGTACAAATTATGAATTAACTTGTATTCGATCCATGTTTTCGATATTCGCCGTATCCGATATTCGATTATGAAATCGATATCAGATATTTAGAATGAGTTTAAAAAGTTTTGTAAAATAATTTGTTTTGAACGAAAAAGTAAAAGAAAGGAATTTTGAACAAAAATAAAAATGTAACGATTTTTTGACATCGTCGAGATCTTAATATAATTCTTTTCGATACGATATTCGATTATAGAAAAATCGATATCGTATGTTTAAGAATATTCGTTATGAAAATAGTTTTTCGTTAATAACGATATTAGGAAAAAAATAGAAAAAAAACGACTCTTAGACCCGTAAAAAACGAAACGGACGAAGAGGAGAAAAGGAGAGAAAGGAAGAAGTCGGGTTTGATTACACCCTCAACCTACATGCTCTTGTTGACTCGGATCGGGACTCGTCGGAATGTGGCTAAGCACGGGAGTGTCGAGGCAACGTTGGTTGGGTTAGGGTGGCACGGTTAAGACGGGTGAAGGTTTCGGGTATTGGGGCCGGTTTTCCTTCGGGTTTTGGATATAATATCGGTTTCTCGATGCTATGGAATTACGTGTGTCGGGATGATAGAGAGCTATTGCTGAAAAATCGTGTGTATGTGTGTGTATGAATTGTGTTGATAAAATCGTTCTTTTTTGTGTTGGATGCAATGGGCTATTTATAGGGAGTTCCCGACCTTGGCTTGGGAGAGTTTGACTACCGCTTAGGATAGGAAAACGAGGAATTTGAGGGAAATAAGAATTCCGCTTTCTTGTGTAGGAAGAAAGGGGACACGGCTGGTTTTAGGCTGTTTCGGCTAAGCTAGAATTCCTGTTTGAGCTAGAATTACCGCTTGGGTAAGAAGCTGAGGAGAACGAGAATTCCGCTTTCTTGTAAGAGAAGAAAAGAGGAAAAAACCGGCTGGTTGTGTACTTGGCCGAGTGTTTCAACTCGGTTGAGTGTTTGAGTCGGTTCTCGGATAGGATTCCTACTCGGGATCGAATTCTACCTTAAACGGAATTGTTTATTATTTTTGTATGGCTGATTTTTGTAGAGTTGGAGTCTGAACTGGACACGTGAGGTGTCACGGTCAGCCTACGAGTTTCGGGAAATATCTTTGACCGGGTTTTGACTCGGTCGCTAAAAGACGGTTTTACCCCTGGTGACGGTTTCAACCCAAATTAATGTTATTTGACTCGAAACGACCCACTGGGCCTGAATTTGAAGTTGGTTTTGTGAAATTTGTACTCCTTAAAATGCCTAAGCCAAATATCCATGATTTCGAGCCCATTTCCGAGTACGTTTAAAGCACGTTAGCGTCCGATCATCATCGGGTGTTTGTCGGAAACTGCTATAGACACCTGGCAGTCAAAATGTGGGTGTCTACAACTACTGATGACATTCTAAGTGATTATCACAAGTGAGTTCAAACACGAAGGTCTTTAAGGAATCACTGTGTACTTAATTCCTTTTTGTCTACCATAGAACCAACGAACATCAAAATAGCACTTACCTGTTCTGACTGGATAGTGGCAATGAAAGAAGAACTAGCACAGTTCGAAAGAAACAAAGTGTGGCATTTAGTGCCAAGGCCATCAGAAAGAAAAGTGATAGGAACACGATAGATGTTTCAAAACAAGTTAGATGAATTCGGTTCTATAGTAAGAAATAAGGCGCGATTGGTGGTACAAGGCTATAATCAGCAAGAAGAGATAGATTTTGATGAAACATTCGCACCAGTTGCAAGACTTGAAGCAATTCGACTGCTCATTGCATTCGCTGCTCACAAAGGATTCAAGTTATTCCAGATGAACGTAAAAACAGCGTTTCTAAATGGATACTTAAAAGAAGAAGTTTTCGTAGAGTAGCCACCGGGATTCGAAAGTTCAGATCACCCAAACTATGTCTTCAAACTAGACAAGGCGTTATATGGGCTCAAACAAGCTCCAAGGACAAGGTATGACCCCCTATCTCAGTTTCTGTTGTTAAATGACTTCAAAAGAGGATCAGTGGACAAGACACTCTTTCTCAAACATGTAAACAAGGACATCCTCATCATTTAAATCTATGTGGATGACATAATCTTCGGGTCCACAAATGAGAAGCTGTGTGATTACTTTTCTAACCTAATGCAATCCAAATTCGAAATGAGTATGATGGGAGAACTGGGGTTCTTCTTGGGATTGCAAATCAAGCAAACAAAGGAAGGAATTACAATACATCAATAGAAATATGTGGGCGAACTCTTAAAGAAATTTGGTATGGATAAGGCAAAATCTGTTGTCACTCCCATGGCAGTCACCACAAAGCTGGAAAATGATGAAGATGGTAAGTCAGTAGATAACACTGTTTATCGATGTATGATCGGATCCCTATTATATTTAATTGTTAGTCGACCTGACATCATGCATAGTGTATGTGTTTGTGCACGATTTCAATCTGACCCAAAGGAGTCACACCTTGTCGCAGTAAAGCGCATTTTGAGATATCTCATCGGTACTCAGAATCTGTACTTAATATATCCCATGCATGATAAATTTGATCTTAATGCATATTCAAATGCAAATCATGGAGGGTGCTATGTTGATCATAAAAGCACGCCAGGAACAGTGACATTTCTCGGATCAAGCATAATATCATGGGGTTCAAAGAAACAAGAAACGGTAGCACTCTCTACCACAGAAAGTGAATATATTGCTGCATTTATGGTATGTACACAATTACTGTGGCTGCGTCAGCAACTCAAAGATTATGGGGTATCTTTTGATTCTGTACCCATATTATGTGATAATATAAGCACCATTGCCATCTCAAAAAATCCAGCTCAGCACTCCCGTACTAAGCATATTGACATACGTCATCATTTTTTAAGAGACCATGTTGAGAAAGGGAATATACAACTTGTATACTGTCCTACTAACCTACAAAGAGCTGACATTTTTACCAAGCCTTTGCCCAGGGAACTGTTTGAAGAATTGCGGTTGGAACTTGGTTTAATAAACGGTAACTAACGCCTACTTTCGTTGATCCTGTAACTCTCGCGTGATTGACGAGACTGGTATGAATCTAGACTCAGTCTTTTTCAAATTTAGTTATAATGCACAGATGTTGATTTTGGTATATTAGTTATGGATTAGTCTACGCTATTCTATATGTGATACTTTCCGACATACTCTACTATATCATATAAATTATAAATTCATTCAAATATATTCAAGTACGATCTTGAATATTCTAGGATGATTCTCACAAGAATCATTTAGTTCATGAAATTATTCTCCTTCCATAATATATGATATACTCTACACTCTTGCATGCCTTGTCAAAATCAAATCTTAAAAAAAAATTATATCTTCTCTCGTTTTAAGGCAAGTGTATATTTTTTCTAAAACACAATACTCCTCTTTTCTATAAAAACGTCATTGCCCTACATACTTCTCTCTCCTCCTTCATAAACTGTCTTCCATATTCTTTACTCCTCCTTTCACCTTTTACTCTTTCCTCTGCCATGGCACCAAAAAAGGCCACACCTTTGATCCCTCACAAGAAAAACCTTAGGTCCCATGCTCGAGATTTGAATGTCGAACCCCAATCCGCTGACTTAGAGGACACAGTCGAGGTGATTGAAGACGTCTCTGTTATGGGGAAGCGTAAACGCTCAGTCAGAACAAGCGACAACGACAGCGAGGAACAGAGGGTACTTCCGGAGAATGAACATATTTTGGGTGTTCTCGACAATGTTCGTTTAACAATGAAGGAACATAATCAGATTACTAAGGTACTTTCTTACCCTCTGGTTTCAGGCAAACAGTATCTATCGACTTGGTTTAAAGAAAATTCTAGTTTATCTTCCTTGCATGAGATTCTAGCATTACAAAAGTGGGCTGATTTACTTGAATTAGGTAACCATGTGTATCCTGTCCAAATTACACAATTTTAGGCTACCCTTAAGATAGAAAATCATGTCCTATATGCAAACTTTGGTGATAAAGTGATCAATATCAACATGCATGAATTTGGGGAAGTACTGGGGGTCCCGTGTGAGGGGGAAGAAATCCAAACCTGGACAGGTTGGAAAAATTACGATACTGAAACCATTCTGACCATAAAGAAAAAGCTTGATTCGAAGGCTACTGAAAGTTCACTCTTACTTGGTGCTTCCTTATCGTCACTTGCAAAATTACTGTTTAATGTATCCTACTCCTCCCTACTGCCAAGGAAATCAGGGACGACTAAACTACATATCCATGAGATCATATTGATTTATCATCTTCTCAAGAATAATAAGGTCAATTTACCTTTTCTGGTGTTTAGTCACATGGAGCATGTTTTAACCGAACTGAAATCATCCAATACAAATGGGTCGAGGGTGAAAGGGGAGTGCTCTTCAGCTAGTGACAAGGGTAAATGAGTTCTCGGTCAATTCTCAGATACCCAAACTTGGGCTTTGCTAGAACAATTGATGAGTAAGGTTTTTGGCATTGAAAATCATATGTTACAGATGCCAAAAGTTAAGTCTGGTTTGTCTTCTCTTGAGGAGAAAGTAGAGAGGTTCACTGATCTGCTCACCACTTCTCGAACTGACTTTGGAGCTGGTCTGATTTGGTTGGAATTACAACTGGATGCTCTTCATGCTATGGTGCAGCGTATGGCAAATGACATTTATGACGTTAAGAAGGCTGGGCAGCAGTTGGGAGAGAGGCTGAACTTTGCGACAAACCTGATTGATTAGGCAAATGCTAACAAGGGTCCTCTTGGGCGTCATGGGGAGATTATGGGTTAGCTTGCGGAGATTGTTAACAATACTGCTCGTGCTGTGTACCTTCTGGAAAGGCGTCCTCGGGGTGGATAATCACTTCTCATTCGGGATGTTGTTAAAACCCTTATCAAAAAAGCTCGTAGTATAGCTTTAGGGTCTCCTTTTGATTTTCCTCGCTCAAAACTTTGTTATCTTTGATGTCTGGATCATGTTTATCACATTTTGACTATGCTGGATTATCTATGTTGATATGCTTGAACTAAATCGTTTTGTGTGTTGTGAATATGTTTGATCTTTTCCCAGTCATTCGTCCCTTTTCGATGATGTCAAGAGGGGGAAGAAGGTTTGATGCTTAGCAGTAGTCCGTTGCTGTGAGTTACACCTTGTGGTAACTAAAATTTTTAAAACTGCTCTTATCATGAGATGGTTTAACACATCGTAAACTCATACCTCGACCTTAACTTTGTAGCATGACTTGACATAATCAAAAAGGGGGAAATTGTAGAATCAACGTTTTATAAACATTGTGTGTTTTGATTATGTCAAAGATATAATTGTCATAGATATTACTTGGTAATTTATGTCTCAGCTGTGAAGGATGAATGAAGATCAAAGGAAAGGACTAAACAAGACTCAAGAGGAAGCTTAAGGACATAAAGATCTTAATGTAAAGGGGACAATTCAACTATATAAAGTAAGGTTAACATAACCTCAATAAAGGTTAGGTTAACCTTATGTCTATATGCAATAAACACGTGCCAAGATCTATAAAAATATTTATGTTTGATTTAAAAGTAAAAATTCTTTTAAAAATGTAAAAGATCTGGAATGTTGGTTCATATAATATGCTATAAGGAAACTAAATATTTAGTGAATAAATGACTCCATAAATAAATGATTCTTAAGAATATATTATCTTTATAAGAAATGAAGAAATCATTAAACTATGGAATCTTTATTTGATTGATATCCTCCTTAGTATATTTCACCAACCATATCTTTTTACTTTAAGGAAATGATTGATCTTAACAAATTATCTTATTCCTTTTAAAGATTTTTTTCATCTATATATATTTGTGTGCTCACTCACACTAAGACTCACGACTTGCGCACAAATTTTTCACTTTGCAAAAACTCACCACATTTCTAATTAAAAAGGCATTTTGCAAAAAGGTTTTGAAAAGGGTCTTGGCTAATAAATGTGTCCTATTGTTTATATTATTCAAAGTCATATAGTTGCATTATTCTCTCTAGAGAATTGAAGTATATCCTAACTACAGAAATATTGTAAACTTGAGTCAAGTAAAGTATACGAGTAGAGTAGTGGTTTACTCAATCGAACGACATATATCGTTCACACCTTGAACGCTTCACATCGTTCAAACTCCGAGGGCCTCAAATCCCTCACACCGAAGGCTTAACATCCTTCACAATCGTGGGCTTAACATCCTACAATCCGAGAGCTTAATATCTCTCAAAAACGAGTGCTTCACATCACTCACATCATCACGATTAGAGTTAATCGTGATAGTCTTTATTTGTAAAGGTAATCCGGAGATGGTACTATTATAAATAAAAGACACCGGTGGACGTAGGCTTTTCAATTGGGCCAAACCACGTTAAAATTGCTCGTGTTATTTACTTTACGCATTTTAATTATCTTTGCTATTTCCTATACTTATACTTTTTAGTAGTAAGTGTATAGCAAATAAATTGTGATTTCATTTAATTAGCCGTACCAAATACATAATACTATACTACATCTTTCATAATAAGATTCGAGTGTAGTATATCGTTAATTTTTTTTAAAACAAGGTAATACTCTATTCACCCCCCTCTAGAGTATTACATAGGGTCGCTAGATTCTACACAATTCTAGTAGTCCCCTCTGCGATTTTTTCTTCCTCTTCAGTTTCATCTCTGCGATGCATGATACACATACTTGGTTATTTGGCATGCATAAAGTAATTGGCGTCATACTTACTCTTTCGACCCTGTTTTATGTGACGTACTGAGGAGCATGTCTTGTTTGTTTATCGTAGGTTCTTTTCTCTTCTTGAATAATAATATCATTATGTTTTACTTTAAAGCTAACAATTTCATATCTATCGAGTTATGTTTGAGTTTACGATAGCTACTAACATAACGAACATAATAAGACAATAAATTTACTCGCAAGGTAGGGTGGGGTGGTCCGATGGTTGTAGTGACAATTTGACATAGTTGTTAAATAATTAGTAACATGATAGTAGCTCCTTACTACTCAAAGTAAATTTGGATATGTAAAAAATTAAGTAAACATCGAGGCTTAGGGCTCGTTTGGTTACTCATCTAATTCCTGGGAAGTGCAAGATCCCATGAATTAGATTTTCAGGAAGTTGTTGGTTGCGCATTTCATGAGAATTGCCACTCCTCGGGAATTTCAATTTCTCCATAATGGGGGAAGTTACTCACCGTGTCCCCCTTGATGTGTACAACTTCCCGCATTAAGTTATTTTCCACATGGCAACCAAACAATATTTTTGTAATTCTCATGAAATACAAATTCACGTGAATTTAAAATTTTCGGTAACTTCATCTTTCCATGGTGAAACAAACGAACCCTTAGAATTTACCTATGAGGATGGGACACTATTTGGGAAGCTGTGATTTTGTTCTACGGAATCCTATTTAGTTTGAGCAATCAAGGTAATCCTAAATATAATAGATATATGTGAGTTGGTTAGGATAAGAAAACATATAAAAAAATTATGATGCCTTTTTTCGTTACGTTTGAGTTGGGTTAGGATAAAAAAATTATGATTTATGACGCCTTGTTTTTTTCCGCTACGGCCCTTACGGGTGAGTTAGGTTAAGATAATAGTCTGGTTTTGTGGACTTATATTCAGACACTTTCAGTTCACTCCAGTTAGACGGATTCAGTTTTGTTCAGTTCAGACACATTCAATTCAGTTTTTTTATGTCATGTTTTTTTTTCATCACGGATGAGTCAGTTAGGATAATAAAGCGAATAAAAAAATTACAAGTGAGTAACTGAGTTGAGTTGATTAAAAAAATAATTTTAATTTTAATTTTTTTTTATCGTAATTACAAAAGTTCTGATTAATAATCGTAATACATTCGTTCCTCCCTAATAAAAGACACTTTTATCAATCATCATCTCTCTCCCTTCCCTCATTCAAGTTATCCAAACAACCCTCTCCTCCCCTCCCCTCCCCTCCATTCACTTCATTCCCTCATTCTTGTTATCCAAACAACCATCATTTTCTCTCCCCTCTTTCCCTCCCCTCTTTCTCCCTCCCCTCTCTTTCCCTCCTATTTTTCTATCCAAACGAACCCTAAGTGGAAGTACTAATAATAATCCAATTGAACCAATTTGAAGAGGAAAAATAAACTCAGATAATCTTACATTTTAAAAAGAATGATGTTGGTTTTGAGTCAAGCTCTGACTGTTTGGAACATCGATTGTCGGAGCCGTGATTCGAGGCTAAAAAACGACGTGGGTTGTTCGTTGTAGAAGCCAGTTTGTGATTTATGGCACTATAAATTGCTACATTTTCTCCTTTTATCTTCTTTGGCCGGTCAAACAAAGTCAATGTGCAAATAGAAGAAAGAGAGTATTGTCACGTGTCACTCATAAGAAGCTCATAAAGAACTTGTTAGGATGCCTTTTTATTTTTATATATATAGATAGATAGATCAGACACATCTTAGAAGATGTCCACGGTATTTGGACATGTTTGGTCGTTTGGATATGTAAGAATTGTGGGTCTAATACAATATATGTGGACAACGTTATTTGGACCTATTGTATTCATTAGCTATCATTAAAGTTGACCCCAAATACGTGATCCGTTAGAATACTGATAATACGGGTTTAATTTACGTCATATAAAGTATGGGTCGGATACTATAATAGTGTAGAGACCCATTAGGGCTTTATGGGATATAAGATGGGCTTATCCACTAAAGGCGACTGATATAGGTCATTAGAATTTCACCACCCCTCCCTATATATAGTCAGGGTTATGGTCACTGACAACACACTTTTGACCTAATCTCACATATATCCCATCGGTATGGAGAAACTCAAAAGGCGAGTGTGTCTGTTAGAAACCTAATCCAGAAGACCGACAGAAGTTATTTCCATCAGTATTATCAGGTACGCTTCCGCTACAGCTAATTACAATTATTACCAATTAATTTAGTATGAAGTTTCAGTCTTGGGTCAGATTAAATCTAACAAGTGGTATCAGAGCCGTGTTCATATTGAATTATTTGGGTCACAAATATTGTTTGGTCTTTTTCGTTGGTTCCATTTTACGTAATTCATTATGTTTAGGTTTATTTTTTTATTCATTCTGAATTGCTGCGTGTAATACGGAACTATCATATTTGTGGATTAAGATTTACGTATTGATGATGCTCAGTGATGTCGGGTCTGTCGTACCTTATTCATGTAGTGCACTGAGATTGAATTCTTTTATTTTGCGCTTAAGTCATCGCCAACATCACCCTTGTCATTATTTCTCATTCATCCCTGAGATTGATTTTTTTTGGCATACTTTCCTTGATGAACGATTCTGGATCATTCTTGCTTATATTTGGAATATTTGCATGAGATTTTGGCATATTTTTCTTGCGTATATTTGGAGTATATAACGTATTATCAGCTTCTTTTCCTCGTTTACATGTACAAATTTACAGATTATGCTGCGTTCTAATCATTATGTGGTCGATACAGTTATATAAGGATTAAAGAATTATGTTTCGGATATTAAGTTTTAAACCGATTGCGGTTGGCTTACAAATTTGTTTCGTATTCAGTCATATGATGTATAACGGTCTCGTATGTTTGATTATTATCGCATATTATGTTTTTATGTATGAATTGGGACCTGTTTGGAATTTCGGTTGCTATTATTATCGTACATCTATAATTGACAAGTTGACATGTATGATGAAAGAACTAATTTGGGCATAATTTCTTTTATCATTTAAGATTTCAGTCACTTGTAATTACGGTTGATTAAAAGAACTTGATTTTAGTTTCAATAATATTGGCTATTCGCTGTTTTATAAGACGTCTAATTTTTTGGATTATTTGATCGAAACATTACGTTGCCAAAGTAATCTCTATTGCGTAGATTAGATAGTTTAAATAATTAGACGACTGTGTATAATTGAATTTCATGCGGGTAATGGTCGGCCCAAAGGAAGTCCATTATTTGGCCGAAATTCAATTATACTTGTGGTGATAAATATGTAACAGTTATTCGATTCTCGTGTAGATGTTAAGTCGGCCCAAAGGAAGACTTGACATTTGACATGATCTTACTGTTAATATTTGATTACTACACCATGAGTACCACTTACAAGTCTAATTATCGTCTAATACTTAGTACTCTCTACTCTCCTACGTGCATCTTTTCATGGCCTGCTTGTCACTTGAAATCGCATGCAAAGAATGTAAACACAACTACTTCGACTACAAAAACTTACTTGTACTGTCCTTAAACAACCGACATAGCAAAGGCATGGAGTTAAAACAACGGATGTTATCGCACTTCCACCACAATAAGTAAAGGCCGCTATGAGTGGGCGGGATTAGGTGTCGATGTCTAGCGGACGTTGGCTTCCCAATACGTACCCTCACCCCTTACTCAGAATTGACGGTTTTCGGATATCCGAAACCATTGGCAATGAGAGTCATTCCAGGAATGGAGTTCTTAAGGGTACAAGTCTTTATCTTTAGGTCCCATTCCACTCAGCTTTGAGTCGGCTAAGGATCAAAGTTGAGTTGAACGGTTTCCGAGTCCCCATAATTAACTCGGTGGCGACTCCACAAATCGGCAACGAATTCGGTTCACTAAAAAGGTCGTCTTACTAAACATATCAACCTTTAAACATTTACAACCACGTCTCGATCGATTCTATTGGAAAACACAGGTGCCCGCCTATGTCTAGTACTATCTGAATCGTCAACCAAATCGAGGTCCGACACATCGCCCAGTACGCGAGATCGGACCGGCCCCCGACGGGAGGAGGCCGCGTGGATGGCCGCCGCGATAAACCAAGAAGTCCTGCGCGGGCGCGCGCGAGGCGCCGGGCGGTGCGGAAGGGCGTTCATTGTACCCTCATCCTTTACTCAGAATCTACGGTTTTTTCCAGATGTACGAAACCATTGGTAATGAGAGTCATTCCAGACATGGTGTGCTTAAAAATATAAGTCTTTATCTTTAGGTCCCCATGTCACTCAACTTTGAGCTGACTAAGGATTAAAGTTTAGTTGAACGGTGTCCAAAGCCCCATAATTGTTAGGTGATGACTCCAACATCACATCGAAAATTCGGTTCACTGGACGGTCGCCAGACAAAATGATCCAGCCTTTAAACATTGACAACCACATCTTGATCGATTTCAACGGAAACATAGATGTGCCCATACATCTATTTAGTACAACCCATGATTCGTCAACAAAATCAAGGTCCGACACATTGCCCCGAACGCGGGATCGGACCGGCCCCCAAGTCTAGCGGGGGGGCCGTGTGGGTGGCCGCTGCAGATTTCACGCGCGGGTGTGCGCGCACCGGTGGCATCGTCCACAGTCCCCGTTTTAGGACTATGTTTGTACATTTCATGTCACTTAGGTGGTAAGCACGAGATGTTCTGTTGATAGGAACAGAAGTTTGGTGGCAATTCCCTCATTGTTCTTCGAATGCAGATGTGGAGTATTCATATACTCCACATTGTGCTTTTGGAGAATTGAGGCGAATTGCAACTGAATTTTTTTCTTATTATAGAATACAATTTCGTGTTTATCAGTGACATGGAACGTACAAGTATGTGTTTAGGTTGGAGTGATAAGGTCCTAAGGTGGTGCACATTTTCACAAAATGATTACAATGGTAATAGTTCTAAATTTAATGACATGTAGCATATTTCTTTCATTATTGTTTCTGTGTTTCACGTTGTTGTATCCTATTTAAATAAAATGAATACTCTTAGATGTTGTTGAAAAATTTTCCCCACACTGATTACAATATCTCTACGGACTTTGTATATGTGTGTGTGTGTATTGTATTCATATAGATTGAAGAGAGTAGAAAGAAAGTGGATGTACGAGAGATTAGACGAGCGAAAGAAGGTAAAAAGGGAATATATAAATGGAGTGGAGGAGTTTATCCGGTTCGCGTAAGATAATAATCCCCTCCATACGAGAGAAGAACTTAGGTATCCATGTAAGAAATACAAGAATTTTTCCGTAATACATGTCGACGATGTCAAGGATCATCTCTACAATCACGTTATTATTACTGACTACTAGGTCTAGACGTATCACAACTTGGATGAAGATCATGGTAGTTGTGACCAAGGAGCGGTGAGCGAGAACCCATATCAGGAGTTTGTAGAGGACGCTTTACGACCTAGAGTTGAAGACATAATGGATGAGAAGCGTAACCCGGACAACGGAAGCGACAAAGAAGTTCGGCATGAACCCAACCCAGAAGTCATGTATATACCTAACAAGACATCGTTCGGACCAAAAGGCAAAGCTGGCGTCAAAGAATTGTATTTTAGTCGACCCAAGTCATTAAAGTTTGTTCTAGAAAAAATTGAGAAGAAGGTTTTATGTGACTGGGTATCTGGTTTGAAGTTTCCAGATGGTTAGGCATTCGACTTGTCTAGGTATGTAGACCAGTCAAAAATGATATTGCGTGGCATGAAAAGTCACGACTGTCATGTGTTTATGGAGCGGTTGGTGCCGGTAGCATCAAAGGAGCTTGTCCATACCAACACATGGAATGCAATTACAGAGATTTGTCAATTTTCCGTGACTTGTGTTCGTATACCATTTTGGTGGACTTCATTAATTGTTTGGAAAACATCTCTGAAATCATTTTCAAGTCGGAGAGAATATTTCCTCCGTCATTCTTCAATTCAATGGAACATTTATCCGTGCACTTGCCTTATGAAGCAAAGGTTGGAGGCCACATTCAATACCGTTGGATGTAGCCATTTGAGAGGTACGCCTGCGTTGACATTCACAACTCTCAGGAATTATCAAACTACAGTAATAATAATAATGACCCAAACTTATATTATATTGCAGGTTCCTTAATCACTTAAAGAAAAAAAATCAGGAATAAAGCCAAGGTTGAAGGATTAATATGCAATGCATATTTAGTAGAGGGGAGGTCAAATTTATGCTCCATCTACTTTGATCATATCGACACAAAAACCAAAGATATTGATGTAGATGCACCTGAAACTTAAGAAACTGATAAGAAGGTAGAACCTTTTCAGAATGACCTGGACAGTACCTCAAATAATTGCAAGGAGAGATGGCTAACTGAGGTTTAGTACAATCAAGCGCACACCTACGTTCTAAGAAATTGTGGTGATATCATCAGGTCGTACGAGGAGTAAGTGATTGACAATCCCCCAAGCTGTTAAAATTTTATTTTTTAATAATAATGTTGTATAACTATTACTCAAAACTAATTCAGTAAATTTGAGGCATTCATCATGAGTGAACACACTGAAGTGAATACAAGTGACGCCATTTGGAGAAAATATGAGTCTTTCTTCCCCACTTGGTTACGGGATCAAGTATGGTGATTTTTTTTTGTATCATTAAACTAACTAGCTTTACTATGATTTATTTTTATTCTTATTAATTTACACTATTAATATGGAAGCTTGAAGCGTTGAAAGACCCCCCTCGTCAGAACTCTAAGGACTGGCCCTTCTTCACAGGTAAGGACTTGAAAGAGATATTTAGTTGATGGGTACAAGTTTCGAGCTTTCAAGGATGTCGTTGACGTTCCAAAATCAACAGTAAGTAATAGCATCTGCTTGAATTCTACCGATGGGTTAG
This sequence comes from Agrostemma githago, assembly GCA_958450325.1. NCBI lineage: Eukaryota > Viridiplantae > Streptophyta > Magnoliopsida > Caryophyllales > Caryophyllaceae > Agrostemma > Agrostemma githago. Next base: position 54,007,393 of record OY288240.1, read on the forward strand.
AAACTTATGGAACCCTAGGCGAGGTGATTGAGCTCGACTACTATGACAGCAACACGCGTTGCAAGACCATATTATTCAAATGTGATTGGATTGATAACACTGCACAAGGCGTCAATGTTCATAAGTTATACAACTGGATGTGGATCGGTCGAAAAATTACGAAACCACAATCCTTTCGTGTTGGCATACCAAGTGGATCAAGTATGATATGCGCCTTTTCCAAATGGGAAAAAGGGTACGAACTGGTCGGCAGTTATAAGATCAAAGCAAGACCAGTAGTTGACACTCCAATCAACGAAGATATTGTGTACCAGGAGGATGTAGTTTCTAAAAATCAACCAATTCATCTTGTGTTGTGATTGAAGACACTAATGTCGTTGGTGAGGAGGAGTCAGGAGTGAACGTTGGTGTTGACTATGAGGAATATGAATTTGATAATTGAATTGCCCCTGAAGGAGATGTCGAGGAAGAGGTTGTCGCTAAAGAAGCGGGTTGGGAAGAGGTTGATATTGACTCGGATGACGACGATGCTGAGGAAGACGGTTTCATTGAAGGAGACACGGATGGAGAAGTTGATACTGATGATGATTAGTTACTTAGCACATTTTGTTTTCTTTGTAGTTTCAAACAATTTACGTAATCATGGAAATTTTTGGTTTGATATTGATGAACACATTCTTTATTTTCACTATTCGTCAATTTGTTTCAAGTAGAATACTTGTAATGGCAGGTAACGAGCAGCATGCGGACGATATTGTCAAACAGATGGAGGTCAAACAAAATGTAGGTGCAGTCGGGACCAAGAAACCTTACATGTTACGGCTTCCTAAAGGTGTTTGGTAAATGATATTCGTAAATGAGTTATAGTATCCAACTTTAAGATTTATATTTGCTGAACTTGTCAAGTTACTAATAATGTTGGAAGGATAATCTCATTTCTGAATCTTTACGCGATTCTATCGTTGGCACTTACATATCTGCCACCGACAGTTCAGGAATTGGGGTGAGGTTCCCTAAAGGGACAGGGACGCAATGTACGCCCACTTCGAGGTAAATTATCAATCCTACTCCCAAATCTTCAACTTTTACAATTTATTGTTTACTAAATGATTTTTTTGTGTATCAGAAGAAAGTAAGGATTGATGCGGGCTTCGATGTACGGGTTGAATACGAGAAAAAGATCAAGAAATGTATGAGTGATATCTTTTACAATCCGTTGAAAGCACGTGAGAGGCCGAAGTGGATACCGGTCTCTAATGGACGGAGTTGCATGGGAAGAAAGGGGAACCGGAATTCAAGAAAAAGTCAGAAGTAAAAAAAACAAACCGTCGATGTGGAAATAAAGATGATGTCGCAAAACTGACTAGTTGCCTCGGTAGTAAGAGCGAAGCGGCCACTTACAGATTGATGGTATGTATTTTAACGATAAATTATTAAGTGTAGGTAATTTATTTTAAATAAATTAATCACTCAACTAATAACATTTGTTTTTTCTAAGGGGCCAGAGGCAACCTTAATCCAGGTGTTGGAAAAGACAAAGAAGAGCAAGTGGGAACCTGGATTGACCCGGAGGCACAGGAAGTGCGTGTGAGTTCTCTTACCATATGATCATATTAAGTGTTGTTTGTTAGCTAAGTGCATTTTGGAACTTTATTGTTTTCCTAATAATATGTTTTCTCATTTTAGGAGAAATATGACCAAGTGAAGGAGGCGGCGTTGGCGTCAAACCAGGAGGCACCTGATGAGGTTTAGCTGTACCACGAGGCCACGAGCGGGTACGATGCCAAGAAATGCATTTATGGAATAGGAAACCTAGCTAGGGATCTATTCCGCCCTTGCTCTAGCAATAGCATCACTGCCGTCATGGACACTTACATGCCTACTCTCGCCACACAACAGTGTGTGAAGACTGACCGGTTGACCAAAACAATGAAGACATTAGAAAAACGCTAACAAGTGGCGTAGAAGAGATTGGAGGACCAGCAGAAGACGATAAAGATACTGCAGGAGAGGCTGGCCATGTCAAATGAAGGCTGCAACACAGGCACACGTTCACAGCGGCGGGACAACAATGCTGATAACGGGTATGGGTTCGCCTCTATGGATATTGAGGCACTAACTTAGGTAGACATCTATTAGGTACTTTCATGTCATTATGTATAGTCCTAATTTTCAACCTAACTATTAAACCGAATTCTAAAACAAATTACTCTCTTCTTGTAATATAAGTTCATTTTATCCAAAAACTGCGTTGTTTGTCTTCCACGGGATGTGGAGTTTGTTTTGGGTTGCCTTGCACGGGCCGTGCTTTTGTATTGCTACTGGTTTTTGTTGTGTATTGACTAAAATCGTTTTGTAGTTTTTGGTTAAGTAAAAAAATGGGAGAACCAGAAAAACAGAAGGTTGTTGCCCGATGCGAATAATCATGCGTCGGATTACCCGAAGCTATCTAATACATTCAAACGCAAAGAGTTAATAGTGCGACGGACTATCCGTCGCAGTGTCCATCACATAACGATAAAACTGCGTTGGATTATGCGACAGCGAATCCGCCACAGTATTGGACATTTACGTTGGATTTGCGACGACAAGTCCGACGCAGAATGTGTTTGACTTAAGTTTTTGACTCTCAAGCCTACGGCATACTTTCTGACGTAATTCTGCCACAAATTTGTGTGCTTCGGAAGGTCCGACGCACACAAAATCCCCTGCGAAAACATATTACGGCAGAATCGTTGTGATGGTACGTCCGACGCAAACAACGATTTGCGTCGGATATTTCCGCCACAAATTTACCTGTTTTTTATAGTGATACGATGTAAGATCATCAAGGTTTCTGTAACACCCCGGCCCAAACTAGGACCGAAAATGTTAGACGCAGTAGCTCACTAGTCTTTGTACTGGTCCCACACACCAAAACGAGTCCTTTCTAGCGCATTTTGACCTCACTCATGCACATCCTAGAGACCTTCCCAGGAGGTCACCCATTCTAAGATTACTCCCACTCAAGCACGCTTAACTATGGAGTTCTTTTGCATGGATGACCAGAAAAGAAAATGCACTTTGTTGATATGAGTAATACTTTAAATCCCTTTAACCACTAGTCATTTAAGCTCATAAATAGGACAACTTCAATCAATGTGGAGTGTTTCAATCACTCCCACTTGAAGAACGCAACGTCCTTGTTGCGCCTAGCAGCATAACCGCTGACCCAGAATCCACCCCCGCTAGATCCAAACCACACGTTCGCAGGTTTGCTCTGATACCATTTGTAACACCCCGGCCCAAACTAGGATCAGAAATGTTAGTCGCGGTAGCTCACTAGGCTCTGTACTGGTCCCACAGACCAACACGAGTCCTTTCCAGCGCATTTTGACCTCACTCATGCACATCCTGGAGACCTTTCCAAGATATCACCCATCCTAAGATTACTCCCACTCAAGAATGCTTAACTGTGGAGTTCTTTTGGATGGATGACCATAAAAGAAAGTGCACTTTGTTGAGATGAATAGTACTTTCAATCCCTTTAAGCACTAGTCATTTAAGCTCATAAATAGGACATCCTCTATCAATGTGGAGTGTTTCACTTTCAACGCTACGGACCCTCGGCTTGACTCAAATAAGAAGGAGCGTAGGATTAGGATAGACGCTTAAATTAAAGGACTCTCGAAGTAGGATAACTTGAGTAACGGATGGGAAAAGACATGCGCGATTCCCTGAGGAATGGTTGTGGGGACAACTAGCCGTAATAATATGTGGTGGACACCAACATGGCCCACTCGGGGCTGGTCCAATCTCGCGTTCGGGGCGAAGTGTCGGACCTCAATTTTGTTTGTATTTGATTTGTGGGTTGTACTGGACAGATATATGGGCGCATCTGTTTGTCCATTGAAATCGATCGAGTTGTGGTTGTAAATGTTTAAAGGCCATATCATTTAGTATGGCGACCGTTTTAGTGAACCGAACTCGTGATGTGGTGTTGGATTCGCCACCGAACAATTATGGGGTGTTCGGAAACTGTTCAAGTCAAGTTTAATCCCTTAGTCGGTTCAAAGTTGAATGATATGGGACTTAAATATAAAGACTTGTACCCTTAAGCATTCCATTTCTAGAATTACTCTCATTTTAAGGATTAGGCCATCCACTATCCTGAGATTCGAGTAAGGGGTGAGGGTACGTATTGAGAAGCCAACATTAGAAACATCGACACCCAATCTCGCCCGCACATGGCGGACTCTAGTAATCAATCGATGTCGGACATTTCTCGTTCTTAAGTGATCAAATGAAATTAACACAACGTTTAAACCTTGATATGCCTTTCCTATGTCGATTTATTTACGAGCAAATAAACTAATGTCGAAGTTGGATTTAATGTTCGTTACAATGCGATAAATGTGATAACACATAACAGTTTGAACATTTTATGTTTAATGTGAAAGGGAGAGTAAGGTTATAATCTATTAAACTTATTAGCGAATTTTGAAAACATGTTTAACGCAATAAAATGAATGATAGTCAATTTAAATGATATTAACCCACCTGGTATTCTGCTTAAAATGCTTTTGTAAGGCATTAGTAGGAACGCGTCATGTCGTGTGATCCAATACTAAGGCGCATGCTTCCATGTGGTTTAGGTTTAAAGCGCCTGACTCTAGGCATTCCGAATAACAATGAACTGGACCATTCTTTGTTTTGATTAAATTTTCAGACTCATAAACGCTCACATAGAGAGGCTCGTCCTTCTCGGCGTCCTGGATCTGAGGCGCGTGGTGCCACGCAACTCAGGTCTGAAGTTAGGGAATTAGGGATCACACACGGGTTATGTATTCATTTAAGTTTCTAATTAGTGTTTTTAATTCCGTTTTATGTGTCAAATTAGTGCTTTTTTATGCAATTTTGTCATAAAAGTGGTAAAATAAGCGATAAAAGCGGTAAAACATGCGATAACATAATTAAATCATGTTAAGGAGGTGTTGCACCATCATATTAAACACTAAAATGATAAAAAAAATGATGCGTACACGATAAAGAACAGATCTATAACGACTATTTGGATTTAAGTGCTTTAATTAAGGGTTTAAGTTGCGAACGTTACGTATATTGAACGGTTTGGTCAAGGGGGTCTGTTCGGACATGCATTGCGACTGGAGATCGAGCATGAGCAAGGTTTGTACACCATACCTGGAGTGGGAACTACGGGTGTACGCGTCGATTAGGTGGATTATGAATCCGAAGATCTACTGAAATCTAATGCATAATGGAATTAATCGGATAAAGAACCCTTTTAATTTGACCCTTAAAGGTAAAACAAAATTAACTAGATTGAGGAACAACCTAGTTATGACTCGACTTAATCGGATGAACTCGTTGTATGTTAAGAACGTGTGTGTTAAATAGGTTAAGAACCGTTTAATTCGAACTTCTAATTGGGTCAAGTAGATTATGACTTAAGAACTCGGGATTACGATTTAAGAATTCGGGATGCTAATCCAGCTCCACATAGTTGGGAATGGCCTGGTGACCCTTCGTCTGCAGGAGGGTAGGGAATCCTGCATTTCCTTCCCTGCTAACCCTCCAGACGACAAATGGTATCGGTATTTTATCTTTGTGAAGATTGATAGTATCTCCCCTCGTGCTGCCAGCTATCTCTTCTCTCCCTAGAAGCCCGTTGAAGGTACAAGTATTTTCCCTGTCTCTGGATTTTCTTCGTTGGCTCACTCTTCTTACTGAAACTATGGTGCAGACTTGGAGGAACCCCACTTTGATTCTGAAGATCCGGATTCTTTGTCTCGCCTCTTTGGTCTGGAGTCTGAGTTTCGGTCCTCCTACCATCTGGTGAGCCCTCTCTTCCTTTGTCTCTTCGGGGGAAGATTCTGCTGACACCATTTCTTCAGGTATACTTTGTTTTCACTCTTGGCTAGAATGCTTCGTTTTTACCGTAATTTTGAGGTTTGCCTTTCGTCTTTTTTTTAGAGAATCCTAAGCCTCGCATGACCTTGAATCGACTGACCGCTTCTAGGAGGAAGAAAACGGCCACCAGTTCCTTGTCCAAGGGGAAATCCAGCTCCACTCCCTCTACTTCTCCTGGAGCCAAAAGAAAGCGCGTCTCTTCTCCATCTCCTGGAGACACCTCTGCTGGGAAATTCCCGGTAGCTGGCACTTCTGCTCCTTTTTCTGACTCTGTCCCCCAGTCAGCAGACAACGCGGCTCCCGAGTTTACGCTTAAGTTTCCCAGCGACTTTGGCTTCCTTAAATCTCTGGAGGATTGGGTGGCTTTGGATCAATTACTATTCCCTCGCCCTGAGACTGCTATGGACAGGAGTTCTCTGGAGGAGCTAACTGACCTGCTAACAGGGCAGACCTTTGAGGTACTTATTTCCTTGTCTTATTGTTGGGCGTGATTTCCCTGACCGTGCCTTGACTTGTTGTGGTCCTGCTTAGGTCATGCAATTGGGTTTATATTTGCGCAATGTTGTGCCCCAGCTGGCAAATGAGGTGGACTTTCTCAGGGATCAAAGGAACGGTCTGCGGAGCACGATTGATGGAACCAAGGAGGAGGTTTCCAAACTGGAGGGGGAGCTAGAGCAGGTCAGGAAGTTGCTGGCGTAGGGGAAGAGCCGCCGTGAAGTTGTTGTGGGCGAACTCTCTCGGGTTCAGGAAGTCAATTCTTCTCTAAGGGAGGAGAACTCCAAGTTGAAGCGGATGTTGACGGATGCTTTCAGTTAGGCGTCTCTACAAACACGAGTGGAGATGATGGAAGCTTACTTAAAGGGAGAACATGAATCCTGGGATTTATCAGCCGAGAAAGAAGAACTGGCGGAGCAGTTTCCTGTGGCCCCTGACTTGGATGTCCTTGCTGACGAAGAGGGGGAAGTTGAGGGTGAGCCAGTTGCTTCTCTTCTCCCAGATCAGGGAGCTGAGAGGGCTAATGAAGCTGGTCAGGAGCATGCTGCTACTTTTGCCGTCGTGGAACCTTCGGCCTCCCCGTCCCCAGAAGGAGCTGGCGACTAGGCTCCTTTCTTTTCGTCTGTTGAATCTGTTTATTGCCCTGTGTGGCACAAAAAACACTTTTTAGTTTCAAACTTCATATCTGAATTTTGTCTACTTTTTTCCCAAGGGGCGAAGTATTTGTTTGAATACTTTGTGTTACTTTGTATTTAACTGCTGATCACGACTGTTTGCTTTTGACTGCAATCGTTTGTTGTAGTTTTGTCTGACTACCTTCTGTTGTATGCATGCCTTATGTTTGTATGGTCAACCTTTGATATAGTGGTGGCCTGGGGTTTAGTTCGCCCACTCAGTCGGAGGTGCCACGGTTTGCGTGGGTACTAAGTGGCGCAGGAGACTGTAATGTCCCGATTGTAGGCACTTAGTCACAGACGCGCGCCCTCTGTAGAAATTGTACACTCCACCAGATTAGTCACCAGCTCTTAGTTTGGGAAAACTGACGAAAATTTGAAGACATATCTGGAGGAAAATCGAATTTCGAAAGGGTATGAAGAGAAAAAAAAATTTCAAAAATGTATGCAATAAGAAAATCAAAATTTTGATGCAAAAGAAAATTGAATTTTGACGATGCATGTAAAAAGGAAATCAAAATTTTTTCTGACAATAGCGAAAAGAAAGCAAAGTAGATAGAAGAATGACAGGAAAATTTGAATATATGTTTGCTAGGTTTAAAAAGATTAAACCTGGGTTCTGGTGGAGGTGCACCTGGCAGAATAGATGCCACGTTTCTGGCAGTTGTAGTCCATGATTCTGATGGCAGTGGCCCAGATTGGTGGCGGTTGTGGCCCATTTAGAAGAAGTATTTCTTTAGGTGCACGAGGTTCCATGGTTTTTGGATGATTTTCCTCTCCATGGTCATAAGTCGGTAGGCTCCATTCCCAACTGCTTTCTCTATTTGGTAGGGCCCTTCCCAATTGTAGGGGAATTTTCCTTCTCGCAGGTTCCTGGTGTTCTGGAAGACTTTTCTGAGGACTAGGTCTCCTTCCTGCAGGACTCTTACTCTGACATTCTTGTTGTAGCATCTGGCGACTGTTTGCCTGTAGGAGGCCATCCTTACTTGACCATCAGTCCTGAGCTCGTCTATAGTATCCAAGCTGCTTGCCATCTCCACCTGGTTCATGTCTTTTGTTATGCAACCGTATCTGTGTGTAGGCACTCTCACTTCTGAAGGGACGACCGCCTCAGCACCAAAGACCAAGTTGAAAGGCGTTTGTTCTGTAGCCACCTTGGGTGTAGTTCTATCAGACCGTAGCACCAAGGGGAGTTCCTCTGCCCATCTGTCCCCTGCCTCCTCCAGCCTTCTCTTCAGGTTGTCTATCACAATTTTGTTGCTAGACTCCGCATGACCATTAGCCTGAGGGTTTCTGGGCACTACAAGAATAACAGCATTTAGCGACCGGAAAAATCGGTCGAGAAGGCACGAAATCGGTCGGTAAACGCATTTACCGACCGCATTTAAAAAGTTTCCGACCGATAGACTATAGTCGAAAACTCTAGTCGGAAACAATACGTACCGACCAAACATTCCAGTCGGTGAATCACCGACCGAAATACGGTCGGTAAAGAGAAAAAACGGTCGGCAAAAGAACTTACCGACTGATTTTGTCGGTCGGTATATTAAGCATCACCGACCGAAAAGTCGGTCGGAAATGATGTAACGCGGTCGGTAAATCGTTTTGCCGACTGAAACCTGCGGTCGGTAAGTGTTGCCGACCAAGCCAATGTCAGGCCCTCCTGTAAAACGTTTGGTCGGAAAAAGGGGGACTCGGTCGGTAATGCGGTCGGTAAAGAAGGCTGGGCGGTCGGTAATCACGTTATGGCGGTCGGTAAATATGTTGAGGTCGTGCTGGATCCAATTGTTTTGTTGTCCTCCAATTTGCAACATACAAACCTGCATTCAAACTAGAACATACAAACTCCAATTTGTTGTCATCGATATCGTATCATTCAAATCTTCCAACTCATTCAAACTACAATATCATTCACTTCAACCTTCATTCGTTAACTTCATCCAATTCATTCATAATCCAACATCTCCACAATTCATTCACATAATATGTTTAACTACTTAGTTAAGCGAATACTAATGAAAGTGTAACTAAAGAGTCTAAACAACTTGGAAGAGAATTCAAAGTTTACACAACTTAAAAGAGTAATCAATTAAAAGTTCAAGCTACACTTCAAAACCGACCCCGGCTCCCCCAACTCCACCACCTCCCGAATTATCGTCATTCGGATTACGGAAGTTAGTGTTGTTGAACGGGTTACAGTTCTGAGTTTGTAATACCTTGTTAAGCGCTGACATGAGCTGCTGTTGTTGTTGCATGAGCTCCCGGGTTTCTTCTCTAAAGCGTATGTTCTCTTCTTTCTCCTTCTCCAAGGCTTCCAAAATTTTGTTCTGAAATTCTTCTGCCCGTTTTTCTTGTTGTACAAGAATACCGGCATGATAGGAGCTCGAAGCATTACCCTTGTTCTGTTGAGGGGGGGTGAAGTACAATCTGCCGGCGGATCCCACTCCGTATACGTGGCCTTTCTTGAAGCCCTGGGCCGCTTCGAACCACAGTTCGTCGTCCTCTTTTCCTTTCTCCTCCTCCTCGTTCTTTTTCTTGAGCTCTTCAAATCGTTCCTATTAGCAAACAGAGGAAGGTAATGTTTAGGAACAAGTTATAACTAATTTATTAAGGAATTTTAAGATAATCTCTATGATTAACTAAATTAACACTTACAAATGTCTCCTTCGCCTTTTGACTGGTAAAAACTCTTTTACCGTCAACAACCTTAGAGTGCATGGCTTCCGCGAGCTCCGCCGCACTGGGCCTCCTACCACCCAGTTGCTCCATCTAAGAGGACAAATTATTACTACCATCTTAAAAAAATATATGAATTAAAACATTATGGAATATTTTAATATATTTTGTCATTACCAGGTTTGATGCATGTTTCGTTGCCTTGATCGACCCCCCGTGATGACTAGGGCCAGGCTGTGCGCAAGCTTTATTTGCGGCAGCTGTCTTTGATCTCTTTTGGAAAGCCTTCGACTTCCGTCGCTCCAACAAGTCCTTGTAGACTTGTGGCACCATCCACCCTGGGCATGCCTTGTTCTTGCCATTCCGCAGTTCACATATGTCGTTAACGGTGTCCTTCAACCGTTTACGACATTCGTCATCGTACCTCTCCCTAACTCGCTCTTCATGCTCGGGCACCCATGAACAGTACCCCTGCCATTGTGACCGATCAAAAATTAATAATTACGTATTAAGAAAAATCTAAATAACAATTAGAAGTGCATATAACTATATATCTTTGAATGTAAGGAAAATAAAGTGAATGTATACCCTAAAGTTGTCGAACCACTTATCTTTCACCGTCGTCGGGGTCTCCCGGTAGTTCATATGCGGTTCATGGTAGAAACCCTTGAACGACTTCGTTACTCGTCTTACCACACCGGAGTCGTCAAACCTTAATCAACACAAATGCCACATATTAGATTTTTGTATAAAAGAAAATTATATACTACATCTACTTCGATAATGATATAATAAGCAATACCATCTTCCACTGGGCTTAATCTCAATTATTTCCAGATCTTGTTGTTGTTGTTGTTGTTGTTGTTGTTGTTGTTGTTGTTGTTGTTGTTGCTCCTCCTCGTGCTCGTCGACTTGAACCTGTGGTCCACGTCCACGTCCACGTCCGCCGCGTCCACGTCCGCCTCGTCCAACCATCTTTCAGATACGATCTGTTGAATGACAAAACAAACAAACATATGCAAATAATACTTCCCAAATGCAAATCCTTGAAAACATCCAACAAATAATATCATCTTGCCTTAAACCAAACAAACATATACAAATAATAACTGCATTTATCCATGAGTGTTGATCGACCACTAATACAATGACTAAGCAAATACAAGTTAGCAATCATCGTTCTCATCATCATCGTCTTCTTCTTCTTCTTCTTCTTCTTCTTCCTCTTCTTCTTCATCCTCCTCCTCCTCCTCCTCCTCAAATTCATCTTCAAATTCCTCCTCCTCATCAATGTTATCATCTTCGACAATCACATCATCACCCATCTCGTTCATCTCTTCCATGTCCTCCCCTTCAACAAAACTTTCTAAGACGTCATCGGCAACAACACCAGATAATAATGAAGTACTACTCACATCTTCTTGAAATACCGTGACATCCACTGGTGCATTAAATTGTGACTTTGCCCGACCCTTAAAAACAGCCCACCAATGATCTCTATCCTTCTTCGGGTTTGGGTATGGAGCAAAATAAACTTGACTAGCTTGATGGGCAAGTATAAAAGGATCATAGTTACCATACTTCCTCCTACTATTAACTTCTACTAGTTTATAAAGACCATGAACACTTGTACCGTTTGTGGAATTATCCATCCAGGAACACTTGAACACGATTGCATTATAAATTCTCTTCTCCCCACAATACCTCAACTCAATAATTTCCTCTAAAGTGCCATGGTAATCGTTTCCTTCGACATTACTTACGCAAACCCCGTAATTCATGGTAGCTCTGTTTTTCCCATATTTCTGTGTGTGGAAATTAAACCCATTAATCATATATCTTTGCCAAGTGTTTACTTCTTTAGAAGGACCAAATGCTAAGGCTTGAATCACATCATCTTTGACATTCATCTCACTTACCTAATTGCGTAGTAGAGTGTTAGTGCATATGTGACGTGCTCAAAGTTGATTTCATTCTAATATGTCAACACTGAGACTTACATATCCTTTAAACCATTTTGGGAACAACTTCTCATATGTAGTCCAAACTTCATCCATTTTAGCTCGTGGATGTTGCTCCATAATGAACTGTTCAAATAAGCTGTAATTATGCAATTTAGTCGTGACATTTACATCTTTTAATTTTAAAATATATATGTAAGTTGTTACTATTTACGTACCGTTCATATTCTCCTAGTAGTTCACAATTTGATAGTGCGTACAAATGTGCACGATCGAACTCTTGTTCGTCCAAGTATCTCTGTTTTGGTTTAGCAAGAGCTCTACCTTTGTGTTTTCGAAAGAGCTCGGGTAAAGATGAATCATTTTCGTCACCCGTGCCCACATCCAAATCCTTAGCCTTTGTGTCTACGTGGTCTTCAAAGTATAGAGAACAGAAATTTGATATTTCTTCAGTTAAGAAAGCATTGCAAATTGAACCTTCCACACGTGCTTTGTTACCCACTTTTTTTTTCAAATGATTAAGAAACCTACATTTTGATATAGTGTAGAGTATTTTCACAATTATGATGATATAATGATTAAGAAACAATAATAAGTTTAGTATTTTCACAATTATACCTCTCAAAAGGGTACATCCACCTATATTGTACTGGCCCACCAACCCTTGCTTCGTAAGGCAAATGTATTGGTAAGTGCTCCATTGAATTGAAGAACGATGGTGGAAACACTTTCTCAAGTTTGCAGAGGATCTCCGCAATATCGTTCTCCAGCCGCTGTACATTTTGGGTTGTAAGGCTTGAGACACATAAATCACGAAAAAATTGGCTGATCTCGGTAATTGAATTCCACACATTAGTTGGCAGCAAGTGTTTCAAAGCAACGGGTAATAGCCGTTCCATGAACACATGGCAATCGTGGCTCTTCATACCATGGAGTGTGAGACTGTGTAGGTCGACGCAACGACCTAAATCCGATGCGTATCCATCTGGAAACCTCAAGTTGCATATCCACTCACAGAGTACCTTTTTTTGCAGTTTGTCAAGAGTGTAGGGAGCTTTTGGTTTGCGGCCGTCCTTGAGGTGTAGGTGACCTCTACTACATAATTTGGGCAAGTCCTTCCTTGTGTTATGGGTGTCAGCTGTTTTATTTTTATTATCCAATACTGTATGAATTAATTGCTCAAAAAAGTTTTTTTCAATATGCATGACATCCAAATTGTGTCGAATCAACAAATGCTTCCAATAAGGTAGGTCCCAAAACAAGCTCTTTTTGAACCACCCTGTTTTCATGTTCTTAAGTTCTTTCAATTCTTGATCAGTACCATCAATTATCGTCGGGTAGTCTGATATCGTCTCCCAGATTTCGCATCCTGACAATGTCGGAGGTGGTTCGTCATTCTCGCACTTACCCTTCCTAAAGGCAGTTCTGTTGTAACGGAATGCATGATCTAGGGGTAAAAACTGCATGTGACAATCGAACCAACACATTTTACCTCCATGTGGAAGCCAAAACGCCTTGGTGTCTTTCATACAATGTGGACATGCAAGTTTGCCAGCAGTAGCCCACCCAGAGAGCATCCCATAAGCCGGAAAATCGTTGATGGTCCATAGGATACATGCTTTCAGCCGAAAATTTTGTTTCCGGGACACATCATAGGTGAGCACTCCCGTGTCCCACAACTCTTTCAATTCATCAATAAGAGGTTGCATGTATACGTCCAAGTTTTTCTTAGGATTTTTGGGCCCGGGAACGATCAAAGATAGAAACATAAATTGTTTTTTCATGCATAATCCAGGGGGTAGATTATAAGGAGTGAGAATCACCGGCCAACAGGAGTACGACTTACCAAATTGACCGTATGGTGTAAAGCCATCTGTGCATAGTCCAAGTCTGACATTACGAGGCTCACTAGCAAACTCGGGAAACATATAATCTAGATGCTTCCAAGCCTCACTGTCACTTGGATGAGCCATGGTCCCTGGTACACGTGGATTTTCTATATGCCATCTCATTTCTTTTGCGATGTTCTTGGTTGCATATAAACGTTGCAACCTTGGTGCTACAGGGAGATAGGTTAAGACTTTGAAAGGTATGTCTGCCCCACTAAAAGTTTTCTTCTTGTACCTATCTTTTCCACACTTCTTACATTTATCAAGCATTGAGTCTTCTTTCCAAAATAGCATGCATCCATCCGGACATGAATGGATCCTATGATGGGGCATTTGAAGCCCCCTAAGCAACCTTTTAGTATCGTAAAATGTGCGAGTCATCATATTATCTCGTGGAATGATATCCTCAATCAAAGCAGCTATCTTATCTAAACTTCTTTCCGGTAGGTTGTCCTCACATTTAATGTTAATCATCCTAGAAGCTACTTCTAGCAATGATGACTCACATCCACGGTACAGAGGTGTCTCGGCGGCCTCTAACATTTCAAAAAATTCTTTCTGATCATGGTGGGGGCTTTCTTCTTCACCCAAAGGAGAATCCTCGACACGGTCGAACATTATGTCTCCAAACGCATCTACTATCATCTCCCGATAAGGTTGGTCGACGAAAGCATTAGTGTTTGTTGAAGTACTAGGATTACTAATAAAAGAAAAGGGTTCTCCATGGCACACCCAATTAGTATAACCAGGCGTAAACCCTTTGCTATAGAGATGCTCTTTCACCTGATACTCATTCAAGTACTTCAAATTTTCACACTTCACACATGGACATCTAAGAATCTGATGTGCCTTGTATTCTTCTTGTTCCTTAGCATATAGAATAAATTCATCCACCCCAAGTATAAACTCATACTTAACTTTGTTTCTATCGTCTACCCTTTCGTACATCCATTTTCTTTCGGTATTCGTCATTATTAGATTTTCTATAAGAGAAACGAAAACCTAATTACATAACATATAAAAATGGAGTAAATAACACAGAAATAATAAAGGGGAAGAATAATAAAGGCAGGCGAGATGAGGTCGAGGAGATCAAATAGAACGGAGGAAGTATATATTATGCCCATGCATTACTCAAATTTCATATACATCCAAATCCCATACATTTTCTTATGCAAACCATGATCTCAAGCAACTCTAACCTAAAACCAATCAACCTCAAATAATATAAAGTCGAAAAAAATTATAAAATAAATATTATGTTCATAATTTATCATAAATAATATGCATAATTGCATGCATGAGGCTTATCCTAGGAAATTTTTAAACCAAAATTCTAGTTAATGTAGGAATGTAAGTTAATTTAAATCATTGTTTGTCGATCAATCGGATTTTTTTAACTTTAAATAAATGAGTTTTAGGAACACGATCGTTTATAATATGTTTTCAATTAGTTTAAAATAATGGGAAAATGACAATGATGCCTTTCTACTTTTAAAGGTCTACCATATTTTCAATTTGTTCTCTAAATGGAAATTGAACAATTCGCTTAATGTCGACCATATTTTTGTTTTAAGACTTACCAATCAACCTTACAAACCAAACAAGAATACTAATTGGGTAATCCAATCAACATTGAATATATTCTTAAGACTAATTATACTAAACAATTTTCCAATCAAAAATACTTATTGGGTAATCCAATCCAAAATTTTCCAAAGGGTAAGTACTATAGGGAGAGTTATACTAATTGAACCAATTTTTCATCTAAATACTATAGGGAGAGCTATATTAATCTAACTAAACTATACTAAACAATTTTTCATCAAATTTCACCCTAAATTAAATTAAATTTCTCCCAATTTCTCAATTTCTCTCAATTTCTCTCAATTTCCTAATTAACTAAATCTCTCAAACCCTAATCAAAATCTCTCAATTTCAATTTCCTAACTAAATCGCTCAAACCCTAATTATTTTTTCATCCCCTACACTTAGTAGAAGCAACTCAACCAAAATTAATACTAATAAATCCAATAATGATAATAATAATAATCTTATGAGAAGTTTTTCATAATTTGGCTAAGGAACCTAATTACACTAACCTAATAAGTTTCACCCTAAATCTAAATTTAATCCTAAATTCATCAAACACTTGGATTAACAACAATAATAAACCAAATATAAACAAAATCAAACAAAAAAATTGAGTTAGAATTCATACCTAGGTTGAAATTGGGGATTTTGGGGAGGATGGGTATGGTACTCCGGCGAAGGGCGGATCGGGGCCGGTGCGGCGGTGGTGCGACAGCGGTGCGACGGCGGTGCGGGGGGAGGTTCTCCGGCGAAGGGGGTGGCGAAGGGGGGTGGGGATAGGGGAGTCGGGTTCGGAATTGGGGTTTGGGGATGGGTATTGGGTTTTTTTTTTTTAAGTTACTGCGCGAAGTGAGTAATGAAAGGAGCTGGGGTGATTTATTTTAACATCGTCACCGACCGACAAATCGGTCGGTAAATTAGAAAATCGGTCGGTAAACAGCTAGGTACCGACCGACATTCTTATTTACCGACCGATTAATCAGTCGGTATTTTACCGACCGAAAGTCCCATTTACCGACTGTTGTCGGTCGGTAAGCGTAATTACCGACTGTTTTCCATGCGGTCGGAAATTATCGGTTGCTAACCACGACTTTTCTTGTAGTGGGGGTAGACTTGCTTAGTGTGATGTTCCACCTGGCGCAGTAGGCCTCCATCTTGTTGCCAATAAACTGGGATTCGTTGTCGCAGATGATTTCTGAAGGAATGCCAAACCTGCAGATAATGTTACGTTTTATGAAGGATATAACCTGTTTTTCAGTCACCTGAGGGAATGCTTCTACTTCTATCCACTTGGAGAAGTAGTTCGTCATGGCCAACATGAAGACTTTGTTTCCCGGAGCTCTTGGTAACTTGCCAACAATGTCCATCCCCCACTTCATGAAAGGCCAATGAGAGATTACTGGATGCAATGGCTCTGCTGGCTGGTGGTTGACTGGTGCGTGTCTTTGGCAGGCGTCACATTTTTTGACGTACTCTATAGTATCTTTGCGCATTGTTGGCCAATAGTAGCCCTGGCGAAGTGCCTTGTTGGATAAACTCCTGCCCCCTGCATGATTTCTACATTCACCACTGTGGAGGTCATGCATAACGACTTCTGCCTCTTGCTGACCCAAGCACCTCAGTTATGGTCCAGCAGTTGACCTTTTGAACATGACACCATCAATGAGGATGTATCTAGACGCCTTCACTCTAAAGCTCCTAGCTTCTTTCTTATCTGTTGGCAGAATGTCATTCTGTAGCCACTCTTGGTAAGGTTTTCTCCAATCTGAGATTTCTCCTTGTCCTGTTGTGGTGCTGCAGATTCCTGCTTCCTGTAACCACTGCAACCCCTGGTCTGATGAACTTTCCCCTTCTCCAGGCATCTTGTGTTCTTGTGTATCCTTCCAAACTGCTGGCTCCAGGACGTGGACAATGGGTATGGTGGAGACTACTCCAGGTTTGAATGTCGCCCCCAGGGTGGCTAGGGCATCTGCTTCTGCATTCTTGTCTCTCGGGATTTGGCTAATTGAGAAGGCTACGAATCTGAGGGATAGATCCTTCGCCATTTCAAGGTAGGCCATCATCTTGGAATCCTTTGCGGCATACGAACCATTCACGTGATTTACTATCAACTGGGAATCGCTGTATACCTCCAAACGCTTGATTTTGAGGTCTAGGGCCAGCTGGAGACCTGAGATCAAAGCTTCATATTTGGCCTCATTGTTTATTATCTGGAATTCGCACCGTACTGCTTGGACTATGAGATCCCCTTGAGGTGACTTGTGGACTATTCCTGCTCCAGATCCTCTCATTTTGGAAGCACCATCTACATTTAGCTTCCATACCTGTTCACCCTTGTCTTCTTCCAGGACAAGGATGTCTTTCTCTGCCTGGGTCTGCAGTGCTGGGCTGAAGTCGGATACGAAATCTGCCAACGCCTGCGACTTTATTGCTGTTCTGGGGACAAATTTCAGGTCGAAGCCGCTGAAGTGCATGGACCACTTGACCATCCTTCCTGACAACTCAGGTTTTCTCATAATAGTTTTCAGCGGGTAATTTGTTATTTCAGAAATAACATGTGACTCGAAATAAGGTCGAAGTTTATAAGATGTCGTAACAAGTGCAAGTACGATTTTTTCAAGGGATGTGTACCTGGTCTCTGCAGGAAGCAGAGAATTACTGACATAATATACCGGGTGTTGTGCTCCTTCGTATTCTCGTACTAGTACCGCGCTGACTGCTACCTCTGTTACTGATAGATACAGGAAGAGTTGCTCTCCAGGTTCTAGTTTTGACAGCAGAGGTGGAGTGCTGAGGTAGTGCTTCAGGTCGCTGAACGCCTTCTCGTGCTCTGCTGTCCAATCAAACCTTTGGGCCTTCTTCAGGATATCATAGAACAGCCGACATCTATCTGAAGACCTGGAGATAAATCTATTCAAAGCAGCAATTCTTCCAGTCAGCCTTTGCACGTGTTTTGGCTTCTGTGGGGATTCCAGCTGGAGGATGGCCTTAATCTGTTATGTGTTAGCTTCAATTCCCCTCTGGGTCACCATGTACCCCAGAAACTTCTCACATGACACTCCAAACGTGCACTTTGAAGGATTTAACTTCATCTTGTATTCCCTCAAGGTGTTGAAGGTATCCTCCAAATGTGTTGTATGTTGTGAAGCTTGCTTTGACTTGACGACCATGTCGTCAATATATACCTCCATTGTGTCTCCAATCTGCCTCTTGAACATCTTATTAACTAGTCTTTGGTAGGTGGAACCTGCATTCTTCAGACCAAAAGGCATTACATTGTAACAATATATACCTCTCTCAGACCTGAAGGCTGTCTTCTCCTGGTCTGTTGGATGCATCTTGATCTGGTTGTACTCACTTCATGCATCAAGAAAGGTTAGCATCTCGTGGCCTGCTGTAGCATCTACCATGGCGTCTATATGTGGTAGGGGGAATGGATCTTTCGGACATGCTTTGTTCAAGTCGGTGAAGTCGACGCACACCCTCCACTTGCAATTCTTCTTTGGGACCACAACCACGTTAGACAACCACTTTGGGTACTTCACTTCCCTGATTTTTCCCGCAGCCAGCAAACTGTCTACCTCCTGATTTATGACTTGATTTCTTTCTGGGGCAAACTTCCTCCTCTTCTGTTGGTCTGGCTTGTAGCTGGGATCCACACTTAGCCTATGGGTTATAATGCTGGGGTCTATACCTATCATATCATCATGTGACCAAGCAAAACAATCCACGTTAGTTTTTAATAATTCAATGAGGTTTTGGCGGATACTACTTGTACACTCTGATCCGATCAACACTTTACGCTCCGGGTGTTGCTTGTCCAAATTGACTTCATCTACTTTCGCCTGAGGTGGTTCGACGTACCTCTGCAAAGGCAGGTGAAGGTTCTATAATTGCTATGATGGGGGACTCGATGTCTTCTTAAGGGCCACCTTGTAGCAATCCTTGGCCTCTCCCTAGTCTCCACTGATCTTCTGCACTCCCCAGGGTGTAGAGCACTGGTGGTAGGTGGAGGTGATTGCCTTCATTTCATGGATCCAAGGTCTTCCTAGAATCACATTGTAGGTGGAGGGCCCATCAATGACTAGGTACCGCACTTGCTTATTCACTCCTCCAGCGTAGGTAGGAATGGTGATCTCTCCTTGGGAGTGTTTGGTTTCCCCACTGAAACCTACCAAAGGAACCGCCTTTCTAGTTAGGTCCTTCTCACTGAACCCCATATTCTGGAGAGTTTCCAACATGATGAGGTTGACTGAACTCCCGGTGTCCACCAAAATCTTCTTCACGGTGCAGTTCCCTATGGAGAGAGTGATTATTAAGGCGTCATGGTGCATTTCTGGGGCAGATTCTGCATCAGTCTCATCAAAGGTGACGGCTGGGAGGTCTTTGCAACTGATTCTGCAAGAGTGTTCTGGCTTGTCTCCTCTGACGTGAGAGGCATGTCTCTTGGCTGCTGAGTAAGTTAACCCACATAATTCTGACCCGCCTGTGATCACATTGACAATTCTGGTACATACTGGAGGTGGAGAAGGCAACACTTGGTCTGCTGCATTTATCCTGCTAGAGTTTCTGGACATGAGGTGGTCCAGGTTCCCCTGATCATACTGGAACTTAACCTCTCTCCTAAGCTGAACACACTCATCGGTATGGTGTCCGATGTCGTCATGGAATTCGCACCTCTTGCTGGCATCCCTTCGGTCATTGGTGTACTCCTGTCTCCTAGGCCATCTGACTCTGCGTCCTAACTCCTTAGAGCCTTGAGCACCCCATCAAGGTTGGTAGAGAACCCATACTCACTTACTTTGGGTGGCAATCCTGGATTGTTCTTCCTGTCTTTCCCCTCGGAAACCTTGCTTACGTTCCTGGAGTAGGGCTTCGATCTATCACCCCTTTGTTTTGTTGGCGCCTTTCTGGTGACATGCTCAAAAGCCCTTCTGGGGCCAGAATCTTCTTTCAGTCTGATGGATGCCATTGCCTTGGTCTGCACATCCTCAAACGTGACACACGGGTACTTTGTGAGATCCTTGTACGGATTTGAGTCCTGGTGGAGCCCTTAGCGGAAGGCTTCTATGGCGGTGGGCACGTCACATCTGGGGATGGTTACTTTCTCCTTGTTAAATCTGTTGAGGAAGTCGCGTGTGGATTCTTCGAATTTCTGTACCACCCGGTACAATTCGCTGGTCTGCTTCTCTGGTTTTCTGCTGCTGGCGAACTGCTGGTTCAAGGCATTAACCAGGTCAGTGAAGGAGGTGATGCTTCGGTTAGGCAGACCGACGAACCAATGGAGGCCTGCTCTTGACAGAGTGGAGCCAAACCCTTTGCACATGCAAGCTTCCTTCAAGGGCCCCGTAGCGGTCACCACCATTATCTTCTGTTTGTACTGGTTGATGTGATCTAGGGGGTCTGCAGTGCCATCATAAAGCGTCATGGCTGGTGGCACGAAGCCCTTGGGTACAGCAACACATGCTAGATCATCGATGAAGGGTGAATCTGCGTAGCTGTCTCTAGCAGCTCTTTCCAGGGGACGTGGCATTCTAGGAATCTTGTTGATCAGGTCTCTTAATTCCATCAGTTCCTGGTACTGCTGATCTGTTGTGCTACTTGCTCTTGCAAGAGGGTTAGAAACAGGAGGAGAAAAGCTGAAAGGATTACTCCCTGCACGAGGTCCTCCAGGGTGTTAACTGCTAGGAGGAGGAGGCAAAGGCATTGCTGCTGTCGTGGATCCGGGCTGCCATTCTGACGCTTGCTGGTTGCCGGTATGCGCTGTCTACACTCCTCCAGAGGGCTGGTTGTTGGATAAAGTGGTCATCCCTGGTGGAGTTACAAACTGCCATCCTGGCGCCTGGTGTACAGGGGTGCCTGCAAAAGATAATGAGTTAGTTTCTCGACTTTCGATGTTGGAGAGGAGGTTACCTGCGGTAGGAGATCTGCCGGGTGTGGGGCCGTAGGTCAGGTAACCCAACCCTTGGGGTTCAATGACTGGGCCTGGTGGAGCCAATCCTAACTCCAGTCTGGTGACCAACTCTGAGGGGACTTCTCTGGTGGTCTTCCTGCTGCTCATTGACTCCCTGCAAGTGCTGGGCTCTCCCCTAGGCGTCAAGGACAGCATCTCTGGTGACGGCTGGACCGATGCAACTGGAGTCTTGTCTGCTCCCGAGATCCGAGCCTTGATATCTTGGTTGTTCTTCTGCAGGGTTTCTACTGCCTGGCGCAGAGCATTGATGCCCTGGAGCATACTCTGCATCAAGTCTGGTGACCCCGCTCCACTGGAAGCTTCTCCTATGAATCCTCCTGGAGTCAAGGTTCTGGTTTGTACGCTTTCCTTCCTGGCCTTGGAGGAGCTGGTGACCCCAGAGATTTTAGGCATCGAAGGGGGTCTAGACGCCGACAACGTGGGTTTCACCGTCTGGTTGGTAGGAATTGCCAAGGTAAGGGGCGTGAAAACTGACTCCGCTGCTCCTGAGGACGATACTCCTCCAATGGGTTGAGTGGATGCTCCTTGACCGCTGGAAGAATTTTGGCCGAATCCGGTCAGGACGACACGAGATTGCTTCACGGTAGGGTTTGGCTTATAGGAAATGATGACTTTGCCCCACGGTGGGCGCCAAATTGTTTTGGTAACAATTTACCGGGTCTACGATTTCGGTTGCGGGTTAAAGCGATCGTCCTACAACTATGGGTTGACGAAATTGAGACGGATCTAGTAAATAAAGAACAACGAAAGAAAATGGACGACACACAAAGTTTTGGTGACGCGGAAACCCGATGTGGGAAAACCCGCGGGGGGAGTCGGAATCCCACCAAGAGTTCACTAACAATGGAAAAAGAATGAAGAAAGGAATACAAATATAAGTAATTTTGACTATAGCTTGGACTATGATTGATTGTTAGTACGTTTACTTGAGATGGGTGTGCTTGGATGTCCTCTTTCCTTCTTCCCTTCTTCTCTTTTATACTACTGCTAGCCGTTATCTTCCTCATTATTGGGGAATCTTGGCATTCAATCTCCATTATTGCCCTTGATTGCTTTGACTACCGTTACAATTGTTACAATTAGTTCCTCCTTCTCTTCCTGGTCTCCAGGGGGATTCCCTCATTTGTAGGAATGGTTGTTGCCTCCTCTCTTTTTGTATGGGTTAGGTTTTTACTTTATCTGTTGGGCTGGTTCGATTGTGTGGCCCATAATCTCATTCATTCTTATGCTTTGCTCAACCTATCATTATGTATTATTCCGGGTTTACTTGACTTAACGACTTTGATTATTTTTGACTTCCGTCTTTTAGTCTTCGATTTTGACTTTCATCCAAGGACCTTTGCTCCTTTTGTCGTTGACCTTTGACTTCTGACTTTTTGACTTTCCACTTGTATTCTGCCACGTGATATTCCGAAGGCGCAAATTTTTGGCACGAACACTGTTGTTGAACTGTTGATGCCACGTCTACTCGTCCTCCCCTTCCTCTACTTTCTATGATACATGTGCACCTTCTGTATGTTATTTTGTTGCCTCGGTTTTCTTCTTCTTGAATCGTTATTAATTTCTGACCTCCTTTCGCATTCCCTTGTGTTCATCCGTCTGGTGGTTGTACTGCTTGTTTACTGCTGTTGTTCTCGTAGTACTTCTGGTGTTTGCCTGCTGCAACTATTGTTGATTCCCCAGATTCTTGTTCTGTTTGTCGTTTCGTTTGTTCGTCATGTCAGGTGTCTTTATGCTGCTGCCCTTCGTTTTCCTTCCCCTTTTTTCTCCTTTTTTTCCTCCTACTGCTACATTTGACTTTGCTATACTGTTTTCGATATATCGAATCCGTGTTTTGTTCGAGTTGCCTTGTGCTGCCAATGTCATCTCGCGCTATCGAATTCCTTACCCCTGCCTTTTTCGATTCCTCTGGTTCATTGTCATACATTCCTGTTACCCCTATTTTCTTTTCATGTCTCGTTTTGTAGACGAACCCTTCGTCCTTCCTCTGTTATCCATGTTTCCGGGTCACATCTTTTCTCTTTCAACATTCCTTGTTCCAATTTCTTTGTTTCTGTTTCTTTTTTTCTCGAATTTCTTAGTGGAGCATACTTGGAAGGCTAGAAACTCACGACACGAAGCTTAAGGCGTGCTATTGAAGATTTGGAGATTGGACTATGCGAGTAGACAAGTACGGGATCGATTCGACTATTGACTTAAGGTAACTTTAGGACGTTACTCGATTTTATATCGCACGTTTGAGTAGTAGTATGTAGTAAATATTTGACTTCGGTTTTCTAATTTTAGCTATTTATTATTTGGTAAATATTATTTTATAAATCGTGTGCTTTATAATTATTTTACGACTTTCGATATCGTTTTACAAATTGTTAGTAATTTAATTATTTACGATCGTTATAATATTTTGTTGATTATCGTGACACTAGTAACTAAATAATGTTGATTTCATATTTTCGTCATATTTCGATAACTTATTATTTTAACTCAAAATCGTATTTTTATATTATAATCGAGATTTTTATACTTGTTCAATAAATTAATTTCGTTTTACAACTTATACTAATAAATGAGAAAATAGTCGATTTTGTTTTAAATACATTTTTAGTCGAGACTATTTTCCCTAATAAATTCTCGTTTGTCTACGATTGACTATTTTTATTAAAATCATTATTATTTATTGATAAAATCTATTTGGTAAAGCTAATTTGAAAGCTTTATAAAATCTCATTTAATTTATAAAACTCGTCGACTCAATTAATTTTGATATCGCTTTTCTTAAAACATCTATTTTCAAAAATTTATAATTTTAATCCGATTTCCTAATTATTTATAAAATACTATACATTGACTTATTATATTTTATTTATATTTTGAGTAACGAATTTAAAAATATACTAAAGTTATGATAACGACGATAATAATAAAATGTTAATTTCGTTAGAAATGCTATTTTTATACATTCCACATATTTTAATCACTTACGTATTTTCTATAACAATATTTCTATTTTAAAGTAAGTTCCTAAAATTAGTACGTTTCTTTTTATAGAAAGTTTTCCCTCTAATATGAAATGTTTATTCCTTTTTATCTTCATATTATTTACGATGATGATTTATTTTTGAATATCGATAATGGTTGTTTGGAGTTATGGAATAAAGTTTATATTATCGATTATTTATTATATCGTTTTAACGTTTTCCATTTTAATATATTTTGATATATTAATACTATTATTTTCCAGATGATATAATTTGGCTGGGAGAACGTCCAAGTTACTCCCCACTGACGTGGCTGTTATGTTTATAACATGACAGGTATATGCTGCTGGGTTTTGGGTGTGAGCTAGCGAGTGGCGTTGATCGTACTCTTCCTTCATTCATGTTTATTTATGGATTTGTATAAACCCATTTGGAGATTTTACTTTTAGTTCTTTTGTAAAAAGAGGCCTTTGTATTGACTTACCATTTCTTTTAATAAGATATAGTTTTTCAGTGTGTTTTAATCCCAACTCTACAGTGTTTCCGCCACTGTATTGCGTTAGAATTTCTAGGGGATTACATCGTTCTTCCCCACATCATCAATAAGAAGAGATTTAAAACTCATACAAGCGGTTTCAACCTCCTCTAAACCAAGATCCAAATTACACCTAAGGGGTTCACAATATTTTATTGGATTATCACATATGGGCGACTTGATTTCATCATTCATATCCCACGACTTCACAACTCCTATCACCTCACTCAACTCACCCCAAATTTCTAGATCCTCAACAATAGGCTCATTAGAAGTGGCATGAAGCTCAAGAAGAGGGCAAGCGAAGGGGATTGAAGGTTCAAAAAGTATGGAGGGGGTAGACTCTTGAATTTCATCGGTGTTTTCATTAATGAAACTCTTCAAATTCTGTAACACCCCGGCCCAATCCTAGGACCGGAAATGTTAACCGCGGTAGCTCGCCAGGCTTTGTACTGGTCCCACAGACCAACACGAGTCCTTTCCAGCGCATTTTGTCCTCACTCATGTGCATCCTGGAAACCTTCCCAGGATGTCACCCATCCTAAGATTGCTCCCAGCCAAGCACGCTTAACTGCGGAGTTATTTTGCACGGATGACCAGAAAAGAAAGTGCACTTTGTTGATATGAGTAGTACTTCAAATCCCTTTAACCAAAGCTCATAAATAGGACATCAATGTGGGGTGTTTCAAATTCCCACTAACCTCATTCAATTCTTCACCAACAATGCCTTCATCAAGGGTTATTTCCTCATTTGTCTCATCTTGGGTAGACAATCGAGGTTCTTCATAGCAAGTCTCGTTTCTCAAAGGGAATTCATTAGCGGCTTCATCATTGGGTTGTTCCCCTTCCCCAAGTGAACATCCTTCATCAAGTTGTGAAGTTCAAGTTAAAAACATTAAAGTTTGAGCCGCTATAGCATTCAATCTAGCTTTACATACATGCCTCTCTTTCCCTTCAGATTTGGGCCAAGATTTCATTGTCCTTTGGCAATTGTATGGCCATTTCTTGTTGGCTCTTTTGCATTTGAAGAATCGATTGATATAACTCCAAGTTGGGCATTTGGTGGTCATCGGGGTCTTGTAGTACTCCATGAAAATCTTGATGATGCCCAAGGGGTGGGGAATCATATTGTTGGTAATGCAGTTGAGATGATTTGTAGTATTGTGTGTTTTGGGGCTCCTATTGTGGTTGAGGTGAAGCGTAATATGGTGGGTTTTGGGGAAATTGGCTTCCATGTGAAGAAACATGATGAAACATGGTGGGTTCACAATGATAGCTTGAGTAATAGTCACCATGATCACAGGATTGATAAGCATTCACTTGTTGGTAGCCGTTTCCATGTCCTTGAAGCTCATACCCACGGGTGTCTTGATTACCCCATGAAGCTTGATAGTAGTAGGGAGACGTCATGTCATATTCTTGATTCCTAGAGGGAGAGGAGTAATTCATGGCGGCTTCTATGGGTGGTGAGTTTAGATCAAACCTCAGGTTTTGCTCAAAAATCGTGGCTCGTACCCGGTTGAGGACCTCTCAATCTAGCAATCGTCCGTTAATGCGGCTTTAAGTTGAAAAGAAGAGGATGGTCACCACCTCTAGGCACAAACTGTAGACTAGGAGCAAACGTGAGAAGTCTAGTGTTTTTTGGGCACTAGACAAGAAGGAAATAAACTTCGCACCCACAAGAAGCAAAAGAAAACAAAGAATAACACGAACGCAGTACAAAGACAAAGTCAAGTAAATAGGCAAACAAAGTCTAAACTAGAAGCGTCCCCGGGAACGACGCCAAACTGATGGCAGGGATTTGTCGCGAAACCCTACCAACAAATAGTAACCAACTAACCTAACTGGGTAGATAAGGCAAGTCGGGTCGAGTCCACGGGGACGGTAAGGAGGGTTTTGACTAAGTTTCACCTAAGGACTTGACTAGGTCACAAGGCTAAACTAAGCTAAAACTAAGAAGGGGGAGATACTAAGACTAAGAGTAAGCTAAATATAACGACTAAAGCTAGGGATTCAACTAACTAGATGAATAATAGCATCGACAAATAAGAAATCAAATAAGAAAAGATCTAGGATTAGGTCGGGTTCAAGGGTGATGAGATGATCAAGGAAGAGCAAAGGTGAAGGGGTAGTCAAGCTATCTAGGCATAGTCTGGGCTCTCGCTACTTAAACCGACCTAGAGGTTCCTCGCTCTCGCGCAAGAACCCATCCTGGAAGCATTTGCAACTACAAGTAATTCAAGCATTTCATCAAACATTTCTATGCATACAACTAGGAAGCAACCAAAACTTCCACCAACATCTTACACAAACCCTTAATCACCCATTAAAGCACCAAATACCCCTACTAATCCTAGCAAGAGACTACTCACACATATCTAAACTTGAACTAACTCAAACATGAGAAACAAACACAAGAACAAAAACATTCATAATGAAAAACAACAAGGATGAACAATACAATAAACGAAGGATAAAGATTAAAACTTGACTAACAATAGAAGATTAAGAGAAGGGAAAAGAGAGATTATACCAAACAAGAGAAGATGAGAAGAAGAAATCTTGCAGATATAGAGAAAAACCCAAATACATCCACCAAGGTTGTCAATCTTGATAGAGATCTTCAAGAATTCCAATAATACAAGGATTAAACTAAGATTTAGGAGTAACTAAGGACTAATCTAAGCTAATCTAACCTAAAGTAGTCTAGGGTTTCATGGAGTAATGTAGGGTAATGAATGGTGCTTAAAACAATACAAGAGGGGGGTATATATAAGGTTACAAGAATAAGGAGGCGGAAAAATGAAATACGGGCTATACTGGGCCCTTCCCGGCCGGGAAGATGGTGGTCCCGACCACGATGGGGTGGTCCCGACCGGGATGGACATGGTCCCGGCCGGGATGGACCTCCAGTAGTCCGTCTTTGCTTTGCACTTCATCCCGATCGTGATGGATGTGTTCCCGACCGGGATGGGTCTTGTAGGCTTCAAATATGGTCTCATAGGTCCCTACTTGCTCTTCATAGGCTTCTCATCGATTCTCGCTGCTCGGGATCAAGTCTAAAGGGCTCGGTAAGGGGTCCCAAGGGCTCGGGATCGAGTCTAAGCTACCGAGTGATCGTCGCTTCTCTTCGTTGGCTCCAAATGTGTCGGAAACGAGTCGGAATCGTTCCATTTCTCAAAGATTGGTCTTAGGAACCTAAAACAAACTAGAAGAAGCGTAAGTAGCCTCGAAACCGCTCCAAAGAGCGATTCCATAAGAGAAACCAGGACCAAACACAAGGAATAAGCACTACAAAACACACTTATCAAACATGATGGCCTGATCAAGGGTATCAGAATAAATCGCCTTGCTCCTAGTATTACCCATCTTTTTTTGCTGATGATGCCATCTTCTCTCACTGTGACGAACAATCCATCAATTCTCTAAAAGACATCATCCATGATTATTGTAATGCTTCAGGACAGCTCATAAACTATGACAAATCGGTTGTTCTGTTCAGCTCTTCAACCCCTCTTGCTAATGCCAGATACTGCCTACGAACCCTGCGCTTCAGAAATAACAACGAGATGGGGAATTATCTTGGAGTCCCGATTCTAATTGGTGATAAAAAGAAAGCTTTCTACAATGATATCATTGGAAACATCAAAAACCGGATCAGCTCCTGGAGCAGTCCGACTCTTTCTCCAGCTGGCAGGCTTACCCTCATCTCCTCCGTTCTTACCTCACTTTCTATTTACTTTCTCTCCGTATTTTGTATACCGGTATGTGTGACTAAGAGAATCAATGCTCGCTTGTCTTATTTTTGGTGGGCAGGAACCAAGGACACTCGTACTGTGTACTGGAGAAATTTCGACTATATCTGTCTCCCAAAATCTGAGGGTGGTATTGGTATCAGGAACACCATGTGCTTTAATCAGGCCTTGCTTGCAAAGACGGCCTGGAAAATTCTGACTGACACTGTTTCCCTTATCAGTAGATTATTCGCTGAAAAATATAGACTAAATTGCAATTCTATCACTAATTGTCTATCGCGGCCCAATCGCGGCTGTTCTCGGGGGTGGAGAAGTATTAAATAGGGACTGGAATTGTTACATAAGAATCTGACCTGGTCCCTTAACAAGAACAGGGACTCGAGCATCTGAGATGTTAGATGGGTTGAGGGTATGATTCCCGTCCCTAAAATTAGGGTGAACATCAAGTAATGAAAAACTTATTCCTGAGACTGTTTCGGACCTTCTTTCACCTAATGTCTCTTGGAACATTGATGCACTCAACCATTACTTCTCTTCCTTCTAGGCTAACCGGATCCAAGGAACTCACATCTCCCAAACTAACAAGCAAGATAGTCTCTACTGGTTATGTACTCCAGATGGTAACTACACCGTCAAATCTGGTTATAAGCAGGCCCACAATCAACATATCAACATATAGAAAATCAAGCTAATCATTGCATCTTACGGTTCAAGCAGGACTTAAGGCTCTTCTGTAAAAAGATTTTGTGGAAACTTCAATGCCCGCAAAAATGGAAAATGCTCCTATGGAAACTCCTTCATAACTACCTCCCCACTGGTGCTGCCTTTATGAGGCGTAACATCTCCTCTCACTACAACTGTCTCTACTGTGAGGCCAATGGAAACTATGAGGTCGAAACTTTGACGCACCTCTTCAGAGATTGCCCCCTTGCATCCAGATTTTGGCTTAGTCTTTGCTCCAACAGAGACCCAACTAATTTTCATGAA
Organism: Agrostemma githago; assembly: GCA_958450325.1. Classification (NCBI taxonomy): domain Eukaryota; kingdom Viridiplantae; phylum Streptophyta; class Magnoliopsida; order Caryophyllales; family Caryophyllaceae; genus Agrostemma; species Agrostemma githago. The sequence continues at coordinate 54,036,820 of OY288240.1, forward strand.
CAACATACTCCTAACCTCCAGAATGGCCTACCCCTGCAATTGGTGGGAGAACTTCCCTGCTGCGAAGAACACATTATCAACATTGATACTTCCTGGACCGACGACTACAAGGCTGCCTGTGGCTGGGTTCTGTCCGACTCTGAAGATCAAATACTTGCTGAAGCATCTTGTACTCTTAGAGCCTCTTCCCCATTGAACACTGAGGCCACCGCTGTTCTGAATGCCTGCAATTGGGCCCGACGAAGAAAGATTCTTCACCTTAATGTTGCCAGTGACTGTCTGAAGCTTATTGAAGCTTTGAGCTTGCCGTGCAACTACAGAAATGACCTTCGAAGAATTCCGGACGACATTCTTGATTCTATCAACTTTTTCCATTGCTTTTCTATTATGTTTATCCCTAGAATCCTTAATAAGCGTGCGCATGGATTAGCCATCATAGCACGTAAGAGTCGCTGAAACTGGTTTGTTCTCCAGCTGGCAAAAAAATTAAAATAAATAAATATATACTTATGCATTGATGTTGATCCAAAGCCTAAGGCTTACAAAAATTGTAATTTGTCTTGTAAATTTTTGTGAAGAAATAAAATTACCTCACATTACACTAGAAAAAAGACACTACAAGTGGTATGTTCTCACCCTCAACCTACATGTATGCTACCAACGACAACAAACTTAATGCGCAGAACTCAGTGATATAAGTTGGTCTAAGGTATTTGTTTAGGTTTGTAAGAATTAAAGAGGTTTATTGTAAATTGTCAAAATCCTGCTTTTGATCCCTTGAAATTTTGCTCGAGGCTCTCTATTTATAGAGCCAAGGAAAAATGTGAGTTTTTCTAGGCAACGAAACCAAGACATACATGGAAGACCCTCTATTATGCATGATGCTAGATGATGTAATGTTGCTACGCCTAGTCCCAAGCGTGCATATGTGTCAGAGTTGCCACATCCTGCCCTAGGTGTTTGAACATGATGAATGTGGTCCAAGTTTCCATTTCTGAGGGATTGTTGATTTGTTGTCCAAGCTATTCGTGGAATAATAGAACCGAAGACAATCTTCTCTTTTTTATTTTTCTAAGATATTTTGTGAATAGTCTATTTTCATTGAGTTTGAACATTAGTCAAAAGGATGATTTTGCCTCCCAAAAACGATTTTGACTTCGATCATTTTTACTTATCAGATATCACCCATTGATTCTGAATTTGAAGTTTATTTTGTACTCTGAGTTGTGATTTAGTTCGACATCATGAGTCGTAGGCCCGTCTCATCGTTGTAAAGCAAGTAACCGTCCAATCATCATAGGGTGATTTGTAGGGAGTTGTGTACCGACACTGGCGTGTACTATACCTATAATGTTTTATTTCATCTCTGAAATATTAAAACTACTGTTATACAAAAGTAGACATAGCTACTCCGTATTAACAATTTCCTCCACATGTACTGAAAATGATAGTTTAGGGAAATTTCCATTTGTACCCTCTAAGTTTTCACTTTTCTCAGTTGTACCCCTACGTGTTCGCAATTACCAACTTTAACCTGAACTCTATTTATTAGTCTCAACCGTGATTAAAATACAATTAGGCATTAAGTTTGGCGTTAAATGCCAAGGTGGTGCAAATGACATGGATATTCTTTTATTTTATTTTTTAAAAAAATGTAATTCATTTCCCTCCAAAGTGTTTAGCATTCCTTCTCCCTCCAATTTCTCCCTCCAATTCTGAACCTTTTCCCCACTCATATTTGCTACTCCCTCTGTTTCATTGATATCTTCCACATTTCCTTTTTCAATAGTTTCTTTGATTTCTTCCATTTTTTTTTCTATCACACTTCTCTCTTACCTAGGTGGCCCACTTACTTTACCCTCTCTCTACTTTTACTTATTTTATTGTTTTTCTTAAGAAATGTGCTCTGATACCAACTGTAATCCCCTAGAAATTCTAACGCAATACAGTGGCGGAAACACTGTAGATTTGTGATTAAAACACACTGACAAACTATATCTTATAAAAAGAAATGGTAAGTCAAATACAAAGGCCTCTTTTTACAAAAGGGCTAAAAAAAATTCTCCAAACAGGTTAATAAAAATCCATAAAACGTGAATGAAGAAATAGTAGGATCCACGCTACTCGCACCCAAAACCCAGCAGCAAATACCTGTCATGTTATAAACATAACAGCCACGTCAGTGGGGAGTAACTCGGCCGTTCTCCCAGCCAAATTATATCATAAGGAAAAATAATAGTATTACTATATCAAAATATTTAAAATGGAAAACATTAAATGATATAATAAAAATAAGCTTTCGGAGAAAACTTAAAATATTGGAAAACTAAAATCAGAACAAGTTTTCAGAAGAAAACTTCAAACATTTGCCAACCTGCAAACCAAAATGTATCGATAATAATAAAAATATTCAAAAAGGCATTATGGAAATATTCAGTGTAGAAGGTTAGACTTTCACCAGGAGAATACTAAAAACTAGCTTCGAGAACTTGGTTCAAACAAATCAAACTTCGGTCTCTAACTAGGCTATTCAACCATAATAGAGCGACGACTTATAAATGCGTGGCCCTAGCTTAAGATAATGCACACCTCTCCTGGGATTACCTGTCACCCAGTTCAACTTATGACGACGACTTATTGCGAGGCCTAAGCTTAAGGTCAAAATGTACACAACTCCCGGGATACCTGTCACCCGGTTCAAGAACTAATGTACCGACTCCTGATACACTAGCCTTATAGTTGATGGCAAAACCGTAAAGGCGTAAATCCCAGGTTATATTACTCTAACCCCACACTTGACTTTATTCCATAACTCCAAAACATTCATTATCGATATTCAAAATAAATATAATCATTATGAGGATAAAAGGAATAAATACTTTATATTAAAATTGAAACTTTCCATAAATAGAAACTTACTTAAAATAGAAATATTCTTATATAAATACATAAATTATTAAAATAAGTGAAATATATAAAAATAGCATTTCCAACGAAATTAACATTTTATTATTATCGTCGTTATCGTAACTTTAATATACTTCTGAATTCGTTACTCAAAATATAAATGAAATATAATATGTCAATATATAGTATTTTATAAACAATTAGGAAATCGAGTTAAAACAATAAATCTTAGAAAAGAGATGTTTTAAGAAAAACGATGTCAAAAATTAATTGAGTCAACGAGTTTTATAAATTAAACGAGATTTTATAAAGCTTTCAAATTATTTTTAGCAAATATATTTTATCAAAAAATAATACTAATTTTACTAAAAATAATCAATCGTAGATAAATGAGAAATTATTAGGGAAAATAGTCTCGACTAAAAATGTATTTAAAACAAAATCGACTATTTTCTTATTTATTAACGTAATTCGTAAAACGAAATTAGTTTATTGAACAAGTATACAAATCTCGATTATAATATAAAATACAATTTCGAGTTAAAGTTATAAATTAATAAATTATGACGAAAATATGAAATCGATATTATTTAGTTACTAGTGTCACGATAATCAACAAAATATTATAACGATTATAAATAATAAAATTACTAACGATTAATAAAACGATATCGAAAGTTTTAAAAATATGGATAAGCCATACGATTTAAAAATTAATATTATTAGCAATAATAAATAGCTAAAATTAGAAAACCGAAGTTAAAATATTTACTACATACTACTACTCAAACATACGATATAAAATCGAGTAACGTCCTAAAGTTACCTTGAGTAAATCTTCGCGTTGATCACGCACTAATCCTCGATGGGGTCCTAGCAAAGACTTGAGACATACCCACACTAGAATTGGACACCGAGCAGCAGCTTGAACACGAACCATACGTCGACAGCAGCAGCGACACATCAAAAGCAGTGGCAGTCACGAGCACAGAAGAAAGAAAAAGAAAAATGAGAAGAAGGTGGAACCAAAAAGGAGAGCATCAAATCAACAGAGATAGTACAGCAACACCAACAATAAAGAAAAGCAGCAGCAACAGCGGAACCAAATAGCAGCACATCGAACCAGACAATGCGACAATAGCAGCAAAAGAATGGAGAAAAACGAGAGGAAACAGACAAAGGACGAGAACGGAGAGAAGGAAGACGCTGGTAGCAGTAAAAGTGACCAAACAGTAGCAGCAAAATGCAGCCGCACTAACAAAGAACAAAAAGGAAGAAGAAAATCGGGGAAACCGATAAACAAGGCACGGAAACAACGACTGCAGCAGTAGGCAGTAGAACCGAAACGGAAAAAGGACTGAAGGGACAAAGGAGAAAAGGAAGGGAAGAAAAATAAACAAACAGCAGCGCGCAACGGCAAAGAACAAGCAACAAGCAAAAATGAAATGAAACAGCACGAAGAGTGGAGGGACGCCAATTAATGACAAACCCGATATCAAACTGAGAAAACATGGGTGATTATGAGTGTGGTTTGATCGAAAAAGAGAGCCGAAACAAAATCGATACACCCGCACAGAACAACGACAACAACAAACGACGAAAAGAAGAAGAAGGAGAGGACTAAGTAAAACGGGCAGCAAAAATCGCGACAAGCGTGACAGCAGCAGCAATACGGAAAACAACAGCAGCAACAATCCGGAAAACAACAACAGCATCAACGAAACTTAAGAGCAGCAGTATCGACAGCAGCAAATACGAAACAGATAGAGGAATGAGAAAGAAGAAGAAGAAGAAAAAGGAGAAGAAGAAGAAGAGGAGATTACCATTACTTAATAACAGGGACAACAACGAGCAGAAGAAAACAGAGGCGGAAAACGGATAGGGGGATAAAAACAGTAAACGCCGCAGCAACACTCAAATGGCGATGACAGCAAAGTTGGACGAAAATATGATGCTGAAAGGTGATGAAGGCAGACGAAGGATAAAGATTGAGTCGATGGAGATGAAGAGGATGGAGAGGATATGATGCAGTTGAGGGAATGAATCAGGAGGTGGAACGGTGGAAGAATAAAGAAGGGGAATAAACAAAGAGATAGGAGGAGTGTACGTAAATAGTAGCAAGGGGATACGTACCAAATGAAATCGGTAAAGGGATGAATCATCTAATTAAATGAATCGGGTTAGAAATACGGATTAAACAAATTTCGTATCGATAAGTCGGCTGACGCAAGAATCGAATTAAAATCGAGTCAACAAAATTAATAAATAATCGGGTCGTCAATTGAGTAAAATAACGTTTCTCAAGATATAAATAATTATTCGAGACAAAAATGAAGTTTATAGAAATAAATAATTAGACGACGAAATAGTATTTCCCGATTAATAATAAATTTTCGACGAAGTGAATTAAATTGATTTTTTCGAAAAAAGAAATAAATATTTTGACGAAACTTAAAATAAGTGAACTTCGAGCCGAAAATAGAAAATTCGAGCTTAAATATAAATAAAGAGAAAGAATTTAGAATTTAAATCGTCGACATAGATTTTCGATAAGAATTAAATTAAATGTATAAAAGGAATCGAAACAGAAATAAAAAATATGTTTTAAATATAAGAAGAGTTTCTGAGTCAAATAGAATTTTTGGAGTTTAAAACGATTAAACGATAAATTCATTTTATAATAATTTTAAGATTACGAGTTAAATCGAAAAAAAAAATACGAACAAAATTTTAATTTAAGTTAATTTATAAATTCGGGGTGTTACATTTAAGGTGGAAGAAATCAATGAAATGGAATGAGTACTATTTATTATCTTCTTATCTTCACTTATTTACCTCTTGTAACCACAAATTTTGTGTCGTAGCTAACTGAAATACAAAACAAAGAAACAAATAAATCTTGTTAATTAATTATCAAAAAGTTCTTGTACAACCTCTAATGTATCCTCTGATTCTACACAAATTATAGTATACAACCGTTGTACCGTACGACGGACCTAATTTATGATAAAAAGTTACCACTTTATGTTATTTAGTGACCACTTTAAGTTAAATAAGGACCACATTTTAATATGAAAAAGTGGCAACTATTTATCTGAAAGTGGTAACTAACTAACCTAAAATGGTCATTTTTTATCATAAGTTGCAAACTTTTACTACTGTCGCATAGTACAACGGTTGTACATAATAATTACTGCTGATTCTAACGCCGTTTGGGGAACACGTGTATGTGGTACACGTGAGGGACACGTGCGTAGCTGACTTCTACTGCCTTGCGCGCGTTGTAACTTGAAATTCTTGAGAGGATCGCGATGACTTGAATCTCCCTTGAATGTTTGATTTTGTGTTAGATCTTCAGAGGAGGCGGCGCGATTTATCATGCTTGTTGGCTGCTTGCGACGGATTTGATGGATAGGCTTGTAGCGACTTTTGTCTTTTTCTCTCTGGATCCTTTGTAACACCCCTGATTTTATAAATAAATTAAATTAAAGTTTTGTTCGTTTTTTATTTTTACGAATTAACTCATAATACTTAAAAATTTTATAAAATGAATTTATCGTTTAATCGTTTCAAACTCCTAAAATTCTATTTGTCTCGGGAACTCTTCTTATATTTAAAACATATTTTTATTTATGTTTCGACCTATTTTATACATTTAATTTAATTCTTATCGAAAGTCTATCTCGGCAATTTAAATTCTAAATTCTTCTTATTTATTTATATTTAAGCTCGAATTTCTATTTTCAGTTCGAAGTTCATTTATATTAAGTTTCGTCAAAACATTTATTTCATTTTCTCGAGAAGTAAATTTAATTAACTTTATCGAGAATTTATTATTTATCGGAAAATATTATTTCATCGTCTAATTATTTATTTCTGTCAACTTCGTTTTCATCTCGAGTACTTTATTTACTCATTTTATTTGACGGTCCGATTACTCATTTAATTTTATTAACTCGTTTCGTGGGTCAGTCAACTTATCGTTACGGAATTCGTTTAATTCGTACTCCTAACCCGACTCATTTAATTAATCCGTATTTTTACTTTCTACTCTCTTTAATTGTGTTGACTCAGCTACTCCCCCCTTTCTTATTTTTAACGTGTGTATTCATTGCTGATTCATTTCATTTTCTTTTCCCTATAATTAACATGCACCCCCCCCCCCCTCACCTTCCTCCACTGTTTCGTCATTCTCACATTCACTCCCCTTCTTTTTCATGTTGATTCACCGCTTCACTTTTCTTTCACCTCCTTCATCTTCTTTCTCTCGTTCTTCTTCAACCTTGATCTGTTCACCGTCCATCACCATCAATCGATAATCCTGTGCACCATCTTTATCCTCTGTCTTTTGTTGCTATTGCTGCTTTTGCTTCTACTATGCTTCGCTGCTGCTGCGGCCATCACTATTAGTCGAGGTAATCTCTGTTTTCTCCTCCTCTTCTTCTTCCTTTTCGTTCTTCTTCTTCAATTGCTTTTACTGGGTTCTGCTGTGTGTTTTGCTGCGTTATGCTGTCGGTTTTGCTGCTTGTGCGTGGGTTGCTGCCACGGTCCACTTCGTTCGAATTCAGTTTTTGTTCTTTTCGGTTGATTTGTCGTGCTGCTGTCTTGTCTGTCGTTTTGCTGATCGTTTCTCCTCCTACTGTTCTTCTCCTTCTTCTTCGTTTTATCGTTTGTTGCTGTCATTGTTGTGTGCGTGTGTCGATTTTGTTTCGGCCCTCTTTTTTTCGATCGAACCGCACGTATAATCATCCTTGTTTCTCTGTTTGATATCGGGTTTGTCGTTTAGCTTCTCCATTTTTATTCTCTCGCACTTGTAATCCCCTAGAAATTCTAACGCAATACAGTGGCGGAAACACTGTAGAGTTGGGATTAAAACACACTGACAAACTATATCTTATTAAAAAAAAATGATAAGTCAATACAAAGGCCTCTTTTTACAAAAGGGCTAAAAAGGAAATTCTTCAAACGGGTTATACAAATCCATAAATTACATGAATAGAGAAAGAGTAGGATCCACGCTACTCGCTAGCTCACACCCAAAACCCAACAGCAAATACCTGTCATGTTAAAAACATAACCGCCACGTCAGTGGGACTCGGACGTTCTCCCAGCCATATTATATCATATGGAAAAATAATAGTATTACTATATCAAAATATTTAAAAAGAGAAAACATTAAAACGATATAATAAAAATAAGCTTTCAGCGAAACTTAAAGCAATTGCAAACCTGCAAGTCAATATCAATCGATAATATAAATATTCAAAAATGGCGTTATGGAAATTTGATCGGTGTGCACAAGGCTAGACTTTCACTAGGAATAATACTAAACTAGCTTCGAGAACTTAGTCAAAACAAATCAGACTTCGGTCTCTAACTAGGCAACTCAACTATAACAGGACTGCGTGCAGCGAGGTCCTGGCTTAAGTAATGTACACCCCTCCTGCACACCAACCGTAATCCAGTTCAACCCGACGGCGACTTACACGATGCGATATCTAAGTTTAAGGTCAAAATATACACACTCCTGAACACAAACCATGCTCAGTTCAACGACCAATGTGTCTCAACATAGACACACCAGCTTTATTGTTGATGGCAAAACGTACACCCCAGACTATATTACTCTAACCCCACACTTCTCTTTATTCCATAACCCAAAACAGCCATTATCGATAATCAAAAGATAAAAATCATTATGAATGATAAGAAGATAAAAGAAATAAACATTTTATTAAAATGGAAACTTTCTATAAATAGAAACTTACTATTTTTAGAAACTTACTTAAAATAGAAATATTGTTATAGAAAATCGTAAGTTATTAAAATAAGTGAAATGTATAAAAATAGCATTTCTAACGAAATTATCATTTTATTATTATCGTCGTTATCGTAACTTTAATATATTTCTAAATCCGTTACTCAAAATATAAATAAAATATAATAAGTCAATACATAGTATTTTGTAAATAATTAAGAAATCGAGTTAAAACTATAGACTTTAGAAAAGAGATATTTTAAGAAAAACGATGTCAAAATTAATTGAGTCGACGAGTTTTATAAATGAAATGAATTTTTCAAAGGTTTTAAATTATTTTTAGCAAATAGCTTTTTATTAATAAATAATACGGATTTAATAAAAATAGTCAATCGAAAACAAATAAGAAATTATTAATGAAAATAGTCTCGACTAAAAATATATTTAAACAAAATCGACTATTTCCTCATTTATTAGTATAAATCGTAAAATGAAAATTAATTTATTAAACAAGTATACAAATGTCGATTATTGTATTAAAATACGATTTTAAGTTAAAAATTAGAAATTTACGAAGTATGACGAAAATATGAAATCAATATTATTTAGTTACTAGTGTCACGATAACCAACAGAATATTATAACGATTGTAAATAATTAAATCATTAACGATTTATAAAATGATATCGAAAGTTATAAAAATATAGAAAGGCATACGATTTAAAATTAATATAATTAGCAATAATATATAGCTAAAATAGAAAAACCGAACTTAAAATATTTACTACATACTACTACTCAAACATACGATATAAAATCGAGTAACGTCCTAAAGTTACCTTGAGTCGAGTTCGAAACGGATACGTATTCGTCCTTCTTGATTAGTCCAAGCCTCAACCTTTGAATTTGAAAGTCGTTCCCGGATCTTGCTATTCAACAGAACTCCAAGGCCTTTCGAGAAGGGGAAAGAAAAACGTAAGGACAACGACAAGAACAAGACGAACACAACACCAGCATAGGCATCAAGCAGCCGTGGACACATGAAATCAGACGGACCAGTAGCAGCGACGAGATAACAAAAATGACAGCAGCGAACGAGCCAACAAAGACCGACACGGAACAGCACAATAACAGCAGAACACGCGCTACGATACGCACATGAAGAAGAAGAAGAAGAAGAAGAAAAGAAAACGATCACACCAAAGGAACAACAGCAGCAAACAGCAGCAGTTGAAGCAGCAGGAAACAACAGCGGAGTAGCAGGAAACAAACAGCAGCAGTACAGGAATAGCAGACACACGACACACAGCAACAGGTCGCGAACAGCAGCAATTTCGACGCAGTAAAAACAAATGATAAAATGAAGAAGAAGAGGAAGAAGAAGGAGAAAAAGAAAAGAAGCAGCGGACTGCAAGGCAACAACAACTACAACCACCAACGAACAGGCCAAGAAGATCGCGACATCAAGCAGCGATAGTTGAATCGATAACAGCAATAAACGTGACAGCAAAATGAATGAGGAAGAAGAGAAAAATAAAGTAGCATCACGTAAATCAGAACAAGAGTAGCAGTACTGGATCAGATTAGAAGGTAGAGAGCATGACGGTAGCAGCAATACAGTGCAACAAATAGCAACAAGGAGAACAACGAGAAGAAGGAAAAGAAAGAAGAGCGAAACGGACAGAACAACAAAGACATAGGAGAAAAGCATTACCCTCACGCATAAGGCTGGCTGATAAAACGCAGCAGCAAAGACGAATAGAGGATGAGGAACTTGGACTCGATTTGCGACATCCAAGACAGCGACAACGTACAACAACCGCAACAGTAGAAATCGGAACAGTAACCGAAATTAGAAGGAGAAGAAAAGGAGAAAAAAAAAAGGAAAAGAATACAAACAGGACAGCAACGGCAAAAATGCTGAACAGGGAATCGTACGTACCATCGCAACCAACTGCAGCGACCAAAAACAATAGTAAAATGGACATAGACCAGGTGCGCAACAACAACCAGAAGCGACATCAGTAAATAGCATAGCCGAGGAAAAACGATGATGATTTAGGCGTGAAGGAGAAGAAAATGAAACAGGAGGTGTATGCATTGAAACGGTGGAAAATGAAAAGAAATGGAGTGTATGTAAAAAAAAAGGGAAACTGAATGAAGAGGGAAAATGAAGAGAAGCGGTGGAAAGGGTAAAGCAAAGGGAGGAGTATGAATGACAGTTGGATACATTGAACCTAGAGAATGGGAAACAAAACGTTGAAAATAAAGAATCGGAAAATGGGCTGGAAATAATACAAGTGGGATGAAACAACCAATTAAGTGAATCAGTTCGGAAATACAATTTAAACGAATTCCGTAACGACAAGCCGACTGACCCACGAATTGGATCAAAATGAGTTAATAAAATAAAATTAATAAATAATCGGACCGTCACTTAAAATGAGTAAATAAAGTACTCGAGACGAAAATGAAGCTGATAGAAATAAATAATTAGACGATGAAATAGTATCTCCTGATAAATAATAAATTTTCGATGAAGTAAATTAAATTGATTTCTCGAGGAAAGGTAATAAATGTTTTGACGAAACTTAAAATAAATGAGTTTCTAGCCGAAAATAAAAATTCGGACAAAATATAAATAAATAAAAGAATTTAGAATTTAAATCGCCGAAATAGACTTTCGATAAGAATTAAATTAAATGTACGAAATGAATCGAAATAAAAATAAAAATATGTTTTAAATATAAAAAAAGAGTTTCCGAGACAAATAGAATTTTAGGAGTTTCAACGATTAAACAATAAATTCGTTTTATAATTTTTTTTTTTAAGAATTACGAGTTAAATCGTAAAAATAAAAATACGAACAAAATTTTAATCCAATTTAAATTTATAAAAATCAGGGGTGTTACAATCTTCCCCACTAAAAGAGGTTTCGTCCTCGAAACTATCAAAAATATAATAATAAAATGGAAAACAAGGTTATATCATTTGGACAAAAAGAGAATGCTTAACTCGCATCACAATCTCGGTTTAAAAGAAAAATTACAACTTCAAATGGAATATGAAATCGAAATCGATGAAAGGAGTGGTTTCAAGATGAGTTGGGCTTAACTACCCAAAGTTTAAAATCATTTAAATTAACAATAGTGAAAAATTATTCGATAAAATAATGACGATAAATAATATTTGTAAACAAACTCCAAGGTGAAAGGTACCCAAATATTTTCAAAACAACAGTAAAACGTTCTAATTAAGAAATTCGACAATACTTTGTTTTCAGATGAAACAAAAATCCGAGAAATCAAGTTTTGTAGTTAGTAAATAAGAATCGAATCAGTCGACAAACATCTTCATTAAAAGATTTAAAGTCTACTGACAATAAAACAAAATTTGGACATGCGAAGTTTTTCGAAAATATTAAATCGTTTTACATAATAATCTCATAGAAATCAAAATATTTGCAATTAAGTAAATTTTCATAAAATCTCGATCACGCAAAAATCAAAATTAAAATTTTAAATAACTTCGAAATACTTTAAAATAAGTTATTAAGATCTTTTTGAAACATGACCAAAATAAAACAAAGACGAAATACAAAGTTTTGAAGTTTAACTCGGAAAGGTTCAAATTTCATGAAAATCAGAATTTGTAGGTTAGTCAAACTTTTCACAACATAAGTTCAGGAAAATCGTAAATGGATAAATAGAGTCATGGTCAACAACAAATCGAAACAGAAGTTTTCAAACCCGATAAAGAAGTCAAAGGGATTGACCGAAGAAGAACTAGCAGGATTTAAGAAAAGCTAGTGGGAGGAACAAAATTGAGAGTCAAACGAAGCTCTCAAGGAATTACAGAAGAAGTTAACCATCTCGAGATTCCAGGTACGACTCCCACAACACGGGTTCCTAATTTCCATAAATTACGTTAAGTCCAACATTAGGCGCTAGGAGGCACTACTTGGTCACAAACTCCAAAAATGTCTTACGTGATTATCCAATCTACAAACGACACGATACTAATCCACAATTGTTTTACAGTGTAATCTCATCAATTAAAATTCCAATGGTCATCAGACAAACCCAAACAAGCAATCGATAAGGTTCCCAAATCCAAAGTTCATAAGGTTTTCACTCGAAGCATACTCCAAATTTCTCGAGTAAGGAACACTAGAAAAGGTCCACCAATTTAACAAGGCTCGGGTACAAAATCCTCAAAAATAATCATCAACATATTTATAATGCCTCGAAGTTGAGAAAGTACAACAAATCCTCAAACACGCTCATACCTATAGGTAATGGCGCAAACACACACATCTTCGAACACGTCATTCGACTAAGGTTTCTGAGAATTCCACCAAATTTCATATCGTATCAGCGAAATCACTAAACTATTAACCCAACGAAGCCACAATCTCATAGTCTAAGGGTTCTGAACTATAAATCCATCGAGATGATTCGCATTAAGTATTCCTCAAAACAACGCGATAAATCCAACCTCTAATTGTGCAATAAGTCTCTCTTCTTCCACGATTTATCCAAGTTAGATCACTCGACTTCAAAGTTCATAGGTTACAACCCTAAACAACGATCAACGATCTAATCCTTAAGAAACACAGGAAATCTATGTTCACCAAGATTTCTAACGACATTAATGAAAACCTTGAATGGTACCACAACACTCAGGCTAACACTTTAAACAATACTCTAAGATCCCAAATATTCGCGATGCATCCATCCAATAAGCATCAGGTAAGAATCCCAAAGTAATATTATTAGTTACTCTTAGTTCGGTACTAGGTATCCATCAAATATGACATACTCTTACCATTCCCAAGATATGTTTAACTCTAAGTAGTCCAAAACAATAAAAGTAACCTATAACCCAAGGTTCTATGTCCAAAGTATTATCCTAATTCCATTAATCGATAATTTATCATTCAAATTGATCCTCAAAAACTTACTAAGATAGATAACAAGGTATAACCCACAATCCTCGAACCAAGTATGTAACAAGGGTTTACTAAATCTCAAACACCTATAACCTTCCATGGGGTTCACTGGGGCAGAATCCGGTCTAACCCAAGAATCTCAAGAGAAAAGATGGTAAAGTAGGAGAATTAATCGAAGAATTATCTCAAGAATGAAGACGAGGATTTATAAGAGAGGAATTGAAAAAGGTAGAAGTAGGAAGAAAAGAATCAACGATTCTAGAATATAAAGACCTAAAACGAGAAGGAAAAGTTCGGACCTCTAAGGTTCACGAGGGAACTAAAAGGATTACTTCATCTTCTTGCAGAGGAACGAGAACGCAAGTCTTGGGTCACTCAATCTGGATCTACTGCAGCATCATGGAACATGCATCCACTCTTGATCATCTAACCTGTAGCTTGAGCAAACCAAATCTGGGCTGAAGGGTCGCCATTGTATCTTCCTTGTAGCACAAAGTTGTCTACTCGAATAACAGGCGTTGAGAGTTTTGAGCAGGTCTTGTCCCGAACTGGGGCAGCGTCCTATCATCTTCTTCTACATTCGTCTTCTTCCAGACAAAAGCAACAAATATTCAATGCTAATCATTGAGTTACAAGAACATATAAACCTAACAGTCAAGTCCTTACTTTGGTTTCTACCCATCTCTCACTAAAATTTCTTTAATATTCAAATCATTTACTAGTACTTTTCCTAGAATCAGGTGTAAGCGTCGGGAGCAACAATGCTCTGATACCAACTGTAATCCCCTAGAAATTCTAACGCAATACAGTGGCGGAAACACTGTAGAGTTGGGATTAAAACACACTGACAAACTATATCTTATTAAAAAAAAATGATAAGTCAATACAAAGGCCTCTTTTTACAAAAGGGCTAAAAAGGAAATTCTTCAAACGGGTTATACAAATCCATAAATTACATGAATAGAGAAAGAGTAGGATCCACGCTACTCGCTAGCTCACACCCAAAACCCAACAGCAAATACCTGTCATGTTAAAAACATAACCGCCACGTCAGTGGGACTCGGACGTTCTCCCAGCCATATTATATCATATGGAAAAATAATAGTATTACTATATCAAAATATTTAAAAAGAGAAAACATTAAAACGATATAATAAAAATAAGCTTTCAGCGAAACTTAAAGCAATTGCAAACCTGCAAGTCAATATCAATCGATAATATAAATATTCAAAAATGGCGTTATGGAAATTTGATCGGTGTGCACAAGGCTAGACTTTCACTAGGAATAATACTAAACTAGCTTCGAGAACTTAGTCAAAACAAATCAGACTTCGGTCTCTAACTAGGCAACTCAACTATAACAGGACTGCGTGCAGCGAGGTCCTGGCTTAAGTAATGTACACCCCTCCTGCACACCAACCGTAATCCAGTTCAACCCGACGGCGACTTACACGATGCGATATCTAAGTTTAAGGTCAAAATATACACACTCCTGAACACAAACCATGCTCAGTTCAACGACCAATGTGTCTCAACATAGACACACCAGCTTTATTGTTGATGGCAAAACGTACACCCCAGACTATATTACTCTAACCCCACACTTCTCTTTATTCCATAACCCAAAACAGCCATTATCGATAATCAAAAGATAAAAATCATTATGAATGATAAGAAGATAAAAGAAATAAACATTTTATTAAAATGGAAACTTTCTATAAATAGAAACTTACTATTTTTAGAAACTTACTTAAAATAGAAATATTGTTATAGAAAATCGTAAGTTATTAAAATAAGTGAAATGTATAAAAATAGCATTTCTAACGAAATTATCATTTTATTATTATCGTCGTTATCGTAACTTTAATATATTTCTAAATCCGTTACTCAAAATATAAATAAAATATAATAAGTCAATACATAGTATTTTGTAAATAATTAAGAAATCGAGTTAAAACTATAGACTTTAGAAAAGAGATATTTTAAGAAAAACGATGTCAAAATTAATTGAGTCGACGAGTTTTATAAATGAAATGAATTTTTCAAAGGTTTTAAATTATTTTTAGCAAATAGCTTTTTATTAATAAATAATACGGATTTAATAAAAATAGTCAATCGAAAACAAATAAGAAATTATTAATGAAAATAGTCTCGACTAAAAATATATTTAAACAAAATCGACTATTTCCTCATTTATTAGTATAAATCGTAAAATGAAAATTAATTTATTAAACAAGTATACAAATGTCGATTATTGTATTAAAATACGATTTTAAGTTAAAAATTAGAAATTTACGAAGTATGACGAAAATATGAAATCAATATTATTTAGTTACTAGTGTCACGATAACCAACAGAATATTATAACGATTGTAAATAATTAAATCATTAACGATTTATAAAATGATATCGAAAGTTATAAAAATATAGAAAGGCATACGATTTAAAATTAATATAATTAGCAATAATATATAGCTAAAATAGAAAAACCGAACTTAAAATATTTACTACATACTACTACTCAAACATACGATATAAAATCGAGTAACGTCCTAAAGTTACCTTGAGTCGAGTTCGAAACGGATACGTATTCGTCCTTCTTAATTAGTCCAAGCCTCAACCTTTGAATTTGAAAGTCGTTCCCGGATCTTGCTATTCAACAGAACTCCAAGGCCTTTCGAGAAGGGGAAAGAAAAACGTAAGGACAACGACAAGAACAAGACGAACACAGCACCAGCATAGGCATCAAGCAGCCGTGGACACATGAAATCAGACGGACCAGTAGCAGCGACGAGATAACAAAAATGACAGCAGCGAACGAGCCAACAAAGACCGACACGGAACAGCACAATAACAGCAGAACACGCGCTACGATACGCACATGAAGAAGAAGAAGAAGAAGAAAAGAAAACGATCACACCAAAGGAACAACAGCAGCAAGCAGCAGCAGTTGAAGCAGCAGGAAACAACAGCGGAGTAGCAGGAAACAAACAGCAGCAGTACAGGAATAGCAGACACACGACACACAGCAACAGGTCGCGAACAGCAGCAATTTCGACGCAGTAAAAACAAATGATAAAATGAAGAAGAAGAGGAAGAAGAAGGAGAAAAAGAAAAGAAGCAGCGGACTGCAAGGCAACAGCAACTACAACCACCAACGAACAGGCCAAGAAGATCGCGACATCAAGCAGCGATAGTGGAATCGATAACAGCAATAAACGTGACAGCAAAATGAATGAGGAAGAAGAGAAAAATAAAGTAGCATCACGTAAATCAGAACAAGAGTAGCAGTACTGGATCAGATTAGAAGGTAGAGAGCATGACGGTAGCAGCAATACAGCGCAACAAACAGCAACAAGGAGAACAACGAGAAGAAGGAAAAGAAAGAAGAGCGAAACGGACAGAACAACAAAGACATAGGAGAAAAGCATTACCCTCACGCATAAGGCTGGCTGATAAAACGCAGCAGCAAAGACGAATAGAGGATGAGGAACTTGGACTCGATTTGCGACATCCAAGACAGCGACAACGTACAACAACCGCAACAGTAGAAATCGGAACAGTAACCGAAATTAGAAGGAGAAGAAAAGGAGAAAAAAAAAAGGAAAAGAATACAAACAGGACAGCAACGGCAAAAATGCTGAACAGGGAATCGTACGTACCATCGCAACCAACTGCAGCGACCAAAAACAATAGTAAAATGGAAATAGACCAGGTGCGCAACAACAACCAGAAGCGACATCAGTAAATAGCATAGCCGAGGAAAAACGATGATGATTTAGGCGTGAAGGAGAAGAAAATGAAACAGGAGGTGTATGCATTGAAACGGTGGAAAATGAAAAGAAATGGAGTGTATGTAAAAAAAAAAGGGAAACTGAATGAAGAGGGAAAATGAAGAGAAGCGGTGGAAAGGGTAAAGCAAAGGGAGGAGTATGAATGACAGTTGGATACATTGAACCTAGAGAATGGGAAACAAAACGTTGAAAATAAAGAATCGGAAAATGGGCTGGAAATAATACAAGTGGGATGAAACAACCAATTAAGTGAATCAGTTCGGAAATACAATTTAAACGAATTCCGTAACGACAAGCCGACTGACCCACGAATTGGATCAAAATGAGTTAATAAAATAAAATTAATAAATAATCGGACCGTCACTTAAAATGAGTAAATAAAGTACTCGAGACGAAAATGAAGCTGATAGAAATAAATAATTAGACGATGAAATAGTATCTCCTGATAAATAATAAATTTTCGATGAAGTAAATTAAATTGATTTCTCGAGGAAAGGTAATAAATGTTTTGACGAAACTTAAAATAAATGAGTTTCTAGCCGAAAATAAAAATTCGGACAAAATATAAATAAATAAAAGAATTTAGAATTTAAATCGCCGAAATAGACTTTCGATAAGAATTAAATTAAATGTACGAAATGAATCGAAATAAAAATAAAAATATGTTTTAAATATAAAAAAAGAGTTTCCGAGACAAATAGAATTTTAGGAGTTTCAACGATTAAACAATAAATTCGTTTTATAATTTTTTTTTTTAAGAATTACGAGTTAAATCGTAAAAATAAAAATACGAACAAAATTTTAATCCAATTTAAATTTATAAAAATCAGGGGTGTTACAATCTTCCCCACTAAAAGAGGTTTCGTCCTCGAAACTATCAAAAATATAATAATAAAATGGAAAACAAGGTTATATCATTTGGACAAAAAGAGAATGCTTAACTCGCATCACAATCTCGGTTTAAAAGAAAAATTACAACTTCAAATGGAATATGAAATCGAAATCGATGAAAGGAGTGGTTTCAAGATGAGTTGGGCTTAACTACCCAAAGTTTAAAATCATTTAAATTAACAATAGTGAAAAATTATTCGATAAAATAATGACGATAAATAATATTTGTAAACAAACTCCAAGGTGAAAGGTACCCAAATATTTTCAAAACAACAGTAAAACGTTCTAATTAAGAAATTCGACAATACTTTGTTTTCAGATGAAACAAAAATCCGAGAAATCAAGTTTTGTAGTTAGTAAATAAGAATCGAATCAGTCGACAAACATCTTCATTAAAAGATTTAAAGTCTACTGACAATAAAACAAAATTTGGACATGCGAAGTTTTTCGAAAATATTAAATCGTTTTACATAATAATCTCATAGAAATCAAAATATTTGCAATTAAGTAAATTTTCATAAAATCTCGATCACGCAAAAATCAAAATTAAAATTTTAAATAACTTCGAAATACTTTAAAATAAGTTATTAAGATCTTTTTGAAACATGACCAAAATAAAACAAAGACGAAATACAAAGTTTTGAAGTTTAACTCGGAAAGGTTCAAATTTCATGAAAATCAGAATTTGTAGGTTAGTCAAACTTTTCACAACATAAGTTCAGGAAAATCGTAAATGGATAAATAGAGTCAAGGTCAACAACAAATCGAAACAGAAGTTTTCAAACCCGATAAAGAAGTCAAAGGGATTGACCGAAGAAGAACTAGCAGGATTTAAGAAAAGCTAGTGGGAGGAACAAAATTGAGAGTCAAACGAAGCTCTCAAGGAATTACAGAAGAAGTTAACCATCTCGAGATTCCAGGTACGACTCCCACAACACGGGTTCCTAATTTCCATAAATTACGTTAAGTCCAACATTAGGCGCTAGGAGGCACTACTTGGTCACAAACTCCAAAAATGTCTTACGTGATTATCCAATCTACAAACGACACGATACTAATCCACAATTGTTTTACAGTGTAATCTCATCAATTAAAATTCCAATGGTCATCAGACAAACCCAAACAAGCAATCGATAAGGTTCCCAAATCCAAAGTTCATAAGGTTTTCACTCGAAGCATACTCCAAATTTCTCGAGTAAGGAACACTAGAAAAGGTCCACCAATTTAACAAGGCTCGGGTACAAAATCCTCAAAAATAATCATCAACATATTTATAATGCCTCGAAGTTGAGAAAGTACAACAAATCCTCAAACACGCTCATACCTATAGGTAATGGCGCAAACACACACATCTTCGAACACGTCATTCGACTAAGGTTTCTGAGAATTCCACCAAATTTCATATCGTATCAGCGAAATCACTAAACTATTAACCCAACGAAGCCACAATCTCATAGTCTAAGGGTTCTGAACTATAAATCCATCGAGATGATTCGCATTAAGTATTCCTCAAAACAACGCGATAAATCCAACCTCTAATTGTGCAATAAGTCTCTCTTCTTCCACGATTTATCCATGTTAGATCACTCGACTTCAAAGTTCATAGGTTACAACCCTAAACAACGATCAACGATCTAATCCTTAAGAAACACAGGAAATCTATGTTCACCAAGATTTCTAACGACATTAATGAAAACCTTGAATGGTACCACAACACTCAGGCTAACACTTTAAACAATACTCTAAGATCCCAAATATTCGCGATGCATCCATCCAATAAGCATCAGGTAAGAATCCCAAAGTAATATTATTAGTTACTCTTAGTTCGGTACTAGGTATCCATCAAATATGACATACTCTTACCATTCCCAAGATATGTTTAACTCTAAGTAGTCCAAAACAATAAAAGTAACCTATAACCCAAGGTTCTATGTCCAAAGTATTATCCTAATTCCATTAATCGATAATTTATCATTCAAATTGATCCTCAAAAACTTACTAAGATAGATAACAAGGTATAACCCACAATCCTCGAACCAAGTATGTAACAAGGGTTTACTAAATCTCAAACACCTATAACCTTCCATGGGGTTCACTGGGGCAGAATCCGGTCTAACCCAAGAATCTCAAGAGAAAAGATGGTAAAGTAGGAGAATTAATCGAAGAATTATCTCAAGAATGAAGACGAGGATTTATAAGAGAGGAATTGAAAAAGGTAGAAGTAGGAAGAAAAGAATCAACGATTCTAGAATATAAAGACCTAAAACGAGAAGGAAAAGTTCGGACCTCTAAGGTTCACGAGGGAACTAAAAGGATTACTTCATCTTCTTGCAGAGGAACGAGAACGCAAGTCTTGGGTCACTCAATCTGGATCTACTGCAGCATCATGGAACATGCATCCACTCTTGATCATCTAACCTGTAGCTTGAGCAAACCAAATCTGGGCTGAAGGGTCGCCATTGTATCTTCCTTGTAGCACAAAGTTGTCTACTCGAATAACAGGCGTTGAGAGTTTTGAGCAGGTCTTGTCCCGAACTGGGGCAGCGTCCTATCATCTTCTTCTACATTCGTCTTCTTCCAGACAAAAGCAACAAATATTCAATGCTAATCATTGAGTTACAAGAACATATAAACCTAACAGTTAAGTCCTTACTTTGGTTTCTACCCATCTCTCACTAAAATTTCTTTAATATTCAAATCATTTACTAGTACTTTTCCTAGAATCAGGTGTAAGCGTCGGGAGCAACAATGCTCTGATACCAACTGTAATCCCCTAGAAATTCTAACGCAATACAGTGGCGGAAACACTGTAGAGTTGGGATTAAAACACACTGACAAACTATATCTTATTAAAAAAAAATGATAAGTCAATACAAAGGCCTCTTTTTACAAAAGGGCTAAAAAGGAAATTCTTCAAACGGGTTATACAAATCCATAAATTACATGAATAGAGAAAGAGTAGGATCCACGCTACTCGCTAGCTCACACCCAAAACCCAACAGCAAATACCTGTCATGTTAAAAACATAACCGCCACGTCAGTGGGACTCGGACGTTCTCCCAGCCATATTATATCATATGGAAAAATAATAGTATTACTATATCAAAATATTTAAAAAGAGAAAACATTAAAACGATATAATAAAAATAAGCTTTCAGCGAAACTTAAAGCAATTCCAAACCTGCAAGTCAATATCAATCGATAATATAAATATTCAAAAATGGCGTTATGGAAATTTGATCGGTGTGTACAAGGCTAGACTTTCACTAGGAATAATACTAAACTAGCTTCGAGAACTTAGTCAAAACAAATCAGACTTCGGTCTCTAACTAGGCAACTCAACTATAACAGGACTGCGTGCAGCGAGGTCCTGGCTTAAGTAATGTACACCCCTCCTGGACACCAACCGTAATCCAGTTCAACCCGACGGCGACTTACACGATGCGATATCTAAGTTTAAGGTCAAAATATACACACTCCTGAACACAAACCATGCTCAGTTCAACGACCAATGTGTCTCAACATAGACACACCAGCTTTATAGTTGATGGCAAAACGTACACCCCAGACTATATTACTCTAACCCCACACTTCTCTTTATTCCATAACCCAAAACAGCCATTATCGATAATCAAAAGATAAAAATCATTATGAATGATAAGAAGATAAAAGAAATAAACATTTTATTAAAATGGAAACTTTCTATAAATAGAAACTTACTATTTTTAGAAACTTACTTAAAATAGAAATATTGTTATTGAAAATCGTAAGTTATTAAAATAAGTGAAATGTATAAAAATAGCATTTCTAACGAAATTATCATTTTATTATTATCGTCGTTATCGTAACTTTAATATATTTCTAAATCCGTTACTCAAAATATAAATAAAATATAATGAGTCAATACATAGTATTTTATAAATAATTAAGAAATCGAGTTAAAACTATAGACTTTAGAAAAGAGATATTTTACGAAAAACGATGTCAAAATTAATTGAGTCGACGAGTTTTATAAATGAAATGAATTTTTCAAAGGTTTCAAATTATTTTTAGCAAATAGCTTTTTATTAATAAATAATACGGATTTAATAAAAATAGTCAATCGAAAACAAATAAGAAATTATTAATGAAAATAGTCTCGACTAAAAATATATTTAAACAAAATCGACTATTTCCTCATTTATTAGTATAAATCGTAAAATGAAAATTAATTTATTAAACAAGTATACAAATGTCGATTATTGTATTAAAATACGATTTTAAGTTAAAAATTAGAAATTTACGAAGTATGACGAAAATATGAAATCAATATTATTTAGTTACTAGTGTCACGATAACCAACAGAATATTATAACGATTGTAAATAATTAAATCATTAACGATTTATAAAATGATATCGAAAGTTATAAAAATATAGAAAGGCATACGATTTAAAATTAATATAATTAGCAATAATATATAGCTAAAATAGAAAAACCGAACTTAAAATATTTACTACATACTACTACTCAAACATACGATATAAAATCGAGTAACGTCCTAAAGTTACCTTGAGTCGAGTTCGAAACGGATACGTATTCGTCCTTCTTAATTAGTCCAAGCCTCAACCTTTGAATTTGAAAGTCGTTCCCGGATCTTGCTATTCAACAGAACTCCAAGGCCTTTCGAGAAGGGGAAAGAAAAACGTAAGGACAACGACAAGAACAAGACGAACACAGCACCAGCATAGGCATCAAGCAGCCGTGGACACATGAAATCAGACGGACCAGTAGCAGCGACGAGATAACAAAAATGACAGCAGCGAACGAGCCAACAAAGACCGACACGGAACAGCACAATAACAGCAGAACACGCGCTACGATACGCACATGAAGAAGAAGAAGAAGAAGAAAAGAAAACGATCACACCAAAGGAACAACAGCAGCAAGCAGCAGCAGTTGAAGCAGCAGGAAACAACAGCGGAGTAGCAGGAAACAAACAGCAGCAGTACAGGAATAGCAGACACACGACACACAGCAACAGGTCGCGAACAGCAGCAATTTCGACGCAGTAAAAACAAATGATAAAATGAAGAAGAAGAGGAAGAAGAAGGAGAAAAAGAAAAGAAGCAGCGGACTGCAAGGCAACAGCAACTACAACCACCAACGAACAGGCCAAGAAGATCGCGACATCAAGCAGCGATAGTGGAATCGATAACAGCAATAAACGTGACAGCAAAATGAATGAGGAAGAAGAGAAAAATAAAGTAGCATCACGTAAATCAGAACAAGAGTAGCAGTACTGGATCAGATTAGAAGGTAGAGAGCATGACGGTAGCAGCAATACAGCGCAACAAACAGCAACAAGGAGAACAACGAGAAGAAGGAAAAGAAAGAAGAGCGAAACGGACAGAACAACAAAGACATAGGAGAAAAGCATTACCCTCACGCATAAGGCTGGCTGATAAAACGCAGCAGCAAAGACGAATAGAGGATGAGGAACTTGGACTCGATTTGCGACATCCAAGACAGCGACAACGTACAACAACCGCAGCAGTAGAAATCGGAACAGTAACCGAAATTAGAAGGAGAAGAAAAGGAGAAAAAAAAAGGAAAAGAATACAAACAGGACAGCAGCGGCAAAAATGCTGAACAGGGAATCGTACGTACCATCGCAACCAACTGCAGCGACCAAAAACAATAGTAAAATGGACATAGACCAGGTGCGCAACAACAACCAGAAGCGACATCAGTAAATAGCATAGCCGAGGAAAAACGATGATGATTTAGGCGTGAAGGAGAAGAAAATGAAACAGGAGGTGTATGCATTGAAACGGTGGAAAATGAAAAGAAATGGAGTGTATGTAAAAAATAGGGAAACTGAATGAAGAGGGAAAATGAAGAGAAGCGGTGGAAAGGGTAAAGCAAAGGGAGGAGTATGAATGACAGTTGGATACATTGAACCAAGAGAATGGGAAACAAAACGTTGAAAATAAAGAATCGGAAAATGGGCTGGAAATAATACAAGTGGGATGAAACAACCAATTAAGTGAATCAGTTCGTAAATACAATTTAAACGAATTCCGTAACGACAAGCCGACTGACCCACGAATTGGATCAAAATGAGTTAATAAAATAAAATAAATAAATAATCGGACCGTCACTTAAAATGAGTAAATAAAGTACTCGAGACGAAAATGAAGCTGATAGAAATAAATAATTAGACGATGAAATAGTATCTCCTGATAAATAATAAATTTTCGATGAAGTAAATTAAATTGATTTCTCGAGGAAAGGTAATAAATGTTTTGACGAAACTTAAAATAAATGAGTTTCTAGCCGAAAATAGAAATTCGGACAAAATATAAATAAATAAAAGAATTTAGAATTTAAATCGCCGAAATAGACTTTCGATAAGAATTAAATTAAATGTACGAAATGAATCGAAATAAAAATAAAAATATGTTTTAAATATAAAAAAAGAGTTTCCGAGACAAATAGAATTTTAGGAGTTTCAACGATTAAACAATAAATTCGTTTTATAAATTTTTTTTTTTAAGAATTACGAGTTAAATCGTAAAAATAAAAATACGAACAAAATTTTAATCCAATTTAAATTTATAAAAATCAGGGGTGTTACAGCACTGATGCTTAGCTTCATTGTTGGCATCATTTCTATCCTGCTGTTTCTCACTTTGACTCGTTGCTGTTGTCGGTTACTGTAACTCTGCGGTCTGCTGTTGTTCTGTTCTGTTTGGTTCCGTTTTACTGTTGTTGTTTGATGTCCTTTGTCGCTGTTCTGCTGTTAGTGCTGCTGCTGTCTGCGTTACGTTCGTTTTCGATATCGTTCCTTATTCGCTTATCCCCTGTTCTCTTTTATTCTTTTCTCAATTTTCTTCTCGGCATTGCAGACTGTTGCTCCTGTTATTTCTGTTACTGCTGCCTTTCTCTATCGTATTTGTCGATTCGATTAAGATCGGTCTTCATGCTTCTATTTTTGACACCTCGTTTCCCTTCCCGTTTTGTTCGTATACGTCTCATTCTTTTATTTTGTCTACTCGATTTTCGTGATGAAGCCTACTTAGAAGACTAACGATTCTACAACTCGGAGTTTAAAGACATTACTAACAATCTGGAGTTCGGTTTAATCAAGGACGAGTACGTGTTCGCTCGGTTATCGGTTCCAGGTAACTTTAGGACGTTACTCGATTTTACATCGTATGTTTGAGTAGTAGTATGTAATAAATATTTTAACTTCGATTTTCTAATTTTTAGCTATTTATTATTTTGCTAATAATATTAATTTTTAAAATCGTATGTCTTATTATATTTTACGAGTTTTCGATATCGTTTTATAAATCGTTAGTAATTTAATTATTTACGATCGTTATAATATTTTGTTGGTTATCGTGACACTAGTAACTAAATAATATCGATTTCATATTTTCGTAGTATTTCGTTAATCTATAATTTTAACTCAAAATTGTATTTTTATATTTTAATCGAAATTTGTGTACTTGTTCAATAAACTTATTTCGTTTTACGACTTATATTAATAAATGAGAAAGTAGTCGATTTTGTTTTAAATACATTTTAGTCGAAACTATTTTCCCTAATAATTTCTCATTTGTTTACGATTGATTATTTTTAGTAAAATCAGTATTATTTATTGATAAAATCTATTTCCTAAAACCAATTTGAAAGCTTTATAAAATCTCGTTTAATTTATAAAACTCGTCGACTCAATTAATTTTGATATCGTTTTTCTCAAAACATCTTTTTCAAGCATTTATAGTTTAACTCGATTTTCTACTTATTTATAAAAATACTAAATATTGACTTATTATACTTTATTTATATTTTGGGTAACAAATTTAGAAATATATTAAAGTTACGATAACGACGATAATAATAGAACGCTAATTTCGTTAGAAATGATATTTTTATACATTTCACTAATTTTAATAACTTACGTATTTTCTATAAGACTATTTCTATTTTAAATAAGTTTCTAAAATTAGTAAGTTTCTATTTATAGAAAGTTTCCCTTTTAATATAAAATGGTTATTCCGTTTATCCATATCATGTATATTGATTATATTTACTTTTGAATATCAATAATGACTGTTTTGGAGTTATGGAATGAGGACAAGTGTATGGGTAAAGTAATACAGTCTAGGGTATATGTTTTGTCATCAACCATAAAGCTGGTGTGTATATGTTGAGACGCATTGGTCGTTGAACTGAGCATGGTTTGTGTTCAGGAGTGTGTATATTTTGACCTTAAACTTAGATATTGCATCGTGTAAGTCGCCGTCGGGTTGAACTGGATTACGGTTGGTGTCCAGGAGGGGTGTACATTACTTAAGCCAGGACCTCGCTGCACACAGTCCTATTATAGTTGAGTTGCCTAGTTAGAGACCGAAGTCTAATTTCTTTTGACTAAGTTCTCGAAGCTAGTTTGAGTATTGTCCTAGTGAAAGTCTATTCCGTTGCACTGATTGATTTCCATAACGCCATTTTGGAATATAATTATTATCGATTCATATTGACTTGCTGGTTTGCAAATGCTTTAAGTTTCGCTGAAAACTTATTTTTATTATATCGTTTTAATGTTTTCTCATTTTAATTATTTAGATATAGTAATACTATTATTTTTCCATATGATATAATATGGCTGGGAGAACGTCCAAGTTACTCCCCACTGACGTGGCTGTTATGTTTATAACATGACAGGTATTTGCTGCTAGGTTTTAGGTGTGAGCTAGCGAGTAGCGTGGATCCTATTCTTTCTTCATTTTTGTAATTCTATGGATCTGTATAGACCCGTTTGAAGATTTTACTTTTAGCCCTTTTGTAAAAAGATGCCTTTGATTTAACTTACCATTTCTTTTAATAAGATATAGTTTGTCAGTGTGTTTTAATCCCAACTCTACAGTGTTTCCGCCACTGTATTGCGTTAGAATTTCTAGGGGATTACAGTTGGTATCAGAGCATTGTTGCTCCCGACGCTTACACCTGATTTTAGGAAAAATACTAGTAAGTGATTTGAATATTAATAAAATATTAGTGAGAGATGGGTAGAAACAAAGTAAGGACTTAACTGTTAGGTTTATATGTTCTTGTAACTCAATGATTAGCATTGAATATTTGTTGCTTTTGTCTGGAAGAATATGAATGAACAAGATGCTGACGAGTTGCTGCTCCTGATCGGGACAAGACCTGCTTAGAACTGTCAATGCCTGTTGATTCGGGTGGACAACTTGGTGCTCCAAGAAAGATGCAGATGGTGATTTTTCAGCTCCAGTTCAATTTGCTCAAGCTATAGGTTAGATGATCAAGAGTAGATTCCTGTTCCATGATGTTGCAGTCGATCCAGATGGAGCGACCCAAGACTTGTGTGCTCGTTCCTCTACAAGAAGATGAAGTAATCCATTTAGTTCCCTCGTGAACTCTGGAGGCCCGAAGATTCTCCTCTGGTTCATCGATTCTTTTCTTCCTTCCTCTACTTCTTCCAATTCTTCTTTTCTATATTCTCACCTTCCTTCGCTTGGTGAATTCTTGTTCTATTTTTTCTATTCTACCATCTTTCTCTTGAGATTCTTTGGTTAGATCAGATTCTATCTTAGTGAAACCCGTGTTATAGATCTTTAAGGTTTAGTAAACCTTGTCACCTATGGTTTGAGGATTGTGAGTTGTACCATATTTTCAAAGCAAGTAAGAAAGTATTGAGGATTGATTTGAGTGGCAAATTGTTGATTAATGGAATTAGGATAATAATACTTTAGACACTGAACGTTGGGTTGTAGGTTACCTTGATTATTTTGGAGTACTTAAAGTTGAATGATATTTTAGAGTAGTAAGAGTATAGAATATTTGATGGATACCTAGTACCTAACCTAGAACCGAACTAAGCGTAACTGATAACACTACTTTGGGATTTTTACCTGATGCTTATTTGATGGATGCGTAGCGAAATTTGGGATCAAAGAGTATTGTTTAAGGTGTTAGGCTGAGGGTTGTGGTACCATTAAATGTTTTCATTAATGTCGTTAGAAATTTTGGTTGACATAGATTACCGTGTTTCTTATGGATTTGATCGTTGATCGTTGTTTAAAGTTGTAACCTATGAACTTTGGAGTTGGGTGGTCTAACTTGGATAAATTGTTATTACCCTTGAAGAAGAGAGCTATCTTACACAATCACGGTTTGTGGTGTTGTTTTGAGGAATACTTAAGGCCAATCATCTTAATGGATTTATAGTTCAGAAACCTTAGACCAATGAGATTGTAGCTTCATTGAGTTAGTAAATATTTTAGTGGTTTCGCTGATACGATATGAACCTAGTGGAATTCTCAGAAACCTTAGTCGAGTGACGTGTTTGAAAGCGTGAGTGTTTGCGCCATTACCTATAGGTTTGAGCGTGTTTGAGGATTTGTTGTACATTCCCAACTTCTGTACTTGTGGCATTATAAGTATGTTGGTGATCTTTTCGAGGATTTCGTGCCCGAACATTGTCAAATTGGTGGATCTCGTTTACTGTTCCTTACTCGAGAAATTTGGAGTATTCTTCGAGTTCAAACCTTATGGCTTTTGGATTTAGGAACCTTATCGATTGCGAATTTGGGTGTGTTATGATGACCGTTGGAATTTTAATTGATGAGATTAGATTGTAAAACAATTGTGGATTAGTATCGTGTTGTTTGAACGATTGGATAATCACGTAAGACTTTTTGGAGGTTGTGACTGAGTAGTACTTAAAGCTGTTTGATGGAAATTAGGAACCCGTGTTGTGCGAGTCGTACCGGGAATCTGAAGATGGTTAATTTATTCTATAATCCTTGAGAGATCTATTGGACTCTCAATTTCGTTCCTCCCCTTAGCTTTTCTTAAATCCGGCTACTTCTCCTACGGCTAATTCCTTTGGCTTCTTTATCGGGTTTGAAAATTTCTGTGTCGATTCGTCGTTGACTTTGACTCTTTTTATTCGTTTATCATTTTTCCGAAATTATGTTATGAAAAGTTTGACTAATTTAAAAATTTTGATTTTCATGAAATTTTAACATTTTGAGTTATAAATTTCAAAACTTTGTATTTCGTTTTTGTTTTATTTTTAGTTCCGTTTCAAAGGGGTCTAATAATTTATTTTAAAGTATTTCGAAATTGTTTTAAATTTTGATATTGATTTTCAAGTGATCGATATTTTATGAAAACTTTCATAATTGCTAATATTTTGATTTCTATAAGATTATTGTGTAAAACGGTTTAATATTTTCCAAAAACTTCGTATGTCTAAATTTTTGTTTTATTGTCGTTAAACTTTAAATCTGTTATCGAAAATTTTTGTCGACTGATTCGATTCCTATTGACTAACTACAAAACTTGATTTCTAAAATTTTTGTTTCGTCTTAAAACAAAGTATGGTCGAATTTCTTAATTAAAACGTTTTACCGTTGTTTTGAAAATATTTGGGTACCTTTCACCCTCTACTTTGTTTACAAATATTTTTATCGTCATTATTCTTTAAAATAATTTTTTTAACTTGCGATTTTATTAATTTTAATGATTTTAAATTTGGGAGTTGAGCCCAACTCTTCTTGAAATAAATTTTGTCCTCGATTTCCATTTCATATCACGTTTGAAGTTGTAATTTTATTTTTTTTAAACCCGAGATTGTGATGCGAGTTAAGCATTCTCATTTTGTTCAAGTGATATAACCTTGTTTTCCATTCTATTACTATGTTTTTGTTAGTTTCGAAGACGAAACTTCCTTTTAGTGGGGAAGATTGTAACACCCCTGATTTTATAAATAAATTAAATTAAAGTTTTGTTCGTATTTTATTTTTACGAATTAACTAGTAATACTTAAAAAATTTATAAAACGAATTTATCGTTTAATCGTTTCAAACTCCTAAAATTCTATTTGTCTCGGGAACTCTTCTTATATTTAAAACATATTTTTATTTATGTTTCGACCTATTTTATACATTTAATTTAATTCTTATCGAAAGTCTATCTCGGCGATTTAAATTCTAAATTCTTCTTATTTATTTATATTTAAGCTCGAATTTCTATTTTCTGTTCGAAGTTCATTTATATTAAGTTTCGTCAAAACATTTATTTCATTTTCTCGAGAAATAAATTTAATTAACTTTATAGAGAATTTATTATTTATCGGGAAATATTATTACATCGTCTAATTATTTATTTCTATCAACTTCGTTTTCATCTCGAGTACTTTATTTACTCATTTTATTTGACGGTCTGATTACTCATTTAATTTTATTAACTCGTTTCGTGGGTCAGTCAACTTATCGTTACAGAATTCGTTTAATTCGTACTCCTAACCCGATTCATTAAATTAATCCGTATTTTTACTTTCTACTCTCTTTAATTATGTTGACTCAGCTACTCCCCCCTTTCTTATTTTTAAAGTGTGTCTTCATTGCTGATTCATTTCATTTTCTTTTTGATAATACGCAAATTTAGACCGTTTTACCCCCTATTTTCACTGGTATTTGACTCGATTTTGTGTGCTTTAACATCAATATATCTCATTTTTGACTATATTTCGTATTTTCTATTTTGAATTTGGTTTTTTCGTATTTATCGTCTTTTTCGTAGAATTTCGTACTGCTTTTGTGTGTTTTTGTCTTTTAGGTACGTGTTCGTGAATAAAGAGGTGAATTGAAGCTAGAGGAGCAAGTCAAGAGATCGAGTCAAACCCCAAGTCCAAACCCAAGAGGTGAAACCTTGAGCGAAAAGGAAAAACAATAGTCCATTGGGCATCTTCACCGGAGAGGTCGAACTCCAAATGAATATATCTAGAGTTCTAGACCCTGGATCGAAGCGATTCTAGTTGGAGGTGAAAGCTTATCTTCTTAGCTTTCCAACGACATATCACACGCTCCAATCAGAGTTCAAACGAGAGAGTTATAGCCCTCTGAAGTCACAGGGCAAAATTTCACCCGATGAGATTTGACCGGGCAAAATTTCGCCCGACGGTGTTCCTCCCAGAATGACATTTCGGACGAAAAAGTTCACCAGCCGAAATTTCACCCGTTGAAGTTCACCGGGCGAAAATGACCGGGCGAAATTTCGCCCACCGGGTGAAATTTTGCCCGATGGAGAAAAGCGCCAAAAACTGCAAAATGAGAAGAAAATTTCACCGGGTGAAATTTCACCCGGTGGGATTAATTTGTCAAGCCGCAAGGCGAAATTTCACCGGATGGGAATGATAAGGTGAAGCTTAGTTGATGGGCATTTGGGCTTCCCTTATTGGGCTTAGAAGACTAGGGTTTTGATTCCTCTTTTCTCTCCTCTATATATATATGTGTGTGTGTAACTCCTCATTCTTGAGGAAGGAGGCACAATTCCACCATTCCACCACAACACTACCTAAGCCATTAGTAGATTATTAGTAGATAGTTAGTATATTATTATTAGCTTCTTAGTAGATTAATTAGTAGGGTGATTTTTGGAGGGTGACAATCAAAAAATCCCCACTTATTATTAGATCTAATCAATTAGTTTAAAGACTCCATCTTTAGTGTAATCAAGTTTTTATTGAAGTTATTTTGGAGATTTTCAAAGGGTTAGTGACAAATCCATTGTCATCTTCATCAAGCTTCTCCTTATTTTTATTATTATCGTTTTCCTCCATAGTCGATATATTTCTCTTCCTCTCTCTAATCTCTAGTTAGATTTAATTTCGTTCTAGATTTAATCTCTTGTCTAGATTTAATTTAGTTGTTGTTTTCCTTAGATTTAATTGTTATACTTGTTTTAGTTGATTTCTCTTTAGTTATTGTTTTAGTAGTTTTCATTATGAATGGTGAGTAGATTTCTTGTTAGGGGGTTAAGGGGGGAAGATTTTGGGTAATTTGAATTGAGGGATGTTGGTGGGTTGTTTGCTTGTTGATTTATCAAGTTTGAGATTTTTGTGTCTTTGTTGACTTAGAGCGTACGGCTAAATCGACCTTGACTCATTTCTACCAATATGGGGAAACTCGGATAGAAATTAGCTTAACTTGAGACTTACCCTTTCGCCGCGAAAGCGGGTATAGGTGGGTTGGGTGAAGAAACCGAAAGGTGGCATTTTCCCTTTATTGTCGTTGTGACTAAAACCCGATTCCGAGACTCATAGAACCCGATTTACGATTCCCGACTCTCCCTAACACCTTCTCCTTATTAGACTATCTTTTCGTAGTTCATAGATTTTTAATGTAGACTTAACCCAAAAACCCCAAAAATTAGACTCCGAACACTTTATGACTTTAACTTGACCGACTTTACCTAGCCCGTCCCTGAGGATCGATCCCGACTTGCCGCTACTAGGTAGTAGTTAGTTGGAGTTTATAAATATTGTTTGATCGTGTTAGATAGGCGACAATCTGACGCGCATCAAAAGGGCGCCGTTGCCGGGGACGGCGATTAGTTAGTTGAGTTTTAGTCTTTTTGTGTTTGGTTATTGTTCCCCCTCTACCCTAGTGCCTCTTAGTGCTAGGAGACTCACCTTCTATTTGAGTGTGTTTGCCAGGAATAGGTTATTGCCTCTTCGGTTCAATCCCAAGCCAAAGATGGCATTTCAAGCCTTGAGATTCCTAATAAATATCTCAACTAGAGTGATTCCACATCCGTACCTCACACCACCATCCATACATACTATCCTTCCATCCCCTCCAAATCCATCCATATCACCAACATCCACACCACTTACACCTTTCATTTCACAAAATTCACCTTCTACAACTCCTCTCATCACTCCAAATCCACAAGAAACACCATCTCCACAAGAAAATTCTCCAACCCATTAACCTCACAAATCACCTCCATCACCAAAAAGCCTTCAAAAAGCAAACATGACAACTCTTGATTCACATTCCCAACTCACTCACGAGGATTTTCCTTCCCCCGTTTCCTATGGAACCATTCCAAATGAGTTTGAGTTTAATGATTTCTTGATCAATGAAGTGAAACTAGACACCTTCCATGGGCTCCCTCAAGAAGATGCTTTTGAACATGTATGCTCTTCCAAAGAGAAGTTAGTTGAAGCCGAGCTTATCAAGAAAATGGATGATGAAAATTCTCCTATGACCAATGAAATGAAACTTCAATTGGAAAAGGAAGAGCTAACCAAGAAACTTGAGGCTATGAATGCAAAGCGTACTCCAAAGCAAAGACCCTTCAATTATAATCAACAAACATTTTTCAACCAAGGGTCTGTCAAAGTGCCTCCACATATGCCTCCTTATCAAAGGGAAAACTTCAACAATCAAGGTAGAAACTATCATGTTCAAAGGGACTTCCATAACCAAAGTGCAAATCAAGGGAACAATTGCCATAATCAAGGAAGTAATCATCATAATCAAGGATTTAATCAAGAGTATCAATGCAACTATCAAGGTAATCAAGTGCCAAATCAAGGGTACCAAGGGTTCAATTTTCAAAGACATAACCAACCCTCTCCTTTTTATGGAATTCAAGGTAATTATCAACATGGTCAAGGTAGTGGTCATGGGTATGGTTCGGCCATTGATATGAGAAAGACTTTAGTCAACGAAGTGTATCAAGGAAACCCGAATTACCAAGGTAATCAAGGTCATAAAGGATTAAACTCTCAAAGCTACAATGAACCCTCTCAATTCCTTGGCAATCAAGGTAATTATCAACAAAGTCAAGGAAGCGGTCAATGGGACAATTCATTAAATGAATTGCAAAGAACAATAGAGTATTTGATGAATGAAAATGCAAAAGGCAAGGCAAGGATCGAACTATTGAAATCTCGACAAGCATCCAAAGCCTTAGTCGCTCCCGTGCACCCACCTCTTGACTTTCCCGATAAACCTCAACACCCAGGGGATCCATCATGCCAAGCCCATGTTGTTATCAAAAGAGAAGGAAAAGAGTTTGAAAACCCTCATAATCACTTGAGTACCAAGGCAGCCCCGAATTTGCAACAACAAAAAGCACCACATGCCACAACTCCCGATTCTCCCAAACAAAACCGGGGAATTCGAGAAGAGTTTGAGTTAGTTGCAAGGGCCGAGGAAAAACACCGAAAATTGAAGGAAGCTAGAAGGAAAAAGACCAAGCAAGCAATTGAGGAGAAGGAATACAATGTTCCATCTCCATTGATCTATGTGCCACCGTTACCATTCCCAAAACGAGCTAACATTCAAAAAGGTAATATCAAGTGTGGCCGACTTGTGGACACGATCGAAAAAGTAGAAGTCTCCTTGCCATTCAGCAAGGTCATTTAAGAAAAATCAACCATCACTAATGGGATGAAAAATGGTGAAAAGTTTACAAAGTTTTGTATGCTTGATGGTAATGATGTAATAATAAGCAGGGAAGAGGATCCTATTGAAGCAGGATTGAATGGTAGAGAAAGTCGATATGCCGAAAGTCTTAAGGTTAGTTGCTTGGAGGTCACTCTTGAAACAAAGGTAAATGAACTTAACCATACTCCTCTCTCAACTACTTTGAGTCATGCTTCTTTAGATACCTAGCTTATGGATTCTTTGGTAAGTGAGATTGAGAACACCTATTTGGAGAATATTGAGGTCAAAACGGTTGTCTTTGAGTCCATTTTTGAGGAACACCCTTTAGAGGACACCATTGTTGAGATCGATTTCTCTAAACCTTGTATTTGGGATGAACCACTCACTACCATTGACTCTTTATGCTTTGAATCCCCTACCCATGAAGAATTTGTTGAGAAAGACGACACAATTGAAAATTCTTTGAATGAGATAACTGAAGGCTCTTTTGGTGATAGCTTTGAGATTAAAGGGGTAAAACCATTGATGTATTGGTATAACCCCTTGTTTGAGGAACAACACTTTGATGAGATCACCATGTCTACCAATTCTACTGAAGATGAGCCTCTTATTTTCTTTGACCCCTCGTGTCTTGACACTAGCCCTTCCTACGAACCTATGATTGAGGATGATTGGAAAAATTCTTTCAATGAACTTTGTTTAATCCTTGATTTGTCTTTTGGAAGGAACGTGGTTAAAAACAAAGAAGAGGGGGTTTGGAAGGGTGAGGTGTTGATTGATGAGACTAACCAAGTCTCTTATGTCATTGTTAGTAACTCCTCTATTCCCGATAGAGAAGATAGGGGGATGTTCAATGGGGAATTAAAGCCTAAACCGTCTTTCATGTTGAGTGGTGTGATTTTGAAGTTTTGGAAAGCTAGAAGGTGTTTTGGAATGAAATGGTCGCTTGGACTTGTGAAGTGGAAAAACCCGGGAGACCACTACAAACCCAAGCTTCGTGGATTTGAAGACTACTTATCGCTTCCGACTTGGAAGCTTCTCATGATAGCTTGGCTCAGCTACATGAGCCCTTCTGAAGACTCTTCTAGAGCCTTTGACTTACTCCTCCGAGCCCTTGATGGGTATGGTGGAGATGACACTTTGAAGACAAGTAAACTATAAGGTTTGGCGGTACTAGCCAAAACAGCGCTTCTTGGGAGGCGACCCAAGCTTTTTTGTGCATATTTACGCTTTTTGTGTTTTGTTTTTTTGTAGGAATCTCCAACAAGAAGGCAACATGGATAGATGATGAAGAATTTGGAAGTGATCAAGTTTGGAAGAGATTTTTCTTGATTGTTCCATTTGGGATTGTGGATCGTGATGTTTGCTTGTATCTTGTTGGAGGATTGGTGGAGTATTTGTAATTGTGTTGTTACTAGTAGTTGTTGTGGGATTGTAGTTATTGTCTTTCTTATATTGCCTTGCTCTCTCCTTTCTTACAGGAATACCACCCACTTCATAACATAAGGACATGAGGTATTAAAAAGTGAAGACCTTTTGGTAATCCCTTTTAACCCTTATTTTTCTCCCCTTCCCTTATTCACATGGGAGTATGGGCTTGTATGCTTTGGAGGTTCACTTGGTGAACATTTTGGAATTGGTGGTTGTGATTATGTTGACTATTTGAAGAAGATTGGAGTACTTGGCTTTTCTTGTAGTTGTTTTTGTTTTTATTTTTGTTGTGTTCTTTTGTGTTTTGTTTAGTTTGTTTTTAGGTAAATGTTTTCGAAAACCCGATTGTGAGCCTTGCTTACGAGTGCTCACCTTCCCTTGTTAGTGACACATTTTGATTTTGGCCTCTATTCTACTAGTATGACAATAAAACAAAAATTGCATTGATCTTTTAGCTTGAGTCCACTTTTTCTACTAAGATGTTTACATCGGGGTTTGCATTTGACCACCTTGACCTCCCATGGAGTGATAAGGCCTTGGTTACCGGATCCTGTGCTTATATAAGTGACCTTACTTGAAGATATCTTTAGGTTTGGGACGATCCTCTTTGCTTTTGCGAAAAGGTCGGGATTACACTTAACTTCAGTGTCGACTAACTCCATGGTTCACTCATTTCCATCCCGTTTAACGCTCCGCTGTACGCTTTTTTAGTTGATTAAGAGAACCTAGATAAATCATCAATGTTTTTAGTGATTTAATGTCATCCTATTAGACTTTAGTCCACCTCATTTTGAGTAACTAACTTTGGAACGTTTGTACTTGTCTCGAGTAAAAGATTGGTGTCTTTCCCGCCGTCTCGATGAGGGATTCGGTGTTTTCACGTTTGGATGCAACTATTCTTGTTTGTTTGTTTGTTCGTTTCTGTTTTGTGTGAGTTTAGTTGCGTCCGCAATTTTGAGCAAGACCCAACTTGCCTTGCATGGGAGTACCTTACATCATAGGTATTTCGATGTGAGTTGAAGGGACGGAGCGGGCCCATTAATTGCCCCGTATCGGCTTAGTTTAGTTTAGTAGTAGCTTTTATCCTAATACCTTTTGTTGTGTTTTTTTATGTGTGTGCGTGTTTGTGTGTTTTTCCTTGTAGGTACCTCCAACAAACAACGACAACGGATGAGAAAAGGATAAGAAGCACGGAATCGTTCAAGTGTGGGAGACAACTTATACTTTAAAAGGTAATTTCTTACCCACCCTTCCTTTCCCTCCCTAATTTAATTTTGAACATTGAGGACAATGTTCGGTTTAAGTGTGGGGAGATTGACGATTAATCGTCGCTTTTGGATTGTGGTTGATGTTGTTGTTGGAGGATACTTTGGTGGAGTATTTATGTTTTTATTTGTGGTTGTTATGGATTGTAGCATTGTGTTTTGTTTGTTGTTTTTGTGACTTGTTTTGTGTTTTCTTTTGATAAAACTTAAAAATCCTAAAAATTTAAAAATTCCAAAAATTCCAAAAAGATTTTTGTTTTCGTGTTTCACTTGTTTTCTTTGATAAAATCATTTTTCTAACTCTCAACTTCTTTAAAGAGTATGGATTTTTCTATTACTTGTTGGTTGATTTTAAATATTATATATTGACTGTCCTCCTACTATAAGTCGCTCGGGTGTGTACTTCACTTGTGTCCACCTTCCACCTTCCACCTCCCGTGTTGTGATTTCGACATTGTATGCTTGTCTAGGTGACTATAACCCAAGTGACTTCTATCCTTTTACGATCCATTATCCCACAAAAATACTCCACAAATAAGAGGTTGCTTATGATTGATATTGAGTTTTGCATTCCTTTTCCTATCAAAAAGAACTCAAACATCAAATATGTGCTTACGAAGAAAAATTCACAAAAACTCAAAAACAAAAGAATAAGGGGGAGAAGAAGAAAAGAATGAAAGAAAAAGAAAACAAAAAGAATGAAAGAATGAAAAGAAAAGAAAAATGAGAAAAGAAAAATGAAAAAGAAGAAAGAAGAAAGAAAAAGGAAAAGAAAGACGATTCCTCCCCTGAGTATTTTTGATAATCTTATCTTCCATTTGGATCGGTTATTATGTCACTTGGGCCTTTAGGACGACCCTAGCCCTTGTTATTACAAGTGGCCGAGACTTGCATGCATTTGTCGATAACTTCATGGGAATAATCCTTCCATCTCCGCCACACATCCCGACATAGCTTGGACCGAGGCCAAGAAATATGTAATAATTATTTTTGCAACCGATTTAGTAATTTTAGTATCCATATTCTATATTTTAGTTGGGTTTTAGAATCGTGACTTTTGATTTGAAAACTTGTGATTTCTTGTGTTGTTTGTTTTCCGTTCTTGTGTTTAGTGTTTTAGTTTTTGCGTGTTATTTATTTATGGGTCGTAGATTAGTCTAATGAGTTACTCGAGGACGAGTAAATTTTAAGTGTGGGGGAATTGATAACACGCAAATTTAGACCGTTTTACCCCCTATTTTCACTCGTATTTGACTCGATTTAGTGTGCTTTAACGTCAATATATCATTTTTGACTATATTTCGTATTTTCTATTTTGAATTTGGTTTTTTTCGTATTTATCGTCTTTTTCGTAGAATTTCGTACTGCTTTTGTGTGTTTTTGTCTTTTAGGTACGTGTTCGTGAATAAAGAGGTGAATTGAAGCTAGAGGAGCAAGTCAAGAGATCGAGTCAAACCCCAAGTCCAAACCCAAGAGGTGAAACCTTGAGCGAAAAGGAAAAACAGTAGTCCATTGGGCATCTTCACCGGAGAGGTCGAACTTCAAATGAATATATCTAGAGTTCTAGACCTTGGATCGAAGCGATTCTAGTTAGAGGTGAAAGCTTATCTTCTTAGCTTTCCAACGACATATCACACGCCCCAATCGGAGTTCAAACGAGAGAGTTATAGCCCTCTGAAGTCACAGGGCAAAATTTCACCCGATGAGATTTGACCGGGCGAAATTTCGCCCGACGGTGTTCCTCCCAGAATGAAATTTCAGACATAAAAGTTCACCGGGCGAAATTTCACCAGATGAAGTTCACCGGGCGAAATTTCGCCCACCGGGTGAAATTTTGCCTGATGGAGAAAAGCGCCAAAAACCGCAAAATGAGAAGAAAATTTCACCGGGTGAAATTTCACCCGGTGGGATTAATTCGTCAAGCCGCACGGCGAAATTTCACCGGATGGGAATGATAGGGTGAAGTTTAGTTGATGGGCATTTGGGCTTCTTTTATTGGGCTTAGAAAACTAGGATTTTGATCCCTCTTTTCTCTCCTCTATATATATATGTAACTCCTCATTCTTGAGGAAGGAGACACTATTCCACCATTCCACCACAACACTACCTAAGCCATTAGTAGATTATTAGTAGATAGTTAGTAGATTATTATTAGCTTCTTAGTAGATTAATTAGTAGGGTGATTTTTGGAGGGTGACAATCCAAAAATTCCCACTAATTATTAGATCTAATCAATTAGTGTAAAGACTCCATCTTTAGTGTAATCAAGTTTTTATTGAAGTTATTTTGGAGATTTTCAAAGGGTTAGTGACAAATCCATTGTCATCTTCATCAAGCTTCTCCTTATTTTTATTATTATCGTTTTCCTCCATAGTCGATATATTTCTCTTCCTCTCCCTAATCTCTAGTTAGATTTAATTTCGTTCTAGATTTAATCTCTTGTCTAGATTTAATTTAGTTGTTGTTTTCCTTAGATTTAATTGTTATACTTGTTTTAGTTGATTTCTCCTTAGTTATTGTTTTAGTAGTTTCCATTATGAATAGTGAGTAGATTTCTTGTTAGGGGGTTAAGGGAGGAAGATTTTGGGTAATTTGAATTGAGGGATGTTGGTGGGTTGTTTGCTTGTTGATTTATCAAGTTTGAGATTTTTGTGTCTTTGTTGACTTAGAGCGTACGGCTAAATCGACTTTGACTCATTTCTACCAATATAGGGAAACTCGGGTAAAAACTAGCTTAACTTGAGACTTACCCTTTCGCCGCGAAAGCGGGTATAGGTGGGTTGGGTGAAGAAACCGAAAGGTGGCATTTTCCCTTTATTGACGTTGTGACTAAAACCCAATTCCGAGACTCATAGAACCCGATTTACGATCCCCGACTCTCCCTAACACCTTCTCCTTATTAGACTATCTTTTCATAGTTTATAGATTTTTAGTGTAGACTAGTGTAGACTTAACCCAAAAACACCAAAAATTAGACTTCGAACAATTTATGACTTTGACTTGACCGACTTTACCTAGCCCGTCCCTGAGGATCGATCCCGACTTGCCGCTACTACGTAGTAGTTAGTTGGAGTTTATAAATATTGTTTGATCGTGTTAGATAGGCGACAATCTGACGCGCATCACTTTTCCCTATAATTAACGTGCCCCCCCTCCCCCCTCCCATCACCTTCCTCCACCGTTTCATCATTCTCACTTTCACTCCTCTTCCTTTTCATGTTGATTCACCGCTTCACTTTTCATTTACCTCCTTCATCTTCTTTCTCTCGTTCTTCTTCAACCTTGATCTGTTCACCGTCCATCACCATCAATCGATAATCCCGTGCACCATCTTAATCCTCTCTCTTTTGTTGCTATTGCTGCGATTGCTTCTACTATGCTTCGCTGCTGCTGCTGCCATCACTATTAGTCGAGGTAATCTCTGTTTCCTCCTCCTCTTCTTCTTCCTTTTCGTTCTTCTTCTTCCTTTTCTTTCTTCTTCTTCAATTGGTTTTACTGGGTTCTGATGTGCGTTTTGCTGGGTTCTGATCTGCGTTTTGCTGCGTTATGCTGTCGGTTTTGCTGCTTGTGCGTGGGTTGCTGCCACTCTCCTCTCCGTTCGAATTCAGATTTTGTTCTTTTTGGTTGATTTGTCGTGCTGTTGTCTTGTCTGTCGTTTTGCTGATCGTTTCTTTTCCTACTGTTCTTCTCCTTCTTCTTCGTTTTATCGTTTGTTGCTGTCATTGTTGTGTGCGTGTGTCGATTTTGTTTCGGCCCTCTTCTTTTTGATCGAACCGCACGTATAATCATCCTTGTTTCTCTGTTTGATATCGGGTTTGTCGTTTAGCTTCTCCATTTTTATTCTCTCGCACTGATGCTTAGCTTCATTGTTGGCATCATTTCTATGCTGCTGTTTCTCACTTTGACTCGTTGCTGCTGTCGATTACTGTAACTCTGCGGTCTGCTGTTGTTCTGTTCTGTTTGGTTCCGTTTTAATGCTGCTGTTTGAAGTCCTTTGTCGTTGTTCTGCTGTTAGTGCTGCTGCTGTCTGCGTTACGCTCGTTTTCGATATCGTTCCTTATTCGCTTATCCCCCGTTCTCTTTTATTCTTTTCTCAATTTTCTTCTCGACATTGCGGACTGTTGCTCCTATCATTTCTGTTACTGCTGCTTTTCTCTATCGTATTTGTCGATTCGATTAAGATCGGTCTTCATGCTTCTATTTTTGACACCTCGTTTCCCTTTCCGTCTTGTTCGTATACGTCTCATTCTTTTATTTTGTCTACTCGATTTTCGTGCTGAAGCCTACTTAGAAGACTAACGATTCTACAACTCGGAGCTTAAAGACATTACTAACGATCTGTAGTTCGGTTTAATCAAGGACGAGTATGTGTTCGCTCGGTTATCGGTTCTAGGTAACTTTAGGACGTTACTCGATTTTATATCGTATGTTTGAGTAGTAGTATGTAGTAAATATTTTAACTTCAATTTTCTAATTTTTAGCTATTTATTATTTTGCTAATAATGTTAATTTCTATAATCGTATGTCTTATTATATTTTACGAGTTTCGATATCGTTTTATAAATCGTTAGTAATATAATTATTTACGATCGTTATAATATTTTGTTGGTTATCGTGACACTAGTAACTAAATAATATCGATTTCATATTTTCGTCGTATTTCGTTAATCTATAATTTTAACTCAAAATTGTATTTTTATATTTTAATCGAAATTTATGTACTTGTTCAATAAATTTATTTCGTTTTACGACCTATATTAATAAATGAGAAAGTAGTCGATTTTGTTTTAAATACATTTTAGTCGAAACTATTTTCCCTAATAATTTCTCATTTGTCTACGATTGATTATTTTTAGTAAAATCAAAATTATTTATTGATAAAATATATTTCCTAAAACCAATTGAAAGCTTTATAAAATCTCGTTTAATTTATAAAACTCGTCGACTCAATTAATTTTGATATCGTGTTTCTTAAAACATCTTTTTCAAGCATTTATGGTTTAACTCGATTTTCTACTTATTTATAAAAATACTAAATATTGACTTATTATACTTTATTTATATTTTGGGTAACGAATTTAGAAATATATTAAAGTTACGATAACGACGATAATAATAAAACGCTAATTTCGTTAGAAATGATATTTCTATACATTTCACTAATTTTAATAACTTACGTATTTTCTATAAGACTATTTCTATTTTAATTAAGTTTCTAAAATTAGTAAGTTTCTATTTATAGAAAGTTTTCCTTTTAATATAAAATGGTTATTCCTTTTATCCATATCATTTATATTGATTATATTTATTTTTGAATATCGATAATGGCTGTTTTGGAGTTATGGAATGAGGACAAGTGTATGGGTAGAGTAATACAGTCTAGGGTATACGTTTTGCCATCAACCATAAAGCTGGTGTGTCTATGTTGAGACGCATTGGTCGTTGAACTGAGCATGGTTTGTGTTCAGGAGTGTGTATATTTTGGCCTTAAACTTAGAGATCGCATCGTGTAAGTCGCCGTCGGGTTGAACTGGATTACAGTTGTGTAGAGACCCGCATTTTGACTGCCAGGTGTCTATGGTAGTTTCCCAAAAAACACCCGATGATGATCGGACGCTAACGTGTTTCTACGCGCTCGGATATGGGCTCAAATCCGTTAGTTGTTGGCTAAAGCACTTATGGAGTACACATCTCACAAAACAGACCTCAAATCCAGGCCCAGCGGACCGTTCCGAGTCAAACAAGACTAATTTGGGCCAAAACCGACACCGGAAATAAAACCAACTTCTTTACGATTGGGTCAACCCTGGTCAAAGTCGTCTCCGAGACATACAAAACAACCAATCCAAACATAAAAAGTCCAAGTCAAACACAAAACTCATCAAAATCCAAAGTCGTGGCCCAAAGCAATGGACCCGCGCGACCAAGTTGGGCCACTCGATCGAGTGCCCCACCCACTCGATCGAGTGGGCCTATTTCGAGCCCGACTGCTGGCACAACGGGCCACTCGACCGAGTCAGCTGGTTACTCGGTCGAGTAACCCTAACCGGGGTCTTTGCCTTTGCCTATATAAGCAACCCCATGCAACACATCTTGACACACTTTCGCAACCCTACAAGTTTACAAACCCTAAAAACTTTGATCATCCTCTACCCACTCTACAACCCTAATACTACACCAAGCAAACCCTAGCCCTAGCCTAGGAACCGTAACCCTAAACCTAGCTTTAGGAATCAAACACCCTAACCACCACAACTCAACCTCTATAAGCCTCGAAACTCCCGTGCAAGCCGTCACTACGAGTCCATACCGAGCATAAGAAACATGTAGGTTGAGGGTGTCAATTCCCGTTCTTCTCTTCTTCTCTTCCTCTCGTCTTTTTTCTCTTCTTTTTGTTTATTTATTTATTTATTTATCGCATTTGTAATATCGCTAATATCACTAGTATTATAAAACATTAAAATACTCGTGAATTTGTGTCGAGCGTGAGTGATGGTGGGATAAGAAAACCCGAATATACAAGTGTACTGCACACAGCGTTGCCGGTCGCTTATCCCATCACCCCGATCGCTTGATTATTGAAACGGGTCAACCTAAACAATAATTCGTTTATTTTCGTTTGCATCACATATTCACATCGATCTTCAAGATAAAGCATTCTATTTTAATAAGGGTCGAAAACCATTGACGCGGATCCGGCATCACAATCCCTAAGGATTTATTTCGATGTCGGAAAAGCCGAGGGAATCAAGTCTTTCAATTCAAGCGTTAATCTACTAGATTCGATATTAATTCCATAATTAGACGTTGAATCTAACAATTTAGTCATACAAATTAGCTAACGCAATTTCTATTGATGCTAAGATAATTGTCATTCGATTCATTAGAATTACGACATTATTAAACGCGGAGGAAATCTACTCATATCGCGATAGTTAACTCAAGCGACTCAAAGCGATTTCTTTTTTATTTTCACTCTAAGTATTCCATATCGATTCGGTAATCGAATATGGAATACAACGAGTATGTAATTTCGGAGTTGAGCATAAATTCCACAATATTTATGCCCATCTCACCAA
This sequence comes from Agrostemma githago, assembly GCA_958450325.1. Lineage (NCBI taxonomy): Eukaryota > Viridiplantae > Streptophyta > Magnoliopsida > Caryophyllales > Caryophyllaceae > Agrostemma > Agrostemma githago. The sequence continues at coordinate 54,081,157 of OY288240.1, forward strand.
ATCATCAAAAATCAAAAGCGATTTCAAAATCGATAATTAAAATTGCAAACGACATGGTTCGTACAGGTGCCACTCGACCGAGTGCCTACGCCACTCGATCGAGTGACATCACAAAAACCAACGCAGAATGTCTTTATGACCTCCACTCGGTCGAGTCTCACAGTGACTCGGTCGAGTGGCGATGTACTCGGTCGAGTTGGTCGATAACTCGGTCGAGTAGGTTCGTAAAATCCGGACAGAACCTTTTTCAGAGGTCCACTCGGTCGAGTCTCGCAATGACTCGGTCGAGTGGCCCTTTTATCACATTAAACCGTGAGACCTACAAATCACATTCGAGTCTTGTTAATCGTTTTTCGTGACTTAATTCAACACGTGCCTAATCAATCATGTGAAGTATCACCTTTTCAAAACTTTATGTCATCTTATCTACATCATTCCATATTTATGCAAACCGTTACTAAACGTTTGTCTTTTCTTGTTGATTTATTGTGTTTATTTTATTATACTAAAATGAACCCACATGCTAAAATTCAACTTCGACGTTAGAATTAATTGCATTAAATCGACATAAAAACCCTTTCAATTTCATTCACATGCTTAGGGAAAACAATGTTTGCATAAGCATTTTTCACCGTTTAACTAACGCGCGTATTAGAGTCTTTCGATATCTTAGTAGAGGCCGCTAGTGCGGGCGGGGTTGGGTGTCCTTCATGGGCTTCCCAGCACGTACCCTCACCCCTTACTCAGAACCTCGGTTTCCGTATGCCTGAAACCGTTGGCGCACGAGAGTCATTCAATAGACGATAACCGGTAGTGACGGTATCGGTATCAAATGCTAAGGGACGAACCCAATAAACTCTGACATCGGAAATGGGCCGTATTTTGTACACGGCCCATTACGACATAGAGTGGGTTCGAACGGGCCCGAACTCCCACAAAGTTTGGTGGTGACTCCACTTCGATTTAAATTTCCATTCGATCCGTTTTCATATGGAGATTCATTCGCCTATCCAAACCCGCGCGTGGCCGCGTCAGGGTGGACCTATGCCATGTCCACATTTTGGCGACTCCGCTAGGGATTAACTGACGCGTGACTTACCATCGGCATCCTCAGGGTGAGACTCGAATAGAAATCGTTTGACTAGTACAATACGCGTTTTAGTTTTACGGTTCATGCATAACCCATATTTTCCCGGGCCGGTACTGGTGACCGACGTCCCACTATACCGTTGATGTACTCCAATATGGATAAGTCAAAAGGTGTCCATAGTCGATTCGAGTGGGTTTCGCGGCATGTTCTAAGCTCAACTCGACTTAGAGAGTCCGTCCCGATCAACGTCTAGAGTATGTACACTGGTATAGACCCTCTATTGACCGACCGAGACTTAGTGTAAAGCATACATGGCGTCGTTATAATGCTTGCCTGACTACATGCTACTTGGTTTCCGTGTCGTTTTCAAAAACCGTCAACTTTTCAAAAATACATCTTTTTCAAGATATTCAATTTCAAAACCCGGGACGTATACCGAATTTAGGACTTATGATTATACTCAAAAGAAGCCTATTTTTAGCCGGTATGCTTCCCATTTCAAAACTCGAAATTATTTTCGAACTTTCAAATCTGTGGCCCGACGCACTTTCCGATTTTTTTTGAAAGTCGGGCCCTTCCTCGAGCTTGCTCGGATTTTTCAAAAGCAATCCATTTTCAAAACCTTCCTCTTCTTAAGACTTTCCGTATTTAGAAGTGTCGGGTCGTGTCTTAAGTCGTCAAGGTTTTTAGCGTCGAAACTCTGTCGATCTTACATCACGGGTTTCTTCCCCATCCCAGTCCGCCTTATTAGACTAAGGCAAGGCTCACCTACGTAGGACAAACCCCTACAAAGGAGGGCCCGTCAACACGATCGAGTCAAAAGTCTGGGGATGTCTCACGTGAACCATCTTTCGAACAGGACTAGGCCCACCCGCCGAATCCTAAGGAAGGCCCACACTTCACAAGTCGCCCGTCTAGGTGTCTTCTCGAGTCGTTTCCTCTTTTAGTCTTGTTCGGGGTGTACTTGCTATTCCGGGATTCAGGCTAGTTTCTGATTACGCGGTGTTCTTACAGACAGGCCACCCGCAACCCGACATCAATGCAAAATGGAAGAGTTGAAGGATGCCCTAGCCAGGATCGAGACTCAACTGACCTCCATCCAGGCTAGCCAAGCAACGTTGGACACCCGTTTGAGCGTCGTAGAAAAGACGGCTCCTGTTGACGGGTCCGGGACCACTGGACCCATAGCTGAGCTCATCAGCGTTGTTCGCAGACTCGAGGAACAAGTTCATCTGTCAATAAGCAACTCGATCCACTCCGAAATTGCTCGTTCCTATTCGCCCTTGAATGACGAGCTACCTGCTAACCTCAACCTTTCGGGAATTCCTATGTTTGAGGGTACCGAAGACCCGGTCCATCATATCCGGGCTTTCAAAGATTTTATGGTTGTCAAGGGGGTGAAGTCCACCATGTTTACACATCTGTTCCCTTCCTCCCTGGAGAAGCATCCCAAGGCCTGGTACTACAGGCTCGATTCCAAGAAATATAAAACTTGGGATGATGTGGCGACCGAATTTGCTCGGAATTACGCCAACAATACTGAAATCCAGACTACAATGCGTACTCTGGAGGTGATGGCCCAAGAGCCCAAAGAAGGGTTCACTAAATATCTACAAAGATGGCGGGCCGAGAGCGTGAAACTGGTCGACAAGCCCAGTGAGAAGGTCCTAGTGGAAGCTTTTGTCAAGAACCTTCTCCCCTCCTACCGGGTCCATCTCCGGTATGCTGTTATCCCTAATTTTTCTACCCTAACTAAAATGGGTACAAGGATCGAGGACGACTTAAGGTTAGAGAGCCTGACTAAGGCCTCTACCAAAGGCTATCAAGGGGCAAGTTCATCCACGGGCAAGCCCACACCTGCAGCGGCAACTCGCAGCATCTTTGATGAGGTAAACCTGCTTGACACCTGATGGTGGGATTTGTCGTGGATCCCACCGATCAAATAATAACTAACTAGACCTAACGGTAGTTAGGGTAAGTCGGGTCGTGTCCACGGAGACGGTGTTGCAAGGTTTAGACTAGGCCGGCCTAAAACGAGACTAAGTCACAACAAACACAAAGAACTACTAATTGATGAATTATGATGAGAGGAGAAGAAGGAAGTGGACTACCAATGAACTAGGCTAAAACAATGCTAAACAATGCTAATGATTGAAATAACAAGTAAACTAGAATAAACGATGACTAAACAAGAAGTTGAATCAAATATGGAAGGAAGTGGGTTAGGTCGGGTTCATAAGAATAGTAGGGTAATTGGGTTGATCATGGGTATGGGTGTCTCCTAGTGCTAGAGTCGGTCCGGACTCTCGCTACTTAGACCGATGTCAAGGTGGGTCCGGGCTCTCGCTACGTAGACCCTAGTCCGCACTCTCGTGACTACGAATATCCTCAACATGATCACATACTAGACAAATAATGATAAGATGAGTACAAGTATGGGAAGCATGGCCACTACTACTCACACAAGCATATCAACAAACACATAGAGTGCCCAATATGTGACTAACAACAAAGATTCACTCTTTACCCCTAATCAAACCCTTATCACCCATATTCTACCCTTAATCCCTCTACTAACCCACAAGTAATCTACTCACTCATAATCAAGAAGAAACAAACAACAATAAGAGGAAACAACATCATAACCCTAATATCCATTAACAAGAACAATATGAACAATAACAAGGAACACCAAATAAAGATTCAAACTTGAATAAATAAACAAGAACAAGAGTAAAGAAAGTTATACCAACAATAGGATGATGAAAAAGAAGCAATCTTGTATAAATAAGAACCCAAATTAATCCCAAGGTTGTCAAGCTTGGAGAAATCTTCAAATATCTTCTTAATACAAGAGCTAATTACAACTAGATTAAACTAGGTTTAACTAAGGATTAAAGAGAGATTAAAACTAATGTGAGGAACTAAATCTAGGGTTTATAACTTGTAGAGAGGCTTAAAAGAGTCTAGAGTATGATAGGATACATAAACAAGACAAGAGGGAAGTATTTATAAGGTTACAAGAATGAGGGAGGATGAAATAAAGAGATGCGTGTTACAGCCTGTTGGTCCCGACGGGGACGGGATCATCCCGACCGGGACGGCCTGTCATCCCGACCGAGACGGGTTGGTCCCGACCGGGACGGCCTGTCAGTGGCTTCTTCAAATGTGCACTTCATCCCGGACGGGATGAGGCCATACCCGTCGGGGATGAGTCTTGTAGGCCTCCAATATGATCTTTAAGGTTCCTCCTTGCTTCACATGGACTTCTCATCGATTCTCGGGACTCAGGATCGGGTCTCGGAGGCTCGGGATTGGGTCCCAAGGTCTCGGGGTCGAATCCAAGGCATCGAGTGATCGTTCCTTCACTTCGTTGGCTCCGAAAAGTGTATGTATTGAGTCGGAATCGCTCCAACTCTTCATGAATGGTCTCGGGAAACTGAAACGAACTAGAGGAAGCATAAGTAGCCCATAAATCGCTCCCAAGGAGCGATTCCACAAGGAAAATGGGACCAAAACACTACGAAATAGGCACTACAAGCTACACTTATCAACTCCCCCACACTTAACCCTTACTCGCCCTCGAGTAAGCATAAACAAACTACTAAACTAGCCGAGCGGGTATTAGCGCACCTACGCCCTTTCAACTCACGCGAGAGCACTGATTAGTCTAGTTTAGTAGGGATTAATAAGGGTCATTTAGTTGACTATTTTGTAGTTTTGGATGTGTTTTGAAGGATTTTGGTCCATATGTCCAAATTGATGGGTTAATGTAATAGAATGTGTAATTAGGTGGATTAAAGGGTGAAAAGTAATATGGGTTGTAATTGAAACGTTTATTAGGATTAAAGTGTCAACAATCCTTTGGAAGTGAAGACAAATCAAGCCCAAAAGTGAAAGTGGAAGCCCAGACCAAGTAGAAGGAAGAAGTGGAGAATTTCTAAATTCCGCTGCCAGCGGATTTTCCAAATTCCGCTGCCAGCGGAATTTCTTACCAGCGGATTTTTGGAAATCCGCTGCCAGCGGCAGAACTTTATGCATAGGATTCCTTCTTGGATTCTTTTTCGCATAGGATTCTTTCTCTAGTCTTTTGTTCTTCTTCTTTACTCACCTCTTTTATTCTTCTTCTTCATTATGAGGCATTTTATGAGGCTTTATGAGCCATTGATGAAGATGCTCCATGGATGACTATATAAAGAGGGGAAAGTTCACCATCACATTCATCATCCATCACATCAATCATCACTTGTAATTCTCAAAAACACATAGTTTCTATCATATTTTCTAGCTTATTTTTGCAAGTAGTTCATTCGTATGGAGGGCTAAGTTTTCATCTTGGAACAAGTTATTGAAGCCTTTCAAGTTTAAGGAATTGTAAGACTCGTTTCTATTTTGCATTATTATTAGAATATCAAGTTTAATTTATAATAATTCTTGGTTTGTTAATTCATCTTCTAGTTTGATCACCTAGTTGTTGTTATTGATAAATCATTGCTAGATAGTTAAATGAATATTTTGTTTGTTTTACTATGTCCGAGTAGCGAATATAATTCACCAATTTGTATGCTTTTCATCGTTGTTGAGTTATAAGGATTAAACTTGTATGAAATAAAGTGATACCGCTTGAGTAATCATTCTTCATCTTTGCTAAATTCCATCGTTCTAATCTACATATTGATATGATTTAGACGCTTGATTTAAATTGACAATATCGTAAGGGTTATTTGAGTATGCTTCTCATATCTTATAACTATTAATAAGTGGAATTGGAAGTCGATTAAACTTCATAGCAAAGTATTCTAATATATAGTGTAAAGTAGAAGAGTCAATGATCAATTCGTTAAACTTGATGGTGGATATTGCTTGGTCCAAGTACTTTTCTCATATTTGTTAGATCGTTTATTCGTATTAGTTTATTTTATTTTGTTATTTTATTTTGTTAGTTTATTAGACTTAGAGTAATCATTCACACATAAATCCCCCCATATTGGTTACTAATTTATATAGATTTATACACACTTAAAACAACATAATCACCTTCCTCGTGGGTTCGACCCTTACTTTCATTAACTACTAGTTTGTGTTAGAAGTGGATTAAAATTGTAATTTGGAGACTCACGACAAGTCTAGCCAAATTTTGGCGCCGTTGCCGGGGAAGGCAATTTTTGTTATTTATTTGTGTGTTTTTCTATATATTTCTATTTTCTTGGTGTTTGGTTTATGCCGAACACCCGTTCTACTAACGATAAATTAGTAGATTTTGATCCAGAATTGGAGCGGACTCTTCGTCGCATTCGGAAGGAAACCAAGAGGAAGCTCGATTTTGATAACATAGTTGAGGAGACAAAGGAGATCAAAATGGTCAAAGAAACAAGAACCTTGAAGGAGATCAAAGCTCCCGATCTTTCTCAACAACCACTTTGCATTACTTTTCCGGCGTTGGCGGAAAATGCAACCTTTGAATTGAAGTCGGGTTTGATCCACTTATTACCCTCATTCCATGGGTTAAGTGGTGAGGACCCACACAAGCACTTATCCGAGTTTCATGTTTTATGCACTAGCATGAAACCCAATGGTGTTACCGAAGAGCAAATCAAATTGAGGGCATTTCTTTTTTCCCTCAAAGATGTCGCTCGAGATTGGTTGTACTACCTTCCACCGGGTAGTATCACAACTTGGGAATTAATGAAGAAGGCGTTCCTCGAGAAGTACTTCCCCGCCGCCAAATCGTCAAGTATCAAGAAGGAGATATCCAATGTGGAGCAAGACGATGGGGAAACACTTTATCAATATTGGGAGCGTTTCCAAAAATTATTATCAAGTTGCCCATATCATGGGTATAGTGCTACCGATCTCATCCTCTATTTTGTTGGAGGATTATCTCCAGATGATGCCCGAATGGTCCATGCCGCTAGTGGAGGAGGCATTGTTAATAAAAATCTGGATGATGCTTATGCACTATTAAGTGAGCTTGCCGAAAGCTCATGCCAATTTAGTGTGAGAACTACCACAAAAAGGGTAAACATGGCTACTTCAAGTTCTCACACTTCAATTGAAAGGAAGGTTGAAGATTTGGCTTCCATGATGAGGGACATGATGAAGGGGAATCAACAATAAGTTCAAGCTTGCTCTATTTGTTCATCACATGGGCATTTTGCCGACAAGTGTCCACTTATGGAAGAGAAGGTCACCGAGGAGGTAAATGCGGTCGGTGCTTTTGGCCAAAAGAGGTATGATAATTTTTATATGAGAAGAGACCATCCCGGGTTCCAATATGGAAACCCACAAGGAGGCTTACAACCTCAAGGTCAAATTTTTAATCAACCTCAAGGACAATCCTTTGGCCAACAATTTGGTCAAGTCCGACCCCGTTTCATTCCTAGAAACCAAGTCCCAAACACCTTCACCCCACAAGCCCAAACTACCACACCTACTATGTCCACGGAGGACATGATCCGGGCTTTAACCTCTAATGTTGCTACAATGCAAGCAAACCAAGCCCAATTCCAACATGACACTAAAACTAGCATTCAAAACCTAGAACATCAAATGGGTCAAATGTCTAGTGCTATAGGGAGACTTGAGGCTCGGGATTCCGGGAAACTTCCATCCCAACCTATTCCCCCACCTAATGCTAATGCTAGTGCTATTACTTTGCGAAGTGGGAAAGAATTACCCGGTCTACAGGATAGGATTCGGGAATTGTGGAGCAAGAGGAGGAAGAGCTTGAGGTTGAGAACACCGTTCCAACCCCGGTGGAGCAAGAAGCGTCTTCACCGATAGTGACACCAACTTATGTGGACCCACCACCATTTCCGGAGGCACTCAAAAGGAAGACTCGGCCCATGCAAGATAAGGATGTCTATGAAAATTTTCGGAAATGTGAGGTAAACATCCCTTTACTTGATTTATTGAAAAGTGTTCCTAGATATGCTAAATTTCTTAAGGAATTGTGTACTATCAAGAGGAATCAAAAGCTTAAGGGAGTCCAAAAAGTTAAAGTCAATGAACATGTGTCGGCTTTGTTTCAACATAAATTACCCCCTAAATGTAGTGACCCGGGTATGTTTACCGTTCCTTGCACTGTAGGAGACACCACATTTCCTAATGCTATGCTTGACTTAGGTGCATCGATAAATGTACTTCCATATTCATTATATAAATCTTTGAAATTGGGTCCTTTAGTTAAAACGGGGGTGGTAATACAATTAGCCGATCGTTCTAATGCTTACCCCAAAGGGGTTGTTGAGGATGTCCTAGTAATGGTGGATAAACTCATTTTCCCCGCCGATTTTTATGTGCTTGAAATGGAACATGATTCACATGCGACCCCTATACTTTTAGGTAGGCCATTTTTGAAAACCGCAAGCACTAAAATCGACGTGTCTAATGGTTCACTCACTATGGAGGCTAATGGTCAAGTGGTTAATTTTAACATCTATGATTCAATGAAATATCCACGTGACGACCATTCTTGTTACATGATTGATGTTTTGGAGCCCATAGTGCAAGATGTGTTCAACCTAGAAGGAGAAGATGACTTGATTGTGGCTATTGATAATACCTTATATTGTAATGATTTGGATCTAACTCTTTCTAGTGATTTGCAGGAGGTTGTGGCTTCCTTGTCCAAGATGGAGACTTCAACTATTATGTCGTCTTTTTCTAAACCACTAACACTAACTTTGCCTTGTGAGAAATTGTTACCTTCAGTTGTGCAGGCACCCGTGGTAGAATTAAAACCCTTGCCGGATCATTTGAAGTATGTGTTTCTAGGAGATCGTGAGACCTTACCCGTCATAATTTCTAACAAGCTCACAGAGGAGCAAGAAGCAAGGATAGTGGAGGTTCTTAAGGAGAATAAGTTAGCAATTGGATGGACTATAGTCGACATCAAAGGTATTAGTCCAACCACTTGTATGCATCACATTTTCCTAGAAGAAGATGCCAAACCGGTGAGGCAACCCCAAAGGAGATTGAACCCACCTATGATGGAGGTGGTGAAGAAGGAGATCCTGAAGCTCTTGCAAGTGGGTATAATTTACCCAATCTCGGATAGCAAGTGGGTGAGTCCCACACAAGTTGTACCAAAGAAGAGTGGAGTGACGGTAGTAGAGAATCAACATGGAGAGTTGGTTCCCACCCGTGTTCAAAATGGGTGGCGAGTTTGCATTGATTACCGTCGACTCAATGCGGTGACTAGGAAGGACCATTTCCCTCTACCGTTCATCGATCAAATGCTAGAGAGGCTTGCCGGTAAGGCCTTTTATTGGTTTTTAGATGGTTACTCGGGCTATTTTCAAGTAGCAATTGCGCCCGAGGATCAAGAGAAAACCACATTTACTTGTCCATTTGGTACTTTTGCATATCGACGCATGCCATTTGGGCTATGTAATGCCCCCGCAACTTTTCAACGATGCATGGTTAGTATATTTTAAGAATATGTAGAGAATTTCATTGAAGTTTTCATGGATGACTTTACCGTGCATGGTGACTCGTTTGATAGTTGCTTATCTCATCTATCTCTTGTACTTAAGAGATGTATTGACTCTAATCTTGTTCTTAATTCGGAAAAATGTCATTTCATGGTAGAACAAGGTATTGTCCTAGGTCATGTGGTTTCATCTAAAGGTATTGAGGTTGATAAAGCCAAAATTAACACAACTCAGTCCCTTCCTTATCCAACTAATGTGCGTGAAGTTCGTTCTTTCCTTGGTCATGCAGGTTTCTATAGGAGATTTATCAAGGATTTCTCTAAAATGGCTTCACCATTATGCAAGTTGTTGCAAAAGGAAGTGGATTTTGAGTTCGATTTGGCATGCAAGGAGGCATTTAACAAGTTGAAGGAGAAGTTAACCTCGGCACCGATTATCAAAGCTCCGGACTGGTCACTCCCATTTGAACTCATGTGTGATGCAAGTGACTATGCCATCGGTGCCGTTTTGGGACAAAGAGTTGGAAGGATACCTCATGTGATTTACTACGCATCTTTGACCCTTAATGAGGCCCAAAAGAACTACTCTACTACCGAGAAGGAGATGTTGGCGGTAGTGTTTGCTTTAGAGAAGTTTCGTTCTTATTTGCTTGGTACCAAAGTGGTAGTTTACACCGATCACGCCGCCCTTAGGTATTTGATGACAAAGAAGGAGGCCAAACCGAGGCTCATTCGATGGGTTCTATTGTTGAGTGAATTTGACTTAGAGGTCAAAGATAAGAAAGGAGCCGAGAATGTGGTCGCCGACCACTTAAGTCGATTGGTAAATTAAGATAGGCTAGTGGAGCCTATTCGGGGTTCATTTCCCGATGAGACACTCATTGCTCTTACTTCCGTTCTTCCTTGGTATGCAAACATTGTTAAATTTCTTGTTTCCAATGAATTTCCTACAGGTTTTTCAAAATCCCAAAAGCAGAAGATTCGTAGTGATGCTAAATACTATGTTTGGGATGATCCTTACCTATGGAAACATTGTGCGGACCAAATAGTACGGAGGTGTGTACCGGAGAGTGAGGTAAGCTCTATCCTTGCCTTTTGTCATTCTGTGGACATGACGTAGGTCCACCCCGACGCGGCCACGCGCGGGTTTGGGTAGGCGAATGAATCTCGTGGTGAGATTGTTCTCGGGTTCGAAATTTAAGTCAAAATGGAGTCGCCACCGAATTTTGTGGTTATTCGGAACCATACGAGCCCACTCTATGTCGTCATGGGCTATACACAAAGTAAGCCCACTTCGATTTCAAAGTTTATTGGGCTCGTCCCTTTGCATTATTATACCGGCTTTCGTATATAAAATGACTCTCGTGCGCCAATGGTTTCGGGCATCCGGAAACCAAGGTTCTGAGTAAGGGGTGAGGGTACGTGTTGGGAAGCCCACTAAGGACACCCAACCCCGCCCGCACATGGCGGCCTCTACTAAGACATCGTTCGTGTTCGTGTACGCGCGCTAGTAAAATGATTAAATGATATGCAAACAGCGTTTTCGGGCTAAGCATGCGAGTTGTTGATTAACTACGTCATTTAATGCATCTTGATTCACGTCAAAGTGATTTAGCATGTGATGTTCATTTAAATAAATAAATGGCAAACATCAAATAATAGAAAACTCGTAAATAAATTACAAATTACACGGGCGGAATACAACCCGGAATTCACAATACAACGAGCAATAAAATAGAATAATTGAATTATAAGCAGCAAATGCTAACTAGAAACGGACCCGTATATAATAAATATAAACTAGACCGTAAGTTGTGCAAATGGACGAACTTCGATTAAATACACATTATATTGTGTATTAAACGGAGGACGGAGATATGGAACCTAGGCGTGGTGCTAGCCCGATCCCGAATCTCGATGCCTTGTCCCGACTTATCACATCGAGAAATGGAGTCTAAATTAATTATGTGTCGGATACGACTAAAGAGTCGTCGATACAAAAATTAATAGTGTGAGACCGTCGATCAAAGTCGTTTTAAGTGTCGTGATGTGCATAAGTTTTAGAAAAAAATGGGTTCACGTGATGGCCTTTACACGCGTTGACTAAAAGTCGCAAAGAAAAGACGAGTCTTGAAATATGGTCAAATGTCGCGAAGATCGCATATTAATGTAAGGACCGAGAAGGGTAGAAAGTCGGGAAAACGGGAAAAATGGTCTCGGCCGGACAGGCCTGCCCGCGAGTCGCATGGCCGGTCGCGCGACTCGCGTGTGGGCCTGGTCGGGCATTTTCTATTTGTCAAAAAAATCGTCAATTTTTATAATAACGTGCCAATGTGGGTTTATTTACTCAATTTATGTTTTTGCTAGATTAGGAATTTTGAATTAGTAGCGAAATTGCATCCCTCTACGTCACGACATCGAAACTAATCCTTCCGGATTATGTAATGTCGGTTTTCGTGTCAACGGGTTTCGTACTAATTGAAATGGGATCGAATGCGTTCAACTACGACCGATTGCAATCACGTCACGCCCTTGAGAACATTGGGGCGGGGCTCCTCGAAAGGGCTCCACCTCCGTCGTTGCTCGTAAAGGGATTAGACGGACTTTAGGCGATCGTCATAGTCAAACTTATTTGAAACCGAGTTTTGGTATTAATATATATATGTACGCGGTATTAATTGTTAATGACGAAATGTAAATAAATAAATAAATAAATAAATAATGTTAGTGGTTAGAGTACATAAATAAAATGTTAGCTGTTAGAGTACATAAATAAAATGTTAGTAGCTGTTCCGGTTACGGAAACAATTCACCCGGCTCAGAATCCGGATGGTACAATTGGATTGATTACGGACAATTAGTTGCTTGATTCTCTTGATCTCCCTTTCCTCTCACTCCTGAAATCGGACCTTCCCGGCGGAAACGGTCTGCTCCCTGCACAATGAACGCACAGGGCCTCGGAGGTCGTCCGAGGGAACCCTCTCCGATGCCTAAGTCAGTCCGTGGAATGCCTTTACGAACCTAGCTCGTGAGGAACTAGGCGGCGTTTTAAGAGTAAGAGTCTAGAGAGAGAAAATCCCAACCCCCCTCATGTGGGAAATAGGGAGGTATTTATACCTTCCCACAAGAGAGAGAAGAGAAAGAGGAATGGTTGGATGGGAGAGTGACAAGTGGCGGCTTCCCATCCATCCATTCCCAATTACCTTAGGCAAAATGACAGGAGGGCCCCTGGGGTTCATGGCCCCGTCGGCCAGGGATTTCCCCAGGGCAGACAGTCTCCAAGTGGGGGGGCTGCCAAGCCTTGGCAGGCTGCATTGGCTGGCGCTCTTGGCGGCTGACGGCCAACTTAACGTTTTCACGCTTTGTTCTCGGTTCTTGCCGGGGGCTGGTCTTTCAGCTCTCCGACAGGAATTGCCCCGGAGCCTGCATAGCAGGCGGTTGATTGTCAGGCGGCCCACCCCCAATCAGTAGCAAAATTAAAATAATGTTAGTAACGGAATTAAAATGTTAGTGCTAGTAATAATAATAATAATAATAATAATAATAATAATAATAATAATAATAATAATAATAATAATAATAATAATAATAATAATAATAATAATAATAATAATAATAATAATAATAATAATAATAATAATAATATACATAGTCAAAAGGAAAAGAGAAAGGAGAAAGAGATGTCGGGATTTGAATTACACCCTCAACCTACATGCTTAATGGCCTCGGAAACGAACTCGTAATAGCGACGGGAGCACGGTAGTGTCGAGATATGTAGGGTGAGTTATGGTGTGTGTCTTTTACGAGTTTTGATCTCGGGATTTTGAATATGTATGTGTGTGTGTATGTATGCCGCCGGTTTGTTTTAGAGCAAAATGGCTCGGTTTTTGGTGGTGTTTTGCTTAGGGTTTGTAGAGTAGGATGTTTAGGCTTTTTAAGGCTTTTTGTTTCAGCTTTTTTAAGGCTTAATTATGCTGAAAAAAGTCCCCTAATGGTGAGGATTAAGGGTGTATTTATAGAGTGGGGGGAGTTGGGTGAGTTGAGCTAATTTAGGAATGGTTGACCCTTTGATTTGATTATGCATTTTGAATTCTGATTTGGGCGCAATCTTCTAGAAGCTGAACTTGGCTGGTTTGTGTGACGGGTTCGTCCTTGACCGGGTTTTGACCCGGTCGCTAAAAGACGGGATTTATTTTTGGTGTCGGTTTTGGCCCAAATTAGTCTTATTTTGCTCGGAACGACCCACTGGGCCTGGATATGAGGTCTGTTTTATGAGATTATTACTCCGCTAAATGCCCACGTCGGATACTATTGATTCCGAGTCCGTATTCGAGCGTATTAAGTCACGTTAGCGTCCGATCATCATCGGGTGTTTTGTCGGGAACTGCTATAGACACTAGCAGGCAAAATGCGGGTGTCTACAGAGCCCCCACTCTGACTGAGGCTTGGACAAGGCGAAAGTCAGAGTAGCTACCAGGCCAATCGAGGATTACGACCTGGCAGCCTTCCGGTCGGGTCGTTTATAGTTCATTAGACTTGCGTGAAGGGCTCGCCAGCCATAAGAAAAGGGGACATACCTGTCCTGATGACGATAGCTCCGTGGGGAGTCGGACTTGCCTTTGAAGTCCTAGGTGTACCTTTATTTGCACGTAATATCTAGGTGAAACACCGACTCACGCTGAGGAGTAAAGTAGCTGCGCGGGGACTTGCTTCTGAAGTCTTGGGTGTACCCGTATGCCGACACATCACGTCTTGGATGTAGCATTCCAGGAGAAACACCGCTTTTGATGTTCCGTTAGGAAGCACTAGCTGACACCTAAAATGTTAGATACATAGGCAGAAATAGCAGGCATAGTATATAGCAAGATAGCACATAGAAAATTCAGTTAGCATCTATAGACTGGCTTGCGCTGGGAAAATGATTTTTGCTTAGTTTTGAAATCGAAGTCCTGAAAGCAACTCACGTGCTAGGAGATAGGTTTTCAAAATTGAAAGGGGTAGAAAAGAAATTTGCAGTTTAAATAGACTGAAATTTGACCTTGTCGAGAAGGATTTTATCAAATGGCTAAGTTTTGCAAATTTCAAAGCAAGAATTTTGAAGAGAGAGACATACCGACAGACTCGACTCTGGACGCGACAGGACGACGAGTTGACAGATACGACTTGGCATCTCGAAGGGGTTGGACTGTGACTCGGTAGGGGGGTGGGCCACCTAAGATGACAAGACTCTTAAGCTGCGCTATTCCGTAGCCTAGGCGAGTGGCAACACAGTCGAACATACATCAAAATGGGAAGGATGTGCTATAGTCTGTAATGAGAATGCTTCTGCAGGACTCAGCAGTGGCAATGTTGTAGTCTAGTGTTCTTTGAATGTTTGGTTTTGGGGTACATTCCCAAAGTGGGTGTCGCTTCGAGTCCCTGACGGATTCTCGTCTTCGACTGAGCCGAGTACTAGGACACACTATAGAAAGGAGTCTATTTTTTGAAAGTCATTTGGATTTTGTGAATGGATGGAGGTCTTCTGCCTAAGAGAAGCCCCCAGGACGACAAAGCTAGCTGTTGAGAATATGACAGTGTCGTGAAAGGAATGATGGTGCTTTTTGAAATTGTTGTCAATGTGGGTGGTTGTGCCTTTGTTGAAAGGCTGCCTACGTATTCACGTGTAGTGAAATCAAACCAAGCCGTAGTTCAGTGGATTGGAAGATATATTATGGTGCCTAGTTTATTAGGGCTTTGTGTGTAGCTAGCCATAGCGATAGTGTAGGCTAGGTGAATTCCCAATGATGTCTTGATCAAAGGGCTAGAACAGTTAGGATGTTGATCCCGTGACTGTGAGCGTTCCCCGGGGTAGCCCCCCAGAGGTGGTGTGAACTATTTGGGCATGTTCTATGCCGACCGCAGGTAGAGTCCCGTGTTTGGGGCTGGTAACTGGTTTGGATGTTTTTGGAAATGTGGAGCTAGGTCGCAAGTGGCTTTGATGATTCAAAATCTGGAGCTCGATTTTGTGGAGCTAAGGCTTCAAGGGTAAGGTATTGCAATGTGGTAGGAAAGGGGGAAGTCGAGTAAAAATGACTCGGACTTCGATCAGGGTAGGTTTGATAATGCGGGATCTGATTTCCATGTCTGGCCCTAATGGTTAGGGTGTATCCTATGGAGCTAGAATCCTCAAAATTCGGGGTTGTCTCTTAGCCTAGGTCTCGAGAAGGTCTTGAAGGTTGCAATGTGGGAAGGCTAAGTGTGGTGTTAGCTGACCAGCTTGATTGTCTCTTCCCTATTAGATGGTATAGGCATTGATAACTTTTGAATTGACCGTACCCCGGTCCAAGGATTTTCACTTGAGTTGAACGTTGACCACGGTCATGGGTATTTGAATTTTTTGTTTTTGTTTTTTTTTTTGGGTTGACCTCTTAGCCCCGGTCGTGGGACCTTCACTTGAGTTGACTGTGTTTTTTTCCTTTGGACTTCTGTTTTTTGTCCAGTTTTTTTTTTCACGGCTATCCCTCCCTTTGATGTTGTGGGTGGATATGGGGGTGGGCCCATCGGTTGGATTAGGCTTGTGGAGCTAAACCTTTGTAAGGTATAAGCCTAGTTGGTGAGTGCAACTCGCGGTGGAGTACTCTATGGTAAGCATGGTGATTTGGATCTCGGTATTGTCATCATAATTCCGAGCCGGCTTAGTGGGAGCATCGTCCCGAGTTGGGTATTTTTGGCATCAAGCCTATAGAGTCACGATGCTTCTTTTTTGCTTCTGGTCAGACTAACGCCTAAGGTAAGGATTGGTCAGTTTTATTGGAGGAGTGTTTATTGTGGGAAATGGGCTTGCCTTCCGTCTTGAACCAAACTAGGAGACTACCTAGATTTGTCATAGGATTCGATACCGCTCCTGCTAAGGGTAGTTTTGTGGCTTTCTATACCAGACATGGAACAGGTAAAGGAAAACATGGGTCTCAGTTCCTGCAGTCATTATAGATGTGCCTATAATAGTCACGTGCATGTGCTCACAGTGTATGATGGTGTTCATCATGTTCTCGGAAACACATAAGGGAAGCATATATGAGAAATTGAAAAAGTTGATTTTATTGAATTTTGGAAAGAGGACAGAATACAGTTGACTCTGACTCTGACATCGGAATTGAAAGAAATAGAACATCCTAGAATCGGACTCAGACTCGGACTTAAATCAAATCTGGACTCTGGGATGAGGTTGTCAGTAATCTTCGGCTTCTAAGGACTCAAATGGATGTCCAGTATAGCCTTCGGTAGAAGCATTACCCAGATCTTCATTATGTCGAAGATCATCTTCAATCCTAGTGCCCATTTCGGTAAGCACTGCAAAGTTTGAAATGCCGGCATACCTAAGATGGACGCGGTAGGAGGGTAGAAGATTGTTGATGAATGCCTCCACTAGTGTCTTCTCGCTGGGCTTGTCTACCAGCTTAACACTCTCAGCCCGCCAACGTTGAAGGTATTTGGTGAAACCTTCTGTTGGATCTTGGGCCATGACTTCTAAAGTCCGCATGGTAGTCTGAAGTTCAGTATTATCAGAATAGTTTTTAGCGAACTCGGTAGCCACATCTTCCCAAGTGGGGAATCTTTTTGTATTAAGCCTATAGAACCAGGCTTTTGGATATTTCCCGAGGGATGTGCCGAACAGATTGATGAACATGTCGGCTTTGACCCCCTTGATCGCCATAAACGCCTTGAAAGCTCGGAGGTGTAGTAATGGATCCTCCGTCCCTTCGAATATGTGTAACCCTTCTAGATTGAGGTCTGTTGGTAGTTTCTCACTAATGGGTGTATAGTCTCGGGAGTTTTCAATTCGGATGTTGTTCTCTTGGGAGGCATGGAACTGTTGTTCGAGCTCACGCACCGTGCTGATCAGTTTGGCAAGTGGCCCAGTATTTACCGACCCGTAATTGAAGTCTTGTTCTTCAACGACAGTTAGACGAGCATCCAAGGCCTCTTGGTCGGCTCTTATGAACCCTAGTTGGGTTTCAAACATGACCTGCTTACTAGCCATGGTTTCTAGCAAAGCCTCCAGTTTATTAATGGTGTTTTCCATCTCCCTATTCCCGGTTGTGGATGTCATCCTCTACGAGAATACCCACGTAATCAGAAATGTTACTTCGGAACTTGAATACACCAAGGCATAGGAAATAGCGCGGGAGGAGAGACAACTCTGGTTTGACTCGGGTTAGACTCTCCTAAGACAAATATGTAGGGTACGATTCTCGGAGTGATTGTGATTAATCGCCCCGTCGGAGAATAGCCCCCAAGTGAGACCAAGGACTCTTGTAGGACTCAGATGGTGTGACATCTAGGTGACTCAAAAGCGGGGTACGTGAGACAACACGTGTAAGACATGACCCTTAGAGCAACCGTGATTGATCGCTCTGCTGAAGGGTAGCCCCCGAGTGAGATTGAAGGTTTTGTTAAGACTTGACTGTCGGACGAGTGACCCTTTAGATGTAAGGATCACGAACCTTTAGCTACAGGGCTATGCCTTGTAAAAGGTTGACTCGGCCTCGAGAAAAGGCAGACGGGGTAAGGGAAGAAACTCGCGATGTAAGATCGGCATAGTTTCGACGCTAGAGACCCTTGACTTGACTTGAATAAGGATAGACCCTGTGATTAGGGTAGACCCTAAAGTTAAAGGACTTGAATTGGGATGACTCGACTAACGGATTGAAAGACGGGCAAAATTCCCCTAGGAAAGGTCGTGGGGACCGTCCTGTCGGAGGGAAAGATCGCGTGTGACTTTCTAGTTAGGACTCGAGTGTTCTGACGAACCTTCCATTTACGAGTGTATGACTCGTGTTGGTCGGTTATGCCTTTAGGAAAAGGCGGACTAGGATGGGGAAGAAACCCGTAATGTAGGATCGACGGAGTTTCGACGCTAAAGATCTTCGACGTATTACAAAAAGACCCGACACACGAATTACGGTAGGTCCTATAATAAGGAAGGTTTTTGAAAAATGATTGAATTTTGAAAATTGAGAGGACAATCCTGAAATTGGCAGTGGGCCAATAGGACCGGGCATTTTGAAATATTAGAATGGTTGCGAGTAATTTCGCGGTTTGAAAATTGAGGAGGCGGTCCCGTCTTTTGAAATTGGCAGCATGCCGACAGGGCCGAGTTTTTTTTTGATAAGTTGAATATTCGGAATTTTGAAAATTCGAATATCGAAAAAAAAAAATTCCAAAAATTTGAAAATCGAAAATAAGATCCCGAAGATTTGAAAATCGAAAACGGCATCTCGGAGATTTGAAAATCGAGAATGGAATCTCGAAGACTTGAAAATCGAGGTGGAATTTTGAAGATTTGAATATTGAAGTTGAATTTTGAAAATTCGAAAGTCGAAAGGGAATCGAAAATTCGAAATTTGAAATGGGAAGCATGCCGGCTAAAAATAGGCTATTTTGAGTCAAATCGTAAGTCTAAATTTCGGCAGCATTCCGAGTTTTTGAAATTGGATATTTTGAAAAGACGGGTCCCGAAACGGACAGTATTTCGGGTTTTTCAAAATTTGGTATTTTGGAAAGATGCATTTTTTGAAATGACGGTTTTTTGAAAAATGACACGGAAACCAAGTAGCACGTAGTCAAACAAGCATTATAACGACGCTTATGTATGCTTTACGCTAAGTCTCGGTAGGTCAAAATAGGATCTATACCAACAACGATGGCTTTCTCGTGTGAAGGACGGACTCCCTAAGCCGAGTTGGTCTTAGAACATGCCGCGAAACCGAGACGAGTTCCAACATCGATGTCTTTAGCGCACCCATGTAGGAATGCACCGTGGTATAGCGGGACGTCGGTCACAAGTAACCGGCCCGGGCAAAATTTGGGTTATGCATGAATCATTAAACTAATGCGCGCACACTAATATTCGAACGATTTCTCTTCGAGTCTCACCCTAGGAACCCCGATGACATGTGGTACATCAGGTATCCCCAGCGGAGTCGCCAAATTGTGGACATGACGTAGGTCCACCCCGACGCGGCCACGCGCGGGTTTGGGTAGGCGAATGAATCTCGTGGTGAGATTGTTCTCGGGTTCGAAATTTAAGTCAAAATGGAGTCGCCACCGAATTTTGTGGTTATTCGGAACCATACGAGCCCACTCTATGTCGTCATGGGCTATACACAAAGTAAGCCCACTTCGATTTCAGAGTTTATTGGGCTCGTCCCTTTGCATTATTATACCGACACCGTTTACACCGGCTTTCGTATATAAAATGACTCTCGTGCGCCAATGGTTTCGGGCATCCGGAAACCAAGGTTCTGAGTAAGGGGTGAGGGTACGTGTTGGGAAGCCCACTAAGAACACCCAACCCCGCCCACACATGGCGGCCTCTACTAAGACATCGTTCGTGTTCGTGTACGCGCGCTAGTAAAATGATTAAATGATATGCAAACAGCGTTTTCGGGCTAAGCATGCGAGTTGTTGATTAACTATGTCATTTAATGCATCTTGATTCACGTCAAAGTGATTTAGCATGTGATGTTCATTTAAATAAATAAATGGCAAACATCAAATAATAGAAAACTCGTAAATAAATTACAAATTACACGGGCGGAATACAACCCGGAATTCACAATACAACGAGCAATAAAATAGAATAATTGAATTATAAGCAGCAAATGCTAACTAGAAACGGACCCGTATATAATAAATATAAACTAGACCGTAAGTTGTGCAAATGGACGAACTTCGATTAAATACACATTATATTGTGTATTAAACGGAGGACGGAGATATGGAACCTAGGCGTGGTGCTAGCCCGATCCCGAATCTCGATGCCTTGTCCCGACTTATCACATCGAGAAATGGAGTCTAAATTAATTATGTGTCGGATACGACTAAAGAGTCGTCGATACAAAAATTAATAGTGTGAGACCGTCGATCAAAGTCGTTTTAAGTGTCGTGATGTGCATAAGTTTTAGAAAAAAATGGGTTCACGTGATGGCCTTTACACGCATTGACTAAAAGTCGCAAAGAAAAGACGAGTCTTGAAATATGGTCAAATGTCGCGAAGATCGCATATTAATGTAAGGACCGAGAAGGGTAGAAAGTCGGGAAAACGGGAAAAATGGTCTCGGCCGGACAGGCCTGCCCGCGAGTCGCATGGCCGGTCGCGCGACTCGCGTGTGGGCCTGGTCGGGCATTTTCTATTTGTCGAAAAAATCGTCAATTTTTATAATCACGTGCCAATGTGGGTTTATTTACTCAATTTATGTTTTTGCTAGATTAGGAATTTTGAATTAGTAGCGAAATTGCATCCCTCTACGTCACGACATCGAAACTAATCCTTCCGGATTATGTAATGTCGGTTTTCGTGTCAACGGGTTTCGTACTAATTGAAATGGGATCGAATGCGTTCAACTACGACCGATTGCAATCACGTCACGCCCTTGAGAACATTGGGGCGGGGCTCCTCGAAAGGGCTTCACCTCCGTCGTTGCTCGTAAAGGGATTAGACGGACTTTAGGCGATCGTCGTAGTCAAACGTATTTGAAACCGAGTTTTGGTATTAATATATATATGTACGCGGTATTAATTGTTAATGACGAAATGTAAATAAATAAATAAATAATGTTAGTGGTTAGAGTACATAAATAAAATGTTAGGTGTTAGAGTACATAAATAAAATGTTAGTAGCAAAATTAAAATAATGTTAGTAACGGAATTAAAATGTTAGTGCTAGTAATAATAATAATAATAATAATAATAATAATAATAATAATAATAATAATAATAATAATAATATACATAGTCAATAGGAAAAGAGAAAGGAGAAAGAGATGTCGGGATTTGAATTACACCCTCAACCTACATGCTTAATGGCCTCGGAAACGAACTCGTAATAGCGACGGGAGCGCGGGAGTGTCGAGATATGTAGGGTGAGTTATGGTGTGTGTCTTTTACGAGTTTTGATCTCGGGATTTTGAATATGTATGTGTGTGTGTGTATGTATGCCGCCGGTTTGTTTTAGAGCAAAATGGCTCGGTTTTTGGTGGTGTTTTGCTTAGGGTTTGTAGAGTAGGATGTTTAGGCTTTTTAAGGCTTTTTGTTTCAGCTTTTTTAAGGCTTAATTATGCTGAAAAAAGTCCCCTAATGGTGAGGATTAAGGGTGTATTTATAGAGTGGGGGGAGTTGGGTGAGTTGAGCTAATTTAGGAATGGTTGACCCTTTGATTTGATTATGCATTTTGAATTCTGATTTGGGCGCAATCTTCTAGAAGCTGAAATTGGCTGGTTTGTGTGACGGGTTCGTCCTTGACCGGGTTTTGACCCGGTCGCTAAAAGACGGGATTTATTTTTGGTGTCGGTTTTGGCCCAAATTAGTCTTATTTTGCTCGGAACGACCCACTGGGCCTGGATTTGAGGTCTGTTTTGTGAGATTATTACTCCGCTAAATGCCCACGTCGGATACTATTGATTCCGAGTCCGTATTCGAGCGTATTAAGTCACGTTAGCGTCCGATCATCATCGGGTGTTTTGTCAGGAACTGCTATAGACACTAGCAGGCAAAATGCGGGTGTCTACACATTCATATGCTTGTGGAGGCCATTTTCGAGCTAGACGTACCGCACGAAAAGTACTAGATTGTGGTTTTTATTGGCCTAGCTTGTTTCGTGATGCTCATGGCTTTGTTAAGACTTGTGACAATTGCCAAAGGAGCGGTAACATTTCACGTCGAAATGAGATGCCTCAAACCCCTATGATTTATTGTGAAATTTTTGATGTATGGGGTATTGATTTTATGGGCCCATTTCCCGTGTCTCATGGGTATTTGTATATTCTTCTTGCGGTTGATTATGTCTCGAAGTGGGTGGAAGCTAAACCCACTAGGACTAACGATTCTAAGGTTGTTGCATATTTTGTGAAATCTAACATTTTTTCTAGGTTCGGAATTCCCCGGGCTTTGATAAGTGATAGAGGCACCCATTTTTGCAATAGGACGGTTGGCGCATTGTTGAAGAAATACTTTGTTACTCACAAGGTGTCCACCGCTTATCATCCACAAACCAATGGGCAAGCCGAGGTGTCTAATCGAGAGGTGAAATCTATATTAGAGAAAACGGTAAACCCGAATCGGAAAGATTGGAGCAGGAGGCTCGATGACGCTTTATGGGCCTATAGAACGGCTTATAAGACTCCGATTGGTATGTCACCGTATCGATTAGTCTTCGGTAAGTCTTGTCACCTCCAGGTTGAACTTGAGCATAAGGCCTATTGGGCGGTGAAAAATTTTAATATGAGGATGGATGAATCGGGCTTGTATCGGAAATTGCAACTACAAGAGCTCGAGGAGATTAGGAACGAGTCCTATGAGAATGCCGCGATATTTAAAGATCGAACCAAATCATGGCACGATAAAATGTTGGCTCGGAAAACCTTCACCGTGGGACAAAAAGTGTTGCTTTTTATGTCCCGTCTTCGGTTATTCCCGGGAAAATTGCGATCCCGGTGGATTGGTCCGTTTGAAGACACACAAATATATCCACATGGAGCGGTCGAGATTCGTAGTTTCTCTACGGATAAGGTTTTTAAAGTGAACGGACATCGTCTTAAGCCGTATTATGACGGGTTTCAAAAGGAAACGATCGAGGAAATCGACATTTCCGACCCAATTTATGAAGATTGAATCCGTTCTCTTTACGCCGAGCCACGACGTTAACTAAGGCGCTTGTCGGGAGGCAACACGTCTTTTCTTTTCTTTTCTTTACTTTATTTTTCATTTTATTATTATTATTATTTTATTTCCCGTTATTTTAGAATAATTTTTTAAATTTTCTAATTAATTTTGTTTTTCTATTTTGTAGGTACAAGTCTTGGATATGAAATCGACGTAAGTCGATTTTATAACTCGAAAAAAAAAAAAAAAAAAAGAGCAATCGATTGTCGGGAGCTAAAACCGACAACCAAGCAACAGTAATCGAATATCGGGAATTGAATCGACCAAACAATTAGAAGCAGCTATCACAACAGCTACCCATGGCCGCTGGGCGCGGCCACCAACAGCCGCCGGCAGCGGAGGAGAAACAGGAGGTGGGTCGGGGTGCCGCTGGGAGACGAATATGTCCGCTGGGCGCTGTTGAAACCGGCCGCTGGGTGCGGCTGAAACCGGCCGCTGGCAGCGGCTGCTTTACGCTGTGGCTGCTGTTTGTGTTGTTGTCGGGGCTGCTGCGGCTGCTTCGTGCTAAGAGTCGGTCGAGCTTGGCTTGTTCCTGCTCGGTTCTCCACTTCTGGTGGTGGTTCAGCACAACGTTGTGGTGCTGCTGTTGTTGTTGATGTTGATATTCGAGTTTGAGCTTGGCTTGTTGATGGTGCTGGTCAGAGTTTGAGGTTGTCGTAATATTTGAGAAACAATGTTGTCAAGGTCTGTAATCTCTTCCTTCATTATATTTAATTTTTTTTCTCTCTTTATTCACCCTCTATTAAACCTTCCTTTCCTATTCTTACAAAAATTACTGCAACTTTTTCCTCCCAAAATCCCATCAAAACTCATTCAATTTGATTCAAACTTGTCCCAAATCAATTCCAAATCACTTATTTATCAATACCCATTACAATTCCTATCATTTTAACACATAATTTTACCCAAAAAGTCAAAAAAATCGAGTTTTTCTGCCCTCGGGTTCCAAAATCCGAATTTGATTTTTTTTACCAATTGGGGCAATTTCGATTCAAATTAATGTAAGGAGACCATCCATTCACTCATTTTCATCTTTCCGAGGTATAATTTTCATATTAATCTTTCGATTCTTTGAACTTTACCTCTTACCCATTAATTAGTAGCTTGAATTTTGCTTATTCTTGCTCAATTTTGGGTTTTCTTGCTCTCCTTGTGTTATTTGAATCGTTTTGTGTCTTTGATATTTTTGTTGTGATGGTGTGAAAATTTGAGTGATTGAATTGGTGAATTGTGAAGTGTAAAAAAAAGAAGAAAAAAATTGAGTGAATTGTGAGTGAGATTTTGTTGATCATTACTTGAGAGATGAGGAGAGCTAAAAGGAAAAATTACTCCACTACCGTTTCTACACCACCACCAAAAAAATCCAAAACCGCTACTAAAAAAGCTCAACCCAAACCCGTCCATCCTAAACATATTCCCGTTACCAAACCGTCTTGGTTAAGTAAAGCTCAAGACCCAATTTGGGATAGGTTATCTAAGAAGGAGATGAGGGGAACTCGATTTCTTTGTCGTTCTACTCTTGAGAAATTGGGGATGCTTGATGTCATGACCAAGCTAATGAAAAATGTGGGTTTAGAAGAATTTATGGAGAAGGGGGCTCATACTTATCGAAGGTATACACTTGAGTTCTTTTCCACCATTTCAATTTCTAAAAAAAGCACTAAGCTTGTACCTGCAATTAGCTTTAAATTAAACGGTAAAGCTCGTGAGTTAACTTATGAGAAGTTGAGGGAAGCTTTTGGTATTCGGGATATGTGTGAAAAGGAGTATGTGGGGGTGAGAGAGAGGGGGATTTGGTGGCAAGAGGTTACGGGGTTGCTTTTGGGTGGTAAATCCGGTGAGTTGAGTTCATGTATTCCTAACCCATGTCTTCGACTTGCTCATCGTTTGATTGTCAACTCATTCCTTTGTAAGGGGGAGCCTAACAAGCTTCCACACTCTCATTTTGGTTACTTGAGGGCTATGATGCCGGATGGCGAAGGTGTTCCCGATTGGGTTGGTCTTTTTGTTTCATCTAGCATAGCTTTGGGTACTAAGGATGGGGGGATTATAAATGGTGGTGGGTTAGTCACTCTCATTATGAATTACTTGAATATTGAAGTGGCGGAGGGGGAGAATCCGTTACTTGATAATTACCTCTTTGATATTCCTTGTTTGATTCACGCTAAGATGTTACGACCTCGCATGAAGGTAAAAGGGTCTTATTATTATCGATGGGGTAAGAATCATGATTCTTATCTACAATTACCAAGACCCGAGGATGATCCTTTGGTCTATGGTGAAGTTTCGGAAGATTTCTTTGTTCCCCGAGATCGTGACATTGATGATGATGAGGAAGAGGAGGAAGAGGGAAGTGATGACGATGTTGAGAGTGAGGATGAAAGTGATGAGGATGGTCAAGCTCATGAAAAAGGAGAAGGCGCTCGGGTGAAGAATAAAAGTGTAAATGAAGAGAGAAGTTGTGAGAAGAGTAAGAGTATGGATGCTTTGGAGGGGGCGAATAATGAGTTAGAAGTGGATCGAGAAGCTTGGTTTACAAAGATAGATGCTTGGTGTGCCTCAACCGATGCTATGATTCATGACATGCGTGCACGGTTGGAGGAAACTCATGCCGCTACTTTGGAGACTAGAGACTTGATGAGAACTTTGTCTCGTGCTCTCTTAGCACGGTTCCAGGACGCTCGACCACCATTGTCCGAGATCCTTGGCGAGATTGAGGGGCAAGCTACCACCTCTAAGGAAGATGACATCGGGGATTCCCCCGACACTTGATTGCTTGGTATGTTCCTTCTTCTCATTTTCTATGTCTTTTTCTTTAATTTTCCTCACATTGAGGACAATGTGGAGATTAAGCGTGGGGAGTGGAATATACTTGTATATATGTAATTTCATATTTAAAAAAAAAGTAAAAAAAAAAAGAAAATAAAAAGAGAAGAAATCGAAAATAAAATTGAAAATAAAAAAAAAGAAAAAGAAAAAGAAAAAGAAAAAAGAAACCCGACTAGGTGAAAACTCGCAAGGGCGAGAGCCTAGGCAAAAATGGGTATATGGCCGAGGACGAAGTGAAAACCCGAAAGGGCGCTCCGGGTAAAATGAAGAAACGAGAAGCGTGCCATGAGAGTAGAAGTGAGGAATAAAAGCTAAATCGAAAACCCGCAAGGGCGGGCGGTTTAGGCAAAATGAGGGATTAGAAAAAAAAAATCATTATTTTGATTACTATTTTTGCTATTTCTTCATGATTCGGGAGTCATAAGGAGGTTAGAAGGGTGATTCGGGTTTAGGATCATCTTAGAGTTGGAGTGATAAGTGGATGTCAACTACATGTTTTTATTTGTCAACCATTTTTCTGTAGTTGGTGTTGTGATTTTTTGTGTGTGAGCGGGCATTGATTGTAGTATGGTCTTGGTGAATAGGTTATTTTATTCCTTTGACCATATATATTTTTTTGAGAGGGATGTTATAAGGAGGGGGTGTGAGAGATGAGAGTAGTTGTTGGTTGTATCAAGCTACCTACGCTTCGCTGCATAGACCTTGTGGAGAATCGTTATTTTGATTTACTTTACTCGAGGACGAGTAAAGGTCTAAGTGTGGGGATGTTTGATTAGTCTAGTTTAGTAGGGATTAATAAGGGTCATTTAGTTGACTATTTTGTAGTTTTGGATGTGTTTTGAAGGATTTTGGTCCATATGTCCAAATTGATGGGTTAATGTAATAGAATGTGTAATTAGGTGGATTAAAGGGTGAAAAGTAATATGGGTAGTAATTGAAACGTTTATTAGGGTTAAAGTGTCAACAATCCTTTGGAAGTGAAGACAAATCAAGCCCAAAAGTGAAAGTGGAAGCCCAGACCAAGTAGAAGGAAGAAGTGGAGAATTTCTAAAATCCGCTGCCAGCGGAATTTCTTGCCAGCGGATTTCCAAAAATCCGCTGCCAGCGGCAGAACTTTATGCATAGGATTCCTTCTTGGATTCCTTTTCGCATAGGATTCTTTCTCTAGTCTTTTGTTCTTCTTCTTTACTCACCTATTTTATTCTTCTTCTTCATTATGAAGCATTTTATGAGGCTTTATGAGCCATTGATGAAGATGCTCCATGGATGACTATATAAAGAGGGGAAAGTTCACCATCACATTCATCATCCAACACATCAATCATCACTTGTAATTCTCAAAAACACATAGTTTCTATCGTATTTTCTAGCTTATTTTTGCAAGTAGTTCATTTGTATGGAGGGCTAAGTTTTCATCTTGGAACAAGTTATTGAAGCCTTTCAAGTTTAAGGAATTGTAAGACTCGTTTCTATTTTGCATTATTATTAGAATAACAAGTTTAATTTATAATAATTCTTGGTTTGTTAATTCATCTTCTAGTTTGATCACCTAGTTGTTGTTATTGATAAATCATTGCTAGATAGTTAAATGAATCTTTTGTTTGTTTAACTATGTCCGAGTAGCGAATATAATTCACCAATTTGTATGCTTTTCATCGTTGTTGAGTTATAAGGATTAAACTTGTATGAAATAAAGTGATACCGCTTGAGTAATCATTCTTCATCTTTGCTAAATTCCATCGTTCTAATCTACATATTGATATGATTTAGACGCTTAATTTAAATTGACAATATCGTAAGGGTTATTTGAGTATGCTTCTCATATCTTATAACTATTAATAAGTGGAATTGGAAGTCGATTAAACTTCATAGAAAAGTATTCTTATATAAAGTGTAAAGTAGAAGAGTCAATGATCAATTCGTTAAACTTGATGGTGGATATTGCTTGGTCCAAGTACTTTTCTCATATTTGTTAGATCGTTTATTCGTATTAGTTTATTTTATTTTGTTATTTTATTTTGTTAGTTTATTAGACTTAGAGTAATCATTCACACATAAATCCCCCCATATTGGTTACTAATTTATATAGATTTATACACACTTAAAACAACATAATCACCTTCCTCGTGGGTTCGACCCCTACTTTCATTAACTACTAGTTTGTGTTAGAAGTGGATTAAAATTGTAATTTGGAGACTCACGACAAGTCTAGCCAGCACCTAGAGGATAAGTGCTCTCCGCAAGGCAAGTGGGGTCTTGCGACAAAACTGTGGATGCAACCGGACACAAAAACACATAAACAAACAAGCACACAAACAAACACACAAAAGGTTGCACCCAAAAGAAAATAAATACCGCTTCCCTCAAACAAGCGGTGAAAGAAGCACCGGTTTAGGACTCAAGGCAAGTGACAACGTTCCCAAGCTAGCAATACAAACCAAAATGGACAAAACCCTAATAGTATGACGACAAAGCAATAAAAACGTTGGTAACTTACCTTGGTTCCTCCTAACCTTCTAAGAACATACCACGGGACGATCGGCGGGATGGAAAAAGGACGAACCACGGTGTTAGTCGACACTGTAGGTAAGTGAGACCCCGCCCCCTTTAGCAATGAGCCAAGAGGGTCGTCCCATGTCCGAAACCGCTTAACTAGTCCAAGTAAAAAGTGGAAATGATTGCAAAATGAGGGAAGACCGACCATTACCGCTATCATCCTTCCTAGGGACTCGGTCCTTTGGTAGGCTCTTCACGGTAATAGTCGGTAAAAGGCTTATTTTGTGAGGTGTGAGGTTTCTATTTTTGTGAGACAATTTTCTTTTGGCATTTTCTTCTTCTTTTGCATTTTTGCTTTGTTTTGCCATGCCATTTCTTTTTCTTCTTTTCTATTTTCTTTTTGGCTTTTGTGCCTTTTCTTTTTCTTCATTCTTTTCTTTCTTTCTTTTTCTTTTCTTTTTCTTTCTTTTTCCTTGTGTAACAAGAGAGAGAGAGCTCAACAAATTGCAATTTTATTTGGTGGATATGTGTAGGAGGTAGGTGAATGGGTAAGTCGGGACGGGCCCTTCCCTTCAAACCCACAAAAAGGGAAAAACTTGGACTAGTCGAGCAAATTTCAAACATGATCACCTAGGGGACGGGACTCGGCAACCAAGGCCTTTTCACACCGTGGGTGGTCAAAATGGTCAAATGCAAATCCCGTAGTAAATCCCTAGTAAGCTAGGTGGACTCAAGGTAAAAGACCAACGAATTCATTGATTTAGGGTCATTCTACTAGACTAAAGTCCAAGACTCGATTTATACTACTAGAAAGGGAAAGCAAACACGTGCACACTAGCCTCTAAACCGGGTTTTCGAAAACCTTTTTACACACACAAGACACACTAACACAACACAAAACGAAGACACGACGAAAACGAAAGAAAAAGAGATAAAGGGCCACAAAACAAAAACAAGCAAAACAAACAAACAAACAACACAAACACCACCCTGAGCTTCCAAATAAGCCACCAACCAACACCAAACTTCACAAAGCTCCTCCCGAGCACACAACATCACAATATCCTCCAAACTCCACAAGAGATAAGGAAGAAGAAGGGATAAAGATGTTACCGGAAGTCTTGAAAGCTCCCCAAAGCTATCGGTGATTCAAAAAACCTATAAGGAAAAAAAGAGGCAAAACACGCACAACACAACAAATACACGATACAACGACATAAAAGGAAAACACATAAAAGGAAAATCTTTTTGATTTTTATGAAAAATTTTCAAATTTTTAGGGTTTTTAAAGATTTTTTTTTTCGAAAAACTTCGAAAATAAAACTAACTACGATAGAATATCGCTCCCCCACACTTAAGCCGAGCAATGTCCTCATGCTCGACCGTAGTGCATGGGAGCACAAAAGAAAAGAAAAGAAACTACGAAAATAAAGCTAAAAATCAAAAATAAAGTGGAGAAAATGGTAGAAAGTGTCCGGCCGGGGTGTAGTCAAGTCACCGTGGGCCGAGACAAGAAAAGATATGGATGGGGGAAGAAATAAAAAGAAAGAAATAAAAGGAAATGGGAGGGGAGGACTAGGTGTAATCAAGTCACCTAGCCCGGATTCCGCCTAAATCCGACTAAATCCTCAAAAAAAAAAAGTGAAAATCTTGTAAAAATAGGATTTTGAAAATGACTCTCGATGAATTTGGATTTTGAAATGACTCTCGATGTAGTCATGTCATCGAGAGTCGGGAGCAAGGAGTACCAAGGCCCCGAGGGCCACCATGACACAAATGATAAGGGGAAGGGAATAAACAAATGAAGACAAGTTATAAAAACGGAAAAGAGAGGATAGTTGCCGTACCATACGGTTAGCAACTCACTCGCTCCATCGTCTCATAAATCAACATCGGCATGTTGCTAGTCGTTGTCGTTGTTATTCCTTCCCAATCGCGATACGGTTGCATGGTTGGGTCATAAAGGTAAAATGGGGTGGGTTTTGATGTGAAAGTCGGTTTAAAGTGAAGTGAAAGTGAGGTGAAAATGTTTATGTGAGGTGTAGGGGTCATATAATGAGAGTAAGGATATGTAGGGAGGTTGGGAGGGGGTATAAAGTGGTAGGGTGGGCTCAAACGACGAAGAAAAGGCCAAAGGAGGAACAAGGGGTCCATCCCGGTCGGGATGGGTGGTCCCGGTCGGGATGACCCTCTCGTCCCGGTCGGGAAGCCATCGTCCCGATCGGGATGAGTTGTCAGTAGACCCATCTTTTGTGCACCTCATCCCGGACGGGATGACATCCTTCTCGGTCGGGATGGGCCTTCCATCCCGGACGGGATGACCTCTTCTAGGCCGGGAAGAGTCTCCTAACCCTCTATAGCTCCCAAAAGCTTGTTCCAAGCTTCAAAAACCGACTTTCCTTCACAAGATCCAAGCTCCAACATTAACCCTTCCTTCCTAGGTGACACTTTCACTTCACACCTATCACAATAAACTCAAATACACATCAAATTCCCTCCCTCACCTCGCTCATTAATAATCCAAATAATCGAGAAATTCACAAAACCAAACAAACTACAAGGGAAAGAGATATATACAAAGAGACGGTTCTTGTGGAACTCCGTCAAACCAAGGATGGTGCATTCTTCAATCTTTTTCAACAAGAACAATGATTAGTTCCATCTCCATCAAGGGCACAAAGAAACAAGTCGAAGGCCCTATGAAAGTCTTCAATCGAGCTTGAGATATAAGAATCCAAAAACCAAGGCTCTTCATGACCTTGTCCCGATGTTCCCGGGGCATCCCGATCTTGTAAGTTCAAAGGCTTGAACTTATAATTTTGATCCTTCGGGATATACCCAAACATCCACCGGTCCTCATGTGGCCCCAAGGGAGGCTCATCTTCCTTCTTACCTTTCAACTTGTCATCAAGCCCATTATGTGGGCACTCATCCTCTCCAATCTCGGAGTCATCATCTTCAAGTTCACAAGAGTTCTTTTTCAAGCTTTGTCCCGACTCTCCCCCTAGATCAATGTCCTTCGCGGCTTGGATCATATTGCATGACTCATCGTTGGTGGGCGAAGTGTTACCTTGGAGGTCAAACACTAGCTTCTCTTCGCCTAACTCGAAGGTGATCCTACCATTCTTCACATCGATCATAGCACCGGCGGTGTGTAGAAATGGGCGCCCAAGGATAATGGGAGTGTTGGAATCTTCCGGCATATCGAGCACGATAAAATCGACCGGAATGAAGAACTTGCTGATTCTCACCGGCACATCCTCTAGCATCCCCAATGGTCGGTTGAATGAGCTATCGGCCATTTGGAGTGTAATAGAAGTACTTTTAAGCTCTTTCATCCCAAGTCGGCAACAAATGGAATAAGGAATGATGCTCACACTCGCACCCAAATCACATAATGCTCTTTCGATCTTGTAGTGGCCTATGGTGCAAGGGATCGAGAATCTACCCGGATCCTTCAACTTTGGAAGCGTAGAACCTTGAATGAGCTCGCTCACCACCCTTGTGAACGCAATGGTCTCTTCCTTGTCGATGGATCTCTTGCTAGCCAAGATTTCTTTCATAAATTTTCCATATGCCTGGATTTGGGTAAGTAGCTCGGTGAATGGGACAATAACATCTAATTTCTTCACAATGTTAAGGAACTTTTCATATTGAGAATCTACCTTGGTCTTCATTTGCCTTGTTGGGAAAGGCAACTTGATATGGAACTTATTTGGCTCAATCGGGGTAGACTCCTCAAATGATACTTTCCTTTTGCCCTTGTCTTTTTCTTGTAGTGGGGGAAGCTTGTCTTCTTGGGGTCTCTCGATCTCCCATAAGACTTGCTCCTCTATTGGATTTCCCAAACTTTGGTCTTCTTGAATTGGAGACATAGCTTCTCTTGTTGGCTCTCGCTCATTAGGGGGTGGGGGAGGGTTATAAGATGAACCACTCCTTGTGGTAATGGCATTCACATGCTCGAATCTTGTCATTTCGCCTTGAGGAGGTAGTTGCCCCCTTTGTCTCGAGGAGCTTCCCGAAGCAAGTTGAGATATTTGAGTCTCAAGCATCTTCAAATGAGTTTTTGTCTCCTTGTTTTCATTTAAGATTTGAGCTATGATCTCTTGTTGTGATCTTTGTGTCTCCAATTGACTCCTTTGCATTTCTTGAGTACTCCTTTGCATATCCATAATTTGCTTTTGCATGTTGAAATCTCGAGGTGGAGATTGTGGATTATGCGGAGTGTCGGTGATGGCAAGAGGAATGCCATAGTCATGAGTAGGAGATCGGCTCCTAGGCTTGCTTTGTTGTTGTTGACTTTGAGTTGCTTGTTGTTGACGGTTCCCTTGGAACCCATGAGAATTGCCTTGATTAAGGCCTTCATTGTTGCCATGGTTGTGGTTTTGATACCCTTGGTTGAAGTTCCCTTGTTGGAACCCTTGATTGTTGTTGTGGAAGGTGCCTTGGTTATTTTGATTGAAATTGTTGAAGGGCCTTGAGTTGCCTTGATAACCTTGGTAACCTTGATTGTTGTCCCTTAAGGGAGGTGGAACATAGGGACGAGGTTGCATAGCTTGTTGTTGAGGGACTTGATTGGAAGCTTGGTATTGATTGGAATAGGAAGCACCTTGCTTGAACGCTTGAAAGGCATTCACTTGCTCAATACTCCCTCGACAATGCATAGGCTCATGACCAACGACTCCACAAGTGTCACACATCCCATAATAAGGCAAAGGAGGTGCCAATCCTAAAGCATTCACTTCTTGAATTGAGTGTTGGTTGGAGGAACTAATGCTTTGAACTTGAGTGAGGTGGCCTTGGAGCTTCTTGTCAATGGTCTCCATGTGTGTCTTCAATTGAGCTCCAAGGTCAATGCCTAATTGAGTAATAGCATCAACCTCGTGCCTACCCCCTCGATTTGCCTTCCTAGGCCTTGAGTATCGAGAATTATGAACCGCCATCTCCTCGATTCTTGCCCATGTTTGGTCATCATCGACCTCGGTGAACCTACCATAGGAGCCCATGTTGAGTATAGTTCTTGAGTCCTCATAAAGACCATTCCAAAATTGTTGGACTAAGAACCATTGTGAAAGTCCATGGTGGGGGCACGATCTCACCAAAGATTTAAACCTCTCCCAAGCTTCATAAAGGCTCTCTTCATCCCGTTGTTGGAAACCGGTGATGGAGGCCCTAAGCAAATTAGTCTTTTCCGGAGGGTAGAATGTTTGGTAGAACGCCAATGCAAGCTTCTTCCAATTGTCGATGCCCATGGTTGCCCTATCAAGACTCTTGATCCATTGCTTTGCTTTTCCAATTAATGAGAATGGAAATAATACCCATCGGATTTGATCTTGTGTAACCCCGGGTTGAGAGATAGCGTCGCAATAATCGGAGAAAGTCTCCATGTGTTGGTGCGGGTCTTCGGTGGGCAAACCACTAAATTGATTCCTTTCCACAAGTTGGATGAAGTGAGTCTTGGCCATAAAATTTCCGGCATAAGCGGCCGGTAGAGCATTCGGTCCCGGCAAGACATCTTCCGTAAATGTAGAGTGAGATGAAAACTTAGGAATTATTGGACGTAAGGGAGATGGTGGTGAAGACGGAGTTGAAGTAGATGTAGAGGGGGAACTAGGACTAGAATATCCAAAGGGTTTGGTGAAATTCCCTTCGGCCGTCTCTCGAGTTGCTTCCTCAAAATCGTTTCCTTGAGCTTGCTCTTGATGAGTATTGCTTGCACTTGGTTGAGAGATTCTAACCCGGTTAATCGTCCGTTGGCGAAAGGCTCGAAAAAGTCTTTCCGGCTCTGGATTAAAGAGAAAGAAGTCGCCTCCCCGCCTAGGCATACACTACACACTTGAGCAAACGTGAGAACACCTAGTGCTTTATGGGCACTAGGTAACGACAATAAACAAGCACAATCGAAAGACAAAGAGAAAAGAAGGAGAATTAAAACTAATGAAACAAGAAAAATCTAGAGAATATGGACAAGAGATGATAGAAGGGCACAAAGAAGGGTAACTAAGTCTAGCTATAAGCAAACTAAGTCTAAACAATGCACCGTCCCCGGCAACGACGCCAAATTGATGGTGGGATTTGTCGTGGATCCCACCGATCAAATAATAACCAACTAGACCTAACGGTAGTTAGGGTAAGTCGGGTCGTGTCCACGGAGATGGTGTTGCAAGGTTTAGACTAGGTTGGCCTAAAACGAGACTAAGTCACAACAAACACAAAGAACTACTAATTGATGAATTATGATGAGAGGAGAAGAAGGAAGTGGACTACCAATGAACTAGGGTTAAACAATGCTAAACAATGCTAATGATTGAAATAACAAGTAAACTAGAATAAACGATGAATAAACAAGAAGTTGAATCAAATATGGAAGGAAGTGGGTTAGGTCGGGTTCATAAGAATAGTAGGGTAATTGTGTTGATCATGGGTATGGGTGTCTCCTAGTGCTAGAGTCGGTCCGGGCTCTCGCTACTTAGACCGATGTCAAGGTGGGTCCGGGCTCTCGCTACGTAGACCCTAGTCCGCACTCTCGTGACTACGACTATCCTCAACATGATCACATACTAGACAAACAATGATAAGATGAGTACAAGTATGGGAAGCATGACCACTACTACTCACACAAGCATATCAACAAACACATAGAGTGCCCAATATGTGACTAACAACAAAGATTCACTCTTTACCCCTAATCAAACCCTAATCACCCATATTCTACCCTTAATCCCTCTACTAACCCACAAGTAATCTACTCACTCATAATCAAGAAGAAACAAACAACAATAAGAGGAAACAACATCATAACCCTAATATCCATTAACAAGAACAATATGAACAATAACAAGGAACACCAAATAAAGATTCAAACTTGAATAAATAAACAAGAACAAGAGTAAAGAAAGTTATACCAACAATAGGATGATGAAAAAGAAGCAATCTTGTATAAATAAGAACCCAAATTAATCCCAAGGTTGTCAAGCTTGGAGAAATCTTCAAATATCTAGGGTTAATTACAACTAGATTAAACTAGGTTTAACTAAGGATTAAAGAGAGATTAAAACTAATGTGAGGAACTAAATCTAGGGTTTATAACTTGTAGAGAGGCTTAAAAGAGTCTAGGGTATGATAGGATACATAAACAAGACAAGAGGGAAGTATTTATAAGGTTACAAGAATGAGGGAGGATGAAATAAAGAGATGCGTGTTACAGCCTGTTGGTCCCGACCGGGACGGGATCATCCCGACCGGGACGGCCTGTCATCCCGACCGGGACGGGTTGGTCCCGACCGGGACGGCCTGTCGGTGGCCTCTTCAAATGTGCACTTCATCCCGGACGGGAAGAGGCCATACCCGTCGAGGATGAGTCTTGTAGGCCTCCAATATGATCTTTAAGGTTCCTCCTTGCTTCACATGGACTTCTCATCGATTCTCGGGACTCGGGATCGGATCTCGGAGGCTCGGGATTGGGTCCCATGGTCTCGGGGTCGAATCCAAGGCATCGAGTGATCGTTCCTTCACTTCGTTGGCTCCGAAAAGTGTGTGTATTGAGTCGGAATCGCTCCAACTCTTCATGAATGGTCTCGGGAACCTGAAACGAACTAGAGGAAGCATAAGTAGCCCATAAATCACTCCCAAGGAGCGATTCCACAAGGAAAATGGGACCAAAACACTACAAAATAGGCACTACAAACTACACTTATCAACACCTCATACAAAAAGAATACACCAAATCGGGTATTCACAGATATAGGGACTAACTATACTTATGCCTTACAAAGGCTATCTTCAAAGGGTCTGATCCAACCGATAGGCCCGATGCCCGAGCTTCCAGTAGAAAAGAGGCCCAAAAGTTACAACGCCCAGGCCTACTGCCAATATCATCGTGGTAATGGGCATGATACCGAAAAGTGCTGGAAACTGAAGCATCTAATCCAGGACTTGATCGAGAGCGGGAAGATCCCGTTGCCCGGAGACAAGCCGAGCAACAAAGAAAACCCGTTCAGTGCCCACGCAATATTCACCGGTGAGGTAATCGACTGTTCTCACCTCATCTCCCCCTATATCCCACAAATCACCGGGATATGGTTCGATGACGAGGATGATGTGTACTTAACCAAAGGGGAAGTTGTCCCCATCACCCTTGAAGAGGTCCGAAAGGCTAAATCCAAAGCCTTAGCCACTCACCACCTCGCCGCAGCTGGGCGTTCTATTCCTACATCTGTCACTGAACCTGCCAGGACGGAACCTTACCTTGAAGAACAAGAGGGTTTGAGCTGATCTAACCATATGGCAATTACTGGTTAGCTCACAAGCTCATCGGGAGGCACTGACTAAGGTTCTCGATGAAATCAAGGTCGACTCACAGGTTACCCCTTCTGAAATGGTAGCCACGATCATGCCTTATCTCAAGGGCAAGTCCAAGGAAGAAGGCCCACTCATCACCTTCTCCGAGTCAGATCTGCCAGCATTCGGGCCCAATCATAATCTGGCCCTATACATTACGGTCATTTACCAAGGGAAGTACCTCCCAATGACCCTTATTGACGATGGGTCCGCTGTGAATGTCCTACCTCTAAGGACCGCCAAAGCTCTTGGCATCACCGATGCCGACTACCTCCCGACAGCACAGACTATCCAGGCTTTTGACGGAAGCCCAAAGCCAGTGAGAGGGGTCGTTAAATTAACAATAATAATGGGCCAAATCGAGAAAGAGTTGTAGTTCCAGGTGATTGATGTCACCTCATCTTTTAACTTACTATTAGGAAGGCCTTGGATCCACGCAGTCAAGGCCGTATCCTCCACTCTTCACCGAAAAGTCAAGATGCCGCTTCAGGACGGCATCATCACACTAGAGGCTACTCCAATTATCGTGGCAAGTTGCAATGCTACGGGCCGGGCCGACCCACGAGGGTTTGATTTCGTGGGCATGATCGAAGAAGAGTATCTCTTTAGGCCCTACTTCACAACTAGCATCGACACAATGCTACAGAATCTAGGCTATCTACCGGGAGCTACCTCAAGGCCGTATCTTCCAGCTGGGAAGATCATTGAGGTCCTAAATGATGGCAAATCACATTTCGGATTGGGGTATGCTATAACCCCGGAAAACGTGGTTCGGTCCGGCATTCACAAGGCCATCGACATTTCCGAGGGTACTTACATAGGCCCTTATAGCCCGAAGTTAACAGATTACTTCGTCACCCCAGTTTTTGGTGTCATTCAAGTGGGCCTCTACCAGCCCACCATCACATATCCCGAGACCAAAACGGCTCGGGAATGTAATTTCATCCCCGATGACATATTTGCCCTCCTTCAAGCTGAGTCCAAGGAAGGGGAAAACAACGCCGAGCCCCTGCTGGGGCTCCTATTTGGAGAAGACAAAGCCGTCCCTGCTCCAAAGGATGACTTGGTCAATCTGATCCTCCGCAGCGATCGACTCGACCCAACTAAGCTAATCACCGAAGTTGGTGCAGACACAGGAAAAAGAGCCTGGAGGAAGACCATCAAGTGGACCGACAGTCAAGGACAGGTCTACAAGCTGACCACCGGCGAGGGAGACATGCCGGATACCGAGTCAGAGTCGGAGTCTGAGTCCGAGTCTAGAGGGTCTGGTGCTAGAATCGAGTCTGTAACCCCTCTTCCCTTATCCACTGAGGTCTCGGGGCCTGTCCCAAGACCTCTCCCTATCCCGCCGCTGACCAACGATCAGATGGCCGCTCTTTTCGAGCTTTTCACAAAATTTACCATTAATAATAATAACGAAAACCGTTCTGCTTACGACTTGTCTTATTTCCAAAATTTTCTCAATTTCAAAAATTTTATATGCAATGACATTGAGAAGCCCGACGAACAGGTACCTCTACCTCCACATCTGATCGAGCAGCTCGAACAAAGGGAGTACCGAGATCCGATAATTGAAGAAACCGAGTCCATCAACGTGGGAACCACTTTAGAGCCCCAGATGCTTAAGTTGGGCCTATCCTTAGGTCCAGATGAGAGAAGACAA
Source organism: Agrostemma githago (assembly GCA_958450325.1). NCBI lineage: Eukaryota > Viridiplantae > Streptophyta > Magnoliopsida > Caryophyllales > Caryophyllaceae > Agrostemma > Agrostemma githago. The sequence continues at coordinate 54,119,710 of OY288240.1, forward strand.
TTCACAGACCTCCTCCAGGAGTTCAAAGACGTTTTCGTATGGTCCTACAAGGACATGCCGGGTATAGACCGGGAAATAGCTGAAAACCGAATACCCATCAAAGATGGGTGCAAATCGGTAAAGCAAAAACTCCGAAGACTGAAGCCCGAATGGTCTCTCAAAGTCAAAGAAGAGGTAGACAAGCAATTCAAAGCAGGCTTTATACAAGTGTCTGAATATCCAGACTGGGTTGCAAACATCGTCCCGGTACCCAAGAAGGACGGCAAGGTGCGGGTATGCGTAGACTTCCGGGACCTTAACAAGGCTAACCCAAAAGATGATTTTCCGTTACCACACATCGACATACTGGTGGATAACACGGCCGATCATGCCCTTCTATCGTTCATGGACGGGTATGCCGGATACAATCAAATTAAAATGGCAGAAGAGGATATGAGTAAGACCACCTTCATTACACCTTGGGGTACTTACTGTTACACTGTTATGCCATTTGGGCTCATCAATGTCGGGGCCACTTATCAACGGACCGCCACTACTTTACTACATGACATGATGCACAAAGAAGTGGAGGTCTATGTGGATGATATGATCGTTAAGTCCAAAGATCGAAGCGGGCACATTGCGGCCCTAAGAAAATTCTTCACCTGGCTGCGCAAATACAACATGAGGTTAAACCCTCAAAAATGCAGCTTCGGGGTAACATCGGGCAAATTACTGGGCCATATCGTTAGCCAACGCGGCATCGAGGTCGACCCAGCTAAAATCAAAGCCATCACCGAGATGCAACCACCCAAGACCGAAAAAGAAATACGGGGGTTTCTCGGGAAAGTCCAATACATCAGCCGTTTCATTTCAAAATTAACCATGGTATGTGAGCCCATTTTCAAAAAACTGAAGATAGGGGAACGGGTACTGTGGGACGACAAATGTCAAGCGGCTTTCGATAAAATCATGGAGATTCTGTCTGCACCGCCAGTATTGATGCCACCTCAACCCGGTTTTCCTTTGTCGTTATACCTAACAACGACCGAGACAGCCATGGGGGCTATGCTGGCCCAGACAATCGACTCAGAAGAACGGGCTATTTACTACATCAGTAAAAAGTTCCTCGAATATGAATGCAAATACACAACGCTCGAAAAGACGTGCCTAGCTCTGGTTTGGGCCACTAAAAAGCTCCTACATTACATGCTTAGTCACGAGGTACATGTATTATCCAAAATGGATCCTATCAAGTACTTGTTCGAGAAGCCCATCCTCAACGGCAGGATGTCTAGATGGACTTTAATGTTATCTGAGTTTGACCTCAAGTTTGTACCATTAAAAGCCATCAAAGGCCGGGTAGTGGCTGAGTTCCTCGCCAATAGCCCGATATCTGAAGAGGACCACACCGACACTTGGGCCTTCCCTGATGAAGACATATTCCATACTGACACCGAAACATGGGATTTGTATTTTGATGGAGCATCCAACTTTCGAGGATTCGGGGTCGGAATCCTGCTAATTTCACCACGAGGGGAACACACTCCTTTATCCATCAAATTGGACTTTGACGTGACCAATAACGCAGCCGAATACGAAGCATGCATTCATGGGTTGCAAGTCGCCGCTGATTTGGGGGTAACAAACCTCCGGGTCCACGATGACTCATCATTGGTCATCAATCAGGCTCTCCAAAAATGGAAAACTCGGAACGCCAATCTCATGGCTTACTAAGCACGGGTAAGGGTTCTCGAGAAACAATTCCAAAAGGTAGAATACATTTATCTGCCCCGAGAAGAAAATCAATTTGCAGATGCACTTTCCAAATTAGCATCTCTACTGAACATCCCGGATCACCTGACCAGCATGCCAATCTGTGTCGAAAGACGGTCCGAGCCGGCGTATGTACACGCCATCCAGGACATCGAGCTAGCCGACCCAGAACCTTGGTATCAGTCAGTCCTAACTTACTTGGCAACGGGAGAATATCCCCCGGGAACGGAAAACCGGGCCAAGAAGGCCTTGCGAAGATTGGCAACCCAATTTGTTCGCACGGATGACGGGCCGTTGTATAAAAAGACGGCACAGGGGGCTCTTCTCCAATGCATCGACAAAATACAAGCCGAAAAGGTTATGGCCGAAGTACACGATGGTGGAAACGGTCCGCATATGAACGCCCATATGCTCGCCCGAAAAATCATGAGGTTCGGGTACTATTGGAACACCATGGAAACAGACTGTCAGTTGTATGTCAAACACTGCCATAACTGTCAGATCTTTGCCAATGTACAGCATATGCAATCCTCCCTCTTATATACCATGACATCACCATGGCCATTTTCGACGTGGGGTATAGACATAATTGGAAAGGTGCATTCTTCCGGGACGGGAGGTCATTGCTTCATTTTGGTGGCCATCGACTACTTCACCGAATGGGTCGAAGCTGAGTCATACCGTGTCTTGAACGCCAAGCACGTGGCCAAATTCATCCAAAACAAGATCGTATGCCGGTATGGGATCCCTCATGAATTTATTAGTGATCACGGGACCCACTTTCAAGCTGAAACTACCACATTGCTGGCAAAGTATAAAATTCAAAGGCATACATCTTCGCCTTACCGACCTCAAACAAATGGAGCGGTAGAAGCGGCCAATAAGACAATTGTCACCATACTTAAAAAGATGGCTGAGAATTACCGGGACTGGCCCGACAAAATACCCTTTGCTCTATGGGGATATCGAACCTCGATCCGCACCACAACCGGAGCAACCCCGTATTACTTGACATAGGGAATGGAAGCGGTCCAACCAGTCGAGCTAGAAGTACCATCCCTCAGGATTTTACTTGAAAGCCAAGTACCTGAAGCAGATTGGGTCCAAGCCCGATACGATTCGCTAGTCCTTCTAGACGAACGGCGATCACGGGCGCTCAACAATATCCAAATATATCAAAAGAGGATCCAACGGGATTTCAACAAAAGGGTTAGGCCCAGAAACATCAAAGAAGGGGATCTGGTCCTAAAATCGGTTCGTGCCTTACTACCGGTTGACCCAAGGGGTAAATTCAAACCCAACTGGGCTGGGCCGTACTTAGTCAAGAAAGTCCTATCAGGAGGAGCGGTGATGCTGACAGACTTGGACGGGAACGAATTTGTCAACCCAACAACCTTGGACCAGCTGAAGCGCTACTACCCATAAACCCATCTCAATGTCATTTGCAAAAATTTATAAAAATTTGTCTTTTTATAAATTTTCAAAAAATTATAGACAAGTCAATAAGTTAGAATTAATTATTCTACCGTCACACATCTCGAATTAATAATCTTGATGTATTTCGAAAATTGCAAAAATCAATCAAATCAATTTTGAACTACGTTTGGTTTGATTCCGCTAATTGTGGATACGTAGGCAACCCCTCAAAAGGGTACAACCACTGCAATAAACGAAAAGACGGGAACAGTATTCTTTAATACGTCTTTATTAAACCGATAAACTCGGGAATTACAAAAAAAAACGGCACACACCCAAAAAATAATAATAATATTCAAATAATAAAACAAGGAGACTAATATCCCGGCATCTTGCCCTTTCCCTTGTCCTTAAGGTCGCGCGGTGCCCGAGGTCGTCGGGGCGGGGACGAATGTTCCCGGATCACAAGGGGAACCTCCTTAGCACGAGCCCGCTTCTTCGACGACGGGTCTTCTACCACAGTATTCTGTCCAATGCGAGCCCGCACGTGCTCGGGTAATCTATCCCGTGGGCCAAGTCGGTCCTGCACGGGTAGTTTTGGGCCTAGTCTCCTTTCCAAGTCAGTCTGAGGGCTCACCTTCCCCCAAGTACCTTTAGCACCGGACCCTCCAGCTTGAGTCTTGGTTTTCTTCTTTTGTCTTGACATAAGACGGACTAGGGTAGCAGGAGTGTCTCCTTCGTCAAAAAAGCCCCTGTTGTCTTTAGCTTGCTACCTTCGCAGCAGATCGAAAGCTTCATCAACCTTCAGAGCGGCTCGGGCTTTAGCATCGCCTGCTTTGGTCCACTTCGTGTAAGAGTCTGAAACCCAGATCGAGTGGCGAGATTTGACAACGGGCCAAGTATGCCGTGTGTACCATCTTTGCATCCAGGTATCACACATTATATCAGTCAGTTGGGTAGGGTCACTCACAACTGCTTCGACTTCAGGGATTCGCTGGGTCCATCCATACTGCCTTAGTATGCGATCCGGATAAAGAAGAACCGTTTGCCTGAAAGATAATATCACCTGATAACGGGCTCTGTCCCTCGGGTCCAAGCCGGTCCAAAGGTAGATGGGCCACCACGGAACTACCCATCGAATTAACGGACCACCATGGAAAGACAAAACCTCGTCCCAATACTTTTGCGTAATTTGACGAGAAAAGTCAATGGCACGTGATAAGTGTAGCTTGTAGTGCCTATTTCGTAGTGTTTTGGTCCCATTTTCCTTGTGGAATCGCTCCTTGGGAGCGATTTATGGGCTACTTATGCTTCCTTTAGTTCGTTTCAGGTTCCCGAGACCATTCATGAAGAGTTAGAGCGATTCCGACTCAATACATAGACTTTTCGGAGCCAACGAAGCGGAGGAACGATCACTCGATGCCTTGGATTCGACCCCGAGACCTTGGGACCCAATCCCGAGCCTCCGAGACCCGATCCCGAGTCCCGAGAATCGATGAGAAGTCCATGTGAAGCAAGGAGGAACCAAAAAGTTCATATTGGAGGCCTACAAGACTCATCCCCGACGGGTATGACCTCATCCCGTCCGGGATGAAGTGCACAAAAGAGAGGGCTCCTGTTTTGGGTCCATCCCGACCGGGACCAGCTCCTCCCGGCCGAGACCGACACCTTCCCGACCGGGACCACCTCCTCCCGGCCGGGAAGAGCCACCTGGCTGCCGCGCCTTTGTTTTCTCTTCTCCCTTTCACTTGTAACCCTATATATACTCTTCCCTTGTTATGTTAAGCTTATGTTAGACATTACCCATAAACCCTAGCCTAGTTTTAGCATAGATTAGATTAGATTAGTGTAGATTAGTCTTTATATTATCGTTAATCCTAGTTTAATGCTTGTAATTTGGGAATTCTTCAAGATCTTCACCAAGCTTGACAAACTTGGATGTTTGTTTTGGGTTTTTCTCATCTATGCAAGTTTTCATCTTCCTTTCATCTTCTAGTATGGTATAATCTTCTCCTTTTACTCTTAATCCTTTATTGTTCATCAAGTTTGAATCTTTAGTTCTTGTTTATTGTTTTGTTTATCATATTTGGTAGTTTCATTATGTATGTTTTGTTGTTTGTGTTGATTCATCTTGTTAGTGTTAGTTTTAGTTTAGATATGTTAGAGTAGTGTTCTTGCTAGGGTTAGTAGGGTGATTAGGGTGTTAATTGGGTGATTAAGGGTTTGTTGGAGATGTGGGTGGAAGATTTGGGTTTCCTCTTGGTTGATGCACATGACATGTTTGATGAATTGCTTGAATGACTAAGTAAGTTAGATTGCTTGTTTTTCTTGCCTTTCCCTTGTGGGTGTTAGTTGTTATGGGTTCGGTTCCCTCATTAAGTTGCGAGAGCCCGGTGAGGCGACCCCTAGGTTAGTCTAAGTTGCGACCGCCCGGATGCGATCTAGGCCATAACACGCTAGAACCCCGTTTGTCATATGTGTCGCCAAAATGGGTTCCATGAGGAACCTCTAGGTCGGTTTAAGTTGCGACCGCCCGGACCGACCTAGATTACCCTACTACCTCCTTCACTCCAGCTCTCCCTTGACCATTTCGTTACCCCTTTGACCCCGACCTAATCCTAGCCCGTTTTCCTTGTTTGTTCTCTTGCTTTAGACCTAGCTTAGTCCTAGTCTCCCCCTCCTTAGATTAGCTCGTCTCGAACCTAGTCCTAGACCGTAGCATACCTTAGTCCGACCTCCCGTCCCTGTGGATTCGACCCGACTTACCCTAGCTACCCCAGTTAGGTTAGTTGGTTTTTATTTGGTGGCGGGATCCACGACAAATCCCCTCCCACCAGCACGCCTCCTCGTCATCACCTGGTTATGACGATAGTTGCTCGCATCAAGAGGAGGATCTATCACCGATAGCCTCTCATATACCAAAATCTGCAAAAAGGAAACAAAAACATGAGTTCCCGAGGTGAAATAGGCGTCCGCCTAAGGCCACTCGGTCGAGTGCCTAGGACACTCGATCGAGTGGTACCCCTGAACACAAACAGGGGGCTTTTACGAGAGGGCACTCGATCGAGTGCCATGATGACTCGATCGAGTGGTACCTCTGGAGGCAGATTAGGAGGCTTGTATGAGAGAACTCGGTCGAGTGCCAGGGTGACTCGATCGAGTGCCCACTACAGCAGGCAATCCGCAAAAAAAAATCAAGAATCGAAAAATCAAGAAATCGAAAAATAAAATGCAAAGTAACATACTTGCAGCAATCGGGTGCTCCCGGTAAGACGAATTGATGAGTCCCTCTTGCGGTTGTCCAATCCTTGGATAATCTCGCCGGTGATCAGCCAAGCCGGGCTGTGTTCAGTCTCCACCAAGTCTACTACGGTCAAAAGACAGGTGTTTCCCATCCAGGATAGCAAATCCATGTGACCCTCGAAAGCATAAACGTGGAGCATGCAGAAAGAAAAAGCCCTACGGCTGTAAGCCGGACTGACCCGAACATCAAGAGGATTCATAAATTTCTCAGCCAAGTCGATCAGAGAAATATTATCACCTTCCATCATGCGGGATACCTCGTTGTGAGAAAGCTCTAGAAATTCTCGAAGCTTTCTCCTCGGGTCATAGATCGAGTACGGGACAGCAGGACGGAGTATCGGGTTCCATCCTCCTATAGCTGCAATCTCCTCAGGTAAAGGCCAAACTTCGCCCCGAGGAAAGGCGAAGACATGATATATGTCATCCCAGTAAGCCAAACATGCATCCAAGAAGCAACGATCAACCACCATCTGACGGAACGGGTACAACTGAGTTATACCCGTCTGGTTAAGCGCTACCCTATCTGCGTCCCTGAAGCGCCTGGACCATTCTTGCAGCATCACAATTAATCTATCAATTCCCATGATTAGTTTCTTGAGAAGGATGAAGAGGTTTTCTTTTTAAGAAGGGAGTGAATTGTGATGGAATTGTGAGAAAATCAAGGGCATTGAGGGGGTATTTATAGTAGACCTCTTTCCATATCTCTTCATGCACAAGAGTTTTCTAATCCCAATCGGAATCAACCCACAAGCCTAGTCCCGATACTAGCACAAAATATTCATCCCGAACTTTCCTAATTTCTTTAGGAGTCAAAATTTCAAACAAATTTCAAAATTTCAAAAATTTCAAAACTTTCAAAAAATTTCAAAAATCATTTTCCCCAGCGCGAGTCATTTTACTACCTACGTGTTGCATGCATTTTATGTGATTTATACCGGTACGACTCAAACAGGGACGTGCAACCCACTATACCTCCCCAGCGGAAGCCAACGGTGGCATTTCACTGGATGGGCCTACATACAAGCGCACCCAGGACTTATGCGATAAGTCCAATTCCCCACGGAGTTATCGTCATCAGCTCAGGTATGACTTCTAGCTTGTGGCTGGCGAGCCCTTTACGCGAGTCTAATGGACTATAAAAAACCCGACCGGAAGTCTGCTAGGTTTCAATCCTCGATTGGCCTGGTGGCTACTCTGACTTTCGCCTTCTCCAAGCCTCAGTCAGAGTGAGGGCTCTGTAGACACCCGCATTTTGACTGCCAGGTGTCTATGGTAGTTTCTCAAAAAACACCCGATGATGATCGGACGCTAACGTGTTTCTACGCGCTCGGATATGGGCTCAAATCCGTTAGTTGTTGGCTAAAGCACTTATGGAGTACACATCTCACAAAACAAACCTCAAATCCAGGCCCAGCGGACCGTTCCGAGTCAAACAAGACTAATTTGGGCCAAAACTGACACCGGAAATAAAACCGACTTCTTTACGATTGGGTCAACCCTGGTCAAAGTCGTCTCCGAGACATACAAAACAACCAATCCAAACATCAAAAGTCCAAGTCAAACACAAAACTCATCAAAATCCAAAGTCGTGGCCCAAAGCAATGGACCCGCGTGAGCCAGCTAGGCCACTCGATCGAGTGGGCCTATTTCGAGCCCGACTGCTGGCACAACGGGCCACTCGACCGAGTCAGCTGGTTACTCGGTCGAGTAACCCTAACCGGGGTCTTTGCCTTTGCCTATATAAGCAACCCCATGCAACACATCTTGACACACTTTCGCAACCCTACAAGTTTACAAACCCTAAAAACTTTGATCATCCTCTACACACTCTACAACCCTAATACTACACCAAGCAAACCCTATCCCTAGCCTAGGAACCGTAACCCTAAACCTATCTTTAGGAGTCAAACACCCTAACCACCACAACTCAACTTCCATAAGCCTCGAAACTCCCGTGCAAGCCGTCACTACGAGGCCATACCGAGCATAAGAAACATATAGGTTGAGGGTGCCAATTCCCGTTCTTCCCTTCTTCTCTTCCTCTCGTCTTTTTTCTCTTCTTTTTGTTTTTTTTTATTTATTTATCGCATCTGTAATATCGCTAATATCACTAGTATTATAAAACATTAAAATACTCGTGAATTTGTGTCGAGCGTGAGTGATGGTGGGATAAGAAAACCCGAATATACAAGTGTACTGCACACAGCGTTGTCGGTCGCTTATCCCGTCACCCCGATCTCTTGATAATTGAAACGGGTCAACCTAAACAATAATTCGTTTATTTTCGTTTGCATCACATATTCACATCGATCTTCAAGATAAAGCATTCTATTTTAATAAGGGTCGAAACCCGTTGACGCGGATTCGGCATCATAATCCCTAAGGATTTATTTCGATGTCGGAAAAGTCGAGGGAATCAAGTCTTTCAATTCAAGCGTTAATCTACTAGATTCGATACTAATTCCATAATTAGACGCCGAATCTAACAATCTAGTCATACAAATTAGCTAACGCAATTTCTATTGATGCTAAGATAATTGTCATTCGATTCATTAGAATTACGACATTATCAAACGCGGAGGAAATCTACTCATATAGCGATAGTTAACTCAAGCGACTCAAAGCGATTTCTTTTTTATTTTCACTCTAAGTATTCCATATCGATTCGGTAATCGAATATGGAATACAACGAGTATGTAATTTCGGAGTTTAGCATAAATTCCACAATATTTATGCCCATCTCACCAAATCATCAAAAATCAAAAGCGATTTCAAAATCGATAATTAAAATTGCAAACGACATGGTTCGTACAGGTGCCACTCGACCGAGTGCCTACGCCACTCGATCGAGTGACATCACAAAAACCAAAGCAGAATGTCTTTATGACCTCCACTCGGTCGAGTCTCACAGTGACTCGGTCGAGTGGCGATGTACTCGGTCGAGTTGGTCGATAACTCGGTCGAGTAGGGTCGTAAAATCCGGACATAACCTTTTTCAGAGGTCCACTCGGTCGAGTCTCGCAATGACTCGGTCGAGTGGCCCTTTATCACGTTAAACCGTGAGTCCTACAAATCACATTGGAGTCTTGTTAATCGTTTTTCGTGACTTAAGTCAACACGTGCCTAATCAATCACGTGGAGTATCACCTTTTCAAAACTTTATGTCGTCATATCTACATCATTCCATATTTATGCAAACCGTTACTAACCGTTTGTCTTTTCTTGTTGATTTATTGTGTTTATTTTATTGTACTAAAATGAGCCCACATGCTAAAATTCAACTTCGACGTTAGAATTAATTGCATTAAATCGACATAGAAACCCTTTCAATTTCATTCACATGCTTAAGGAAAACAATGTTTGCATAAGCATTTTTCACCGTTTAACGAACGCGCGTATTAGAGAGTCTTTCGATATCTTAGTAGAGGCCGCTAGTGCGGGCGGGGTTAGGTGTCCTTTGTGGGCTTCCCAGCACGTACCATCACCCCTTACTCAGAACCTCGGTTTCCGGATGCCCGAAACCGTTGGTGCACGAGAGTCATTCAATAGACGATAACTGGTAGTGATGGTATCGGTATCAAATGCTAAGGGACGAACCCAATAAACTCTGACATCGGAAATGGGCCGTATTTTGTACACGGCCCATTACGACATAGAGTGGGTTTGAACGGGCCCGAACTCCCACAAAGTTCGGTGGCGACTCCACTTCGATTTAAATTTCCATTCGATCTGTTTCATATGGAGATTCATTCGCCTACCCAAACCCGCGCGTGGCCGCGTCGGGGTGGACCTATGTCATGTCCACAATTTGGCGACTCCGCTGGGGATTAACTGATGCGTGACTTACCATCGGCATCCTCAGGGTGAGACTCGAATAGAAATCGTTTGACTAGTACAATACGGGTTTTAGTTTTACGGTTCATGCATATCCCATATTTTCTCGGGCCGGTACTGGTGACCGATGTCCCACTATACCGTTGATGTATGATGGTGGGATTTGTCGTGGGTCCTATCGATCAATATTTAACCGACTATTCCTAGTGGGTAGCTAGGGCAAGTAGGGTCGATATCCACGGAGACGGTGTGGTAAAGTCTAGACTAGGTCCGCTCACAACAAAACTAAGTCACACAAACAAACACAAAGAAGACAATAAATGGAAAACTATGGTGGTTGGAGATGAAGGAAGTGGACTAACAATGACTAGACTAAAACAATGCTAAGACGGAATAACTAAAGATTAAACTAACAAGCAAACTAGATGAACCGATGACTAACTAAGAAGTTGAATCAAATATGAAAAGAAGTGGGTTAGGTCGGGTTCATAAGTGTAGTAGGGTAATTGGGGTGGTCAAGGGTGTAGGTGTCTCCTAATTGCTAGAGTACGTCAGGGCTCTCGCTACGTAGACCAACACCGAGGTAAGTTCGCGCTCTCGCGTTTAAGACTAACCTCAACACAACCACATAATAGACAAACAATGAGAAGATGAGCACAAGTATGGGAAGCATGGTCACTACTACTCACACAAGCATATCAACAAACACAAAGAGTGCCCAATATGTGACTAACAACAAAGATTCACCCTTTACCCCTAATCAAACCCTAATCACCCATAATCTACCCTTAATCCCCCTACTAACCCACAAGGAGACTACTCACTCATTATCAAGAATAAACTAACAATAGTAAGAGAAAACAACATCACAAACCAAACATCCATAATGAAGAACAAGAACAAGAACAAGAACAATATAAAAAGATTCAAACTTGATTAAATAACAAAGAACAAGAGTAGAGAGGATTATACCAACAATAAGATGATGAAAAAGATGTAAAATTGCATAAATAAGAAACCCGAATCAACTCCAAGGTTGTCAAGCTTGGATGAATCTTCAAGTATCCTCTTAATACAATACTAGTTACAAACTAGATTAAAAGGAGATTAACTAAGGATTAAGGGAAGATTAATCTAAAAGGATGAACTCTAAATCTAGGGTTTTATCTTGTAGAGAGTCTTAAGAGAGTCTAATGTATGGTAGCCTCCCTAAACAATACAAGAGGGGAGTATTTATAAGGTTACAAGAATGAGGGAGGATGAATTAAAGAGTCACGCGCAGCAGCACCATGGTCCCGACCGGAAAAGGAATGGTCCCGACCGGGAAGGGATGGTCCCGACCGGGAAGGACCCAGAACAGAACACCCCTCTTTTGTGCACTTCATCCCGGACGGGATGAGGCCATACCCGTCGGGGATGAGTCTTGTAGGCCTCCAATAAGATCTTTAAGGTTCCCCCTTGCTTCACATGGACTTCTTATCGACTCTCGGGTCTCGAGATTGAGTCTAAGGGGCTCGGGATCGGGTCCCAAGGTCTCGGGGTCGAATCCAAGGCATCGAGTGATCGTTCCTCCGCTTCGTTGGCTTCAAAAAGTGTATGTATTGAGTCGGAATCGCTCCAACTCTTCATGAATGGTCTCGGGAACCTGAAACGAGCTAGAGGAAGCATAAGTAACCCATGAACCGCTCCCAAGGAGCGATTCCGCAAGGAAATTGGGACCAAAACACAGCAAATTAGGCACTACAAACTACACTTATCAATGTACTCCAATATGGATATGTCAAAAGGTGTCCATATTCGATTCGAGTGGGTTTCGCGGCATGTTCTAAGCTCAACTCGACTTAGAGAGTCCGTCCCGATCAACGTCTAGACTATGTACACTGGTATAGACCCTCTATAGACCGACCGAGACTTAGTGTAAAGGATACATGGCGTCGTTATAATGCTTGCCTGACTACATGCTACTTGGTTTCCGTGTCGTTTACAAAAACCGTCAACTTTTCAAAAATACATCTTTTTCAAGATATTTAATTTCAAAACCCGGGACGTATACCGAATTTAGGACTTATGATTTTACTCAAAATAAGCCTATTTTTAGCCGGTATGCTGCCCATTTCAAAACTCGAAATTATTTTCGAACTTTCAAATCTGTGGCCCGATGCACTTTCCGATTTTTTTCGAAAGTCGGGTCCTTCCCCGAGCTTGCTCGGATTTTTCAAAAGCAATCCATTTTCAAAACCTTCCTCTTCTTAAGACTTCCCGTATTTAGCAGTGTCGGGTCGAGTCTTAAGTCGTCAAGGTTTTTAGCGTCGAAACTCTGTCGATCTTACATCACGGGTTTCTTCCCCATCCCAGTCCGCCTTATTAGACTAAGGCAAGGCTCACCTACGTAGGACAAACCCCTACAAAGGAGGGCCCGTCAACACGATCGAGTCAAAAGTCTGGGGAAGTCTCACGTGAACCATCCTTCGAACAGGACTAGGCCCACCCGCCGAATCCTAAGGAAGGCCCACACTTCACAAGTCGCCCGTCTAGGTGTCTTTTCGAGTCGTTTCCTCTTTTAGTCTTGTTCGGGGTGTACTTGCTATTCCGGGATTCGGGCTAGTTTCTGATTACGCGGTGTTCTTACAGACAGGCCACCCGCAACCCGACATCAACGCAAAATGGAAGAGTTGAAGGATGCCCTAGCCAAGATCGAGACTCAACTGACCTCCATCCAGGCTAGCCAAGCAACGTTGGACACCCGTTTGAGCGTCGTAGAAAAGATGGCCCCTGTAGACGGGTCCGGGACCACTGGACCCATAGCTGAGCTCATCAGCGTTGTTCGCAGACTCGAGGAACAAGTTCATCTGTCAACAAGCAACTCGATCCACTCCGAAATTGCTCGTTCCTATTCGCCCTTGAATGACGAGCTACCTGGTAACCTCAACGTTACGGGAATTCCTATGTTTGAGGGTACCGAAGACCCGGTCCATCATATCCGAGCTTTCAAAGATTTTATGGCTGTCAAGGGGGTGAAGTCCACCATGTTTACACATCTGTTCCCTTCCTCCCTGGAGAAGCATCCCAAGGCCTGGTACTACAGGCTCGATTCCAAGAAATATAAAACTTGGGATGATGTGGCGACCGAATTTGCTCAGAATTACGCCAACAATACTGAGATCCAGACTACAATACGTACTCTGGAGGTGATGGCCCATGAGCCCAAAGAAGGGTTCACTAAATATCTACAAAGATGGCGGGCCGAGAGCGTGAAACTGGTCGACAAGCCCAGTGAGAAGGTCCTAGTGGAAGCTTTTGTCAAGAACCTTCTCCCCTCCTACCGGGTCCATCTCCGTTATGTTGTTATCCCTAATTTTGCTACACTAACTGAAATGGGTACAAAGATCGAGGACGACTTAAGGTTAGAGAGCCTCACTAAGGCCTCTACCAAAGGCTATCAAGGGGCAAGTTCATCCACGGGCAAGCCCACACCTGCAGCTGCAACTCGCAGCATCTTTGATGAGGTAAACCTGCTTGACACCTCATCCAAAAAGAATACACCAAATCGGGTATTCACAGATATAGGGACTACCTATACTTATGCCTTACAAAAGCTATCTTCAAAGGGTCTGATCCAACCGATAGGCCCGATGCCCGAGCTTCCAGTAGAAAAGAGGCCCAAAAGTTACAACGCCCAGGCCTACTGCCAATATCATCGTGGTAATGGGCATGATACCGAAAAGTGCTGGAAACTGAAGCATCTAATCCAGGACTTGATCGAGAGCGGGAAGATCCCGTTGCCCGGAGACAAGCCGAGCAGCAAAGAAAACCCGTTCAGTGCCCACACAATATTCACCGGTGAGGTAATCGACTGTTCTCACCTCATCTCCCCCTATATCCCACAAATCAACGGGATATGGTTCGATGACGAGGATGATGTGTACTTAACCAATGGGGAAGCTGTCCCCATCACCCTTGAAGAGGTCCAAAAGGCTAAATCCAAAGCCTTAGCCACTCACCACCTCGCCGCAGCAGGGCGTTCTATTCCTACATCCGTCACTGAACCTGCCAGTACGGAACCTTACCTTGAAGAACAAGAGGGTTTGAGCTGATCTAACCATATGGCAATTACTGGTTAGCTCACAAGCTCATCGGGAGGCACTGACTAAGGCTCTCGATGAAATCAAGGTCGACTCACAGGTTACCCCTTCTGAAATGGTAGCCACGATCATGCCTTATCTCAAGGGCAAGTCCAAGGAAGAAGGCTCACTCATCACCTTCTCCGAGTCAGATCTGCCAGCATTCGGGCCCAATCATAATCTGGCCCTATACATTACGGTCATCTGCCGAGGGAAGTACCTCCCAATGACCCTTATTGACGATGGGTCCGCTGTGAATGTCCTACCTCTAAGGACCGCCAAAGCTCTTGGCATCACCGATGCCGACTACTTCCCGACAGCACAGACTATCCAGGCTTTTGACGGAAGTCCAAAGCCAGTGGCCGGGGCCGTTAAATTAACAATAATAACGGGCCCAATCGAGAAAGAGTTGGAGTTTCAGGTGATTGATGTCACCTCATCTTTTAACTTACTATTAGGAAGGCCTTGGATCCACGCAGTCAAGGCCGTATCCTCCACTCTTCACCGAAAAGTCAAGATGCCGCTTCAGGACAGCATCATCACACTAGAGGCTACTCCAATTATCGTGGCAAGTTGCAATGCTACGGGCCGGGCCGACCCACGAGGATTTGATTTCGTGGGCATGATCGAAGAAGAGTATCTCTTTAGGCCCTACTTCACAACTAGCATCGACACGATGCTACAGAATCTAGGCTATCTACCGGGAGCTACCTCAAGGCCGTATCTTCCAGCTGGGAAGATCATTGAGGTCCTAAATGATGGCGAATCACATTTCGGATTGGGGTATGCTATAACCCCGGAAAACGTGGTTCGGGCCGGCATTCACAAGGCCATCGACATTTCCAAGGGTACTTACATAGGCCCTTATAGCCCGAAGTTAACAGATTACTTCGTCACCCCAGTTTTCGGTGCCATTCAAGTGGGCCTCTACCAGCCCACTATCACATATCCCGAGACCAAAACGGCTCGGGAATGTAATTTCATCCCCGATGACATATTTGCCCTCTTTCAAGCTGAGTCCAAGGAAGGGGAAAACAATGCCGAGTTCCTGCTGGGGCTCCTATTTGGAGAAGACAAAGCTGTCCCTGCTCCTATAACGAAAACCGTTCTGCTTACGACTTGTCTTATTTCCAAAATTTTCTCAATTTCAAAAATTTTATATGCAATGACATTGAGAAGCCCGACGAACAGGTACCTCTACCTTCACATCTGATCGAGCAGCTCAAACAAAGGGAGTCCCGAGATCCGGTAATTGAAGAAACCGAGTCCATCAACGTGGGAACCACTTTAGAGCCCCAGATGCTTAAGTTGGGCCTATCCTTAGGTCCAGATGAGAGAAGACAATTCACAGACCTCCTCCAAGAGTTCAAAGACGTTTTCGCATGGTCCTACAAGGACATGCCGGGTATAGACCGAGAAATAGCTGAACACCGAATACCCATCAAAGATGGGTGCAAACCAGTAAAGCAAAAACTCCGAAGAATGAAACCCGAATGGTCTCTCAAATTCAAAGAAGAGGTAGACAAGCAATTCAAAGCAGGCTTTATACAAGTGTCTGAATATCCAGACTGGGTCGCAAACATCGTGCCGGTACCCAAGAAGGACGGCAAGGTGCGGGTATGCGTAGACTTCCGGGACCTTAACAAGGCTAGCCCAAAAGATGATTTTCCGTTACCACACATCGACATACTGGTGGATAACATGGTCGATCATGCCCTTCTATCGTTCATGGACGGGTATGCCGGATACAATCAGATTAAAATGGCAGAAGAGGATATGAGTAAGACCACCTTCATTACACCTTGGGGTACTTACTGTTACACTGTTATGTCATTTGGGCTCATGAATGTCACGGCCACTTATCAACGGACCGCCACTAGTATACTACATGACATGATACACAAAGAAGTGGAGGTCTATGTGGATGATATGATCGTTAAGTCCAAAGATCGAAGCGGGCACATTGCGGCCCTAAGAAAATTCTTCACCAGGCTGCGCAAACACAACATGAGGTTAAACCCTCAAAAATGCAGCTTCAGGGTAACATCGGGCAAATTACTGGGCCATATCGTTAGCCAACGCGGCATCGAGGTCGACCCAGCTAAAATCAAAGCCATCACCGAGATGCAACCACCCAAGACTTTGCTTCAGAATTTTCCAGTTTTCTCCAAATGAATGAGAATGACTCTATTTATTGAGTTTTGATTTCTCCTTGGTGGACTTTGTAGTCACATGCCTATTTATGGACTTATGAGTGACATTGGTCCAATTTATCTTCTTTTCGGGTTTAGTGATCCAAATAAGCCAATTTGTAATTCGGATAGAGCCATATTTCATTTACTCGGGGCAAAATAATTAAATTGAGCTAAAATTTTGTATTAACTCAAAATAATTAATTAATTTCATTTATTTGGCACTTTAATAAATTTTTAGTGCCTACAAATTGCCCCCTCGGGACCTTGTCACATACATCGTTTGGGTGTTTTGGAGTGGCAGGGTCTCGAACATAATTTTTTGTTTGACATTGACTTGGAAGTCGGTGAGCACCAAACTTGTCGTATAGGTAGCTCTATATTTTTAATATCACCTTGTCATTATCTGACTTGACGAATAACCTGCCCTGAATTTATTTGACTTGAATGGTCTACCATCACTCTGTCTTTGTTGTGAGTCGAACCCCCCCCCCCCCCATTTTTACGTCATTCTCTCTAGCTCAGCAGATGAGTTTGAGTGTTTGACACGGACTAGGATGAACAATTTCCTTAAGGCAAGTACGAGGTGGATACCGAACATGACATACTTTCCTTATTATTTTGGAATTTATGCTACTTCTAATCTCCCATTAGAAATAGGGTTAGAGCCAACTTGCATATATATATATATATGGTAGGCACCCTTCCTTCTTGTTACTCAACTCGGCCGTTGTTGTTCGTCATCGTCGAAGACTTAAAAGTTTTAGCAGAACGGTATACGCACTACTACATAAATAGGCTATTGCAATACTTTTCGTGCAACACTTTTACTTTGTGTTGCAGAAATAAGTAATTTGCAACACTTTTAACGAGAATGTTGCTTATACTAAACTGATGCAACATTTATCAAAAAATGTTGCATTAGATTATCAAATTGCAACACTATTTGAAACACTTATCAAAATATTGCCTTAGAATTGAATAAATAAATTAATAAGATTAGGTTAATAAATATTTTATTTTATTTTTAAAGAAAAGTCGACGGGATGTGTATTTTAGTTTGCCGCTCTCTCGTCTAATCTAATTATTTATCATATTAAACCCTCCATCAAGGCATCTATCAACCCTACGCCGGTTTCGATTTGCATATAACCGGTTTGATTTATGGTGTGCATTTTGGGTCACTATGTACTTTAATTTTGGACTGAGTCGAATCGGGTTCACTCGAGTTTTTGATCGGATCCCACAGGTTAGATGATGCTTGCCTGGACCTGGCGACCCGGGTGGATCGAGTCGGGTTCAGGTAGGTCAACTTCATGTCGGATAACTTTCAAGTCGGAAAAATCATGTTGACTTTGGGTCGGTTCGGGGCTGTTTCGGGTTTGTTATTTTCAACTTTTTTTTAGGGATATCAAATCGTTTTCTATGAAAATATTCAAGTTGGTTCCAGGTTAGACCTGATTAATAAGCTTTATGACTCAAATACGGATTTTCAGTTCGAATTAATTTTGTTATGTCTCGTGTGACTCGTTGCTTTAGCACTAATGAATTATTTGTATTAAGCCTAATAGGCGCTTAAGCAAATTTTTTAAAATGAAATGGGGGCGGGATTCCGCATTTCATTTCACCGCTCAACACAACCGAACCCTTCTTTGTCTTCTTCCCATCCTCTTATCAATGAATCATTGATTTTTGCTAGTAAGTTTCTAATAATTCTTAATTTCAATTCAGTTCTTGACTGCACCAAACCCGTTGATTGCACCAAACCCGTTGAAGACAAGATCATGGACATTGCTTCACTTGAGAAGTTTCTTCAGGAGAGGATTAAGGTCGGTGGTAAAGTTGGTAACCTTGGTGATTCCGTTTTTGATTATCGTGAGAAGAACAAGATTACTGTCACCTCTGATTCCAATTTCTCCAAAAGGTTTACTTTTTGTTTCGATTCATCATACTATTTGTTATGGGCCATTGCATTTTATGAGTTTGATTTGTTGATTCTATTGGTTTTGAACATATTAGTATGATTTAGGGTTTTGAGCTGTATATTTAAGATGTTAGTTTTGTTATATTCTGAAGTATGTTGTGCGCTGTTGTAATTCTTGAGTTTGAATTGATAGTATTTTACCTTTAGGCGTTATCGTACCCGTTATCGGCTTATTATGATGCTGTTTGTTATGGTATTTATTGAGAAACTACTCGGATTGAGAGACATGAATTTAAAGCAAGGTTGAAGGATTGTTATGTTATGTTAAAGCTGATGATCAAGTTGTTCGTACTTGTTTTTGACCTGTTTACATTATGATATGAAACGATGTGGAAGATGCAATGTAATAGAGTCATGTACCGCTTTTGAAAGCGTTTCGTTTATTGATTGCGTGTTTTCATCTTTGTTTTGTCGAGTCATGTTGCCACTTATTAGTGCGTAATTCCTTGTTGTATTTCAACTATTCATTATTCTTGTGAGTTTGCTTGTTCTCTCGGTCGAGTTACCTGCATATTTGGTTCAGTAGCTATTGATTATAGTAAGGCCAAATGACTTGCGGATTGATTAGTTTGTGTACAATGTCACTCCTATTTTCGTTGATAACCTTTCTTTGTCTAAAACTTGTTTATATTTTGAGTGATGTCTGTGAAGTAGTCTTTGGCCTCGTTATGCATGGTCATCACTCGCTTGTTTATGAACATTGTGCTCTGAACTTGGTACTATGTCGATGCTCATGTGAATATAATCTGTCGTGTGGTTCAAAGAGTTTTTGAAGTTTCTTAAGGCATCTGTTTATCATTCTTGCATTATATGCTTTGTATATTAGTTCAAAATAGATTTTAATATGATTACGCGAGTTCTTTTTTGGTTGTCTTCAACTAAAGATTTTAATGAGGAGGATTATTCAAATGCGGAGGAAAAAGAAATCGATGGAAATGTCGGAAAATGGAGTG
Organism: Agrostemma githago; assembly: GCA_958450325.1. Lineage (NCBI taxonomy): Eukaryota > Viridiplantae > Streptophyta > Magnoliopsida > Caryophyllales > Caryophyllaceae > Agrostemma > Agrostemma githago. The sequence continues at coordinate 54,139,268 of OY288240.1, forward strand.
TAAATGAGCCGGCTAAGTTCGAGGAGAGATCGTATTACGTTGAAGAGAAGATTCTTGAAGCTGCTGATATTGGGTATAAGATTGTTGGGCCGCTTGGGCGTGATGATCGTGTGTTCAAGCATTATGAAGCTATGTTAGCTATTATTCAGGTAAGGATCCTTGTTTCAGTTTCGGGTTTTTATATAGATTTTGATTGTTTTTGTGTTGGGTAACGTTCTGTTTATGATTTTGTAGATTGGGTCGCAACAGTTTAAGGTCAGCAATGGGGATGTCATTTACGTGGAGAAGCTCAAGTATTGCGAGGTTAATGATAAGGTATTTTATTCTTTTGATAATCATGTATTCATATGGTACTTCAAATTATATAATGATTGCGTTTTTTTTCGGGTTTTGTTAGCGACATTTCGACTATGGATTAGTGTATGCTGGTGAGGAGTATCGTTTCTTTTGAAATTGGGTTCGTAATCCGATATTAATCCTGAAAGATTTGGAGCTACATTTTCATTATGGTGATTATGGCACTTACTAATTAGGGTTATGGTAGTGAGGAATGTTATTCCTTTTGAAATTGGGTCGATAATTCGATATTGATCTTGAAAGATTTGGCACTTTGATGTGATGATTTGGGTTGCATTATGTCAACAATTTTGGATTTTTGTTGTAGAATCAATGTGCCTTAATTTTGGATTGCGTTAGCTACATTTGCATTGTGTATTTTTTAACTTTTTAAAGGAACGCAAGTTATAACGGTGCTTCCTGGTAGCAGGCTGCAAGAAGTAACTCGCATGTTCCCCATTTTTCTAAAGACCGTGGAGCTTTTAAAGGGTTCATTCCCTGATCTGAGAACCGTCATGCTAGTGGCAGCTAATCAGCATGTAGAAAGCTACATCGATAAGATGCTTCACCATTGGCCAGTGCCTATCATACTGATTCCTGGAAATTCAGCTGCTCTAAAATATGATGCATTCGGCGTAAGAAAGTACAAATTCATATTTTGCTAGTTTATTTATTTTTTTCTACGTCTGCCATAAACTGACCCGCTGACGCCCCAACTTGTTACCCAAGTTTGAACCGTTAGCCATAACCCGGAATCGACTCGGCCTGACCCGAGATGACCCGAATGTTTTTTGCAGCATAGAATACGATATCCCTGGAAAAGCTTTGCTGACTCATTGCTTCCCTCTGTTCTTCCTTCTTATTTCATCTTCTTCCTTCTTTCTTCTTTAATCTTCTTCCTTCTTCTTTGATCCCCCTGGAACAGATCCACGACCCCAAGGATCAAAGCCTTGATAAGTTTGCATGATATAGTACAGTTGAATTGTTCCATTTAGACCTTAGTGGCCATTACTCTCCCTCTTTTTACAGATTTCATAGGCTAAGTTTCCAAATCATCAGACTTAATGGCATCTTGGAGCACCTCCTTCAAAGAGAGCAACTCAGGAAACACCCCTCCAGTAAGAATTTACGTCATCATTTATTAATATTACTCGTTCTTTCTCTGTTTCAATGAAACGTTTACAGAACTGGCGTAGTTCCTGTGTTTAGGAGCGTTTGAAGAGAGAATAAGAAAAAAAGGAGTTTAAAAAGAAAGAGAAGGCAGAGGCACGCCTTTACACTACTATAAAGGTGTCTTGCCTGTTTTTCCTTGTCTGTTTTTGTGCATCTAGAATTTGTGTAATGCTGATGTTGATTTTTCCTATCTAGGTTGCACGTGACGAGGACCTTTCTGAGCAGATTGGACGGGACATTTATTTTGACCTAGTTGATCATCACAATGTTAAATCTTTCCGTATTCAAAAGCAGTTGTCATTTAACCTTTTCAAGGTATCTTTTATATCTTAGATTAGTCTCTGAAATTTATGTCTGCAACTTAGTTTTACTGCTATTGCTTTCTAGTCCTACGCCACCAGGAAAGTATAGTCACCTACTACTTCTGGGATTGTTGTTGTTGTTTGAACGTGCCTGTAAAAGAACCGAGGGGAAACAGTACATGGAGTCCTATGCAGATACAGAAAAAAAATTGTACATTCCTGGACATTATTTAGAGCATGTGTATATATACGTAACATTTGATATTTATTATTATAAATAGCTAGTGACATCTGAAAATTCTATTGCAGATGACATAAAAAGGTACACTTGTCCAGATGATGGTGGTCCTTCTGACGCTTTTCTTGGTGTCATGGGAAAAAATTACAATGGACGTTGTCAACTATATGGTAGTGGTGTCTCTAGTAAGAAGTTGAGAGCTGTAAATGGGGTGTCATCTTATGTGGTTCCAGGAGAAGTACTAGAGTCGATCAAATCAAATTTGTTGGAAGATGTACGAAAAATGTGATGAGTTAAATTATCAAGGTACATGATAAACATAAGGAGTTGGAGGAGAAGCATCTAAAGAAGAAGAAAGAATTGGGAAATAAGCAGAGGAAACTTGAGAATGAGAAGGCAAATATGACTCAACAAATTCTGCAAAAACTTCTAGAAAAGTTACCTACTGACACTGCTAGACGTTATTTACTTGATGAATAGAGTTTATTAAGACATTATTTATTTGAATTGTAGCTTTTTTATTTTGCTTAATAATATTTTCGGACATGTATTATGTAAGACAATATTTATTTGAACTATTATGTATAATTTTTAGTTACATACGACAATAAAAATCAAATTTCTTTTGATTTAGATATGATTTAATCAAATTTTGTGAATTGTTACATTCGGTAAACAAAAGGTGTTGCAAAAACTGATTAAAAGTGTTGCATTTTCTTCTACAACATGTTGCTTTAGCCAATTACAAGTGTTGCAAAAAACGACGGAGTGTTGCTTATGCCCCTCAAAAAGTGTTGCATCTTTTTGTCAAAGTGTTGCATTAGACGATCACGTGTGTTGCAAAAAAAGTGTTGCATATTATAAATAGATGCAACACTTTAAAGAAAGTGTTGCATTTGATAAGAAAGTGTTGCATAAAGTGTTGCATTAAGCTATTGCAACACAACTTTAAGCAACACACCCAAAAATGTTACAAAAGCCTTTAGCAACACTTTTAAGCCATTAGGCAACACTTTTAAGGTGTTGCAATAGCTCATTTGTTTAGTAGTGACGTCCAATCCCCTTCTTTTGTTTAAACTTTCTTTATAAATCTCGTAGTTAGCATTCCTTAATTCTTGTTCTCTACCGTTTGATTGACAAAGAATTTGGAGTATAGCAACTTAAAAGAAAATAGTTGCTTACATTGCTTTCGAATGATCTGTCCATGCATTATCCGATATGCACCACTTGCTCTTGGAAATTTTGAATAGAGATGAAAATTTTGAATTCAATTCCTCCGTCCCTTCTTTAGTAGTGAGGCTACCTTTTTTTTGTTGAATTCTAGGCTACTTCATCATAGATGAAGTAATGCTATTACTTCATATGATGTTTTCGGCATGCTTTTTTTCTACTTTTTTTTGTTGTACATCTGACATGTACCCCCTCTTATGCATGTTGTGCATGTTTTACGTGGATTTTTTTTTTTTATCCGACTGAGACATATGACTAACACATACGTCCACTGTCGTTGTTGATCTTCACAGTCTTAGATTGTGTGACTGATTTTTGCTTGCTACGTCTCAAACGGTTGCACTTGACAATCAAGGTAATATTTCAAGATTGTATATTCCTCCCATACCTCGAATTTTATAATTATACGAGTGTGCTTGTCAATAGATTCGTTTGTATAGGTACCATGATATATTTGGATCAAGCTTCTTTCATTTATTTCTGAAGTTACTCGGGAGTTGCTCGTCTTTGTCTATCGGTTCCTGAAGATTTTATTCAACTCTTATGGAGAAGTTTAACCCGATGATCTTCCATCTTCAACTGAGTTGTCATGAGATGAACCCATTTATTGGGTCATCGCGACTTCTAGGAGCCACGGAGGAAGCACCTGTCAAATTCTTTGTCCTCATTTAAGTTGTCATGAGATGAACCTGTTTATTGGGTCATCGCGACTTCTTCGTGAGGAGTTATGGAGGAAGACTCGGAGCTGAGGAGCAGCCACGGAGGGAGCACACGGAGTTGAGGAGCAGACACGGAGGGAGCACCCGGAGTTGTTATGAGGTGAACCCGTTCGGGTCATCACGACGCTCACATGGAGGAGACACCCGAATTGTTACGAGGTGAACCCGTTCGGGTCATCACGACGCTCACGTGGACGAAGCTATGGAGGGAGCACGCGGAGATGAGGAGCCACAGAGGTAGCACTCGGAGCTGAGGTGAACCCGTTCGAGTCATCACGACGCTCCTACGAAGGAAGCCTTTCTCGATGACTGGTGTGGACTGCTTTGAAGATACTCCAAGTTGCATCACTTCGTCCTACTTGAGTTGTCATGAGGTGACCCGTTTGGGCCATCATGACTTTCTCGTGAGGGGAAGCCTCCACTCGATGATTTTTTTCTTTTTGAAGCTTTGCTTGATGATGATTTATTTTCTTTAGCTGTTCACAGTTTACGCTCTTGCGGGCCAGGAGCATTGTTCTTTTTGGGGTGGGCGGCTGCACTTGAGCTATATGTTCACCCAAGCTGCCTACGTACTTGCAAAACAAAATAATGTTTTACAAGATAAAGCCAACGTAGTTCGATAAGGGAATGAGTGGTTTGTTTGGTGGTGTGGCTGCACTCAAGCTACATGTTCACTCGAGCTGCCTACGTACTTGCAAAACACGGATGATATTTTACAAGATCAAGCCGATGTAGTTCATGGAATAAATTTTTCTGGGTTTTGTTTTTGTTTTTGTGGTTTTTTTTTGGTGTGCAGTTTAGCCTCTTGCTTAGGAGCCTCACTTGCAGTTTAACCTCTTGCTTAGGAGATCTTGCAGTTTATCCTCTTGCTTAGAAGTTTCCGTTGCAGTTTTTCCTCTTGCGCTGCTTAGGAGTCTTCCTTGCAGTTTAACCTCTTGCTTAGGAGAGCTTTCAGTTTACCTTCTTGCTTAGGAAGGTTTGCATTTTACCCTCTTGCTTAGGAGGGTACTTGCAGTTTATCCTCTTGCTTAGGAGGGTACTTGCAATTTATCCTCTTGCTTAGGAGGGCTTGCAGTTTACCCTCTTGCTTAGGAGGGCTTGCAGTTTACCCTTTTGCTTAGGAGAGAGTGCAGTTTAGCCTCTTGCTTAGGAGGGTTCTTGTTTTTCAAAAGGTAGAAGATGTTTCACCATCGCCCACCCTCACATTGGCGCTTGATGGAGATGAGATGTTTTTAACCATTTTACTTTCATGAGAATTTGAAGGCTTTTTTTTTATTTGTGAAAATTACAACCCGTCTCTTTGCTTTAAGGGGTTGCACTTGAGTGATGTCTACTACCTCCGTACGCTTCATGCTAGAAGGTACGATGCTTTGTATATTATTGCTAACTTTCACTTGTTTGACATCTTCACTTGAGGGAGGCACATTACAACTTGTCTTTGTGAGTACTCCTAGGTGACTAAAGACTCCACTTGAAAGCGGATCTGAGCGCTTGAGCATTGATGTTTCTCCACTTGAAGTTGATGGATTGACGGACTTATTATTGCCCCCTTCACATGTGCCCAGCCGATTGAAGATGGACATACAATTATTTAGAAGAAGTTGATGTCTTTCTTTAGTCGCAACTCTTCCCAACCGATGGAACACAGAAGAATGCGATTTCTTCATGGGTGGGTGTATCCTATCAAAGACTAAGAGTTTTGATGGATTTGCATTACTTTCATTTCCATTCTCTTTACTTCCCAGGACGGAGATCGCATCGACACTGACGTGGTTGACAGTCTTTACAAGGAAGAGATTTCTTTCTTTTGGAGGGTACATTCTGTTTCTCCTTCCTTGTTTTCTTTGATGATGAAAATGTTGTGATTTGAGCTTCTTTTGCCCCCTTGATTTCTTGTGCATCGTCGTCTCCCAGGTCGCAGTAGTTTGATTGGTTGCTACTGTTTCTTCAAGATCCAGGATGATATTTCCTTCTTTAACAAGCTGCATGATCTTTTCTTTAAAAGTTACGCATTTCTCAAGGGGATGACTAATCAACCTATGATAACGACAATAATTTTGATCATTCGTCATGTTAGCCTCTTCAGGTCGTTTTGAATCTGGTAGTTGTATCACGTTCTTTTTTAGTAGATCATCCAACATATTTGACAGGTCAGAGTCATCGAACGGATACCTTTTGCCTAGCAGCTCTTTTAAAGTAGATCCATCCTTGTTGTTGTTTGATCTAGTATTTCTCGATGTCTTTGTGTCTTCGTAGGTACATTGCTGACGTTGATGACCATGGACTCCTTAGATGTTGTGCTAATGCCTTTATTGACCTCTTTATGTTCTTGTCTCTGGGAACGTGTTGCCTTATTTTTCTTGTGGCTGTTGATTGTGATTTCCATGTTATGAGCTCGCGTTGCTAACTCCTGGAAGCTTTTTGGTTTGATCTCATTTAAGATGTAGAGAAGATCCCAGCTCATCCCGTTGATGCACATTTCGACCGCTGAAGTTTCATTCAAACGTTCCTTACATTCAAGACTGAAGGCACGCTAACAGTTGATGTAGTCAATGACGGGCTCATTGTCCCACTGAGAAGTGTTTGTCAGCTGATGGTAGGGATTTGCCGTGGATCCCCACCAACAAGTAGAGTCCAACTATACCTAACGGGTAGCTAGGGTAAGTCGGGTCGTATCCACGGAGACGGCTATAGGTGTCTAGACTAAGTCTACCTAAAAATGAGGCTAAGTCACAAACAAACACAAAGATGATGAGAATTGACTAACAATGATGGTTGGAGGAGATGAAAGTGGACTAGCAATGTACTATGTATGATATGAACTAATGAAATAACTAAAGATTAACTAAGCAAGTAAACTAAAGAAGATGATCGACTAAAGGGGTAGAGGAATCAAATATGGGAAAGAGTAGGGTTAGGTCAGGTTCATAAGTGTAGTAGGATGATTGGGTAATCAAGGGTGTAGGTGCCACTTAGTTACTAAGGTCGGTTTGCGCTCTCGCGCCAAAGCCAAAGTCCGCACTCTCGTGTCAAAGACTAGACCCGAACATTCATGCCAGATGCTACTCAAAACACAAGCATTCAACCACAAATCGAATACACAATGAGAAGATGAGAACAAGTATGAGAAGCAATGGCCACTACTACCCACACAAGCAATACAACAAACACGTAGTGTGCCCAATATGTGACTAGAAACAAAGGAATCACCTTCACCCACAATCAAACCTAATCACCCATAATCCACACTTAATCCCCCTACTAACCCCACAAGGAATCTACTCACTCATTATCAAACTAATACTAACATAAATAAGAGTAATCAACATAAACATCCAAACATTCATAATGAACAAACAAGAACAATAAACAATATGTAAAGATTAAAACTTGAAAGATTAACAGAGAAGAGATTATACCCACTAACAAGAAGATAAAAAGATGAGAACTTGCATTAATAAGAAATCCAAATAATCTCCAAGGTTGTCAAGCTTGGATGAATCTTCTTAATACAAGACTAATTAACTAGATAATCTAAGATTAACAAAAGTTTTAAAGAAAGATTAGGCTAATGAAAGGAGCACTGAATCTAGGGTTTTGAATGTAGAGAGGTCTAAGATAGTCTAATGTAATGTAAGATCCTTAAACAATACAAGGGAGGAGTATTTATAAGGTTACAAGAGTGAAGGAGGAGAAAGGAAGTCACGCGGCCTACAGCAGGCCCGTCCCGGTCGGAATGACACACCCTTCCCGGTCGGGAAGCTCCCGTTTCGGTCGGGATGACACAACAGCAGCCGCAGTAAACACGCAATCCTTCCCGGTCGGGAAGGCTACCCATCCCGCCCGGGAAGGGTCTTGTAGGCCTTTATTATGGTCATAAGGGTCCCTCCTTGCTTCTCATGGGCTTCACATCGATTCTCGGGGCTCGGGATCTAGTCTACGGGGCTCGGGAATGGGTCCCAAGGTCTCGGGATCGAATCCAAGGCACCGAGTGATCGTTCCTTCTCTTCGTTGGCTCCAAAAAGTGTAGAAAACGAGTCGGAATCGTTCCAGTTCTCCATGAATGATCTTGGGAACCTAAAACGAACTAGAAGAAGCATAAGTTGCTCAGAAACCGCTCCAAAGAGCGATTTCACAAGAGAAACCGGGATCAAACACAACAAAATAGGCACTACAAACTACATTTATCAACTCCCCCACACTTAACCCTTACTCGCCCTCGAGTAAGCACCTAATAGCTAAAGACTAAAAGAAACTAGACTACTAACCGAGCGGGTATTAGCGCACTCTATGCCCTTTCAACTCACGCGAGAACACTTAGAGGACAAGTGCTCTCCGCAAGGCAAGTGGGGTCTTGCGACAAAACTGTGGATGCAACCGTACACGAAAACACACAAACACACAAACAAACAAACATACAAACAAACAACAATCGGTTGCACCCAAAAAGAAACAAATACCGCTTCCCTCCACAAAGCGGTGAAGAAACACCGGTTAAGGACTCAAGGCAAGTGACAACGTTTCCAAGCTAGTAACACAAATCGAAATGGACAAAACCCCAATAGTATGACAACAAAGTAATAAAAACGTTGGTAACTTACCTAGGTTCCTCCTAACATTCTAAGAACGTACCACGGGACGATAGGCGGGATGGAAAAAGGATGAACCACGGAGTTAGTCGACACTGTAGGTAGGTGAAGCCCCACCCCCTTTGGCGTTAAGCCAAGAGGGTCGTCCCATGTCCAAAATCGCCCAACTAGTCCAAGTAAAAAGGTGGATAAGGTTGCAAAGTGAGGGAAGACCGACCATTACCGCTATCATCCTTCCTAGGGACTCGGTCCTTTGGTAGGCTCTTCGCGGTAATAGTCGGAAAAAAGGCTTATTTTTGAGGGTGAGGGTTCTTTTTTTGTGAGAGGGTTTCCTTTTGGCATTCTTCCTTTTGCACTTGACTTTTGAGTTTCTAACCCACATCTTTTTCTTCTTTTGTATTTTGTTTTTCTTTTGTTGTGCCTTTTCTTTTTCTTCTTTCTTTTCTTTTCTTTCTTTTTCTCTTTTCATTTTTCTTTCTTTTCCTTGGTTTGCTCTTTTGGCTTGATTTTGTAGGCATTTCTTGCAACCAAGTAAGAGCTTCAACTGTTTTGCAACTTATTTGTGGAAAATATGTAGGAGGTAGGGAAATGGGTAAGTCGGGGGTCGCGGTTTCCCTTCAAACCCACAAAAAGGTGGAGAACTTGGACTAATCAAACAACCTCGAACATGGTCACCTAAGGGACGGGACCCGGCAACCAAGGCCTTTTCACTCCGTGGGTGGTCATAATGGTCAAAATGAAAATCCCGAAGTAAATCCCTAGTAGATGATAAGTGTGGTTTGTAGTGCCTATTTTGTAGTGTTTTGGTCCAATTTTCCTTGTAGAATCGCTCCTTGGGAGCGATTTATGGGCTTCTTACGCTTCCTTTAGTTCGTTTCAGGTTCCCGAGACCGATTTGGAAGAGTTGGAGCGATTCCGACTCAATACATACACTTTTCGGAACCAACGAAGTGAAGGAACGATCACTCGATGCCTTGGATTCGACCCCGAGACCTTGGGACCCAATCCCGAGCCTCCGAGACCCGATCCCGAGTCCCGAGAATCGATGAGAAGTCCATGTGAAGCAAGGAGGAACCAAAAAGATCATATTGGAGGCCTACAAGACTCATCCCCGACGGGTATGACCTCATCCCGTCCGGGATGAAGTGCACAAAAGAGAGGGTTGCTGTATTGGGTCCATCCCGACCGGGACCAGCTCCTCCCGGCCGGGACCGACACCTCCTCCCGACCGGGAAGGGCTGCTGCTGCTCCGCGCTTTGTTTTCTCTTCTCCCTTCCACTTGTAACCCTATATATACTCTTCCCTTGTGATCTTAGCTTATGTTAGACATTACCCACAAACCCTAGCCTAGTTTTAGCATAGATTAGATTAGATTAGTGTAGATTAGTCTTTAGATTATCGTTAATCTTAGTTTAATGCTTGTAATTTGGGAATTCTTCAAGATCTTCACCAAGCTTGACAAACTTGGATGTTTGTTTTGGGTTCTTCCATTTATGCAAGTTTCCTTCTTCTTCTTTTCATCTTCTAGTATGGTATAATCTTCTTTTCCTTTCTCTTAATCTTTTTTGTTCATCCAAGTTTTAATCTTTGTTCATTTTATTGTTCATATTTCATTGTTTTCACTAGTTTCATTATGGATGTTTTGTTGTTTGTGTTGATTTCTCTTCATAGTGTTAGTTTTAGTTTGATAATGTTAGAGTAGTGTTCTTGCTAGGGTTAGTAGGGTGATTAGGGTGTTAATTGGGTGATTAAGGGTTTGTTGGAGATGTGGGTGGAAGATTTTGGGTTTCCTCTTGGTTGATGCATATGACATGTTTGATGAAATGCTTGAATGACTAAGTAAGTTAGATTGCTTGTTTTTCTCGCCTTTCCCTTGTGGGTGTTAGTTTGCTATGGGTTCGGTTCCCTCATTAAGTTGCGAGAGCCCGGTGAGGACGACCCCTAGGTTAGTCTAAGTTGCGACCGCCCGGATGCGATCTAGGCCATAGCACGCTAGACCTCGTTTGTCATGTGTGTCGCCAAAATGGGTTCCATGAGGAACCTCTAGGTGGGTCTAAGTTGCGACCGCCCGGACCGACCTAGATTACCCTACTACCTCCTTCACTCTAGCTCTTCCTTTACCATTCCGTTACCCCTTTGACCCCGACCTAACCCTAGCCCGTTTTCCTTGTTTGTTTTCTTGCTTTAGACCTAGCTTAGTCCTAGTCTCCCCCTCCTTAGATTAGCTCGTCTCGAACCTAGTCCTAGACCGTAGCATACCTTAGTCCGACCTCCCGTCCCTGTGGATTCGACCCGACTTACCCTAGCTACCCTAGTTAGGTTAGTTGGTTTTTATTTGGTGGCGGGATTCCACGACAAATCCTTTCCCATCAAATTGGCGCCGTTGACCATTACACTTCATTTACATACCCTCACCTCATTTCTCTTCCCTTTACACCGAATTTTACATCGAATTTCCACCCCCCTCACACCATTACTACCTTTACCATGCGGTTTGATCGAGAATGAAGAGGAATAGCAATAAGGAAGACAAGTTCAGTGCCTTTATTGATCATTGGAGACGATGGAGCGAGTGGGTTGCTATCCTATGGGTATGGCAACTATCCTTTCTTTTCCGTCTATTATTGCTTGTTTTCTCTTGTTTGCCCCCCCCCCCCCCCCTTCCCCTTGAGTCATGGTGTCTTGGTGGCCTTCGAGGCCTTGGTTTTGGTTGCTCCCGATTCTCGATGATGTGACTACATCGAGAGTCATTTTCAAAATCCAAATTTTTCAAGATTTTCACCTTTTTGTAGGATTTAGTCGGATTTAGGCGGAATCCGGGCTAGGTGACTTGATTACACCTAGTCCTCCCCTCCCATTTCCTTTTATTTCCTTCTTTTTATTTTTCTTCCCTCTTCCATATCTTTTTCTTGTCTCGGCCCATGGTGACTTGACTACACCCCGGCCGGACACCTTCTACCCTTTTCTCCACTTTTCTTTTTGATTTCTAGCTTTATTTTCGTAGTTTCTTTTGTGCTCCCACGCACTACGGTCGAGCATGAGGACATAGCTCGACTTAAGTGTGAGGGAGCAATATTCTATCGTAGTTAGCTTTATTTCTGTAGTTTTTCGAAAAAAATCTTCAAAAATCCATAAAAATTTGAAAAATTTTCACAAAAATCAAAAAGATTTTCCTTTTTGTGTGTTTTCCTCTTGTGTCATTGTGTCGTATATTTGTTTTGTGTGCGTGTTTTGCCTCCCTTTCCCTTATAGGTTGCTTGAATCACCGATAGCTTTGGAGAGCTTGCAAGATGTCCGGTAACATCTTCTATCCCTTTTTCCTTCTTTGTCTCTTGCGGATTGAGGAGGAGAATGTGATGTGGTGTGCTCGGGAGGAGCTTTGTAAAGTTTGTGGGTGGTTTGGTGATTTGTTTGGAAGCTAGGGGTGGTGTTTGTGTTCGTTTTGTTTTGTTTTTGTTTTGTTGCTTTTGCTTCTTTTTCTTTCGTTCATTTTCGTCATGTCTTTAATTTTGTGTTATGCTATGTTGTGTGTCTTGTGTGTAAACCGTTTTTGAAAACCCGGTTTAGAGGCTAGTGTGTGAGTGTGTACTTTCCCTTCCTAGTAGTGTAAATCGAGTCTTGGACTTTAATCTAGTAGAATGACCCTAAATCAATGAATTCGTTGGTCCTTTACCTTGAGTCCACCTAGCTTACTAGGGATTTACTACGGGATTTGCATTTTGACCATTTTGACCACCCACGGTGTGAAAAGGCCTTGGTTACCGAGTCTCGTCCCTTAGGTGACCGTGTCTAGGATTGTTTAATTAGTCCAAGTTCTCCACTTTTTGTGGGTTTGAAGGGAAATCGCGACCCCCGACTCACCCATTACCCTACCTCCTACACATATCCACACAATAACTTGCAACTTGTTGATTCCTCTCTTTCTTGTCCTACAAAGAAATGCCAAAAAGCCAAATCTTGCCAAAAAGGGCAAAGAAAAGAAAAGAAAGAAAAAAAATGAAAGAAAGAAAAGAATGATGAAAAAGAAAAGGCACAAAAGCCAAAAAGAAAATAGAAAAGAAGAAAAAGAAATGGCATGGCAAAACAAAGCAAGAAAATGCAAAAGAAGAAGAAAATGCCAAAAGAAAACCGTCTCACAAAAATAATCCCTACATCTCAAAATAAGCCTTTTTCCGATCATTGCCGTGAAGAGCCTACCAAAGGACCGAGTCCCTAGGAAGGATGATAGCGGCAATAGTCGGTCTTCCCTCATTTTGCATTTTTTCCACCTTTTTACTTGGACTAGTTAGGCGGTTTTGGACACGGGACGACCCTCTTGGCTCACGCTAAAGGGGACGGGGTCTCACTTACCTACAGTGTCGACTAACACCGTGGTTCATCCTTTTTCCATCCCGCCGATCGTCCCGTAGTACGTTCTTAGAAGGTTAGGAGGAACCGAGGTAAGTTACCAACGTTTTTGTTGCTTTGTCGTCATACTATTAGGGTTTAGTCCATCTTGGTTTGTATTGCTAGCTTGGGAACGTTGTCACTTGCCTTGAGTCCTAAACCGGTGCTTCTTTCACCGCTTGTTTGAGGGAAGCGGTATTTCTTTTCTTTTGGGTGCAACCTTTTGTGTGTTTGTTTGTGTGCTTGTTTGTTTATGTGTTTTTGTGTCCCATTGCATCCACGGTTTTGTCGCAAGACCCCACTTGCCTTGCGGAGTGCACTTTTTCTCTAAGTGCACTCACGTGAGTTGAAAGGGCATAGGGTGCGCTAATACCCATTCGGCTAGTATAGTAGTTAGTATGTGCTTACTCGAGGGCGAGTAAGGGTTAAGTGTGGGGGAGTTGATAAGTGTGGTTTGTAGTGCCTATTTTGTAGTGTTTTGGTCCCATTTTCCTTGTAGAATCGCTCCTTGGGAGCGATTTATGGGCTTCTTATGCTTCCTTTAGTTCGTTTCAGGTTCCCGAGACCGATTTGGAAGAGTTGGAGCGATTCCGACTCAATACATACACTTTTCGGAACTAACGAAGTGAAGGAACGATCACTCGATGCCTTGGATTCGACCCCGAGACCTTGGGACCCAATCCCGAGCCTCCGAGACCCGATCCCGAGTCCCGAGAATCGATGAGAAGTCCATGTGAAGCAAGGAGGAACCAAAAAGATCATATTGGACGCCTACAAGACTCATCCCCGATGGGTATGACCTCATCCCGTCCGGGATGAAGTGCACAAAAGAGAGGGTTGATGTATTGGGTCCATCCCGACCGGGACCAGCTCCTCCCGGCCGGGACCGACACCTTCCCGACCGGGACCACCTCCTCCCGGCCGGGAAGGGCTGCTGCTGCTCCGCGCTTTGTTTTCTCTTCTCCCTTCCACTTGTAACCCTATATATACTCTTCCCTTGTGATCTTAGCTTATGTTAGACATTACCCACAAACCCTAGCCTAGTTTTAGCATATATTAGATTAGATTAGTGTAGATTAGTCTTTAGATTATCGTTAATCTTAGTTTAATGCTTGTAATTTGGGAATTCTTCAAGATCTTCACCAAGCTTGACAAACTTGGATGTTTGTTTTGGGTTCTTCCATTTATGCAAGTTTCCTTCTTCTTCTTTTCATCTTCTAGTATGGTATAATCTTCTTTTCCTTTCTCTTAATCTTTTTTGTTCATCCAAGTTTTAATCTTTGTTCATTTTATTGTTCATATTTCATTGTTTTCACTAGTTTCATTATGGATGTTTTGTTGTTTGTGTTGATTTCTCTTCATAGTGTTAGTTTTAGTTTGATAATGTTAGAGTAGTGTTCTTGCTAGGGTTAGTAGGGTGATTAGGGTGTTAATTGGGTGATTAAGGGTTTGTTGGAGATGTGGGTGGAAGATTTTGGGTTTCCTCTTGGTTGATGCATATGACATGTTTGATGAAATGCTTGAATGACTAAGTAAGTTAGATTGCTTGTTTTTCTTGCCTTTCCCTTGTGGGTGTTAGTTTGCTATGGGTTCGGTTCCCTCATTAAGTTTCGAGAGCCCGGTGAGGACGACCCCTAGGTTAGTCTAAGTTGCGACCGCCCGGATGCGATCTAGGCCATAGCGCGCTAGACCCCGTTTGTCATGTGTGTCGCCAAAATGGGTTCCATGAGGAACCTCTAGGTGGGTCTAAGTTGCGACCGCCCGGACCGACCTAGATTACCCTACTACCTCCTTCACTCTAGCTCTTCCTTGACCATTCCGTTACCCCTTTGACCCCGACCTAACCCTAGTCCGTTTTCCTTGTTTGTTTTCTTGCTTTAGACCTAGCTTAGTCCTAGTCTCCCCCTCCTTAGATTAGCTCGTCTCGAACCTAGTCCTAGACCGTAGCATACCTTAGTCCGACCTCCCGTCCCTGTGGATTCGACCCGACTTACCCTAGCTACCCTAGTTAGGTAAGTTGGTTTTTATTTTGTGGCGGGATTCCACGACAAATCCTTTCCCATCAGTAGACTAGGTGGACTCAAAGTAAGAAACCAACGAAATCATTGATTTAGGGTTATTCTATTAGACTAAAGTCCAAGACTCGACTCATATTGCTAGGAAGGGAGAGTAAACACTTGCGCACTAGCCTCAAAACCGGGTTTTCGAAAACCTTTTTACACACTAGACACAAACTACACAAAGCACACCAAAGACTCAACAAAAACGAAAGAAAAGGAGACAATACAAAAAAAAAACAAAATAAGAGAAAAGAAAATAAATATACAAACACACAGATAAAACCACCCCGAAACATCCACATAAGCACCCGGAACAACCACAACCTTCAACAAGCTCCACCCGAGCACACATCATCACAAATTTCCTCCAAACTCCATAAGAAACAAAGAGGAAAAGAGATAGAAAGACGTTACCGGATGTCTTGAGCTTTCCGAAAATTACGGAGATCAAGGAACCTATAGGGAAAAAGGGCAAACACACACACACAAAACACAAAAACACGACACAAAGACACAAAAGAAAAGGACACTAAGGGAAAATATTTTTGATTTTTATGAAATTTTTCAAATTTTTAGGGGTTTTGATGTTTTATGAAAAGAAACTACAAAAAATAAAACTAAACTAGCCTAAGATATCGCTCCCCCACACTTAAACTCAGCAATGTCCTCATGCTCGATCTGTAGTGTGTGTGGAGACACTAAAAAGAAAAGAAACTACGAAAATAAAGCTAAAAATCAAAAAGAAAAGCGGAGAAAATGTAGAATGTGTCCGGCCGGGGTGTAATCAAGTCACCATGGGGCGAGACGAGAAAAGATATGGATGGGGGAAGAATAAAAAGAAAATAAAAGGAAATGGGAGGGGAGGACTAGGTGTAATCAAGTCACCTAGCCCCGATTCCGCCCGAATCCGACTAAATCCTAACAAAAGAAAGAGAAATCAAAGAAAAAGTGAAAATACTTGTAAATTTGGATTTGAAATGACTCTCGATGTAGTCACGTCATCGAGAGTCGGGAGCAATGACTACCAAGGCCCCCGAGGGCCACCATGACACAAAAGTGTAAAGGGGAAACGGAGCAAACAAAGGAAGACAAGCAATAAAAGACGGAAAAGAAAGGATAGTTGTCGTACCGATCGGTTAGCAACTCACTCACTCCATCGTCTCAAAGTTTGATAACGGCACATAGCTAGTCTTCGTCATTGTTACTCCTCTTCATCCTAGATAAGGCCGCATGGTTGAAGTACAAAGGTATAAGGAGGTGGAATTTGATGTGAAACTTGGTGTAAAGTGAAGAGAAAATGAGATGAATGTATGTATAAGAAGTGTAGGGGTCATATGATAGGTGCAAGGGTAGGTAGGGAGGTTGGGAGGGGGTATAAAGTGGTTGGGTGGGATCAAATGTCGAAGAGGAGGCAAAAGGAGGAGCAGGGCATCATCCCGGTCGGGATGGATGGTCCCAGTCGGGATGACACACCCTTCCCGGTCGGGAAGCTCCCGTACCGGTCGGGATCACACTCCAGAAAACCCGATTTTTGGTACACTCATCCCGATCGGGATGGCTCCTTCCCGGTCGGGATGGTTCATCCATCCCGGTCGGGATGCCTTCTTCCCGGTCGGGGAGAGTCTTCTAACTCTTCATTTCCTTTAAGTCATCACCCACAAGCCCACCAATACTTCGGGATGCAAGATCTCGTCCCCAAAAGCTTGTCAAAAGCTTCAAAAACCAACTTCCATGCCCAAATCTAACCTTCTATCATCAACTACTCACTCAAGACTTCATCTTCACTATAACCTATCAAACATGGTCAATAAACATCCATCAAAATCCCTCCCTCACATCGCTCATCAAATACCAAATTACAAGAATTTCACAAAACTCAAAAGAATTACAAGCAAGGGATATATACAATAAGACGGTTCTTTTGAATCTCTGTCAAACCAAGGATGGTGCATTCTTCAATCATTTTTCCACAACACTAAGGATAAATCCATCGCCATCAAGGGCACGAAGCAACAAATCGAAGGCCCTCGTGAAATCTTCGATTAAGCTCGTGGAGTACCAACCTCCACTCCCAGGGTCTTCATGATCTAACCTCGAGGTTCCCGGGGCATCCCAATCTACTAAGTTCAATGACTTGAACTTGTACTTGCGATCCTTCGGGATATACCCAAACTTCCACTCATCTTCGCAAGGCCTCAAAGGAGACTCAACTTTATTCTTTCCTTGTAACTTGTCCTCAATCTCATAATATGGGCATTCATCCGCCCCAAGCTCGGAATCACTATCTTCATTTCCATAGAAGTTGTTCTTCAACCTTCCACCCGACTCATCCCCTAGATTGATGTCTTTCATGGCGTGGATCATATTACACGATTCATCATTAGTAGGCGAGGTGTTGCCTTGTAGGTCAAACACGAGCTTCTCATCGCCTAGCTCAAATGTGATCCTACCGTTCTTCACATCAATCATCGCACCGGCAATATATAGAAATGGGCGCCCAAGGATAATGGGAGTGATAGCATCTTCCGGCATATCAAGCACGAGGAAGTCGACCGGAATGAAGAATTTCCCTATTCTTAGTGGCACATCCTCCAATATCCCTAATGGTCGGTTAAGCAAACGATCGGCCATTTGGAGTGTGATGGAGGTACACTTGAGCTCTTTCATCCCAAGTCGCTCACAGATCGAATAAGGGAGGATGCTCACACTCGCTCCCAAATCACATAACGCCCTTTCAATTTTCATGTTTCCTATGGTGCACGGGATTGAGAAACTACCCGGATCCTTCAACTTGGGAAATGTAGAGCCTTGAATGAGCTCGCTCACCTCTCTTGTGAACGTTATGGTCTCTTCCTTGTCGACGGATCTCTTCCTAGCCAAGATTTCTTTCATGAATCTTCCATATGCCGGGATTTGGGTAAGTAGCTCGGTAAAAGGGACGCTCACATCCAACTTCTTCACAATATCAAGGAACTTGTCATATTGAACATCCACCTTGGTCTTCATTTGCCTTGTTGGGAATGGCAATTTGATATGTATCTTTTCTTGCTCATTAGGGTTGGACTTTTCAATTGACATTTTCCTCTTTCCTTTGTCTTTTCCTTGAAGTGGGGGAAGGTTGTCTTCATGGGGTTTCTCAATCTCCCACAAGACTTGCTCCTCCATAGGATTTCCCAAACTTGCATTGTCTTGGGGTGGAGATACAACTTCTTTCATTGCTTGTTGCTCACTAGGAAACAAGGGAGAATCGTAGGATGCACCGCTCCTCAAGGTGATAGCATTTACATGTTCAAATTTCGATGGTTCACCTTGAGGAGGTAGTTGACCCCTTTGTCTTGAAGAACTACCCGAAGCTACTTGAGCTAATTGGGTTTCAAGCATTTTCACATGCGTATCTCTTGCCTTGTTTTCCATTTGAAGGTTAGTAAAGAATTCATGTTGAGCTTTTTGCATCTCCAATTGGCTTCATTGAATATCCAAAATTACCTTTTGCATCTCTGGATCTCGAGGTGGAGATTGTTGATTGTGTGGGGTATTGGTAATGGCTAGAGGAATGCCATAGTCATGAGTTGGAGACCGGCTTCTTTGGTTGCTTTGTTGTTGAGTACCTTGAGAGTTGCCTTGATTAAGGCCTTGAGTGTTACCATGGTTGTAGTTATGGTGTCCTTGGGAGTGTTGGTTCCCTTGGAAACCACCTTGATTGAAGTTCCCTTGTTGGAACCCTTGATTGTTGTTGAAGGTACCTTGGTTATGTTGTTGGAAGTTGTTAAAAGACCTTTGATTGCCTTGATAACCTTGGTAGCCTTGGTTGTTGTCCCATAAGGGAGGTGGAACATATGGACGGTGTTGTTGTTGGGCTTGTTGTTGGGAAGCTTGGAACACGTGTTGATTTGGCACATTTTGAGGCTTAGAATATGGAACACTTTGCTTGTATGCTTGAAAAGCATTCACTTGCTCAATGCTACTTCGACAATATGAAGGCTCATGTCCATGTATCCCACAAATCTCACATATCCCATAATAAGATGAAAGAGGAACCACTCCCATTGCATTAACTTCATGAATTGAATGTTGGTGGGAAGAACTTGTGCTTTGAACTTGATCAAAATGACTTTGGAGCTTCTTATCAATAGTGTTCATGTGGGTCTTCAATTGTGCTCCAAGATCGGCACTAAGTTGTGCGATGGCATCAATCTCGTGCCTTCCCCCTCGCACTACAAGAGTTAAAGTCATTGGCGACTGATTTTAGCTACTGACATCTGTCGCAAATAACAGACGTGCGACCGTCAGCAGTCGCTAAGCGACAGTGGCTACAGTTAGTCGCTGAATAGCGACTGATTTCAGTCGCTAAGAAAGCGCGCGACTGAAATCAGTCGCTAAATTTAGCGACTGAAATCAGTCGCTAAACGAAGCTTTTAGCGACTAATATCAGTCGCTAATGGCGCCATTAGCGACTGATTTAGCGACTGATATCAGTCGCTAAAACTTCAGTTAGCGACTGATTTCAGTCGCTAAATAGTGCGACGTGGCATCATTTAGCGACTGATATCAGTCGCTAAATATAAAACTTAGCTACTGATATCAGTCGCTACCGTGCCAGAAATAGGCCGGTTCAATTTATTATTTTTCTAGCCAAAATCTGCACAATAAAACAAGGCAACAACCACAATACATCCCAAACATCATTCCAAACGTTATTCCAAACGTTATGCAAGCTTCATACTCCAAAATTGTCAACCAAGTACGCAAACGTCGTGAATACATACACTACATTAAAAGTGTCGTGAATACATCGATTCGCCTTCCTAGGCCTTGAGTATTGGGAGTTGTGTACCGCCATCTCCTCGATTCTTGACCGAGTTTGGTCATCATCCACCTCCGGTAAAGCGGTTGGACCGGGCAAAACGTCTTCCGTAAACGTCGAGTGCGAAGAGGACTTAGGCATTATTGGATATGCGGGAGAGGACGGTGTAGATGGTGTTGATGTAGATGTATAAGGAGAACTAGGTTGAGAACCGTGACTAGAAGTACCAAAAGGATTGATGAAATTCCCTTCGGCCGTCTCTCGAGGTATTTCGTCTAAGTCGGATCCTTGAGCTTGTTCTTGAATGGTATTGCTAGCACTTGGTTGAGAGATTCTAACCCGGTCAATCGTCCGTTGGCGAAAGGCTCTAAAGAGTCTTTCCGGCTCTGGATTGAAGAGAAAGAAATCGCCTCCCCTCCTAGGCATACACTACACACTCAAACAAACGTGAGAACACCTAGTGCTTTATGGGCACTAGGCAAAGACAATAAACGAACACAACGAAAGACAAAGAGAAAAGAAAGCTATGAAAACAAGAAAAACCTACAAAATATGCACAAGAGATAGAAGAAGAGCACAAGATGGGTAACTAAGTCAAGCTATAAGCAAACTAAGTCTAAACAACGCCGTCCCCGGCAACGACGCCAAATTGATGGTAGGGACTTGCCGTGGATCCCCACCAACAAGTAGAGTCCAACTATACCTAACGGGTAGCTAGGGTAAGTCGGGTCGTATCCACGGAGACGGCTATAGGTGTCTAGGCTAAGTCTACCTAAAAATGAGGCTAAGTCACAAACAAACACAAAGATGATGAGAATTGACTAACTATGATGGTTGGAGGAGATGAAAGTGGACTAGCAATGTACTATGTATGATATGAACTAATGAAATAACTAAAGATTAACTAAGCAAGTAAACTAAAGAAGATGATCGACTAAAGGGGTAGAGGAATCAAATATGGGAAAGAGTAGGGTTAGGTCGGGTTCATAAGTGTAGTAGGATGATTGGGTAATCAAGGGTGTAGGTGCCACTTAGTTACTAAGGTCGGTTTGCGCTCTCGCGCCAAAGCCAAATTCCGCACTCTCGTGTCAAAGACTAGACCCGAACATTCATGCTAGATGCTACTCAAAACACAAGCATTCAACCACAAATCGAATACACAATGAGAAGATGAGAACAAGTATGAGAAGCATTGGCCACTACTACCCACACAAGCAATACAACAAACACATAGTGTGCCCAATATGTGACTAGCAACAAAGGAATCACCTTCACCCACAATCAAACCCTAATCACCCATAATCCACACTTAATCCCCCTACTAACCCCACAAGGAATCTACTCACTCATTATCAAACTAATACTAACATAAATAAGAGTAATCAACATAAACATCCAAACATACATAATGAACAAACAAGAACAATAAACAATATGTAAAGATTAAAACTTGAAAGATTAACAGAGAAGAGATTATACCCACTAACAAGAAGATAAAAAGATGAGAACTTGCATTAATAAGAAGCCCAAATAATCTCCAAGGTTGTCAAGCTTGGATGAATCTTCAAGAATCTTCTTAATACAAGACTAATTAACTAGATAATCTAAGATTAACAAAAGTTTTAAAGAAAGATTAGGCTAATGAGAGGAGCACTAAATCTAGGGTTTTGAATGTAGAGAGGTCTAAGATAGTCTAATGTAATGTAAGATCCTTAAACAATACAAGGGAGGAGTATTTATAAGGTTACAAGAGTGAAGGAGGAGAAAAGAAGTCACGCGGCCTACAGAGGCCCGTCCCGGTCGGGATGCTTCCTTCCCGGTCGGGATGACACACCCTTCCCGGTCAGGAAGCTCCCGTCTCGGTCGGGATGACACAACAGCAGCCGCAGTAAACACGCACTCCTTCCCGGTCGGGAAGGCTACCCATCCCGCCCGGGAAGGGTCTTGTAGGCCTTTATTATGATCATAAGAGTCCCTCCTTGCTTCTCATGGGCTTCTCATCGATTCTCGGGGCTCGGGATCAAGTCTACGGGGCTCGTGAATGGGTCCCAAGGTCTGGGGATCGAATCCAAGGCACCGAGTGATCGTTCCTTCTCTTCGTTGGCTCCAAAAGTGTAGGAAACAAGTCGGAATCGTTCCAATTCTCCATGAATGATCTTGGGAACCTAAAACGAACTAGAAGAAGCATAAGTAGCTCAGAAACCGCTCCAAAGAGCAATTTCACAAGAGAAACCGGGACCAAACACAACAAAATAGGCACTACAAACTACACTTATCATCAGCTCGCTCATGCTAACGATGCGCCTGGTGCTGTAGAACCTGTTCAAGAATTCGTCTTCCATACGAGCCCAGCTGTCGATTGATTTGACTTCCAAATCCGTGTACCAGTCAAAAGCGGTTCCCTTGAGAGAGCGCACGAACTGTTTGACTAGGCGATCGCCATCGGTTTCAGCATTGTTGCATGTCTCCACAAAGTGTGCGACGTGTTGCTTCGGGTTACCCTTCCCATCGAATTGTTGAAACTTTGGGGGTTGATATCCGGACGGCATGCATAGGTCATCAATTCTTTTGGTGTAAGGCTTGATATATCGTCCAGCAGTGGGGGAATCTTCACCGAGTTGGATTTTGATCGCGTCTGCTATCAGACTCTGCAATTGCTCCGGGGTATAAATACCGGTCTTGTTCTTTGGAGGCTTCTCACCATCCTTTTTCTCGTTTGGAGGCTTCTCACCATCCTTTTTCTCATCATCTTCATCCTCCTTTTCGATGTCGCTTTCGTGAACGGTGTCATTGTCGGTGTCACTGTGCTCATTGGAGTTTTTCTTCTCACGGAGCTCGCTCACTTCTTTTTGAAGATCCTCTATCTTCTTGTTCTTCTCTTCATTATCCTCTTGCATTTTTTCAACAAGCTTGGTCAAATTCAAGACTTGATCTTCAATGTTGGAACCAGCAGCCATCATCACTGAAACGCTGATAGGAGTTGCGGCTTCCTTCTTCTTTGAAGACACCTTAGGCTTGTGCGGGGAGGCGGTGTTGCTCTTGGAGACTTCATCCTTGCGGGAAGGAGAAGAGGCCGCAATCATGGCTTTGCAGCAGCAGCTATTGAGGCAGCAAAAATCTTACGCGGCCTAGTAGGAACGTGGGCGGCGCGTAGGCTGGCGGCAGCGGCGTCGAGAGCAACCTTCTTCGCCTTCGCCCTGGTGACCATGCCAGCAGATTGTTGGAGAGCGTCAACGTAGGTGATAAGTGTATTTTGTAGTGCCTATTTGTTGTATTTGGTTCCGGTTTCTCTTGTGGAATCGCTCTTTGGAGCGGTTCTCGAGGTTACTTACGCTTCTTCTACCTTGTTTTAGGTTCCTAAGATCAATATTGGATAAAAGGAACGATTTCGACTCGTTTCCGACACATTTGGAGCCTCAGAAGAGAAGCGACGATCACTCGGTGGCTTGGACTCAATCCCGAGACTTTGGGACCCATTCCCGAGCACCGAGAATCGATGAGAAGCCTATGAAGAGCAACTAGGGACCTCTATGATCATAAGGGAGGCCTACAAGACCCATCCCAGTCGGGATGAGTGGCCATCCTGGTCGGGATGAAGAGCATAACACCGCCCGGTGTTATGCGCCTTCCCGGTTGGGACCATCTCGTCCCGGTCGGGACCAACCCATCTCGGTCGGATGAAGTGCAAGAAAGAAGCGTCTTCTGATGGGTCATTCCGACCGGGAAGGATGTATCATCCCGACCGGGAAGAGCATAACATCGCCTGGTGTTATGCATAACACCGCCCGGTGTTATGCTTGATCCCGGTCGGGACCATCTCGTCCCGGTCGGGACCACCACCTTCCCGGCCGGGATGGAGCTGCTGTAGCCGCGTGACTTTCTTTTCTTCTCCTTCACTCTTGTAACCTTAAAAATACCCTTCCATTGTATTGTTTAAGTACCTTAGACTCCTCTAGATTATTCAAAACCCTAGATAGACTTCCTCCTCTCATTAGCTTAATCTTTCCTTAAACTTTTGTTAATCTTAGATTAATCTTAGTAATTAGTCTTGTATTAAGGGGATTCTTGAAGATTCATCCAAGATTGACAACCTTGGAAGATTGTTTTGGGTTTTTCTTATTAATGCAAGTTATTATATTTTCATCTTCTTGTTAGTAGGTATAGTCTTCTTATTTTCTTTACTCTTAATCCTTGTTTAATTCTTCAAGTTTCAATCTTTACTTATTGTTCATTGTTCTTGTTAGTTCATTATGAATGCTAGGGTTATTATGTTGATTTCTCTTGTTAGTGTTAGTATTAGTTCGATTATGTGTGAGTAGACTTTTTGTGGGGTTAGTAGGGGGATTAAGTGTGGATTATGGGTGATTAGGGTTTGATTGAGGGTAAAGGTGAATCCTTTGTTACTAGTCACATATTGAGCACTCTATGGGTTTGCTGAATTGCTTGTTTGAGTTGTAGTGGCCATGCTTCTCATGCTTGTTTTCATCTTCTCATTGTGTGATTGATTTGTGGTTGAATCCTTGTGTATTGGGTAATATCTTGCATGAGTATTCGGGTCTTGTCTTAGACACGAGAGTGCGGACATTGGTTTTGGCGCGAGAGCGCGGACCGACCTTAGAAACTAGGTAAAACCTACCCCCCTTGATTACCCAATTATCCTACTACACTTATAAACCCAAACTAACCCTACCCCTTTCCATATTTGATTTATCCATCTTGTTAGTAATCATTCTTCTAGTTTATTGTTTCAATTTAGCTCTAGTGTTCTTAGTAGTTCTTGTTAGACATAGTTCATTGTTAGTCCACTCTTATCATCGCCAATCATCATAGTTAGCAATTTCTTGTTAGTTAGTCTCCCTTTGTGTTGTGTTGGTAATTTAGTCTTGTTTGTGAGTTGACCCCAGTCTAGACAACCTCTACCGTCCCCGTGGACTCGACCCGACTTACCCTAGCTATCCGTTAGGTTTAGTTGGACTCTACTTGATCGGTGGGGACCCACGGCAAAATTCCTACCATCAGTAGGTCTTCCTGGAGGTGTTGAAAGTGTTGCTTTGGTTGGTAGACATCTTCTTGCAAAGTTGTCTTGGTTACTACAACTGTAGAGATGAGAGGTAGAGATTTTCACGTCGGGTTCACCAAAATTTGTAACCACAAATTTTGTATCGCAGCTAACTGAAATACAAAACAAGGAAACAAATAAATTTTATTAATTAATTATCAAAAAGTTCGTGTACAACCTCTAATGTATCCTCTGATTCTAACGCCGTTGGGGAACACTTGTACGCGGTACACGTGAGAGACGCGTGCGTAGCTGACTTGTACTGCCTTGCGCGCGTTGTAACTTGATATTCTTGAGAGGGTCGCGATGACTTGAATCTCCCTTGAATGTTTGTTTTTGTGTTGGATCTTCTGACCAGGCGGCACGATTTATCGTGCTTGTTGACTGCTTGCGACGGATTTGATGGAGAGGCTTGTAGTGACTTTTGTCTTTTTCTCTCTGGATCCTTTGCTTCAGAATTTTCCAATTTTCTCCAGATGAATGAGAATGACTCTATTTATAGAGTTTTGATTTCTCCTTGGTGGACTTTGTAGTCACAGGCCCATTTATGGACTTATAAGTGACATTGGTCCAATTTATCTTCTTTTCGGGTTTAGTGATCCAAATAAGTCAATTTGTAATTCGGATCGACCCATATTTCATTTACTCGGAGCAAAATAATTAAATTGAGCTAAAATTTTGTATTAACTCAAAATAATTAATTAATTTCATTTATTTGGCACTTTAATAAATTTTTAGTGCCTACCTACATTTCTCTTTGTTTCTCTCTCTCCCTCTCTCAATATTTTATCTCTTAGTTTTCTCATGTCATCTTCATCTACAAATTAGGTAAGAAATAACCCCATTAAAGGGTGGAATTTTGAAATCAAGTTTGCAACATTTGTAGGAGAAATGCGGTACTAAAGATATCTGGGTCGACATCTAGCCCACGAAAAGCGTACTTCAAATGTCTTGATTGCAATAATTTTGTGATGTGGTTAGGTAAGGTGCATGTTATATGCGGTGATGGTTTCAAAACACAGACTAGCAATGAAGATGTAGATAAGTGAAGATAAGAAGATAATAATAGCAAATATGGAGAGAAAAGATTGAGAATTGGATGGAAATATTAAAGGGAGAAGGAAAACTAAACACTTTGGAGGGAAAAGAAATATAAAAAAACTTGTCATTTGCTCCAACTTGGCATTTAACGTCAAACTTAACGCCTAATTGTACTTTAGTCACGGTTGGGACTAATTAATAGAGTTCAGGGGTACAATTGGTAATTGTTAATACGCAGAGGTACAACTGGGAAAAGTGAAAACTTAGAGGGTACAAATGAGAATTTTCCTTTAGTTTATTGGAGCCGAAGATCCATATCATCACACATAGAGATGCGCCAATGCTTCTATTGCTAGCTGAAAGCTACTTCACGTTTCATTTGTATTGGCAATTCGCCCTTCATTTAGTAATAAGTCATGCTTTATTTTGTAATTTATTCAGCTTCCCGTCATTTTAAAGATTTCGTAGATCGGTGAAACCTAGAAGTCCTAGAATAAGAACATAGGAGCAACAAGAAAGAATAAATTGACATAAGGTTGTCGCCCAAAATAAATATTAACCCAACTAATGTAACTAAATTGTACAAAATAAATAATTAAACGTTAATGCATGTTTCAATTTACTAAAAAAAGGATTACTTTTATAGTGTAAAAGACAAAAAGACAAAAAAAAGGATGGTAAAAAGAGAAAGAGAAGTCCTAAACTTATGCATAATCGCGCAAAATTATCACTCTATACAACGTTAAATAAAAATATATATCCATTTCTTTCTTTTAGTAACTCTCAAACCTCCCTCTTTCTCTCTTCCACAACAAACATTATTTATGTAAAGTGAGAAATGAGTTACTCGTGGTCACCCCATAAGAATTATTCTTATGGGTACGAAGGTGATCGAAGGGTGGAGTTTCATGGGATCGATGAGAGAACAGGGGTGGATCAGATATATGTAGCCAGATCTCGTGGACGAGGCCCACCTAGTGCAATTCGTAGAGTTCCTCCTCGTCCATCTTCTTCAGTTTTAAATTCTCTCAAACAATGGTATAATAATCCCGAACAAAAGAGGAAAAGGAGAGTGGCTAAATATAAAGTTTATACAGTGGAAGGGAAGGTGAAGAACTCTTTCAAAAAGGGTTATCGTTGGATTAAGAGAAAATGTTCTCATATTCTACATGGATTTTAAGGCTAGCAATATATTTTCATGGATATTATCGTTGGATTAAAGATCTCTCATCAATTTATATCACTCTCATATATATGCATTACGTCAATTCTTTGAAAGACGTTTCACTTTTGAGAAATGAGCACTCCTTGAAATAAATTTATGACAATTATGTCTTAGATTCGTGTGGGAATTATTTCACTAGAATACACATTTCATTAATTTAATCATATATTTAGAGAGAATTGTAAATATCTTGAAATGTGAGAATAATATATATGAAAAAATAGATGGATTTTTTTTTTTTTTTTGTATTTTATTCTTATAGTGTTTGTTATACAGATACCACATATTATATGTGAGATGAATAAATTTTCACGTGCATTAGATTTTATCATGTACGAATTACAATTAATGTTGTAAACCAACACTCGTTTCGTGTTGTAAACCAATGAATGTACCGACCATATTAAATGTTGTGTGTTCTAAACCACCGTTCGTTTCGTAATCGTCACATAGAATAATATAGACTCAAGTCTTTAATAACACCATTTCATGTTCAGAAAAAATTTGTTTATGTTTTTTGTAAATATACTGCTTTAAATTCAATGTATAGGTCTAAATCAGAAATCATGATAATTCGGATATCTGAGTATCATTGTATCCCACTCAAACGAAAGGAGTTTTAGGTATTGAGTTAAATTAAATTTGGTGATGGTAGCATTGCCACTTGTGGACATGACAAAGGTCCACTCCACTTGGCCACACCTAGGTTTGAAGAGGCGAATGCATCTTAATGTGAGATTGATCTCGAATTTAAATAAAATCAAAGTGGAGTCACCACCAAACATTGTGGGAGTTCAGAGTCGTTCGAACCCACTCTAAGCTTAGACATTACTAATCACAAAGCATGGTTTTCCTTATACTATTAGAGCATAGAGATTCGTCCTGTCAAGTGACATCAAGGTTGAATTTTGAATGACTCATAACCAATGGTTTTGGTGATCCTGAAATCGATGATTCGAGTAAGGGGTGAGAGTACATGTTAAGAAGCCCCTTTGTAGGACACACAACCTCGCCCACACTTAGTGTCCTCTACTAAGATATCGATTGATGTTTCAATACGCGTTAGTTAGACGTTTATGCATAACAACCATTGTTTTCAATCTAGCATGTGAATTATTGCACTACGTCATTTAATGCATATTTGAATCGTCGAAGTTATATTAAGCATGTACAGTTCATTGAAACGCGGTAGATTACCAAATAATGAACTAAAGAGCTTGAAATGTAGATTATAAGTTACAATGGCGGGATACAATCCAGAATTCACAATACTTGAACAATTGCATAATATTAAATTTATTAAACGTAAACTAGAATGAACTCGTAAATAGAAAACGTAAATAAATATCGTGTATAACAAATTAGACAGACTCTGATTAGCTGCGTATTGCATTACATATTGACCAGAGGACATGAGCATAGGCGCCAGTTACGAGGTGTCGTTAAGGACAAACGCCTAATACCAGGCACCCTAATAGTAAGGCACTTGACATGAAGAGCCTTTATTAGGAGATGCTCGGACCATCAAGATTAGTTACAACACTGATGACAAGTGTTGTCTGTGCTACAAAGAAACTAAAACCATTTTCCACTTACAACAGGAAATTGAATATAATCAGTGAGTTAGAAGAGGACTTGAAACATGGATAGAACATAACCTCCCCAAACATCCTAAATATTGTTAGATTCAAAACAATGATTGTCATGCATAACCATCTTATTAATGCGCGCACAAAAACTGCAGTGTAAAGTAGGAGGTCTACACACATTTTGGATCTGAGTTCAGTAGAGACAATATATAGATAATAGAGCTAATCCTACAGAAAAGCACAATGACTAATCCAACTCAATTAAAGTGTCTTGAACCCTCCTCACAGCCTAGCACAGAGATGGACTAAAAACACAATCACACACCCATAGACTGATCTACAGCAAAGCACAAGACTCAATCTAGGAATGCAACAGATTGTTACTCAAAACCCACAACTTGGCACAGGGAATTAGTAGATCTGACTTAATTAAACTATAGCTAAGCGCAAGTTCAATCTATGGTTTTTTTGGAGAAGAATTCTCTTGTATTTTCATTCATCAAAGTTTGAATATGGCAATACAGATCAAATGCCTTAATAGGCTGTAAGCTCATACAAAATAACGTCCATAATACCACATTCCAAGGGCTGATAATGCAACTAACAAACAGACAAAAGTAATTAAGGAATTCTGAACTAAAGTGGCTTCAGCAGGTCTCCTTGTGGTCTTGATTCAGACCTGTGGAGGTTTGTCTTGAGGTATGCCATGGATCAAGGCATTAAATGCCCTTCTTGGATGCTTGTTCAGTTGATTCCAGTAAATTAAAGAACATAATAAAAGTACTTTATGCAGTTCTCAGATTGTCTACCCAAAAGAAGTAATGTGGACTTTCTTAAGATTTGTTCCTGGAACACTTTTGTCGCTTGATTTTTGAATGATTTTCTTAAGCTTCAAACTAAAGTTCCTTGGAATTATTTTTAGATAATATAGCATAGATTAAGCTAGGATAAGTGGTTAATAATCACCCGACCCAGTGTGTTGGCTAGGACCTCCCCAAACAGGCATGTTCATCGATTTTGGGCTGATTTCTGAAGTTGTTTGTTTCCGTATCGTACCCCTTGTCTGAACTCCTGTTGCAACCTCCTCTGGTTGGAAAAGGCTTGACCCCAAGCCTGGTTCCTCTTCATGTTTAGACTCTTCAAAGTACGGACTTAGATCTCCAATGTTGAATGTGTCATGGACCTCGTACTCCCTAGGCAAATATATCTTGTATACATTAGACCCAACCCTTTCAATGACTCTGATTAGACCATTTGCCCTTGTCATTAGCTTACCCTTCCTCTTGGTAGGGAACTTTCCTTTCTCAAGTGTATCCAGACCAGGTCACCTGGTGCAAATTCCTTCTTCTTCCTAGAACCTTAGCTTGTTTCTTATACCTTTCATTGGCTTGCTCAATCTGCCTCTTAACTGTTTCATGCAATTTCAGCAATTGCTCGGCCATATTCTCAGCATCATAGCTCATTTCTTCTCTTAGGACAATGGACAAATCAATAGGAATCAATGGATTGACCACATAGACAATCGTAAAGGGATTGTGTCCTGTGGCAGATGATGGAGCTCTATTGAAAGCAAATTCAGCTTGAGGTAGCTTAAGGTCCCAGTCTTTCAGTGACTTACTCACAATGCACCTCAATATTCTTCCCAAAGTTTTGTTGATGACTTCATTCTGACCATCAGTTTGAGGATGGTGAGATGTGCTAAACATTAGCCTTGTGTTTAGTAACCTCCATAAGGACCTCCAGAAGTAACTTAGGAACTTTGTGTCCCTATCAGATACAATAGACTTGGGCACCCCATGCAGTTTCACCACCTCCCGAATTATAAGTCTGCAATGCTAACAGCATCCTCAGTCTTGGTACAGGCTATAAAGTGAGCCATCTTACAGAATCTGTCAACCACCACCATGATTGAATCTCTCCCCCTTTGAGTTCTAGGTAGAGCCACCATAAAATCCATGCTCACATCCTCTCATGGCTTTTTGGTACTACTAGTGGTGTATACGGTCCAGTTTGAAAAGAACTCTTGGCCAATTAACAGACTGCACAGTTCCTTAGGCTCAATTGAACCTCTCCCATGATTTTAGGCCAATAAAATTGTTCTTGCAGGATTTCAAAGGTCTTTTGTACCCCAAAGTGTCTTCTCATTCCACTGGAATGCACTTCCTTGATCAATAGATTCCTGTAGGATCCTTTAGACACACAAAGCTTGTTTCCCTTGAACATGAACCCCTTTTGCAAAGTGTATTTTCTCCTTGGAGTACTTCCACTCTTCTGTATGGCTATCCAGTCTTCATCAAAGTCTGAATCCTCTTGATACAGCTCCTTCATGTACTCAAACCCTAAGACTTTGGTCTCCATAACAGTTAACAAGGAATGTCTCCTTGATAAAGCATCAGCAACAACATTCAGTTTTCCTTCTTTGTATTTGCTTGAAAAGTTGAAGGATTGCAAGAACTCAACCAACTTGGCATGCATGTGGTTCAGTTTGTGTATTTCAAGACCTCGTGATCTGAATGCAACACAAAAGGTTTAGGCTTCAACTAGTGGCTCCAATGCATCAAAGCCCTCACAATAGCATAAAATTCTTTATCATAGGTGGACTAATTCAAATTTGCTCCCCCTAGCTTCTCACTGAAATAGGCCACAGGTTTTTGACTTTGGATTAGTACAGCTCCTATCCCCACATCACTCGCATCACATTCCACTTCAAAGAGACTGTCAAAGTCTGGTACCTTAGGATTGGTGTTTCTTACATCAGCTTCTTTATCTTCTCAAAGGCAGTTTGAGCATCTTCAGTCCACCTAAACTCTCCCTTTTTCATACACTCAGTGATAGGTGCAATGACTGAGTTGAACCCTTTAATAAGTATCCTATAGAAAGAGGCCAAACCATGGAACCCCCTCACTTCAGTAACAGTTTTGGGTTCAGGCCATGATTAAATGGCTTTATCTTCCCTTGATCCACTGAGATTACTCCCCCAGACACAATGTACCCAAGGAAAGTCACTTCCTTTGCCATGAAAGTACACTTTTCAAGCTTGCCAAAGTTTGTTCTTTCTTGGAAGATCACTTCAAGGTGATCAAGATGTTCCTTTCTATTGCTGCTGTAAATGAGTATGTCATCAAAGTAGACCACAGTAAACTTACCTAGGCAAGACCTCGGTCATCAATCTCATAAAAGTACTTAGTGCATTAGACAGACCAAATGGCATCATAAGCCATTCAAACGGACCATGTTGGTCTTGAATGCAGTTTTACATTCATCTCCTTCTTTAATCCTCACTTGGTGGTATCATTGCCTTAGATCAATTCTGGAGAACACTCTTACTCCACTTAGCTCATCCAATATATCATCAAGTCTAGGTATAGGGAACCTGGACTTGACTGTTATATTTTTGATAGCTATGTTATCAATGCACATTCTCCATGTTACATCCTTCTTTGGCACTAGTAAGGCTGGTACAGCACATGGACTTAAGGACTTTTTTACAAATCCTCTATCCATCAACTCTTCAACCTGCTTCTGCAACTCTTGGGTTGTATTACGGTCACTTCTGTATGCAGGCTTATTAGGCAAGACAGACCATGGTAGGAGGTTTATCTGATGTTCAATGCCTCTCGGTGGGGGTAATCCCCTTGGCAACTCTCTTGGAAACACATCAAAGTACTTGTGAATTAGTTTCTTTACTTTCATTGGCACTTCAGTATATCCCTTGGTTACTTCATTTGATATTAGCACCCAGACAGGTTGCTCTTGTTTGATTTCCTTCACCATTGAGGCTTCAGATAGGAACGGAATTCCCCCAACCTCTTCAGGCAAGTTTGGACTACCATAACTTCTTTGATTTGGTGGTAGAGGGGTAAGTGTTATCTTTTTGTTCCCATGCTTGAAAATGTATGTATTATCCCTCCCTTGGTGAATTGTATTCTTGTCAAATTCCCATAGTTTGCCTAAGGACAAATGGCAGGCATCCATAGGTACCTCATCGGAGGACCTCATCCTTGTATGCACTCCCTATTGAGAAAGGCACAACACACTGCTTATCAACCTTAACTTCAACTCTCATGTTTAACCATCTCAGTTTGTAGGGACTTGGGTGTTCCTGAGTCTTCAAACTCAAGTTGCTGACCAAGGTAACAAATGCCACATTAGTACAACTTCATCCATTAATTATCAAGTTGCACACCCTCTCTTAAATGGTACACCTACTCCTGAAGATAAGATTCCTCTGGTCATCTTCTAAAGGGGTGTGTTGTGGATGCATAACTCTCCAAACCACAAGATTATGGCCCGTGTCAGGTGAAGTCAAAACCACATCCTGGGTTAGTTCTTCCTCTTCTAAGACCTCTTCTAACACTAAGGTTTCATCAACCTCATATCCAACATACCTTCTTTCTTCCAAGCTTCTATCTTTCATGAGGGTCAAAGCACTTTTAGAAGGACAATTCTTCCTAAAGTGACCATATCCCTGGCAGTGAAAGCACCTGATTCTACCCTCAGACATGGAACTTCGAGACTTCAGGGTCCCACTCCCCTTCCCTTTGTCTACAGGTGGTGCAGATGTAGTGTTAGGGGGTTTCAGTAATCCTAGGGAAATTATAAAACCTAGACTGTCCAAGTTTCACAGCAGACTTAGACATAGGCTTAGGTTTCCCCATCTTTTTTCACCCTAAGTGACAAACTGACCACATCATCAAATGACCATAATGGCTGCATCTTAACCTTGTTAGCAATGCCTACATCTAGACCCTCTAAAAACCTTGAAATCTTTTGTTCAGGTTTCTCATTAATCTCACACTGCATACTGAGATGTTCAAAGTCTCTCAAATAAGACTCTACAGGTCTTTCATTTTGCTTAAGCTTGGACAGCTTAATGAATAGGTCCTGTGTATAGTCTTTGGCTACAAACTTGTCTAAAATTTTTCTCTTTAGTTTAGACCAAGACTTAATAGGCTCCTTACCACCCTTGTTTCTCTAAAATCTAAGGTTTTCATACCAGAGTAAAGCATAGCCTTTCAGTTTCAATGTTGCACTTTCGAAAGATTTAACATCATTATACCCTTTATACTTAAAGATCCTTTCTACATCCCTAATCCATTCTAGTAGTTCATCAGGGTTTAAACCACCAGAAAAGTCAGGAATCTCTACCTTTAGATGCTTGTCTAAGAGATCAGGCTCCTCTTCATGGTGACTTCCTTTTAAATTTGATAGATCATCCATACCTTGACTTGCTCTCCCTTCCTTGCCTTGGTTCCTACCTCTACCTCTTCCTATTGCACCAAAACCCCTTCTAAACTTTATGAAGTTTTTTACTTGGTCTATGAGGTTGTTGGCAGCTTGTACCATGACATTTACAGTATCAGCAATGTTATCAACCTTAGTTTCTATGCTGGTTATTCTCTCTTCACTCATTGGGTTATGTTTTGTGTTTTTGATGTAGTTAAGGTTTAATGAACTCACAACCAAAGCTTTAATGCACTTTGCAATGTAAATTAGGGGGTCTACACACAGTTTGGATTCGAGTTCACTATTGACAATATATAGAGAATGGAGTTAATCCTACAACAAAGCACAAGGACTAATTTTACTCAATTAAGGTGCCTTGAACCTTCCTCACAACCTAGCACAGATATGGACTCAAAACACACACACACCCTTAGACTGATCTACAGCAAAGCACAAGACTCAATCTAGGAATGCAATAGATTGTTAGTCAAAACCCACAACTTGACAAAGGGAATTAGTAGATCTGACTTAATTAAACTACAGTTAAGCATAAGTTTAATGTAAGGTTTTTTTAGAGAAGAATTCTCTTGTATTTTCATTCATCAAAGTTTGAATATTGCAATACAGATCAAAGGCTTTATATAGGATGTAAGCTCATACAAAATAACGTCCCCAATACCCCATCCAAGGGTTGATAATGCAACTAACAAACAGACAGACAAAAGTAATTAAGGAATTTTGAACTAAACTGTCTTCATCACCAGGTCTCCTTTTGGTCTTGATTCAGACCTGTGGAGGTTTGTCTTGAGGTATGCCATGGCTCGAGGCATTAAATTCCCTTATTAGTTGTTTTTTTAGTTGAATCCGGCAAAAGAAAGAACATAGCAAAAGTACTTTGTGCAGTTCTCAGATTGTCTACACCAAAAGAAGTAATGTGGACTTTCTGAAGATTTGTTCCCGCAACAGTTTTATGGCTTGATTTCTGAACAATTTTTTTTAAGCTTCAAACTAAAGTTACTTGGACTTATTTGTAGATATTATAGCATAAATTAAGGTAGTCCAAGTGGTTACTAATCACTCGACCTAGTGTGTTGGCTAGGACCTCCCCAAACAGGCTTGTTCATCGGTTTTGGGCTGATTTCTGAAGTTGTTTGTTTCTGTATCGTTAATTGATTTTCTTAGTAGAGGCCGCTAAATGCGGGCAGGGTTTGGTGTCCTTTGTGGGATTCCCAACACGTACCTTCACCCCTTAATCAAAATCTTAGGTTTTCGGATGCCCGAAACCATTGGTCACGAGAGTCATACGATATCTGAAATTTAATATTCGATATTCAAAGGGACGAGCCCCTAAACTGTAGTACTATAAGGAAAACCGTGCTTTGTGTGCGGAATAGTGTAAGTACAAAGTGGGCTTATACGAGTCTGAACTCCCACAAAGTTCGGTGGTGACTCCACTACGATTTAATTTAAATTCGAGAAAAATCTCACCATTAGATACATTTGCCTACCCAAAACTCTGCGCCTCGCAGCGTCCGGTGAAGTGGACCTTGTCATGTCCACACATTCGATATACGATATGCAAATGGACGAGCCCCTAAGTTCTAGTATTATAAGCCAAATTGCGCTTTGTGCGCGGCATGGCCTAAGTATAGAGTGCGCTCGAACGGTCCGAACTCCCACGAAGTTTGGTTGCGACTCCACTTCGAATTAATTTCAAATCAAGATCAATCTTATCACGAGATGATTTGCCTACCCAAACTCACCCCTTGCCGCGTCCGGGCGCGGACTTTGCCATGTTTACAGAACTGAATCACTTCATTTGTATCTCACATTGTATACATGTCAATCTGTAATGTCGCGCGTTGCTTATCTGTTATTAGGCAACTTAATTATTATATATATTGCATGGTTCTGACCATTAGAGAAGGACGGTTAGGCTACTCCCACTAAGTGGACGTATAGTATATTTAAATACGAATGCAGGACGACGGATCTTCAAGGCTAGACATGTGGGCATGTACGAGTGCAAGAGTTTAGTGTTAGCTGATGAGAGTGTCAAGCTATAAATCTTGTAACACAAATTTTGTCAAACCATCTTTATTAAAAATTTGTTTTTCGGTTTTCAGTTGTTGTATATTAACAAACTGTTGATTTATTAGTAGAAGACTCACTTTGAATCAATGATTTTAGCTTTACCAATTTTTATGACTTAATAATTTTCCGCTTTGTTAATTAATGTCCTTAGAAGAATCGGGGTGTTACATTTTTTTTATTGGGTAAAATTGGGAAAGTTACAGTGTTACACCAAGATCTTTACTATCTTATTCACAATCACCATGTGTTTGTTGTTTTGCCTCTTAGAGTTCTTAATTACTTTAGTTCAGTTTTATCAAACCTAAACCCCCTCTTTATGTGTTTAGTGTAGTTTTCATGTTTCATTATAATCTTTAGTCATAGTTTATGTTCTTAGTTTTCATCTGTTTTAACGTTTTTGTATTTTTCATATCTCTCAGTCTCAGCTTTTATATCCTATCTTTGTATGTTTGACTTAATTTTTGGTTTCTGATAATTTTGGAGTGACTTGAGTATTGTGTCTAGTTTTTGTTCAGTCAAGTTTAGGCTAGATTTGTAATTTTCTTGCCTAGCTAAGCATTTCTCTAGCATGAGTTTGTTTCCTTCCCTGTGGAATGATCCCTCTACTTACAACTTGCTAACTTTGTGTATATAAAGTTGAAAATTAACAAACACGAAAATGACCCAGCCCGACCTGAGGTCAATCAGATTTTTCAAACCGGACGACTCGAAGTTGATCCGACCCGGTTGACCTGTTTGCCAGGTCTACGTAGAGGCGGTCCCTCGTTTATCAACTTTAAAAAATCAAAACCGAAAACTGTAACATAAACCCGAAATCAAAAATTGTAACACAAACCCAAAACCTAAAACCGTAATTTATTTTAAAAGCCAAGGTAAAATTGAAGAGAGATAGAGAAAAGGTTTATTTTAAAATTAGGGTCTTCTTAAAGTAATCCAAACTATACTTAATCTCATTTTAATACTCGTATGAACTAGCCTTCATTAATCTCATTTTGCTATGGGTGACCGACTACTTGTTGAACCTCCCTTATTCAACTCTTCATCTTACTCTTCTCCTTCTTCTTCTTCTTATTCTTCACATTTCGTCTTCATTTTCTGCCATTAATAAAAAAAAATTAAACCTTCGCAAAATTCATCTTCTATTTCTTTTCCGATTTGTCTTATAGAGGTCATCATGAAAAAAAAAAAAATTGTTGTTGTTCTTGCTATTACCGCGATTTTGATCGCACGCACTCCCGCGCCTCAGAACTGAGGCACTAGCACCCCAGCGCTCAAGAATCAAGGCGCAAGCCCTCTTGCACCTATGTTTCAAAATCAGAAACTAGGTTTCGGCGCTCAAACACTTTTTTTCATTTCGAAAACTCTATAAATACACTCCTCCGCTGATCATTTCATGGGATCGACAACTCGCTATTTTTGCACCCTTATCAACCACTTTAATACATAAGCACTCTAAAAACATCTCCCCTCTCCTACGTAAACCGAAAAGTCTCTCCGTGTCCGTGACCGATACTCTATGAGGCAATACTTCGAAGCATTTGAACATGTAGGTTGAGGGTGTTCAAACTCCATTCTAACCCTTTAACTCTTTTCTTTTTTGTATCGCTAACATCTACATACCGTATTCTAACTACTACGGAGTAACATCTTATTATTTCATCTAACATTTCATTATCGCTCACTAACACCTAACTTTTACATTTCGATCATTACTACCGTCGTACTATTATCAAAACTATTTTCAAATTGTGATTCCAGCGAATGTCCAATGACGCTAAATTGAACATTGTAAGCCTTCATGGTCAAATGACGATGTCGACACGCGAGGGCTTAATGTTCGCAAGGATGAGTCGTCGTCGATACAAAGTAAGCATCCCGATGAGGCCAGGCCAATTTGAACATCATAAGCCTTAATGGTTGAAACATGATGTTAATAGTGCCAATGGCTAATAAAACATGAGGGAGTGGGACAATCTTTAAGGAACATAGGAATTATCACGAAATTGAAACTTGAAAGGTTTCAATAAAAGAAAAATTAGAAAGAAAACTTTGAAAATGAAAATTATAAAAGATTAAAATAAATATAAAAATACGAAAAAAAACTGTATTTCGTGGAATACTAGAATAAGTGTTATATTTATTTCGTGTAAAATAGACTAAGTAATACCAGGATATTTAGTTCGTTTACACCAAATACACCATGTATTTTGTGTACAATAGACTAAACACCAGGGTATATTAAGTCTATTTTACACAAAAGACAACATGTATTTCGTGTATTTCGGACGAAATAACCAAGTATTTTTAGACTTTTTTACACAAAATGCGCCCTAGATCCGTTTATATTTTTATCCAAATGCGGGTACGCAAAACCGTACTACAAGTGTGCTTCTATCCTAAATTCATACAAAACCGTAATGCATGCGGTGATGCGGCTACGCTAATAAGTTTTTTTTACAACAAACTCGCGATTTCTAATTATAACGAACTAGTTGTAGTCTATTTAGATATTAAGAATAAACATTGATCAAGAACGATTTAATAATGTTTGATAATAACGTTTGGGTGCGGTACATGGTAAATACTCTGTTACTTATTTTAGCACAGTTTATTGCGGCGGATGTTCTTGAGGGTATTGTTAAAATCTCTTTTTTTTTACCAACATAAACAAACCACCCTACAACAAGTTTAGAGCTACATAAAACAATGCGCAAACATAAATAAACTTTAAAAAAAACTAAACAGGATGAAACTATGTTGTCCAAGGGTCAAAACATGTTAACGGAAATTAGTAAAAAGAGCACGAACATTAACATCCACCTCATCATCATCCAAGCAGAAAACTCCAGATGACCGCTGATAGGACGACTGACACAAACAAAAAATACTTACGCCATAAAGACGTAGAAATGAAGGGTGAATAACAAATCCAGAAGACATGTCATCAATGGGTGAAAACTCTTGCATTTTGGTGGTCGAACACGTCTAGAATAAGGCCAACAAATCAAAGAGCAACCCGAAATGACAATAAGGAGGTCGCCCCGCCCCTCAACCTTCCTACAGAGCAAGACCATTTTAGAGAAAGAGTAAAGTTGAACTAACACACTCATGACGCCCGATGACCAAACTCACCCCATAAAGGACAATCAAATTACAATATAATCAAATACTCCCTCTCATTCTATAGGAACCTACCATTTACAAATGGACCCATTATTAAGAATAGTGGTACAAAAGTAATTGTTTACCAAAACACCCTCTTCTCTCACTTATGTGTTGGTAGTTGGTAATATAATGAGGGTAAAAAAGACTTTTGAGATTTATTTTTGCCACTTTTAGAAATTGTAGTAACTTAATGAATGGATCGAAAAAGGAAACTTGTAGGTTTCCAAAGAATGGAAAGGAGTATCTAAGAAACGCCATTGTGGTAGTGCACGTCTGTCTTTATCTCTAAAAATGGGGTGTCCAGATGGAAACTTGAGTCGTGCTGATGCTTACTCATATTGCTTGCCGTATTAAACTGCACATGCTACTAATAACATGCTAGCTACTGGTACTTACAAAATTACATTTCAAATAAAGGAGTTAATTAGCTAGCTCGCCTTTGTTGCCAGAGTGTAGATTCTTCAAGCCAAAGGAATTCGTTTTTAACATAGTTTGCAGACGGGATGTGATCTAATTGCATGCTGTGTATAACAGGAGGATCTATCTAACACGGACCAGAATTTGGTTAACGATTTAAGAAACTTTACAAAATACAGTGACATGCACAGTTGAAAAGTCTTCTTCTCTTGCATATGAGCTATGGCAATTATTCTGTAGATATACGAGTTCTTTAGAGTAGAGATGCGTGTATTTAGTAGAGAGCAGCCAAATAAAGTTGGTCTCATAGTGCGACTGTTTTGTGCAAGAACTTCTGATTCTTCCTTCTGTTCCAGCTGTACAATAGGGAAAGTGGCAGTTGTCAATTGATATCAATATGAATGGTTTCAACATGATTTAATTGCAATTACCAGGTTGCCATTGACAGATGGAAAAAAAACTACAAATATGTAGCAGTTTGATAGTATGAAACACCACATTCAGTTCTTTCTGCATATACACATTGAAACACATGCTTGCTTCACAACTACAGCAGGCTATTTGCCGGTGACGACAGTCATCAACCATCGCCAAGTAGTTTGGCACGTATTTCCAGCACTCGACACACTACCTGAAGCTGTAAAATCATCCAAAATAAAGTTCAATTCAGGTTCAATCGGTAAACACATAAAACATGAAACGAGTAAAGAAGAGAAGATGACCTGCACTCCTAGATGTACTGAGAGACCCACTTAAAGCCTTCACCATAGCCCATCTTCCTAACAATGCTGCACATGAATACCTCCATGGGCCGAACATTGGATTCCGCAAGATTAACTTTGCCCTTACCAGTTGTAAAGTTGGTCAACCCTAGATGATAACGCAGCTCATCCTCCGAAGCTGCATATGGTATGTCGATCTTGTTACCCAAGATCAAAAAAGGAACATTTGCCAAAGCTTCATCAGAGAGAAGAGCATCTAGCTCCTTCTTTGATTCTGCAAATCTCTCCTTGTCATGGGCATCCACCAGATATACTACTGCATCCACCTTCCATAATGCAAAACATTCAGGTTGGTACCAGGAAAAGAAACAAATTGATATTGGTAACCCAAAACATTCATAAGTTACGGGGTTGGTCTGCCATTGTAAGACCATCTTCATACAAGACTCATGAATGGCTGAAAATTAAGCATACAAAATTCAAACTAAACAGCTTAATGACAATTTTGTAATTCAACAGCTAAACCTGAAAAAGTTGGAAGGAACGGAAAAAAGAAACGCAGTGAATAAGGTAGTATGGAGTAACATTTTGTTTAGGCTATCTTCTAGGTGGATTTAGATTCAACTCTCATATTGACTTCAGCAGTGAACTACCATTCCATCTGTAGCTGAGACCCGCAAATGCATTAGGAATGTATGTTTAAGTACTTCTAAAAATAATACTAATAGTGATTCTAGGTTCTAACCATGAGGAAAGTCGGAAAATGTCTAAAGTCAGGCAAAGGCACAACAAAAGAACCTGCTTGAGAGTTGACTTGGAGATACAAACACAAACAAACAACGACCTATCAAACGTCATATCCAAATAGAGATATTGGTGTGACATATTGATGGGCTAGAGAGAGCCGTGCAATTGAATGATAAAGCAACATATAGAAAGACATGACTTCAGGAGACCTCATACATGATTACATGTTACAATAAACGAAAAAGTAGTCATTGATATAGCAACTACCATATTGTTCAATGTCCATAACACTACCTCATCTGATGCTCCACATTCTTACGAACTTTTCAATACAACTGACTCACTCAGATTGTAAAGAGTGGCAAGAAATAAGAAAACAAGAGGTGGTTCATGCGCCACCACAATGGCATTAAAACTAGACTGCTTCTTTTAGTACAGTCCAGGCCAAAGCTACTACAAAACCTATACATTTTTACTTTAAGCAATGTTTCATGAAATAATCTAGAGAAAAACAAAGCGGATCTAGAAAAATTATTTGTGGGTTCCAATGGAAACATAATACCTAATCCTACCTGAAAAAAAATTGTTTGCGGTGTCCTGGGACCCCAGTAAGATGATAGTGGCGGAGTGGCATGCACACCCGAAGGAAACTAAACTAAACCAACCAAGGCCGAGATTATTGAATATCTTACCCAGGAACTTGGAAAATAACAGACAGTAGCACAATAGAGCATGACATAAAACTTTTATATTGGACCACATATAAATGTCCGGAAAGCTACTATTAGAACACCTTGAAACAAGAAGGCGTCATGGGCGAACACTCAATGCCTTTCTTGGCCTCCCATGAATCAGATAATAACCGAAACTTTTATCTGGGATTATGAAGGCCTCACTCAACCTCTCCATCAACAAATATCAATCTTACATTGAGAAAAACTGAAACTAACATTCGCAATCATGAACGCAAGACCATCATATTCAACAAAAAGTTGAGGGTAAGTGAATACTTTGGCATAATAATCTTTCCAGACGCGGCGAGCGATTTGATGACCTCCTAAATCAAAGGCCTTGAACTTGATTTTACCAATACTCAGTTCTTCAGATGTTGGATACTGAGTTGGCTGATGTTGCACTAACCTCTGCAATCAAATCAATAAACCCACTTAATAAAAACTTATTAAAAGAAGTAATCAATCAATACCCATGAAAATAAACCCCAATAAAATCCCGGATTCATGAAGAAAATGAAAGAATCAAAACCTCATCTTTCAACATATGAAGAAGGGTAGTTTTGCCGGCATTATCAAGGCCTAAAAACAAGATCTTGGCTTCTTTTTGCCATAAGCCAAGTGATGCCAGGACCCCATAAAACCAATCAACAAGAAACATTGTTATTGACTTCTTGAAACCCTAAATTGAAAGAGTAGGATTGAACCGTGGCCTTAAAATTATCAGCCTAAATCAGCTAAAAGACGAGATGATTGGGATGAGGGCAGAGAAACTTGGGAGAGACAACAATAAGATTCACCAAAAGTTTGAAGTGAAGAAAGGAAGAGTAGAAAAAAGGATTCTAGATTAGCAAGAAGTAACCAAAAGCAAATAAGCAATCCCGTGTGAGAAAAATTAGAGGCGAAAAAGAGGGTAAACAATAATACAAGTGGAGTGTCAATTTTGAAAATGGCCAGAATTAATAGCGTGGCAATCGCCAATCAGCTCACTTGTTGGGGTCCGATTGGTCAAGGACATCAGGACACGATGTGGAGGGTGCTGTTC
The DNA here is from genome assembly GCA_958450325.1 of Agrostemma githago. NCBI lineage: Eukaryota > Viridiplantae > Streptophyta > Magnoliopsida > Caryophyllales > Caryophyllaceae > Agrostemma > Agrostemma githago. The sequence continues at coordinate 54,182,166 of OY288240.1, forward strand.
CACCGCATTTTAGCCGCTTCGTCCGTGATTTTTTTTAAAAAAATAACATTGTCCCTTGAATTATTCCCTCATATATGTAGTTAGTTTTACTTAATTAACGATTAGGTGTGTTATTAAAACTCGTTTAAATAAATTTTTTGAATTGTTTAGTAAAATCGTTATTTTTTTTTTATAGTTTACGTGTTTTATATACTCCTTAATACTCCATACGGTTTTATATGTTTGTCCCACATTGATTTGCACATAAATTAAGAAATTGCAAAATTGTGTATAGAAAGTACAACGATGAAGAAATAAAGGTAGACTAATAGACATAAAATAGTGATTAAAGTGTAAATGTAGTGGGCATTAACCCTTCTCTGAAACCTACTCCCTCCTCCCAAAAAAAACCTAGCCTCCAAAAAAACTTGGGGTTATCATAGTAAGCCCCCAATTTTAATTAATTATATCTTTTTAATATTAGTATTATTAGTATTTTAGTTATAATAAGTTCTCTCCTTTTGGAGAGTTTCGTTCCCATCAATTGATGGGTTTCGCTATCTCTTTTAGGAGAGATGTTGAATCTATTATAGTCGAGAGGGTGTGGAAGATCAGTACCATAATCGTTCATCATGTGGTATCTCAATTTATGTCAGACCAGCGGCTACAATCTATTAGGTTAGATGAAATTGATTCTCGTCAAAACCTTGGAAGATCCGAAGACCCTCTTGTGAAAAGTTGTATCATTAAACAGCGATATGTTGAAAGAGGATGTGCAGAAGCGGAGATCAAAATCTTAGTGAGAGATATTTATTTTAACGAGAATGTATTTTACTCAAATTTTATAGTATTGTATTCGTTCAATTTCGATATAAGTTGTAGATGTCGTATGACTTTTTATTAATGAAATGATCTATTCGCTCAAAAAAAATTGTGTAAATGTAGTGGTAAAAGAGGTAAATAATAGAAATTCATAGAGACAAAATGGTAATATATATAAGACCAATATGGAAAGTGGAGAAATGAGACAAACAAATAAAATTTGCCAGATAAGGAATACGGGGCAAACACAAAAAACCGAAGGGAGCATGTGTTTCATTTTTGTGTTTAATAGTTATCGTGTTTTATACTCCTTAATATGTGTTTCGTTTTTTTAAAAAAAGTTCTACGTAAATTCAATCGTTAAACACGTTAATTACGTTCATATCAAACCGTAAAAGGAAGCCAACTAAGTAAATTAGCTATGGGGAGGTAATCAATTATAATGAAACTAATTAATCAACCTAAAGGGAGAAAATAATTCCCGACCATTATTGGATACGTGCCCCAAACATCATAACAAGTTAGCAAAACTGTTTCCTGAAAGTAGTTGGAAACTTAATTACTATGTATACGTTTAATCAACTATGCGTCGTAGGATTTTAGTTTCCGTAGTCGGTATTTATTTTACGTTATTTTCGCAACGCAATCACCGTGATTAACAATATAAATATCGTTTACTTTTTAAAAAAATGAAAAAAAACCCTAAAACTTGACAAATTCAAGGAAATATAATCAAAATAATATTGGGATATGTTATTTAAAGCAGTTTATCGTTTAGAGGAAAATAATAATAATTTAGAGCTATTAAATTGGGTAATGAATGAGTAATGATAAAAAAACGAAATTACTTTTTCCTAACGAGCCTTACTCAATCCTAACGAAAATAACGACACTTTTCCAATTTTACCCTCTCTATAATTTAACCTAACTTGTAAATTTCTCTCTTCTTCTTTGTCTCTTTACCTCCCCCAATTTCTTTAATCAACTAAACTCTTTTGAATTCGATTATAAATTTTAATTCAATTATCAATGAAGTAATATCATTTTAATTAATTATTTAATTAATTGATTTATATTTTGTTCAGGATTTAATTAATTTTTTAAATTAGGGTTAGAGATTTAGGGTGCATTATGGTTTTTCTTTTCATGTAATTTTTTTAATTCGGTTTTTTACTATCTTATTTTTCTTTTATTATGTCAAATTAAACTTAATTAATTGTGTTTTGGGTGGTGTTTGTTGGTGTTTTGGGTGGTGGTTGTTGGTGTTGATAGGTTTAATTGTGTTTTGGGTGGTGGTTGAATTTAGGGTTTTTTTTAAAGAAAATCAATTTGGGTGAAATGACAAGGACAAATTGATAAAATGTCGTTAGGATTGAGTAAAAGCTCGTTAGGAAAAAACACGACTCTAAAAAAAAGTGGTCAATATGATGCTCGAACGCCTAACTTAGGTATCGAATACAACTCTTCTACCACTATACCAGCGTTTTAAGGATGGGTAAAACATTAGTGTCTGACGTTTTATGGATTGGTAAAACGTTGGAGTCCAATGTTTTACAGATCCGTAAAACCTTGGACTCCAACGTTTTACATGTTTTTACGTTTTTTATTTTTAAAAATTTCAACATAAATTCGATCGTTAAACATGTTAATTACATTCAAATCAGGTCGTAAAAAGAAAACCGACTTCATAAACTATCATCCTACGTCGTACTACCAATGGGGAGGTTAAATTATCATCCTAATCAATTATAATGAAACTAATCAACCAAAAGTAAAATCTAATTAGAAATATTAAAGAGATCGATGAAAATAAATTTACTTGATTGGAACGATAATATCGGTTTCTTGAGAAGCGGTTTTATATTTAAGAAAAAATTAATAGTCAATAGAAAACTGTTATATTGAAACCGGTTAAGAGTCAATTGAATCAAGTCTCGGGCCAAAGTAAGCAAAACTGTTACAAGTTAGCAAAAATCGTAAAAAATTAACAAAACATTTTCCTGAAAGTAGTTGGAAAGTTAAAATTAGATTGATTAATTAAAACAATTAAACTCATTAATCATAATTAAGTACAGTGTGGACATGACATAGGTCCACCCCGACGCGGCCACGTGCGGGTTTAGGGAGGCGAATGAATCTTATGTGAGATGGATCTCGAGTTGAAATTTAAATCGAAGTAGGAGTCGCCACCGAACTTTGTGGGAGTTCGGGCCCGTTCGAACCCACTCTATGTCGTAGTGGGCCGTGCACAAAGTACGGCCCATTCTGATTTCAGAGTTTATTGAGTTCGTCCCTTAGCATTGCGATACCGATACCGACATTATCGGTAATCGAGTATTGAATGACTCTTGTATGCCAATGGATTCGGACATCCGGAAACCATGGTTCTGAGTAAGGGGTGAGGGTACGTGTTGGGAAGTTCACAAAGAACACCCAACCCCGCCCGCACTTAGCGGCCTTTACTAAGATATCGTTCGTTTTTGGTGTACGCGCGTTAGTTCAACGGTTGAAAGATATGCAAACATGGCATTTTAGACTAAACATGTGAATTATGTTTAACTATGTCGTTTAATGCATATTGAACTAAGTCGAAGTTGTTTTAGCATGTGAGATTCGTTTTAGTACAATAAAACGAAAGAGATGCCAAAATAGAAACAAACATGATGAGGGTCGGTAACCTGCCACGGGTCGCCCATTAATTCAGACCCTGGGAAAGCCCGACCCAAGAATAAGAAGCGGCCTGCTTGGCGGGCCATCAGAACAAAGTCTAGTTGAAGTCTCCAGGAGGCCTCAGCTGCTCACAGCTCCAAGGCAAGCCCCCCCGCCTGCCAGACAGGGCGCGCTGGCCCCTGGCAGGGCTAGGGGGAGGAACCAGAACCCCTCCGACCAGGCCTGAGGTAAAAATGAATGAGTGAACGAGGTAGACCCACGTGTCACCCCCTCATCCACTCACACCTCCTCTCTCACCCTCTCCTTTCCCTCTCTTATGGAAAGGTATAAATACTCTACCACTTCCCACATAAAAAGGGTTCGACTTTCTCTCTCTAGACTCTTACTCTAAAACCGCCACCTTACTCCTCACAAGCAAGGTTCATTAAGGCATTCCATGGACTGACTTAGGCATCGGAGAGGGTTCCCTCGGACACCTCCGAGGCCCTGTGCGTTCCTTGTGCAGGGTGCAGGCCAACTCCGCCGGGAAGGTCCGATCACCGGAGTGAGAGAAAGGAGAGATCCGAGAGATTTGACGATCATCACCAAAGCAACAACATCGAATACTAAGACCCGGATCCGATTCGGGTTAATTGTTTCCATACCGGAACAATTTGGCGCCGTCTGTGGGGAAAATTTTGGTTGTGCTCACGAGTTACCCACAAAAATCAACCACAATCAAACAACATGCCTGAAATTGTCGAAGCCAGCTCTGGGGCGGGTCCGACGGTACCACCGGTGATCCCCTGTATGGCATGCCTCCACCTGGGACGACACCCGCTGCTACAATTCCAGGAGTAGGGCGAGCTAGCTTTCAAGGAGCGCCCAATGGAGAAACTACGGTTGCAGCTGGGCAGGTTGGTCATCAGAGGCCTAGCTTGAACCTCACCCCTGCCCAGGTTGCACAGACCACTGCCTTCTTCTCGGCCATGCTCAACCAGGAGTTCACTCCAGAGGACCTGGTAGGCAGGGTTGCAACGACCCCCATGCAACTTCACTTTGAAGGAGTGGATGAAGCTGGGGGCACGAAGCAAACTGCCGTCAGGAATGTCTAGAGGAAGGCAAGGAAGACAGCTCAGGGGTATGTGCAGGCCCAGAGGCACCTCACCAGAAATCAGAAGCAGCCTGCTCAGCAGCAAGCCTTTTCCATACATACCACTGAGTCCACCTCAGTCGTGGAGAAAAGGGGCCTATCCCAGGATCTCTAGAATCGGATGAGGCACAGGGAGCCGGCGTCGAAACGCCTGGGAGAGAAGCAGGTAGACGTCTTCTCCAGGCTAACACCGACCGAGTCACAACGAGCTCCAGGGCTGTCCCAGAGCCTGCAATCAAGACTCAACCATGGGCAGCCGCTGGAGTCAAAACACCGTCAGGGTGATAATCTGGAGCCACCCCAGAAAAAACGGCCCAGGTATCACTCGCCGGCAAGAGAGGATGAAGCCGTGAGTGGGCAGGCGCCCAGGTACCGCTCTCCCAGCATTGGAAAACCGACCCCTGGTAAGAGGGATGACTACGGTTACCAATCCGCTGGGAGCAGGTCGAAAATGGCGGGCAGACCTACAAAGACTCCGCTTCACCCTGAGGTGCAGGGATACCCCATCCCTAAAATTAAAATGCCATCTGTCAAGTTTGACGGAACCACCGACCCAGAAGACCATCTGGCGGCCTACGAGAGCCATATGGGAATGTACGACGTTGATGACGCAGTTTGGTGCAAGGTTTTCCCCACCACCCTAGTGGGGCTGGCCCAAGGGTGGTTTAGGGACCTACTGCAGGGTTCGGTTAGTTATTTTATAGAGCTGGCTGAAGCCTTCCTGGATCAGTACGCAGGAAATAAAAGGTGCCGGCTAACCCGATTCGACCTGATGACCCTAAGACAGAAGAAAGGTGAAACTGTCAGGGAATATTTGAAGAGGTTTGACCTAGCTGGTCAAAGAAATCGACGACCCAACTGCAGCATACGCCCTGACCAACTCGTTGTTCCCAGGGGAGAAGAAGAATCAAATGATCAGAGCCCAACTAGAAACTCTGGCCAAGGCTCGGAAAATTGCTGAAGGCTTCATACTGCAGGAAGAGTTCCATAACCTGCTGGACACCCCTACAAGACCTTCCAGGCCGCAGGGGGGACTGCAGGGTGGACGCAGCAGAGGCGAGGCAGGAAAACAGAGAGCTGAGGAAGGGGATACCCCCAGGAAGGAGCGTACAACATATCAACCCAGGTTTGATAGCTACACGGCCCTCAACAGGTCAAGAGCAGAAATTTTTGAGTTAGAAAAAGAAACGGCTAAGTGGAACCGCCCCAGTAAGTCGCGCAGTCCGAGAGGTGATCCCAAGAAATTTTGCATGTTTCACGACTGCGCCGGGCATACTACCGAAGAATGTCGCCACCTAAAGGATGAAATCGAGAAGCTCATCAGGAATGGCTGATTGAGCGCCTACGTGGCAAGGAACAAGAGCCAGAAAGAGCAGGCGGATAAGCCTGAGGGTTCAGTGCAGAACCGCCTGATAATTCACGTAGTGTCTGGAGACACAGAAGGCCAGATGAGTAAGATAGGCCAAAAAAGACAAATCAGAGAACTGCGAAACCAAATATGCTATGCTGAGAGGGCAGGCAGCCCAAAGGGCCTAACCCTGACCATCACCCCCCAGGATACAGGGCGGGTGATATACCCTCACAGCGACCCTCTGGTCCTATCTCTAGACATCAACAACCACATTGTGAGAAGGTGCATGGTGGAAACAGGAGCCTACACCAACTTGCTAAACAAAGATGCATTTGACAAGATGAACTTAGAAAAGAGGCACCTGAAGCCCGCCCCCGGATCGCTGTACGGGTTCAGCGAAGCAGGCGTGCTCCCAATGGGGATCATTGATCTACCAGTGACGTTTGGAGAGGGAGTCTCAGCCAGAAATATCAGGGCATTATTTGTTGTGGTGGACGCAAAATCAGCGTATAACGCCCTGATAGGCAGGGCAACCATGGATGAGATTGAGGCTGCCATATCAATTAGAGCATTAACCCTAGCCTACGTCACGAATTTTGGCATGGAAGGAAAGGTGTACGGCGATCAAGAATCAGCCAAGCAGTGCTACTCTGTAGCCCTGCGCACCCATGAGACAGAGCGAAAAGGCGAACGTAAGGCCGACAGTTCCCCCATTAGGAAGGCGAGATCCCAGCTGGCCAGCAGATAGCGGGCCACCTTGAACCTGGGGGAGAAAGCATGCTGGTGGAACTGGAGCCAGGCAGGCAAGTCCTGATAGGAGCGGACCTGGAAAGTTCTTGCCAAGAAGAACTAATCAAAATCTTGAAAGACAACAGGGATGTGTTTGCCTACTCGGCAGACGAGATGCCAGGGTAGACCCGGCTCACATTGTTCACAAGCTGAACGTGAGTCCGGAAGCTCGCCCTGTTAAACAGAAGAAAAGAAATATGTCCGCGGAAAAAGATCAGGCCATAAAAGAAGAAATCGAGAAACTTTTGAAGGCAGACTTCATAGAAAGATGCGATTACCCTGAATGGTTGGCCAACGTGGTGATGGTAAAGAAATCCTCGGGGGCTTGGAGGATGTGCGTAGATTTTACCAACCTCAACAAAGCCTGCCCGAAGGACTGCTACCCTCTCCCAAGGATCGATCAGCTGGTAGACGCCACCAGCGGATACAGCACACTTAGTTTCTTGGATGCCTTTTCAGGCTATCACCAAGTCTACCTCTGGCAGCCGGACAGGGTAAAATGCGCCTTCATCACCAATGCCGGCACATTCATGTATAAGATGATGTCGTTCGGGCTAAAAAATGTGGGCGCCACCTACCAGCGACTGGTCGACAAAGTTTTTGAGAATCAGAAGTGCAAAAACTTGGAGGCCTATGTCGACGATGTAATTGTAAAGAGTAAAGGGGATGCAGAGCACCTGAAAGACCTGCAGGAAACCTTCTCTTCCCTTCGCGCATATCAAATGAAATTAAACCCCAAGAAATGCACTTTCGGTGTCCGATCTAGAAAATTTCTAGGCTTCTTGGTAAGCGCCAGGGGTATCGATGCGAACCCCGAAAAGGTTCAGGCCGTGTTAGACCTCCCTGACCCAAAGACGATAAGAGACATCCAGCGCCTAACAGGCAGAATGGCTGCCCTGGCACGATTCCTCGCCAGGTCAACCGACAAATCAACACCTTTCTTCAAAATATTGAAAGGAAACAAACAATTCAAATGGGAAGATGAGCAAAAAGAAGCCTTCGAACAGCTCAAGGAGCACTTGAAGAAGCTGCCCACCCTGGCAAGACCGGTGGTAGGGGAGAAGCTCTTCCTTTATATTGCCGTGACAAACTCAACGGTGAGCGCGATAATTCTAAGGGAGGAAGCAGGCTCCCAACAACCAATATATTTTGTGAGCCATGCCCTGGGGGCAGCAGAGAAGAACTACCCCTTGGTCGAGAAAGCAGCCTATGCAGTCGTTATAGCAGCCAGGAAGCTCAGGCCTTACTTCGACGCCCACCCTGTCGTGGTATTAAATGACCATCCCTTGGAAAAAGTGTCGGAGAAGTTTGAAAAATCTGGAAGACTGTTGAAATGGGCTATAGAGCTAAGTGGGTTGAGAATATCTTACTAGTCCAGGTCTGCTATCAAGGCGCAAGCCTTGGCAGACTTTCTGGCAGAATGTTCTCATTCAGAAGAAGATGATCCACCCGCCGGAGAATGGGTAGTATACACCGACGGGTCCTCCACAGCCAATGGTGCAGGGGCAGGGATTGTGCTGACCAGCTCTGAGGGAGCGGACTTCGGGCATGCGCTCAGGTTCACCTTCCCTGCATCAAACAACGAGGCCGAATACGAAGCTGTATTAGCTGGCATTAACTTAGCTAAAGCTGCAGGGGCCGAGAGACTTGTCCTGGCAACGGACTCCCAACTCATCCCCAACCAGATTAATGGAGAGTACAAAGCCAGGGACCAAGCCATGGCTGCCTACCTGGAAAAAGTGAAGCAGGAATTATCAGGGTTAAAGTCCTACGAGATCAAGCAAATCCCCCAGTCCTTGAACAACCGGGCGGACGCCCTGTCAAAACTGGCCAGTTCTAGTCTGCAGGACATAAGAACACAAGAACTCTAAAGAAGAGGAAAGAGGAATATACAACATGACGGTTCTTTAGGAACTCCGCCAAACCGAGGATGGTGGACTCTTCCTTCCTAACCGTAGCCATCAAGGGCTCGGAGGAGCAAGTCAAACGCACGAGCCACATCATAATGAAGGCTCAAAGAGTGCCCGAACCAAGCTATCCTCCAAAGCCTCCAAGTCGGAAGCAAGAGGTAGTCACCTAAAGACCCAACGTCATCTTTCATGTTGTCTCCGGGGTCTATCCATCCTACAAGCTTTACCGACCTATTCCTCCCTAGGCACCGCCTCCAATCACTAGCAAGCTTCAAGTTCTTGACACGAGGCACAAAAAGCGGTTTTGGCCTCATTTCCTTGTTGTACATCCCCATACCTTCCTCAAGTTGTGGTTCCCCATCTTCAAGTCCCGGAACAACACTTGTCCCCACATCGTCTTGGAGAGAGAATTGAAACTTCTACCGGCGGTTTCAACCTCTTCCAAACCATTGCTTCGCTTACTTGCAAGAGGCTCTTGATGTTCTTCCATATTTTCGTACAAGGGCAACTTGGGCTCATCATTTTAACCCAACAACTTCACAAATTCCACCAACTCATTCAACTCACTAACCTCCTCCAATTCTTCACCAACAATGCCTTCACCAAGGGTCATATCCTCATTCGTCTCTTCTTGGGTAGACGATTGAGGTTCTTCAAAGCAAGTCTCGCTTCCAAAAGGAACTTCATCGGCGGCTTCATGATTAGGTTGCTCCTCTTGCTCAAGTGAGCACCCTTCATCTAGTTGTGACGTTCGGGCTAAAAACATTACGGTTTTAACCGCTAACGCATTTAATCGAGCATCCATCGCCTCGTTTTCCCTTTGATATTGGGCCATGAATTCACCTTGTACCTTTTGCATTTGGATGGCCATTTCTTTTTGGCTCTTTTGCACTTGAAGAATCGATTGATATAACTCCAAGTTGGGCATTTGGTGGTCATAGGGGTCTTGTAAAGCTCCTTGAAAATCTTGATGATGCCCAAGGGGTGGGGCATCATATTGTTGGTAGTGAGGTTGAGATGATTGGTAGTATTGTGGGTTTTGGGGCTCATATTGTGGTTGAGGTGAAGGGTAATATGGTGGGTTTTGGGAATATTGGCTTCCAAGTGAAGAAATATGATGAAACATGGTGGGTTCACAATGATTGCTTGAGTAATAGCCACCATGATCATAGGATTGATAAGCATTCACTTGTTGGTAGCCATTTCCATGTCCTTGAAACTCATACCCACGGGTTTCTTGATTACCCCATGAAGCTTGATAGTAGGTAGGAGCTAGGCGTCATGACATAGCTTTGATCCATAGAGGGATAGGAGTAGCTCATGGTGGCTTCTAAGTGTGGGGAGTTTAGATCAAACCTCATGTTTTGCTCGAAAATCGTGGCTCGTACCCGGTTGAGGACCTTCTCAAACTAGCAACTGTCCGTTTATGCGGCTCTGAGTCGTAAGGAAGAGGATGGTCACCACCTCTAGGCAAAAACTGTAGACTAGGAGCAAACGTGAGAAGTCTAGTGCTTTTTGGGCACTAGACAATAAAGAAATAAACTTCACACACACAAGAAGCAAAAGAAAACAAAAAAAACTACAAAAACAAAGACAAAGTCAAGTAAAAAGGCAAACAAAGTCTAAACTAGCACCGTCCCTGGCAACGACGCCAAATTGATGGTAAGTATTTGCCGTGGATCCCGCCAACAAATAAAACCAACTAATCCTAACACGTAGATAGGACAAGTCGGGTCGAGTCCACGGGGACGGTTAAGAGGGTTTGGACCAAGTTTCACCTAAAGACTTGACTAGGTCTCGAGGCTAAACTAAACTAGAACGATAAGAAGGGAATAAACTATGACTAGGAACGAACTAGGTATAACAACTAAGGCTAAAGGATACAACTAACTAAAGGAGTAATAACTAAGAAGAAGAGGAAAACAAATAGGAAAAGAACTAGGATTAGGTCGGGTTCAAGGGTGATGGAATGATCAAGGAAGAGCTAAGGTGAAGGGGTAGTCGAGTTATCTAGGTATAGTCCGGGCTCTCGCTACTTAAACCGACCTAGAGATTCCTCGCTCTCGCGCAAGAACCCATCCTAGCAACATACAAGACCACAAGAGGAAGGCAAGAAAAACAAGCATTTGCAACTACAAGTCATTCAAGCATTTCATCAAACATGTTCTATGCATCTAACCAAGAAGCAACCAAAACTTCCACCAACAATCTACACAAACCCTTAATCACCCATTAAGACACCCAATTCTCCTACTAATCCTAGCAAGATGACTACTCACTCATGTTCAAGATAATAAACCCAACACCCATAATGAAACATACATAAACATGAACATTCATAATGGATTATTGAAGATTACTAAACATAAACATAAATGAAAACTAAATAGAAGAGATTAGAGAGAAGAGGAATTATACCAACACTAGAAGAAAGGAAAAGATGAGAACTTTGATTAAATCCAATCCAAAGAAATGGAATTCAATGTTGTCAATAGAGAAATCCCCCAATAGGTCTTCAATAATACAAAGATTCAACAAGGATTAAGGAGTAATTAAATACTAATCTATACTAATCTAAGCTAATCTAACCTAAAGTAGTTTAGGGTTTAGTGGGTAATGTCTAACATAAGCATAAGATTACAAGAGGGGGGGTATATATAGGGTTACAAGAGTGAAGGAGAAGAAAAGAAGAGTCACGAGATGCCGCTGCTCCTTCCCGGCCGGGAAGGTGGTGGTCCCGACCGGGATGGAGTGGTCCCGATTGGGATCATGCATAACACCGGCCGGTGTTATGCATAACACCAGGCGGTGTTATTGCTCTTCCCGGTCGGGAAGGGTGATGATCCCGACCGGGACGAGATGGTCCTGACCGCGATGAGGTTGCTCCCAGCTGGGATGGCCCATCAGAACACGCTTCTTTCTTGCACTCCTTCCCGACCGAGAAGGCTACTCTTCCCGCCCGGGAAGGGTCTTGTAGGCCTCCAATATGATCATAAAGGTCCCTATTTGCTCTTCATAGGCTTCTCATCGATTCTCGGTGCTCAGGATCGAGTCTAAGGGGCACGGGAATGGGTCCTAAGGTCTCGGGATCAAGTCTAAGCCACCGAGTGATCGTGGCTTCTCTTTGATGGCTCCAAATGTGTCAGAAACGAGTCGGAATCGTTCCATTTCTCCAATATTAGTCTTAGGAGCCTATAACAAACTAGAAGAAGCGTAAGTAGCCTAGAAACCGCTCCAAAGAGCGATTCCACAAGAGAAACCGGGACCAAACACAAGAAATAGGCACTACAAACTACACATATCACAAGGGAATCCTATACTTGGTCCTATCTAAGTAGTAGGCCCTCCCCGGCTTCCTGGGAACGAGTGGGCCGACGATTGTAGAGGCATCGACTTCTAACGCCTCGTTGTCAGAATCAATAACATTGAGGGGAGCAGGCTCAGGGGAGTTCGCACCCCCACTGTCCTCTGAACGGTCTTCCTCGGCCATCCTGACACCCAGTCCCCCAGAGGAGGAGGCAAGGTCAGCGTTAACACTGTCCCTACCCCCTGTCCTTTCAGTCGAACAACTAAAAGGAAGAATCCGGGAACAACGGTGGGGCATGATGATCAAGAAAATAGAGAAAAATGAAGAAATAGAAAGACGAGGAAGTCAAGGATTAGGACTCTAACCTAATTAGCAGTCGCCGGGTGAAGGCGCGAGAAAATTCCTCAGAACTAAAGAACGCTTGGCAAAAGGAGAATTTGGAAGAGGGGGTTCGTAAAATTTGAATGTGTAAAAGGGGGAATAAAGGGGGAGCTGATACTTATATAGGCGCAGGAAGACGAAAAGCCGCCCAATCAGAGGGTTTCTTCCAAGAAAAGCCCCCCCCCCCACGTGTCACACATCCAAAATCGAACCACCCATCACTTCCCAAAGAACCTCAAAAAAGCAACAAGAGCAGAGAAAGAAATCATTGCATAGCATGACATCATCAATTAAAAAAAAAATGATGACAAATGATGACAAAACAAAAGCCCACCTGATTCTCATTAATTGAAAGGCCCAAAAGGCCAAAATTACAAAGCAAAGTGGGAACAAAAGATTACAAAAGGAGCCTAACAGTTTGGCTCAACCAGCCTGCATACGCAAGACAGACCTAGTCATCATCTAAACCCGGAGAGTAATCCCCGGGGCTGTCATGGCCACCTGCATCAGAGCCCCAATCCCAGCTATTGGAGTCCTCGAATGGGTCAACAGGGCCCTCCTCCTCATCCTTGCCGGATGAGTAGCCCTGGCCTTCACTATCTTCTGGGTCGTGACTACTCACGTCCCAGTCCCTGCCATAAGGGGCCACCCTGACACCTTCAGGGGAGCCACGGTCCTCCCGCCTCGCCAAGGGGGAGGAAGGGCCTGACTCAGGAGAAGAGCCCAATTCGGGGCAGGTGGGATCAAACTGTTCAAGATGCAACCAAGAGAAACATATGTAGAATCTCCTGTCAAAGCAACCTCCCGCCTGGGAGCAGCGTCTGGGTGTGGGCCCAGCGGGAGATGGGAACTTTTTGGGGCGCTTGCCAGCCTTGGATAAAGTTTTCCTCCCAGCAACCCGAGGAAGGCGGGAACGCATTCGCCTACTGCGGCGAAGAGACAAGTGAACCTGCCTAGGATATCTCAGCCTCCGCCGCCCCCTGAAGCAGAGGACGTCCACGTAAACCCCGCAACGAAGAACTGTTTTTCTCACCCACGACATCTTTTTCCTTTCTTTTGAAAAGAGTGGAGTAAAGTGGAGATGGATTGTGAGGACAATGAAGTAAAAGCAGAATTTATACAAGAGCAAAAGCAAGGGATTAATGGCGTCCCAACAACTTCTGCGAAGAAGGAAGCCAATCATCAACCTGACACACTGTTCAAGAATCCACTTTGCAAAGAGGAGTAATCATGAAAAAGGACGTTTAAACTATTTGCATACCCCGAGAATTTAAGACTCTCTCCCTCGGGAACATGCGATGCATTAAATGTAAAGATGTTCAAGTCAACCTCCCGTCATCCCAATCAAGATGTCGCCTGCTGAACAGGAGCCCTGCTCCTCCTTAGCCGGTGAGGGCCAATTGATGGGGGTCGGTAACCTGCCACGGGTCGCCCATTAATTCAGACCCTGTGGAAGCCCGACCCAAGAATAAGAAGCGGCCTGCTTGGCGGGCCATCAGAACAAAGCCTAGTTGAAGTCTCCAGGAGGCCTCAGCTGCTCACAGCTCCAAGGCAAGCCCCCCCGCCTGCCAGACAGGGCGCGCTGGCCCCTGGCAGGGCCAGGAGGAGGAACCAGAACCCCTCCGACCAGGCCTAAGGTAAAAAGGAATGAGTGGACGAGGTAGACCCACGTGTCACCCCCTCATCCACTCACACCTCCTCTCTCACCCTCTCTTTTCCCTCTCTTATGGAAAGGTATAAATACTCTACCACTTCCCACATAAAAAGGGTTCGACTTTCTCTCTCTAGACTCTCACTCTAAAACCGCCACCTTACTCCTCACGAGCAAGGTTCATTAAGGTATTCCACGGACTGACTTAGGCATCGGAGAGGGTTCCCTCGGACACCTCCGAGGCCCTGTGCGTTCCTTGTGCAGGGTGCAGGCCAACTCCGCCGGGAAGGTCCGATCACCAGAGTGAGAGGAAGGAGAGATCCGAGAGATTTGACGATCATCACCAATGCAACAACATCGAATACTAAGACCCGGATCCGATTCGGGTTAATTGTTTCCATACCAGAACAAAACGGGTTAGTAATGATATAACGGTTTGTAAAAGGATTAGAATGACATAAATAATGTGATGTAAGGTTTTGAAAAGATTAGGACACGTGATAGGCTTGACACGTATTGACCGAAGTCGTTAAAAAGTTTTATCGAAGCTTGAAATATGTTGAAGGTTCACGGATTTTTCGTGATAAAGGCCACTCAATCGAGTCATGGATGGACTCGACCGAGTGGACCTCGGGAAAAGCCTTCTGTTCGGGTTTTGAGATGCCACTCGATCGAGTCATGACAGGACTCGATCGAGTGGTCCTCAAAAAAAGCTTTCTGGTTCTGTTTTGGGGTGTCACTCGACCGAGTGGCTATGGCACTCGATCGAGTGCTCCCTGTTCGAGGAGTGACTCGATTTACAATTTTCGAAATTGCTTTTAATTTTTGAAAAATCGATAAATTCATTAAGCCGCGTAAAAATATGGCGTAATTTATACCCGACTTAAGATTTTCAAAGCTCGTAAATATCTGATATTCGACTATGAAATCGATATCCGATATTTAGAGTGATCGTTAAAAAAAAAGATGTTTTTAGAAATTGTTTGGAATTGAAATAAATCCCTCCGCGTTATAATGTCGTATTAGTCTTTTTAGAACTATGTGACTATTATTTCGGCATCAACGAGAAAAGTTTTTGAAAGCGGTTTTGTTTGATTGATTCCTTTAGATCCGATATTCAACTATAGAGTTGATATCGAATCCTAGGAAATAATGTTCTTTGAAAATAGTACGATAATATCGATATTAGGAACGAGAAAAGAAATAAAAAAACAACAATGACAACGACGGACGAAAAAACGAGAAGAAGAAGGAGAGAAAGAGAGAACACGGGATTTTGTAACACCCTCAACCTACATGCTTAATTATCTTGAAAACGGACTCGTAGTAGCGGCCTAGGCGCGGGAGCGTTAACATGTATATAGGAGAGTTATGGTGTGTATGATTAGGGAGGGGATTTGGCGAGTTTTGCTCTCGGGTTTGTATATGGTTTGCCTGAAGTTGCCTAGAAATTCGAGTTGTGAATGGTCGGGAATCCTATAGTATTTCTAGAGGAAATATGGGAATATAATATGCCTAGTATTGCTGGAATTCTGGGTTGTAATTTGTGTATGTCGGGATTGGAATTGTTGTGTTGTGAATTGCTTATATGACTTGAATGTGAATGTATGAATATTGTCTGTTGTAGATGTCGGGAATTGTAGTGAATAATTGATGATGCGGGGGTGGGGTATTTATAGGATGAAATACCCGACTTGGGATAGAAGATTCTAGTATTTGGATAGGAAAGCGGTTTCTTGCCAAGGAAGAAAGCAACGATTAGGAGGAAGTATGATTCCGCTTGTGGATAGGAGAAGCTTGCTTAAAGAGGAAGAAACTCCCGGTTTTGGCTAAAAAAGAAGGTCACTCGATCGAGTGCCTAGTCTAAACTCGAGTCTGATTGTTTTTTGTGAGCCCACTCGACCGAGTGAGCCACTCAACTCGATCGAGTGGAGCTGGACGGGTGATATAACTTTTCAAAAGATAAAACTTTATCTCTTACGGAATTGTTTATTATTTTTTGTAGCTGATTTTGTGAGGAATCTGACTTCTAATAGGATTTTTGAATGTCGCATGACAGATTTTCTGTCTCGGAAATGTCTTTGACCGGGGTTTGACCCGGTCACCAAAAGACGGTTTTTCCCTTGGTCTCGGTTTTGACCCAAATTAGTCTCATTTGACTGGAAACGACCCACTGGGCCTGAATTTGAGGTCGGTTTTGTGAGATTTTTACTCCGCTAAAAGTTCGTGCCAACTACTATTGATCCCGAGTCCAAAATCGAGTGTATTTAGTCATGTTTGCGTCCGATCATCATCGGGTGTTTTTTGGAAACTGTTATAGACACCTGGCGGTCAAAATGTGGGTGTCTACAGACGGACAAAAGGATAACATCACATATAAAACGCGGACGACGTGGCTGATATACGGACGATGTAATTAGGTTGAGGATATGGAACATCCAATATGGGTATGGGTTGGGTAAACCATTCCGTTTTACGAGTTGGGTCGTTTTGATGCCATTTATGTTTTTTTGTTGTGAAATAAAGAGAGATGCAAGAATTATATTGAATGCAAAGAACTACATTGAATGTAGAGATATGATAGAAACTTTTTCTGCCGTATAGAAAATAACGTCAGGATTTAGGACCGGAGGTCCGGAGCGCCACGTTAGCAAGGTTTTGCGCCAACTAGTTTTGATCCTGATATGGCTAAAGTCGTATTACCAAATCAAGTTATCCTAATACTATAACAAGAAGCTAGTGCTAAGTAGAGAATCGTATCCGCAGGGAGAAAGTCAAACTGCTAGAAGCTATGGCGATTCTTAATTGTTCAAACGGTTGGTTTGATTGGTTAACTAAGACTAGAAATACGTAATCAAAATATAAATTAATCAATTAAAGGAAAATCTAGGGTTATGAGTTCACAATGAGTAGACAAATGATCATGCGAGAATAAACGATAAACACACAAACATGCTAGTTGGTTATAATACGTCCTCTCAGATCGAAATCAACCTAGGAAGACAATATCGGGCTCTCGCTACTTATTAGGCTTCCTACCGAATCACATGCGGGTCTAATCTCAACTCGGCTCTCGCACATGTACTGAAATTTCCCTAATTCGATTAACAAGTTGTGGCCTTTAATAAATTAATCGTCTTTTAGAGCATGTAAACAAGGCACTAGCATATATATATGAATTCATCAAATATTCAACAAGAACTTAAATTCTATCCATCAATCCCCCTTGACCCTAGTAACGGAATTAGCTACTCATAATTAAATTGACACGACATAAACAATTGATAATGAAATGCATAATGATCAATATGGGAAAAGGAAAACTAATAAAATCAATACTAGAAATGAAAATAAACAAAAGAACATAAAAGATGAATAATTAATTTGAAACTAATTGAAATGATTACCGATTGGAAATTGTAGCAAGAACAAGAGTAAATCTTCAAGGTTAAGAATGAAAAAGTATTATTGTTCTAATACTATGCTTAGGGTTCTTAGGAATGAAAAATTTTACGTTCAACTGAATTACAAAAGCATTCCTCTATAGCCAAAGAAAGAGGAAGCTGAAAAGATACTACAACTATGTCATCCTGAATAGGGATGGAGGCTGTCCCGATTCGGGATTAAAGTTGTCCCTATTCGGGACAGCTGAAACATCCAATTTTGCTCTATTTCTTCAATTTTGCCGTGAATGAGACCATAGGGATGATATCCATCCCTAGGGACAGACCTAGGGACCAACAAAAAAGACTCCTCTAGTCTTCTAAAATTCATGATATGGTTCCAACTCGAGTCGGGATCATTCCATGACATCCACGCAACCTCGGTAGCAACTCCTAGCTAGTGGATAAATAATCACCGACCTCTATGTGAGTCATGATGAAAGGGAAAAGGCATCCATATCGCCTATTTTCCTACAAAACCAACAACAAAACACACTAGAGGAGAAGATTAGTTCCCAAAACCGCTTCTAAGAGCGCATTTAACATGATAAATACATGGGAAAAAGAGGATAAAAGCATATAAAATATTAACACATCAAAATCCCCCAAACCGGACTCTTGCTTGTCCTCAATCAAGCATCGTCAAACATGACAAAACAAGAGCGGTAAACAAAACCAAGTATCCTTGAAATGACAAATCCCATTGACAAGCTCTAGCAAGCTCACAATTCAATCTCAATTCAAACACGGGATGCAAGATAAGCACATAAGGTTTAGAATTACATGGCAAAAATATGAGGAAGACAAGTATTAAGACATTTCAACTCTTGCATGATCTTTATTGATGTCGGACTCCTCACGGGTTCACTCTTAACTCATTTTGTGAACGGGTAGTATATTTTCAGAACACTCACCTACTACGACTCATAAGAATGCGCTCGTGACGTAGGATGGTAAATATTCCCAATTCCATTGACAATTTATCACAATTTGCACAAAAGAAGCTAAGAAAAGGACAATAGAAGGCTCGGGTGAAGGGTAGAAGGTGACAAACGTTATGGACATGTGGAGCTAAAGGTTAAACTAGCAACAATCCAACCGCACTAAGAATGCTCAAACCACGACAAACACCACTTAGTTATTATTAGCTCAATATAAAACAACATATGTATCGAATTATAAATTCAACCAACATCACTTCCCAATTCAATAACAATTATAAACAACTTGGAAGTAACATTATCTTTTCTTTCACTTCTTTCTTCTTGTTTCTTCTTTTTTTTTCAACATCTTTTTCAACATTTTCATTTTTTTCATCAACTTCATTTTTCATTTTTCCACAAAAGAAACCTCGGGAATCAGCAATCCTGAAAAAACAATTCTCACATTATTATCAACATTCACCATAATAACCTTAATGAGTACCCATACCGCATCCGACAATTACTAGCTTAATAAGGTAGGCATGATATTTGTAGCTAAATATTGTGGGATATAAAAATAAGCATGTGGGCTCAAAAGGCTAAGATATATTATGTGAGAAAACAACGATATAGCTTCAAGTGCAAACTGATCAAAAACATCACGAAAAATGGAACAAAAACCATTCATGTGCGTAATTATGAAACGCATACTACGAGGAGACCTACTCTCACCTAAAGAAGATCGGTTAAACATGAATCAATCCAAAAGGCTCTAAAACGCATTTTCGAGTTTTACCGACGTCAAGGATCAATTATACTTTGTCTTAGTCTCATCAACATATACAAAAATGCCAAAACATCACCAAAATGTGCAAATCCTGAAAACCAAGCTTAAAAAGACATATGAACATAAAACCGCAAAGCTATGAAAGGGGATAAACACAACGGGATAGCAACAAACCCATTGACTGATTTTTGATTTTTTTTAGAAACTGAATATGTAGAACTAGAAGTAAAATAAAAACTAAAAATAAGAGAAGACTCCCCCCCAAACCAAACTATACAATGTCCTCATTGTAGCTTAAAACCATTAAGTCCACAGCACCACACAGCCACAAGAGAAACAAGTCAAAAGAGAGAGTCAAGATAAACTGAAATAAAATAAAAAGAGAAATACCTATTTACAAAGCTGAGTCTCCCCCAAACCAGCAACAACGGGGGGAGGGGGGGTAGTACGCTACCTTAGTCAGTCAACCATACCATTCGCGTCGGGGTTAGTGACCCCGACTTCAGTATCTAATGTATCACCTCGAGAAGTACCATCACGAACGTTACCAGAATCAGAATTATCAACCCGAGACCATGAATACCAACTAGGATGCTCGTCAGACTCGTGTACCCAACCTCGCCTTGTGGCTTCAGCATACCAAGGGTGTAGGGCACGGGCTTGGTCATTATGAATTACTCGTAAGTAGGCCATGACGTCAGAGAATCCACTCGTGTCAGATGGAGTGGCAGGAATAAGGGTGGTCGAGAGAGGACCTGGGGCCTGTGTCGGAGTAGGACGCCTTGCATACGTAAGCACGGGTTGAACTACCCCTCTGATGGGTAGGCGATAGGAAGGAGGTGCAAAATCGGTAAGGATTGCTGGGGGTTTGACTTCTGTGAGTTGTTCTAATTGAGGCAAAGGTTATCGGGATGGTAAAGCAATGGAACCTGAACCGTCAATAGGCCACTGTTGTCGTTTTCCCTCAATCGGACGACACCAAGGGAGCGACTGCAGATTGTTGAGGTCAATGTACGCACGTCCCGCAAGTGGTTGTAGACCATCTTCCGTAAATGGCGTCCATCCTAAAGCTATATGAGTAATGAGCCCGCCTACACAAATTGCTTTTGTCCGAGTACTATGTGCTTGGGATTGAATATGTGATGCAAAGTAGAAGGCAATGTTGATGTTGAACGGAGCTTGACGTTGCACATTGAAGTAGGAGCCTAGAAACTCAAGCTCGGTGAGTCGTACATTACTGGGTTCCGACCTCCCTAGGATAGTGGAGGCGACGAAACGCTGCCAAATGCGGACTACCGGATGGTGGATAGAACCACTACGAAGGTGACTATAGTCCTCAAAATCAACCCCTCCCAAACAACTCCAAAGCACATGAGCATCAAATGACTCAGGGGCTGATAATTCTATGTGATATGCAAGTCCGAAAAGCTCACAAAAGTCCTCGAATGAACGATCATATATATAGCTCGCATTAAGCACTCGAAACATGATACGGTAAGTGTCATTCTTTCGCTTTGGCTTGACAAAGTTGAATGAGCTTAGGAAGTCCAAAGTGAGACCTGCATAAGTGGAATGAAACATAGAGAAGAAAGATTTCATCCCAACGCCCTCGAATAGGGCTCTAGTTTGGTCAAGAATGCCTAGAGTAGTAAGCATCTCACTATCTAAGAAGATTTTGGGTCGAATGGGGAGCTTCTTTCGCCTTTGGTAACAAAGCCATTGTGCTTCGGAACCAAAAATGATGGTTGGGTAGTCGGGGTCTTGCCATAACGGTGGACTAGGTGCTTTGGTAGAGGGTTCCTCAACCCCCGAACGACTAGAACTAGGCCTCTTAGTTCCTTTTTTAGCCTTTGCCATAGTGAATGCTAGGTGATAAAGAAAGAAAAAACTCAGGTTTAGAGGGTCGACACACAAGCAATCACGAAGAATCGAGACAACACAAAAACCAGAAGCAGGGCACAAAAACCAAAGAAGTCCCCAAATTTCCGTCCTACATAAGAACCCATAAGCAGAGATCGAAAAATCACAAAATTGGTGCACTAAATAAGTCAAAAAACGTCAATTAAGTGGTAATTAACCTATCTAACTGACCCAATTCGTAAAAAATCAACCTGGAAATTCGATATTCAGAAACTCTAATTATGCAACTTTGTGAAATTGAAGCTATTAGGGAATAGAAAACACCTGGAACTTGTGAATATCGAATCGATCAAGTAATTATCGATGAATCGGACCAGTAACACGCCGATTCGACCCAAAAACGCCCCAAATTTCGTCCAATTCGTCCTTGATTGTGCGACGAAATCCGCGAAATCCAACGAAATACGGCTAATAGGACGACGGCGAGCGCAAGGCGTGAATGATTAGCAAGAGTCGAAACAGAAAGTCGGAACCTTGATATGGGATTATGAGTGGGATGGTAATGGAGTTGGTGCTTGAATTTGGGAAAGGAGGAGGATGAAGAAAGTGATTATAGTACGTGATACTACAATTGATGAATTCCCTTTTTGGTTTTATTTTATTTTATTTGAAAGCTACTTAATAAACCCTCTATAGGTGTCGGGTCCCGAATAAGGATGAAGTTCATCCCGAATCGGAATGAATACAAGGCAATTCGGGACATGACTGTTTCCATGGGACAAGTCTTGTCCCTTTGCATCATCTGCTCGCACTTTGTCAAATTCCAAGTAATTATGGTCCCTATTAGGGACCATTATCGTCCCTAATAAGGACCACAATCAAGTCATCTAAGGAGGCAAATCTCATTATAAGCATTATGTGACTTGGAAACCAGGAACATCCTCAATAAAACTACGTCAAATCCCTCCCTCACATCACTCAAAGTTTAAAAATAAAATAAATAAAATAAAAATATTAAAATAATGATACAAAACCGGGTTGCCTCCCGGTAGCGCTGGTTTATAGTCCCGCACGACTTGATTACCTCAAATAAGAAAAATGGGTGAGCGGAATGAAGTTGAATAAATTCAATCACCCCCATGTGAGCTCCTTCCTTTGACCCAAAACCCCTCCTACGGCATAATTGCTTGCGTCACACATTATCTCAAATGGCAAATTCCAATCAGGTGACTGAATAATCGGAGCTGAAATGAGGGCCTGCTTAATCCTGTTAAAAGCTTCCACACACTCATTAGTAAAATCGAAAGGGGCATCCTTTAGGAGCAATTGTGTAAGTGGCTTAGCAATTTTCGAAAAGTCCTTGATAAAGCGGCAATAAAATCCCGCATGACCAAGGAAACTCCTCACCCCCTTCACATTAATGAGTAAGGGCAATTGCTCAAACACTTGCACCTTTGCTTTATCCACCTGGATGCCCTTATCAGAGACCACATGACCCAGTACTACATCCTCAGTGACCATAAAATGGCACTTTTCCCAGTTTAAGACCAAACTGACCTCAACAAATCGATTTAAGATGGTATCCAAGTTAGCTAAACAAGCTGAAAAACTCATACCATACACGCTAAAGTCGTCCACAAACACTTCCATGATGGACTCGATGTAGTCAGAGAAGATGCTCATTATGCATGTTTGGAATGTAGCGGGTGCGTTACATAACCCGAATGGCATCCTGCGATATGTGAAAGTGCCATAGGGACAAGTAAATGTGGTCTTTTCTTGGTCAACGGGGTGTATCGGGATTTGGAAGAATCCCGAGTAGCCATCCAAATAGCAAAAATACTTGTGAGAAGCTAGTCTCTCAAGTATTTGTTCGATAAAGGGTAATGGGAAATGGTCTTTATTTAAGGGTAGCAGTGTTCAGCTTTCTATAATCTATGCACATTCTCCATCCCGTCACAATTCGTGTAGGGATTAACTCATTCTTCTCATTCGGGACCACAGTGGTCCCTCCCTTCTTGGGTAAAACTTGTACCGGACTCACCCACCTTGAATTGGGAACCGCATAAATGATTCCCGCATCCAACAATTTCATAACTTCCTTTTTGACAACTTCTTGCATATTCGGGTTCAATTTACGTTGACCCTAGACACAAGGATGATGACCTTCCTCGAGGTTAATCCTATGCATACAGAAATCGGGACTAATTCCCCTCAACTCATCAAGACTATACCCCAATGCTTTTTTATTTTTCTTTAAAACAACTAACAAATCAGAAAGTTGTTGCTCAGTTAAATCAACACTTACAATCACGGGCTACTTCTCAGTGTCGTCTAAAAAGACATATTTTATGTGAGACGGAAGTGGCTTATGCTCCAGAACGGTTATGTCAATGGCAAATGAGGTGTGTACGATGTTGGTTACATCGACACCTTGCTCCTCCGTGAGCATCCTTCTTTCCAAAGCATCAATCACAGCAGAGTCTACGGAAGCATCACCTGCACACGCTTCCAAACATATCAAAGCCTCTAGGGGGTTCCGTATAAGGGACGCCTCCATAGAATCGTGAACTAAACCATCCACCACATCAATCATGCAACAAGAATCCGTTGCCATCGGGTTCTTAAGTGTACTATCCAAACAGAAAACAATGGTGCACTACTAGAATAACCTCAAAAGGAATCATTAATAAGAAATCATTTAAGTATAATCATTGGTTTCTTTAGTTAAAGAAATCAATTATACTAAATAGATGGTCTCTTATCTAATAACAAAGACATCATTTTTTGAACAAATGATTTCTTTGACCATGCAAGATAATACAAAAGACATCATTTTTCAAAAAATGATTTGTTAATAATACAATCACATACAAAACGCACCATTTTTCAACTAAATGATTTCTAACCATTTTTCCTTTTCCTTTTTTTAATTTCTTTCTATATTTCGTATTGTATGACACTTCACCACCACGTTCTCTCTTCACCAATAATCATACATGATTCATCTTTATTTCCCCCAATTAAACCCTAGCTCCCAATTTCTGCCATTTTTCAAATCTCATCGAAAAATTCGTTGCATCGTTTCACTGTAAGTTAGTGTATTGATTGTTGTGTTCTTCAATTTGTTTTGATGGCTGATTTTATGTTTTCGACTGATTTTCATTGGGCGATTCGGTAATCCGCCGCCATTTTTCGAATTTCATCCATCAAAATTTGTCGCATCATTTCAGTGTAAGTTAGTGTATTGATTGTTGTGTTCTTCAATTTGTTTTGATGGTTGATTATATGTTTTTTGAATTTTCCTAGAAAATTTTCATACCGTGTCACTGTAATTAGTGTTTCTTTTGTTTATTGACTGAGATTGATTGTTGTGTTCATCATCTTGTTTTGAAGGTAGATTATATGTTTTTGATTGATCGATTGAATGAGTTAGGGTTAGTGAATACTCCGTGGTATGTAATTTAGTTTTGTGATGACTTATCAAAGATTTTTTTTTGGGATTTTGATGATAATCAGTGATATTAGTTATGTAATCGCCGGTGTTTGTTTTATGGTTGAATGGATGTTTATTTAGTCGTGTAAGTCTTGAAACAATTGCTAGATTACTGGTGTATATCAATTTAGGGTTAGTCGTGTATATCAATTTAGGATTTCCTTCTAATTGTTTCCTGTATTTTGCTACGAGTAATATTTGGTACGAGTATATTTTTGTTCTTGTATTATTTAGCATCAATTAGAGTTATTCAATTTATGTGATTGAATTTCTGGATTGTTAGTATATTCTTATGAAATTTACCCTTTCAGAATAATGATTGAATCTACTCCTAGGATAGCTGTAGTGCTGTACACAGTATCCGACTTCTGCAGTTCTGAACACCAGATCGAGTTCTATTGTGAGAGCTTGGTGTTGTCTAAAAGGTTATGGAGCCTCCGATTTGAGGGTTTTCCCCTGAGTATGTGACAATATTACTCTGTTAGTCAACCAGCCATGGCTCATGAGTGCCTCGGCCACAGTGTCGCACCTAGATATGATCGATAAGTTGAAACAGGTCAGTTGGAGTTTCCTCGGCCAGCCTATTCCTCCAGGTAATTTCTTTCATGCATCATTTGTTGCATTGCATCAAAGATACTTCTTATGGCTGCAGTCAGAGGTCATCAGCTTACTACACCGGCAAACCATGCAAGTGAAAATTTGTTATCTAATCGCGATTCAATATTGTTTTCAATTTGTGAACTGTTTGCTTCTACAATGCATTAACAAGAGACTGGAAAAACAAACATAATAACTCGAAACTTTCATTGCTCACTGACACGGTCACATCATATAATGTTGCACCTGAAGGTGAATTTAAGCACACATATATGAATACACTACTGACTATAAGAACAAAGAACACGCCATACTTCTATCGCAAGCCCGACATACTCACTACATATTAGGCAATTGTAACATACAATATGAGTATGATTATGACTCTTCTTAAGCAGAAGTGATGTCAATAGTCTTAACCTCTTTACCTCTTTCAATTCTCCATACCAACCTTAACCTCTTTCATCTTAGTGTTTTTCCAGGGTCTCTTTCCAGTCTGCTCGGATGCTCGTGAACTGGGATGTTTCACGAGCAGAATTGGGTACATTGGCTAAGGTTGAGTTTAGAATCCCATCAAACGGGTCAAATAAGTTGAGTAAGAATGGGTCAAAGAAGTTAGACCTTCGGCCACTGAAAAAAACTTGGGATGATTGACATGTTTGTTTGGAATGTAAATGGATGCTTTTTCTTGAAGAAGACTTGAAGTTGAGTTTTGAGATTTCTGTGTGTTGTTGGTAGGAGAGATTTTGCTTGAAACAACCATCCTGGTCAGAAATTAGATTTAGGAATCTACTATCTATACTCCTATATCACAAGAGGATCTCATCCAGCCGGAAGAGTTTATTACAGTTGTAGTTTTGAGCAGATTTTTTTTTTCCCTTAACACAGTGTCTGTCGAAGGTTTTGACGTGAGTCGTTTTATTATTAATAAATGGGTGGATAGCATTCTAGCTTATAATTGAATTGTGTTACACTCTTCTATTCTGGGGTGGATTTTATTATGTTAGTTCTTTTGTGGTGGGTGCAACTGCCTTGGTTGTTGCCTTTGTTTGACAAATGCCTAAGTTCTTTATTGTACTGTGTCATTTATACTGAACGACGCTACTCTTATTGTTGTATTCAGTTCTACTCTATCATTAAGAACAACCACTCTGTAGTAGACATTTGAATTCCTTCTTTTCCTATCACAGTGCGGGCATTCGATACAGAAACAAAGTGTTGGTCAGTTATGGAAACAAAGTGCGGGCATTCGATACATGATTGTAAGTATATATGTTTCTCATTTGGTTTACAACGTAGGAGTAACTTTTTTAAAAAAAATGGATGGAAATGGAAAGATGAAACTAGAAAAGAAAATGGGAGGGAATTGCTTGTATGTCTTGATGATTTGATGACAAATAAACCCAACTAGGAATAGCAGTAGCAGTGGCCTATATAGCCTAGCACACTCACTTCACCATCATCGATTATCAATGTGATTTGCCATTTTTACAGAAAAAATATGTTACAAGTATTAATTTGACTTGTTAATCTGCTTAATAAAATAATACGAGTACTCAATATGGTTTGAGATATAAAGAAACATACATACATACATACATATGGCCGATTTTGTTAAGAAGTTAAGCAGGATTGAATTGATGAAGGTTTATCAGAGGCAGGGATGCATGAAAAAGAGGTGGTTGTAAGTTGTTGATCGTAAGAGTATAGAAACAGGACGCTTCAATTGGCATATGAACAATCCCAATTAGGTCCTTCACATGTCGATCCAATCATGTTTTAACCTTCACATGTTAGAGTATTCTACATATTCTATAAAAGTTTCTATGACTATTTTGTACGATTCTATACTTTCTTTTATGAGTATATTTCTAATGTTGATTTTTTCTCTTGTATTTTAGAGGTATACCCAAATCGTATATGCACCAAATGATTGATGAGGTACGAGAGATGTGGATTAGGTTTGTTCTCGAGCACGAAGAAGTAGAAGATGAGGATGATTGATTACAAAGTGAATACTTAGATCCATTTTGGATAAAATATCCATCTTTCAAAAACATACTCAATTGTGGGATATTTATGTTATACGGAGTAGTATACTTTTTTGTGCTTCCAATGTAATTTTGACACGTATATATATGAGATGATTTATGGAAATCATGTCTATTTTGGTTGATATATGAAAATGAGTACATTGTATTTTAATATTTGGGTTATTTTGAATAATATTTTTTTAAAATAAAATTGGTTGCAAAGAAACCATTTAATTGTGGTACATGGTTTATTAAGTTGGTAGACAAAGAAATCATCTAACTACATTACATGGTTTCTTAAGTTGAGATAAAGAAATCATTTAAGTACATTACATGGTTTCTTAAGTTGAGATAAGAAATCATTTATCTCTCCAATATGGTGTTTTTCTGATGGACCAAAGAAATCATTTATCTCTTAAAATTGGTTTCTAAATCATAAGCAAAGAAATCATTTTTTTCACATGATTTCTAACCCTAAGACACCTTTGACCTGGAGATCATCTCCAAAATGGTGTCTTAGGGCATTTAAGATGATTTCTTTGCCCTTTTTTCTAGTAGTGGTGTCTCCATTCACTTCCAAAGTTAATTTACAGTTCTTGACATCAATCATCACGCCGACGGTGTGCAAAAATGGCCTACCCAAAATTATAGGAATTTGGGTGTCCTCGGCCATGTCAAGGATGATAAAATCAAGTGGGATAAAAAAATTCTGACTCTAACGGGTACGCCTTCTAAAACTCCCAAGGGGCGTTTTATGGAACGATCCGCCATCTGCAAAGTGACACTAGTACACTTAAGAGGACCAATATCAAGTTTTTCACAAACGGAATAAGGCATAACACTTACACCAGCACCTAAATCACGTAAAGCCTTATCGATTGATAAGGTGTCAATGGTGCAAGGAATCGAGAAACTACCGGGGCCCTTTAGCTTCGGTGGGGCTTTGTTCTGTAAAAATGCACTACACTCTGCAGTAAGAGTGACGGTTTCTACCTCACGAATGCTTCTCTTCCGAGTTAAGATGTCCTTCATGAACTTGATATAAGACGGGACTTGCATAATGAGCTCGGTAAATGGGACCGTAACCTGCAAATTCTTCACAACCTCCATGAATTTGCCAAATTGGGTAGTCTCCTTTTGATTCTTCAAACGACTCGGGAATGGTACTTGGATGGCTGGATTAGTCGGAGTGGGAACGGGTAGTAGATGGTGGAACTTGATCATCACTCGGAGTTCCCACAATGACAGTCTCACCGACATCTTCCACTAAAATCTCCACCTTCTCGGCCAGTTTATCATCCTTAGTCATTGATGGACCCTCATAGTGTGTGCCACTACGAAGAGTGATCGCATTGGCCGTATCATGTTATTTATTACCTTGAGAAGGGAGTTTACCTTGTTGACGCGTTGCTTGTGACGCGGCAAGGTGTCTGACTTGGTTCTCCAAATTTTTAATTGCATTATCTTTGGCTTGATCATTCTTTTGCATTTGAGCCATCATAGAAACCTGGGTCTTAGCCATCATCTGCAACATATTTCCAAGCTCGGCCGTCTCACTAGAATTCGAAGAGGAATTACCTTGAGTTTGTGTGGAGGATTGGCCAAAATTCTGCTGACTAGTACCAAAATTTTGATGAGAATTCCCGAAATTCTGATTAGATTACCAAAATTTTGTTCTTGTTGACCCGAGTGAGGCCGCTGCTGATAATTTCCTTGATTATGAAAATTTCTTTGATTATTGAAATTTTGCTGATTCTGAAAATTCCCTTGATTGTGAAATTGTTGCTTGTGTGGGGGTACATAGGCTGGTGTAATAGGCGGGAACAAGACATTAGTGCTCCAATAATATAAGAGAGACGCATCATAGCCCGGTTGATTCATATAAGGATAATGCGGGCGCATGGACTGGAATGCATTCACTTGTTCTATGGAGCCTAAATAATCTTGAGCTTGATGATCCGCGGCACCACAACGAACACATGCATATTCTTGCATGACATGTACTTGATGAATGCCTCCCCCCCCCCCCTTGAGAATTCGACGCTTCAAAAGAATCGAACCAAATAGCTAAAGCAACTAATTGAATAGCCACGGAATTAGAGGACCCACTATCACCAGAATTGGATCGCGTATTACCACGTGGATGACCCCATCGGGAGTGGTGAGATGTTATTTCTTAAATGGTTTTCCAAGCTTTATCATCATCCACGTTACATTATAACCGCCCATTACATGCCGAATCAAGAGTACATCGACAATCATCATATAACCCATTGTAAAATTGGTTGCAAAGGAACCAAATCTCAAAACCATGGTGCGCACACTCTTTCACAAGCTTCCTGAACCTCTCCCATGATTCATAAATATTTTCATTCGGGGTTTGACGGAAATTGATGATTTGACTTCGGAGCATGTTCGTCTTCTGTGGCGGATAATAATGCTTGTAAAAGGTAAGAGCAAGTGAGTTCCAATCAGTGATCGCCTCGATGACTTTATCGAGATCCATAATCCACTCTCTAGCGGAATCCCGTGATGAGAACACTAAGAGCATCTCCATGACATGTTCTTGAGTGACTCCCGAAGGAAGTGGAATCGTGGAACAATAGTCGATAAAAATCCTCATATGCTTGTGAGGATCCTCCTTAGGGTCACCACCAAATTGATTCTTCTCCACCAAAGTAATGAAGGCGGGTCGAATCTTGAATGTACCATGGGTGACAGTTGGTCGTTTAACCAACTTTGGAAGAGCAGTTTGCTCGGGCTCCGAGTGACTAGAGAGCTTCGCCATTCTTAAGATCGGAGGTGGTAAAATGATCTCGGACTGAGATTGATCTCCTTCTTCAAAGGACTGATTCTCAGTTATAAATTCAGTATGAATAGCTTCCAAAGTCTCAAGATCAGGAGCTGCGGAAATCTCTCTCCAAAATTGTCGTCCCTTACGAAAGGTTTTCTCGAGTTCAGGATCGAACGGAGTAAGCTCTGATGACCGGAAAGACCTGGGTATAAGCAAAAACTAAAAGAGGAGAGTGAGATCAATCTCAAGGAGTTTTAATTCCTTGATACGAAAGGGAGCAAAAAAGAAACAAGCTAAAAAAACAAGAAAAACCGTCTCCCCGGCAACGGCGCCAAATTTGATATGGCTAAAGTTGTATTACCAAATCAAGTTATCCTACTACTACTAACAAGCAAGAAGCTAGTGGTTAGTAGGGAATCATATCCGCAGGGAGAAGGTCAAACTGCTAGAAGCTATGACGATTCTTAATTACTCAAACGGTTGGTTTGATTGATTAACTAAGACTAGAAATACGTAATCAAACTATGAATCAATCAATTAAAGGAAAATCTAGGGCTATGGGTTCACAATGAGTAGACAAATGATCATGCGAGAATAAACGATAAACACACAAACATGCTAGTTGGTTATAATACGTCCTCTCGGATCGAAATCAACCTAGGAAGACACTAACGGGCTCTCGCTACTTATTAGGCTTCCTACCGAATCACATGCGGGTCTAATCTCAACTCGGCTCGCACATGAACTGAAATTTCCCTAATTCGATTAACAAGTTACGGCCTTTAACAAATTAATCGTCTTTTAGAGCATGTAAACAAGGCACTATCATATATATGAATTCATCAAATATTCAACAAGAACTTAAATTCTACCCATCGATCCCCCTTGACCCTAGTAACATAATTAGCTACTCATAATTAAATTGACACGACATAAACAATTGATAATGAAACGCATAATGATCGATATGGAAAAAAGAAAACTAATAAAATCAATACTAGATATGAAAATAAACAATTAAGAACATAAAAGATGAATAAGTAATTTGAAACTAATTGAAATGATTACCAATTGGAAATTGTAGCAAGAACAAGAGTAAATCTTCAAGGTAGAGAATGAAAAAGTATTATTGTTCTAATACTATGCTTAGGGTTCTTAGGAATGAAAAAGGTTACGTTCAACTGAATTACAAAAGCATTTCTATATAGCCAAAAAAAGAGGAAGCTGAAAATACACTACATCTATGTCGTCCCAAATAGGGATGGAGGCCGTCCCGATTCGGGATTAAAGTCGTCCCTATTCGGAACAGCTGAAACATCCAATTTTGCTCTATTTCTTCAATTTTGCCGTGAATGAGACCATAGGGATGACATCCATCCCTAAGGACGGACCTAGGGACCAACAAAAAAGACTCCTCCAGTCTTCTAAAATCTATGATATGGTTCCAACTTGAGTCGGGATCATTCCATGACATCCATGCAACCTCGGTAACAACACCTAACTTGTGGATAAATAATCACTGACCTCTATGTGAGCCATGATGAAAGGGAAAAGGCGTCCATATCGCCTATTTTTCTACAAAACCAACAAAACACTACAAAACACACTAGAGTAAAAGATTAGTTCCCAAAACCGCTTCTAAGAGCGCATTTAACACGATAAATACATGGAAAAATGAGGATAAAAGAATGTAAAATATTAACACATACGATCCCTAGGTACAGAAGAAAGAGAAAAACAATGAAACAAAGAGGAAAATGAAAAAAGATTATCCACTATTCTAACTAATGATGGGACCGCCTTCTCCATATTGAGAATTTGTTGGACAAGCTGCAGGTACTCTGAGAAAAGAGCAATATGGAGAAAACTATGATTTCTTGCCCATCGGACAACACAGAAAAGATTAAGAGCCTCCGCTTGAAGAGGTGAAGCTGCAAAAAATCTTGCACCAATTTTTTTTAGGCAGGTGTCGTAAGCTGAGAAAACAATCCATCCTGCCGCAGCCATATCAAAATTCTTCCATGCAGCATCAATCATGATATTACAAGGGGAGCATGATGGTGGGGGGCAATAATCATGGCAGATAGATTGACCCGAGGAATTAAACCAGGTGAACGATTAGAACGAATTGACATAGAAGGGGAATCAAGACCAGAGTCATTCAGTCTCTTCCGGTCGGCTTGACAACAAATCTCAAACTGAGATTTGATCATGTTCATGGTGAAGACTCATTAGGTGCGATTCCTTGGAAGACACACGCATACCTAACAACCCAAATGCTCCAAAGAACACTAAGGAACAGAGGAACGCCATTCTCCGATTGAGAAAGATAGTTAATACAGCCTACAAATCCATTCCTTAATAACAATGACTGAATTATATTTCGTTCTAATTCCCAAATCATATCCATTCCAGACCCTAGAGGTAAAAGGGCATTCCCTGAATGAGTGTGTCAGGGTTTCAGTTGCCCCTTCATTTCTACATACAGGACATGAGGTGCTAGCATGTAAGTTTCGCTTCCAAAATTCACCAATAGGGAGAGCATTATTGCTAAACTTCCATAGAAATGTTCTCCACTTAGCAGGTCCACGCAACATAGGAGTTACATAGCTACTCCTAGAGCTATATTGCATATATACATAGGATTGAAACCCTTGGGAGTTACCAATGTTCTCCTATGTTGATTGATTAGGAGTTCTAAGAATATATCAATAAAAATACGCCCTCTTTTTCACTATCTTCTTCTTGCACCCTTTGGGTAAAAGTTTTAGGAAAGGAGAATATGTGGTTGAGATTGAGTGATGTAAAAAGTGTGATAATATTGACCATGTATTTTGTATCAAAAGGAAAGAGGAAGATCATAGAGAATATACCAAAAAAGGAAAGAGAGAAGAACTTAGTGAAAAGGAGAGAATATGTTTTAAGTGTGTTATTTTATTTAATATTGTTGTATTTTATTTAAATTCATTACTTATAGTAGTTATATAGAAATACTTATAAGTACTTCGTAAGAATTTTTTAGGGGTTATTTAACGACAATCATACCAACAAGGGGTGAACAAAACCGGATATGCGATCCAGTTTTGTAAATCGTATCGGATATCAGGTTTGAAAAATTAAAAATTTCCGATCCGTATCCGATCTGATTTTTTTTCGGATATCCGGTTTTTTTATTTTTCTTCTATTTTTTCATTTTTTTAAAAACAATTTTTCATTTTTAATTAAGTGTAGTTAATTGATTTTTACGCAACGTTACGTTTTATATAAATTGATATAATAAAGATACATTTAAAAAAACTAAAAAAAATATGGTATATATGTCTTACGGTACCATTATTCTAACAAAATATTACGTTTCATTACTTAATATCATAAATTATCTAATAATTTTGTTTTATACCTTTAAAAATAATTGGTGAGATTTGAATTCTTTTATTGTATAAATCATATTCGGACTATATTTTTCAAATTTGTTTTATTGTTTTTAAGAAACCGGATCGGAAACCGGATATCCGGTTTCAATTTTCTCCGATACGTATCCACAACGGTTTTAAGGAAAACTGTATCGTATATCCGGTTATTTGTATCGGATATCCGAAAATTCGTATAATTGAAAGCGTATACCGTATCATATACGTATAATAAAACCATATCGTATATTTTTGCTCACCCCTAATACCCACTATAAGGCTTCTTCCAAAAATAATACTCCCTCCGTTCCAACGAATTGTATACGTTTGCTTTATGTACGTACGTCGGTGCTAGTGTTCTTTTATCTATATCTTTAATTACGTATCACCAAAAATTATAAAAAGTTGATATTCATAATGTATTCGGTTAGACGATTTAAACAAGATCTCTCATGACTATCTTTTATCTTATATATTAAAAGTTATATTGAAGATTGTTTTAACTCATGAATAGTATCAAAAAACCAAACGTATACAATTCATTGGAACGGAGGGAGTATCAATTTTAATAAATCTGGGAATAATACGTATTATTGGAGTAGTTAAACCAGAGTAGTATAGGTGACCGGTTACCGTTAGAACCCTTCCACCTTCCTTTTTCACCTTTAATTTTATTTAACGACAATAATACCTACTATATGGCGTCTGCCCAAAATAATATCAATTTTAATAAATTTGAGAATAATACGTATTATTAGAGTAATTAAACCAGAGTATTATAGGTGATCGGTACCGGTAGAACCCGTTCACCTTCATTTTTCGCCTTTAATTTATTTCATATTACTTCACTTTCTTTTGGGACTAAGGCTCTGATGTTGTTGTTGTTGTTGTTGTTGTACTTCACTCTCTTTCACTTACTCAGTGTACAGAGCACTAAACGTCATTAATGTCCTCCGTCTCCCTCTTCCTTCAACCTCACTTAAACACCCCACATTGATTAGAGATATCCTATTTATGAGCTTAAATGACTAGTGTTTAAAGGAATTGAAAGTACTACTCATATCAATAAAGTGCACTTTCTTTTCTGGTCATCCATGCAAAAGAACTCCGCAGTTAAGCGTGCTTGGTTGTGAGTAGTCTAAGGATGGGTGACCTTCTGGGAAGGTTTCCGGGATATGCATGAGTGAGGTCAAAATACGTTAGAAAGGACTCGTGTTGGTCCGTGGGACCAGTGCAGAGCCTGGCGAGCTACCGCGACTAACATTTTCGGTCCTAGTTTGGGCCGAGGTGTTACATCACCAAATCTAGTTAACAAGACAATCCTACACCAAAATCAACACGTTAGTCTAAACGAAATCTATAGATAAAAAACAACTAAATAAATTAGAAAACCTTGGGAGAATCATAAGCTTTCTTGAGCTCAATCTCAAGCTCCATCATAGTAGTAGCCTCACTAAACCTAATAAGTAATAATAACGGATTCCAAAACTTGTATAGAAGCCATTGCCTCCATCAAATCTGGCTGTTTCCTTCAGCTATTGAACTCATCAACAACACTCTGATCTCCCCCCCCCCAATCGATAACTAACACCAAGGAGGAGATGCAAATTAAAGAGCAATTTTGAAACCTATAATTTTTTGGACTTTTTTTTTGAAGATGCACATCTGTCGTTAATGAAGAGAAGGATGAGTGTGATGGAGAGAGAGGATGAAGGAGAACCAAAGAGAAGTTGACCTGACAAAATTGACCGACCCAATTAAGCCAACACGCAGGGCCGTCCTTGGGCATGAGCAAGGTACGCGACAACACTGGCCCCCAATTGAAAAGATTATATAAAGAATATATATTAATTAATGTTTAAGCTAAACATGGTGATTGTGATAGCTTGGTGGTAGTTGATTAATAGAATCTTTTCTACCACTTACCCAGTGTTTGTGTGCTCAATCCTTCCAAGGTGCATTTTTTTCCTTTTCCCAAGTATTTTAATGAAAGTCGGAGGGAGTAACTGACTAGCTGCTAGGAGTGTATGATTTGAAACAATTGCTTTAAATACATTTAAACCACAACTCTCGAGTCTTGATCATATACAGTAAAAAAATACTATGAATTAGTACGGAATATTATTTATATTTTGTGAAATACGTAGTATACAACGAAAATCATCATATGAAAGTTACAAAATGAATTGAAATACTTTTTTTTTTTGGTTAAAATGTAAATATATTAATGAAAAATTTATTTACAACCAAAGCAATTAAGCCATACTTTTCGACAACCAACAATAACTTGACCTCAATCGAGCTTACATAATTCTATCTAGTCAATTCCTATCTTTACTTGCAATCTTCCCTTTGATATGTTGCCTTATTCTCAATCTCGTGTCCTGGATAATTCTCATGACACAATTCTCTGGTCTAAGCATCCTATGCTCCATTCTGCAGCTATTCCTTTGCATCCAAATCTGATAAATTGCTAACTCCATTGAGTATTCCAACTCGAAGTCTGGAATATCTCCTATGTCTTCTCCATGAATGCTCGTTATTCAGTGCAATATCAGTCCCAGTCCATTCCTGCATTCCTTGAATAATGCGGGTGCTGTAGGAGCAATAGAAGAACATATGTTGAGGCGTTTTGTCTCCTTGAGCACATAGACAACAACTAGAATCAGGACTAATGTTTAGTCTATGCAATTTGTCTTTGGTGTTGAGTCTGTTACTGTAGTATAACCATGATACAAAACCACGGTTGGAAATTACCCATTTGCTCCAAATAAGGTGATGCTAAGACACATCACTAGCAGGTTGTACCAGCCATCTACAACCTTTCATAACAGTGTATTCTTTGCCAGGACTGTGTACCCACTCATTATGATCATAGGCAGGCCGTAGAAAGTTCTTTATGCTAAAAATCTTCTTCCACGCCCAGTTCGTATCAGAAGGAGGAAATAGTTTGTCTATGAGGTTCCTTTAAGGTAAGTACAACGCACCTATTGGACCTATAATTTAGTAGGACATGTATAGACCCACCAAACCAGTTTTCCAATATGTGCTTTATTCCAAATGCTCTCAACCTTGAGTCCCAGTCCTCCTTTCTTCTTTTCCTTGCAAATTCTTTCCCAAGAGACCGTCGGGGTTTTGAAGTAGGTAGAGCCACCATCCCATAGGAAGTTCCTACATGTAGTCTTTATCTTTGCAATGACCTCTTTGGGCAAAACGAATATGGATGCCCAATAGGAGTGCAGCGTTTTAAAAACCGACTGTACAAGGACTAATCTTCCTGCATAAGAGAGTTTTCTCGTGCCCAATCCCCTTATCCTTTCCAGCATCTTATCAAGAAGAGGCTGACAGTCACTAATGCTAAGTTTCCCGGGTTTGATAGGCACTCCAAGTGTGGACATGACATAGGTCCACCCCGACGCGGCCACGCGCGGGTTTGGGGAGGCGAATGAATCTCCATATGAGATGGATTGAATTGAAATTTAAATCGAAGTGGAGTCGCCACCGAACTTTGTGGGAGTTCGGGCTCATTCGAACCCACTCTATGTCTTAGTGGGCCATGCACAAAGTATGACTCATTCGGATGTCAGAGTTTATTGGGTTCGTCCCTTTGCATTGCGATACCGATACCGACATTATCGGATACCGTGTAGTGAATGACTCTCGTGTGCCAATGGATTCGGATATCCGGAAACCATGGTTCTGAGTAAGGGGTGAGGGTACGTGTTGGGAAGTTCACAAAGAACACCCAACCCCGCTCGCACATTAGCGGCCTCTACTAAGATATCGTTTGATGTTTTAATACGCGCATTAGTAATACGATGAGAGGAAATGCAAACAATATTTTGACTAAACATGCGAGAATTCGAATAAGTTGCTACGTCGATTTAATGCATCTAAAATTAATGTCAAAGTTGTATTTAGCATGCGAGATTCATTTTAGTACAATAAAACGAATAATGGAAATAAATCGAAAAGACATAAGCAAACAAGTTAGTAACGGTAATAACGATGATAACGGTTTGCAAATAATACAAAAATGCTATAGAATGACGTAAACGACACGATGCATGATTTTGGAAATTAATATTACATGTGATTGACTTGACACGTGTTGACCGAAGTCATAAAAAATATTACATGGCTCGAAATATGTTTAGGGCTCACGGTTTGACGTGATAAAGGGACACTCGATCGAGTCATTGAGGGACTCGACCGAGTGTGTCTCGGAAAAAGTTTTCTGCCCGAAATTTGAGGTATTACTCAACCGAGTCATTAAAGACTCGACCGAGTAGGTCGCCACTCGACCGAGTCATTGGGGGACTCGACCGAGTGGTCCTCAAGAGGTCATTCTGCCTCGGTTTTGAGGTGCTACTCGATCGAGTGGGCTAGGCACTCGAACGAGTGCCCCCTGAACGAATTATAATTTGTTTCACGATTTGTATAAATTTCGAAATTGCTTTTTGATTTTGGAAAATTGATGATTTTGTTAAGTCGCGCAAAAATATTATATGATTTATGCTCGACTCAAATTTTTGATACTCGTCGTATCCGATATTTGATTATGGAATCAACATCGAATACTTAGAGCGAAATCTAGAAAAAGATGTTGTAAGTCGTTTAAATTAAACTAAAACGAAATGAATTCCGCGTTATAGTGTCGTAATTAATTCTTTCGAATTATGTGACAACTATTTTAGCATCAGCGAATTCGTGTTAGTTAAATTTATCGACTAATTCGGTTAGATACGATATCCGACTATTGAGTCGGTATCGAATCCAAAGAACAACACTTTAAACTTTATTGAAAAAAATGATTCCTTCCGCATCTCGACATCGTAATGAATCCTTGCGGATTTTGTGATGTCAGATCCACATCAACGGGTCTCGGTTCATAAAAAAGGGAATCGGGCACGTTTAAAGGGGAGTATTGCGATCCCATCATGCCTTTGAGTGTTTAGGGCGGGGCTCCTCGAGAGGGATCCACCACTGTTACAACTCGTGAAAGGGTTAGAAGGGTCTTATGCTAATATCGCCTTTAAATGTGCTCAATTCGAAATAGTTTTAGAAGTTTGATTAATATGTTGTTAATAATGATGACGATGATGCGAATGAAATGTGACTAATGACGCGACAAAAATAAAAACGCTATTGTTGACGTTGACTCGCTTCAAAAATCAAGCGTTCGGGGTGTCGGGATAAACGACCGGCAACATCGGGTGCAACACCCTTGTATATTCGGATTTCCTTATCCCGTCATCCTTTACGCTCGACACGAATTAGCGAGTATTTTAATGTCTTAATACTAGTATTATTAGCGATATTAGAAAAGAAAAAGAAAAAGAATAAAAAAACGAGAGGAAGGAGAAGAAGTAGGACGAGAAAGGAGAAGAAAGAAAAAGAAGAAATCGGGTTTCTTAGCACCCTCAACCTACATGTTTCGTGTTCTCGGACGGGACTCGTTTAATTGTGGCTTGATCACGGGAGTATCGAGATGTATGTAGATGGAGTTACGGTGGTTTAGGATTTGAGGTTTTCCTAGATGCTAGGGTTTAGGTTGAAGAAGTAGTAATTAGGGTTCTTGAATGTGTAGATTCGGGTTATGAAAAGTTGTGTTAATTGTGCATGCAAAGGGGTGTGTATATAGGAATGATCCCCCTCCCCCGTCTAAGGTTACTCGATCGAGTACCCTTGTTGACTCGATCGAGTGGCCCAGTGAAGGTGTAAAAACGGGCCTGTTGAAGGCCTACTCGATCGAGTGGTCTGACACTCGATCGAATGGATCAGGCGGGCTGGGTTTTTTTTGCAGATTTTGTATTTTGGACTGAAGGTATGGCTGTTTTGTGTCTCGGAAACGGCTTTGACCGGGGTTTGACCCAGTCGCTAAAAGTCGGTTTTATTTCCGGTGTCGGTTTTGACCCAAATTAGTCTTATTTGATTGGAAACGACCCGCTGGGCCTGTATTTGAGGTTGGTTTTGTGAGATTTGTACTCCGTAAAAAGCCCAAGCCAGAAACTAATGGTTTCGAGCCCATATCCGAGCACATAGAAGCACGTTTGCGTCCGATCATCATTGAGTGTTTTTTGGAAACTGCTATAGACACCTAGCAACCAAATGTGGGTGTCTACACCAAGATACTTAAATGGGAGCGTACCCTCAATGCATTCAGAGATTTGTACTACCTCCTGTCAAAGTCCAGTGCTAACGCCATTAAAATAGACGTTAGACTTGCTCTTACTCATTTGCAGACCCGAGGCTTTAGAAATGGTAGAAAGGGTTCTAAGAATCATCATAATAGATTCAATATCCCTTTTGCAGAAAAGAAGCAAATCGTCCACGAACATCAGGCTGCTTAGTTTCATTTGCTTGCATAGCGGGTGAAACTTGAACTTCATTGTCGTGGTAGTATAAGTCAAGAGTCTTGATAAATAATCCATTCATATGGTGAACAACAAGAGAGATAGGGGATCCCCTTGTCGCAATCCTCTGTTACCCTTGAACCACCCAAACATTTCCCCATTCAGGCTTAAAGAGTAGGATGCTGTAGTAACACATTCCTGAATCAAGTTGGTGAAATGTTAAGGAAAGTTCAGCTCATTCATCATCTGGAATAAGAAATCCCACTCTATTGAGTCATACGCCTTCTGTAGATCGATTTTAAATAAGAATCTGGGAGAGACTGCCTTCCTCCCATAAAGTTTCACTAGGTCCTGAACGATTAAGATGTTCTCAATAATGCTTCTTCCTTTAATGAATCCACCCTGAGTAGGTGAAATCAGGTACGGGAGAACACTAGATAGTCTGGTGCACAAGATCTTCGAGATGCATTTATACACAACATTACAACATGCAATTGGCCTAAATTGTTTCACAGAAGTAGGGCATGGTACATTGGGGATCAGTGTAATGCTAGTTACATTCAATTGTTTAAAGAGTTTGCCATTGGTGAAGAACTCCTTGACTGCCTCAATCACGTCTTTACCCACAGTGTCCCAGCTACATTTGAAAAATTGACTCGAATAGCCATCCGGACTCGGGGCTTTGTCATTTAGTATGGTGAAAATAGTGGCTTTGATTTCCTCCTCAGTTACAGGCGCCGGTAATATCTCCCTGTGCTGATCCTCACATTTGTTACCCATCGCCAAGACCATCTTACTAATTCTTGTAGTGGGGTTACTCTTTCCAAGTAAATCTTCATAAAAACGAATAAAGGTTCCCTGTATCCCTTCAGTATCATTATGCAGGGTTCCATTTTGATCCTCAATTTGTAACACCTGATTGTGCCTCCTTCTTGCTTTTAGAATCCCATGAAAGAATGCTGAATTGGTATCCCCTTCTGAGCTCCAGGCCACTTTAGCTTTTTGTCTCAGGAAATCCAATCGAGCTTCAGCTAGTTGCTTATAAGTTTCCCTTATCTCACACTCCTGCTGTATTCACTAGTACAAAAACTACATATCGCAACGGTCAAAAACTGCATATCGCAACGGTCGTCGACCGTTGTATTCCACGGGGTCTCAATAGGTCCACCACTTATCGCAACGGTTCTAAAGTCGTTGCAAAAACATATTTTGCATCGGTTAAATAAAATAACCGTTGCTAAAGAAGTACATTTCTCATCGGTTGAAATTGTAACCGTTGCGAAAAGTTCATATACCGCAACGGTTGTAAAGAATGACCGTTGCAAAAAGTGTACATTTTGTATCAGTTATTAATTTTGACCGTTGCAAAAAGTATACATTTTGCATCTGTAGACATCAGTGACCGTTGCTTGAAGTGGTCATAAATTAGCATCAGTCAATACAAATGACCGTTGCAAAAAGTATTTTTTTTTAAAATAATACAGCTACTGTAGCTGATAGGCCACGATTGAACAATAACATTACATTAATAATCTTATACAACTACAAAATTAAATAGTTCACACCAATAATCGCACCTCAACCACGAACAATTAACTAATAATGTGTGTATGTGTATATATATATATAAAATTCATCCAATTACATATGGAGTACGTTACATTAATAATCATGCACAACCACAAAATTAAATACATAGTAGTAGGAGCAATCGTTCTTTCAAAAATGCCGAACTAATCAAGTAGTGCATAATTAAGTTATAATGTCCAACTAATCAAGTAGTAGAAGCGATCATTCTTTCAAAAATACATATGGAAGAAAATTCATATATTCTAATTCATACGATATATACCAATATTATATCTACGACCAATTTGACACTAAAGATGATTCTCCATAAAATAGGTAGCCCACAAATCATGAACCTCATTCATTTCTTCACCGTATAAGCATTCTTCCTTCTGAACCACTACCAAATCAAAAAGATTTATATTAGACCACAAAACATATATAAGTAACCCAAATCAATTATTCCTACATTTTTTTTCTTCAAAAAACCAATCAAATAAAAAAATCCAATGATTGGAAATTAAACGTGAAGTGAAAATATTTAACTAATAAATACCTTCTTATGATCTTCGATGTTTCGATACTGTCGAACTATATCTAACATGTACCGCATGACATAATAGCCACACTCCGTGCTTCCATTTTGTTGATGACACTAGGAAAAAAAACATTGATGCAACATTAAATGTGGCATGAGAAAAGGCGAAACTACATTGAAAAACAAAAGAGAGAATCCAAAAAGAAGAATACGATCAAGAAAAAGGGTGACTAACATTCCAACCCACTTATCTAAAACATGAACATACCACACCCACCCTTCTTATTATCATCTCATCGTATATTCATCTCATCGTATTTCAATCATTATATTCAAATACACACCCATAAGACAAAGATACAAATTCAATCATAAATCAACACAAATCATCAGTTCAGCTTCACATTAGTGAACAAACCAACTTTAAATGAGCATATATGCACCCAAATTTGTAGAATCGACAAATAATTAACTCAATGAACAACCGCGAAAATTGTTGATGATGACAACTTACTTCAATGTTGCTGCATTTCATTGACGAGCCTGATTTCAATGTCAAACCTCCACGAGCGGACTTAAAAGTTCGAAATGCACTATGCCTAAAAAAAAAAGATATAGGAAAAAAAATATCAGTCAAAATGAAAGTTTGATTAAACTAGAAAACGGGTTCATCCAATCAAGTCAAGTCATCAATCTGATCCCTTTCAATATCGTCATCATCAACAACATTGGTTGTTTTTTTTTACTTTTACCGGAAGTGGTAGACTCGCCATGAAATATCCAACGTGTATAATCTCTCATAAATCCACGTAAAACTAAGTGCTTGACACAAATATCCGGAGTTAAAACTTTGTTTAAATTTGTACAATCAACACACGGGCATAATATACGTGTCTCACCTTTTTTTACTTGCATTCTCCACGGCACTTTTGCCAAAGTTCTCTTTCACAAAATTCCAAAATTCGGGGGTGGAACGTTTCATATTATACATCCAACTTCGATCCATCTCTATAAACACGAAAGAACACCACATTAAAAAAAAAAGAATTCTTACCTAAAAACAATATTCA
The DNA here is from genome assembly GCA_958450325.1 of Agrostemma githago. NCBI lineage: Eukaryota > Viridiplantae > Streptophyta > Magnoliopsida > Caryophyllales > Caryophyllaceae > Agrostemma > Agrostemma githago. The sequence goes on from OY288240.1 coordinate 54,225,034, forward strand.
GCCATATAAACTCTAATGAACCATGAAGTAGAGGCATATACATTATTGTCCACTACCTCTTTTTCTACTTCATACTATACGACACTAAGGCATTGGGGCTAATTGTGTGAACTGTTATTAGTTATCATATCACTACTTTAAACAAAGTGATTTGCTTGTAAAACCCCCCACTATATTAGAACAATTACCAATACATTGCCAGAAAACAATAATACTAGAATAATTATCTAAAACAAAACAATATCTAAAAGATATAACACAAAAAATAATAATCCCAACAATAATAAGTTTATCATTAGTAATATAATCCCTCCGGACACTATTTTTTTTCCCATTTCGTTAAAATAGTCCTCACAAATATTGGAAAAATGGAGGAAAAAATAATGTTTGGAGGGAGTATATCACAATGGACTACTCAAATAAACATAACTAAGCTAATTCTCACGGTTCTCAATGAAAAAGTGCAAGCACATACGATTACAAATGACGATAAGTGACAAATAGTTAAACCAAACGACTAGCAAATCTAATCTAATATTTTAATTAATCCACATAGCACCACTCTCATTTGCACATAGAAAACACAGACCTGCGCCTCTTCCTAATTCCCCATTTTCAATTAGTACCACAAATATATTATGGTTTAATTAATTAAGTGATTAAGGGTAGTGACTAGTGAGTAGTGCAAGCAAGTCGTGTAGATGCATATAAAAATGAGGTGCTCAAGCTAACACCATGACTCCATTAATAAAGTCTTTAAAAATGGATTAACATAACTATATATGGAGTATATAAGGTTATATGGTAAACAAGAGAGCGTATTAGTCAATAAATAAAACGGGGGAGTAATACATACGAGTAATATATATATGTAGTATTTGAACAAATTCATGATGATTACTAGTAAAAAGTAATGGAGAAAAGAAGTGAACCATGTCACTGAAAGACTCTACTAAGACAAAACAAAGACCAGATCGACAATGACGAAGGGAGAGAAGGTTATACTTTAATAATGGATTAATATAAGATCACGATGATTAATATCTTGCCTAATTAAAATGCTTCATTATGTAGTGCAGTGGTCACTAAATCCCCCCACCTTACTTAATTACTTAATCAATTCCGAACTTGCTTCATATTAAGATGCTTCATTTTGATTCACGGAGTATTTTTGAAAAAATAAAACCTCATCCTCACCAAAGACTGTGTTTCATCCTCGTCCTCATCCTCCAGGTTTTGTACAGTAGCGATTAGACTTTTGATTTATACAGTAGTACTTCGTAGTAGCAGTAAACTATGACCATAAGGCCAAGCAAGTTTTGATTTAATTGAACGTCGTTAGCTAGGTTTATAAAGATCGACTATAACTCGTGGTTCCACTATATACATGTATGTATATTGATTGTGTAGAACTCTTATGGATCAAGAGGGAAAGGTGTTGCCCTAAGCATATCAGGAGACAAGATACTCTCCTTGAAGATCTCGAAAGACATTACTACAGCAACTACTACATTGAAGGAGCCACTGATTTCATATGTGGCAATGTTGCTTCTCTCTTTGAGGTCCTCTTTCTTTGTTTTCCAATCAACTACCCACTACTTCTCTTTATACTAATTAAACTAATACTCAATACCAATAATACTTACATTTAATTGATATACATACATACAAGCTACTTATTTTCCTTTTAAAAATAATCACACCCCAAAAGTAGTACGAGTAGTAGTTATCTTCTTTAGTTCAAGTGGCAAGGATACTCCCATCCGTATAGAGGGAGACTACACAGTAATTAATCTTTCATCATAGCACAAAATCAGATGGTTCAACTAACTCAAAAGATCAACCTAGAGGAAAGTATCAATCTGAGTCATTTTTTCACTAATTTTACCTACAATCAACCTGAGAGATCAAAAATTTAAAACCACAACCAAGCACCTTGCATATCAATCAAACGTCTCAATCTTCACACAATTTTAAACAAATAATCAATCGAGTCTTCAACTTCTAAGATGTTTCGTTAATTTATAAAAAAAATATTTTTTCAAAAAAATAACCCGATTCAACTTCAGGATGTATGCGTGTTGGATTATCGACAAGCTTGAATTCTTCGATTATTATGATGAACTTAGGGTTTTCGGTAATTGCGTTGAGATTTCTGAGAAAAACGAAGAGCAATTTGATTCTCTTTGGTCTTCAGTGTGCAGTCTGCACTCTTCAGTGCTCACATCTTAGGGTTCTAAGTGTCGGTATGGGCCTAAGGGGTTAATATGTTGAATGGAATTGGGTCATTATGATTTTTTTATGGATTTATAATTAATTAATTAATTACTATGTTAAATAAAATGGGTCAAATATATTATAGAAATGGATAATACTCCTTAATATGTTAATGGTCATCGTGTTAAATATTATAAAAATGTTTTTGCAACGGTCATAAATCTTGACTGAAGCGGTTAAGTTTTACATACATATACATCTCGCAACGGTCCTAATGGCCGTCGTATTAAATATCATACAAAATGTTTTCGCAACGATCGTAAATTTTAGCTGATGCGGTTATATTTTACATACATATATATTTTGCAACGGTCATAACGGCCGTCGTGTTAAAAAATATACAAAATGTTTCCGCAACGGTCGTAAATTATGACCGATGCGGTTATATTTTAAAAATATCTATCGCATCGGTCGTATAACTTGACTGATGCAGTTGCATTTGCTATGAACATTTTGCATCGGTCGCTTCCCAATAACCGTTGCCTTTTATAATACGCAACGGTTATTTATAACAACCGTAGTATTAGCTATTTGTCAAATGTCATTTTTGTACTAGTGATTAGATCACCGTTGAATATGAATCATCTTTGTATATGCAAGCTCTGCATTCTGCTCTATATCCGTAAATTGGGCCTTGTTAAGCGCTTTAAGGCATAACTTCGACGCCTTTAATTTTTTCACTAGCTTGTAAGCATATGTACCATCCAGATGCCCTTGACAACCTTTCTTAACAATCTCCTCAGAGTTAGGAGATTTGGTCCACATATTAAAAAACTTAAAAGGCTTTGGTCTTCTCTCCATAGCAGTATTCTCTTGCATCAAGCATGGCGTATGGTCAAACTGTCCTTCAGGAAGGAAATGGGCAATAAACTCAGGATAATAGTTCAACCATTCCTGATTTACCAGCATTCCATCGAGCCTACTGTACACACGGTCTTCAGGTCGTTGCTTATTGTTCCAAGTGTACAAGGCCCCCATTGCTGAACTGTCAATCATCTCACACTTATTTATATACTATCTGAATGGTTCTGCCTAATCATTGGAGAAAGATCCTCCAACTCTTTCATCCTGGTGAATAACACGATTGAAATCCCCTCCAATAGCCCATGGAGAAGAGAGAAACTGCACTATCTTATTTAAGTTACTCATAAAGGCTCTATTTCATGAATGCCATTGTAAGCATATACGAACGTAATATAAAAGCTTTCTTGCAAAGGTTTGGTAGTAACTTTCACATGAACATAATGAGAATCGTACTCTAGAAATTGGATGTCACATATGAGCGGTTGCCAAAGGATCCAAATCCGACCTCCCGGATGATTGGAAGTATTTGTAGAAATACTCCAATCTCTAAAGCTCTCCATCATTTTATTAACATTATTCTGCTTTATTTTTGTCTCTAACAGACCAAACAAACCTACATTATTCTAGATAAGAAACTTATTTATCAGCACTTGTTTCTTACCCCTATTCATCCCTCTAACATTCCAAAATCCCCACTTAATCATTGATTGATGGATTTGTCTAAGTGGCCCTCAATCCTATCAGACTTCCTTTCTGAAGAAGAAAGGATAATCGCATAAGAATCCTTGTTGTTTAATGGTGACTGCGAGTTACCTTTAATGAAGGTGTTTACAGGAATTTGGACTTCATCATTGTCCTGTTCCTTCCTAGATATTGTACCAGTCTCCCCTTGTTTAGCTATCCCCTCCACTCGCATAATACCATGTGTGGTTGCAGGGTGTTCCACCTGTTTTCATACTTTCTTGATTGGTTTTTGCACCTGTACAGCCTGATCCTTTTGTTTAGCATCAGACCTGCACCTAGCTTGTTCATGACCAATCTTTTTGCATCCCTTGCACATCATAGGATTCCACTCGTATGCAATATCAACTTCTACCACGTGTTGCTTCTCATAAGAAATCGGAGCACTTTTGGGAAGAATTGGTCAACCTGTAATTCCACCATGATTTTTGCATAACCCAACCTAGTCTTGAGTTCAGTCGTCGGGTCAGTTTGCAAAGAAGTGTCAATACTTCCTGCTAGTTTAGGCAAACTACGACCCCAGAATTTTAAGGGTAATTTGTGCAGCCTAATCCACGCGGGTACCCGTTTAACATCCTCTTTTTCTAGTTCCACATCTTCTTCCCATCGTTTAATAATGACTGGTTTACTATCGAAGAGATAATGCCCAACCCTTAGAACTACTTGTTCTTGCATCTTCATCGTGTCAAATCTTATGATGAAAACACCATTGGGAAGAAAAGAGATCTTACTTATGTTGTGTTTGCTCCATATTCGACGTAAAAAGCCTTCCAAGACAGCCATGGGTGGGTTCGCCCCAAGAACAAAACCATATATTGCATGCTTCCAATATTGGACTTCCTCATGCACGTCCTCCTCCATAATCTGTATCATTATTTCTAGTTCATCAGTAGACGCTGGCACAACTTTCCCTCCTTGAATTACAGACCACTCTCCATTATCAGCCCTAGTATTGTCATCCGACTGATCAGTCTTATCATCTTTTGGGTCATCATCGTCAAGATTGAAGGCATGAATACCCATAATGTCTTGGATGCTAGCTAGCATGTTTAGTTGCCTCTTCATCATTCGCTTTCTCCCTTCCCTGACGTTGCATTTGATCGATCTTATCGTTCTTTTCCTTTGAAGTCATAGCCCTCCTCTTTGTGATGTTACGTAGGTTGCTCTTGGATGCGGTCTTAGAGGCAGAATTCCTCGCCATTGATGCAAGTTTCAGCCTCCAGGATCGCCTCCAGGATCAACCTGATGTCGCCTTTGAATTGAAATACTTACTGAAGCCCTATTTCGCTAAAAGATGAAATATATAAAAAGTTAACTTATTTGTTTATTATAAAATGTGGATAAGGAGTATAAATTTACATTAGGGCCCTACAATTGAAATTTTGTACCGGGCCCTCGAATTTACCGAGACAGCCCACTGTAGACACCCGCATTTTGACTGCCAGGTGTCTATGGCAGTTTCCCAAAAAACACCCAATGATGATCGGACGCTAACATGCTTCTATGCGCTCGGATACGGGCTCAAATCCATTAATCGCTGGCTAACACACTTACGGAGTACAAATCTCACAAAATCAACCTCAAATCCAGGCCCAGCGGGCCGTTTCCAATCAAATAAGGCTAATTTGGGCCAAAACCGACACCGGAATTAAAACCGACTTTTTGCGATTGGGTCAACCCCGGTCAAAATCGTTTCCGAGACACACAAAAACAGCCATACAACCATCAAAAGTCCAAGTCAAACACAAAACCCATCAAACACTCAAAGTCAAGGTCCAAAACAATGGACCCGTGCACCCGACTGGGCCACTCGATCGAGTGACCCACCCACTCGATCGAGTGGGCTTGTTTTGAGCCCGGCTGCAGGCTTCACGGGCCACTCGACCGAGTTAGCCCTTACTCGGTCGAGTAACCCTAATTCGGGTGCCCTAGCCTTGCCTATATAAGCAACCCTCATGCAACACCTTTTTACAACCTTTTCAAGAAACCCTAGTGCAACCATACTCATACATACTACACCTTTTACAAACCCTAATCAAACCCTAGCAATTCGACACTAGCAAAAACCCTAAACTAGCTTTAGGATTCATCAAACCCGAGCCACCATAACTCAACCTTCATAAACCTCGAAGACTCTTGTGTTATAGCCACGGTTACGAGTCCGCGCCGAGACAAGAACATGTAGGTTGAGGGTGTCAAAACCCCGCTTCTTCTCCTTTCTTCCTCCTCCTCGCGTCGCGTCGTCTTTTTTTACGGGTCGCGTTTTTTTTTATTCTTATTATCGCATCATTAATATCAATAATACTAGTATCAAGACATTAAAATATCTATCAATTTGTGTCGAGTATGAGTGATATTGGAATAAGGAAATCCGAATATACAAGTGTACTGCACACGAGTTGACGGTCGCTTGTTCCGATATCCCGATTACTCGATTATTGAGATGGGTCAATTTCAACAATAATTTTCATATCGTTTGTATCATTATTGTTATTCGCGCTTCGCATCGATTTTCAAAAAACCAACATCGTATTTCAATAAGGGTCGAAACCCGTTGACACGGACCCGACATCACAATCCCTAGGGATTTATTCCGATGTCGGAGAAGTCGAGGGAATCAAGTTTTTTTATGTATTCAATTAAAGCGTCGATTTTGGATTCGATACCAATTCCATAATTGGATATCGAGTCTAATAATCAAGTCATACGAATTAACTAACGCGATTTATTGATATCGCGATAATTAATTCAAAACGACTAAAATCAATTCATTTAACCTTTTTATTTCACTCAAATATTCCATGTCGATTCAAATAATCGAGTGTGGAATATACCGAGTATTCAAGGTTAGAGTCGAGTATAGATTCAACAATATTTATATTCGGTTCAACAAGATTTGCGATTTATAAAAAACCACGTCGAGCGTAAATTGTGCAATATTTACGTCCGATTCGGTAAAATCGTCAAACTCCCAAAAATCAAAAGCAATTTCAAAATCCACATCAAAATTACAAACGAATTACCATTCGTACAGGGGGCACTCGACCGAGTGCCTAACCCACTCGGTCGAGTGGCACCCCAAAATCGAACCAGAAAGTCTGTCACGACACCCACTCGGTCGAGTCTCACAGTGACTCGGTCGAGTGGTCGTGTACTCGACCGAGTTGGTCAATAATTCAGCCGAGTATGGTCTATAACACGAAACAGAAACACCTTCTCAGGACCTACTCGATCGAGTCAATCGACTACTCGATCGAGTAACCTCATTACGACTCAAACACGAGCCGTACATTAACCTTTTTTTCAAAACTCGATAGTATTTTACGACGTAGGTCAACACGTGCATAATTAATCACGTGTATACTATCTTTTCAAACCGTGCATCCTCATATTTACATCCTTCAATTCAATTCATTATTTGCACAAACCGTTAATATCGATTTACCGTTACTAACCGTTTGCTTGTTTCTTTTGTCAATTTAATTCTTGTTCGTTTATTGTACTAAATGAACCCGCATGCTAAAATTCAACTTCGACGTTAGAATTAATTGCATTAAATTGACTTAGAAACCCTTTTCAATTTTAATTCACATGCTTAGGAAAACAATGTTTGCATAAGCATCTTTTCCCGTTTAACTAGCGCGCGTATTGTAAGTCACTCGAATTCTTAGTAGAGGCCGCTAATGTGCGGGCGGGGTTGGGTGTCCTTTGTGGGCTTCCCAACACGTACCCTCACCCCTTACTCAGAACCTCGGTTTCCGGATGCCCGAAACCGTTGGCGCACGAGAGTCATTCAATACACAATATCCGATAATGTCGGTATTGGTATCAAATGCAAAGGGACGAGCCCAATAAACTCTGACATCGGAAATGGGCCGTATTTTGTATACGGACCACTACGACATAGAGTGGGCTCGAATGGTTCCGAATAACCACAAAATTCGGTGGCGACTCACATAGACCTAAATTTCAATTCGATCCGTTTCATATGGAGATTCATTCGCCTACCCAAACCCGCGCGTGGCCGCGTCGGGGTGGACCTATGTCATGTCCACAATTTGGCGACTCCGCTGGGGATTAACTGATGCGTGACTTACCATCGGCATCCTCAGGGTGAGACTCGAATAGAAATCGTTTGACAAATACAATGCGCGTGTTAGTTTTACGGTTCATGCATAACCCATATTTTCCCGGGCCGGTACTGGTGACCGACGTCCCACTATACCCTTGATGTATTCCAATATGGATATGTCAAAAGGTGTCCATAGTCGATTCGAGTGGGTTTCGCGGCATGTTCTAAGCTCAATTCGACTTAGAGAGTCCGTCCCGATCAACGTCTAGACTATGTACACTGGTATAGACCCTTTCAGACCGACCGAGACTTAGTGTAGAGCATACATGGCGTCGTTATAATGCTTGTGTGACTACGTGCTACTTGGTTTCCGAGTCGTTTTCAAAAACCGTCAACTTTTCAAAAATTGCATCCTCCTTTTCAAAATACTCAATTTTCAAAACCCGGGACATACCGAATTTAGGACTTATGATTTTACTCAAAATAGCCTATTTTCTAGCCGGTATGCTGCCCAAATCAAAACTCGAACTTTCAAAACTCGTGGCCCAATGACTTTTCGTCCTCTTTTTCGGAAATTTAGGCCATTCACCGAGTCCACTCGGTCCTTCTTCAAAAATCAATCAATTTTCAAAAACTTCCCTCCTCTTAGGACTTCCCATATTTAGCAGTGTCGGGTCATGTCTTAAGTTGTCAAGTTTTTCTAGCGTCGAAGCTCTGTCGATCTTACATCACGAGCTTCTTCCCTATCCCAGTCCGCCTTATTAGACTAAGGCAAGGCCCACCTAAGTAGGACATACTCTTACGAAGGAGGGCCCGTCAACACAATCGAGTCAAAAGTCTGGGGATGTCCCACGTGAACCTTCCTTCGAATAGGACTAGGCCCACTAGCCGAATCCTAAGGAAGGCCCACACTTCACAAGTCACCCGTCTAGGTGTCTTCCTCGAGTCATTTCCCTTTTAGTCTCGTTCGGGATGTACTTTCTATTCCGGGATTTCTGGGCTAGTTTCTGATTACGCGGTGTTCTTACAGACAGGCCAGCCACAACCCGACATCAACGCAAGATGGACGAATTGAAAAATGCCCTAACCAAAATCGAGACTCAACTGACCTCCATCCTCGCTAACCAAGCAACTTTGGACACTCGCCTGAGCACTGTAGAGAAAACGGTCCTAGTTGAAGGAGCTGAGTCCACTGGGCCCATAGCCGAATTGGTCAGTGTTGTTCGCAGGCTCGAGGAGCAAGTTCACTTATCAACAAGCAACTCAATCCACTCCGAAAATGCTCGCATTTATTCACCTTTGAGTAACGAGCTACCGGCCAACCTCAACTTGACGGGAATTCCTATGTTTGAGGGTACCGAAGACCCGGTCCATCATATCCGGGCCTTCAAAGACTTCATGGCAGTCAAAGGGGTAAAGTCCACCATGTTTAAGCACTTATTCCCTTCCTCCCTCCAGAAGCACCCCAAAGCCTGGTACTACAGGCTCGATTCCAAGAAATACCCGACTTGGGATGATGTGGCAACAGAGTTCGCTCGGAACTACGCCGATAATATCAAGATCCAGACTACAATGCGTACTCTGGAAGTCATGGCCCAAGAGCCCAAAGAAGGGTTCACTAAATATCTTCAAAGATGGAGGGCCGAGAGTGTAAAGTTGGTAAACAAGCCCAACGAGAAGACGCTAGTGGAGGCCTTCGTCAACAGCCTCCTGCCTTCTTACCGCGTCCATCTTAGGTATGCCGGCATTTCAAACTTTGCCGTACTTACCGAAATGGGCATTAGGATTGAAGACGATCTTCGACATAATGAAGATCTGGGTGAAGTTGATACTAAAGGCTATACTGGACATCAACTCGAGTCCTTAGAAGCCGACGACTAATGACAACATTATCCAAAAGTCCGGATCCGATTTGAGTCCGAGTCTGAGTCCGAGTCTAGGATGTACTATTCCCTTCAAAGTCAAAGTCAAAGTCAAAGTCAAAGTCAGAGTCAATTGTATTCTGTCCTCTTTTCCAAAGTTCAATAAAATCAGCTTTCCTGTTTCTCATATATACTTTCCTTATGTGTCTCCGAGAACATGATGAACACCATCATACACTGTGAGCACACGCACGTGACTATTATAGGCACATCTATAATGACTGCAGGAAACCGAGCCCGTGTTTTCTTTTTACCTATTCCGTGTCTGGTATAGAAAAACCACATAACTACCCGTAGCAGGAGCGGTACCGAATCCTATGACGAATCTAGGTAATCTCCTAGTTTGGGTTCAAGACGGGAGGCAAGCCCATTTCCCACCATAAAATACCCCTCCAATAAGACTGACCAATCCCTACCTTAGGTGTTAGTCTGACCGGCAAAAAAAACACTGGGCAAAAAAAATCAAAAGTAAAAAAAAACAAAAGAAGGCCATCAAAAAAAAAAGAAAGGGCCAAAACAAAAAGAAGACCATAAAAAAAAAAAAAAAACTGGACACAAAAAAAAAAAAAAAAAATCGAAAGTCCATGAGGAAAAAAAGCAAAAGGCCAAAAAAAAAGCAGGTCATCATCAAAAAAAATTCAGAATACCCATGACCGTGGTCAACGGTCAATTCAAGGGAAAGCCCCACGACCAGGGTACGGTCAAAACTATCAAAACCCATGACCGCGGCTAAGAGGTCAATCAAAAAATCAAATACCCATGACCGTGGTCAACGGTCAACTCAAGTGAAAATCCTTTGACCGCGGTACGGTCAAATTCAAAATTATCCATGTCATCCAATAGGGGAGTAACAATCAAGCTGGTCAGCTAACACCACACTCAGCCTTCCCACATTACAACCCTCAAGACCTTCCCGAGACCCAGGCCAGAGACAGCCCGGAATTTTGAGGATTCAAGCTCCATAGGATACCCCTAACAATTAGGGCCAGACATGGAAACCAGATCCCGCATTATCAAACCAGCCCTCGAAGTCTTAGCTCCACAGAACCGAGCTCCAGATTTCGAGTCATCAAAACCAGATCCCACATTATCAAACCAGCCCTCGAAGCCTTAGCTCCACAGAACCGAGCTCCAGATTTCGAGTCATCAAAGCCATTTACTTCCTAGCACCACATTTCCAAAAACATCAAATTCCTCGAGAGCAGAACTCGTTAAAAATCCCGAGAACAAAACTCGTTAAAATTCCCCGAGAGCAGAACTCGTTAAAAATCCCGAGAACAAAACTCGTTAAAATTCCATCCAAACCAGTTACCAACTCCAAACACGGGAACTCAACTTGCAGTCGGCATAGAACATGCCCAAATAGTTCACACCACCTTTGGGGGCTACCCCGGAGAACGCTCACAGTCACAGGATTAACATCCTAACCATTCTAGCCCTTTGATCAAGACATCATTGGGAATGCACCTAGCCTACACCATCGCTATGGCTAGTTACACACAAAGCCCTAATAAACTAGGCGCCATAATACATCTTCCAGTCCACTGAACTACGGCTTGGTTTGATTTCACTACACGTGAATACGTAGGCAGCCTTTCAACAGAGGCACAACCACTCACATTGACACACATTCAAAAAGCGCCATCACTCCGGTCACGACACTGTCATGTTCTCAGTAGCTAGCTTTGTCGTCCTGGGGGCTTCTATTAGACAGAAGTTCTCCTTCCACTCACATAATCCAAATACTTCCAAAATCTAGCCTCCTTTCTATAGTGTGTCCTAATACTCGGCTCAGTCGAAGACAAGAATCTGTCAGGACTCGAGGCAATACCCACTTTGGAAATGTACCCAAAAATCAGAGATCCAGAAGGGCACCAGACTAAAACAGTCTCATTACAGGCTACTGCAATCCCCCCCATAGCATATCTATCCCGTTTCGACGTGCGACCGTGTTGCCACTCGCCTAGGCTATGGGATAGCGCAACTTAAGAGTCTTGTTAGGCGGCCCACACCCCTACCGAGTCACGGTCCAACCCCTCGAGAGTCCAGTCGTGTCAGTCAACTCGTCCGGTCACGTCCAGAGTCGAGTCTGTCAGTAGGCCTCTCTCTTCAAATTCCACTTTGAAATTTGCAAATCTAGCCATTCGAAAAAAGATCCTTTTCGACAAGGCCAAATTTCGGTCTATTTAAACTGCAAATTACTTTCCTAATCTTTGTTAGGAGTAAAAAATCTCAAAGTTTCCAAAATTCAAAAAATCTCAAATTTTCAAGATTTCAAAATTCAAGTTTTCAAAAAATCATTTTCCCCCAGCGCGAGTCATTTTGCTACCTACGTGTTGCATGCATTTTATGTGACTTATACAGGTACGACTCAAACAGGGACGTGCAACCCACTATACCTCCCCAGCGGAAGCCAACGGTGGTATCTAACGGGATGGGCCTACACACAGGCGCACCCAGGACTTACGCGACAAGTCCAAATTCCCCACGGAGGTACTGTCATCAAGCACAGGTATGACTTCTAGCTTGCGGCTGGTGAGCCCTTCACGCAAGTCTAATGGACTATAAACGACCCGGCCGGAAATCCGCCAGGTTTCAATCCTCGATTGGCCTGGTGGATACTCTGACTTTTGCCCTGTCCAAGCCTCTGTCAGAGTGGGGGCTCTGTAGACACCCGCATTTTGACTGCCAGGTGTCTATGGCAGTTTCCCAAAAAACACCCAATGATGATCGGACGCTAACATGCTTCTATGCGCTCGGATACGGGCTCAAATCCATTAATCGCTGGCTAACACACTTACGGAGTACAAATCTCACAAAATCAACCTCAAATCCAGGCCCAGCGGGCCGTTTCCAATCAAATAAGGCTAATTTGGGCCAAAACCGACACCGGAATTAAAACCGACTTTTTGCGATTGGGTCAACCCCGGTCAAAATCGTTTCCGAGACACACAAAAACAGCCATACAACCATCAAAAGTCCAAGTCAAACACAAAACCCATCAAACACTCAAAGTCAAGGTCCAAAACAATGGACCCGTGCACCCGACTGGGCCACTCGATCGAGTGACCCACCCACTCGATCGAGTGGGCTTGTTTTGAGCCCGGCTGCAGGCTTCACGGGCCACTCGACCGAGTTAGCCCTTACTCGGTCGAGTAACCCTAATTCGGGTGCCCTAGCCTTGCCTATATAAGCAACCCTCATGCAACACCTTTTTACAACCTTTTCAAGAAACCCTAGTGCAACCATACTCATACATACTACACCTTTTACAAACCCTAATCAAACCCTAGCAATTCGACACTAGCAAAAACCCTAAACTAGCTTTAGGATTCATCAAACCCGAGCCACCATAACTCAACCTTCATAAACCTCGAAGACTCTTGTGTTATAGCCACGGTTACGAGTCCGCGCCGAGACAAGAACATGTAGGTTGAGGGTGTCAAAACCCCGCTTCTTCTCCTTTCTTCCTCCTCCTCGCGTCGCGTCGTCTTTTTTTACGGGTCGCATTTTTTTTTATTCTTATTATCGCATCATTAATATCAATAATACTAGTATCAAGACATTAAAATATCTATCAATTTGTGTCGAGTATGAGTGATATTGGAATAAGGAAATCCGAATATACAAGTGTACTGCACACGAGTTGACGGTCGCTTGTTCCGATATCCCGATTACTCGATTATTGAGATGGGTCAATTTCAACAATAATTTTCATATCGTTTGTATCATTATTGTTATTCGCGCTTCGCATCGATTTTCAAAAAACCAACATCGTATTTCAATAAGGGTCGAAACCCGTTGACACGGACCCGACATCACAATCCCTAGGGATTTATTCCGATGTCGGAGAAGTCGAGGGAATCAAGTTTTTTTATGTATTCAATTAAAGCGTCGATTTTGGATTCGATACCAATTCCATAATTGGATATCGAGTCTAATAATCAAGTCATACGAATTAACTAACGCGATTTATTGATATCGCGATAATTAATTCAAAACGACTAAAATCAATTCATTTAACCTTTTTATTTCACTCAAATATTCCATGTCGATTCAAATAATCGAGTGTGGAATATACCGAGTATTCAAGGTTAGAGTCGAGTATAGATTCAACAATATTTATATTCGGTTCAACAAGATTTGCGATTTATAAAAAACCACGTCGAGCGTAAATTGTGCAATATTTACGTCCGATTCGGTAAAATCGTCAAACTCCCAAAAATCAAAAGCAATTTCAAAATCCACATCAAGATTACAAACGAATTACCATTCGTACAGGGGGCACTCGACCGAGTGCCTAACCCACTCGGTCGAGTGGCACCCCAAAATCGAACCAGAAAGTCTGTCACGACACCCACTCGGTCGAGTCTCACAGTGACTCGGTCGAGTGGCCGTGTACTCGACCAAGTTGGTCAATAATTCAGCCGAGTATGGTCTATAACACGAAACAGAAACACCTTCTCAGGACCTACTCGATCGAGTCAATCGACTACTCGATCGAGTAACCTCATTACGACTCAAACACGAGCCGTACATTAACCTTTTTTTCAAAACTCGATAGTATTTTACGACGTAGGTCAACACGTGCATAATTAATCACGTGTATACTATCTTTTCAAACCGTGCATCCTCATATTTGCATCCTTCAATTCAATTCATTATTTGCACAAACCGTTAATATCGATTTACCGTTACTAACCGTTTGCTTGTTTCTTTTGTCAATTTAATTCTTGTTCGTTTATTGTACTAAATGAACCCGCATGCTAAAATTCAGCTTCGACGTTAGAATTAATTGCATTAAATTGACTTAGAAACCCTTTTCAATTTTAATTCACATGCTTAGGAAAACAATGTTTGCATAAGCATCTTTTCCCGTTTAACTAGCGCGCGTATTGTAAGTCACTCGAATTCTTAGTAGAGGCCGCTAATGTGCGGGCGGGGTTGGGTGTCCTTTGTGGGCTTCCCAACACGTACCCTCACCCCTTACTCAGAACCTCGGTTTCCGGATGCCCGAAACCGTTGGCGCACGAGAGTCATTCAATACACAATATCCGATAATGTCGGTATTGGTATCAAATGCAAAGGGACGAGCCCAATAAACTCTGACATCGGAAATGGGCCGTATTTTGTATACGGACCACTACGACATAGAGTGGGCTCGAATGGTTCCGAATAACCACAAAATTCGGTGGCGACTCACATAGACCTAAATTTCAATTCGATCCGTTTCATATGGAGATTCATTCGCCTACCCAAACCCGCGCGTGGCCGCGTCGGGGTGGACCTATGTCATGTCCACACCCACAGACCAACACGAGTCCTTTCCAGCGTATTTTGTCATCACTCATGCGCATCCTGGAAACCTTTCCAGGAGGTCACCCATCCTTAGACCACTCCGAGCTAAGCACGCATGATCAGAAAAGAAAGTGCATTTTGTTGATATGAGTAATACTTCAATTCCCTTTATTTTTTTGGTAAAATGTGAGTAATTGCATTATCAAAAAAATAGGAATTATAGTCCAAATTCTTTACACAAAACCATATATTGCTTTACTAGGAGTAAAGCATGACAAAAAGATCAGAAGTTACTCTAAAAACTACTCAGCTACCAATTGTAGCAAAGTCTTCTAGTAACTAATGTCATTCGTGGAAACATTGTCTTTGGAGCTTAACTTAATTCTTCCCCTGGCATAAGCAGCTGCTTGTCTGGCTAAGATGTCAAGGTGGCGGATGGTATCCTCAAAAGGGCTTTATTTCGTTGCAACCATATCAGGTAAAAGCAAGCTGCAAGAAGAAAGGTATGTAGCTTTCTGTGAACGGTCATAGGATCTGCATTGAAACTGTTCTGCAGGCTGATGGTACAGCCTGTCTGGTTCTGTATGCTCAACATAAATCTTTGGCTATAGGGACAGTAAAAAAAATAAGTGGGATATGGTTTCAGGCTGCTGTTGGCAGAGGCAGCAGTCTTCATCTTCAATACATCCCAACCTGAACAACTTGCTCTTGGTATTTAGACCCTCATTCATAATTATACAACATATGTGCGCATGTTTTGGAACATTCCAAGGATTCAATACAAAGTTCATCCATTGTGGAGGGGCAGGATTTGGTTTAAGCCATTCATATCTCCCTTTGATGGAGTATCCTATGGCCTGTAGGATTTTGGCTGCACTGATTATTCATAAAAGCTGGCTTCAGAATTTCCTTTACCTGGAAAATAGCTTTCCAGGTCCAGAGAGAGTCAGGAGATGGAATGTAATCATGCCAGCTCTCCTACTTCAGATATACAGATTTAATCCACCTGATCTAGAGGTTATCCCTTTGAGAGTAGATCTAGTGGACTAGCTTGCCAACTGCAGCAGTATTTGACGCGCCCCTATTTAGGATTGGTCGTTAAGCGAAGGATAGGGGGTCAAACAATATTAATAGATCTCTTCTCACCTAACAAGATGCAAACGCGAAAATTGAATATAGAATAACACAATAATGATCATGGAAAATACCACCACAACAATATCACTCGTGCGGGAAACTTATTAGTTTCCTGATTGACGCTTTAGCCGCTGCGTGGAGAGACTAAGGTCATGGCATCCCTTCAAAGTTGGAATCATATCTAGCAGAAAGGTACTCAAGGTGTACGTTTCCCGAACAGTGAGCCAGGGAGCACACACAACTTCCCAACCCATGGCGTAATGCTGCTCCAGCCGCTAGTAAAGCTTACCTTGCTTCACATCATATCTCCAACATAAAGGAGTAAGTTCTTGGCCATAAGCTGCTTGGACTTGACTTTGACACCATTATACAAATATACATCGGAGAACCAAGCCATGACTGTACATTCCAACTAACATTGAATGACTGAATAATTTTTGTTTGCAATCTAATAAAATTCAGCAGCAAACCCAAAAAAGCAGCAAACTCCAATAATCCAATCAACTTCAATTGACTACAACAACAATAACAAAATCATCAATTCAGCAAACCCTAAATTACAAAACACTAATCTCCCAAATCAAACAAACAAAAACTGAAAATCAAATCAAAACAAAACATAAAATTCAGATTTGTGAATCATGAAACCAACCAGATGCGACGATCAGACTAGTCCGCGAGTGACGCGAGCGCACCACCTGGCGAATCGGATTCGAGAAACAGAAGTTGAGTGACGACGAGGCAGTATCGTTAGAGATAGAACCATTGATGCGTTCGCAAACTCAAGTATTTGTCGATGATGAAGGTTAGAAGACAGGGATATTTTATCGGTGAATGTGATTCCAGTGATAAAGAGGGTAAGTTTTAAGTGGGTTTATTACAATATTAGGGTTGTGGCGAGATAACCCGTCAATTTGTCGGGTTTAATAGCGTCGATTGATATTTGTTATGAAAGGGGTCCTTCATAAGGAATATAAGTATATTATTTATGTTGATTTCTCAATTGTCAGGAAATAATCGCTGCGAAAATGTGATTTTGTTGTAGCGTTGTCGGAACTCGTGGCATTCATTAATGTCATGCCCTCTGCCTCGGTGATACCGACACCATTTGTTACCATTCCAGTGTATGGGTCTTTTGTTTATGGGTGGATCAAGTGTTGGGCCATCGAGCTTGATCATGGGATAGCCCGAAGTAATCGAGGAGGCGGAGTCACCCTTCTTCGGAATTGTCTGTGAGGAGGTGTGTTGGCCATTTTGTTAGTAATGCCAGTTTCACGGCTCCCGTGTTTAGTAACCCTTGTATTTTGTCTTTCAGAAGTGTACAAGATTATGTATCATGGCCATTACCCCTATGATGATAATGACATTATTTGTCTTTGGACCAGTAGTTGGACCTTTTGTTCATTAAGGGGTCTGCCATCAGGCATATAGGCCGTAAGAGGTAAAGGGATGTTAACCTCTGTAGTGCGGACGCATAACAAACCCCGATCCGAGTATGTCTTTTTTTGGGGCTAAGGTTTTGGGTGAGCCTGCATTGCTCCCTCTAATAGAGACATTGCAATCCAAGGCAGGTGGTTCGGGTAGTGCCGCGATCTTTTCTTCGATACAAGCTATCCTTGCCTCAATTTTTAACAGCAAATGGTGCTGCTGTAGTATTATGTGAGTCAGATCTCCCATTGTTTCGGGTTCTGTGGGAGTACTGGATGTGTACTCAACGTGGTCGTCTGGGTCTTCATCGATGTTCAGAGCATCATCATCTCTAGGGTCGAGATGCGAGCAGTCGATGACATCATCAAACATGGCATGAACACTGAAGGGGTTTGAGGTTTTATTAGGCTTTTTGGGTGGAGGAAGAGGAATTGTCCCGTTTTCGATCATGTCTTGTATGGTGTGTTTGAGTCGAAAAGAGGATTCAGTGTCATACTTGTTCTCACGATGAAAATGGCAATACTTATTGGCATCCGACATTTTACTTCTTTTATCGACGGGTGGATCCGCCGTGGGTCCCATTGGTTCGATCTTTCCTTGCTCGACTAACATTTTTAAAGTTTCGGCGTAAGTAATGCCTAGTTTGGAGAATGTCCTAGGGGTGAAGTTTTTTTTCCCTCTGGTGGTTGGTTCCACTAAGTGGACTTCTTCGGTTTTGTTATTTTTGGACGACCCTTAGGAGCGGGCTCCAGTGGAGGTGGTTGGGCCTTGGTAGCCTTTACCCATTATCTTTGAAAACACTCCCTTTTTCATATTGTCTTCTAGACGTATTCCTAAGGTAGAGAGCTTTTTGAAGGTGCGGATGTTCTAATACCGGAGGTGTGACACATAGGTGGGTCTGAGATTGTTGACGAAATTTTCCACTAAGGTGGCCTCGTCAGGACGGTTCACCAATTGGGTGCTAACCTTTCTCCGCCTAGTTAGGAACTCGAAGAAGTCATCTTTCTCGTTTTGGGAAAGGATTTCTAGGCTGCGGATACTAATCTGGGTTTCAGAGTTATCCGCATACTGCTTCACAAATTCGACAACTATGTCGTCCCATGTGGATATCTTTTTGGGATCAAGAGAGTAAAACCAATATCGATGCGTGTCACTTAAGGATGATGGGAATATCCTAGCAAAAAGGTTTGGTTTGACTCCTTTGATAGCCATGTAATTCTTAAAGGCTCGGATATGGTTGAGGGGGTCTTGGTTTCCTCGAACTTAGGTATGTCGGTTAGGGAGAAGTTTTTCGGAAGTTGATCGTTCACCATCTCAAATTTTCGATGATTTTCAAGGTGGACGTTGTTGCCTTGGTTCAGGCGCATTTGGTTTTCGAGCATGTCAATACGACTCATGGCATATTATAATGTATCGTCTTGAGGTGACGAAACGGGGTCATTAGGGGTGACCCCAACGGGAATGTCGTCTAACGGCGTGGAATTTAGCAGGACTTCATTAAGGATTCGGTTGTAGTTTTCATCCAAGGCCCGATATTCTAGGTGACAAAGACGGGCGTCGATGTTGTTTACGGATGAGTTCATAGCAATGATAGAGGCTTGTAGGTCTCGGATCATGTTGGCTAGGGCGCGTACGGTGTTGTCTCTAGATTGTCCCGCATCATTTCCACTATGGTTGCTTGCGTCTATGCTGGAATCCCCTGACATGACTGTGGAGGAGGACCGAAGATGAGAACGGACCCACCGGACGATGTAAGAGAGACTCGAGAATAACTAAAGGGATGCTCGTTGGTGAGCGCCACAGAAATGAGGCCCTTGATCCACGCGTGTCTGCGGTCATCGAGTTTTTGAGACTCATGTGCTTTTAGACACTTGGTGTATTCGGTGAGACGCCTAATGGACTCGGATCTCTAGAGCGAGATGAGTTGACACAAATCTCAGGGTGAGATTTAGAGAGGATTCTCGAGATGAGATGACCCAAAATGTAAAACCACGTATGGAGGTGACTTTAGTAACTAGGAAAGACAGTTAAGCACACGGTTGTACGACGTAAGGAGTTGATCTCGATCCCGGCTCGGAATCAAAGGATTTTGATGTTTTCAAAAATAGATAGATTTAAAAAGCGAGTCTTCGAAAGTGCGACTTTTGAAATTGACGTTATGATGTTTAAGTGACATCGTTTTGATATGTCAAAAAGTGCTGCCATGTGAGTGTCAAGAGTTCATGAGTTGAAAAACTGACGACAATAATGGCGTGAAATTCTGATTTTGCAAAATGACTGTGTAGAAGGACCGGTTTGAAGAAATGCATAAATCGTGGGGTTGCGGTATTAACGAGACTTCTATTGGTTAAGAGTTCAATGTTCGCGGTGTAGAAGGTGTTTTTGAGAAAACAGGATGACAATGGTGGTGCTTTTAAAGTGCAAGTTGTGTAGCTAAATTCTCGTTACAAGAATTTAGGTGGTGGTAGCGGTGCTTTGAAAGAGTTTTTGAAAAAAATGAGGGTGTGACCGTGTTTGATGTTTTGATTCCATTAATTGGAATTTTGGCAATAGTGACGGTATGTGTAAAAGTGTTTTGTGGACGGAAGATATAACCGTGTTAGGTGCCTTGATCCCATTGATTGGAATTTTGACGATAGTAACGGTACGGTGTAAAAAAACGTTTTGAAAATGAGAAATGTAACCGTGTGTAAATACCTTGATTCCATTGATTGGAACTTTGGTGATATTAACGGTATGATAATGTTTGGAAATGGGGAGTTTTGATTTGGACGACGTAATGGCGCTACAACGGGTTTCGAAAAAAATTATGGGTCTGGATTTGGCCAGAGTAACGGCGCTAAAACGGGTTTTCTGAAAACAGTAAGTGTCAATTTGGTAGGAGTAATGGCGCTAAAATGATTTTCTGAAAATGTCTTTTCGAAAATGGAGTTTGGGTGTAGTTGTATATGTTGTCGTTGTTTAATCCGAAATTTAATGCTTTATTCGGGATGTCACAACATGCTACACATAACTAAGCAAGCATACACGTACACATGCAGGATGCAGACGTGGGTAGGCTACCGCCCACGAAAAGTTCTCGCTTCGGCTGACACGTGTCACTCTGAATGAGGATAAGCGCTGCCTTGTTCCACTCGGAGCTTATCGCTTAGCATATTCAAGGAATGCGTGACTACCTTGGGTGGCCGGAACGTCAATTGGGGGCCTCCTCACGGGTCCGGTCCAAAAACCTTACCGTAAGAAGGTCGATTGATCCTAAATCGGTTAGGGTGGGCTTTTTAGGGGCAAAAACCTGTAGTGACCACAAAGGGAACTAGAAAATGGCCTTCACTGACCTCATTCGAGTTACACCACCGCTGTAAATTTGTTTCCATTTCCCCAGCGAATTCGCCAAACTGTGGACGCTGCCACCCGCTTGCCGCGCGCACCCGTGCGGACCGTCGCGGCGGCCACTCACACAACCCCGCTGGTACACCTACGCGTCCGGGGCTGGTCCGATCCCGCGTTCGAGGAGAAGTGTCGGACCTCGATTTGGTTGACGATTTGAATTGTACTAGATAGATGTATGGGTGCATCTATGTTTCCGTTGAATCGATCAAGATGTGGTGGTAAGTGTTTAATGGCCGATTTGTTTGGTCTGACGACCGTTTTAGTGAACCGAATTTGTTGCGATTTGTGGAGTCACCACCGAGTAATTTTGGGATACTCGAAAAACATTCAAGTCAAATTTAATCCTTAGCGGGCTCAAAGCAGAGTGACATGGGGACCTAAAGATAAAGACTTGTACCCTTAAGCATTCCTGTCTAGAATGACTCTCATTGCCAATGTTACGGACATCCGAAAACCGTAGATTCTAAGTAAGGAGTGAGGGTACGTATTGGGAATCCAACGTCCAATAGACATCAATACCCCATCCCGCCCACACATAGCGGCCTCTACTTATCAATCGATGGCCTGATAACTTTATTCCAATTATGGCGTAAATGCGATAATATCCGTTGTTTTAACGCTATGCCTTTGCTTCGGTTGTTTTAGGGACAAGTAAGTTTGTCATCGAAGTAAGTGTGTTTACATTCTTTGCATGTGATTTCACGTGCCAAGCAGGCCATGAAAAGATGCACGTAGGAGAGTAGAGAGTACTAGATAGTATTTAGCAAATCAGTTTTAACGTAATAATACATATATTAGTCGTTTCTCGTGGTATACCTTACCTAGTATTCTGCTTAAAGTGCGTCTGTGCGGTATTAATAAGGATGCGTCGAGCCACATGTGAGGTTTGATCATCGAGATTAATACGGGACTAGACCACTGCTTGTTTTATGTAAGATTAGTTTGTTTACGTCTTGATTTCGTGTTAGGTGATTTAGCATGCGATTATGGTTATAAAAGCGGTAAAATGCAAAATGTAAGTAAATCACATTGTATGAGGAGTTGCACTCACATAATGTACACTAAACAAAGTACGATGTGTAGACGATCAAAAATGGATCTTATAACGACTACTCGGATTCGATTTAGGTGTTTTAGTACTTGAGGCTGAAGTTGCGGACGTTACGTATGTTAGACGGATTGGTCATGACTGGACTGAACAGGAGTAAGGTTTGTACACCACTTGGAGTGCAAGTGATGGACGCATCGTGAATTAGTATCCACATAGGTCGGACTCAACGTTATCGAAATGTATAATTAAAGTGCGATATGTAAAGTTTGGTTTAGATGACAACCTAGTGACGATATCGACTTTGATGGGATGATCTTCCTAGCGTCCTGCGATGATTTTGGCAGAGCTTCGCTATGGTGGGGAAAGTCGGCGAGCCAACACAAGTGCCCTTTTTCATTCTTGTCGAGTCAGAAACTCGAGGAACTACGAAGAGTAGTGTTGATTCGTAGAATGCGAATCGAGGAGCTAACGATCGAGTGGATCATTCCTATTGTCATGGGGTGCAACTCTAAAGAAGAGTTGCAAGTTGTGTGGAGCTCGTAGAGGGAGAAGTTATGATTTCGGTGTCAATTATGAGCGGAGATGAGGGGTATTTATAATTTTTCTCGTAGTTTAATCCGAGATTTCAGGCGTTGTACGTCGTGCAACCCAATACTGAGACGCTTGGCTTCAGGCGATGAAAATATCAGGCGCCAGTAGTGAGGCGATGGAGATTTTGAAGATCCGATTTGAAAAGTTTCCAAAGTGGAGATTATGCGTGATCTTTGTATTTTCTTGGACGTTAATCATCTGTCCCTTGCCCTGGCGCATGCACCGTTGGGCCTTGGGCGCGCATCTCAAGGCTCAACTCAACATGACGTGTTGACTCGGGTTTGAATTTGCGTGTTTCGGGACAGATTCGGAGCCCTGGAGTCGGAATTGACTCTAATTAGTATCGACGCGACCGTAATGACACGACTAAGACCGTCTTGATGTTGAATTAATTTTTCTGAATATTTATTTGATCCGTTCTATAGAAAAACCGTCTACAATATCGTAAAATTGTGTCGTGTTGCAGTCCGATCATCATCGGGTGTTTGTCTGGCACTCCTGCAACCACCAGGTCCAAATTCAGGTGTCTACAATAGCTGACCTCCTTCTCAAAAAGGAGAACGTTATGTCCTATAACTTTTACGAGGTCAAGAAAGTGTTGAAGGGTCTTCAACTCCTTCATAAGAAGATCGATTCATGCCCTAATGGATGCATGTTGTTTTGG
Organism: Agrostemma githago; assembly: GCA_958450325.1. Classification (NCBI taxonomy): domain Eukaryota; kingdom Viridiplantae; phylum Streptophyta; class Magnoliopsida; order Caryophyllales; family Caryophyllaceae; genus Agrostemma; species Agrostemma githago. The sequence continues at coordinate 54,248,409 of OY288240.1, forward strand.
AAGGCAGATTCCGACCTTGAGAAGTGTACAAAGTGTGGTACGGACAGATTTAAGAGTGCAACGAACAATACGAGGGGAAATAGAGTAGCGAGAAAGGTACTAACTTATTTCCCGCTAGGTCCCAGATTACAACATCTCTACGCGACAAAGAACATAGCCGAGCAAATGCGTTTGCACCACAAAAACTACCGATTAAGGGTAAATGGTACTATTACGCATCCTAGCAATGGTGAAGCTTGGAAAATGTTCGACCTTAAACATCCCGAGTTTTCAAAAGAGTCGCGCAATGTTCGCTTGGGTTTGTGCACTGATGGGTTTTCCCCTTACGGACAATTTGGCAAATCGTACTCGTGTTGGCCAGTAATGGTGACCCCCTACAACCTCCCTCCTTGGTTGTGTTTGAAGAGACAATTCATCTTCTTGTCTCTGATCGTTCCTGGACCTAGGAACCCAAAGTCCAATCTGGACGTGTATCTCCAACCTTTGATTGAGGAACTAAAACAACTGAAACCGTAACAACCCGGTTCTTCTAATGACATTAATTAACAAGGCGGAAAATAATTAAGCCGTAAAAAGGGGTAAAAATTAAAAATCGTCGACTCAAGTGAGTCTTTTACCGATAAATGAACCGTTTGTTAAAATACAACAACTGAAACCCGAATTACAAATTTCTAAATACAATAGTCCGACAAAATTTGTGTTACAAGATTTATAGTTTGACACTCTCATCTGCCACACTGTATCTCTTGCACTCAAGCATGCCCCCATGTCCAGTCTTGAGGGTTCGTCAACCTGAATGCATATTTAAATATACATGTCCCACTTAGTGGGAGTAACCTAACCGTCCTTCTAACACGGCCCCGAATAATCAATGTAGTATAACGTTTAGGTTATCTATTTAACAGATAAGCAGGCGTGTCACATTACAAATTGACATGTATACAATGTGAGATACACATGAAGTGATTTCAGTTAACATGCGAATCAATTTAAATATATAAGACATGTAGGTTATATAGAATAAAGTAATACATACATCATATGAGTATCATGTGAATAATACAGTAAAGCATAGATCATGGCTTCGTAGAAGTGTCATGTGAAAATAGAGTAAGACATACATAATACAAATCGTATGAAACATAATATCAATCATAATCAATATTCAAGCAAGGCATATAACAAAACATCACTTCCCATTATCAAGCATTTCAATCACATCATTAGTCATAAGAGTATAGAACAGTAACAAAGCATACTAGCACATGTGATTTAGAAAACTGTAGTCATTTACTTTTAAAAACAATGGTTCCCGTTCACATAATGCACGGGATGTGACTACTAATGTCTCATGCACACTTAAGGCTTGCATCTCACCATAAGTGAGGATGGGAACATCAATCCCGCCAATCATATCGATACTAGGAGGTTTACATCTCACCCCTAGTGCTCAATAGGATCGAACACCTAAATTGACTTGGTTTAGTCGACTGACATACGGAGAAGAAGGACTGCAAGTGCATGGACTCAGAGGCCTCGCTAAACCGAACATGTCCTATACACTGCTAAGGCAAAGGTCGGAAGGTATTCCGCCCCCAAAGATATCCGATATAGAGAGTGAGAGTTGCTCAGTGCCCTTGTCTATGTATGCGCACACACCCAATCAATACTCTTGGTCTCGGGAAAGAGAACCTTTACACAACCGAGCACCTCAATGGCAACTGGACGACTACTACTCTACCGACAAACTCATAAAGAGCTGGCTGCTCATTTACTTCTTAGCATTTTCTCGCACCGGCAGGATGCATCATGGCCTCCCATGAGCAGTGACTCCGAGTGTCGTAGTCTACTTTCGAAGCTGTCTTCTATCGCATCGCCTTCTAAACTTTACCAAGATAGCGCCCAACATGAAACGTAGGCTGAATTTAGGGGTCTTATAAAGACAGAGTCTCTGAAATATCGAGCTCAGCGGTCATCGTGGGGCACATGTCTGATAACCAGAGGGATGAAACAATATCGGGTTCCCTAAGAATGACCGGTCTGTGGGCTGTGTATTGACTCGGAACAAGTCATTACAACATAGAATGATGAAGAAGACTCAGAGGGTACTGCTAGGGCACATGTTCATTTTCACCATGATTGGTGTCGATAACATCGTTCGTGAAAACGTGTCTGATCACCGGCTTAGGTAACACACCAACTAGAAGTACGGTTGTTCCTATGGAATTTAAGTATGTTGATTTTAAGATTAACAAACATTATCAATCGTCGTAAAATTTATCTTAACTGATAGTTTTAGTATACTGATGTAAGAGATTTGTAACATTTTATTTGAGATATATTATTTGAAGCGTTCATTAGTTGAGATTTGATTAAAGATTCAATTATTTCTAAGTACATTATTTAAGATAGGTTCCTTTATCTGGACTTGGTCTATGTTGACTTAAAAAGCCAAATTTTTACCAAGATAGACTAGTCAACCCTTAGTTTTGACTTAGTCACTAATTAGTCCTTAAGTGCTTATTATAAAGTTAAGTGTTGTTTTGCACATTTAATCATTGTTTAACTTAGTACTTTTGGGTTATTTGTCTTTTAGTACTCTATACTTTTTGGGCACAAGTATTTAGTACATTTATTGTTCAATTGTACGTATTTAATATTTTTATACGGTTTCGTATTTGTACCAGTATACTTATCTCTTAAAGCCTATTTATACTTAGTAAAATATTTCAAACACCAAATAAATCAATAATAATTATAAAAACCATTTTTAACCTTATTAGGTATCATATTTCTCAAAACATGGAGTTTTATAAAAGTAACTTTAAGTAATAATGAAATCGATAATATTATTAAGGATACTAAATGAGTCATTTTTCAAATGTTATTTTTAAGTTTCGATTTTCATACTCAACATACTTTTATAAGCTAGGTTTTCAGATATAAAGTCATTTTTCAAAAATAATAAGGTTTATTATTTCTAACAATTTAAAATAGAAAACAGTACGGTTTTCAATACTTTCTTTTAAATCATTTAAAATACTTAAACATCATTAAAATGAACCAAAATTTTATTTTGGATACCTATACTTGTACATAACTTATACCCAGAAATTTAGATTAAAATACTTTATAAAAATTCTTAAATAAAATATTCTTTCCAGATCTGATCCATTTTAGTACAAATTTTATAAATAAAAATATATATGATGGATTTATATGAAATTTTACATACACATTGTAGGCATCATCAGAAACATAACATAATATTTCCAAGTCCAAAAGAAACGTTTACCATCACGAAACATACTATTTTCTCAGACAGTACATAAAATCATACAGTACCAGTTTACGAAATAAATCATTACAATATATATATTTTCATAAAAACTTACTTTTAATATTATTACCATATTCTAGACATTTATATCTACAACTTTCATGAAGGAATCTAAGGCTAATTCGAAACATATTTTACACAGAAAAATCGTGAACATACATCACACATCACAGAATCCATTTTACAGCATGTATTGTTAAGTGATAAATCAACAAATAGTTAACTTTAAACTTGGTGATCTAATGATTTAGTCCTAAACGTGATGTTATATGTTAGTTAGAGTCTAAACACTATACTACGAGATTTGAGGTCGAAGAAAAGTTAGGTTACCTATTAGCAATTCTCCAGATCAACTATGAAATCAAATATACTAAGATCGAAGCCCCCTTCCTCTTGCTCCTCTTCATGAATAAGTTAGAAGGACACACAAACAAAGTAAGTTAGTAAATATAATAGGAATAAGACTTAAAAATAAAGAGTATAAGGTAAGGAAAAGAAAGAGTATGTGCTCTTGAGATATGGTGGTGTAAACACCTTAGAACTTAAAAGAACTTGTATGATTTTCTTTGGTTTTTAGATGGATCTTTGAAGGAGTGTTTAAGTGAGTGAATGGATGAGTAAATGAAGAGAAAATGGCTGGTTATAAGCACGCAAGTTGTGCATTAGATGGGGGAGCAAAGGGTGGACAAGAACTTGACAATTACCAAAAGTAGCTAAGCATACTTTAAGAGGTACATACCCTATTTGGTGTTTTTGATTTGAAAAGCATATTTTGAGACTTGGACTTCAAAGTGACGGTATGGCATGCCTTAGGGTGATGTTTTTGAGTTTATTTGGTCACACCATGGTTAGGAAAGAAGTACGGAAATCGAATGTCGAGAAACGATTCGTCGGGTGACGATTTTCGTAGTAAAGGAGATGTCCAGTACAATATTTTTATGATGAACTTATAAATTGTAATTTTGAATATCACCATTGTGTAAATCTTGGAAAGTTAATAAAGTTAGGCTTTTGAAACGCCTCAATCGGAGTCCGTATGAGAAAATAGGAACCGTTATACGAAATCGCGCAGAATTTCGATAACGATAGAAATTTCAGTTTTGCAAACAATGAAGTGAAATAGAAAGGTTCCAAAGACACAAGAATTGAATATTACTATATAAAATATTTTGTCGAGACTCGATTTATTAATATTAATCGTTATTATAAATAACTAAAATGGTCAAAAGCACGGGGTGTTACAGTTGACCTCATAACAGAGGAGATAAACGTAAGTTCTCCTACAATATAATTAATATCTTATTAAATTATCTCAGTTTCATTTCCGGTTAAGCTAATAATTTAACATCTGAATTCCATTTCAGCAAAACTATGAACGAGCTAGGGTGGAGGCGATGTCACAAGCAGGGGACACGATGCCACGTGTCGATAATTTTCGCCTATACCACGACGTCTAGGGGGATTCAACAAGAAGAAATGCTTGTTCGGGATAGGAAGCGCAACTAAAGAACTGTTCAAACCTTGCATGAACTGTACGTGTACCAGTACCGCGGTCGATCACACCTACATTCCCACCGCTGCCACCCAGCAAAGGGCCGATACCGGCAAGCTAAAGAAGGACCTTAAGAGGATGGAAGAACGTCAACTTCAACATGAACGCGAGATGGAGGAGCATAGGAGGACGATAGAGATGTTGAAGGAGAGTATGGCTATGTCTAGTGAAGGTTGCAGTTCCACGCCATATGCACATAGGTGCGACAACAATACCGACGATGGACATAGGTTTGGCAACATGGAGGTAGACTCGGCCCATTAGGTAGAGATCTCTTTAGTAGTTTCACCTCGTTATGTAAATTATTAAATCTCGAACTTCTGAATTGAATTGTAAACCATCTACTTTGTCATTGTAATATATTACTCTCTCCGAGTTTCTATGATTGACTCATTTATTTTTGGGGTGAAAAATAAGGAAGGAAAATGAGTGGTTAAAAGAGGAAGGCGGAAGAGAGAGAAATTGGTGGTTGAATGTGAACCACACATTTATGACCTAAAGTGGAAAGTGGGTAAAAGATTAAACTCAACCCAAAAAGAAATACGTGTCAATGATAGGAACTCAGAGGGAGTAGTATATTTTCTGTCATTTAGTGATGCTTGTCTTCTGCCTCGATGAAAGATTTGATGTGGATTTTGCTCGGGATGAGCACAATTGGTTCCACGGGATGTGCTTTTGCTACTGGTTTTATTTTTTCAGGTGGATTTTCTTAATATCGTCACTTAGGAATTTGGTGACACTAGTAGAAAAATGTTCAATCGCGGCTCTAGAATTGCGGCGTTTTTCACGAATAGCAGCAATTCAGAAAATGGAAACCCATTAATTGAAATGAAAAAAAGAAAAGGAAACATTAATTGAAATGAAAAAAGAAAAGGAAATAAAAACCCATTAACTGGAACCCTCGCTCATTGACTTCCCTCATTTCTCAAACCTAACCCCTGACTTAACCACTCCTTTTCACCCCAACACTACCACGACCTTCGCTCCCGCCGCCCTGAGGATTCTAAGGTCAACGCTTGGGTCGTCGAGATTTACACCACCCACCGCAACTCCTCACAGCAGGAGAAGCGTCGTCTCCTTTGCCGCCTCGACGACTCCTCCAACAAGTCCTCCCTCCTCCACTCTCGCCTCTTCGACAATGACGCCCGTGAGTTCCACCTCCTCTCTGACCTCAGGCGACCACCTCCTCAACCTCATGTCTCGCCACCACCTTGACGTCGGCGCCGCTGCCCACCACACCCATTTTAGTAGTCTCCACGCCTCCTTTGATACCGATCTCAATTATTATTCTTCCAATTTTTGGCCTAATATGCCTAATTTGTGGCAGGTATTACTCACTACACTAATTTATACGGTCTATTTCACAATTTTGTACTTACTTTTGGTTTACTTGTTGTAATTGATGAAGTTATATGCTAGTTTCAGGCTTGAAATTTTAAATTGACGTTGTTCATTCTCTGTGTACAATGCCAAGTAGAATCTGAAATGTTTTGTTTCAACATATCTCGCCAACCAAGCTGAGGATGAAGCGGAATCAAACTTCTCGAGGAAATTATTGTGCGGTGTCACCCGATTGTTCCGTGAAGGTCTAGCAGGTATATATGTAGGTTTTGTTACGCTTGCCTCTGAACTTCTAATTTATTTGCTGGGATATTTATGTGGAACTCGAGAAAGTCAGAATTATTATCTGGTTGATTAATTTCGATTTTGATGTGATGAACTCGGGAAAGGCAGAATCTCGTTCTTGCTGATTCAGTGCATAAAACCAATTACTTTTGATGCCTTGAAATTTTTTAGAACTGTGATGTCAATCACTACTTTTAATATATGACATTATTAATGGTTTCCAACAAAGGCATGAGATAGATTATTGTTGTCAATGTAAATAAATTGGTAAACTTGGCCTTAATGAACTAAACAATAGACAAAATGGTAGAGAGATGATAAGCAGTTAAGCACAATTAGAAATATAAAGAGTGATCAGTGATGCAAATGTTGATAAAAATCTTGATTTGTATGCGCATCTATCTAGAATGCGACACATATTATTTGAGTGGCTTGTCCTTTTTTATGTTTCTGAATACTATAGAAGGAAGTCCATCAACATCAGTTATCGTTATGCATATTATTTTATCCACTACTTTTCTTGTGCAAACTAATGCTCCTTGTGAAATTACTGAACTGTGGAATTGCTATCTTTGTAAACTTCCTGCGACAATACCATATACTTCATTTCTTTTTAACTATCAATTAATATAATGGTACATAACTTCTCCTGCGGATATGGTGGACTATGTAGGTTTTTCACCTGGATTTTGGATTGGTAGCCAGGAAATTATTAAGCTGTAAGTTTTATAAGACATTGTACGCCTTATGGTCTCCTTTCCTTTTTCTGTTTTCATAAATATGTAGTCTGTTGCATTTTGACTTGTAGTTTCTTTTAAATTTGCAAGTGGTCCCTTACCAACTTGAACAACCTTCTAGTAAAGAACGTGGCCAACCTAATGATAGTACAAGACAAGGTGAGGCACATGAAGTACGCTAAATGATCAATATCGTATATAATTCTTATGTCATTTAGCTGACGTGGACGAAAAATTGACGTATACTTGTATCTAGCTACTTTCTTACAAAGGTTTATGGAGTAGTAGTAGATTAACAGTAGTGACACAGTATGTGTACAGGTTGAGGAAGCATGTAGAAGAGCCTCCAATGTGGAATATATGGTGAAAAGCCGGTTAATCCAATTGCATGAAGTTCTTTATGTGCACTCCACATCCAAGGTCTTGTTTCTTTCAACTTTACCTGAAGTTTTATCCTGGATGAGTATTATTTGAGTGGCAGTAATATTTAGCTATTGACTGGATATATCTTTGATATCCTAAACGCAACGCAAGCTTTGCTGTGACCAAGAGTGAAATTCGCTATAAATACCCGCAAAAATGACCACCTGGTTTAGCCAGACAGTGGGTATGTAACACCAATCTCACTCACTATACTCCTTGAAGACCCTTTATTCTTAATTATAATTGGATTTCTTTAAAGCTTTTTGTTTCCTTGTTTAGTCTCACAGTGTTGGTATGACAACATTTGATGGATGCGCAGATTTGAGGATCAGAATTCAGTATTGAAGTTTGTATGGCACTGCAGCGCTGTTGCAGTAGCTAGTTAGAAACTCTGTTTTTGAGCTTATTAATATATTTCTTCTTACATTGTTTTAATATTTGATATAAAAACAATGGATTCCTTATCTTAGCTCATTTATTCAATTTGTGTGGGTTCAGATGGATCGTCTAACGGTGGCTTTCCAAATTCTAGTTGATTCGGTTCTAACAGCTCAACTCTCACTGGTTGTTTGGCTACTGTTAATAGCTTAACTAAATGCATTGTCAACAGAATTAAGGTTGTTGTTGCTTGTGACAATAAGGCCGCTTGATTCATTCGTTGCCATGCTCCCACATTTGATGTTGACCAGTAAGTTTAATTTGTAGTCTTTATTACTCTCTTAAATATATACATATAGTATATATATATATATAAGACCATTTCAGCTATAGTTGGTGCGCACGATCTTTTTTACTAATATCTAGTTGTTGTCAATTTGGTTTTTAAGCTATAAAATAATATTTTTTGGTATCTAAGTGATTCGAAGTGGGGCTTTATTGCTAGAAAATGATAACTTTTCGATTTCTAAGTGCTTTCAGGTGGGGATTTTTTGCGATAAAGAGTTTCTTCAAGTATGGGTCACTTAACATCTTCACAATTCAGGTTTCTTTCTTTCTTTATTTTTTTCTTTCCATCCTTCTTTGACTTAGCTGCAAGTTTGTCATCACTTGTACGTAAGACTTTGATTAGTCTGGTTTATTTTGCTGGATTTTAATGAATTTGATTGTTAAATTCATTTGTTTTTCCAAGTTATATTTAGTTATTTCGTTATTGGTCTTTGATTTGCCTACATAAGACTTTGATTTTCCGTCGCTGCCTTGCCCTCGACAATTGTTTACCATATTTTTATGTCCTTTCTCCATGCTTTCCCCCATAAATCAATTTGATATTACACAATTTTTCTGCCTCATTTGATTCTTTCTTTTGTTTCCCTCAACGGTTTTATACTTAAGACAATTTTTGTCTTATGACTCGTTCTGAATTAAAGTTATATGCTAGCTGTTATGAGCATCACCTCTTTTTAGTTGAATGCCAAGTATGCTTGTGCTGTGAACTTTCATCTTTTTTCTTATTGATTTTTCCTTGCGACGAAACTGTTTTCAATCATTATTTGCATTTATTTTAGTACGTTTATTTCACTGTAACTGTTCAAATGGTGAATAAGTAATTTTGAAGGTACGAGTGATGAATGTTACATCCTGTATACCGATGCCCATACTTTTTATAAAATAGAAATTGTGTAATTGTAATCTGTTATATGATTACTTAAACTCTTTTAATCTCAGTTTCAATTGCTTGGCTCTGATTTTGGTCCGATATTTAGGGCTCGTTTGGTTCACCATGGGAAGATGAAGTTACCGGAAACTTTAAATTCACGTGAATTTGTATTTCTTGGGAATTAAAAAATATTGTTTGGTTGCCATGTGGGAAATGACTTCATGCGGGAAGTTCTACACACCAAAGGGGGGCTTGGTGAGTAACTTCCCCCATTGTGGAGGAAGTGGCAATTCCCAGGAAGTGGGCAACCAAACAACTCCCTGAAAATGCACTTCCTGGGAACTTGCACTTCCCGGTAATTGGATGAGAAACCAAACGACCCCTTAGATGCCCTTGTTTTACATTATATCTATCACCTTGGTAGTTTCTAACAACTTGTTTTTTTATATTTCTGGTAGGAAAATAACATGGATAACAACATCCAAGATTCTCCAACTCCAATTCCTGTTGCAACGATGAATCCCAGGTCAGCACAGTAAAAAAATCATTATTATATGCTTTTTTGGCGACTTTTCTCGTTAAAAGATCGAAGAAATTTTTGGTTTCTGCAATATTAGTGTATGGTGGATTTTGGTAATTCTCTTGAGCTTGTCAACGGTGAGCCTTTCACACCATGTGTGAACAACTAAGTGCCTAAAAGTATAATTTATACGGAGTAAATTTTTTTGTTTTAATTTTACCTCAAAACAAACGCTTAAGGATGAAATACTTTGTAATACAAAATTTTGCCGTGCGTAGATATGTTTGGTGGTGTACGTTGTATAGAACACGTGATCCTTGATGATTGAAATTGAAAATTGCTTATTTCACTTTTTGTGCTGTAGGTGGAGCTTGATAACCTCCTGGATACAAATTAAAACTCAAAACCAAGATGCTAGAAGTGGTTGGGTTATTAGGTTTTGATCTAACGCAATGTGGACTACTTCAATTGTCGTTTGTAGTAGTTAATCGATACCAAGCACTTCTAATTTTATAGAACAATTTTATTTAGAAGGTATTCCGTATTTTGAAATAAATGCTACATTATGTGTATTTTAATTGACTTGTTGTGGACGTCTATTTGGGCGGTGGACGTCTATTGGAGTGGTGGACAATGTAGTATATTTGATTTTATTGAGTATTGTTATTACTGAAGAACATCTATTGGAGTGGTGGACAATGTAGTATATTTGATTTTATTGAGTATTGTTATTACTGAAGAACAACCAATATTTTTTTTATTTTTAAAAATGATTATTTGAGGCGTCTTACTTTAAAAAACGCCGCAAATATATTGATTATTTGAGGAGTCCTAACAAAAAGACGCCGCAGATAAGGTGATTATTTGAGGCATTTTTTAAAAGACGCCGCAAATAGTTCTCTATTTGAGGCGTTTTAAAAACGCCGCAAATAACAATTTTATTTGCTGCCCCTCCATTTGCTTCCATGCCTAAAACGCCTCAAATAGAGGATTTTTTGTAGCCGCAAATTAGACTTTTTCTACTAATGATGACCTCGAAGATATGCAACATCCGGCCAAATAAAATGTCTCTTGCGTCGAAATTGCCGACGCAAACGTTTTTTCAACAGGACATATGCGGCGGAATAGCCGCCACCAATCCGCCACAATAACTCTCTTTGCGACGGATTATTCGCCGCAAATTCCGCCACAACAGCCCATTTTGCGGCGGATAATCCGCCACAAGCCTCAAAGTATACGCCGCAATGTGCTTTGACTTTCAAGTCCCTTTGGCTGACTGTGCGTCGGGCTATCCACGCGAGTCCGCCGCAAACACCTTACGTCGGAATAACCGACACAACAATCGTCCTTTGCGTCGAAATTTAATGGCGGACTGTTTGCGTCGGAATAGGTGACGCAAACAGCAAATTGCGTCTGATTTCAGCATTTTGCGGGGAATTATTTCGCCGCAAGACGACCTCCATTTTTTTAGTGTCTTAGTAGAGGCCGCTATGTGTGGGCGGGGTTCCCAACACGTACCTTCACCCCTTACTCAGAATCTTGGGTTCACGGACTAACGCCGGAACCATTGGTCATGAGAGTCATATGATATTAGATATGTTAAGGGACGAGCTTCCATGTTTCTTTATTGGGCTGAAACACATTTTCTTCCCTATTTCTATTTTGGGCCATCAACATGTGGTCTACATTTATCCTTACATTTCTCTCTCATCTTCTTCTCTTTTTAGTCACACATTCCTACACCCTTATTTTTCACCAAAAAATCAAATGGAAAGATTATTAAAAATCGGAGGGAGTACTATAAAGCAAACCATGCTTTGTGTGTGGTACGGCCTAAGTATAGAGTGGACTCGAACGGGTCCGAACTCCCACAAAGTTCGGTGACGACTAGACTTTGATTTCAATTTGTATTCGAGAAACATCTCATCACGAGAACTACTGTCAACCAAAACCCTTATCTGACCACGCCGGGCGTGGATCTTGTCATGTCCACAGTTATTTATCATTTAAAGCAAAGTAATAATAAAATAACAAAATTTAGAAAATATAAAAATAAATAATATTTACTCAAAATAAATCAAAATTAAAATGAAAACTAACTAAAACAAAATTTCATAAGGTTGCGTTTGGGTACTCAGAATTAATTTGAATATCATGAATACAATTCTTGTATTCGAATTTCTAGAAATTTATTCTAAATCCAAAATTGTGTTTGGGTACCCTTGGATTTGGATTTGGAATTAGGGTGGGTAGAGTCGGGTGAAAGTCACCAATTTTATTTTATTTTGAAAAAATTTCTTTAGAAAAATATAAATGTTCAAATACGGGAAAAAAATATAGTCTAACAAGATTATGCGGAAAAAAAAAATGATAAGTGATAGAATTAAAATGACTTCCATATACTAAGAATTTGAGAGAGCCAAACTTGAACTAGGTTGGATTTGTCTCAATTTCTAATCCAAACCACAAGGTTCCCAAACGGTTGAAATGTTTTAAATCCGAAATTCAAATTTAAATTCAGTTCCCAAACATGATATAAAGATAATTGAAAGGTGATAACAAGAAATATCAAAAATAAAAAATTTCTAAAATTAACCTAACTATATTAAAATAACAAATTAACTAAACGTGTGAAATTACTAAACTAATCTTATACTCCGTACTAACTAAATTATAAATGACATGCGACAAACTGACAACTTTTACTTAGCTGTGTATGGATTTTTCATACACATTGTGTAACGTTTTCGACAAAAGAATGATTTTCACAATTACTCTATCTAGGAAAATGTTTTCATGAATTTCCGTCTGAGGAGTAATTATTGAGGATCCGTCTTGATTTAAAACTCTTTCCAACTTGCAACTTTGCAAGTCAAAGGTTTCCTAAAGGAGAGAGATATAAGAGCAGTTGGTCTTTCTTGTGACTAGAGATGGCAATGGACCGGATCTGGATCGGGTTCACTAGGATCCGGACCCGGACCCGTCAAAATTACCCTAGACCCGGACCCGGTCGGGTCCAAAATTTTAAGACCCGGATCCAGACCCGTCGGGTCCGGTTCGGGTCGGGTCTACCCGCGGATCTCACTATTTTATTTTATTTTGTCCTACATTCCTCATTTCTTCCAAATTTCAAATTTTGTCGGTATTTTTTATCACGTACAAAATTATCTACGATGTATATTGTACTAAGAAATTAAACACTCTTACAAACTCATTCATAACGGTCATAGGAAACCTTGAATGAACATTGAAATGGTGAGGAAAGAAGTGAGAGAGTGAGTTATTTTAGTAATTTAGTTGTTTGCTAGCAGTTTTGCGTATGTATGTTGGTAGATTTTTGTTTTTTTGTTTTTTTTTAATTAAAGTGCCGGGTCCACGGGTCGGGTCCGGGTCCAATATTTCAGACCCGGACCCGGACCCGGTTTTCAAAAATAAGATACAGACCCGACCCGGATCCACCGGGTCTGAAAAAATGAGACCCAGACCCGACCCATATGGGTCCGACCCGCCGGGTCTGGACCGGGTCCTGGACCCGTTGCCATCCCTACTTGTGACGGATGTACACATCATAATCTTAAAACGGATCGAATATATCCAACTAGAAAAGAAAAATGCCAAAAACCTTTTTGGGCTCTCCAAAGACTAAAGAAATGGATGGGGGAGGGGGGCTTCCGCAACAGGCTATGCCACCCATACCAATTGAGGGAAGTCACATTCGTCCCCTCCCAAGCACCTACAATGTCATGTTTTCATTGAGTTAACTTTTTTCTTTGGTAATTTAACGTGGGTCGTCCCCTCCAACAAGAAAGGCTATAAATATGAAAATTTCCCTGTCATTTGGATCAGAGAATTTATGGAGGAAGTCGGGTTTTAAATTTCCATAAACCACACGATTATATAGCCAAAGGGCGCCATCAGTTAGCTTCGGATCGTGCACACCCTAGGCACATGAGTTGTCTTATCCCACATATTTAACCCATTATAAATTTAAGACGGATATTTTCATCACAAATGAGAATTTGCCATAGAGGGGTAAATCCGGAAAGCTAGTGAAATAGCATCTCCTAATAGAATCACTTAAAAATTCTCTACGTATCACCGTATAATCACCCAATAAAAGCCGTCCACATCGTCAACAATGACACTAAATCCAACATGTCAGTCTTTCATTCGTCCACGTCATTTCCCAATCAGCACTATGAACAAAAACGACGACTCCCAAGTCCCATCTCATATACGGAGTATAAAACAGCTACTGAACTGTTAATACTATCCCATTCTCTCCTCGGAGTTAGCTAAGCTATGGAGTTTGGACGTCGGAACCCTAACATTTTCTCTCTCATACTTCTCCTCTCTCTCTTCGCCTTCGCTTCCGCTAAAGTTTTCTTCGAAGAACGCTTCGATGATGGTTAACTCTCTCTCTCTATCTCTCTACTCTTTTTTTCTTCACTTGATCGATCGCTCGTTTCGTTATATTTTTCTCTGTTATGATTAGTTTGAGGTTATTCCAAATGTTGATCATCTGAGGTTACTATTGCGTTATCTGATCATTTCCGAGTTTGATTTATTTTTTTTTATAAAAAAACCAGAGTGTGACTGCTCTAATTTGTTTGTTATAATCGCGTTATTCGGTTAGATCTGGTCGTGTTGATTTGGTTTGATTATTTGACTTCTTATCAGATCTGTTACTTTTGATAATGGCGGTTGATTATTCAATATTTTGATTTGTTTTATGCTCAAGATACTTAATGACTGATTTAGTAGGTCGAGTTACTTGCGAATGTTGTGGCGAATGTTGTGTTCTGCTATCTGCAACACTTCCGTTCTCTTTTGGAATTCTTTGTTAGATATCAAGTTTATTGGATGATGCATATGTGTAGTACTCTTTTATCCCAATTACTCGGTGTTACTCTTTTATTCAAATTCAAAGTACACATTTGTTTTTGCAGATTTTACGACACGCTTTTTATACCATCAATATACGGAGTGTTTCATTTTACATTAGCAAATTAAAAAAATTGTTATTCTTAATCAACTCTGAAAGATGAATAAAACAAGATCCCACCATACAATTTTCTCTTTGAAATGGACAGAAAGTGAGGGATACATTTTTCTTTGTTTGGATACAATTTTTGACAATATTTGGAAGGAAAATGATACTCATTCCATATTCCAACCTTTCATTTTGGCACAATAACTAAGAAAACTCATTATACTTGTTCATTTCCTTGTTTTTTTTATTTATTTGTATTTTTTTTTCTGTTATGCATGAGTCGAATTAGGATAAGAAAGCGGATAAAAAAATTATGGCTTTTTTTTTTCGTTACGGGTGAGTCGCCTTAAGATAAGGCGTGTTTTTTTTACTTATATTCTACCACTTTTAGTTCCCTTCAGTTCAGACAACAAGACACATTCAGTTGAGTCTTTTATCCCTTGTTTTTTTTTCCAGGTGAATAAGTTAGAATAAGAATGCAAATAAAAAAAATTACGTTGCTTCATTTTTTTTAAAGTCAAAAAATATACTAGGTACTTGCTATATTTAAGCAAGTAAAAAAAATAATTTTAATTACAGGAATGGTTGGTTCCAAAAATTAATAAGCGAGTCAAACATTTTTTTATGCAACTACTCATTACTCAAGCAAATAATATACTCCATATTTTGTTTATTCAACATTCTTCTTCCTAATACGAGGAATAGACACTTATCATCCTTCCCTCCTTCCCTTTCCTTCCAATTTTTTGTTATCCAAATAATCTTCCCTCATTTTCCCTCCCATTCCTTCCCCTCCGCTCCCTTCCTTTCCTATTTCCCTCATTTTCCCTCCCCTTCCTTTCCCTCCCCTCCCTTCCTTTCCTATTTTATTATCCAAACGGATCTTTATAGATTGTCGAGAATATTCAAGATTTTCTTTACTGTACAAATGTGCACTTTAAATTTGAACGAAGGGGAAGTCCTTACTTCGTACAGTATTACTCGTCCTTATTTTTTTATATTTCTGTTTACGTATTCTGCGAGATTAAAAATAGATCTATTTTTTTATTAAGCTTTAAATTTTTATCATTCCATTTAATTTAGGAAAGTTCCCAATTTATTTGGTATATTTAGGTTGAAAATTTAGTGATTGTAATTAAGATATTCGTTATTACGTAAATGTTATTTTTATTTTCTTTTGCATTTTTAAGTATATCCAATACTTTATTGAGTTTTCTAAATGTGTCCAAGTTCACATGATAAGAAACATATTATGGGAAAGATTCACAAATTATAATAATGACTTAACATGGTAGGTTACAAATTATTTCAACCTTTATTTCCAAATTAGGCTTTTATTGAATCTAATACTTAAATAATGTTTTAATTAATATACTTTTATCATGCCCCATTATATTATGGGATTCTCAAATATAGTCATGTGAGATTTTGTTTAAATTGTTTGATGAAATGTATTATGAATATCAATTTTTTATATTTTTTAGAAATATGTAATTAAAGATATGTACAAAAGAAAACGTGTATTAATTTATGTATATAAAGCAAACGTATGGAATGGAATGGAACGGAGGGACAATTTTTTTATTTACATTAATTAATGTCTCATAATAAGTTACCGTGAGACGGTCCGAAGAGAATTCACTCTTAGTGAGAGTGAATGTAGCTGTTTTAAATGACATTGTTATATATAAATAGGGATAACGGAGGAGCTTCAAATGAATTGTGATTCCAAAATTCCCGATTACTTTCTATGTAAATAGTCTTTTCAATTGAATATAACCATGGTTACCGAATTCGTAATACGACCAATACGAATTCGGAATACGAATACGTAATTCGATTGAAGTGGAGTATTGAATACGTACAGTATTACTTAAAATTGTAATTCACGAATTCGTAAATATTAATACGATTATTTTGCTTTGGAGATTAATAATAAAACTGCATTTTGATTGCTACTAAATAACATCATAACAAAATACCAAAATTAAACAATAAAAACAAAACTTCCCTAAGTTCAATAGCTACACCTTTTCTTTTCCCTTCAATGATCTTCGAAATTCATCAGCACCGCTACTAAGTGAAGATTGTGATTGGTACTACTTATAATTTAAATATGTATAAAGCTCAAAATTGGGCTCGAATCCTCAACTAGCTTCATATGATAAGCTCGAAATCGTAAATAAAATTTGAATAAACACACATTTTTGAAATTTTAATGGAAATACAAGTAAGTAAACATAATATAAAAAACAAATTTACAAAGTAATTGACGCGTTATAACGATACGATAGATACTTTCGTAAAAAAGAAGACTAAGTCATTCCTATTTTAAATTGTAAACGTGTCACACTTGGTTCAATAGTTCTATTAAATAGTTCTATTAAATTTGGTCACAATTGTAAAAGAAGACTAAGTCACAATTTCCGCCACTTTCCCATAAGCCCATCTTCTACTTCCTTCATCTTTCTCACTTCTACTTCCTTAGTTTCTCTGTAAGATAAGTACTCAGTTTTCCTGCATCTTCATCTACAAACATTCATCTTCATTTTTCTGCACCAAAGTAAAAGGTAAGTTTTATATTTCTCCATTTTTTTTGATAATAGAGAAAATTAATGAAGATCAATTGATATTTACGAATAGGATATGCAAGGTTTTTGATTTAAATACATCAACGAATTAACGAATTCAATTCGTTAAAACCAACAATTAATTCGTGTATTTGGTCGAACAAATTCGTTTTCGAATTCCGAATTCCGCCGATCGAATTAATTCGCAATTCGTACCCCTACTGATCGAATTAGGTAACCATGAATATAACTGATAATTCCTCTTATATTTTAAATGCGAAGGGTGGTAATATAAATGCTTTTTTCTGTTGTCATAAATGCTCTTTTGCTCTATATAAAATGTCTTTTTTTAGGATACTGGAAATGTTGAAAGTGACTACGACATCACCATTTATGTGATAGACTCCATGTGTTAATTGTATCCTTTCAAGAATTGATTATGCTTTTCTAATCATTTATTTTGTGCGCTGAAGATGGTTGGGAGTCTCGTTGGGTTAAATCTGAATGGAAGAAGGAAGAGAACATGGCTGGAGAATGGAATTTGACCTCTGGCAAATGGAACGGAGATGCAAACAACCATGGTATTCTTGTAGATGATATTGTTTAAACTACTCATATTTTTTGCTTACTATTAGCGACTATCTACTTTAAGCCTTTAGGGGTTGTTTGTTAATCTAATCCAGGCTGAGTGGCTGACCAATGACTCAATATAATTTGCAGGTATTCAGACTAGCGAGGACTATAGATTCTACGCCATCTCTGCTGAGTACCCGGAGTTCAGCAACAAGGATAAAACACTTGTTTTCCAGTTCTCTGTGAAGCACGAACAAAAACTTGATTGTGGCGGTGGTTACATGAAGTTACTCAGTGGTGAAGTTGACCAGAAGAAATTTGGTGGAGACACTCCATACAGGTTGACCCTGCACTCTATCACTGTCGTGAATGATTTTTTTGTTTTTCATTTCCCGGAGATCTTATTGTTGTCTTTTTGAATATGAAATTGTATGGATTGTTGGGTTTTGCAGCATTATGTTTGGTCCTGACATCTGTGGCTATAGCACCAAGAAAGTCCACGCCATTCTTACTTACAACGGAACTAACCACTTGATCAAGAAGGATGTACCGTGTGAGACTGACCAGCTGACTCATGTCTACACCTTCATTCTTCGCCCAGATGCCACCTACAGCATTCTTATCGACAACGAGGAGAAGCAGAAGGGTAGTCTGTATGAACACTGGGACCTCCTTCCTCCTAAGCAGATCAAGGATCCAGAAGCTAAGAAGGTATATACTTTTGGAAGTGGATATTATGTGACCGTACGTGTGGGAAGGTGACCATTAATTTATTGACTATGTGTGATAATTTCAGCCTGAAGACTGGGATGACAAGGAATATATTCCTGACCCAGAAGACAAGAAGCCCGATGGTTACGATGACATCCCCAAGGAGATACCTGATTCTGATGCTAAGAAGCCTGAGGATTGGGATGATGAAGAAGATGGTGAGTGGACTGCCCCCACCATTCCCAATCCAGAGTACAAGGGCCCATGGAAGGCCAAGGTTTGTCGAGCTCAATTTTATGCCAAGATCCTGCCAATTTATTGAAAGTTTCCATTTATCTCTTTTTTCTGCTTTAGTTAAAAGCTTCTGCTTGATCCTTAAGAAATACGGAGTAAGTTTTACAAATGACCACACTACATTATGTCACTCTCGCCCACCCTGATCTTTGCACCAGATCCCAGTGTCCGCTGCTATTCAGATGATCAAATCTTTTATTATTTGAATAGTGAAAATTTTCGTACCGGAGTGAGTACCGCCGTACGATGTACATTTTTCCTTGCATCAGGCTGCATAGTTTCAAGCCCAAAACCTCCCCCACACTCACCTTCACACACTCGTCTAAGGCTGTCCTATCCAGCAGCTTCTGTAGTTGTTACTTAGCTTGCATATATGTCCCACTCGCAGACAATCAAAAACCCGAATTACAAAGGCAAGTGGAAGGCACCCATGATTGATAACCCAGGTTTGTTTCTTTCTCAAATGCTTTCTCTACCCTTGATTGTCCCTGCCTTGTTTATTCTAGGAAGCTTGTCAAGCTTATCTATTATTTGCAGAGTTCAAGGATGATCCAGAACTCTATGTTTTCCCCAACCTAAGATATGTTGGTATAGAGTTGTGGCAGGTAGCTTTCACCTTCTTTGTTTGCTTCTAATCAAACACACACTGATTGATTTTGTTATCAATCGTTGAAGTCTGATGCTGAGAAATTGGTGTTCCCTCTTTCTACAGGTGAAATCCGGAACACTCTTTGACAATGTCCTGATCTCTGATGACCCTGAGTATGCAAAGCAGCTGGCTGAAGAAACCTGGGCTAAACACAAGGATGTACGAATTTGTTTGCTTTCACTTCCCACCATATGAATATTTCTGCTTTCATGGGAAGAAAAATGATAATCCGTATTATCTGGGATCTCATTTTATTGTGTTATTTTCAGGCTGAGAAAGTTGCTTTTGAGGAGGCCGAAAAGAAGAAAGAAGAGGAGGTATAATTAACCACATTTCTTCTTTAGTGCCTTAACAAACTCAAGTATTTTACTCGTGGAATGAACTAAAATGTTACCTATCATGGATTAGAGTCTTCTATGAGACGGCCTCACCAATCCGAAACCTAGAGGATTTCTCATTTATTTGTAGGGTAATGGGTTGGGGTCAAATGTCCTGTATATACTTTCTTTTGGGTAAACATGTCAATATCTTTTCCAACTTCGGTGCACTTTTTTCTCTGCTTTGTTTCCGACACTGTTGATTGCTGAAACTATTGATTGGAGTGGAGGGTCGAGGTTTGAGGATTGAGGATCCTTCTACTTTCTATTTCTATGTGAAATTACAATATCGAAGTTCTAACTCAATGTTACATTTCCAACAGGAAACAAAAGATGATCCCATTGAGTCAGATGTAAGTGGCGACATGTACTCTGTTCACAAATATTTAGTGACTGTAAGTCTGTAACTTGTGTCACTATGGTGCTAATAAGCTATACCTGCTATTCAGGCTGATGACGATGCTGATGATGATGCCGATGATTCTGAGGGTGATGACGCTGCAGCTGAGTCTAAAACAGACTCCAAGGAAGAGGAGAAACATGTATGCTCCATTTCGTATCCCTTGGTTATCGTGCGATAATTTCTTTGTTCCTCGTAAGTATAATTGTTTCTTATCTTGAAATCTGTTTTTTTTTTCTTACAGGACGAGCTTTAAAGATGAGAAAAGTAACACCTTAGATGAGTGTTAGATACAGTCATTGTTCGCAAACAATTTTCT
This sequence comes from Agrostemma githago, assembly GCA_958450325.1. NCBI lineage: Eukaryota > Viridiplantae > Streptophyta > Magnoliopsida > Caryophyllales > Caryophyllaceae > Agrostemma > Agrostemma githago. The sequence continues at coordinate 54,269,090 of OY288240.1, forward strand.
GTCTATTTTGTTAGCATAGAGTTTTGGCGGTAGAGTTTAAAAAAAACACCAAAAAGGCTGCAAGTCATATTAGTATCTCCTTTGGCCTTGTTTTGTTGATAGCAGCAAACGGCCAAGGGAATCTTCTTCCTTAGTTATGAATTTAAAACATTGGATAGAACCGTCGGATTGTGACTGAGCTTTATTACAACTGTTTTCATGAATTCTACTTTCTGCTTGAGCAAAAGTTGCATCGTGGGAAATGTTAGTTAGCATCACTGGCAAGGACTAAAGATGTAGAGTATATACTAATGGCCTGGTTTCTGAATGCATCATGATTCTCCAAGTTGAAACTACCCTCGGATATTCGTTTACCCAACATATAAAAGAAGGCGAGTTGTAAGCCTGAAGTGTTCTTTGTAGAGAAAATGGAACATGAACTGCTGTACTCTAATCTTGTATCCCTCGTTTATTTTTTCTTTGTGCCGTACTTGACGATTAATTTAGCAAAAAAAAACTAAGGGTTCTGGTCCCCAATTTTGCCCAATTTTGCCCAATTTCTTGTAGAATGGGATAAATGTGCCGGTACTGTCAAAACTCAAAACACATTGATACTCCAGTTTATACAAACATCGTTTTGAAGTATAGAAATCTCGGAGGGACTTAGCTATGAAAGTACATCTAAGTACATAATTCTCATTTAACTTCAGAGGAGGCTGAAGCGTCAGATGTAGGCATCTTTACCACTAAAACAGGGCAACTAGCATGTTGCACGCAGTGAGTGCTCACACTCCCTATTATGGCCCTGTCATCAATCAACATACACATTATTTTCTTGTTAGATCATTCTACGCTTGGTGTAGCAGGTCCCCGTAGCAGGTCCCCTGTATTTTTCCAAATGTTAACTACAAATAGACGAAAATATATTCGGCCCCCTATTGAACTCTTTTACATAACTTTAGACACAGTTAACGCCACAAGAGGTAATACTGTACTTTTCTTTTCAGTCTAAAGAAAGTTATAAAAGTGATTTTAATGCTGAGAGGGTTTGAACTTAGGTCATGAGTAACACTTTACTAAATAATTAGTGGGCGCACAAAAGCCTAGTGTAACAAGTTCAGTGATAGACTTGACAAAACTGACCTGATCCGACCCAAATAAGCTAATTCGACACCCGAATTGAAGACCTGAATTTGATCCGTAACCCGATTTGACCTCGCCTGACACAAAATGACCCGGATGTTATCATTAGAAAAACAACCTGATAACCCGAACCTGATATGATCCGGACCCGAAGTCAACCTGAATTTAATAACCTGAAAGTGGTTCGACCCAAAGCTGACTCGACCCAAACCCAACCCGATTGACCCGTTTACCATGTCTAGTTACTGGTTACGTGTCTAACCTGGTCATGAGACCATAGCCGTGACTTCCCATGACAAGTAAGTCAGTGGACATCACCTTCACCATCTGGCAAATGATATCTCTTGGATCTCCATCTTCTATCCTACCTTGCATTTTTACCTGAACAAAATAGATTAGGATGTCATATTTCGTCAAAAAAACAACTAGTAGTACTCATTAATAGAGGTGGCAATCATGGTCACTTAGGTCGAGTTGAATCGAGTCAAGACGGGTCGGGTCATATTGAGTTCGGGTTATATCGAGTCAGCATACTCTTTCGGGACGAGTCTGGTTCGGGTCAGATCATTATCGAGTCGGGTCATTTTTGGGTGAACTGATATGTCGGGACACATAAGGTTTAGTTAGGGTGATGGTCTAGTTAATACTCCACATCCTATTAATTTAATATTTTCTAAATAAGTTTTATCATTGATCATTATTTGGTTTAATTAATTTGTTAATAGTTTGATGCCCGTGCGATTCACGAGTGCAATAATAACATTATAATAAGATATCCTATGATCAGCTAATTACCGTCTTTTTAAATTCTACTAATTTAATTTAATACTCAACCCTGTTATTACAATCTACTAACCGTGTTTTGTTAATATTATGCTACTTTGGCGGAATTGGTCAGTCAATAGTACATATTGAGGCATTCCACTTACTTAAACCCCAGTACAACGGTTCCTAGAATTGAAACGAACAACCTTTGGGTTGGCCTTGAATACGAATCGATTAGGAGTATAAACATACGAAATCCAACATTAACTATGCAACATAATCTGAATCTGTCCTATCATTATAATTTTTTTACTTAAAAAAGGGTAAAAAAAAGGGTTATTTAACAGGAATAATACCAACTTTGGGTGATATTCCATAAATAAAACTAACTTTAATTAATATGGGAATAAAACCATGTATGCGATATATTATACACGAACAAAATTGCCTCTTAAATGACCGGATGAAGCTAGTTTTTGTGGGTCCCAGACTATTAATTAACATTCATCTTCATCTTCATCTTCTCTAAAATATCAAGTTGTATCCTGGGATTTACCAAACACCTATTTTCATACTAATTTGCTTTGAAATCAAATATACAGTAATAGATTGAGTAAAAGGAGGCTGGTGAAAGACATGAGGGCGCTTATGCATCTCATTCAATCCTCTTCGTTTCTCTGATTCCTTCTCCAAAACCCGGAAATTAAATTACTGGTTGATTATTCATTCCCAGATTGGATTTGATTAAATATGGAAAGGGAAGAAATAAATAACCCAGATTTTAATTGATGATTTAGGATACCAACTGTCCTGTGACTCCTGTCCATTGGGTTTTCATCTAAAATCATTTCTTCCACCTCTATCTGTATTTGCATGTATAGTATACATCCACACTTTCTTTAATTAATTCATTGGAGTAAGACGCAAGATTTTAAAGAAAAAATGATGAAATAGTTTCTTCAGTTCCCACTTCCTAAATGATACACTACGGAGTATTGTATTTTGGATAAAGTCCAAATCTGAATTCTATGTGTACCAGTTCCCACCTTCGACAAGATGAATTGAGAAATAAGAAGATGAATTGAGGAAGAAGATGAATTGAGGAAGAAAGAAGATGAAGTTTGAAGTTAAAAGTTGAAAATTAATGAAGTTAAATGTGTGGGTTACTTTATTGTCATCCACTAATTGTATTAGTGAAATATTGAACAGGCGTAGGCGGTTGCAGGTAAGACTATTCCATTCGTGTATAATATCTCTCATACATGGTTTTATTCCCATATTAATTAAAGTTGGTTTTATTTATGGAATACCACCCAAAATTGGTATTATTCCTGTTAAATAACCCTAAAAAAAATAGGCGTTCGAACTATTTATGACCCATATTCTAACCATAACCCGACCCATGACCCGACTTGCCCAACAGGTCTAGTGCCTACATTAGTTATCTGGGTGAAGCAAATTATGCTTATCAAAATACCAGCACTTGTGTTCGTCAGCAATATTAATATGTAAGTGACAACTCATATGAAACATTGAATTTATCTATATCTTTTACTCTCTTAGCATTTTATTTTCTGCATTGAATATATTGTGCGTATGGTATCACCTCGCTCTAAATTCGACCCGACCCGCAAACCCGCCCCATAAGTGTTCCTTCTTATATACTATTACATAGGGAACAATTTTACATAGGGAACAATATATTTTAGTACTTTCTCCTTCCATAAGTGTTCTACCTATTATATATTCATTTAGGTGGTATAAAATAATAATCAAATAAGTAGAACATTATTGATGAAAGGAGAAAGTACATTACTCTCTTATCTTGTAACGGATCAAGTAGTACCTATGTGGGATAGATAAAACAAAAGCAAAATGGTTAGAAAATGACTACCTGTTTTGTCTTATCTACCCACATGGGTAGTGATTGTCGCGTCCCAAACTTGTGACGGATATGCCCGTCACAAGGAAGACTTGATGGGAGACTAAAGTTGTATTATCGTGTTAAACAGTGACATTACTATTAGACTTGACAAAACTTGATCTGACTTGTAAACCCGACCCTCCCAACCCGTTTATTGGTAAGTCAAGATTCAAGACCTCTAAATCTTGATCCGTGACTCGATATTTTAAATTACAAATATAAACTAATATTCAATTTAATACACTTGTTGGGAGACTAAAGTTGTATTATCGTGTTAAATAGTAACATTACTATTAGACTTGACAAAACTAAACCTAACTTGTAAATCTGACCCGTTCAACCCGTTTATTGGTAGGTCAAGATTCAAGACCTCTAAATATTGATCCGTGACTCGATATTTTAAATTATAAATATAGACTAAGGGTTCGTTTGGTTCAATGCGGGAAGATTGAATTACCGAGAACAATGAATTCCCATAATTTGCATTTAATGGGATTTAGTAAAATGTGTTTGGTTCGTATACAGGAACTCAATTCGTGTGGTGAATTAAACTCACCAGGGGGCCCTTGGTAAGCAACTTTCCACATGATAGAGGAAGTGAATTCATGTGGTAACTTTCACTTCCCATGATTTGGACAACCAAACAACAATCCATTTTTTAACGTCCCACGAATTTCAATTTCCTATAAATTGAGGTGGTAACCAAATGAACCCTAATATTCAATTTAATACAACATTTTTTTTAATCTTTTGATAATAAAATAATTTTAAAAATTCATTGAAATATAAACATTATTGTTCCGGTATGGAAACAATTAACCCGAGTCGGATCAAATTGTTCCGGTATGGAAACAATTAACCCGAGTCGGATCCGGGTTTTAGTATTCGATATTGTTGCTTTGGTGGTGACCGTCAAATCCCTCAGATGTTTCCTTCCTCTCACTCCGGTGATCGGACCATCCCGACGGAGTTGACCTGCACTCTGCACAAGGAACGCACAGGGCCTCAGAGGTGTCCGAGGGAGCCTTCTCCGATGCCTAAGTCAGTCCGTGAAACGCCTTAATGAACCTTGCTCGTGAGGAGTAAGGTGGCGGTTTTAGAGTGAGAGTATAGAGAGAGAAAGTCGAAACCTTTTTATGTGGGAAGTGGTAGAGTATTTATACCTTTCCATAAGAGAGGGAAAGGAGAGAGTGAGAGAGGAGGTGTGAGTGGATGAGGGGGTGACACGTGGGTCTACCTCGTCCACTCATTCCTTTTTACCTTATGCCTGGTCGGAGGGGTTCTGGTTCCTCCCCCTGGCCCTGCCAGGGACCAGCGCGTCCTGTCTGGCAGGCGGGGAGGGCTTGCCTTGGAGCTGTGAGCAGCTGAGGCCTCTTGGAGACTTCAACTAGGCTTTGTTCTGATTCTTATTCTCGGGTCGGGCTCCCCCAGGGTCTGAATTAATGGGTGACCCATTGTAGGCTACCGACCCCCATCAATTGGCCCTCGCCGGCTGAGGAGGAGCGGGGCTCCTGTTCAGCAGGCGACATCTTGATTGGGATGACGGGAGGTTGACTTCTTGAACACCTTTGCATTAAATGCATCGCTTGTTCCCGAGGGAGAGACAACTTCTCTGGGCATGCAAAGAGTTTAAACGTCCTCTTTCATGATTACTCCTCTTTGCAAAGTGGATTCTTGAACAGTGTGTCAGGTTGATGATTTGCTTCCTTCTTTGCAAAAGTGGTTGGGACGCCATTAATGCCTTGCTTTTGCTCTTGTATAAATTCTGGTTTTACTTCATTGTCCTCATAATCCCTCTTCACTTTGCTCCACTCTTTTCAAAAGAAAGAAAAAAAGACGTCGTGGGTGAGAAAAACAGTTTTTCGTTGCGGGGTTTACGTGGACATCCTCTACTTCAGGGGGCGCCGGAGGCTGAGATACCCTAGGCAGGTTCACTTGTCTCTTCGCCGCAGTAGGCAAATGCTTTCCCGCCTTCCTCGGGTTGTTAGGAGGAAATCTTTATCCAGGGCATGCAAGCGCCCCAAGAAGTCCCTATCTCCTGCTGGGCCTACACCCAGACGCTGCTCCCAGGCGGGAGGTTGCTTTGACAGGGGATGCTAGTTTGCTACACATGTTTCCCTTGGTTGCATCCTGAACAGTTCGATCCTACCTGCCCCGAACTGGGCTCTTCTCCTGAGTCAGGCCCCTCCTCCCCCTTAGCGAGGCGGGAGGACTGTGGTTCTCCAGGGTGGCCCCTTATGGCAGGGACTGGGACGTGAGTAGTCACGACTCAGAGGACAGTGAAGGCCAGGGCTACTCATCTGGCAAGGACGAGGAGGACAGTCCTGTTGACCCATTCGAGGACTCCGATAGCTGGGATTGGGGCTCCGATGCAGGTTGCTATGACAGCCCTGGGGATTACTCTCCGGGTTTAGATGATGACTAGGCCTGTCCTGTGTATGCAGGCTGGTTGAGCCGAACTGTCAGGCTCCTTTTGTAATCTTTTGTTCCCATCTTGCTTTGTAATTTTGGCCTTTTTGGGCCTTTCAATTAATGAGAATCAGGTGGGCTTTTGTTTTGTCATCATTTGTCATCATTTTTTTGAATTGATGATGTCTTGCTATGTAATGATTTCTTTCTCTGCTCTTGTTGTCTTTTCGAGGTTCTTTGGAAAGTGATGGGTGGTTCAACTTTGGATGTGTGACACGTGGGGGGGCTTTTCCTGGAAGAAACCCTCTGATTGGGCGACTTTTCGTCTTCCTGCGCCTATATAAGTACCAGCTCCCCCTTCATTCCCCCTTTTACACATTCAAAATTTTACGAACCCCCTCCTTCAAACTCTCCTTCTGCCAAGCGTTCTTTAGTTTTTGAGGAATTTTCTCGCGTCTTTACCCGACAACTGCTAATTAGGTTAGAGTCCTAATCCTTGACTTCCTCGTCTTTCTATTTCTTCGTTTTTCCCTATTTTCTTGATCATCATGTCCCACCGTTGTGCCCGGATTCTTCCTTTCTCTAGTCGTTCGACTGAAAGGACGGGAGGTAGGGACAATGTTAACGCTGACCTTGCCTCCTCCTCCGGGGGGCTGGGTGTCAGGATGGCCGAGGAAGACCATTCAGAGGACAGTGGGGGTGCGAACTCCCCTGAGCCTGCTCGTCTCAATGTTATTGATTCTGACGACGAGGCGTTAGAAGTCGATGCCTCTACAATAGCCGGCCCACTCGTTCCGAGGGAGCCAGGGAGGGCCTATTACTTAAATAGGACCAAGTATAGGATTCCCTTGAGAACATACCCGGCCCCCTAAAAACCGAGACGTAATTCTGGAAAAGAGTGCTGAGGAGGCTATAGTCAAGCTCTATAATTTTGGGGAGGGTTATACTGTTATCGTCCCAGGGGAGAAGGACACAGTATGCAATCCCCCTGTGGGCTGTATTGTTGTGTACCACAAATGTTTCGAATTTGGCCTGCGCTTTCCCCTTCACCCATTTCTGGAAGAGGCTTTTCGGCACATGAATGTGGCCGTCGCCCAGTTGACAGCCCTTGCCGTCAGGTCGTTGATTGCTTACACCTGGACCTGCCTGTTCTGGGGTGTGGAGCCATCCATAAACGCTCTGAGGTTTATGGTGGGTCTCCAGATGGTGGCTTCTAATGAAGGGGGTGGCTCCCCAGGTTATTTTTCCATCCTTCGCCAGAAGAAGAGCTCCCTGGTATGGCCGGTTCTGAGCAGCCTGAAGGATTGGAAAGACAATTTTCTCTACGTGCACAGCGCTACGGGATAGAGGTGATCCGAATGAAGAAGCTACTAAAGAGTTCAATGAAGTCACATTAGCTCCTAATGGTCCTAGTTCAGCCACATTAGCACCTCCTACCAGCTTAGTAGTGTGCCTACTTCAATTGGTGAGCTAGCTCGTGTGTGGGTCGAATAAAGGAGCAAATAGTCAAGGTAATATGAAGGCATTAACTTGGGTTCACACTCATTCAAGCATGGGGAGTGCACCGGAGTTAAGAGGATGATTATGGGCTGATTGTGTTCACAAGGGTGCCGCGTCTTAATGCTCTCTTTAAGCTTTGTTTTTAGCTCCTAAAGCTTTGTTATTATCACCATGTAACTTTGTTATTATCACCTTGACCAGCCAGGTTTAAGGACACTTTGTAGGCTATATATAGCCGTAAACTTTGATGAATAAGACACAAGATTTATACACAAAACTGAGTAAAGCATTGCTTTCTTTTACGTCCTTGTTGCTTACAAGACAAAGTCTAGAGTTAGTCGCGTTACAAGCTCTAAACTCGCTACTTCAATCGCGTGTTTGATTTAGCACCCGCTTTGTTGAAGTATAGGTCTACTTCACTAAGCATACTATCCCTTGGTTACGGTTTATTCATCATCACAAACTATCCTTACAATCTATTTTGTTACTTTTGTTTACGTGCATTTCAGAATACTATCAACCTTCACGTTTTTGTTTCAAAGTTCATATTAACTCACATCATTAGTGGTATCAGAGCTTTGGTCTTCCTTTAGACGTAAAGCCTGGCAGGAGTAGTGAACTTTGAAGATCCTACCTTCTTGGAACAGCTAAAGAAGGCGTGGGAGAACTACCAGCCCAGGAATTCTCGCTTCCAAGCAAGAAGGGAACCGGTGGACAAGATCAAAGTGAACGAACTTCCTGAGTTCAATGGTGGTACTGATCCTGAAGTCTACTTGGAATGGGAGAGAAACATGGAGAAGCTCTTTGACTTCAAGGACTTGGGGGACGAGGAGAGGTGCAAATATGCAATCCTAAAGCTAAGCAAAGGGGCTTCCCTTTGGTATGAAGGGCTTAAGGTACAACGCACCAGGGATGGAAAGGGTAAGATTTCTTCTTGGGAGTCCTTAAAGCGTAAACTACGTAAGAGGTATGTTCCAACTACACATAAGTTATCCTTATACAAAAAGATTGCTAATCTCGTTCAAGGAAAAATGAGTGTTAGTGAATACATTGACGAGTTTGAGAACTTAGTACTAATGGGGGAATTGGAAGAAAATGAAGAGATAAAAATGGCTAGGTTCTTACGTGGGTTGAATCGTAGTATTGCTAATACGGTTGATTTATGTCCATACTCTGATTTTGATACCTTGTGTGGGTTGTGTCTAAAAATTGAGGCACAAGGGAAGGCAAAACATGAGGGTGAGTCTAGTAAGAGTCATACTTGGCCACGAACTGATGAAGGTAATAGGTTCAATCCTACTAATACTAATCAACCCCTCACTATTAAGAATAACCCCGCAGCCCCACTTCAATCTACTACTAAAACACCCACTGAAACTAGTCTATCCAAGGTACGTTGTTTCAAGTGTCAAGGGTTTGGTCACTACAAAAACGCTTGTCCTAATAAAAGAGTTGTGACCTTAAGAGAAGTGATCACTATTAGGGATGAATTATGGGAAGAGGAACAACGTATAGGGGCTGTTTTCAATGTTAACGAGGAAGAGGAAGGGGAAGAGGAGGATTTTGAGGCTTATGAACCCCCGGCTAATGATACACTCTTAGTACTACGTACCCTACATGCTAATCCCATTCAACATGACACCGAACAAAGAGACCAACTATTCCATACTAAGTGTCAAGTTAACGACAAATGGTGTAGTTTAATAATTGATGGAGGTAGTTGTACCAACGTTGCCTCAACTGAAATGGTAACCAAACTAGGCCTAGCTACTACTAATCACCCTAACCCTTATGCACTACATTGGTTAGACAACGGGAACAAAGTGAGGGTCACTAAACAAGTAAGGGTTGGTTTAACCATGGGTTCCTATGTTGATGAGGTCTTATGTGATGTTATTCCTATGGATGCTTGTTACATACTATTTGGCCGCCCTTGGCAGTTTGATAGGGATGTAGTACACCATGGAAGAAAGAATGAGTATGAATTGAGAGATAAGGGAAAGAAAATTGTGCTGAAACCCATGACACCTCAAGAGTTGAGTACCATGTTAGCTAATTGAGTCAAGAAACCCAAGCTCTCCATATTTGCTAGTAAAATTGTGGAAGAACATGCCATAGAAGAGGGAGAGTGTGGTGCCGTCATGGTTACTAAAGAGGAACCAGTTAAGGTTAATAGTGGTTGTGAAGGGAAACGATTTGAGGAGTGGCTAAAGAAACTTGGTGTTGTCATTTCTAATGGAATACCAGCCTGTTTAACACCTAGTAGAGATCATGGACTCTTAAGGTATGAAGATGGTAAGAACAATGTCGTGGCTAATGCTTTATCTTGTCACTACTCACACTCATCCACCTTAGTTGCAAGCACGCTTGGATTTGAGATTTTGAAGGACTATTACTCCATGGATGCTGATGTACTCACCGAATGCAAGGCTGGTGCTCTTAGTACTTTTGATTAGTTTGTTTTGCAGGAAGACACTCTTCTTAAAGGAAACCATCTTTGTGTTCCAAAACATCCTATTTCAGAATTTCGAGTTAGAGAAGCGCATGAAGGAGGACCAGCTGGATATTTTGGCACGACCAAGACCGTAGAGGTGTTAAAAGAACACTTCTTTTGGCTAAAGATACAAGGGAGTATTCAAAACATTGTGGACAAATACTTAACAAGTCATGTCTCAAAGAGTCCTTTCAAACCAAGGGAGTACTTGCCATTCTCCAGAATGACTCACTTCAGTATTGGTTACACAACGGATGATGCTAGCAAAAGGCCTGACTTGTACTTTCGAGAAGTAATTCGGGAAAGGATCAAGGGAGCCTACAAAACAAGGGCCAACAAAAACAGAAAACCGAGACTCTTCCAAGAGGGTGGCTTGGTTTTGTTTCACTGGAGAAAGGAGAGGTTTCCTAGCAAATGGAAGAACAAGTTGAAGCCACAACCAGAAGTTCCATACAAGGGAAACAACAATGCTTGCAAGATGGAGTTGTCGGATGATTATGGAGTTCACGCCACGTTCAAAGTGGGAGATCTTTCTCCTTATCTTGATGATGATGGCATTTCAGAATTGAGGACAATTCCTTTTCAAGGGGGAGGAGATGATCCGAATGAAGAAGCTACTAAAGAGTTCAATGAAGTCACATTAGCTCCTAATGGTCCTAGTTCAGCCACATTAGCACCTCCTACCAGCTTAGTAGTGTGCCTACTTCAATTGGTGAGCTAGCTCGTGTGTGGGTCGAATAAAGGAGCAAATAGTCAAGGTAATATGAAGGCATTAACTTGGGTTCACACTCATTCAAGCATGGGGAGTGCACCGGAGTTAAGAGGATGATTATGGGCTGATTGTGTTCACAAGGGTGCCGCGTCTTAATGCTCTCTTTAAGCTTTGTTTTTAGCTCCTAAAGCTTTGTTATTATCACCATGTAACTTTGTTATTATCACCTTGACCAGCCAGGTTTAAGGACACTTTGTAGGCTATATATAGCCGTAAACTTTGATGAATAAGACACACAAGATTTATACACAAAACTGAGTAAAGCATTGCTTTCTTTTACGTCCTTGTTGCTTACAAGACAAAGTCTAAAGTTAGTCGCGTTACAAGCTCTAAACTCGCTACTTCAATCGCGTGTTTGATTTAGCACCCGCTTTGTTGAAGTATAGGTCTACTTCACTAAGCATACTATCCCTTGGTTACGGTTTATTCATCATCACAAACTATCCTTACAATCTATTTTGTTACTTTTGTTTACGTGCATTTCAGAATACTATCAACCTTCACGTTTTTGTTTCAAAGTTCATATTAACTCACATCAAGAGGATTCCTCGTCATTTCAGGAATCATGTCCATACCCGGTTGGAGACACGCCAAGAGTATCACCCTGAGGTTGGGGGGAGAGCTCTTGAGGTCAAGTTGACCCAGCTAGAAAAAGATTTGGTCGCCCGGTTTGCCTCTTCCAAGGACAAGAGAGGCTCATATGGTCCTGACATCTGGCTCCCCCATGCCGAGCTTATAGCGACTGATAACTATCTAACTCGGGTGGGTCTAAACCCCGATCTTAGTGCAGGTAGCTCAGGGATTCTGTCAGCACTTAAATTTCCTTTGCCTTGTTTTTATTTGTGTGCTTACTCAGCTATCTTTCTTGTCTTTTCGCAGACCTTGCTACTTGCCTTTGGTCGAGGAACGAGTTGAAGGATCTTGGCCTGAACGAGGATTTCTCGGCCTTCGTCAAACATCCCCCCTTCCTTCTGACTTCAAGAAGCAAACCGTGATGAAGTTTGTGAAGAGTTTGTCCATCAACAGGGTAAAGTTTCCTCCTCTTCCCCCAAAGCCAAATCCGGTAAAGCCTGCGGTTCCGGCCTCTGCCACCAGGGATGCGGAAGGGGATGCTGCCTTAGAGACTACCTCTTCCTCTGCTAGCAGGCACAGAGGCTCTCCTGCTGGGACTCAGCCTCCAGCGGGGTCAAAGCCTTCAGATTCTGAAGATACTGGGGAAAGCCGCCCCCTGGTTGGTATAAAGAGAAAAGACAAGGAAACGTTGACTAAGTGTGAGGGCGAGCTGGGAGAGGCCAAGGACGAAGTAGTCCGCTGGAAAGCCCAGGGTGAGAGAGCTGTGAGGGAAGCAACTAACTTAGCAGTGGAGCTGGAGCAGGTTAAAAAGGCGGCAGCTGAGCTGGAGCGGGCAAAGAAGACGATTGCCGAGCTAGAGCATTTCAAGAGGAAAGCGTCTGAGTTGGAGGATCGTCTAACCAAGGTTGGTTCAGACCTTCAGAGGGCGCAGGATGATTTGAAGGCGAAGGGCGAGAAATGGTGCAAAGAGAAGGACGACCTGATCAAGGAGGCCAACTCTGCGGTGGTAGAGCATTTTAACGCTGGGGCCACTTCCTCCCTGAAGTTTGTTATGTAGGTTATCAGGGAGATGCTTCCTGATTTTGAGGATGATGCTTTTCAGCCCCTTTACGCTGCCAAGAATGACGCTCGGGCTGATGGATTGCCTGAGGAATCTCCTGATGCCGATCAGGGTGCCCCCACTGCTTAATATGCAGGGCAGTCGTCTTCTGAGGGGTCCTGTCCTTACCCTTCTGCGCCTCTGCTTCCTTGTTAACTTTCAATCTTTTTTGCGCGCCGGACCTTGATGTGGCCGGCTGCTGGCTGATATAACATTTAACTCTTTGTTATTTGGATTTGAATTTTATCCCTCGTTTTGTAAACTCTATGAATGCTTTTTACTATTTTTATGAATGTTTCTTTTTGCCTGTTATACGCTTATTTTTCTACCATTCTTCAAGTCCTGGCTTGACCCTGGCTTTTTGTCAAAGTCCAAGGGGTCTGCCCCCTGCCAGCCTTTGGGCAGTCAGAGGGATTCTGGTGTTTTTTATACAAGGTTGAGTGACTCAGTCCTTGTTCGTTTAGCCTGACCCTGGCTTTTTGTCAAAGTCTGGGGGGCCTGCTCCCTGCCTGCCTTTGGGCAGTCAGGGGGATTCTGGTGTTTTTTATACAAGGTTGAGTATGACTCAGTCCTTGTTCGTTTTACCCTGACCCTGGCTTTTAGTCAAAGTCCAGGGGGCCTGCCCCCTGCCTGCCTTTGGGCAGTCAGGGGGATTCTGTATTTTTGTTGGGGGGTCTGTTTTCCTTGGCTTTAGCAACAGGGGGGCCTCCCTCTATTGCCCCCTGCTCGTTTGTGTGTGAAATGCAAGTTTGAACAGACAACGAGTATAGATTCAAGATTCTTTTCATTTCCCGCAAAACTTAAAACATCCATGGTCGAAGTCGTCGACATTCTATTCTGATCGTCCTCCGCCAATTTTTGGAAAGAAAAACTCTTAGTTTCTTAGTGCTAGACATAATATTTCTTCAATCTATCCGCATTCCAGTGGGCGGCCAGCTCCAGGCCTTCAAGGTTAGCAATTCTGTAGGTGCCTGGTCCCATAATTAGGGTTACCTCATACGGGCCTTCCCAATTGGCACTTAATTTTCCATGCTCTCTTGATTTCCTCACGGCCTACGTTTTCCGCAGAACCAGGTCCCCTACCTGGAAATTTCTTGTTTTCACCCTCTTGTTGTATGCTTTTTTCATTCGTTGTTGGTAGGCGGCAATATTGACGCAGGCCTCTTGTCTTATCTCTCCTATTAGATCAAGAGCCTCGGTCATTGCGGCTTCGTTGCTTGCCCTTTCATACTGCTGGGAACGTAGAGTGGGAACTCGTGCTTTTATAGGTAGTAGGGCTTCGGCCCCATAGACCAGGCCAAAAGGAGTTTGCTCTGTGGACTCTTTCCTGGTGGTCCTGATTGACCATAGTACACTTGGTAGCTCGTCATCCCATCTTCCCTTGAGTTCATCTACCATATTTTTTAATCTGTTCAGTATTTGCCTGTTTGCCGCCTTAGCCTGCTCATTGGCCTGGGGGTGGCAGACGGCTGAATAGGCGACAGCTATGCCGTGGCTTTCCAGCCAGGCTCTCAGGGGGTCATTGTCAAATTGCCTTCCATGGTCAAAAACCAACATTTTCGGCAGGCCATATCTTGTCATGATGTTTCTAGATTACTTTCCGAACTGTCGGCTCTGTTATGTTGGGGACGGCTTCAGCTTCAATCCACTTGATAAAATAATCGATTCCCACTATTAGAAACTTCTTGTCCCCGGTTGCAGTGGCGAATGGACCCAGAATGTCCATCCCCCATTGAGCGAAAGGGATGGGGGACAAGATTGGTCTCAAGTCTTGGGCAGGAGCATGTATTGAGGGGGCGAAGAGTTGACACTTTCGGCATTTCTGGGTCAGGCTCCTGGCGTCAGCAAGCAGGGTCGGCCAGTAGTATCCTGCCCTCAGGGCTTTGTGTGCCAGCGTCCTTCCTCTTATATGATGGCCGCAGATTCCTGAGTGGATATCATCTAGCACCTCTGCGGCCTGCCCTGCCCCCAAAAACCTGAGCAGGGGTGTAGAGAACGATTTTTTATACAGCTCTTCGCCAATTAATATGAACCAGGCGACCTTTGCTGGCATTCTTATTTTCTGCACTGGGTTTGATGGAAGGGTTCCATACTTCTTGAATTGGATGATTGGGGTCATCCAGTCTTCAGGCCCTGCCTCCTCAATGACACTAACTGATTGGCAGGGGATGGTAGATTTTTCTTGGAGCACATCCACCCAGACTGACCTCCTTATGTCCTGCAGGCTGGAACTGGCCAGGTTCGACAGGGCGTCCGCCCGGTTGTTCTGGGACCGGGGAATTTGTTTGATCTCGTAGGACTTTAACCCTGATAATTCCTGCTTCACTTTTTCCAGGTAGGCGGCCATGGCTTGGTCCCTGGCTTCGTACTCTCCATTAATCTGGTTGGCGATGAGTTGGGAGTCCGTTAGTCCGTTGCCAGGAGGAGTCTCTCGGCCCCTACAGCTTTAGCTAGGTTAATGCTTGCTAATACAGCTTCGTATTCGGCCTCGTTTTTTGATGCAGGGAAGGTGAACCAGAGCGCATGCTCGAAGTCCACTCCCTCGGGGCTGGTCAGCACAATCCCTGCCTCTGCACAATTGGCTGTAGAGGACCCGTCGGTGTATACTACCCATTCTCCTACGGGTGGATAATCTTCTTCCGAATGAGAACATTCTGCCAGAAAGTCTGCCAAGGCTTGCGCCTTGATGGCAGACCTGGACTTGTAAGATATTCCCAACCCACTTAGCTCAATAGCCCATTTCAACAGTCTTCCAGATTTTTCAAACTTCTCCAACACTCTCTCCAGGGGCTGGTCAGTTAATACCACGACAAGGTGGGCGTCGAAGTAAGGTCTGAGCTTCCTGGCTGCAATAACGACTGCATAGGTTGCTTTCTCGACCATGGGGTAGTTCTTCTCCGCTGCCCCCAGGGCATGGCTTACAAAATATATTGACTGCTCGGAGCCTGCTTCCTCCCTTAGAATTACCGCGCTCACCGTTGAGTTTGTCACGACAATATAAAGGAAGAGCTTCTCCCCTGCCACTGGCCTTGCCAGGGTGGGCAGCTTCTTCAAGTGCTCATTGAGCTGTTCGAAGGCTTCTTTCTGCTCATCTTCCCATTTGAATTGTTCGTTTCCTTTCAATATTTTGAAGAACGGTGTTGATTTGTCGGCTGACCTGGCGATGAATCGTGCCAGGGCAGCCATTCTGCCTGTTAGGCGCTGGATGTCTCTGATCGTCTTTGGCTCAGGGAGGTCTAACATGGCCTGAACCTTTTCGGGGTTCGCATCAATACCCCTGGCGCTTACTAAGAAGCCCATAAATTTTCCAGAGCGGACACTGAAAGTGCATTTCTTGGGGTTTAGTTTCATTTGATATGCGCGCAGGGAAGAGAAAGTTTCCTGCAGGTCTTTCAGGTGCTCCGCATCCCCTTTACTCTTTACAATTGCGTCGTCGACATAGGCCTCCAAGTTTCTGCCCTTTTGATTCTCAAAAACTTTGTTGACCAGTCGTTGGTAAGTGGCGCCCGCATTTTTGAGTCCGAACGGCATCATCTTATACATGAATGTGCCGGCACTGGTGATGAAGGCGCATTTTACCCTGTTTGACTGCCAGAGGTAGACTTGGTGATAGCCTGAAAAGGCATCCAAGAAACTAAGTGTGGTGTGTCCGCTGGTGGCGTCTACCAGCTGGTCGATCCATGGGAGAGGGTAGCAGTCCTTCGGGCAGGCCGTATTGAGGTTGATAAAATCTACGCACATCCTCCAAGCCCCCGAGGATTTCTTTACCATCACAACGTTGGCCAACCATTCAGAGTAATCGCAGCTTTCTATGAAGTCTGCCTTCAAAAGTTTCTCGATTTCTTCTTTTATGACCTGATCTTTTTTCCGCGGACATATTTTTTTTCTTCTGTTTAACAGGGCGAGCTTCCGGACTCACGTTCAGCTTGTGAACAATGTGAGCTGGGTCTACTCCTGGCATCTCGTCTGCCGAGTAGGCAAACACGTCCCTGTTGTCTTTCAAGATTTTGATCAGTTTTTCTTGGTAGGAACTTTCCAGGTCTGCTCCTATCAGGACTTGCCTGCCTGGCTCCAGTTCCACCAGCATGCTTTCTCCCCCAGGTTTAAGGTGGCCCGCTGTCTGCTGGTCAGCTGGGATCTTGCCTTCCCTGATGGGGGAACTGTCGGCCTTACGTTTGCCCTTCCGCTCTGTCTCATGGGTGCGCAGGGCTACAGAGTAGCATTGCCTGGCTGATTCTTGATCACGGTACACCTTTCCTTCCATGCCAAAATCCGTGACGTAGGCTATGGTTAATGCTCTAATTGATATGGCAGCCTCAGTCTCATCCAGGGTTGCCCTGCCTATCAGGGCGTCATACGCTGATTTTGCGTCCACCACAACGAATGATGCCCTGATATTTCTGGCTGAGACTCCTTCTCCAAACGTCACTGGTAGATCAATGATCCCCATCGGGAGCACGCCTGCTCCGCTGAACCCGTACAGCGATCCGGGAGCAGGCTTTAGGTGCCTCTTTTCTAAGTTCATCTTGTCAAACGCATCTTTGTATAGCAAGTTGGTGTAGGCTCATGTATCCACCATGCACCTTCTCACAATGTGGTTGTTGATGTCTAGAGATAGGACCAGAGGGTCGCTGTGAGGGTATATCACCCACCCTGCATCCTGGGAGGTGATGGTCAGAGTTAGGCCCTTTGGGCTGCCTGCCCTCTCAGCATAATATATCTGGTTTCGCAGTTCTCTGATTTGTCTTTTCTGGCCTCTCTTACTCATCTGGCCTTTTGTGTCTCCAGACACCACGTGAATTATCAAGCGGTTTTGCACTGAACCCTCAGGTTTATCCGCCTGCTCTTTCTGGCTCTTGTTCCTTGCTGCGTAGGCGCTCAACCAGCCATTCCTGATGAGCTTCTCGATCTTATCCTTCAGGTGGCGACATTCTTCAGTAGTATGCCCGGTGCAGTCGTGGAACGTGCAAAACTTCTTGGGATCACCTCTCGGACTGCGCGGCTTACTGGGGCGGTTCCACTTAGCCCTTTCTTTTTCTAACTCAAAATTTCTGCTCTGGACATATTGAGGGCCGTGTAGTTATCAAACCTGGGCTGATATGCTGTACGCTCCTTCCTGGGGGTATCCCCTTCCTCAGCTCTCTCTGTTTGCCTGCCTCGCCTCTGCCGCGTCCACCCTGCAATCCCCCCTGCGGCCTGGAAGGTCCTGTAGGGGTGTCCGGCAGGCTATGGAACTCTTCCTGCAGTATGAAGCCTTCAGCAATTTTCCGAGCTTTGGCCAGAGTCTCTGGTTGGGCTTTGATCATTTGATTCTTCATCTCCCCTGGGAGCAACAAGTTGGTCAGGGCGTATGCTGCAGTTGGGTCGTCGATTTCTTTGACCTGCTGGAAAGACAGGTCAAATCTCTTCAAATATTCCCTGACAGTTTCACCTTTCTTCTGTCTCAGGGTCATCAGGTCGAATTGGGTCAGCCGGCGCCTTTTGTTTCCCGCGTACTGATCCAGGAAGGCTTCAGCCAACTCTATGAAATAACTAACCAAGCCCTGCGGTAGGTCCCTAAACCATCCTTGGGCCAGCCCTATTAGGGTGGTGGGGGAAAACCTTGCACCAAACTGCGTCATCAACGTCGTACATTCCCATATGGCTCTCGTAAGCCGCCAGATGGTCTTCTGGGTCGGTGGTTCCGTCAAACTTGACAGATGGCATTTTAATTTTAGGGATGGGGTATCTATGCACCTCAGGGTGAAGCGGAGTCTTTGTTTGTCTGCCCACCATTTTTGACCTGCTCCCAGCAGATTGGTAACCGTAGTCATCCTTCTTACCAGGGGTCGATTTTTCAATGCTGGGGGAGCGGTACCTGGGCGCCTGCCCACTCATGGCTTCATCGTCTCTTGCCGGCGAGTGATACCTGGGCCGTTTTTTTCCGGGGTGGCTCCAGATTATCACCCTGACGGTGTTTTGACTCCAGCGGCTGCCCATGGTTGAGTCTTGATTGCAGGCTCTGGGACAGCCCTGGAGCTCGTTGTGACTCGGCCGGTGTTAGCCTGGAGAAGACATCTACCTGCTTCTCCCCCAGGCGTTTCGACGCCGGCTCCTTGTGCCTCATCCAATCCTGGAGATCCTGGGATAGACCCCTTCTCTCCACGGCTGAGGTGGGCTCAGTGGTATGTATGGAAAAGGCTTGCTGCTGAGCAGGCTGCTTCTGATTTTCGGTGAGGCGCTTCGGGGCCTGCACATACCCCTGAGCTGTCTTCCTTGCCTTCCACTGGACATTCCTGGCGGCGGTTCGCTTCGTGCCCCCAGCTCCATCCACTCCTTCAAAGTGAAGGTGCCTGGGTGTCGTTGCGATCCTGCCTACCAGGTCCTCTGGAGTGAACTTCTGGTTGAGCATGGACGAGAAGAAGGCAGCGGTCTGTGCAATCTGGGCAGGGGTGAGGTTCAAGCTAGGCCTCTAATGACCAACTTGCCCAGCTGCAACCGTAGTTTCTCCATTGGGCGCTCCTTGAAAGCTAGCTCGCCCTACTCCTGGGATTGTAGCAGCGGGTGTCGTCCCAGGTGGAGGCATGCCATACAGGGGGATCACCGGTGGTACCGTCGGACCCGCCCCAGAGTTGGCTTCGACAATTTCAGGCATGTTGTTTGATTGTGGTTGATTTTTGTGGGTAACTTGTGAGCACAACCGAATTCTTCCCCACAGACGGCGCCAAATTGTTCCGGTATGGAAACAATTAACCCGAGTCGGATCAAATTGTTCCGGTATGGAAACAATTAACCCGAGTCGGATCCGGGTATTAGTATTCGATATTGTTGCTTTGGTGGTGACCGTCAAATACCTCAGATCTCTCCTTCTTCTCACTCCGGTGATCGGACCTTCTCGGCGGAGTTGGCCTGCACCCTGCACAAGGAATGCACAGGGCCTCGGAGGTGTCCGAGGGAACCCTCTCCGATGCCTAAGTCAGTCCGTGAAACGCCTTAATGAACCTTGTTCGTGAGGAGTAAGGTGGCGGTTTTAGAGTGAGAATATAGAGAGAGAAAGTCGAAACCTTTTTACGTGGGAAGTGGTAGAGTATTTATACCTTTCCATAAGAGAGGGAAAGGAGAGAGTGAGAGAGGAGGTGTGAGTGGATGAGGGGGTGACACGTGGGTCTACCTCGTCCACTCATTCCTTCTGGTCGGAGGGGTTCTGGTTCCTCCCCCTGGCCCGGCCAGGGACCAGCGCGCCTTGTCTGGCAGGCGGGGAGGGCTTGCCTTGGAGCTGTGAGCAGCTGAGGCCTCTTGGAGACTTCAACTAGGCTTTGTTCTGATGGCCTGCCAAGCAGGCCGCTTCTTATTCTTGGGTCGGGCTCCCCCAGGGTCTGAATTAATGGGCGACCCGTGGCAGGCTACCGACCCCCATCAATTATAATCAAAGTTTATAAAATAAATAAAAAGTTAGCATCAAAAATATTATTTTTTACTTAAAAGGGTAAAAAATTTGGCGTTTGAAACTATTTTTCACCCGTATTCTAACCATAACCCGTATTGTGACCCATATAACCCGACTCATGTTTGGACTGACCTGTATTTTGACCTGACATGTATAAAGTTATTTAATTAAATACTGTAGTTTAAAAAAGTTTTAGATTACATGTCACTCAAAAAAACTTCAATCATCTTCATTTTGTTTTTAATTATTTTATCAATTATTCTATTGAAGTGTTTTATTCATTAAATTTTTGAATTAGTTAAAATAGTGTAATCAAATTTGTAGTGTCAGATAGTTAAAATAGTTAAGATAGTTATAATGATAATTGTTTTTTCTAATACTTAAATTCAGAAGTCATATTTATTATCTAATACTAAAATAAATGGAAGTATTATCTATTATATTCACTTTTAATCTGGATAATGTTTAAATTCTTAGTGTTTTAAAAAAGTTGGATTCCCTCAAAAAAAGCTTTCTTTAATTATATATATTGATTGATTGATTGATTATTTCACATTTATCAAGTTATACCCTAAATTGCTTTCATTTGAATCAATCTTTAAGCTTAATAATTGTCTGATCGTCACTCTTATTGAGTCAGGTTTAAATCGGGTTGAGTTGAGTTCGGGTTCGGTTCGCTTGTCATCTAGTTATATCAGTTAACGGATCACAAGCGAGTTGGGTTGGGTCGATTTCGAATCCTTAAATTTTTGGGTTCTAACAGGTCGAGTGTCGGGTAGGTCAGATCGATTTGGTGGATTGGGTCAACTTTTGCCTACTCTACTCATTAAGTAGTTTTTCAGCTCATAATTTTATTCTAAGTTGGATTTCGACTACTTATCAGCTTTTTAGCTTTACATGTTATAAACTACTTCATTAATTACTCTAGGGGCGTTATATTTCATATACGAAGTTTACTACATTGTAAACGCTCTCATTCATTGGATCCCTACCATTTAATTAAAATAACTCTCATATATATTCAACTTATGATAGAAATCCAACGAATGGAGGGAGTACACGCTATTTCCGTCTTCACAAAATTAAGGAAGAGCTTATTGAGACCACTCTTCAGTACCACTTTATGTCTTATTCGTAGATATTTTATTATTAGATGTACATCTAAAATGACAACTTTGTTTTGAACCTTATTTTATAACAAGCGTACCAACTTTATATTCGGATGCTATTTTATGTTAATGATATATATTTTTTATCAGGTTTGGTACCACTTTTATCTCCAATTATAATTGATCTCTTAATAAGTGTAATGAGAGACCATCTCTCAGTAGACCTACTCGTCTTTCTCATTTTCCGCTTTCCCCATCACATTTGAGAGAATAAGTAAAACCCAAAGAAAAAAATTAGACCACCTCCATTAAAGTAAAATTGAAATACTTCCTTAATAAACAAAATAACATAAAATGATTGTTAGTGTACAAAATACTCCCTCCGATTCTTTTATTTCTTCCCACTTACCATTTTAGGCAAATTCTTTTTTTTCTTCCCATTTCTCATTATTTCCTACTTTAGTTACCTTTTTCAATGTGTTTTTACCAAATTGCCCTTATGAACTTTATGAAACCACCAAAATAACCACTTATTTTCCTACTTTAGTACACTTCACTTCACTTATTTTATTTCCATTATTTTATTAGTGTCTTAAAAATTGTGAAAAAGTAGTAGGAAGAAATAAAAGAATCGGAGGGAGTATAAAGTATTGTACAATAAATATTAAGATCAATGATTTCAAAATGTACAAATATTAAGAAAAATGCTACAATCAAATTAAATAAAATATACTCGTAGTAAAATATAATAATGTGAGAAAGAAAGAACTAATTTTTTTTTTTAAAAAGAGAAAAAAAACGAAGAATTCCCAGGACCCCAGCTCCCAACAGCCAATCCCTAGGACCCTAACCCTACCCTGTTGGATAAACACCTCGGCCGCCTCTCCCAACACCAGTTGGTCACACTGCTCACCGCAGTTTTCATTCTACTATGGAGAAATAGAACAGAGATACTACTTCATAAAAATTCTAATTTGATAAAAAAGTAATTGTTGCTAAATTTTAAACGAGAATAAGGAAAGAGAGAGGAAGTGATTTTATTCTGGAAAAAAAAGATGGAACATGAAGGAGAAGGTAGAGGAAGGTGAACGAGGAGTGTTAAGGGTATAATTGGAAAAAAAAACAATGAAAAATGGAACATAAACATCAAAGAATACGGTTTTCCGTTAGATTTTTTTCCAGAAATATCATTAGGGGTAGATTATGGACTTATGGTATAATTAGGATCGATAGATATAAGATTTTAAAGAAAAAATATTTGAGTTATAAAATTTTAAAGGGTTTTTCTACGTTGTACCCTTCTATTTTTCTGTTTTCTACCATGTACTCCTCCTATTTTCAAAAACCCCACTAATACCCCGTAGTTGATTAACAGCTATGACATAAACAGCTTTGACGACCTTGGTTTGTATTCCCTCCATTTTCCCCTAACTTTTTATCTATTTCATTAATTTTTCCCTTTTTCCTCATTTTATACACCAACTTCTTATTCTTTTTTACCTAATTGATTTTCCTCCGCTTTCACCCAACTTATTCTTTAGCTTAAAATAATGATATTTTATTGATTTCTAGCGAAATTATTTTAATCACATTAACAAACAAAGCATTAATGTTGCAGTTAAAATAAAGAGTGAAAGAATTATGATAAAATGAAGAAAAAAAATCCGAAATTATGCATGCAAAATTAGAATTAGGGAAAACATAGGAGACGGAGATGGAAATTAATTAGGGTTTTTGAGTAGAATAATTATAATTAGGTCACGTTTAATGAAATTAATCAACTACAGGGGTATAAGTGAGCATTTAGAAAACAGAAGGGGTATATGGTAGAAAACGGAAAAACAGAAGGGTACAACGTAGAAAAACCCAATTTTAAAATGAGTGTTATTTGTGGCATAAAATATTAATTAATCTCATCTAAGTTAATCTAACGACTTATCTTAGTAAGCTCACTCACATCATTCTCCTTGCATAGCTTCTCAGCCTTCTGTAAGAGCCAGTATGCCATGTCAGTATCGCGCCTATCCAGTGACGAAAGCGCGTCGTGTGTGAACAAAAGTGCTGCATGGAGAAATGAACAAAAACAGTTTGTTTAGTTTCTGAATCCCATATTTACATGGTTGTTTAGTATTAAAAACAGTACACCCTTCGTATCTTAATGTTCTTTCCCTTTTATTAAAATAATCCTCACATATATTAGACAAAAGAGAAGAACATTAAGATACGAAGAGTATTAAAAAAGAGGTACCGGAAGTATCAAAGCCATGATAAACGAGGACGGGTCGTTTCGCATGGAGAATGACAAGTTGATACATAGAAGTTGTTGGGAGAGGTACAATGATGTTTTTGAGGCACCATGACAAAGCAAACATGCTCTCTTCACTTTCATCTATCGCAACCATGATCTTCCTCGCCTTTTCCGCTCCTCCGATGTCTGTCATTTTCTTTATCTTTGTTTTGTGTCCCTCGGAAATTATTAGCAAGATTAAAATGCCGTTAGTTATATAAAGAGTTTGGGGAAAGCGTACATGGATCTGTTGGCCGAGGAGAATCGAAGCTAGTGGTTTCTAATTCAACGATGAGAAACTTAACTTTTCAAACAAATAAAATTCGCACTTAAAAACGTTATTCAGAAGTCAGAACAAATGGGCCTTTTGATTTGTGGAAGTGTGACTTGCTTTTGAGTTTGTGGTGAGGGAATCAGACATTAAGTTAATAGTTTCTTCATCCTTTTATTATTTTGTACCCCACCCTACCTAATAAACACCGTTTTATTTTTAAGGCTGACCTGGGATGGAGTGGTGGATTGGTGACAAAAAAGGTTACATGACAAATTGGGAAAAAGGTGGTGGATTGGTAACAAATTGGTAAAAAAAAATTTCTTGCCAAAAAAAAAAATTACGCTTAAAAATCGTTGGGTTTAATTCAAGTAAAGTCGGGTCATATCGGGTTCGGGTCGTAACGAGTCCACATCTCTTTTGAGTCGGATTTGATCGCTATTGGGTTGGATCATTTCAAGTAGGGTTGTACCGGTTCAGGACTGGAGGTCTGAAACCGGAATCTTAAAAAAAATGGATCGGATTTAAAAAAATCTGAACCGGGACCGAAACAAAAAAATTTTGGTCCAAGACCTGACCGAAATTTGCACAATTATTTTTACAAATTCATGTCCCTTACACCGGTTAGATCGGAATTTATATCAAATAAATATAACTTCGGTCCAAACCGGTCAGGAAACTGGAATCGCTCCCAAATTGATGGACCGAAGACCCGACCTACCCGAACCCAACCCGTTAGAATCCGAAAATTTAGTCACCCAAAATTGATCTAACTCGACCCGCTTGTGACCTGAGATATGATATAGCCTGTTAATCATTGACCCGACCCGTCTCTGTTTGAACTAGGGATGGCAACGGGTCGGGTCTGGGTCGGGTCCACCCAGACCCGGACCTGGACCCGAAGTTTCAACCCTGGACCCAGACCCGACCCGGACCCGAACGGGTCCAAAATTGTCAGACCCATACCCGAACCGGCCGGGTCTGGACCGGGTCTGGGTCTACCCGCGGGTCCGCCTTATTTATTACGTTGTATTATTCATTGTTTCGATGGAAATTTCGTAGAAAAACACGAACTTCATTTTCGAAAAAAACTACGTAATGTCTTGAGTCGTCCTTACGCATAAGTTCTTAAAAAATTGTTTACAAACCACGCATAAAAATGATAAAAAAAAGTGTCTACAAGTCTCACAATACAACCGGAACGTTTCACAAAATATAACACAAAGGTCGTCTTAAAAACATTCGTCACAAAGTAATTCATTAAAAAACATATTAACTGATACATGAGTCACTGCTCGGTATGTTTAATGAATTAAAATTAATTTTTTTTTAAACGGGTCCACGGGTCTACGGGTCGGGTCCGGGTCCCAAAATTCAGACACGTACCCGTACCCGAATTTTTTGGGGAGGACCCAGACCCGACCCATGCCCATCGGGTCTGGAAAATTTAGACCTAGACCCGACCCATTCGGGTCTGACCCGCCGGGTCTGGGTCGGGTGTTAGACCCACTGCCATCCCTAGTTTGAACCCAAACTAATAAGATTGATGATCATAGAACTACGGAGTACTAATTTTTTAGATTGATCCAAATGAAAGCGATTTAGTATTTGATTTGATACGTTAGACTTAATGACAAGTAATTTGACAAAATAATACTCCGTAAACTTATTATGATAATATCGAAATAATATGATAAAGTAACTAGTCTCAATAATGACCCAATCCAAACCCGACTCGACCCCGAACTCGACTCGAAAGAGATGTTGACACGTCACGAACCAAATCAAATCCATTTGTGTCATGAGAATTTTTTTTACCAAATTGGCACCAACCCACCACTTTTTTTTACCCATTTGTCATATGAGTCTATTTTTTACCAATTTGTCACGTAAACTCTTTTTTATTTACCAATTTGGTTAATTGGCCGAGATATTGTAATATTACGGTATCACGATAGAGTTTAGGAAAGATTATCAATATTACAGTAAATTGTAATATACTAATATATCGTAATCAGAATAATATCGGTATTCAAGAATAATTATATTAGCTACCGATATTAGAATATTGCGATCATATCTTCGTAGTTCTATAAATAGGACGCCGTTGTAGTTGTTTGGAACAAGAATTCAATAATACAAAACCTTTATTTTAGCATGGTATCAGAGTCTCTCGATCCTCGAGACTCTAAAATTGCTTCCGCTTTCTTGCCGGTGAGCGAAAATTTATGCCGCTCACTAGAAGGATATGACATACGAGTAAGTATTTCTTTTGTTTCTCCAAAATTTTACGTTGTTTCGTCGAAAAAAAATCAAATAAAACCCTACATCCCCTTTGAATTTGTATTCCACGACATCGTCTTATCTTCGCGCAGATGTGAAGCTGATGGTTCCAGGCGTTTCTGAATTTGCTATGAGTTCAATTAGGGTTCTCAAGCAATTAAAACTGACGGACAATTTGCCGTTTTCGATTTGTCAAGTCCGAAAAACTTAACGTTCTTGATAATTTCTCCTCGACAAGTCCAAAAAACTTTACGTTCTCGTTCGAAAAAAAATCCGGAAGAATCTATATGCCACCGCGGAGAAGAAGGCGATGAAGACAAAGAAATCAAGATCGAAGATATCTGATTTTTTTAATTTATTTAATTTGTGCGAACTCATGGAAATTTTTATAAATTACCATGAGTTTGAGGGGGATGATAGAGGATACCGTAGTATTACGGTATCACGATAGAGTTTAGAAAAGATTATCAATATTACGGTATATTGTAATATACTAATATATCGTAATCAGAATAATATCGGTATTATAGAATAATTATATTAGCTACCGATATTAGAATATTGCGATCATATCTTCGCAGTTCTATAAATAGGACGCCGTTGTAGTTGTTTGAAACAAGAATTCAATAATACAAAACCTTTATTTTATCATGGTATCAGAGTCTCTCGATCCTCGAGACTCTAAAATTGCTTCCGCTTTCTTGCCGGTGAGCGAAAATTTATGGCGCTCACCAGCAGGATATGACATACGAGTATTTCTTTTGTTTCTCCAAAAAACACTTTTTACGTTGCTTCGTCGAAAAAAATCAAATAAAACCCTCCATCTCCTTTGAATTTGTATTCCACAACACCGTCTTATCTTCGCGCAGATGTGAAGCTGATGGTTCCAGGCGTTTCTGAATTTGCTATGAGTTCGATTAGGGTTCTCAAGCAATTAAGACTGACGGACAATTTACCGTTTTCGATTTGTCAAGTCCGAAAAACTTAACGTTCTTAATAATTTCTCCTCGACGAGTCCAAAAAACATTATGTTCTCGTTCGAAAAAAAAAAGGCGGAAGAATCTATATGCCACCGCGGAGAAGAAGGCAATGAAGACAAAGAAATCAAGATCGAAGATATCTAATTCTTTTTATTTATTTTGTGCAAACTCACGGAAATTTTTACAAATTACCATGAGTTTGAGGGGAGATGATAGAGGATACCTTAGTATTACGGTATCACGATAAAGTTTAGGAAAGATTATCAATATTACGGTATATTGTAATATACTAATATATCGTAATTAGAATAATATCGGTATTATAGAATAATTATATTAGCTACCGATATTAGAATATTGCGATCATATCTTCGTGGTTCTATAAATAGGACACCGGTGTAGTTGTTTGGAACAAGAATTCAATAATACAAAACCTTTATTTTAGCCCTCACATAATCCCTCGTGTTGTCCAAATGTCGGGTGACAAGCCCGACAAACCCGAGACTACGAATATCGATCCCTTATCACCATATTTTCTTGGAACTCAAGATGGTCCAGGAATAACTATCTCCCACGTTAAATTAGTGGGAAAAATTATGAAGATTGGAGTCGTTCGATGCGAACGTCTTTAAAAGCTAAAAGAAAATTCAGATTTTGTGACGGTAATGTCACAAAACCGACAGATACTTTGCTTCTCGATCAATGAGAAGTAGTAAACTATAAACTGACAGTTCGAGCTAATGCCATTGTCAGCCTTGCCTCTGTATCCGAAGACCGTTTAAGTGGTATGAATAATTATTGGTTAATTGACACAAGTGCCTTTAATCACGTGACAAGAATGCTCTCGTATTTATCCAACACGACGACAATTTGCCCTCGTCACGTGGATTTGCTTGACGTCAGCAGAAATTTGTTAATATTGTCGGGACAGTGCGTCTAAATAACTCAGTCACATTGACTAACGTTCTATTTGTTCCGGGATTAAATTGCAACTTAATTTCTGTTTCGCAGCTCATTGCCTCGCATAAAATTAATATTCAGTTTATGGACAACTTTTGTCATATACAGGACCTAGCTTCAAGGAGGATGATTGGAGTCGGGGACCTTAGGAATGGACTATATGTATTTCGTGAAGAACGGGATCAGCTTGATGTTCATCAAGTGCGTACTGGATCACTTGAATTATCGCACCATAGGCTCGGACATCCCGCAAATAAAGTCGTAAATCTTGTACCTTTGGCTAGTAATTTTTGTTCGAATAATGACTCTATTTGCGATATTTGTCATCTCGCAAAACAACATCGTCACAGCTTTAATTTGAATGAAAAAGGGCTGAAAATATTTTTGATTTGATCCATTGCGATCTATGGGGAACGTATCGGTTCCCTTTTTCTTGCGGTGCTAAGTATTTTCTAACTATTGTCGATGATTGCTCACGGTGTGTCTGGGTATATTTGCTTCTCGATAAAACTGAGGTAACGGAAATGTTCATGAATTTTTTAGCCATTGTCCGCACTCAATTTTCAAAACAGGTCAAAACAGTTCAAAGTGACATTGACACGGAGTTCAACTGTATGGCTGGGTATTTTTTTCAACACGGGATCTATTTTTGGACGTCATGTGTCGGAACCTCTCAACAAAATGGCCGGGTTGAACGTAAGCATCATCATATCCTTAATATTGCTCGTGCATTAATGTTTCAAGCTAATTTATCTAAGCTATTTTGAAGTGAATGTATTTGAGTGCGGTGTATTTAATTAATCGTACACCTCGGCTATTCTTGAAAATAAAACACTGAATGAGATTTTATTTGGGGTGCCACCTGTGGACATGACATAGGTCCACCCCGACGCGGCCACGCGCAGGTTTGGGGAGGCGAATGAATCTCCATATGAGATGGGTCGAATTGAAATTTAAATCGAAGTGGAGTCGCCACCGAACTTTATGGGAGTTCGGGCCCTTTAGAACACAGTCTATATCTTAGTGGGCCATGCACAAAGTATGGCCCATTTGGATCTCAGAGCTTATTGGGTTCGTCCCTTTGCATTTTGATACCGATACCGACATTATCGGATACCGTGTATTGAATGACTCTCGTGTGCCAATGGATTCGGATATCCAAAAACCATGGCTCTGAGTAAGGGGTGAGGGTACGTGTTGGGAAGTTCACAAAGAACACCCAACCCCGCCTGCACATTAGCGGCCTCTACTAAGATATCGTTTGATTTTAAAATACTCGCGTTAGTAATCCGGTTAGATGAAATGCAAACATTGTTTTGACTAAACATGTGAATTATGTTTGCTCTACGTCATTTAGTGCATCTTTGAATTATGTCGAAGTTGTATTTAGCATGCGAGGTCCGTTTTATTATAATAAAACAAACAACGAAATAAAATACAAAGACAAAAACAAACGAGTTAGTAACGACGATAACGGTTTGTAAATTGAATGAATGACATGAATATAATGCAATGCATGGTTTTGAAAAGATGAATCACGTGATGACCGAAGTCATTAAAAGCATTTTATCGGGACTTGAAAGATGATGAAAGACTCACGGTTTTGATGAACTAGGAGCCACTCGATCGAGTCACTGAGGGACTCAACCGAGTGGTCTTGAAAAAAAGCATTCTGCCCGATTTATGGGGTGCCACTCGATCGAGTGGGCTAGGCACTCCATCGAGTGCCCCCTGTACGAACTATGGTTCGTTTGGTTTTTGATTTCGAAATTGCCTTTTTGAAAAGATCGATAATTTTGCCAAGTCGTGTAAAAATATAGTATGATTTATACTGTACTTAAATTTTCGATATTCGTCATATTCGACACTTGATTATGGAATCAATATTGAATATTCGGAATGGTTCTTAGAAAAGATGATTGTGAATCGTTTGAAAATCGAACTAAAATAAATTCTCTCCGCGTTGAAATCGTCGTGTTTCACTTTCAGGATTATATGACGATTATCTTAGCATCAAAGAGATGAATCTAATTCTTGTAAATACGATATTCGACTATAGAGTTGATATCGTATTTTAAGAGTATTTGTTTTGTATAAAAATTAGATAGTTGTGATAATATCGGTATTAGAGACGCGAAAAAAAGAGAAAAAGTAAAAAAACGTGACAACGACTCGAAAAAAACGAGAGAGAGAAAGAGAAAGGAAGGAGAAGACGGGATTTGATTTTACACCCTCAACCTACATGCTTTGTCCTCTCGGAACGGGGCTCATCTAGCTGTGGCTTAGGCACGAGAGCGTCGAGATAATGCGGGTGAGTTATGGTGGTTTAGATGTGGGGGTGAGGTGACCGGAACTCGGACATAGGGACGGCGTATTCTCGGGCTGTATGTGCGTGAGATAGTATTGCTAATTCTCGATATGTGTTGCTTATGATGTGAATTGGATGTGTTTTTTGGGTGTTGCGAGGGGGTCTATTTATAGTAGAGGTCCCCGATTGTAGCTAGGAGAGGTGACTTTACTTGGGTGACAAGAAATGCCGCTTTGGATAGGAAAAGCACACAATCTGAGAGGAAACAGGATTCCGTCGTTGGGTGGAAGAGGAATCCTCTTCCGGCTGAAAGAGGAGTCACTCGACCGAGTGTGCCTAGTACTCGATCGAGTGCCCGGTTTTAGCCCGGTTTTGGGCGGTTTTGTGGGCCTACTCGACCGAGTGGACTGGTCCACTCGATCGAGTGGGTCTAGCTCGGGTAGAAGGCTCTTTAGAGATCGAATTCTATCTCTAACGGAATTGTTTAATCCTTTTTGTAGCTGATTTTTGTAGTTTTTGACTTCAAGTCGAATTTCCGACGTGATGCAGTAGACATTTATGCCTTGGGAACGTCTTTGACCGAGGTTTGACTCGGTCGCTAAAAGACGGTTTTGCCCTTGGTGTCGATTTTGACCCAAATTAGTCTTATTTGACTGAGAACGATCCACTGGGCCTGAATTTGAGGTTAGTCTTATGAAATTTGTACTCCCTAAAAAGCCAAAGCCAAGTGCTTATGATTTCGAGCCCATATTTGAGTATGTTAAAGCATGTTTGCGTCCGATCATCATCGGGTATTTTTTGGAAACTGCTATAGACACCTAACGGCCAAACGTGGGTGTTTAGAGAGCCCCCATTCTGACTTAGGCTTGGACAAGGCGAAAGTCAGAGTAACTACCAGGCCAATCGAGGATTAAGACCTGGTAGACTTCCGGTCGGGTCGTTTATAGTCCATTAGACTCGCGTGAAGAGCTCGCCAGCCATAGTTTAGAAACCATACCTGAGCTGATGATAATTCAGTGGGGATTTGGACTTGTTGCATAAGTCCTAGGTGCGTCTGTATGTAGGCCCATCCCACACTATTTTTGGAGAAAGACTGCTTTGGGCTTTCTGCTGGGGAGTGAGTTGCATGGCCCTGCTTGAGTCGTACCTGTATATAGTTATGTGAAGTTTTGCATGTAACATTTAGGTAAAAATGACTCGCACTGGGGAATAAAAAAAATTTTAAAAAAACTTTGGATTTCTTGAATTTTGAAAATTTGAGGACTTGGATTCTGAAAAGGAATAGGAATGCTCAGGATGGCTTATTCCTACACTAGCTGAAGAATTGAGATGGGGCCTGTATGCTAAACCTCCGGGGATTAGGAATCCTAAAGATAAGAGGACTACCCAGGTAATGATATAAATACCCTTCTTCTGCTTTTAGTTTTTCATAATTCTCAGTAATTCCCTTCCTTCTAAAGAGAACAATCCCCGAGAATCCTTATTCTTTTTAAGAAAAATCTAGTCATGGGAATCGACCGTTTGATCGGAATGCTGCAAGACTGGTCCCGATGCTTTAGAGACGCAGATAAAGTATTTATGAATCGGAATGGCGTTACTCAATTGTTTACGATCCGCCAGATGCAAGTGGACCGTCACTTCCTCGATGCTTGTTTGTCGTACTGGGACGACACTTATCATGTTTTCGCTCTTCCTCGAGGCGAGATTTGCCCTATCCTTGAGGAAATTGCTACCGTAGGAAGATGGAACCCCATACTTTGTCCTGCTATCCCGCTTTCAGTTCAGGATCCTAGGAGGAAGCTACGGGAATTTTTAGGACTTTCTCACATGGAGGTATCCCGTATGATGGAGGGGGATACTATTTCTTTGATCGATTTGGCTGAAAAGTTCATGAACCCACACGATGTCCGGGTCAGGCCGGTCCATAGCCGTAGTGTCTTCGCCTTTTGTATGCTTCATGTTTATGCTTTCGAAGGTCACATGGATTTGCTGTCGTGTATGGGCCATGTCCGACTTTTCACAGTGGTTGACCTGATGGAGATGGAGCACAGTCCGGCATGGCTAATTACAGGAGAAATCATCCAAGGCTTGGATAACCGCAAAAGAGATTCATCGATCCGTCTAACTGGGAGTACCCGTCTTTTACAGGTATATCGCTTCGGATTTCAAAATTTTCCCTTTTATATTTTTTCTTGATTTTTCCTGCTGCAGCGGGCACTCGATCAAGTCACCCTGACACTCGATCGAGTGCCTTCTCGAAAAACCTTCTGTACGGTTTCAGGAGTATCACTCGATGGAGTGACCTCTAAGCACTCGATCGAGTGCTCCCGGGCGGACATTAATTTTGGCTTGACAACTCATATTTTTTGTTTCCTTTTCAACTTTGGTTATTCGAGCGGCTATCGATCATAGATCCTCCCCTTGACCTAAGTCGTTATCGACCTAACCAGGTGATGACTAGGAGACGGACCATTGACTTTTCTCGCCATAATACCCAGAAATATTGGGACGAAGTGTTGTCTTTCCATAACGACCCGTTGATCCAGTGGACGGTCCCCTGGTGGCCCATTTATGTTCGAACTGCCTTGGAATCGAGGGATAGGGCGCGGTACCAGGTGATCCTATCCTTTAGGCAGACTATTCATCTTTATCCCGACCGCATACTTAGGCAGTACGGTCGGTCCCAGAGAATCCCGGAAATCGAGGCGGTTATGAGTGTATCTACCCAACTGACGGACGTGATGTGCGATACCTGGATGCAACGATGGTACACCCGGGCCACCTGGTCTACTCCTAAGTCTCTTCATTCGATTTGGGTATCAGATGCTTATGTGAAATGGGCGAAGGCGGATTCTGCCAAAGCCCGAGCTGCCCTAAAAGTTGACGAAGCTTTTGACCTGCTCCGACGAGAGCAGGCTAAAGACAACAAAGGTTTCTTTGATGAGAATGAGACTTTGGCTATGTCAGGTCAGAAAGGGACGACTAGAATTCAAGCTGAAGGGTCCAGTACTAAAAGTGCACGGGGGAAAGTGACCCCCAGACAAACTTGGAAAGGAGACTTGGCCCAAAACTAAGGATTCAGGACCGACTTGGCCCGCGAGACAGACTACCCGAGCACGTACGGGCTCGTCTTAGACCAGGGACAATGGTAGAAGACCTGTTGTCGAAGAAACGGGTTCGAGCAAAGGAGGTTCCCTTGGTGATCCGGGAACGCTCGCCCCTGCCCCGGCGACATCGGGCTCCCCGCGACCCGAAGAACAAAGGAAAGTGCAAAATGCCCTAAATTCTAGTTTCCTTAATTTTATTTTTTAAGTATTACTACTATTATTTTTGTTGTGTGTTTTTTTTATGTAATTTTTGAAATTCCCGAGTTTATCGGATTTTTTTTAATAAAAGACATATTAGTGAATACCGTTTCCGTCTTTTCGCTATTACAGTAGTTGTACCCTTTTGAGGGGTTGCCTACGTATCCACAATTAGCGGAATCAAACCAAACGTAGTTCAAACATAGATTTTTTGCAATTTTCGAAATACATCAAGACTATTAGTTCGAGATGTGCGACAGTAGGATAAGTAATCCTAGCTCATTGACTTGCTTATAATTTTGAAAATTTGTAAAAAAGACAAATTTTTATAAACTTTTGCAAATGACATTGAGATAAGGTTTAGGGGTAGTAACGCTTCAGCTGGTCAAAGTTGGTTGGGTTGACGAATTCATTCCCGTCCAAGTCTGTTAGCGTCACTGCTCCTCCTGATAGAACCTTCTTTACCAGATATGGCCCAGCCCAATTGGGTTTGAATTTTCCTCTTGGGTCAACCTGTAGTAATGCACGGACCGATTTTAGGACTAGATCCCCTTCTTTGATATTTCTGGGTCTCACCCTTTTGTTGAAAGCCCGTTGGATCCTCTTTTGATATATCTGAATATTGTTAAGGGCCCGGGACCGTCGTTCGTCTAAAAGAACTAGCGAGTCGTATCGGGCTTGGACCCAATCTGCTTCAGGCACTTGGCTCTCGAGTAAAATCCTAAGGGATGGTACTTCCAGTTCGACTGGTTGGACCGCTTCCATTCCGTATGTCAAGTAATAGGGAGTTGCTCCGGTTGCGGTGCGAATTGACGTTCGGTACCCCCAGAGGGCAAAAGGTATTTTGTCGGGCCACTCCCGGTAATTCTCAGCCATTTTTTTAAGTATGGCGACAATCGTTTTATTAGCCGCCTCTACCGCTCCATTTGTTTGGAGACGGTAAGGCGAAGATGTATGCCTTTGAATTTTATATTTCGCTAGCAAAGTAGCGGTTTCAGCTTGGAAATGGGTCCCGTGATCACTGATGAACTCGTGCGGGATCCCGTACCGACATATAATCTTGTTCTGGATAAACTTGGCAACATGCTTGGCATTCAAGATCCGGTATGACTCGACTTCGACCCACTTGCTGAAGTAGTCGATAGCCACCAAGATGAAACAGTGACCTCCCGTCCCGGAAGGGTTCACCTTTCCAATTATATCAATTCCCCATGTTGAGAATGGCCATGGTGATGTCATGGTATATAGTAGGGAAGACGGCATATGTTGTACATTGGTGAAAATCTGACAATTATGACAGTGTTTGACATATGACTGACAGTCAGTTTCCATGCTGTTCCAATAATACCCGAGCCTCATGATCTTTTGGGCTAGCATATGGGCATTCATATGCGGACCATTTTCACCATCGTGCACTTTGGACATAACCTTTTCAGCCTGTACTTTATCGATACGCATGAGAAGAGCCCCATGTGCCGTCTTTTTGTATAACTGTCCGTCGTCCGTACGAATGAATTGGGTTGCCAATCTTCGTAAGGCTTTCTTGGCCCGATTTTCAGTTCCCGGAGGATATTCTCCCGTTTTCAAATAGGTTAGAATAGCCTGATACCAAGGTTCCGGATCAGTTATTTCGATATCTTGAATGGCGTGAATGTATGCCGGCTTGGACTGTCTTTCGACGACGCAAATCGGCATGTTGGTCAGATGCTCCGGGATATTTAGTAAGGATGCTAATTTGGAAAGTGCATCCGCGAACTGGTTTTCTTCCCGGGGCAGATAAATGTATTCTACCTTTTGGAATTGTTTTTCGAGAACCCTTACTCGCGCCTGGTAGGCCACGAGTTTGGCGTTTCGAGTTTTCCATTTTTGGAGAGCTTGGTTGATGACTAGAGATGAGTCACCGTGGACCCGGAGGTTTGTTACTCCTAAATCAGCGGCAGCTTGCAACCCGTGAATACAAGCTTCATACTCGGCTGCGTTGTTAGTCACATCAAAGTCCAATTTAATGGATAACGGTTTATGCTCTCCTTTCGGTGAAATTAACATAATCCCGACTCTGAATCGTCGGAAGTTGGATGCCCCATCAAAATACAGATCCCATGTGTAACACCACTAATTTTTATAATAAAATAAATTAAATTAAAGTTATATTCGTATTTTTATTTTACGATTTAACTCGTAATTTTTAAAATTATTATAAAACGAATTTATCGTTTAATTGTTTCAAACTCCTAAAATTCTATTTGTCTTGAAAACTCTTTTTATATTTAAAACATATTTCTATTTCTGTTTTCATTTATTTTATACATTTAATTTAATTCTTGTCGGAATTCTATTTCGACGATTTAAATTCTGATTTCTTTTTATTTATTTATATTTTAGTTCGAATTTTCTGTTTTTCGGCCCGAAGCTCATTTATTTTAAGTTTCGTCAAAATATTCATTTCATTTTCTCAAGAAATCAATTTAATTCACTTTATCGAAAAATTTATTATTTATTTGGAAACACTATTTCATCGTCTACTTATTGATTTTTATAAACTTTATTTTCGTCTCGAATAATTAATTGTATCTCGAGAAATGTTTATTTACTCATTTTATTTAGCCGACCCAATTATTTTACTAATTCAATTTTAGTTCGACTCGTAGGTCAGTCAACTTGTTGTCTCGGAATTTTTGGTGAGTGGAATTCAACCCACTTATTATATCATTTACTCCCTTTCCTTTTGATTTCCATACGTTCATTTTTTCCCCACCACCTT
Organism: Agrostemma githago; assembly: GCA_958450325.1. Lineage (NCBI taxonomy): Eukaryota > Viridiplantae > Streptophyta > Magnoliopsida > Caryophyllales > Caryophyllaceae > Agrostemma > Agrostemma githago. The sequence goes on from OY288240.1 coordinate 54,305,438, forward strand.
TTTGATACCACCGCTTCATCATGCTCTCATACACTTCACCTTCCTCCACCTTATACCACAGTTTCGTTACTCGGCTGACCCTTCCTGGTATCGATCCTTTCCCCTTTTCCTTTCTTTTTCCTCCGTTATTGATCTGCATCCACCACCATCTCCATTCTTCTTCAGCGATTGTCTTCATCCCCTGTTTCCGTCCTCTGATGCTGCCGCTGCTGCCTGTATGTCTTCTTCCTCGTCCTCTCCTTCTTTTTCCTCCTTGTGCGTTTGATATTCCTTTCTGACTTCTTTCGGTTTGTCCTCCATCTTTCATTTTCATCGTTCTGCTGCTGTTTGCGTTGTCTGCTGCTCGTTTCAATATCGTTTCTCGTTCGTTTTCCTCTGTGCTTTCTCCTCCGTTTTCCTTCTTCCTCTTCTTATTTCTAATGTTGTGCGGCTTCTGCCTGTTTCTTCTTCTTCTTTTCTCTTTTCTCCTTTGTTGCTGCTGTTATGGTTCGTTTTTCTTGCTTCCGTTGTGGGTCGTTACTGCTGTGTTTACTACTCCGTACCTTGTCGATTCCATGGATGTCTTTGTTGTCCGCCCTTCGTCCTTCCATTTCGTGTCACACTTACTCTTAATCTTCCTGTTTTCTTCATTTGTTTTTGCTGCTGTTGCTACGCTAATGCTTTCCGGTTTTGGTTTTGTTACCTGTTGTTCTTCTTTTCTTCTTCCTCTTCGTTTTGTCTCGTTTTGTCTTGGCTACTGCGTTGTGCTGCGTGCTGCTGTTATTAATTTTTTTAAATCGTATGTCTTATTATATTTTACAGTTTTCGATATCGTTTCATAAATCGTTAGTAATTTAATTATTTACGATCGTTATAATATTTTGTTGGTTATCGTGACACTAGTAACTAAATAATAATGATTTCATATTTTCTTCAGATTCCGTTAAATTATAATTCTATCTCAAAATCATATTTTTATTATAATCGAGATTTGTATACTTGTTTATTTAATAAATTAATTTCGTTTTACGACGTATATTAATAAATGAGAAAGTAGTCGATTTGTTTTAAATACATTTTTAGTCGAGACTATTTTTCCTAATAATTTCACATTTATCTACGATTGATTATTTTTAGTAAAATCAGTATTACTTATTGATAAAATCTATTTACTAAAACTAATTTGAAAGCTTTATAAAATCTCGTTTAATTTATAAAATTCGTCGACTCAATTAATTTTTGGATATCGTTTTTCTTAAAACATCTGTTTTCTATAATTTATGGTTTTAATTCGATTTCCTAATTATTTATAAAACACTATATATTGACTTATTATATTTTATAAATATTTTGAGTAATGAATTTAGAGATATATTAAAGTTACGATAACAACGATAATAATAAAATGTTAATTTCGTTAGAAATGTTATTTTTATACATTTCATTTATTTTAATAACTTACGTATTTTCTATAAGACTTTCTATTTTAAGTAAGTTTCTATAATTAGTAAGTTTCTATTTATAGAAAGTTTCCTTTTTATATAAAATGTTTATTCTATTTTCTTCACATTATTTATATTGATTATATCTTTTGTATTTATCGATAATGAATGTTTTGGAGTTATGGATTAAGGACAGGTGTGAGGTTTAGAGTAATATATTCTGGGGTTTACGTTTTTGCCATCAGCTATAAGGCTGGTGTGTCTTTATGGGGCACACTGGTTGTTGAACCGAGCATATATGGTGTTCGGGAGTGTGTGTACATTTTGACCTTAAACTCGTGGCTCGCAGTGTAAGACGCCGTCAGGTTGAACTGAGTATTTATGCTGCTCGGGAGGGGTGTGCATATTATCTTAAACTAGAGCCACGCATTTATAAGTCGCCGTCCTATTATGGTTGAGTAGCCTAGTTAGAGATCGAGGTTTGATTTGTTTGAACTAAGTTCTCGAAGCTAGTTTTAGTATTCTCCTAGTGAAAGTCTAGTCTTCATCACTAATCCTATCCATAACGCCATTTTGATTATTTTATCATTATCGATACATTTTGGTTTGCAGGTTGACAAATATTTGAAGTTTTCTTCTGAAAACTTGTTCTGATTTTATTATTCCAATACTTTAATTTTTCTCCGAAAGCTTATTTTTATTATATCGTTTTAATGTTTTTCCATTTTAATTATTTTGATATAATAATACTATTATTTTTCCATATGATATAATATGGCTGAGAGAACGTCCGAGTTACTCCCCACTGACGTGGCTGTTATGTTTATAACATGACAGGTATTTGCTGCTGGGTTTTGGGTGTGAGCTAGCGAGTAGCGTGGATCCTACTCTTTCTTCATTCTTGTAATTTTTGGATTTGTATAACCCCTTTGGAGATTTTCCTTTTGGCCCTTTTGTAAAAAGAGGCCTTTGTATTGACTTACCATTTCTTTTAATAAGATATAGTTTGTCAGTGTGTTACAATCCCAACTCTACAGTGTTTCCGCCACTGTATTGCGTTAGAATTTCTAGGGGATTACATCATGTCTCGGTGTCAGTATGGAATATGTATTCATCTGGGAAGGTTCAGGTATCGGTGTGTCCCTCTTCAGATACGGGGCTGTCGGCGAGAAATTCGGCTACAACCCGGCCTTTGATGGCTTTTAATGGTACGAATCTGAGGTCGAATTCTGCTAACATTAAAGTCCATCTGGACATCCTTCCGTTAAGGATGGGCTTTTCGAACAGGTACTTGATAGGATCCATTTTGGATAATACATGTACCTCGTGGCTGAGCATATAGTGTCGGAGCTTTTTAGTGGCCCAGACTAAGGCTAGGCACTTTTTCTCGAGCATTGTATACTTGCATTCGTATTCTAGTAACTTTTTACTGATGTAGTAAATAGCCCGTTCTTCTGAATCGACTGTCTGGGCCAGCATAGCCCCCATGGCTGTCTCGGTCGTTGTTAGGTATAACGACAAAGGCAAACCGGGTTGAGGTGGCATTAATACCGGCGGTGCAGACAGAATCTCCTTGATTTTATCGAAAGTCGTCTGACATTTATCGTCCCACAATGTTCGTTCTCCTATCTTCAGTTTCTTGAAAATGGGTTCACATACCATGGTTAACTTTGAAATAAACCGGCTAATGTATTGGACTTTTCCGAGAAACTCCCTTATTTCTTTTTCGGTTTTGGGTGGCTGCATCTCGCTAATGGCCTTGAATTTAGCTGGGTCAACCTCGATGCCGCGTTGGCTAACGATGTGGCCCAACAATTTGCCTGATGTTACCCCGAAACTGCATTTTTGAGGGTTTAACCTCATGTTGTATTTGCGTAGTCGGGTAATGAATTTTCTTAGGGCCGCAATGTGCCCGCTTCGGTCTTTGGACTTGACGATCATGTCGTCCACATAAACCTCCACTTCCTTATGCATCATTTCATGTAGTAAGGTTGTGGCGGTTCGTTGGTAAGTGGCCCCGGCATTGATGAGACCAAACGACATAACGGTGTAGCAGTAAGTACCCCAAGGTGTAATAAAGTTGGTCCTACTAATGTCTTCTTCCGCCATTTTGATTTGATTGTACCCGGCATACCCGTCCATAAATGATAGAAGGGCATGGTCGGCCGTGTTGTCCACTACTATATCGATGTGTGGCAACGGAAAATCGTCTTTTGGGCTGGCCTTATTGAGGTCCCGAAAGTCCACACATACCCGCACCTTACCGCTCTTTTAGGTACCGGCACGATGTTTGCAACCCAGTCTGGATATTCAGACACTTGTATGAAGCCCGCTTTGAATTGCTTCTCGACTTTTTCTTTGACTTTGAGGGACCATTCGGGCCTCATTCTTCGGAGCTTTTGTTTCACTGGTTTACATCCATCTTTGATGGGTATACGGTGTTCAGCTATTTCCCGATCTATCCCCTGCATGTCCTTGTAGGACCATGCGAAGACATCCTTGAATTCTTGGAGGAGGTCCGTGAACTGTTTTCTCTCCTCAGGATCTAAAGATAAGCCCAACTTCAGGATCTGGGGCTCTAAAGGGGTTCCTACATTGATGGCCTCGATTTCTTCAATTACCGAATCTCGGGATTCCCTTTGCTCGAGCTGCTCGATTAGATGTGGAGGTAGAGGTACCTGTTCGTCGGGTTTCTCAATGTCATTGCATATAAAATTTTTGAAAGTATTTTGAAAATAAGACAAGTCGTAAGCGGAACGGTTTTCGTTATTATTAATAGTAAATTTGGAAAACAGCTCGAAGAGAGCGGTCATCTGATCGTTGGTCAGAGACGGGATAGGGAGTGCTCTCGGGACAGGCCCCGAGACTCCAGTGGGAGTGACTAAAGAAAGAGGGGTTACAGACTCGACTCTAGCACCGGACCCTCTAGACTCGGACTCTGACTCTGACTCCGACTCAGACTCGGTATCCGGCATGTCTCCCTCGCCGGTGGTCAGCTTGTAGACTCGTCCCTGGCTGTCGGTCCATTTGATGGTCTTCCTCCAGGCCCTTTTCCCGGTGTTTGCACCAACTTCGGAGATTAGCTTAGTTGGGTCGAACCTGTTGCTGCGAAGGATCAGGTTGACCAAATCTTCTTTAGGAGCAGGGATGGCCTTGTCTTCCCCGAACAGGAGCCCCAGCACGGGCTCGGTGTTGTTACCCTTCTTTGATTCAGTCTGGACAAGGGCGAATATGTCATCTGGGATAAAATTGCATTCCCGAGCCAATTTGGCCTCGGGATATGTGATGGTGGGTCGGTATAGCCCCACTTGAATAGCCCCAAAAACTGGTGTAACAAAGTAATCAGTTAGTTTTGGGCTATAAGGGCCCAAGTAGGTACCCTTGATAATGTTGGTGGCCTTCTGAATACTGACCCAGACCACGTTTCCCGGGGTTATTGCATACCCCAAACCGAATCGTGATTCGCCGTCGTTTAGGACCTCGATGATTTTCCCGGCTGGAAGATATGGCCTTGAGGTAGCCCCCGGTAAATAGCCCAAGTTTTGTAGCATCGTATCGATGCTAGTAGTGAAGTAGGGCCTGAAGAGATATTCTTCTTCAATCATTCCCACGAAATCAAATCCTCGTGGGTCGGCCCGACCCATAGCGTTATAGCTTGCCACGGTAATGGGGGTTGCCTCCAGTGTGATGACACCGTCTTGAAGAGGCATCTTGACTTTTCTATGGAGGGTAGAGGACACGACCTTGACCGCACGGATCCAAGGCCTCCCGAGAAGCGGGTTAAAGGAGGAGGTGACATCAATCACCAGAAACTCCAGTTCTTTCTCGATGGGGCCCGTTATAATTGTCAACTTAATGGCCCCAGCAACCGGTTTTGGGCTTCCATCAAAAGCCTGGATAGTCTGTGCGGTTGGAAGATAGTTGGCCTCGGTGATGCCGAGGGCTTTGGCGGTCCTTAAAGGCAAGACATTCACAGCGGATCCATCATCGATTAGGGTCATTGAGAGGTATTTCCCTCGGTAAATGACCGTGATGTATAGGGCCAAGTTATGGGCGGCCCCGAACTGTGGAAGGTCAGACTCGGAGAAGGTGATAAGTGGGCCTTCTTCTTTGGACTTGCCCTTGAGATAGGGCATAATAGTGGCTACCATTTCAGTAGGGGTAACCTGTGAGTCGACCTCGATTTGATCGAGAGCCTTTGTCAGTGCTTCCCGATGTTCTTGCGAGCTAACCAGAAGTTGCCATATGGTTAGATCGGTTCGAACCCTCTTCAATTGCTTGACCAGGGCCGTGTCGTTGCTTGGTTCCTCAAGGGTAGATTCCGTCCTGGCAGGTTCAGTGACGGTTGTGGGGGTAGGATGCCCGGTGGGGGCGAGGTGGTTGGGGGCTAAGGCTTTAGACTTAGCTTTTCGAACCTCTTCAATGGTGATGGGGACAGCTTCCCCTTTGGCTAGGTAGACATCTTCTTCATCATCGAACCATATCCCGTTAATTTGTGAGAGAAAAGGGAAAATGAGGTGAGAACAGTCGATTACCTCCCAAGTAAAAATGGTGTGTGAACTGAACGGGTTTTCTTTATTGCTCGGTTTGTCCCCGGGCAATGGTATTTTCCCTCTTTCGATCAGATCTTGGATCAAATGCTTCAATTTCCAACACCTTTCAGTGTCGTGCCCATTACCTCGGTGACACTGGCAGTAGGCTTGGACAATGTAGCTTTTGGATCGCTTCTCTACCGGGACCTCTGGAGTTGGGCCTATCGGCTGGATCAGGCCCTTTGAAGATAGCATTTGTAAGGCGCATGTATAGGTGGTCCTTATATCAGTGAATACCCGATTTGGAGTATTCTTTTTGGACGAGGTATCTAGTAGATTAACCTCGTCGAAGATGCTGCGAGTTGCAGCTGCGGGTGTGGGCTTGCTGACGGATGAACTAGCCGCTCGATATCCCTTGGCAGAGGCTTTAGTAAGGCTATCTAACCTCAAGTCATCCTCGATTCTTGTCCCCATTTCAGTTAGATTGGCAAAGTTGGGTATGACGGCGTACCGGAGATGGACCCGGTAGGAAGGGAGGAGGTTCTTAACAAAGGCCTCCACTAGTACTTTTTCGTTGGGCTTATCGACCAACTTCACGCTCTCGGCCCTCCACCTTTGAAGGTATTTGGTGAAACCTTCTTTGGGCTCTTGGGCCATAACTTCCAGAGTACGCATCGTAGTCTGGATCTCGGTATTATCAGCGTAATTCCGAGCAAATTCTGTTGCCACATCAGCCCAAGTCTTGTACTTTTCAGAATCGAGCCTGTAGTACCAGGATTTCGGGTGCTTCTCAAGGGAGGAAGCGAACAAATGGTTGAACATGGTGGACTTCACCCTTTTGACAGCCATGAACTCTTTGAAAGCCCGAATGTGATGGACCGGGTCTTCAGTACCCTCAAACATCGGTATGCCTGTAAGGTTGAGGTTGGTGGGTAGCTCGTCATTCAAAGGTGAGTAGGAGCGAGCATTTTCAGTATGGATTGAGTTGTTGGTCGACAAATGGACCTGCTCTTCAAGCTTGCGAACGGCGCTAACCAGTTCGGCTATGGGCCCAGTGGGTTCAGATCCAGCATCGGGAGTGCCTTTCTCCACGACACTCAAACGGGTGACAAGGGTTGTTTTGTTGGTCCTGATAGCCATCAATTGGGCTTGAAGCTTGGCTAGTGAGGCCGTCAATTGGTCCAAAGTCTCTTGCATTTTCTGGCGTCTGGTTAACGGTGGCCTGTGTGTAAGAATACCGCGTAATCAGAAAATGGTCCAAATCCTGGAATAAAAAGTACATCCCGAGCAAAGGAAAGACTGAAAAGGAAATGACTCGGAAAAGACACCTAGACGGGTGACTTTGTGAAAGGTGGGCCTCCCTTAGGATCCGGCTATGTGGGCCGGGTCCTGTTCGAAGGAAGGTTCACGTGAGACATTCCCCAGACTTTGGCCTCGATTGTGTAAACGGGCCCTTCCTTGTAGGAGTATGTCCTACGTAGGTGGGCCTTGGCTTAGTCAAATAAGGCGGACTGGGATATGGGGGAAACCCACGATGTAAGATCGACGGAGTTTCGACGCTAGAGACTTTCAACGACTTACAACACGACCCTACACTGCTAAATACGGGAAGTCCTAAGAAGAGGAAAGTTTTGAAAAGGAATTTTGGAGAAAATCCCGAAAAGGTGGAGGACGTCCCGATTTTTCCGAAAAAAAAAACAATGCTATCGGGCCACGATTTCGAAGGTTTGAAAATATTTTTGAATTTTGAAATGGGCAGCATACCGGCTAAAAATAGGCTATTTCGAGTAAAATCGTAAGTCCTAAATTCGGTAGCTTCCCGGGTTTTGAAATTGGATACTTTTGAAAAAGATGCAATTTTTGAAAGTGACGGTTTATGAAAACCACATAGAAACTAAGTAGCATATAGTCACACAAGCATTATAATGACGCCATGTATGCTCTATACTAAGTCTCGGTCGGTCTATAAAGGGGCTATACCAGTGCACATAGCCTATCCGTGAATCGGGACAGACTTCCTAAGTCGAGTTGAGCTTAGAACATGCCGCGAAACCCATACGAATCAACTATGAACACCTTTGACATATCCATATTGGAGTAAATCATGGTATAGTGGGACGTCGGTCATCAGTACCGGCCCGGGTAAAAATAGGGTTATGCATGAACCGTAAAACTAAAACGCGTATTGTGCTAGTCAAACGATTTCTATTCGAGTCTCACCCTAAGGATGCCGATGTTTAAGTCACGCATCAGTTACTCCCCAACGGAGTCGCCAAATTGTGGACATGACATAGGTCCACCCCGACGCGGCCACGCGCGGGTTTGGGGAGGCGAATGAATCTCCATATGAGATGGGTCGAATTGAAATTTAAATCAAAGTGGAGTCGCCAACGAACTTTGTGGGCGTTCGGGCCCTTTCGAACCCACTCTATATCTTAGTGGGTCATGCACAAAGTATGGCCCATTCGGATCTCAGAGTTTATTGGGTTCGTCCCTTTGCATTTTGATACCGATACCGACATTATCGGATACTGTGTATTGAATGACTCTCGTGTGCCAATGGATTCGGATATCCGGAAACCATGGTTCTGAGTAAGGGGTGAGGGTACGTTTTGGGAAGTTCACAAAGAACACCCAACCCCGCCCGCACATTAGCGGCCTCTACTAAGATATCGTTTGATTTTAAAATACGAGCGTTAGTAATCCGGTTAGATGAAATTCAAACAATGTTTTGACTAAACATGTGAATTATGTTTGATCTACGTCATTTAATGCATCTTTAAATTATGTCGAAGTTGTATTTAGCATGCGAGGTCCGTTTTAGTATAATAAAACAAACAACGAAATAAAATACAAAGACAAAAACAAAAGAGTTAGTAAGGACGATAACGGTTTGTAAATTGTATGAATGACATGAATATAATGCAATGCATGGTTTTGAAAAGATGAATCACGTGATGGTCTTGACACGTGATGACCGAAGTCATTAAAAACATTTTATCGGGACTCGAAAGATGATGAAAGACTCACGGTTTTGATGAACTAGGAGCCACTCGATCGAGTCACTGAGGGACTCGACCGAGTGGTCTTGAAAAAAAGCATTCTGCTCGATTTATGGGTTGCCACTCAATCGAGTGGGCTAGGCACTCGATCGAGTGCCCCCTATACGAACTATGGTTCGTTTGGTTTTTGATTTCGAAATTGCCTTTTTGAAAAGATCGATAATTTTGCCAAGTCGTGTAAAAATATAGTATGATTTATACTCGACTTAAATTTTCGATATTCGTCATATTCGACACTTGATTATGGAATCAATATCGAATATTCGGAATGGTTCTTAGAAAAGATGATTATGAATCGTTTGAAAATCGAACTAAAATAAATTCTCTCCGCGTTGAAATCGTCGTGTTTCACTTTTAGGATTATATGACGATTATCTTAGCATCAATGAGATGAATCTAATTTTTGTAAATACGATATTCGACTATAGAGTCGATATCGTATTTTAAGAGTACTTGTTTTGTATGAAAATTAGATAGTTGTGATAATATCGGTATTAGAGACGCGAAAAAAAGAGAAAAAGGAAAAAAAACGTGACAACGACCCGAAAAAACGAGAGAGAGAAAGAGAAAGGAAGGAGAAGACGGGATTTGATTTTACACCCTCAACCTACATGCTTTGTACTCTCGGAACGGGGCTCGTCTAGCTGTGGCTTAGGTACGGGAGCGTCGAGATAATGCGGGTGAGTTATGGTGGTTTAGGTGTGAGGGTGAGGTGGCCGGAACTCGGACGTAGGGACGGCGTATTCTCGGGTTGTATGTGTGTGAGATAGTATTGCTAATTCTCGATGTGTGTTGCTTATGATGTGAATTGTATGTGTTTTTTGTGTGTTGCGAGGGGGTCTATTTATAGTAGAGGTCCCCGATTGTAGCTAGGAGAGGTGGCTTTACTTGGGTGACAAGAAATGCCGCTTTGGATAGGAAAAGCACCCAATCTGAGAGGAAACAGGATTCCTTCGTTGGGAGGAAAAGGAATCCTCTTCCGACTGAAAGAGGAGTCACTCGATCGAGTGTGCCTAGTAGTCGATTGAGTGCCCGGTTTTAGCCCGGTTTTGGGCGGTTTTGTAGGCCTACTCGACCGAGTGGGCTGGTCCATTCGATCGAGTGGGTCTAGCTCGGGTAGAAGGCTCTTTAGAGATCGAATTCTATCTCTAACTGAATTGTTTAATCCTTTTTGTAGCTGATTTTTGTAGTTTTTGACTTCAAGTCGAATTTCCGACGTGACGCAGCAGAAATTTATGCCTCGGGAACGTCTTTGACCGAGGTTTGACTCGGTCGCTAAAATACGGTTTTTTCTTTGGTGTCGGTTTTGACACAAATTAGTCTTATTTGACTGGGAACGACCCACTGGGCCTGAATTTGAGGTTAGTTTTGTGAAATTTGTACTCCGTAAAAAGCCCAAGCCAAATGCTTATGATTTCGAGCCCATATTCGAGTATATCAAAGCGTGTTTGCGTCCGATCATCATCGGGTGTTTTTTGGAAACTGCTATAGACATCTAACGGCCAAATGTGGGTGTCTACACCACCAATATACTCCAATTTACGAGTATTTTGGTTGCCTTTGTTTTGTGCATAACCAAAATACTCACAGGGATAAATTTACTACCAGGAGTTGTAAATGCATTTTTTTCGGTTATGTTCATAATAAAAAGGGATGGAATGTATATGACCTAACCACTAAAACATTTCTCGTGTCGAGAGATGTTATTTTTTTATGAAGACTCTTTCCTGTATCCACCTGAGCCTAACGACAATATTGTCATCCCCGAGCCGAACACCACACATTTTGACCTGCCTTCTCATGATGAAATGGATGAAAATGGTCCTGAGATTACCATACATGACCCATCTGAACAAGGTTACTTAGCTGAGGAGGAGGCTCCCGCGGATGTTATTCTTCAACCGGATAATAGGGAATCAGACGAGCATATGACATCTCAGTTGATTAGCATACAGATGTCGCGACCGATCAACAACTTTGTCGAGGACATCGCACACGAATTCCTTCGACACGACTCCGTGACTTTGTTGTTTGTACGGTTTATAGTCCATCCCCGGTCAGCTCCACACCGACTCTGTCTTTATCTTCCTCAGGTACGGTCTACCACTTAGCTGATTATATTAACTGTGATAATTTTTCTGATCGTCATCGAATTTTTCTTGCGGCCATTACGGCGAGTATTGAACCCACCTAATTGGTTGAAGCCGTGAAGCATGAAAATTGGAGAAAGGCTATGCAGGACGAGATTACCGCGCTCGAGGACAATAACACATGGGAATTGACAACTCTTCCACCAAATAAAAAGGCTCTCGGATGTCGTTGGGTATAAATAATTAAATATCTTTTCGATGGTAGCATTGAGCGGTATAAGGCTCGATTGGTTGCATTCGGGAATAACCAGGTTGAAGGCTGAGATTATGAGGAAACATTTGCACCAGTATGACCACAATACGTACATTTTTAGCCGTCGCAACTATTAAAAAATAGGAATTGCATCAGATGGATGTTCACAATGCTTTCCTACACAGAGATTTATCTGAAGAGGTCTATATAAAGTTACCTCCGGGTTTTGAGAAAGGCAAAGATGGGAAAGTATGCAGGTTGCGCAAGGCTCTCTACGGTCTGAAACAGGCACTGCGCTGCTGGTTTGCTAAATTAGCTAGTACCCTGCGAGACTATAGTTTTATTCAATCCCACTCGAATTATTCACTCTTTAGTTACGCTAGTGATAACGTGTGCTTATATGTTTTAGTATACGTTGACGATCTTGCTATTGCAGAAAATAACTCTCTGGCCGTGACAGCTTTCAAAGACTACTTGGATCGTTGTTTTCGAATTAAAGATCTCGGCCCTGTGAAATATTTCTTGGGTATCGAAATTGTCCGTAGTACTGAAGGTTTATTCCTTAATCAGCGCAAATATGCACTCGATATTATTTCTGAAACAGGTTCCCTAGGTTCTCGCCCAGTAGACACTCCGGTGGAGGAAAACCACCGTCTTAGCTATGCTCAAGGCAAATTTCTTGATGACGTGGAATGCTATAGGCGACTTATTGGTCGATTGGTGTATTTTGCTGTCACTCGACCTGATTTATCATATGCCGTCCATATTTTGTCCCAATTTATGCAACAGCCACGTCAAGAACACGTGAATGCTGCATTAGAGGTGGTGAAATATCTGAAGGGATCCCCTGGACAAGGGATTTTATTGCGTACTGACAGCACGCTCAACATGACTGGAAAGTGTGATTCTGATTATGCTCATTGCTCTCTCACTCGTCGGTCTGTAAGTGGCTGGTTTGTTTCATTTGGAAATTCACCAATATCGTGAAAAACAAAAAAATAACTACAACGACGCCTTATTTATAGAACTACGAAGATATGATCGCAATATTCTAATATCGGTAGCTAATATAATTATTCTATAATACCGATATTATTCTGATTACGATATATTAGTATATTACAATATACTGTAATATTGCTAATCTTTCCTAAACTCTATCGTGATACCATAATACTACGATATCCTCTATCACATGGAGGTAATAATTAAGGATAATGGAACTAAAATGAACTAGACAATGAAGAAGAGTGGAAGAGTCTTTTGGTCCGGTATAAATACTCAAGAGGGCGATTGAATTGAGTGTAGGTTTTTTTTAATCAATCAATATATATTAATAAAGCGGGAACTTTTCGAGCGATATGATTGATCCAAATTTTTAATATATTTTTTAAGTTAAATAAATAATATAAAAATATGTATATGAAAAAAAATCCTACTCCACCTAAGACTCGGTTTTTTTAAATTTAAATAAAGAATATAGGAATTTGTATAGGAAAAACAAACAATTCTACTCCATTTAAGACTAAAAAAATTATCACTATATAGACTAAAAAAATTATCACTATATAAACCAGCGACGATCACCTCATAAGGCAAAAAAATTTAGATAGCGACAACGTGAAACGCTTAGTCAATTCTATTTGATAGTTGTTTTAATATTTATTCACCCTCAAAAAATATAAAATTAAAATTTTGAATTTTTTAATAATTATTATTAATATATATTTTAATTTAAATAAGGAATATATAGAAATTTGTCAAAACTAAGTAAAATATCGTATATCGAAAAATTATAATGAGGTGATTAAATTATGAGTAGGTCTCCTGAGAGACGGTCTCTCATTAACTTTATTGAGAGACTAAGTACAAATGGAAATAACAGTGGTACCAATCTTAATAGAAGTAGGTACGATTAACATAAAAGAGTATACAAATATAAAGAGGGTACAGTTCTTATAAAAAACATGTACAAAACAAAGTTGTCATTTAAAGGTACGAATAAGACATAGAGTGGTACTGAAGAGTGGTCTCTCAATAAGTTATTGAGAGACTGTCTCTCCCAAGAATTTGTGTTATCTTGGAAGAGACGGTCTCTCACTAACTTATTGAGAGACCACTCTTCAGTACCACTCTATGTCATATTCGTACCCTTAAATGATAACTTTGTTTTGTACCTGTTTTTATAAGAAGCGTACCCTCTTTATATTTGTATACTCTTTTATGTTAATCGTACCTACTTCTATTAGGTTTGGTACCTCCATTTGTACTTAGTCTTTCAGTAAAGTTAATGAGAGACCGTCTTTCGGAAGACCTACTTATATATCACAAATAAGAGACATCATTCATTTTTAGATATCAACCAAAAAAATGTAATCTTATAAAAGCTTTAAAAGCTACTTATAAATGTAAGTAAAATTATTCACATCGAGAAATTATAATACGGCGATGAAAATTCTACTACATAAATAAAAGTAATCATTCATCTTTAGATATTATCGAGAAATCTTTTAAGTCCTAAAAAGCATTCTTAGGACAATAAAATCAAGTAAAATTATCTCACATCAAAAAATTATAAGTTGATTGAATTTTACCCCGTATTACTCATATATAATATAGAATAATCATTTGTATATCTCAACCTAAAATCTTTTGAGTCCTTATCTCAACGTGAAATCTTTTGTGAGTCCTAAAAGAACTTTTAAGAATATAAAATTAAGTAGAATTATCCCACGTCGCAAAATTATGATGAGATGATGAAATTGTACATCATCAATAAGAGAAAATTTTCGTTTTTGGATGTCAAAAATCTTTTGAGTCATATAATAGCTTTAAAAGCTATAAATTGAAGTACTAACAATTATTCCACATCAAAAAATTACAATATTGTGAGAAAATTCTATTATATAAATAAAAGTAATCATTCGTCTTTAGGTATCAACAGAAATCTCTTAAGTCTTATAATAGCTCTTAAGACTATAAATTGAAGTAAAAATTATCCCACATCAAAAAATTAAAATAAGTTTTATAAAAAGCTCCTAATAAATCATATATATCCCACATCGAATTTTATTTGTGATATCAACAATATCGAAAAATTATGATGAGCCGATGAAATTTTATACTACATCATAAATAAGAGAAATCATTCGTTTTAGATATTAACGAAAAATCTTTTAAGTCTTAATGTCTTATACAACTCTTAAGGCTATAAATTGAAGTAAAATTATCCCACATCGAGAAATTACAATCAGATGATCAAATTCTATTATATAAATAAAAGTAATCACAGTCAACCAGAAATCTTTTGACTTTTGAGTCATAAAAAGAGTTCACTTAAAATTATCCCACATCGAGTATTTTGAGTCTTATCATAGCTCTTAAGTATTATAAAAAGAATTCTTAAGATCATAAATTCAAGTAAAATTATCCCACATCGAGTAGAATTATCCCACATAGAAGTAAGTTTTTTTGTCGAATCAAAAAATTATAAGTTGATTGATATTTATTATATAATTAACAGTAATCATTTGTCTTTATATCTCAATCTGAAATCTTTTGAGTCCTAAAAGAGCTGTTAAGACTATAAACTTAGTAGAAATATCCACATCAAAAAATTATGATGAGGCGATGAAATTCTACATCAGGAATAAGAGAAATGATTCGTTTTTAGATATTAATAAAAAATATTTTGAGTACTATAGTACGGAGTAGCTCTTAAGACTATAAATTAAAGTAAAAGTTATCTCACATCGAAAAATTACAATAAGGTGATGAATTTCTATTATATAGATAAAAATAATCATCGTCTTAAGATATCAACCATAAATCTTTTGAGCCCTAAAAAGAGTTCTTAAAACTATAAATTTTAGTAGAATTATCACGCGTCAAAAAATTATGATGAGTTGATAAAATTTTATACTGCATAAATAAGAAAAATCTTTAGATTTAGATATTAATGAAAAATATTTTGAATCTTATAACAACTCTTAAGGCCATAAATTGAAGTAAAATAATCTCACATCGAGAAATTATAATAAGATGATGAAATTTTATTATATAAATAAAAGTAATAATGGATCCGTCAACCAGAAATCTTTTGAGTCATAAAAAGTGTTCAACTAAAAAAGAGTTAAAGTAAAAAAAAAATATTTATTTACTATTAGACATACTCTTACCTTCGACTTACTTTCCACTGTTGCGTATTCTCACCAATTTAAGCAATCCTCTAACTTAATTGGTGTCATTATATTCACTAAAAATCGGCCCAACTAGTATATATATTAATAAAGCAAAAAATTTTCGAGCGATTTGATTGGTCCAAGTTTTTTTTAATATAATTTTTAAGTTAAATAAAGAATATAAAAATTTGTATATGAAAAAAAAATCCTACTACTAGGGCTGTGCAACCGGGCCGACCCGGTCCGACCCGGACCGGACCCGGTTGGACCCGGATCCGGAATCGTCAATTTTTTTGACCCTGGACCCGGACCGGAAACCAAAATATTGACCCTGGTCCGGCCCGGAAAAATACCGGGTCCGACCCGGACCGGACCGGTTGGCCCGGAATTTTCAATTTTTTTTGGAATTCTGGTCCAAAATTCCGGACCGGTTGGACCGGTTGGCCCGGTTTGGACCGGTTGGACCGGAATTTTTAAGAAATAAGCATAATTCCGGGTTTTCCGGTCCAAACCGGTCCGGACCGGAAAAAACCGGGTCAGGACCGGACCGGACCGGAACCCGGAATCGCCCAAAATGATGGCCCGGAGACCGGACCGGAATTTTTTATTCCGGATCCGGTCCACTAGATTCCGGTCCGGTCCGGTCCATTTTTCCGGTCCGACCCGGATTTTGCACACCCCTACCTACTACACCTAAGATTCAATTCTTTATAAAAAAACTTAAATAAAGAATATAGAAATTTATATAGGAAAAAAACAATCCCACTTCATTTAAGACCAAAAAATTATCACTATATAAACCGACGATTATCACCTCATAAGGCAACAAAAATTGGACAACGACAACGTGAAACTCTTAGTTAATTTTGTTTGATAATTTTTTTAATATGCATTTATTCACACTAAAAAATATAAAATTAGAATTTTTAATTTTTAAAATAATTATTATCAATAATTGTTATAGTTTTAATATATTTTTTAATTTAAATAAAGAATATGTAAAAATTTGTGTAGGGAAAAAAATAATCCTACAAAAGTATTACGATAAGGTGATGAAATTCTATATAAATAAGAGCAATAGTTCGTTCTTAGATATCAATCAACAATCTTTTGAATCTAAAAAAAATTAAGATTATAAACTTAAGTAAAATTATCCACGTCGAAAATTTACGATGAGGTGATGAAATTCTATATAAAAAAAAGTTCTTATCGAAAAATTATAATAGGGTGATGATATTCTATATTACTCCTGTGATTATAAATAAGAGATATCATTCGTTCTTATATATAAACAAACAATCTTTTGAGCAAGATGATAAACTTAAGTAAAAAATATCACACATCAAAAAACTGTGATGAGGTGATGAAATTCTTTATTATAAATAAGAACAATCATTCGTTTTGATATCAACAAAATTGTTTGGGTGTTAAAAAAATCAGCGATGATTATAAACTTAATTAAAAATTATCACATCGAAAAATTATGATGCGGTGATGAAATTGTATATTGTAAATAAGAACAATCATTCATTCTTAGATATTGATCAACAATTTTTTGAGTCTTAAAAAATCTCCTAAGATTATAAACTTAAGTATATTGATCCACATCGATAAATTATGATAAAGTGATTGAAATTCTTTATTAATAAGAACAATCATTCGTTCTTAGTTATCAACCAACAATTTTTTGAGTCTTAAAAAAAATCCTAAAATTATAAACTTAAAAAAATTACGATACTTTGTATATATATTTGATGTTTTTTTGAGTGGTATGATTGGTTCGTTTCATCAAAACTCGATTAAGAAATATATCATAAATAACATAGAAAATCAAGTAGAGAATCTTTTAATTATTATAATATATATTTCATCCATTATATTAATGTGATGTTTTACCATTTAAATTAAAAACTTTTAAGTTTAATTTAACAAAAAAGTTATCGTAACAAAAATATACAAATGAAATAGTTAGATTTTTGGGTACAAAATTCTTTCATTAGATTATAAATTTCATACATTATTTACTTGAAAAAGTGATGAATATATTATTACATGAAAATTATAATGAAGTGATAGAATTCTATTATATAAATAAAAGTAATCTCTTAGATATCAACCCAAGTATTTTAAAATTTAAAAATTATTCTAAAAATATAAACTTAACCCAGGATCTGTTTGCTCCAGGAAGACGGCTTGGAGAAAACAAAGCCTCAACCCAGGATCTAGTTGAGTAGGAGGAATTGGAACCGCAAAACACACTGGAAAAAGAACTCCCTGACGCTTCCAATGATTATCGCATCTTGGAACATTAGGGGTTCAAATGAGTCATTCAAATTAGAGGAAATAAAAGGCGTAATAAAGACTAGAAATTTTGACATAGTAGGGCTGCTGGAAACACACATTAAGCAACAAAAGGCCTCTAAAATTATAAAGTATCAGTTTTCTAATTTCAAAATTAGCTGTAACTACGACTAGTTTCATTATAATGGTCGCATTTGGGTTGTTTGGAATCCAACTAAAATGGATGTCCAAATTTTGAAGGAGGACGCTCAATTAATTCATTGTCTTATTAAGCCTATCGACATCACCCAACCCTTCTGTTATACTTTTATTTATGCTTTCAATGGTGCGTCTCAACGCCTTCCTTTATGAGACGCTCTCCTCAACTTATCCACTTGCTCTCTTCCTTGGATTGTCATGGGCGACTTTAACGTTGTACGTTTGCTGGAGGAAAGGCTAGGACCAAACCCTTCTGATCAGAAGGATATGGACGACTTAAATAACTGTATTTTTTACTGCTGTTTGGCTGATCTCAACAGTAGTGGCCGCACTTACAGCTGGACTAATAAAAGAGACGGGTCTGCTCGTACCTAGTCAAACTTGGACTGTGCTTTGGTGAATGAGAAGTGGATCAATGCCTTTCCGGACTCTGTTGCTGATTTTCTTCTTCCTGGTGTGTCGGACCACTCGCCAATTGAGGTCACCATAAGGAAGCAGCAACACTCACGGCCTAGCAGCTTCAAATTCCTAAACTGCTGGACCCATCATCCCGAGTTCAGCAATGCTGTTTCACGGGCTTGGGTGAACACTGGTAAAAGAATCTACGGTTCTCCAATGTACTGTATTATGAAGAAACTCAAGAGGGTTAAGGGGGAGATGCGTAAGCAGCACCAGGGAAGTTTTCGGGACATGGTAAAGAGGATAGAATCTTGTAGGGGGGCATTAATGAGTTGTTAAGTTAAGTTAAATATGCACCCTACTGACCAGAAATTAATGGATGAGGAGAAGACCCTTCTCTCACAACTCACACTTCTCAAAAAGGCTGAGTTTAGTACCCTTTCCCAGCGGGCCAAAATCCAGAATATCAATCAATCTAATGCAAGTACCAAATACTTTTACAACAAGATCGCTGAAAGAAGACACCATAGTAACAGTAGGCAAATCAAAGATGCAGATGGAGTGATACATTCTGATCCCAAGGCAGTTACTAAGGCATTTATTGATTACTACAAGAGCTTACTAGGCACTAAACAGCAGGTTAAAGAATTGAACTCTGAGCTTATTGATAAGTGTGGTTTGTAGTGCTTATTTGCTGTGTTTGGTCCCGGTTTCTCTTGTGGAATCGCTCTTCGGAGCGGTTTTAGAGGCTACTTACGCTTCTTCTAGCTTGTGTTAGGTTCCTAGGACCATTATTGCAGATATGGAACGATTTCGACTCGTTTCAGACACATTTGGAGCCAACGAGGAGAAGCGACGATCACCAGGTGGCTTAGACTCGATCCCGAGCCATTGGGACTCATTCCCGAGCCCACGAGACCCATTCCCGAGCACCGAGGATCGATGAGAAGTCTAACAAGAGCAAGGAGGGACCTATGGGATCATATTTGAAGCCTACAAGACCTATCCCGGTCGAGAAGGACCCCATCTCGACCGGGATGAAGAGCAAAGAAGAACCCGGCTACTGGAGGTTGATCCCGGCCGGGATCACCACCTTCCCGGTCCGGACCAACTCTTCCCGGTCGGGACCACCACCTTCCCGGCCGGGAAGGGCCCAAATCGAAGCTGTTTCGCTTCCTTTCATTCCTCTACTCTTGTAACCCTATATATACCCCCCTTGTATTGTTAGACCATCTTATGTATCCCTAGACTACTTTTAGGTTAGATTAGTTTAGATTAGTGTAGATTAGCTTAATCCCTCTTTAATTAGTCCTTAATTTTAGTTTAATCTAGTTAGTTACTCTTGTAATATTGGGATTCTTGAAGATTCTACCAATCTTGACAACATTGGTGGATGTTTGGGTATTCTTTTCTGCAAGTGTTCATCTTTTCCATTCCTTTCTAGTTGGTATAATATTTCTTCTCCCTTTACTCTTAATCTTTCATAGTTAATCAAGTTTTCATCTTTGTTTATGTTTGTTGTTCATCTCTTTTGTTCTTCACAATGGATGTTGTTGTTCTTGTGCTTGTTTCTCTTGTTTGTGCTTGTTTTAGTTTAGATATGTGTGAGTAGTCATCTTCTAGGGTTAATAGGGGGATTGGGTGTTGATTAGGGATGATTAGGGTGAGATGGGTGGCACTAGATGTTGTTTTTGTTGTTTCCTTCTTACCTTGCACTCCACATGTTCGATGAAATGCTTGTGAGACTCGAGACGATCACTTCTTGTTTTTCTTGCCTCTCCTCTTGTATGTGGTTGTTTGGTTGTAGGTTTGGTTTCCTCATTAGTAGCGAGAGCGTGGTGAGGATGACCCCTAGGCCGTTTAAGTAGCGAGAGCCCGAGCGTAACCTAGGCTACGAAAGCATGCTAGTAACCCCTGTTTCCTTCTTTTGATCCCCTTGACATCCATAAACCCGACCTAGCCCTAGTTTCTTCTTATTGTTTTATTAGCTTCCATTAGTCTTTAGTTGCTTGTTTTGCTTTGTTAGTTTATGTTTTAGACTATAGTTTAGTCATTAGTCATCCTTAGCCATCACCCTAGTTTAGCTTCTCTCGAACCTAGTCTTAGACCGTAGCACACCTTAGTCCGACACCCCGTCCCTGTGGATCGACCCAACTTGCCCTAGCTACCTAGCTTAGGTTAGTTGGTTTATTTTGACCTGTGGGAACCACGACAAATTCCTACCGTCAAATTGGCGCCGTTGCCGGGGACGGCGTAGTTTAGACTTTTGTGTGCTTAGTTTTAGACTTTGTTCTTGATTTTTGTGTTCTCTCCTCTTTGTGTATCTCCGTTTTTTTCTTCTTGGGTTCTTATTTATCTCTTCCTAGTGCCTCAAAAGCACTAGGCTACTAATGTTTGCTCAAGTGCTTCTAGTGCATCCAATGTATCAAGGCAACGTTACGACAATGTGGCATCCAAGCTACCATCAATCATCATGGGACAATCATGGGGCTAATTACCAAGACCCACAACTTTACCAACCATACCAATCTCATCAACAATCTTATAAGCCCCCTCCATATGGTTACCATGAAAGTTGTCAAGGATCATTCCAACATCCTAACAACAACCAAATACCCTCACACAACCCACAACCAAAAATCCCCAACTTTGAGACTTGTCAAATGATGATTCAAATGCAAAGACTCAACAAGAGATGATGTATCAATTGCAAAAGAGTCAACATGAGATGATGATTCAAATGCAAAGGGATAAAGAGGAGTTCAAGGCCCAAATAGAGGTGCAAGATGCTCGAATCAATGCACTCATGGCTCGTTTCACGATGTTGGCCACTTGAGCTCCACAATTCGTTGAGGAAGGTTCATTTGGGCAAGAAGGTCGGTTGTCTCCTCAAGGAAATCAACCCGATTTTGAAGCCACGAATGAAGAAGAGAGGGTCAATCAAGAGATCATTGTTGAGTGTTGCTTGGATGGTGAAGATATGGGAAGAATGGAGGAAGTTGAAGCTTCAAGGGTCGACAATGAGGAGGGAATTGAACATGATTCTCAAGGTAACTCTTGGGGAACCAATGTATTGGCTATCAAATTGGATTTGTATGATTTTCTCCGTGATGAACCGGATTTTGACAATCCAAAGCCAAGTGAAGACAAGACTCCTCTAGGCCAACTTGACAAGGTTAGTGAAAAGGAAGGTAATACTTGGGAAGAAGAGATAGATGCCTTAGAACTTGCCTTGAATGGGAAATTGGAGGAGCCGATTAGGGAATTTGGAGATGCTATGCTAGACTAAACCGTCGAAGAAATTGAGGCCGCCATCAAAGGCCTTGAGTTTCTCATGGTGAGAATTCTAGTAAGAATGACGATGAGGTCCCCCCTAAAGCCTCCAATGAAGAAAACTTGATGCCTTCACCTCCTTTACCGCACTTGATTTCGAGTCCCTTGTCTTATGAAACGGTTGATGAAGAGGATCCTTGTCGGGTGGTGGAAAAGAGTGCTACTCTTGACCCCGTAGAAGAAGCAACACCCCAAGGGTGTGATCTCTCGAATCATAACGCCGAGCATGAATCTAGACCACTATACCTACCGAAGGGTCATAAGAGTCGTCGCAATGTTGGTTGGAAAGACCCAGAAGATCACGAGAACCCCGAGCATAATGAAGATGATCGCTTCTTGAGCATTAATGAAGATGTTGCTAGGGCATTTGACTTACTCCTCCGAGCTCTTGATGGCTATGGAGGTGTAGATGGTGAGAATATCTTATTGTAAATATCTTTTTCCTTTTCTTTTTAGCTTTTGTCTTTGTATATGATTGATTGGATAGTTTGGATTCTAGGATCTGTTAGTCTTTGTGGAATTCTTGTAATTTGGAATTTTCTTGAGCGATGCGAGGGAGGGATCTTTGATGTGTTTATTGAGCTTACTTGATAGATTTGAAGTGAAGATGAAGTATTAGAGAGGGGTATTGTGATAGAAGCTTCAAGGCTTGGTGGAGGAAGTCGGTTTTTGAGCTTGGTACAAGCTTTTGGGGACGGGATTCTAAATCCCGGTGTATTAGTTGACTTATGGGTGGAGCTTTCAAGAGGAATGAAGGACTAGAAGAGTCATCCCGACCGGGAAGGGTTTCATCCCGACTGGGATGAAGTGTGCACGAAATCTGGAGCTACTGACGGTGCTTCCCGACCGGGATGAGCTTGCTCCCGACCGGGATGAGTTGCAACACGAGCGGGAAGAGCTCCTGTAGCCCCCTTTGCCTTGGTTTCTTCATTTAAGCCCCATCCCACCACTTTTTACTCCCTCCCAACCTCCCTACTCAACCTTGCCTTTATCATCTCACCCTTACACTTCATATGTACACCTTTATCATCACATTGCACCGAGTTTAACCTCAAATCCCACCCTCATTACACCTATGCAAGCCCGATACTTGAGACTACATGAAGGAAGAGGAGGAATATCGATGATAAAGACAAGCAACGTGCCTAAATTGATCATTGAGACGATGGTGTTAGTTAGTTGCTAACCGTTTGGTAGGCGACTCTCATTTCTTTTTCGTCTTTTGTTGCTAGTCTTTATTTGTATGTCCCCCTTACCTTATATATATTTAGTGTCATGGTGGCCCTCGGGGCCTTGGTGGTTATTGCTCCTGATTCTCGATGATGTGATTACATCGAGCGTCATTTGAAAATTCCAAATTAACAAGTTCTTTCACTTTTTCCTTGTTTTTATTTTCTTTTGGTTGAATTTAATCGGATTTAGGCGGATTCCGGGCTAGGTGACTTGATTACACCAATCCCTCCCCTCCATTTCCTTTTATTTTCTTCTTTTATTTCTTCCCCCATCCATATCTTTTCTTGTTTCGGCCCTTGGTGACTTGATTACACCCCGGCCGGACACATTCTACCCTTTCTTCACTTTCATTTTTCTTTTTTAGCTTTATTTTCCCTTTTCTTTTCTTTTTAGTGTCTCCGCACACACTACCGATCGAGCATGAGGACATTGCTCGGTTTAAGTGTGGGGGAGCGATATCTTAGTCTAGTTTTGTTTTATTTTCGTAGTTTTTTTGAAAAAATCTTTAAAATCCCAAAAAAATTGAAAAATTTCATAAAAAACCTAAAATATTTTCTTTTGTGTCTTTTTCTTTTGTGTCTTTGTGTCGTATATTTGTGTGTTGTGTGTTTTGCCCTCTCCGATTTCCTTGTAGGTTGCTTGATCGTCGATAAGTTTCGGAAAGCTCAAGACATCCAGTAATATCCTTTCACTTCTTTCTCCTTTTTCCCCTTTTGTGGAGTTTGGAAGATGTGTTGTGATGGTGTGTGCTCGGGTGGAGCTCTTCAGAGTTCGTGGTTGATTGGTGGCTTGTTTGAATGTTTCAGGGTGGTGTTTGCTTGTTTGTTTGTTTTGTTTTGTTTTTTGTGTTTGTCTCTTTTCCTTTCGTTTTTGTTGTGTCTTATTTAGTGTGTCTAGTGTGTAATAAAAGGGTTTCGAAAACCCGGTTTTGAGGCTAGTGCGCAAGTGTTTACTTTCCCTTTCTATTGATGTGAATCGAGTCTTGGACTTTAGTCTAGTAGAATGATTTTAAATCAATGATTTCGTTGGTTTCTTACCTTGAGTCCACCTAGTCTACTTGGGATTTACTACGGGAATTGCATTTTGACCATTATGACCACCCACGGAGTGAAAAGGCCTTGGTTGCCGAGTCCCGTCCCTTAGGTGACCGTGTTCGAAATTGCTTTGATTAGTTTATGTTTCCCCCTTTTTGTGGGTTTGAAGGGAAGACGTCGTCCCGACTCACCCATTTCCCTACCTCCTACACATTTCCACAAATAAGTTGCAAATTGTCTAAGTTCTCACTTGGTTGCAAGAAATGCCTACAATACAAGATTTATCCAAAAGGGCAAGCCAAGAAAAGAAAGAAAAAGAAAAGAAAAGAAAGAAGGAAAAAGAAAGAAAGAAGAAAAAGAAAAGGCACAACAAATGAAAAACAAAATACAAAAGAAGAAAAAGAAGTGGCATAGCAACTTAAAAGCCAAATACAAAAGAAAAAAATGCCAAAGAAAATCATCTCACAAAAAAATTTCTCACCCCCTCAAAAATAAGCCTTTTTCCGACTATTATTGTGAAGGGCCTACCAAAGGACCGAGTCCCTAGGAAGGATGATAGCGGTAATGGTCGGCCTTCCCACATTTTGCAACCTTATCCACCTTTTTACTTGGACTAGTTGGGCGATTTTGGACATGGGACAATCCTCTTGGCTTATTGCTAAAGGGGGCGGGGCTTCAGTTACCTACAGTGCCGACTAACTCCGTGGTTCATACTTTTTCCATCCCGCCTATCGTCCCGTGGTACGTTATTAGAAGGTTAGAAGGAACCTAGGTAAGTTACCAACGTTTTTATTGCTTTGTCATCATACTATTAGGGTTTTGTCCATTTCGGTTTGTATTGCTAGCTTGGGAACGTTGTCACTTGCCTTGAGTCCTTAACCGGTGTCTCTTTCACCGCTTTGTTGAGGGAAGCGGTATTTCTTCTGTCTTGGATGCAACCGTTTGTTTGTTTGTTTGTGTGTTTTCGTGTTCAGTTGTATCCACAGTTTTGTCGCAAGACCTCACTTGCCTTGCGGAGAGCACTTGTCCTCTAAGTGTTCTCGCGTGAGTTGAAAGGGCGTAGGGTGCGCTAATACCCGCTCGGCTAGTATTTTAGTTTTTATTAGTTTAGTTGTTAGTTTGTGCTTACTCGAGGGCGAGTAAGGGTTAATTGTGGGGGACTTGATAAGTGTGGTTTGTAGTGATTATTTGCTGTGTTTGGTCCCGGTTTCTCTTGTGGAATCACTCTTCGGAGCGGTTTTAGAGGCTACTTACGCTTCTTCTAGGTTGTGTTAGGTTCCTAGGACCATTATTGGAGATATGGAACGATTCCGACTCATTTCAGACACATTTGGAGCCAACGAGGAGAAGCGACGATCACCCGGTGGCTTAGACTCGATCCCGAGCCCTTGGGACTCATTCCCGAGCCCTCGAGACCCATTCCCGAGCACCGAGGATCGATGAGAAGCCTAACAAGAGCAAGGAGGGACCTATGGGATCATATTTGAAGCCTACAAGACCCATCCCGGTCGGAAAGGACCCCATCTCGATCGGGATGAAGAGCAAAGAAGAACCCGGCTACTGGAGGTTGATCCCGGCCGGGATCACCACCTTCCCGGTCCAGACCAACTCTTCCCGGTCGGGACCACCACCTTCATGGCCGGGAAGGGCCCAAATCGGAGCTGTTTCGCTTCCTTTCATTCCTCTACTCTTGTAACCCTATATATATACCCCCCCCCCCTCTTGTATTGTTAGACCATCTTATGTAACCCTAGACTACTTTTAGGTTAGATTAGCTTAGATTAGTGTAGATTAGCTTATCCCTCTTTAATTAGTCCTTAATATTAGTTTAATCTAGTTAGTTAATCTTGTAATATTGTGATTCTTGAAGATTCTACCAATCTTGACAACATTGGTGGATGTTTGGGTATTCTTTTATGCAAGTGTTCATCTTTTCCATTCCTTTCTAGTTGGTATAATCTTTCTTCTCCCTTTACTCTTAATCATTCATAGTTAATCAAGTTTTCATCTTTGTATATGTTTGTTGTTCATCCCTTTTGTTCTTCACAATGGATGTTGTTGTTCTTGTGCTTGTTTCTCTTGTTTGTGCTTGTTTTAGTTTAGATATGTGTGAGTTGGGTGGCACTAGATGTTGATTAGGGTTAGTATGGGGATTGGGTGTTGATTAGGGATGATTAGGGTGAGATGGGTGGCACTAGATGTTGTTTTTGTTGTTTCCTTCTTACCTTGCACTCCACATGTTCGATGAAATGCTTTTGAGACTCGAGACGATCACTCCTTGTTTTCCTTGCCTCTCCTCTTGTATGTGGTTGTTTGGTTGTAGGTTTGGTTCCCTCATTAGTAGCGAGAGCGTGGTGAGGATGACCCCTAGGCCGTTTAAGTAGCGAGAGCCCGAGCGTAACCTAGGCTACGAAAGCATGCTAGTAACCCCCGTTTCTTTCTTTTGATCCCCTTGACATCCATGAACCCGACCTAGCCCTAGTTTCTTCTTATTGTTTTATTAGCTTCTATTAGTCTTTAGTTGCTTGTTTTGCCTTGTTAGTTTATGTTTTAGACTACAGTTTAGTCATTAGTCATCCTTAGCCATCACCCTAGTTTAGCGTCTCTCGAACCTAGTCTTAGACCGTAGCACACCTTAGTCCGACACCCCGTTCCTGTGGATCGACCAACTTGCCCTAGCTACCTAGCTTAGGTTAGTTGGTTTATTTTGACCGGTGGGATCCACGGCAAATCCCTACCGTCACTTATATCCTAGGGCCCTCTTCAATATCCCTCTGACCATGCCCAACTCATCATGCTCTTCACTAATGATGACATCAAGGAGGCTCTTTACGGAATTGATCCAAATAAAAGCCCCGGTTTAGATGGCTTCTCTTCAGGTTTCTTCCGTGCTTCACGGGACATTATTGGAGACGAAACCTACGCTGCAGTCAGGGAGTTTTTCAGTAAGAAAAAAGATGCTCAAGAGTGTCAACTCCACCCTTCTTTCTTTCGTTCCTAAGAAATCTACACCTGACTCAGTTCTTGATTTTCGGCCCATTGCTTACCGCTCTACTCTCTACAAGATTATTAGTAAGCTATTGGCTAGTCGGCTAAAGAATATTCTCCTGAAAATAATAGGCTTGGAACAATCCGCTTTTGTTGAAGGGAGGAGTATTTTTGATAACATAATGCTTTCGCAACTCCTTGTCAAGGGGTAACAACCGGGCCTACATCTCCCCCTGTTGCCTCATTAAAGTTGACATTCGGAAGGCTTTTGACTCACTAAACTGGGACTTCATTGAACAAATTTTGGCATGCCTCAACTTTCCGAGAGAGTTCATTGATTGGCTCATTCTTTGCATTAGCTCTCCATGGTTCTCGCTGAAGATTAACGGGAAATCCCATGGGGTTTTTTAAGGGTGAATGTGGTATTAGACAAGGTGACCCCCTCTCTCCTTATATTCTCATAATGTGTATAAGAATCTATTATATTAATGTGATTCTTAGTTAAAAACCTTTAGAGTTCAATTTATTAAAAACATTATCGTAAAATAAATTATAAAAATGAAATAATTAGATTCGTGGTATAACACATTATCGTAAAATAAATTATAGTATAAATTTCATATTATTTGTTTCACATTATGTGATGAATTTATTACATATAACAGTTTTAAAATTATCCCACATCGACAAATTATAATATGATGATGAAATTCTATATTATAAATAAAGAGTAATAATTCGTTCTTCGATATCTACCAAAAGTCTTTTGAATTTCAAAAAGAGTTCCTAAGACTCCCTACATCGAAAAATTATGATAAGATGATGAAATTTTATATTATAAAAAAGAGTAATTGTAGACACCCACATTTTTACTGCTTGTGTCTATAGTGGTCTCCAACAAAATACCCGATGATGATCGGACGCTAACATGGATTAATACACTCGAATACGGTCTCAGAATCCGTAGTATCTGTCGTGGGCACTTAGCGGAGTGTGAATCTCCCAAAAATGACCTCAAATCTAGACTTAGTGGGTTGTTTCCAATAAAATAAAGCTAATTTGAGCCAAAATCGTCACCGGGGGCAAAACCGTCTTTTGCGACCGAGCCAAAACCGGTGAAAGTCGAAAGCCCGAGAACGAAACAAACCTTGCACTGCGTCCAGGTACAAAGCGAGTTAAGTCAAAACAAACCAAATCAACCAACCAATCAAATCAAATCTTACCATAAACAAACCCGGATTCCTCTCACCCGCCTGAGGGCACTCGATCGAGTGCCATAGGGCGACTCGATCGAGTGCCATAGGGCGACTCGATCGAGTGCACCTCCAAAAAATGACCAGGCACCATTTTCAAGGCCACTCGATCGAGCGCACATAGGGCCACTCGATCGAGTGACCCCTAGCCGGGGGGTAAAATCTGTAAATACCCCCCCTGGCTCCTCATTTGGGATCTCTTTTTTCACTCTTGGAACCCTCATTTTACACCATCTTAGAGTTCCTCATACTCACACACATACAAGCCATTCCCGAGACCAAAACTCGTCAAAAACCGAGAGCATACTCTCCCTAATCACACCCTAACTCACCCTACATATCTCAAATCGCTCCCGTACCTTCGACGCTACTACACGACCCTATTCACAAGACTATTAACATGTAGGTTGAGGGTGTAAAAACCCCATTTTCTAATCTCTAACCTTTTCGATTTTCGTATACTAGCATTTTCATTATTGTATACTAACTATACTAACATCACTAATTCTTTAATTATCGTTACTAACTTTTACTTTTCGCGATCTAACATCCTATTATCATTTACTAACAATCTAACTTTATTTATCGTATTTTACATATTGTTCATATAAAATACCGTGTATACTATGATATAACAAAACTATTTTCAAAACCGACTCGAGCAAATATCCGATGACGCTAACTCGATTATCGTAAGCTTCAAAAGCCAAACTACGATATTGAAATGCAAAGGACCCAATATTTGTGATCGAGTCCCCGATCGAATATGATCGACAACAAAAAGCCGCCAAAAGTTTGTATAATCCTCCGATCAAGCAAGTCGTATTGGAGGTGGCGCCCTTCATGGTGCGCCGCCCTAGGCACTTAAAGGTTAGAGCGCCTTATGGCGTACACATAACCGTCGGATTATAACGCGATCACGGTTATTCGTTATCGAGCGCATTCGATCCCATTTTCAAAATATTACTCTAAATGTTTGATGCCGACTCTATAGGCGAACATCGTTCATCACGAGTTGTCAAATTCAAAGTCGATACGGAACCCAATGATGTCGATCCGATTGTCATACGATCCTCGAGACCCAATAAGTGACATTGCGAAACGGAGGGATTCATATTCGTAATGATATGGCGCGATCAAGGAATGCTTCTTCGCATATACATTTTTATATATATTGTCAATATCACTCTAAATGTCCGATGTTGACTCTATTGTCGAACATCGTTCATAATGAGTCAACGAAGATCGAATTAGTGTGAAACCCAATGACGTAAACACCATCATCGTATGGTCCATATGACCCGGACACAATGTCGTAGTACAAAGGGATCGATATTCATAACTAATTGTGAACATGGCAAACGTCCATCCCGAAGCGACCACGCGCAGGTTTGGGTAGGCGAATGAATCTCATGGTAAGATTGTTCTCGGGTCGAAATTTAAATCGAAATAGGAGTCGCCACCGAACTTTATGGGAGTTTGGGCCTGTTCGAACCCACTCTATGCTTAGGCGTATCGTGCACAAAGCACGGCCCGCTTTAGTACTAGAGCTTATGGTGTTTCGTCCCTTTGCATTGTGATATCGATGTCGAATTACCAAATATCGTATATCGAATAAATCTCGTTTGCCAACGCTTTCGGGCATCCGAAAATCAAAAGTTCGGAGTAAGGGGTGAGGGTATGTGTTGGGAAGCCCACGAAGGACACCCAACCCCGCCCGCTCTTAGCAGCCTCTACTAGGATATCGTTCGACTTTCATGTACGCGCGTTAGTAAGACGGTTAAATGATATGCAAACAACATTTTTAGCTACGCATGTGAAATACGTGTTAAGCTACATCATTTAATACATCTAAAATTATGTCGAATTTGCATTTAGCACGATGTTCATTTAGAAAGAGGTAAATGGTAAGCATCGAAAGTAAATAAACTCGAAAATGAATTAAAAGTTACACAGGCGGAAATACAACCCGGAATTACAATACTTGAACATGGCAATTATGGTAGACGGGTTAGAATATGATGCGATGCATGATTTTAAAAAGGGAAACACATTAATGAATTAACACGTGCTGACTTAAAGTCGTAAAAATGACTTGATGGGGGTTTACACCACTTTTGGGCTCTCGTTGGAGGCGTAATGAGGTCACTAGACCGAGTCATTGAGGGGACTCAATCGAGTGGCCTTAGTGAGAACACCCTGCCCGTTTTTGAGGGGGTCACTCGATCGAGTGCCCTTTGTAATGAGTGATGGCTTGTTTTAAAAAGAGCCTTTTCGTAATTTAATGATTCAAATCGAGAGATAATCGAGCGACATATAAATATTACATAATTTATACTCACTTGATCCTCAATGACTCAGTATGCGCGATGCTCGGTTACGGAACCAGTATCAAGCACTTTAGAGTGGAATATGTGAAATCAAAATTAATCAAACTAGAACGAATATCAATTCCCTCCGCGTCACGACATCGTTATCAATCCTTATGGACCGTGTGACGATCGATTCGGTGTCAACGGGTTTCGTGCTAATTCAATTGTCGATGAATCTTTAGGCGTGACGTTTGACTACGGAGTCAACGTCGTACTTTTAGAGTAATATTTTGAAAATGTTGTCGAGTATGCTTGATAACAAATTATCGCGATCGCATTATACCTTTCAGTGTCTAGGACGGCGCGACGCGAATGGCGCCACCTCCAGTACAACTTTTCGAAGGATTATAACGGATTTTGAACGGAATTCGTTATTGAACATATTCGACTTGAAAATTTGATTGTCATCACAAATGTTAGATCCTTTGGATTTCGATATCGTAATTCGGTTTTTTGAAACCTTCGATAATCAGTTTTGCATCCTCGGATATTTGCTCGAATCGATTCGAAAATATTTTTATTAATTTAATATACACGGTATTGTAGACACCCGCATTTCGACTGCCAGGTGTCTATGGCAGTTTCCAAAAAACACCCGATGATGATCGGACGCTAACGTGTTTCTACGCGCTCGGATACGGGCTCAAATCCATTAATCGTTGGCTAACACACTTACGGAGTACAAACCTCACCAAACAGACCTCAAATCCAGGCCCAGTGGATCATTCCGAGTCAAACAAGACTAATTTGGGTCGAAACCGACACCGGAAATAAAACCGACTTTTAGCGACCGGATTAAAATCCGGTCAAAGCCGTTTCCGAGTAGCTCACCCACGATCCACCTCCAAACGGGCCATCAAATCAAGTCCGTCAAGACACAAAACCCTAGACACCAAAGTGCCCTAGCTTTGCCTATATAAGCAACCCCATGCAACACAATTACACAACTTCTCACAACCCTAAAACCCCTAGTACATCTCTAGAACCCTAATCTACAATCACACAAAAAACCCTAGCATCCTACACACATACTACGTTTTTACCAACCCTAGAAAAAAACCCTAGGAAAACCGACCTTAGCAAACCCTAAACCTAGTTTTAGGAATTCAATCCGAGCCACCACAACTTAGCCTCCATATACCTCGAAGACTCCCGTGTTAAAGCCGCGTTTACGAGTCCGTGCCGAGACTGAAACATGTAGGTTGAGGGTGACAAACCCCTTTTTCTTTCCTTTTCTCTCTTTTCTCGTTTTTTTGCATTATTATTACTATTATTATTACATATTATTATTATGTATTATTATTAATTACTATTACGTACTACTACTATATATTATTATTAGTACTATATATTATTATTACTACTATATTTTATTATTACGTGTTATTATTATTATTATTAATATTACGTATTTTTATTATTATTATTATTACTACGTATTATTATTATTGTTATTATTATTATTATTATTTCGTATTATTATTATTAGTGTTACGGTTATTTTATCATTATTATTGCACTTTCATCATTCTTCCTCATTTTTTTTTGTTTTTTCATTATTTTAGTCATCGCATCATAATATCTATAATATCTTTAGTATTAAAATATTAAAATACTCATTGATTTGTGTCGAGTAAGAAGGATATCGGGATAAGAAAACACGAACATACAAGTGTACTGCACACAGCGTTGACGGTCGCTTATCCCGGTACCCCGATTATTTGATTATTGAGATGAGTCAACTTAAACAAGATTCCGTTATTACTTCTCGTTATCATCATCAATTTTGCATTCATCAATTTTCTAAAGTCAATTTTTAATAAGGGTCGAAACCCGTTGACACGGATCCGACATCACAATCCCTAGGGATTTATTTCGATGTCGGAAAAGTCGAGGTAATCAAGTTTTTTTTACTATTCAAGTAAAGCGTCGATTTTAGATTCGATACCAATTCCATAATTGGATATCGAATCTAACAATCAAGTCATATGAATTAATTAACGTGATTTATTCATATCACGATAATTAATTCAAAGCGACTAAAATTAATCCATCCTTTTTATTTTTCACTCTAAATATCCCATATCGATTCAATAATCGAATATGGGATATGATGAGTATTCAATTTTAGAATCGGGTATAAATTCAACAATATTTATATTCGGTTCAACAAAATTCGCGATTTATAAAAAAACCAAGTCGAACATAAATTGTGCAATATTTATGTCCGATTATCAAAAATCAAAAGCAATTTCAAAGTCAACAATTAAATAGAAAACGAACCAAGTTCGTACAGGTGCCACTCGACCGAGTGCCTTAGTCACTCGATCGAGTGACACCCTAAAATCGAGACAGAATGCTAAATATGACCACCACCCGATCGAGTCTCACAGTGACTCGGTCGAGTGGCCATGTACTCGACCGAGTTAGTCAATAACTCGACCGAGTACGGTCTTTGACGCAAAACAGAATCATTTTTTTTTTGGTTCCACTCGATCGAGTCCATCGACCACTCGATCGAGTGGCCTCATAACGACTCAAACACGAGTCGTACATTATTCTATTTTTCAAACTCGATAGTATTTTACGACTTAGGTCAACATGTGCATAATTAATCACGTGTATACTATCTTTACAAATCATGCATCCTCATATTTGCATCTTTTCAATTCAATTCAATATTTGCAAACCGTTATTATTCGTTATATCGCTATATCGTTACTAACGCGTTTTCTGTTTCTTTTGTCAATTTAATTATTATTCGTTTATTATACTAAATGAACCCGCATGCTAAAATACAACTTTGACGTTAATTTTAGTTGCATTAAATTGACTTAAAAACCCTTTCAATTACATTCGCATGTTTAGGGAAAATAAATCTTTGCATATTATTTTTCCCGTTTTACTAGCACGCGTATTAGAAAGTCATTCGAATTCTTAGTAGAAGCCGCTAATGTGCGGGCGGGGTTGGGTGTCCTTTGTGGGCTTCCCAACACGTACCCTCACCCCTTACTCAGAACCTCGGTTTCCGGATGCCCGAAACCGTTGGCGCACGAGAGTCATTCAATATACGATTAACCGCTCAAGTCGGCATCTATATCGATATGCAAAGGGACGAGCCCAATAAACTCTGACATCGGAAATGGGCCGTATTTTGTATACGGCCCACTACGACATAGAGTGGGCTCGAACGGTTCCGAATAACCATAAAATTCGGTGGCGACTCCACATAGACCTAAATTTCAATTCGATCCTTCTCATATGGAGATTCATTCGCCTACCCAAACCCGCGCGTGGCCGCGTCGGGGTGGACCTATGTCATGTCCACAATTTGGCGACTCCGCTGGGGATTAACTGATGCGTGACTTACCATCGGCATCCTCAGGGTGAGACTCGAATAGAAATCGTTTGACAAATACAATGCGCGTGTTAGTTTTACGGTTCATGCATAACCCATATTTTCCCGGGCCGGTACTGGTGACCGACGTCCCACTATACCATTGGTGTACTCCAACATGGATATGTCAAAAGGTGTCCATAGTCGATTCGAGTGGGTTTCGCGGCATGTTCTAAGCTCAATTCGACTTAGAGAGTCCGTCCCGATCAACGTCTAGACTATGTACACTGGTATAGACCCTCTCAGACCGACCGAGACTTAGTGTAGAGCATACATGGCGTCGTTATAATGCTTGTGTGACTACGTGCTACTTGGTTTCCGAGTCATTTTCAAAAATATCAACTTTTCAAAAATTACATCCTCCTTTTCAAGATATTCAATTTTCAAAACCCGGGACATACCGAATTTAGGACTTATGATTTTACTCAAAATAGCCTATTCTCTAGCCGGTATGCTGCCCAAATCAAAACTCGAACTTTCAAAACTCATGAACCAATGACTTTTCGTCCTCTTTTTCGGAAATTTGGGCCATTCACCGTGTCCACTCGGTCCTTTTTCAAAAATCATCAATTTTCAAAACCTTCCCTCTTCTAGAACTTCCCGTATTTAGCAGTGTCGGGTTGAGTCTTAAGTTGTCAAGGTCTTTAGCGTCGAAACTCCGTCGATCTTACATCACGAGTTTCTTCCCTATCCCAGTCCGCCTTATTAGACTAAGGCAAGGCCCACCTACGTAGGACATACTCTTACGAAGGAGGGCCCGTCAACACAATCGAGTCAAAAGTCTGGGGATGTCCCGCGTGAACCTTCCTTCGAACAGGACTAGGCCCACTTGCCGAATCCTAAGGAAAGCCCACACTTCACGAGTCACCCGTCTAGGTGTCTTTCTCGAGTCGTTTCCCTTTTTAGTCTCGTTTGGGATGTACTTTCTATTCCGGGATTTCTGGGCTAGTTTCTGATTACGTGGTGTTCTTACAGACAGGCCAGCCACAACCCGACATCAACGCAAGATGGAAGATTTGAAAAATGCCCTAACCAAGATCGAGACTCAACTGACCTCCATCCTCGCTAACCAAGCAACTTTGGACACCCGCCTAAGCACTGTGGAGAAGACGGTCCCAGTTGAAGGAGCTGATTCCGCTGGGCCCATAGCCGAATTGGTCAGTGTCGTTCGCAGGCTCGAGGAGCAAGTCCACTTGTCAACAAGCAACTCGATCCACTCCGAAAATGCTCGCATTTATTCACCTTTGAATGACGAGCTACCGGCCAACCTCAACTTGACGGGAATTCCTATGTTTGAGGGTACCGAAGACCCGGTCCATCACATCCGGGCCTTCAAAGACTTCATGGCGGTCAAAGGGGTAAAGTCCACCATGTTCAAGCACCTATTCCCTTCCTCCTTGGAGAAGCACCCTAGGGCCTGGTTCTACAGGCTCGACCCCAAGAAATACAAGACTTGGGATGATGTGGCGACCGAATTCGCTCGGAACTACGCCGATAACACTGAAATCCAGACTACGATGCGTACTCTGGAGGTAATGGCCCAAGAGCCCAAAGAAGGGTTCACAAAATACTTGCAAAGATGGAGGGCCGAGAGTGTGAAGCTGGTCGACAAGCCCGGCGAGAAGGCCCTAGTGGAAGCCTTCGTCAAAAATCTACTTCCATCCTACCGGGTCCATCTCCGGTATGCTATCATCCCGAACTTCGCTGTCCTTACTGAAATGGGCACAAGAATCGAGGATGACTTGAGGCTAGAGAGCCTGACTAAGGCCTCTACCAAAGGCTATCAAGGGGCAAGTTCATCTACGATCAAGCCCACACCTGCAGTTGCAGCTCGCAGCATCTTCGACGAGGTTAACCTGCTCGACACCTCATCTAAAAAGAATACACCAAATCGGGTATTCACAGATATAGGGACTACCTATACTTATGCCTTACAGAGGCTATCCTCAAAGGGCCTAATCCAACCGATAGGCCCAACTGCAGAACCTCCAGTGGAAAAGAGGCCCAAAACTTACAATGCCCAGGCCTATTGTCAGTATCACCGGGGTAACGGACATGATACTGAAAAATGTTGGAGGTTAAAACATCTAATCCAAGACCTTATCGGGAGCGGGAAAATCCCGTTGCCCGGAGACAAGCCGAGCAACAAAGAAAACCCGTTCAGCGCTCATGCTATCTTCACCGGTGAGGTAATTGACTTTTCCCACCTCATCTCTCCCTTTATCCCACAAATCAACGGGATATGGTTCGACGACGAGGATGATGTGTACTTAACCAAAGGGGAAGCCGTCCCCATCACCATCGAAGAGGTCCGACAGGCTAAGTCTAAGGCCCTAGCCGCCAATCATCTCGCCGCAGCTGGGCGTTCCATTCCTATATCCGTCACTGAACCCGCCAGGATGGAGCCTACCCTTGAAGAACCAAGCCCAGACACGGCTCTGGTCCAACAAATGAAAAGGGTCCGAGCCGATCTAACTATATGGCAACTATTGGTTAGCTCGCAAGCTCATCGGGAAGCACTGACTAAGGCTCTCGATGAAATCAACGTTGATTCAGAGGCTACCCCTGCTGAAATGGTAGCCACCATCATGCCCTACTGTGGACATGACGTAGGTCCACCCCGACGCGGCCACGCGCGGGTTTGGGTAGGCGAATGAATCTCGTGGTGAGATTGTTCTCGGGTTCGAAATTTAAGTCAAAATGGAGTCGCCACCGAATTTTGTGGTTATTCGGAACCATACGAGCCCACTCTATGTCGTCATGGGCTTTACACAAAGTAAGCCCACTTCGATTTCAGAGTTCATTGGGCTCGTCCCTTTGCATTGCAATACCGATTCCGTATAAACCGGCTTTCGTGTATAGAATGACTCTCGTACGCCAAGGGTTTCGGGCATCCGGAAACCAAAGGTTCTGAGTAAGGGGTGAGGGTACGTGTTGGGAAGCCCACTAAGGACACCCAACCCCGCCCGCACATGGCGGCCTCTACTAAGACATCGTTCGTGTTCGTGTGTGCGCGCTAGTAAAACGATTAAATGATATGCAAACAGCGTTTTCGGGCTAAGCATATTAATAGTATGTGAACTACGTCATTTAATGCATCTTATTTTGGTCAAAGTGATTTAGCATGCGAGGTTCGTTTATAAAGCGTAAAAGCAAGTAAATAAACAAAGCTCGAAAGTAAAATAAAAACGTAACGTACAAGTTACACGGGCGGAAATACAACCCGGAATTCACAATACAACATTACGTAGAAGTAATAAAAATAACGCGATACAAAGATATGGACGGACCCGTATGTAAGCTAGACCGCGAAAATTGTAGATGGACTAACCCCGATTAAATACACATTATATCGCGTACTAAACGAAGGACGAAAATACGAGACTGTGGCATATTGCTAGCCCGATCTCATATCCCGTAGTCTTGTCCCGACTTATCACGTCAAAAGTGGTCAAAGTCGTTCTACGTGTCGTGTTGTGCATGGTTTTGAAAATAGGTTAGTCACGTGATAGTCTTTACACGTGATGACTAATGTCGATAAAAAGGATGAGGCTTGAAAGGTGTGTCAAGGTCCTCGGTTATGGGGCTACACGACTCACTCGGTCGAGTCATGGCCTGACTCGGTCGAGTGCGTCTTAAAAGAAGCTTCTGCCCACGGTTTGGGGTGCTACTCGATCGAGTAGCAGGTGTACTCGGTCGAGTGGCACCTGTACGAGTTGTGACTCGTGATTTATGTGTCTTAAGTTTGAAGGTTGGCCAAATTAAATCAAAATATTGACGAATTTAGATTTAATTCGGTTTACCACGATAAACGTGAGTTTTAGAAGATGAGTTCACGTGATTGGCTTTACACGTGTCGACTAAGAGTCGTAAAAAAAATGACGAGACTTAAATGTTGCATCCAAGCTCTCGGTTTTCTGGGTTATAGGATCCACTCGGTCGAGTCATGGCCTGACTCGGTCGAGTGTACCCTTGGGAAGTAGTCTGCCCGGTTTTGTGGGTACTACTCGATCGAGTGTCCTATGCACTCGGTCGAGTAGTCCCTGTACGAGCGTTAGCTCGCTTCGTTTTTGGGGTTGAAAACGACGGTCGGTCGAGTTAGATACAAATATCGCTTGATTTGAATTTAACTCGACCTCCGGTGCTGTAATCGTGTATATGTACGATTATAATACCGTTGTCGGGATTTTATGAAACGTTTGTGTTAGAAAAAATGAATTAGTAACGAAATGCTTCCCTCTACGTCACGACATCGGAACTAACCCTTTCGGGTCATGTGATGTCGGTTTTCGTGTCAATGGGTTCCGCACTAATTAAAATGGGATCGAATACGTTCAACTACGATTAGTCGCGATCACGTCACGCCCTTGAGTACATTGGGGCGGGGCTCCTCGAAAGGGCTCCACCTCCGTCGTTGCTCGCAAAGGGATTAAACGGACTTTAGGCGACAATTATAGTCAAACGCATCCGAAACCGAGATTTGGTAATACTATATATATATATACGCGGTATGGTTATAATGTTAGCAACGAAAATGTAAAAGTTAGTATGCAAAAAGTAAAATGTTAGGAGTGTTAGATGTTAGAGTGTTAGATGTTAGGATTACGATACTAGTAAAAGTACAAAATAAACGATACAAAAACATAAGCGTAAATAACAAAGATAGAAACGGGGTTTGGGACACCCTCAACATACATGTTTAGTAGGGACCTCGGAAATGGGCTCGCAAATAGTGACGGGACTATGGAGTATCGAGGATGTACGTAAGTTATGGTGTGTGTGTGTGTTGTCGGTTTATCGAGGGACAAGGGACTCGGTTTTTTGTGTATAGGGCTTAGGGTTGCTAAGGCTTGTAGTGTAGAGAGTATAGATAGGTTAGAGTAGAAGCTTAGGGTAATTTTGCATTAGTTTTTCATCCTTCAATGCAATGGGTTTGAAGGGGTATTTATAGGCTTCACCCCGCCCTAGGGTCACTCGACCGAGTGGCGCGGGTGCACTCGGTCGAGTGCCCTCGTGAATGTATCTGGACAGGTTCGAAGAGGCTCCACTCGATCGAGTGACCAATCCACTCGACCGAGTGGATCAATTAGGCCGGGCTATTTTGGGCGTGATTGCCCTTGATTTATGTTTAATTGATTATGTTTGATTTGGATTGATTTTGGCTGATTTTGTGAGTGATTTGGATAGATTTGTGAACCTGGTGCATGTTTCGGGAACGCACCCGGTCGCTCTTTGTGTCGGGTTTGTCTTGACCGGGTTTTGACCTGGTCGCTAAAAGACGGGAATTATTTTTGGTGCCGGTTTTGGCCCAAATTAGTCTCATTTTGCTCGGAACGACCCACTGGGCCTGAATTTGAGGTCTGTTTTGTGAGATTATTACTCCGCTAAAAGTCCATGTCAGATATTATTGATTTCGGGCCCAAATCCGAGTATACTAAATCACGTTTGCGTCCGATCATCATCGGGTGTTTGTCGGGAACTGCTATAGACACTAGCAGGCAAAATGCGGGTGTCTACAGAGCCCCCACTCTGACTGAGGCTTGGACAAGGCGAAAGTCAGAGTAGCCGCCAGGCCAATCGCAGATTACGACCTGGCAGCCTTCCGGTCGGGTCGTTTATAGTCCAGTAGACTTGCGTGAAGGGCTCGCCAGCCATAAGCAGAGGGTCATACCTGTCCTGCCGATGATAGCTCCGCGGGGAGTCAGACTTGTTGCATAAGTCCTTGGCGCGCCTATATGTGGGCCCGTCCTGTACCATTTTGGAGAAAATGCCGCCTCGGGCGTTCCGCCGGGGAGATATGTGAGCTGCACGGGCTTGCTTTTGAGGCCCCGAGTCGTACCTGACCTGATGATGATGCTCCGTGGGGAGTAAAACTTGCCTTTCGGGGCGTAGGTGTACCCGTATGCCGATACATCACGTCTTGGATGTAGCATACCGGGGAAGGTTGTCTCCGTTGGGGAATAAAACTTGTGCTTGGAGGTGTAGGAGTACCCGTATGCTGATACATCACATT
This sequence comes from Agrostemma githago, assembly GCA_958450325.1. Taxonomy (NCBI): domain Eukaryota; kingdom Viridiplantae; phylum Streptophyta; class Magnoliopsida; order Caryophyllales; family Caryophyllaceae; genus Agrostemma; species Agrostemma githago. The sequence goes on from OY288240.1 coordinate 54,345,498, forward strand.
TTGGATGTAGCGTTCCAGGAGAACACCGACTCACGCTGGGGAGCGAAGTAGCTGCGCGGGGATTTGCTTCTGAAGTCTTGGGGTGTACCTGCATGCTGACACATCATATATTGGATGTAACACATAGGCAAAACACCGACTTGTGCTGGGGAAAGTGTACTGGATTTTGAAAAAAAGTTGGAATTTTCGAAAAAGCGATTTTTAGGAAGAATTTAGGAAAGCTCAGGATAACTAGATTCCTATTCTGGGTTGAAGTCAGGCCTGCGCATGTTGGGGCCCAATTTGCTGAGGAGGCAGGGTTAGTCAGGTTACTGCCAGGCTTCCATATTATAAATACAGGTTTCCTGCTTCAGCTTTCTGCACCTCAAATCAAAACCCTTCTCTTCTCTGAAAAAAATCTCTCAGTCTTTTAAGAAATCAAGTTCCTGCCATGGGTATCGAGCATCTCACTTCAATGCTTTTTGCCTGGTCCCAATACTTTCGGGATGATGACAGGATTCAGCTGACCCAAATGGGGATTACCAGCCTATTTCCTCTTAGGCGTCTGGTGCCTGATGTGCATTTTCTGGACGCTTGTTTGGCGCTTTGGGACACTACCCATCACGTCTTCGTGTTCCCGCGGGGAGAGATATGCCCTCTTCCCGAGGAGATCGCAGCCATTGGCGGTTGGAGCCCTGTTGCTCGCCCTGCCATTCCTCCGTTCTACCCGGACCCGAGGAGGAGGCTGAGGGAATTCTTGGGTCTGTCTCATGCTGAGACAGATCGAATGGTGCGGGGAGATACTGTCTCCCTTTTTGACTTGGCTGACAAGTTCATGAATAGCCAGGATGTAAGGGCTACGCCTTCTCACCGGCGTAGGGCCTTCGCGTTTTGCATGCTGCACCGCTACGTCTTCGAGGGGTTGATGGATGCTGACTTGTGCGTGGGCCAGATTAGACTGATCGGAGTGGTTGACCAGATGAAGACTGGTCACAGCCCTGCTTGGCTAGTCACGGGAGAACTCATCATGGGTCTGGATGCTAGGCGACTTGACCCGACCCGGCAACTGACGGGGAGTATCCTTATTCTGCAGGTAAACGTCTTTCGATTTTTCAATTTTGGTTTGCGCGATTTTTTTTGTTTCGCGGCTTCTTGAAGTCCGTAAGTCACTCGATCGAGTGGACCTACCACTCGATCGAGTGGCGTCTGTTAAGTGCTTCTGCCGGCCTGTGAAGGGCTTACTCGATCGAGTCAGAGGGTGTACTCGATCGAGTGTCATACCTGATAGGCTTCTGTTTGTTTTAGCGAGTCTTACTCGATCGAGTCAGAGGGTGTACTCGATCGAGTGTCATACCTGATAGGCTTCTGGTTGTCTTAGAGAGCCTCACTCGATCGAGTCAGAGGGTGTACTCGATCGAGTGGGCTGTAGCGAACCATTCCGTTACTCATGAGTTGCGTGTACACGTTTGCAGGTTTGGTTGTCGGAGCGCTTGTCGATCATAGAGCCTCCTCCGAGCGTTCCAAACTACCGTAACAACCAACTCAGTTCCAGGGGGCGCAAGATAAGCTCGAACCACCACATAAATCGAGCTTACTGGGATGAGGAATTGGTGTTCCATGGTGGCCCGTTGATTAGGTGGACGGTTGCTTGGTGGTTCCTTTCCAAGCTGACGGGATTGGCCAAGAGGGACCAAGCCCGTTATCTCGTGATCCTGTCCCTTGACTGGACAGTTCACATCTACCCGGACCGCATTCTGAGGCAGTTCGGTTCGTCTCAGCGCATTCCTGAGACTGAAGCCATCATTAGTGTCCCGCTCCAACTGACGGATGCTATGTGCGACACTTGGTTGCAGAGGTGGTTCACCCGTCCTACATGGACTATTCCCAACCCTTGCCAATCTGCTTGGGTTTCTCGAGCCTACGAGAAATGGACTTCTGAGGAGTCCGAGGAGGCTCGTAAAGCTCTGAAGGTCGATGAGGCCTTCGAATTGGTCCGTCGGGAGACGGTAAAGGACAATAGGGGATTCTACGATGAGGGAGAGACCCCTGCTACCTTAGTCCGATTAGAGTCGGGTCTTAAGTCACATACTAAGACTCGAGCTAAAGATGCCGGTGCTAGTGGCACGCGGGGGCGGCAAAGCCCCCAGACTGACTTGGAGCGGCGACTTGGGCCAAGGCTGGCGGCCCGGGACCGACTAGGTCCGCGTGACCGGCTCCCCGAGCCCGTAAGGGCCCGACTTGGGCCAATCGAGGTGGATGAGGACTCAAGTTCCAAGAAGCGAGTCCGAGCTAAAGAGGTTCCTGTGGTGATTCGGGAACGCTCTCCTCCGCGTCGTCGTCAGTGGACGGCCAAAGAGGCCAAGGACAAAGGGAAGGGCAAGATGCCCTGAATACCGAGTCCTTAGTTTTAAATATTATTATTATTATTGTTGTGTGCTTTTTTTTTGTAGTTTTTTTGAATTCCTGCACTTGTAATTTTCCCGAGCTTTTTGGGATTTTCTTTTTTTTGTGATAAATAAAGGGAAGTTTATTATTAAAACCGTTCCTGCCTTTTCTCGATTGCATTGGTTGTGCCCTTTTGAGGGGCTGCCTACGTATCCGCAATTAGCAGAATCAAACCAAACGTAGTTCAGGCTTAGGAAATTGCAATCTCGAATTACACCAAGACTAATGGTTCAAGATGTTTTGCGACAGTAGAATAAATAACTCTAGCTCATTGACTTGCTTTTTGTAAAATAAATGATTTTGATAAAAATTGCTAATGACATTGAGAAATGGCTAAGGGTAGTAACGCTTCAGCTGGTCCAGGTTGGTTGGGTTGACAAATTCATTCCCGTCCAGGTCCGTCAACATTACTGCTCCCCCTGATAGGATTTTCTTCACCAGATACGGCCCAGCCCAATTGGGTTTGAATTTTCCCCTTGGGTCAACCGGTAACAGAGCCCGAATAGACTTAAGGACTAGATCGCCCTCCTTGATGTGTCTGGGCCTCACTCGCTTGTTGAAGGCTCGTTGGATCCGTTTTTGGTAAATTTGAATGTTGTTGAGAGCGCGGGACCGTCGTTCGTCTAGTAGAACCAACGAATCGTACCGTGCTCGAACCCAGTCAGCTTCGGGTACTTGACTTTCTAGTAGGATTCTGAGGGACGGTACCTCTAGCTCCACTGGTTGGACTGCCTCCATCCCGTAGGTTAGGTAGTATGGTGTTGCTCCGGTTGCGGTGCGAATTGACGTCCGGTACCCCCATAGGGCAAAAGGTATTTTGTCGGGCCAGTCCCGATAATTATCAGCCATCTTTTTGAGTATGGTGACAATCGTTTTATTGGCTGCCTCTACTGCTCCATTGGTTTGGGGACGGTAGGGCGAGGATGTGTGTCTCTGAATTTTATATTTGGCCAGCAGGGCCGCGGTCTCAGCTTGGAAATGGGTTCCATGATCACTGATAAATTCATGCGGGATTCCATACCGGCATATTATCTTGTTCTGGATAAATTTGGCAACATGTTTAGCATTGAGGATGCGATATGATTCAGCTTCGACCCATTTGGTGAAATAGTCGATAGCCACCAAAATGAAGCAATGTCCACCAGTACCGGAGGGATTTACTTTCCCGATTATGTCGATACCCCAGGTTGAGAATGGCCAAGGTGACGTCATGGTATAGAGCAGAGATGGCGGCATATGTTGCACATTGCCAAAGATTTGACAGTTATGGCAATGTTTGACATATAACTGGCAGTCGGCCTCCATGGTGTTCCAGTAATACCCGAGCCTCATGATTTTTCGGACCAGCATGTGAGCATTCATGTGTGGACCGTTTTCGCCATCGTGTACTTCGGCCATTACTTTCTCGGCCTTATATTTGTCAACACAAAGGAGAAGAGCCCCCTGTGCCGTCTTTTTGTACAGTTGCCCGTCATCAGTACGGATGAACTGGGTGGCTAGCCTCCGTAAGGCTTTCTTGGCTCGGTTTTCCGTCCCGGGGGGATACTCTCCGTTGGTCAGGTATGTTAACACGGCTTGGTACCATGGTTCGGGATCGGTTATCTCGATGTCTTCAATGTCATAGACGTATGCCGGCTCGGACCGTCTTTCGACGCAAATTGGCATACTGGTCACATGGTCGGGAATGTTCAGTAAAGATGCTAATTTCGAGAGTGCATCTGCAAACTGATTTTCTTCCCGAGGCAGGTATATGTATTCTACCTTTTGGAATTGTTTCTCGAGATCCCTTACTCGTGCCTGGTAGGCCACGAGATTAGCATTCCGAGTCTTCCATTTTTGAAGTGCTTGGTTAATGACCAAGGATGAGTCACCATGTACCCGGAGATTTGTGATCCCTAGGTTGGCGGCGGCTTGTAGCCCATAAATGCATGCTTCGTATTCTGCTGCATTGTTAGTGACGTCAAAGTCCAGTTTGATGGAGACGGGAGTATGCTCCCCTCTTGGTGATATTAGGAGGATCCCGACTCCGAACCCTCGAAAATTAGATGCTCCGTCGAAGTATAAATCCCATGTTTCGGCATCGGTATGGAAAATATCTTCGTCGGGGAAGGACCAGGTATCGGTGTGTCCTTCCTCGGTTATCGGGTTGTCGGCGAGGAATTCAGCTACTATTCGCCCCTTAATAGCTTTTAAAGGTACAAATTTTAGGTCGAACTCTGCCAACATTAGAGTCCATCTTGAAATCCGGCCGTTGAGGATGGGTTTCTCGAAGAGGTATTTGATCGGGTCCATCCTGGATAGCACATGGACCTCATAGCTAAGCATATAATGTCGGAGCTTTTTAGTGGCCCAGACTAGAGCTAAGCACGTCTTTTCGAGCATGGTATACTTGCACTCATACTCTAAAAACTTCTTACTGATGTAATAGATGGCTCGCTCTTCGGAGTCAACTGTCTGAGCCAGCATAGCCCCCATGGCTGTCTCGGTCGTTGTTAGGTATAATGACAGAGGCAAACCGGGTTGAGGTGGCATCAAAACCGGCGGTGCAGACAGAATTTCTTTGATTTTGTCGAAAGCAGCTTGGCATTTGTCATCCCATAGTACCCGTTCCCCTATTTTCAGTTTCTTGAAAATTGGTTCACATACCATGGTTAGCTTGGAAATGAATCGACTAATATACTGAACTTTCCCGAGAAATCCCCTTATCTCTTTTTCGGTTTTAGGAGCTTGCATCTCGGTAATGGCTTTGATTTTAGCTGGGTCGACTTCGATACCTCGTTGGCTAACGATATGACCCAGTAATTTGCCTGACGTTACCCCAAAACTGCATTTCTGAGGGTTTAGCCTCATGTTGTATTTGCGCAGTCGGGTGAAGAATTTTCTTAGGGCGGTGATGTGACCGTCCCGTTCTTTGGATTTGACGATCATGTCGTCTACATAGACCTCTACCTCTTTATGCATCATGTCGTGTAGTAAAGTGGTAGCGGTCCTTTGGTATGTGGCCCCGGCATTAATGAGACCAAATGACATGACGGTGTAGCAGTAAGTACCCCAAGGTGTAGTGAAGGTAGTCTTACTCATATCTTCTTCCGCCATCTTGATTTGATTATACCCGGCATACCCGTCCATGAATGACAGAAGGGCATGATCGGCCGTGTTATCCACCAGTATGTCGATGTGTGGTAACGGAAAATCATCCTTCGGGCTTGCTTTGTTAAGATCCCGAAAGTCTACGCATACCCGCACCTTACCGTCCTTTTTAGGAACCGGCACGATGTTTGCAACCCAGTCCGGATATTCGGACACTTGTATGAAGCCGGCTTTGAATTGTTTGTCGACTTCTTCCTTTACTTTGAGAGACCACTTGGGCCTCATTCGACGAAGCTTTTGTTTGACCGGTTTGCACCCATCTTTGATAGGTATGTGGTGCTCGGCTATTTCCCGGTCTATCCCCGGCATGTCCTTGTAGGACCACGCGAAGACATCTTTGAACTCTTGGAGGAGGTTTATGAACTGTTGTTTCTCCTCGGGATCTAAGGATAACCCTATCTTAAGTATCTGAGGCTCTAAGGTTGTTCCCACGTTTATGGATTCGGTCTCTTCAATTACCGGATTCCGGGATTCCCTTTGCTCTAGTTGCTCGATCAGATGTGGAGGTAAGGGTACCTGTTCGTCGGATTTCTCAATGTCATAGCATAAATCATTTTTGAAAACAGGATTTAAAAGAGACAAGTCGTAAGCAGAACGGTTGTTATTATTGATTGAAAATTTGGAAAACAGCTCAAAGAGAGCAGCCATCTGATCATTGGTCAGAGGCGGAATTGGTAAAGCACTCGGGACAGACCCCGAAGTGCTAGCAGCAGGAATGATAGAAGGGAGGGGGGTTACAGGAGTGACTCTAGCACCGACTTCTCTAGACTCGACCTCAGACTCTGACTCAGACTCAGACTCGGACTCAGACTCAGGCATGTCTCCCTCTCCGGCGACCAGCTTGTAGATCCTTCCTTGACTGTCAGTCCACTTGACAGTCTTCCTCCAGGCCCTTTTTCCCGTCTCGGAGCCAACATCCGAGATCAGCTTGGTCGGGTCAAACCTGTTGCTGCGGAGAATCAGGTTGACCAGGTCTTCCTTTGGAGTCGGGGCTACGGTGTCTTCCCCGAAGAGTAGCCCCAGCGCGGGCTCGATGTCGTCCGCTCCGTTGGACTGGGTGAGGGTGAACACCTCATCTGGGATGTAGTTGCAATCCCGGGCCAAGTGGGTCCCGAGGTGCGTTGCATTGGGTTGGTATAGTCCAACCTGGACAGCCCCGAATACGGGTGTGACAAAGTAGTCAGACAACCGTGGGCTATAAGGGCTCAAGTAGGTACCCTTCATAATGTTGCAGGCTTTTTCAATTCCTGCTCGGACAACGTTGTCCGGAGTGAGGGCATAGCCAAGGCCGAAGTGGGAGTCTTCGTCCTTAAGGACCTCGATGATCTTCCCAGCTGGAAGGTCGGGTCGAGAGGTAGCCCCCGGAAGGTACCCTAGGTTCTGAAGCATCGTGTCAATGCTCGTGGTGAAGTAAGGCCTGAAAAGGTACTCTTCCTCAATCATCCCCACGAAGTCGAACCCCCAGAGGTCCGTGCGGCCCGTGGCGTTACAGCTAGCCACGGTCATTGGGGTCGCCTCTAGAGTAATAATACCGTCGAGTAGAGGCATCTTGATCTTGCGATGGAGTGTGGAGGATACAGCTTTCACCGCGTGAATCCACGGCCTTCCTAGGAGCAGGTTGAATGAGGAGGTGACATCAATCACCTGGAATTCAAGCTCCTTTTCTACTGGGCCCGTGATGATGGTCAGTTTTATGGCCCCAGCTACCGACTTTGGGCTTCCATCAAAGGCTTGGATGGTTTGAGCAGTCGGAATATAGTCAGCCTCGGTAATGCCGAGGGCTTTGGCGGTCCTTAGAGGAAGGACATTTACGGCCGACCCGTCATCAACTAGGGTCATCGGGAGGTACTTCTCCCGGCAAATCACCGTGATGTAAAGGGCCAGGTTGTGGGAGGTCCCGAATGACGGTAGATCGGCTTCGGAAAATGTGATCACTGGGCCTCCTATTTTGGTCTTACCCTTTAGGTGGGGTAGGACCGTGGCTACCATTTCAGCGGGTGTAGCCAGAGAGTCGATCTTGACTTGATCGAGAGCCTTTGTAAGCGCCTCTCGATGTTCTTGAGAGCTAACAAGGAGTTGCCATATAGTGAGGTCAACTCGGGTTCTCTTTAATTGTCTCACGACGGCTGTTTCAGCGGTCGGCTCTTCAGGGGCGACTTCCATCCTGAGTGGATCGGTGATGGTTGTCGGGGTAGGGGTGTCCCTAGTGCTTGTAGCTAAGTAGGGACGACCAAGGTTGTTGCTGGCTAGGACTCGAGTTTTGACCTCTCGAATCTGTTCAAGGGTGATGGGAACGGCTTCCCCTTTAGCGAGGTAGATATCATCTTCGTCGTCAAACCAGATCCCGTTCACTTGCGGGACGTAGGGGGAGATAAGGTGAGAGCAGTCGATTACCTCCCCGGCAAAAATGGCATGGGAGCTGAAAGGGTTCTCCTTGTTGTTGGGCTTATCTCCGGGTAGCGGGATTTTTCCGTTTTCAATTAAGTCCTGGATCAAGTGTTTCAGCTTCCAACACTTCTCGGTATCGTGTCCATTGCCTCGGTGGTACTGGCAGTAGGCCTGGGCATTGTAGTTCTTGGAGCGTCGCTCGACCGGAACTTCAGGAGTTGGGCCTATCGGTTGGATTAGGCCTTTGGAGGATAGCCTTTGTAAGGCATAAGTATAGGTAGTACCTATATCAGTGAAGACCCGAGGTGGGGTGTTCTTCTTGGACGGGGCATCTAGTAGATTGACCGCGTCAAAGATGCTGCGGGTTGCAGCCTGGGGCTTAGCGGTGGATGAAGAGGCCCCTTGGTATCCTTTGCTAGTAGCCTTGGTGAGGCTTTCTAGTCTTAGGTCATCTTCGATCCTCATACCCATTTCAGTAAGGGTGGTGAAATTGGGTATGACTGCGTACCGGAGGTGAACCCGGTAGGAAGGGAGGAGGTTCTTGACAAAAGCCTCCACTAAGGTCTTCTCGTTGGGCTTGTCGACCAACTTCACGCTCTCGGCCCTCCAGCGTTGAAGGTATTTAGTGAAACCTTCTTTTGGCTCTTGGGCCATGACCTCCAGAGATCGCATTGTGGTTTGGATCTCGGTGTTGTCAGCATAGTTCCGAGCGAACTCGGTAGCCACATCATCCCATGTAGGGTATTTTTTCGGGTCTAGCCTATAGTACCAGGCCCGTGGGTGCTTCTCAAGGGATGCAGCGAAGAGATTCTTGAACATGGATGAATCCACTCCCTTGATGGCCATGAATTCCTTGAAGGCCCGTACATGTAGTAACGGGTCCTCAGTTCCCTCGAACATGGGCAAACCTGTGAGGTTCAGGTTTGCAGGCAGCTTGTCACTCACCGTGGAGTACTCTCGGCTGTTCTCCCGGTGGATATTGTTACTCCCAGTCAAATGGACTTGTTCTTCTAGCCGGCGCACTGCGCTGACCAGTTCAGTTATGGGCCCAGTAGTCCCGACATTGGGGGTCCCTTGTTCCACCGTAGCTAGGCGAGCAACAATGGCCACCTGGCCAGCCCTCATTTCGGTCAGTTGGGCCTCGATGTCGGTCTGCTTCGCGACCATGGCGTCTAAAGCGGTTTGCAGACTGTTCAAAGTAGCCATCCTTCGAGCGTGTCTGGTTGCCGGTGGCCTGTCTGTAAGAACACCGCGTAATCAGAAACTGAACCCAGATCTCGGAAAAGGAAAGGAAAAGTACATCCCGAGCAACCCTAGGAAAGGAGACTAAAGACTCGAGAAAGACATCTAGACGGATGACTCGATGGGTGGTATAACTTCCTTAGGATTTCGGCTTTGTGGGCCTAGTCCCGTTCGAAGGAAGGTCCACGTGAGACTTTTCCCAGACTTTTGACTCGAGTGTATGGACGGACTTTCCTTTGTAGGGGTATGCCCTACGCGGGTCGGTCGTGCCTTGACTGATAAGGCGGACTCGGGAAAGGGGGGGAAACTCGTGATATAAGATCAGCGGAGTTTCGACGCTGTAGACCTTCGACATACTATGCAAAGACCCGACACACGGCTAGACGGTAGGTCCTATAATAAGGAAGGTTTACTAGGATAGTTGGATGTTTGAAATTTGAATATTGAATGAGTGGAAGAATTTCCGGGAGTTTTGAAAAAAAACGGAATTTCGAAAACCAAGATTAGCATTTTGAAAAAATTCAGAAAATCGAGATAGTGTTGGAAATTCACGAATTAAAATGGGCAGCATGCCGACTAGAGAAAAAAGGATATTTTGAGTCAAATCAGTTGATCCTAAATTTCGGCAGCATTCCGAGTTTTGAAAATTGGATATTTTGAAAAGACGGGTCCCGAAACGGACAGCATTTCGGGTTTTTCAAAATTTGGGTGTTTTTGGAAAGATGCATTTTTTGAAATGACGGTTTTTTGAAAAAAATGACACGGAAACCAAGTAGCACGTAGTCAAACAAGCATTATAACGACGCGTATGTATGCTTTACACTAAGTCTCGGTCAGTCACAATAGGGTCTATACCAACAACGATTGCATTCTCACGAAACGGGACGGACTTCCTAGCCAATTTTGAACTAGAACCTGCCGTAAAACCCCGGTGAGTTCCGCCATCGAAGTCTTTAGTGCACCCATGTAGGAATGCACCGTGGTATAGTGGGACGTCGGTCACAAGTAACCGGCCCGGGCAAAATTTGGGTTATGCATGAACCATTAAACTAATGCGCACACACTAATATTCGAACGATTTCTCTTCGAGTCTCACCCTAGGAACCCCGATGCCATGTAGTACATCAGGTATCCCCAGCGGAGTCGCCAAATTGTGGACATGACGTAGGTCCACCCCGACGCGGCCACGCGCGGGTTTGGGTAGGCGAATGAATCTCGTGGTGAGATTGTTCTCGGGTTCGAAATTTAAGTCAAAATGGAGTCGCCACCGAATTTTGTGGTTATTCGGAACCATACGAGCCCACTCTATGTCGTCATGGGCTTTACACAAAGTAAGCCCACTTCGATTTCAGAGTTCATTGGGCTCGTCCCTTTGCATTGCAATACCGATTCCGTATAAACCGGCTTTCGTGTATAGAATGACTCTCGTACGCCAAGGGTTTCGGGCATCCGGAAACCAAAGGTTCTGAGTAAGGGGTGAGGGTACGTGTTGGGAAGCCCACTAAGGACACCCAACCCCGCCCGCACATGGCGGCCTCTACTAAGACATCGTTCGTGTTCGTGTGTGCGCGCTAGTAAAACGATTAAATGATATGCAAACAGCGTTTTCGGGCTAAGCATATTAATAGTATGTGAACTACGTCATTTAATGCATCTTATTTTGGTCAAAGTGATTTAGCATGCGAGGTTCGTTTATAAAGCGTAAAAGCAAGTAAATAAACAAAGCTCGAAAGTAAAATAAAAACGTAACGTACAAGTTACACGGGCGGAAATACAACCCGGAATTCACAATACAACATTACGTAGAAGTAATAAAAATAACGCGATACAAAGATATGGACGGACCCGTATGTAAGCTAGACCGCGAAAATTGTAGATGGACTAACCCCGATTAAATACACATTATATCGCGTACTAAACGAAGGACGAAAATACGAGACTGTGGCATATTGCTAGCCCGATCTCATATCCCGTAGTCTTGTCCCGACTTATCACGTCAAAAGTGGTCAAAGTCGTTCTACGTGTCGTGTTGTGCATGGTTTTGAAAATAGGTTAGTCACGTGATAGTCTTTACACGTGATGACTAATGTCGATAAAAAGGATGAGGCTTGAAAGGTGTGTCAAGGTCCTCGGTTATGGGGCTACACGACTCACTCGGTCGAGTCATGGCCTGACTCGGTCGAGTGCGTCTTAAAAGAAGCTTCTGCCCACGGTTTGGGGTGCTACTCGATCGAGTAGCAGGTGTACTCGGTCGAGTGGCACCTGTACGAGTTGTGACTCGTGATTTATGTGTCTTAAGTTTGAAGGTTGGCCAAATTAAATCAAAATATTGACGAATTTAGATTTAATTCGGTTTACCACGATAAACGTGAGTTTTAGAAGATGAGTTCACGTGATTGGCTTTACACGTGTCGACTAAGAGTCGTAAAAAAAATGACGAGACTTAAATGTTGCATCCAAGCTCTCGGTTTTCTGGGTTATAGGATCCACTCGGTCGAGTCATGGCCTGACTCGGTCGAGTGTACCCTTGGGAAGTAGTCTGCCCGGTTTTGTGGGTACTACTCGATCGAGTGTCCTATGCACTCGGTCGAGTAGTCCCTGTACGAGCGTTAGCTCGCTTCGTTTTTGGGGTTGAAAACGACGGTCGGTCGAGTTAGATACAAATATCGCTTGATTTGAATTTAACTCGACCTCCGGTGCTATAATCGTGTATATGTACGATTATAATACCGTTGTCGGGATTTTATGAAACGTTTGTGTTAGAAAAAATGAATTAGTAACGAAATGCTTCCCTCTACGTCACGACATCGGAACTAACCCTTTCGGGTCATGTGATGTCGGTTTTCGTGTCAATGGGTTCCGCACTAATTAAAATGGGATCGAATACGTTCAACTACGATTAGTCGCGATCACGTCACGCCCTTGAGTACATTGGGGCGGGGCTCCTCGAAAGGGCTCCACCTCCGTCGTTGCTCGCAAAGGGATTAAACGGACTTTAGGCGACAATTATAGTCAAACGCATCCGAAACCGAGATTTGGTAATACTATATATATATATATACGCGGTATGGTTATAATGTTAGCAACGAAAATGTAAAAGTTAGTATGCAAAAAGTAAAATGTTAGGAGTGTTAGATGTTAGAGTGTTAGATGTTAGGATTACGATACTAGTAAAAGTACAAAATAAACGATACAAAAACATAAGCGTAAATAACAAAGATAGAAACGGGGTTTGGGACACCCTCAACATACATGTTTAGTAGGGACCTCGGAAATGGGCTCGCAAATAGTGACGGGACTATGGAGTATCGAGGATGTACGTAAGTTATGGTGTGTGTGTGTGTTGTCGGTTTATCGAGGGACAAGGGACTCGGTTTTTTGTGTATAGGGCTTAGGGTTGCTAAGGCTTGTAGTGTAGAGAGTATAGATAGGTTAGAGTAGAAGCTTAGGGTAATTTTGCATTAGTTTTTCATCCTTCAATGCAATGGGTTTGAAGGGGTATTTATAGGCTTCACCCCGCCCTAGGGTCACTCGACCGAGTGGCGCGGGTGCACTCGGTCGAGTGCCCTCGTGAATGTATCTGGACAGGTTCGAAGAGGCTCCACTCGATCGAGTGACCAATCCACTCGACCGAGTGGATCAATTAGGCCGGGCTATTTTGGGCGTGATTGCCCTTGATTTATGTTTAATTGATTATGTTTGATTTGGATTGATTTTGGCTGATTTTGTGAGTGATTTGGATAGATTTGTGAACCTGGTGCATGTTTCGGGAACGCACCCGGTCGCTCTTTGTGTCGGGTTTGTCTTGACCGGGTTTTGACCTGGTCGCTAAAAGACGGGAATTATTTTTGGTGCCGGTTTTGGCCCAAATTAGTCTCATTTTGCTCGGAACGACCCACTGGGCCTGAATTTGAGGTCTGTTTTGTGAGATTATTACTCCGCTAAAAGTCCATGTCAGATATTATTGATTTCGGGCCCAAATCCGAGTATACTAAATCACGTTTGCGTCCGATCATCATCGGGTGTTTGTCGGGAACTGCTATAGACACTAGCAGGCAAAATGCGGGTGTCTACACCTACCTTAAGGGCAAATCCAAAGAAGAAGGCCCACTCATAACCTTCTCTGAAGCTGATCTGCCACCATTTGGGCCCAATCACAATCTGGCCCTATACATCACGGTCATCTGCAAAGGTAAATATCTCCCGATGACCCTTATCGACGATGGATCAGCCGTGAATGTCCTTCCTCTAAGGACTGCAAAAGCACTCGGCATCACCGATGCCGATTACCTTCCAACGGCACAGACTATCCAGGCTTTCGACGGAAGCCCAAAACCTGTCGCCGGGGCTGTGAAATTAAAGATCATAACGGGCCCAATCGAAAAGGAATTGGAATTTCAGGTGATAGATGTCGCCTCATCATTCAATCTCTTACTAGGAAGGCCTTGGATCCACGCAGTCAAGGCCGTGTCATCTACCCTCCATCGAAAAGTCAAGATGCCCCTCAAAGACGGTATCATCACGCTGGAGGCGACCCCAATTACCGTAGCAAGCTGCAACGCTACGGGCCGGGCCGACCCACGAGGATTTGATTTCGTGGGCATGATCGAAGAAGAATATCTCTTTAGGCCCTACTTCACAACTAGCATCGACACGATGCTACAAAATCTGGGTTACCTACCCGGAATAACCTCAAGGCCATATCTTCCAGCTGGGAAGATTATCGAGGTCCTAAATGACGGCGAGTCACATTTCGGATTGGGGTATGCTATAACCCCGGAAAACGTGGTTCGGGCCGGTATTCACAAGGCCGTCGACATTATCAAGGGTACTTACATAAGCCCTTATAGCCTGAAGTTAACGGATTACTTCGTTACTCCGGTCTTCGGAGCCATCCAAGTGGGCCTCTACCAACCCACTGTCACATATCCCGAGACCAAAAAGGCTCGGGAATGCAATTTCATCCCTGATGATATATTCACCATCGTCCAGGCCGAATCAAAGGAGAGCGAAAGCAACTCCGAGCCCGTGTTGGGGCTCTTATTCGGAGAAGACAAAGTCGTCCCCGCTCCAAAGAGCGACTTGGTCAACCTGATCCTCCGCAGCGATCGGTTCGACCCAACCAAGCTAATCACCGAGGTCGGCGCCAACACCGAAACGAGGGCTTGGAGGAAGACCATAAAATGGACCGACGGTCAAGGACGGGTCTACAAGCTGACCACCGGCGAGGGAGACATGCCAGATACCGAGTCAGAGTCAGAGTCAGAGTCAGAGTCTGAGTCTGAGTCCGAGTCTAGAGGGTCTGGTGCTAAAATCGAGTCTGTAACCCCTCTTCCCTTATCCACTGAGGTCTCGGGGCCTGTCCCAAGACCTCTCCCTATCCCGCCACTGACCAATGATCAGATGGCAGCTCTATTCGAGCTATTTTCAAAATTTACCATCAATAATAATAACGAACACCGTTCTGCTTACGACTTGTCTCATTTCCAAAATTTCCTCAATTTCAAAAATTTTATATGCAATGACATTGAGAAACCCGACGAACAGGTACCCCTACCTCAACATCTGGTCGAGCAGCTCGAGCAAGGAGAATCCCGAGATCCGGTAATCGAAGAAACCGAGTCCCTCAACGTGGGAACCACTTTAGAGCCCCAGATGCTTAAGTTGGGCCTATCTTTAGATCCAGAGGAGAGAAAACAATTCACGGACCTCCTCCAGGAATTCAAAGATGTCTTTGCATGGTCCTACAAGGACATGCCGGGTATAGACCGGGAGATAGCCGAACACCGAATACCCATCAAAGATGGGTGCAAGCCGGTAAAGCAAAAACTCAGAAGAATGAAGCCCGAGTGGTCTCTTAAAGTCAAGGAGGAGGTCGATAAACAATTTAAAGCAGGCTTTATACAAGTGTCTGAATATCCAGACTGGGTTGCAAACATCGTGCCGGTACCCAAGAAGGACGGCAAGGTGCGGGTTTGCGTAGATTTCCGGGACCTTAACAAGGCAAGCCCAAAAGACGATTTTCCGTTACCACACATCGACATACTGGTGGATAATACGGCCGATCATGCCATTCTATCGTTCATGGACGGGTATGCCGGGTACAATCAGATTAAAATGGCAGAAGAGGACATGGGTAAGACCACCTTCATTACACCTTGGGGTACTTACTGTTACACCGTCATGCCATTTGGGCTTATCAACGCCGGGGCCACTTATCAACGGACTGCCACTACTTTGCTCCACGACATGATGCATAAAGAAGTGGAGGTCTACGTGGACGACATGATCGTCAAATCTAAGGACCGAAGCGGGCACATTTCAGCCCTAAGAAAGTTCTTCACCCGGCTACGTAAATACAACATGAGACTAAACCCACAAAAATGCAGTTTTGGGGTGACGTCGGGCAAATTACTGGGCCATATCGTTAGCCAACGCGGCATCGAGGTCGACCCAGCTAAAATCAAAGCCATCACCGAGATGCAACCACCCAAGACCGAAAAGGAAATAAGGGGGTTTCTCGGAAAAGTCCAATACATCAGCCGGTTCATTTCGAAACTAACCATGGTATGCGAACCCATCTTCAAAAAGCTAAAAATCGGAGAACGGGTGCTATGGGACGACAAATGTCAAGCGGCTTTCGACAAAATCAAGGAGATGTTGTCTGCTCCGCCGGTACTAATGCCACCTCAACACGGTCTGCCTTTGTCGTTATACCTAACGACGACAGAGACGGCCATGGGGGCTATGCTGGCCCAGACAGTCGATTCAGAAGAACGGGCTATTTACTACATCAGTAAAAAGTTCCTCGAATATGAGTGCAAATATACAATGCTCGAAAAGACGTGCCTAGCATTGGTTTGGGCCACTAAAAAGCTCCGACATTACATGCTCAGTCACGAGGTACATGTGTTATCCAAAATGGATCATATCAAGTACTTATTTGAGAAGCCCATCCTCAACGGCAGGATGTCAAGATGGACTTTAATGTTATCCGAGTTCGACCTCAAGTTTGTACCATTAAAAGCCATCAAAGGCCGGGTAGTTGCCGAGTTCCTCGCTGACGGCCCAATATCCGAAGAAGGCCACACCGATACATGGGCCTTTCCTGATGAAGACATATTCCATACCGATACGGAAGTGTGGGATTTATATTTCGATGGGGCATCCAACTTCCGAGGATTTGGGGTCGGAATCCTGTTAATTTCACCCCGAGGGGAACACACTCCCTTGTCCATCAAGTTGGACTTCGTCGTGACCAACAACGCAGCCGAATACGAAGCATGCATTCACGGGTTGCAAGCCGCCGCTGATTTAGGGGTAACAAACCTCCGGGTCCACGGTGATTCATCATTAGTCATCAATCAAGCACTCCAAAAATGGAAAACTCGGAACGCCAATCTCGTGGCTTACCAAGCACGGGTAAGGGTTCTAGAGAAACAATTTCAAAAGGTAGAATACATTTATCTGCCCCGGGAAGAGAATCAGTTCGCAGATGCACTTTCCAAATTAGCATCTTTACTGAACATCCCGGATCACCTGACCAGCATGCCAATCTGTGTCGAAAGACGGTCCGAGCCAGCCTACATCCACGCCATTCAGGATATCGAGATAACTGACCCCGAGCCTTGGTATCAAGCTGTTCTAACCTACCTGACAACGGGAGAGTACCCCCCGGAAGCTGAAAATCGGGCCAAAAAGGCCCTACGAAGATTAGCAACCCAATTTGTTCGAACTGATGACGGGCAATTGTACAAAAAGACGGCACAGGGGGCTCTACTCCTATGCATCGACAAAATACAGGCCGAAAAGGTCATGGCCGAGGTCCATGATGGTGAAAACGGCCCGCATATGAACGCCCATATGCTAGCCCGAAAAATCATGAGGCTCGGGTACTATTGGAACACCATGGAAACAGACTGTCAGTTGTATGTCAAACACTGCCATAACTGTCAGATCTTCGCCAATGTACAACATATGCCATCTTCCCTGTTATATACCATGACATCACCATGGCCATTTTCGACATGGGGTATTGACATAATTGGAAAGGTGCATCCTTCCGGGACGGGAGGTCATTGCTTCATCTTGGTGGCCATCGACTACTTCACCAAATGGGTCGAAGCCGAGTCATACCGTGTCTTGAACGCCAAGCACGTGGCCAAATTTACCAAAATAAAATAATATGTCGGTATGGGATCCCTCACGAGTTCATCAGCGATCACGGGACCCACTTCCAAGCTGAAACTGCCGCATTGCTGGCAAAATACAAAATTCAAAGGCATACATCTTCGCCTTACCGACCTCAAACAAACGGAGCGGTAGAAGCGGCCAATAAAACAATTGTCACCATACTTAAAAAGATGGCTGAAAATTACCGGGACTGGCCCGACAAAATACCTTTTGCCCTATGGGGATATCGAACCTCAATCCGCACCGCGACCGGGGCAACCCCGTATTACTTGACATACGGAATGGAAGCGGTCCAACCAGTCGAGCTAGAGGTGCCATCCCTTAGGATCCTACTTGAAAGCCAAGTACCTGAGGCAGATTGGGTCCAAGCCCGATACGATTCGCTAGTCCTTTTAGACGAACGGCGATCCCGGGCTCTCAACAACATTCAAATATATTAAAAAAGGATCCAACAGGCTTTCAACAAGCGGGTTAGGCCCAGGAACATCAAGAAAGGGGATTTGGTCCTAAAATCGGTTCGTGCCTTACTACCGGTTGACCCAAGGGGTAAATTCAAACCCAACTGGGCTGGGCCATACTTGGTTAAGAAGGTCCTATCAGGAGGAGCGGTAATGCTGACAGACTTGGACGGGAACGAATTTGTCAACCCAACCAACTTGGACCAGCAGAAGCGCTATTACCCATAAACCCCCATCTCAATGTCGTTTGCAAAATTTTATAAAAATTTGTCCTTTTTATAAATTTTCAAAATTTTAGACAAGTCAATAAGCTAGAACTAATCACTCTACTGTCGCACATCTTGAATTAATAATCCTGATGTATTTCGAAAATTGCAAAAAAAAAGTCAATCAAATCAAATTTCGAACTACGTTTGGTTTGATTCCGCTATTTGCGGATACGTAGGCAACCCTTCAAAAGGGTACAACCACTGCAATGAACGAAAGACGGGAACGGTGTTCAATAATATGTCTTTTATTAATATCTCGACAAACTCGGGATTACAAATTTTCAAAAAAAAAAAAAAAAAAAAAAAAAAACGGCATTCACACAAATAATCACACCACAAAAATAATAATAATATTCAAATAATAAAATAAGGAGACTAGTATCCGGGCATCTTCCCCTTCCCCTTGTCCTTCGGGTCGCGTGGAGCCTGAGGTCTTCGGGGTGGTGGCGAGCGTTCACGAATCACAAGTGGAACCTCCTTAGCCCGAGCCCGTTTCTTTGACGACGGGTCTTCAATCACGGTCTTCGGCCCAAGTCGGGCCCGCACATGCTCGGGCAGTCTATCCCGTGGGCCAAGTCGGTCCTGCACGGGTAGTCTTGGGCCCAGTCTCCTTTCTAAGTCCGTCTGGGGGCTCACTTTCCCCCAAGCACCTTTAGCACTAGACCCTTCAGCTTGAGTCTTAGTCTTCTTCTTATGACCAGATATTAGACGAACTAGGGTAGCTGGAGTGTCTCCTTCATCAAAGAATCCCCTGTTGTCTTTGGCTTGCTCCCTTCTCAGCAGGTCGAAGGCTTCATCGACTTTCAAAGCGGCTCGAGCTTTAGCATCTCCTGCTTTGGTCCACTTCTTATAAGAATCTGAAACCCAGATTGAGTGGCGAGATTTGACAATAGGCCAAGTATGCCGTGTGTACCACCTTTGCATCCAGGTATCACACATTACATCAGTCAACTGGGTTGGGTCACTCACAACCGCTTCAACTTCAGGGATTCGCTGGGTCCATCCATACTGCCTTAGTATGCGATCTGGATAGAGATGAACCGTCTGCTTGAAAGAAAGGATCACCTGATAGCGGGCTCTGTCCCTCGGGTCCAGGCCACTCCAAAGGTAGATGGGCCACCATGGAACCACCCATCGAATTAACGGGCCACCATGAAAAGACAAAACCTCGTCCCAATACTTTTGCGTAATCTGACGAGAGAAATCAATGGCCCGCCTCCTCGTCATCACCTGGTTATGACGATAGTTGCCCACATCAAGGGGAGGATCTATCACTGATAGCCTCTCATAAAGCCAAATCTGCAAAAAGGAAACAAAAACATGAGTAAAAAAAAAATCAAAAATTCGAAAATCAAAAAAATTTTGCAAAGTAACATACTTGCAGCAATCGGGTGCTCCCGGTAAGACGAATTGACGAGTCTCTTTTGCGATCGTCCAATCCTTGAATAATCTCGCCCGTGATCAACCAAGCCGGACTGTGCTCAGTCTCCATCAGATCCACTACGGTCAGAAGACGGGTACTTCCCATACAGGATAACAAGTCCATATGACCCTCGAAAGCATATACATGGAGCATGCAAAAAGAGAAAGCCCTACGGCTGTAAGCCGGTCTAACCCGAACATCGAAAGAATTCATGAATTTCTCAGCCAGGTCGATCAGAGAAATTTTATCACCATCCATCATACGGGACACCTCGTTGTGAGAGAGCCCTAGAAATTCTCTCAACTTCCTCCTCGGGTCATAAATCGAGTACGGAACGGCGGGACGGAGTATCGGGTTCCATCCTCCTATAGCTGCAATCTCCTCAGGTAAAGGGCAAACTTCGCCCCGGGGAAAAGAAAAGACATGATATATGTCATCCCAATAAGCCAAGCAAGCATCCAGAAAGTAGCGGTCAACCACCATCTGACGGAATGGGTACAATTGGGTTATCCCCGTCTGATTCAAAGCCACCCTATCTGCGTCTCTAAAGCGACGGGACCACTCCTGCAGCATCACGATCAACCTATCAATTCCCATGGCTAAACTTCTCAAGAAAATAAAGAGACTTTCTTTTGCCTAAAGGGAAATAGAGAGACTTTCTTTGATTTGTGTTGGGAATTATGAAGAAAATCAAGGGCAAGGAGGGGCTATATATAGCATTAGCCTTGCAAACTATTTAGGAAAAATTTCCTAATTTCAATAAGAATCAAACCACAATCCTAGTCTCAATACTAGCACGGAAATCTCCATCCCGAACTTTCCTAATCTTTTTTAGGAGTCAAAATCTCAACGTTTCCAAAACTCAAAAATCTCAAATTTTTCAAATTTTCAAAATTCAAATTTTCAAAAAATCATTTTTCCCCGGCGCGAGTCATTTTACTGCCTACGTGTTGCATGCATTTTATGCGACTCATACAGGTACGACTAAAACAGGGACATGCAAACCGCTATACCTCCCCAGCATTCTCACGGGATGGGCCAACATACAGGCGCACCCAGGACTTATGCGACAAGTCCAAATGCCCCACGGAGTATCGACATCAGCTCAGGTATGACTTCTAACTTTTGGCTGGCGAGCCCTTCACGCAAGTCTAATGGACTATAAACGACCCGGCCGGAAGTCCGCCAGGTTTCGATCCTCGATTGGCCTGGTGGATACTCTGACTTTCGCCCTGTCCAAGCCTCAGTCAGAGTGGGGGCTCTGTAGACACCCGCATTTCGACTGCCAGGTGTCTATGGCAGTTTCCAAAAAACACCCGATGATGATCGGACGCTAACGTGTTTCTACGCGCTCGGATACGGGCTCAAATCCATTAATCGTTGGCTAACACACTTACGGAGTACAAACCTCACCAAACAGACCTCAAATCCAGGCCCAGTGGATCATTCCGAGTCAAACAAGACTAATTTGGGTCGAAACCGATACCGGAAATAAAACCGACTTTTAGCGACCGGATTAAAATCCGGTCAAAGCCGTTTCCGAGTAGCTCACCCACGATCCACCTCCAAACGGGCCATCAAATCAAGTCCGTCAAGACACAAAACCCTAGACACCAAAGTGCCCTAGCTTTGCCTATATAAGCAACCCCATGCAACACAATTACACAACTTCTCACAACCCTAAAACCCCTAGTACATCTCTAGAACCCTAATCTACAATCACACAAAAAACCCTAGCATCCTACACACATACTACGTTTTTACCAACCCTAGAAAAAAACCCTAGGAAAACCGACCTTAGCAAACCCTAAACCTAGTTTTAGGAATTCAATCCGAGCCACCACAACTTAGCCTCCATATACCTCGAAGACTCCCGTGTTAAAGCCGCGTTTACGAGTCCGTGCCGAGACTGAAACATGTAGGTTGAGGGTGATAAACCCCTTTTTCTTTCCTTTTCTCTCTTTTCTCGTTTTTTTGCATTATTATTACTATTATTATTACATATTATTATTATGTATTATTATTAATTACTATTACGTACTACTACTATATATTATTATTAGTACTATATATTATTATTACTACTATATTTTATTATTACGTGTTATTATTATTATTATTATTAATATTACGTATTTTTATTATTATTATTATTATTACTACGTATTATTATTATTGTTATTATTATTATTATTTCGTATTATTATTATTAGTGTTACGGTTATTTTATCATTATTATTGCACTTTCATCATTCTTCCTCATTTTTTTTTTGTTTTTTTATTATTTTAGTCATCGCATCATAATATCTATAATATCTTTAGTATTAAAATATTAAAATACTCATTGATTTGTGTCGAGTAAGAAGGATATCGGGATAAGAAAACACGAACATACAAGTGTACTGCACACAGCGTTGACGGTCGCTTATCCCGGTACCCCGATTATTTGATTATTGAGATGAGTCAACTTAAACAAGATTCCGTTATTACTTCTCGTTATCATCATCAATTTTGCATTCATCAATTTTCTAAAGTCAATTTTTAATAAGGGTCGAAACCCGTTGACACGGATCCGACATCACAATCCCTAGGGATTTATTTCGATGTCGGAAAAGTCGAGGGAATCAAGTTTTTTTTTCTATTCAAGTAAAGCGTCGATTTTAGATTCGATACCAATTCCATAATTGGATATCGAATCTAACAATCAAGTCATATGAATTAATTAACGTGATTTATTCATATCACGATAATTAATTCAAAGCGACTAAAATTAATCCATCCTTTTTATTTTTCACTCTAAATATCCCATATCGATTCAATAATCGAATATGGGATATGATGAGTATTCAATTTTAGAATCGGGTATAAATTCAACAATATTTATATTCGGTTCAACAAAATTCGCGATTTATAAAAAAACCAAGTCGAACATAAATTGTGCAATATTTATGTCCGATTATCAAAAATCAAAAGCAATTTCAAAGTCAACAATTAAATAGCAAACGAACCAAGTTCGTACAGGTGCCACTCGACCGAGTGCCTTAGTCACTCGATCGAGTGACACCCTAAAATCGAGACAGAATGCTAAATATGACCACCACCCGATCGAGTCTCACAGTGACTCGGTCGAGTGGCCATGTACTCGACCGAGTTAGTCAATAACTCGACCGAGTACGGTCTTTGACGCAAAACAGAATCATTTTTTTTTGGTTCCACTCGATCGAGTCCATCGACCACTCGATCGAGTGGCCTCATAACGACTCAAACACGAGTCGTACATTATTCTATTTTTCAAACTCGATAGTATTTTACGACTTAGGTCAACATGTGCATAATTAATCACGTGTATACTATCTTTTCAAATCATGCATCCTCATATTTGCATCTTTTCAATTCAATTCAATATTTGCAAACCGTTATTATTCGTTATATCGCTATATCGTTACTAACGCGTTTTCTGTTTCTTTTGTCAATTTAATTATTATTCGTTTATTATACTAAATGAACCCGCATGCTAAAATACAACTTTGACGTTAATTTTAGTTGCATTAAATTGACTTAGAAACCCTTTCAATTACATTCGCATGTTTAGGGAAAATAAATCTTTGCATATTATTTTTCCCGTTTTACTAGCACGCGTATTAGAAAGTCATTCGAATTCTTAGTAGAGGCCGCTAATGTGCGGGCGGGGTTGGGTGTCCTTTGTGGGCTTCCCAACACGTACCCTCACCCCTTACTCAGAACCTCGGTTTCCGGATGCCCGAAACCGTTGGCGCACGAGAGTCATTCAATATACGATTAACCGCTCAAGTCGGCATCTATATCGATATGCAAAGGGACGAGCCCAATAAACTCTGACATCGGAAATGGGCCGTATTTTGTATACGGCCCACTACGACATAGAGTGGGCTCGAACGGTTCCGAATAACCATAAAATTCGGTGGCGACTCCACATAGACCTAAATTTCAATTCGATCCTTCTCATATGGAGATTCATTCGCCTACCCAAACCCGCGCGTGGCCGCGTCGGGGTGGACCTATGTCATGTCCACAGGTATTATATACGACGGAATATTAAAAAGTAGAAATTAAATGTTAGATTGTTAGTGATGTTTGGAACAATAATTAAAAGTTAGATGCAAAAATTGAAATGTTACTAGTTAGCGGTTCAAGAATTAAATGTTAGTTGATTGGGGTGGGCCGCCTGTCAATCAATTGCCTGCTAGGCAGGCCCCGAGACGGTTCCTGTCGGAGAGTCGAGAGACTAGCCCCCAGCAAGGACCTGGAACGAAGCATGAAGCGCTAAAGGTTGGCCGTCAGCTGCTGAGAGTACGGGCCAACCCAGCCTGTCAAAGCTTGGCAGCCCCCTGGCTGGAGACGGTCTACCCTGGGAGAATCCCTGGCCGGCAGGGTCAGGACCCCCAGGGGCCCTCTCGTCATTTTGCCTAAGGTAATTGGGAATGGATGGATGAGAAGCCGCCACTTGTCACTCCTCTATCCAACCATTCCCCTTTCTCTTCTCTCTCTTGTGGGAAGGTATAAATACCTCCCCATTTCCCACATGAGAGGGGTGGGATTTTCTCTCTCTAGACTCTTACTCCTAAAACGCCACCTAGTTCCTCACGAGCTAGGTTCGTAAAGGCATTTCACGGACTGACTTAGGCATCGGAGAGGGTTTCCTCGGACAACCTCCGAGGCCCTGTGCGTTCATTGTGCAGGGAGCAGGCCGTTTCCGCCGGGAAAGTCCGACTCGAGGAGTGAGGGGAAGGGGAGACCAAGAGAATCAGACGATCAGTTATTCAATTACGCTACCCGGATCCTAGGCCGGGTTAATTGTTTCCGTTACCGGAACAATTTGGCGCCGTTTGTGGGGAACTTACGGTTGTGCTCACGAGTTACCCACTAAAATCAACCACTCATAACCACAAAATTAAACACAATCATGCCAGAAATCGTTGATGCCAGTGCAGGAGCGGGTCCGACGGTCCCTCCGGTGACCCCCCTGTACGGTATGCCGCTGTCGGAAAGGGTCCCTCCTGCCACAATCCTGGGGGTAGGGGGAACCAATCCCCTCGGTGGGTCTAACACTGCTGTGACACCCGAGCTGGGGGCACGCCCAGGACGTGCTCTCAATCTGACCCCAGCTCAGATGGCACAGGCGGCCGCGTTCTTCTCTGCGATGCTGGATCAGGAATTCACGCCTGAAGACTTGGTGGGCAGGGTCGCATCGGCTCCCAGGCAACCGTCCCCAGTCAGCAGGGACGAGGCCGGGGGCACGAGGCGGACCGCCGCCAGAAATGCTCAGAGAAAAGCAAGAAGAACAGCCCAAATGTATACGCATGTGCAGAGGCGTATTACCACTGGCAATCCAGAACCACCTGTCCAGCCGGCGTTCTCTATTCACACAACAGAATCGGCGTCTGGAGGGCAGGGAGGCTTATCTCAAGGATTACAGGAGCGCATGAGGCCCAGGGAGCCTGTGTCAAAACGCTTAGGAGAGAGACCAGGCGGAGTTTTCTCCAGACTAACACCTGCGGCCAAGGAACAGTCAGCTCCCGGCTTATCCCAAAGCCTGCAATCCAGACTCAACCGAGGACAACCGCTCGAGTCCAGGTACCATCAGGGTGAAAACCGCTGCCACTCCCAGAGAAAGAGGCCCAGGCAGGCCTCCTCGGGAACAGAAGATGAGGCAGCTAGCAGACCGCCACCGGGGCACCGCTCCCCCAGTACGAGGAAACCGACCCATAAACAATGGGAATCTCACGGTAACCAGTCTGGGGAAAGCAGGTCACGACTGGTAGGCAGGCCCACGAAAACCCCGTTGCACCCTGAGGTACAAGAGTACCCCATTCCAAAAATCAAAATGCCCACCATCAAATTTGACGGGACGACAGACCCTGAAGACCACCTGGCAGCCTTTGAGAGCCACATGGGCATGTATGATGTAGATGATGCCATCTGGTGCAAAGTCTTCCCTACCACCCTGGTGGGACTTGCGCAGGGGTGGTTCAGAGACCTCCGTCAGGGGTCAATCAGGTTCTTCATAGAGTTGGCTGAAATTTTCCTTGAACAGTATGCCGGAAATAAGAGAAGACGCCTTACCCGTTTCGATCTCATGACCCTGAAACAGAAGAAGGGTGAGAGTGTGAGAGAATGCATGAGAAGGTTCGATCTATCCTACCAGCAGGTTAGGGAGATCGACGATTCCACCGCCGCCTACGCCCTGACAATCTCTCTACTTCCAGGGGAAATGAAAAACCAGATGATCAGGGCCGAGCCAGAAACCTTGGCCATGGCCAGAAAGATCGCTGAGGGGTTCATTCTGCAGGAGGAGTTCCACGGCCTGACGGACACCCCTGCAGGCCAAACAAAGCCTCAAGGGGGACCGCAGGGTGAAAGGGGCAGAAGTGAACCAGGTAAGCAAAAAGAAGAGGGAGACACTCCCAAGAGGGAACGCCCAGTCTACCAACCCAGATTCGATAGTTACACCGCCCTGAACAAATCCAGGGCGGAAATCATCGAACTGGAAAAAGAAACTGCCAAATGGAACCGTCCAAGCAAACCTCGCAGCCCAAAAGGCGACCCAAAGAAATTCTGCACTTTCCACGACTGTATTGGCCATACCACCGAAGAGTGCCGTCACCTGAAGGATGAAATTGAGAAATTAATCAGAAACGGATGGTTGGCCAACTACGCAGCTAAAAACAAGTCTCAGAAGGAAGTGTCTGAGAAACCCGAAGGGTCAGTGCAGAACCGGATGGTAATCCATGTAATTTCAGGGGGCACTGAGGGCCAGCTCAGTCGAAGAGGCCAAAAAAGGCAAATGCGCGAGCTGAGGAACCAGATCTGCTACGCTGAGAAAGAAGGGAGTCCAAGGGGAGTGACGTTAAGTATCACCCCTGACGACGCAGGACGGGTGATATATCCGCACAGTGATCCTCTGGTGCTGTCCCTAGAGATCAGCAACCATATTGTGCGAAGATGTATGGTAGACACAGGTGCATATACAAATCTTTTGTACAAGGATGCTTTCGAAAAAATGAGCCTGGGAAAAAGGCACCTGCGGCCTGCTCCCGGATCGCTGTATGGATTCAGTGGGGCCGGCGTGCTGCCCATGGGCGTCATCGACCTGCCTGTAACCTTCGGGGAAGGTTCCACAGCCAGGAATGTCAGGGCAACCTTTGTTGTTGTGGACGCAAGGTCTGCCTATAATGCCCTGATTGGCAGGGCCACGCTGGATGAAATCGAGGCGGCAATCTCCATCAGGGCTCCCACCATCGCGTATGTCACAGACTTCGGGCTGGAAGGAAAGATACGTGGGGACCAGGAGTCAGCCAGACAATGCTACTCCGTAGCCCTACAAGAGCACGAAAGGGACAGAAAAGGGAAAAGAAAAGCCGACAGCTCCCCCTGCAGGGAAGGCGAAGTCCCGGTCGAGCACCCGGCGCCCGACCGCCTGGAACCAGGGGGCGAAAGCATGCTGGTGGACTTAGAACCAGGAAGACAGGTCCTGGTAGGAACAGGCTTAAAGGAATCCTACCAGGCCAAACTGGTCAAACTACTGAGGGAGAACAAAGACGTATTTGCCTATTCTGCAGACGAGATGCCCGGCGTCGATCCCTCATGCATCGTTCACAAGCTGAATGTAAGCATGGATGCTCGCCCTGTAAAACAGAAGAAACGAAACATGTCTGCAGAAAAAGACGCAGCAATCAAGGAAGAAATTAACAAACTCTTGAAAGCAGACTTTATTGAAGTCTGCGACTACCCAGAATGGCTGGCAAATGTTGTTATGGTCAAGAAGTCGTCAGGCGCATGGAGAATGTGCGTCGACTTTACGAACCTGAACAAGGCCTGCCCGAAAGACTGCTATCCGCTCCCTCGGATCGATCAATTGGTAGACGCCACCAGTGGCTACACCATGCTAAGCTTCTTAGACGCCTTTTCAGGCTACCACCAAGTGTACTTGTGGCAGCCGGACAGGGTGAAGTGTGCGTTCATCACTAGCTCGGGCACTTACATGTATAAGATGATGCCCTTCGGGCTCAAAAATGCAGGGGCTACGTACCAGCGGTTGGTTGATAAAGTGTTTGAGAAACAAAAAGGCAGAAACATCGAGGCTTACGTTGACGATGCCATCGTAAAAAGCAGGGAAGACAAGGAACACCTGACAGACTTGCAGGAAACCTTCAGTTCTCTGCGCGCTTACAAAATGAAACTAAATCCGAAAAAGTGCACGTTTGGAGTCCGCTCCGGAAAATTCCTAGGGTTCTTGGTCAGTTCTCGGGGTATAGATGCCAACCCTGAAAAAATTCAGGCAGTTCTAGACCTCCCTGAGCCCAAGACCATCAGAGACATCCAGCGCCTGACGGGTCGAATGGCCGCCCTGGCCCGATTCGTTGCCCGATCAGCAGACAGAGCCACTCCTTTTTTCAAAATACTGAAAGGAAACAAACAGTTCAAATGGGAAAGCGAGCAGAAAGAGGCCTTCGAGCAGCTGAAGGACCATCTTAAGAGGCTCCCTACCCTGGCAAGACCAGTAGCAGGAGAGAAACTTTTTCTCTACATTGCAGTAACCAATATAACTGTCAGCGCAGTCATCCTACGAGAAGAGGCAGGCACCCAGCAACCTATATACTTTGCGAGTCATGCGCTGGGGGCAGCTGAGAAGAATTATCCAATGGTTGAAAAAGCCGCCTACGCGGTCATAATTGCAGCCAGAAAGCTCAGACCTTACTTTGACGCGCATCCAGTCATAGTCCTCACCGACCAACCCCTGGAAAAGGTGTTGGAAAAATTCGAAAAATCAGGGAGATTGTTGAAATGGGCAATCGAGCTGAGTGGGCTAGGTATATCTTACCAGCCGAGAACAGCCATCAAAGCCCAAGCTTTGGCAGACTTTTTGGCTGAGTGCTCCCATTCAGGGGAAGAGGAAACCCCTGCCCAGGAATGGGTCGTGTATACTGACGGGTCCTCGACGGCCAACGGCGCAGGCGCAGGCGTCGTACTAACCAGCCCAGAAGGGACCGACTTTGAGCATGCTCTCAGATTCGTTTTCCCAGCATCAAACAATGAAGCAGAGTACGAAGCAGTACTCACAGGCGTCAGGTTAGCTAAAGCCGCAGGGGCCGAACGAATTGTCCTGGCGACAGATTCCCAACTCATCGCCAACCAGATTAATGGAGAATACGAAGCAAGAGACCAAGCAATGGCCGCATACCTGGAGATGGTGAAGGGAGAGTTGTCCGGCCTGAAATCATATGAGGTCAAACAAATTCCCCGGTCCCAGAACAACAGAGCAGATGCCCTGTCAAAACTGGCAAGCTCCAGTCTGCAGGACATCCGGAGATCAGTGTGGGTCGACGTTTTACACGAGAAGTCTACTGATCCCTGTCAAACGATTAATGTCGTAGAAGAAGAGCTGGAAAGCTGGATGACCCCTTTCATCCAGTACAAGAGGCAGGGTATCTTACCATCAGACTCACTACAAAAGAGGAAAGTTCAGGCTAAAGCAGCCTGGTTCATATTCATTAATGGAGAACTCTACAAAAAATCTTTTACTTATCCCCTGCTTAAATGCCTACGGGCGGATCAAGCCGCTGAAGTATTGGATGATATCCACTCAGGGATTTGTGGGCATCACATTGGCGGGAGGTCGCTGGCCCACAAGGCCCTCAGGGCAGGCTACTATTGGCCTACCATGCTGGCGGATGCCAAGAGCCTGACCCAGAAATGCAGAAAATGCCAACTCTTTGCTCCATCAATCCATGCCCCGGCCCAGGAGCTCAGGCCAATCCTATCTCCCATCCCCTTTGCTCAATGGGGGATGGACATTCTAGGACCCTTCACAGTGGCCACAGGGGGCAGAAAATTCTTAATTGTCGCCATAGACTACTTCACCAAATGGGTGGAGGCTGAAGCAGTGCCCAACATCACTGAGCCGGCGGTCAGGAAGGTGATCTGGCGAAATGTCATCACCCGGTTCGGTGTACCAAAGATGCTGGTATTTGACCACGGCAGGCAGTTCGATAATGACCCACTAAGAATCTGGCTGGAAAGCCACAACATCTCAGTCGCCTACTCAGCTGTCTGCCATCCTCAAACCAATGGGCAGGCGGAAGCAGCCAACAAACAAATTCTGAACGGCCTGAAGAAAATGGTGGATGACTGCAAAGGTAGGTGGGCTGATGAACTC
This sequence comes from Agrostemma githago, assembly GCA_958450325.1. Taxonomy (NCBI): domain Eukaryota; kingdom Viridiplantae; phylum Streptophyta; class Magnoliopsida; order Caryophyllales; family Caryophyllaceae; genus Agrostemma; species Agrostemma githago. The sequence goes on from OY288240.1 coordinate 54,375,240, forward strand.
CCCAGTATACTCTGGTCCATCCGAACCACCAGGAAGGAGTCTACAGGCCAGACCCCATTTGGCCTGGTATATGGAGCAGAGGCCTTATTGCCAATTGAGACAAGAATCCCCACTCTGCGCTCCCTGCAGTACGATCAAGCCGAAAACGAAGCTGCAATGGTTGAAGCCTTAGACCTGGTGAATGAACTAAGGGAGGAGGCCAGTACCAACATCGCTGCCTATCAGCAGCGAATGAGGAAAGCTTTCAACAGCAAAGTTCGACAGAGGAGTTTTCAGATGGGCGAGTTAGTTTTGAGAAAGACACAGGCGATTGGGAAGTCAAGAGAGCATGGAAAGCTGAGTGCCAATTGGGAGGGCCCATACCAAATAACTCAGGTTTTGGGGCCAGGCACATACAGGATAGCCAATCTGGAGGGACAAGAGCTAAGCGCTCACTGGAACGCAGACACACTAAAGAAATATTACGTCTGAACAAGAATGTAGGCAGTTTTCACTTTTACTAGAGTAAAAAGGCGGAGGATGATCCGAAATGTCGACGGCTCCGACCACCCCAATGTCAAAAAGAATTTTAAAAGAAATGAGAAGATACAGATTTATACTCGTTGCCTGTTCACACTCGCGTCTTTCACACACAAACGAGCAGGGGGCAATAGGGGGAGGCCCCCCCTGTTGCCAAAACTGGGTAAAATGGACCCCCCAACGCAAACCAGAGCCACCCTGCTTACCTCCAGGCAGGGGACAGGCCCCCTGGACTTTGAACGAAAAGCCAGGGACAGGCCAGGCTAACAAGGACTGGGGGCAGGCCCCCCAACCTTGTATAAAAAACACAAGAGCCACCCTGCTTACCTCCAGGCAGGCAGGGGACAGGCCCCCTGGACTTTGAACGAAAAGCCAGGGACAGGCCAGGCTAACAAGGACTAAGGGTAGGCCCCCCAACCTTGTATAAAAAAACACAAGAGCCACCCTGCTTACCTCCAGGCAGGCAGGGGGCAGGCCCCCTGGACTTTGAACGAAAAGCCAGGGACAGGCAAGGATAACAAGGACTGGGGGCAGGCCCCCCAACCTTGTATAAAAAACACAAAAGCCACCCTGCTTACCTCTAGGCGAGCAGGGGGCAGGCCCCCTGGACTTTGAACGAAAAGCCAGGGGCAGGCCAGGCTAACAAGGACTGGGGGCAGGCCCCCCAACCTTGTATAAAAAACACAAAAGCCACCCTGCTTACCTCTGGGCGAGCAGTCGAGCAGGGGGCAAGCCCCCTGGACTTTGAACGAAAAGCCAGGAGCAGACCAGGCTAACAAGGACTGGGGGCAGGCCCCCCAACCTTGTATAAAAAACACAAAAGCCACCCTGCCTACCTCTGGGCGAGCAGGGGGCAAGCCCCCTGGACTTTGAACAAAAGCCAGGGACAGGCTATAACAGGCGCGATCAAATAAACCAGAAAAAGATCCCTAAATTTTAAAACAGTTATGCCATAGAAAGCAAAGAGAAATATTCCACAAACAAAACCCATGAAGGGTGGAATGGTTTGTACAAAGTTGAAGAAAAAACCGAGTAGCAAAATATTACAGGAAAACCATGAACACTGGTTCAGCACAAGAAAATAAAAAGCTTCCATAAAAGAGAAGGGGCGTCACGCAGCATCCTGGCGAGCGTTGGCGTCAGCTTCAGGCTGCCTGGTCACCCGGGCTTCGTCCTTGGCGGAATAAAGGCTCCGGAAAGCGTCCTCATCAAAAGATGGGAACATCTCCCCTATCACCTCCATAACCAGTTCCAGAGAGGAATTGGCGCCGCTCACGAAACTGGCACCCACCGTTTCCTCAGTTTCCGCAGCCAGAGTCTCTTTCTCTTTCGTCCATTCCTCCTTGGCCTGGTCAAAGGCCGACTTTGCCTGTGACAGCTGCTCCTCCAGGACAGTCACCCTTCCCTTCAGATGCCCCATCTCGGCCAAAGATATGTTAGCGCGGTCCAACGATTGCCGGCTCTCCTGCAGTTCGGCCCCCAACTTAGAAACCTCCTTCACAGCCATTTCCCCCTGCAGCCTCCAGCGATCAGCCTGCTTCTTGGCCTCTTCCAGCTCCCCCTCTTGCCTTGTCATTTTGTCTTTCAAGGAGCTTATCAAGGAGACGTCCCTCTCTATCATGGCCAGGCGGTCGGGAGGAGGAGCCCCAGGGTTAACTGTTAGCTCCTCATCACTCAGGCGGTTGAGAGCCGCCAGTTCCGCAGATGCCAACATGACCTTGGATGTACGTTGAATATATTGAAGCACTTGATGAGAGGTGGAAGTTACCATCTTTGTAAGGCGGTCGGCCAAAACAGCCCCGGAGTCAGAAAGCAGGCCCGATACATCCACACTATCACCAGCTGTGTAGTGGAACTCCACGTTTTCCTCCGGGAAGGGAATGCTAGAGGGCTCACGTGCAGGGCGTTTCGCATCAGGGGTAGAGACATCCGCCTCCAAATCCACCACATCAGCACTAGGAGGCTCCCTCTCCCTTTTCCTCCTTGTTTCCAAGGGAACACTCTCCCCAGTCCCCTCGGAATCTCCTGGCTGCGTTCCCTGCGAGATCCGAGGGCCAGCCGGAGAAGCACCCTGCTTTTGACCAGGGGAAGGAGTAGCTCCTGAAGTGACCTCCGCTTCCCCCTGCTCATGAACGCTGGGAGTAGGAGTCGCCGGCTTCGACGAAGGCAGCCGGGGGGGGAGAGGTAATCTTCGACCAGCGGCAAAATCCTTCACAAGCTTCATGAGGGCCTTGCTTCCTTTTTTAAAATTTGGTGGAAGAGAAGGACGCTTTGAAAGAACGTGCAATTCCTCGCTCAAGCCCAACCTTCTGACCTGCTTCTTGGTCCAGGTCCAAGAGTAGGAATCTGCAGGAAAGGAAAGGCGGTCATTTAAAAAGCAGGGAGAAATAAAATCCCTGGAAAATCGTGACAACAAGAAAACCCTAGAACTACCTTCAAGGCCACGAATCAAGCCCATGGGAAGCAGGTACTCGTCAGTCGTGATGAGCTCCGCGTGAGGGAGCCAGAAAACAGGGCAAAAGTTCCCATGTTTATCCGTCACGATCTCAAACTTTTTTATCAAGACCTTCTCCTTTTCGCTCAGCCTGACTTCCAGAGCCTTCCCCCCAACACGAGGATGATACTCCTCACGCGTCTCCATGCGGGTATGGACATGATTCCTAAAATGTCTAGGAATTTTCCACCCTGACGCACTATGGACATATATGAAATTATTTTTCCAGTCTTTGAGACTGCTCATGGCCGGCCAGACCAAGGCGTATTTTTTCTGTCTCAGCAGAGACCAGTAGCCGGGGGAGCCATCCCCCCCAGATGAAGACACCATTTGGAGGCCCACCATAAAGCGAAGGGCGTCGATGTAAGGCCCCTCGCCATGGAACAGGCAGGTCCAAGTATAGGCCACTAATGCCCTAATGGCCGTTGCAGTTAACTGAGCGATGGCGACGTTCATCCTCCTGAAAGTTTCCTCCAGGAAAGGATGTAACGGGAATCGCAGGCCGAATTCTAGGGCCTTATGGAAGACAGCTACACACCCTTCTGGGGGGCAGCATACTGTGTCTTTTTCCCCAGGGATCACCACTGTGTATCCCTCCCCAAAATTATAAAACTGCTCGATGGCCTCAGCCGCGTTACATTCCAAGATCAGGTCCCTATTCTTAGCCTCGGGATAGGTCTGTAAGGGAATCACGTATTTTTCTTTGTCCAGAAAATAGGTCCTCCCTCTCTCCCTACGGATGAGAGGACCGGCCACCCTGGCAGGATCCACCTCCAGGGCTTCGTCGTCAGAATCAATCACATCGAAGGAAGCTGGGTCGGGTGACTCAGCACCCTCTCCTCTGTGATCGTCTTCCTCCCTGGGGCCAACCCCGGAGGAAGAAGCAACGTCGCGACGACCACCGTCGCCGCCGCCAGTTTTTCCGAGCAAAGAATCAAAGGAAAGGGGGTGGGCTCGCGACATTTAGGCTATAGAAGGGAAGAAAAGAAGCGAAAGATTCGAAAAGTTCTGACCTAAAAAACGCCGGTGAAGTTGTCAGAGACGGCGACAAGAAGTGATCCTTGCTCCTCAAAGAAAAAACGCTCGGTCAATGAGGGAGATTCAAGAAGTGTTGTGGGGAGTAAAGGTATCAAGAAGAGTAAAAGAGGAGAATGAAGGGGGAGAAGGGTTTATATAAAAGCCCAAAGAAGTTCGAAAGGCGGAATCCCTGACAAAACCTTCGAAGACCGTCCACGTGTCACATACTGAACACCAACCGCTCACCTTTTTCAAGAAGAGCCTCGGTAAACAGAAACGCCAGAGAGAAAGGTCAATCAACGACCTCATTTAAAAAAAATAATAATAATAATAATAATATAATAACATAATAAACTCATATTAAAAATTCAAAATACACAAAACATTCATTTCATTGAAAACCCCTCAAGGGATAGATACATCGTGGGACGAGCATGAAAGAAAATTACATAAGGCCTAAAAAGTTTCAGCCTGACAGAAATCAAAAGCCCTGCCGCGCAGGCCTAGTCATCCCCCAAATCCGGGGAATAATCCCCAGGGCTGCCTGGGATCCCGAGAGCAGAACCCCAGTCCCAACTTGGGGAACCCTGAAAAGGGTCAGTTGAAGCCCCGTCTTCGTCCCTGTCGCTCAGGCAGCCAAGACCTTCGCTGTCGTCAGAGTCGTGGCTGCTGTCTTCCCAGTCCCTTCCAAAAGGGACAGCTCGGGACTCGTCGCAAGTGCGACAGCCTGTCTTCTTCACAGGCGAAGAGGGACCCGACTCCAGGGAGGAATCGGTGTCAGAGTTGGGGCCGAATTGTTCAGGGTGCAGCCATGGAAAACACTCATGGCACCCCCTATCATAACAGCCCCCCCTGGGGGCAGCGCCTAAACCTAGGCGCAACAGGAGGCGAGGACCTCCTAGGGCGTTTGCCCACCCTAATGGAGGCCTTCCGACCCCTCCGGCGAAGGCGAAGCCGCGAACAGCGACTCCGGCGAACAGCTAAATAAGCGATCCGCGCATATCTGAGCCTCCAAAACCCTCTGAAGATGAAGGAAACATGTTTGACTCCGCGGCGAACTATACTTTTCTTGATCCAAGTCATGTTTAAAATGAGGAAAATGGAAAGATTGAAGGTGGAATGAAGCACAAATGATCAAGGAAGCTAAAGGTTTTATACCAAGGAAAACACCGCATTAATGAACGCTCCAACCACCCTGGGAGGAGAGCCACCAATCAGGAACTCTTCACGGTTCCCCAAAATCCGCCCAGAAGAGAAGGGCAATCATTACAAAAGTGTTCTCGCCTCTTTGCATTCCTGACAGGAGCAGAACAAAGTTCCATTGGGAAGGCGCGAAGCAATAAATGCTGCAACAGACATGGAAGTCAACCCCCCTCCAAGCAAGAGTCGCCAGCAGAGGAGAAGTTTCACTTCCCTCCTACTGACGAGGGCCAATTGATTGGGGTGGGCCGCCTGTCAATCAATTGCCTGCTAGGCAGGCCCCGAGACGGTTCCTGTCGGAGAGTCGAGAGACTAGCCCCAGCAAGGACCTGGAACGAAGCATGAAGCGCTAAAGGTTGGCCGTCAGCTGCTGAGAGTACGGGCCAACCCAGCCTGTCAAAGCTTGGCAGCCCCCTGCCTGGAGACGGTCTACCCTGGGAGAATCCCTGGCCGGCAGGGTCAGGACCCCCAGGGGCCCTCTCGTCATTTTGCCTAAGGTAATTGGGAATGGATGGATGAGAAGCCGCCACTTGTCACTCCTCTATCCAACCATTCCCCTTTCTCTTCTCTCTCTTGTGGGAAGGTATAAATACCTCCCCATTTCCCACATGAGAGGAGTGGGATTTTCTCTCTCTAGACTCTTACTCCTAAAACGCCACCTAGTTCCTCACGAGCTAGGTTCGTAAAGGCATTTCACGGACTGACTTAGGCATCGGAGAGGGTTTCCTCGGACAACCTCCGAGGCCCTGTGCGTTCATTGTGCAGGGAGCAGGCCGTTTCCGTCGGGAAAGTCCGACTCGAGGAGTGAGGGGAAGGGGAGACCAAGAGAATCAGACGATCAGTTATTCAATTACGCTACCCGGATCCTAGGCCGGGTTAATTGTTTCCGTTACCGGAACATTAGTATAACGGTAAAATAAAAGTTAGTAATAGTTAGTAATAATTAGTAATTAGTATACGAAGTTAAAAAAATAAAAGATTAGAGATTAGAGAAGACGGGGTTTGTTTACACCCTTAACCTACATGCTTATGGTCTCGGAATACGGGCTCGTCTAGTTGCAGCGTAGGCACAGGAGAGGTCGAGAATGTAGGGTAAGTTAGGGTGTGTATGGTTGAAGAGATGGTTTTCTCGGTTGTTGGGAGGTTCGGTCTCGGGGATGTATAGAGAACTCCTTGCTAGGCTTAGTGAAGTGGAGGAGTAAGTGGAAAAAATGAGGATTGAATGTAATGGTGAAACGAAGAGCCGGGAGGGGAGGGGGGGGGGTATTTTTAGATTTACTCCCCGGCTAGGGGCCCTAAGTGCACTCGATCGAGTGGCCTCAAAAAGGGCGCATGTACATTTTTTGGAGGGTCACTCGATCGAGTGGGTCTAGGCGGGTAAGTGAATTTAGGAAATGTCAAGATTTGATTTTGACCTTTTGACTTTATTTGTTTTGACTTTGCATTTTGTGTATTTGGACGCAGCGTGAGGCTGGTTTCGTCTCGGGTTTCGACTTTGACCGAGTTTTGACGTGCTCGCAAAAGACTGTTTTATTTCCGGTGACGATTTTAGCTAAGCTTTATTTTATTGGAAACGACCCACTGAGTCCAAATTTGAGGTTAGTTTTGAGAAATTTGTACTCCACTAAGTGTCCACGTCGGATACTATTGATTCCGAGTCCGTATTCGAGCGCATTAAAGCATTTTTACGTCCGAACATCGTTGGGTGTTTTGTTAGAAACTGCTATAGACACTAGCAGGCAAACTACGGGTGTCTACAGAGCCACCACTCTAACTGAGGCTTGGACAAGGCGAAAGTCAGAGTAGCCACCTGGCCAATTGAGGATTACGACCTGGCAGCCTTCCGATCGGGTCGTTTATAGTACATTAGAGTCGCGTGAAGGGCTCGCCAATCATACGTAGAGGGTCATACCAGTCCTGACGATGATAGCTCTGTGGGGAGTCGGACTTGCCTTCGAAGTCCTGGGTGTACCTGTATGCAGACACGTAATAATTTGCATGTAACATTTAGGTGAGACACCGACTCGGTTCCGCTGGGGAGTGAAAATTTTGAATCTTGAAAATTTGGAAAATTTTGAAAGTTTTATCAAGGAGGAATGCTCTGGATGACTTGATTCCTATACTATTATAAAAAAGGGCTGAAGACTGGGATTGGGCCTGCGCACGCAGGCCCGTGTGGGCTAAAGTGGCTTAGCAGTTGTGGAGGTTATCAGGGTTTTGTATTATAAAAACATGATCTCCTGCTTCACTTTTCTGCAGCTCAGATCAATTCTATATTCTCTTCTCAAAAATTCTTCAAATTTTCAAGAAAAGATTCGAATATCTTCTATGGGTATCGAAAATTTAACCGCGATGCTCCTGGCGTGGTCCCAATGCTTCAGGGATGAGGAAAAGATTCAACTAAATCAAATGGGAATTTCTGCTTCATTCCCGCTACTGCGTCTCATGATAGACTCACACTTCCTGGACGCTTGCTTATCATTTTGGGACACTACCCATCACGTTTTTGCATTCCCTTGAGGAGAGGTATGTCCTCTCCCCGAAGAAATTGCGGCTGTAGGCGGTTGGTGCCCTGCGGCTCGTCCTGTTGTTCCTCCATTTTATCCCGACCCGAGAAGGAAGTTGAGGGAATTTCTAGGTCTATCCCATGCTGAGGCGGACCGGATTGTGCGGGGGAATTCTGTTTGCCTGTTTGACTTGGCTGAAAAATTCATGAATACCAAGGATGTGAGAATTATTGCTTCTCACAAGCGTACGGCCTTCGCCTTCTGTATGCTGCACCGGTATGCCTTTGAGGGGCGGATGGAGGCTAACTCTTGCTTGGGTCAAATTCGGATGATTGATGTAACTGACCAGATGGAGACGGGTCACAGCCCGGCTTGGTTGATAACGGGAGAGATCATTATGGGTCTCGATGCTATGATAGTTGACCCGGACCGTCAATTGACGGGTATGATCCGCTTTTTGCAGGTATACGTCTCGCGTTTTGTTTTTCCGCGAAATCCTGACGTATGAGTGTCACTCAACCAAGTAGACCCGTCACTCGATTGAGTGACCTCGGCAAAGACATCCTGCCTCTTTTTAGGGGGGTCACTCGATCGAGTCAACCATGGCACTCGATCGAGTGCCTTCTGGCGAACCCCATATTTACCCACGAAAGCTTGTATACTTTATCCTGTCAGATTTGGCTATATGAGCGTCTGTCGATCATGGAGTCTCCCATGAATGTGCTCGGGTACCGCAGTAGCCAAGTTAGCTCAAGAAGGCGACACATAAGTTTGAGCCACAACATAAACTAGACTTATTGGGATGAGGAGCTAGTATTCCACGGGGGTCCCTTGATCAGGTGGAATGTTGCTTGGTGGTTCCTCGCGAGATTGACGGGGTTGGCCAAGAGGGATCAAGTCTGTTACCTCGTGGTCTTGTCGCTTGATTGAACTGTCCACATTTAAAAGAACCGTATTCTGAGGCAGTTCGGTTGGTCTCAGCGAATCCCTGAGACCGAGGCAATCATTAGCGTCCCACTCCAATTGACCGACGCAATGTGTGATACATAGTTACAGCCGTAGCACCCTCGTGCCATCTGGACCATACCCAACCATTGCCATTCCGCTTGGGTTTCTGAGTCATATCAGAACTGGAGCTTGGAAGAGTCAGAGGAGGCTCGCAAGGCCTTGAAGGTCGATGAAGCCTTCGATTTGGTTCGTCGGGAGACAGCCAAAGTCAACAGGGGTTTCTACGAAGAAGGAGAGACTTCTGTCACTTTGGTTTGATTAGAATCGGGTCTTAAGTCAAAAACTGAGACTCGAGCTAGAGAATATGGTGCTAAAGGTGTGTGGGTGCGACTGAACCCCCAGACTGACTTAGAGAAGAGGCTCGGGCCAAGACTGATGGCCAAGGATCGACTTGGCCCGCGCGATAGGCTGCCCGAACATGTGAGGGCCCGACTTGGGCTGATTACTGTGGCTGAGGATCCGCTATCGACGAAACGGGTCCGAGCCAAGGAGGTTCCTGTAGTGATTCGGGAACGTTCGCCACCACCTCGTCGCCAGTGGACGGCCAAGGAGGCCAAGGACAAGAGTAAGGGCAAGATGCCTTGAATACCCAAGTCCATAGTTTTATTATTATCTAAGTAGTTTTACTATTTATTCGTAGTGTCGTGTGGTTTTGAATTTTGACTTTTTTGTGTTTTTTAATTTCCCAAATTTATCGGGTTTTTAGTAATAAATAAAGGAAGTTTATTAATTAAACCGTTCCTGTCTCCTTTTCTCGATTGCAGTGGTTCTGCCCTTTTGAGGGGCTGCCTACGTATCCACAATTTGCGGAATCAAACCAAACATAGTTCAGGCTTTTGTAAATTTGCAATCTCGAAATACACAAAGACTATTGGTTATAAATGTATACGACAGTTGCTTATTGACTTGCCTTTTAAAGTTTACGTAAAAAAATGATTTTGATAAACTTTTTGCAAATGACATTGAAAGGATTAGGGGTAGTAACATTTTGTGGACGTCCGTCCGCACCGCCCGGTGCCCCGTGCGTGCCCGCGCGGGATTGACGCGGTTTCATCGCGGCGGACACCCACGTGGCCTCCGCCCGGTCGGGGGCCGGTCCGATCTCGCGTTCGGTGTGATGATTCGGACCTCGATTCGGATGACGATACAGACTTGTACTAGACGGATGCGGGCACCCGTGTTTCCATTGGAATCGATCGAGTCGTAGTTGTAAATGTTTTGATGGTGGGATTTGTCGTGAATCCTGACACCAAATAAAACCAACCAATCCAAACAAGTAGTTAGGGCAAGTCGGGTCGATCCACAGAGACGGAAAAGGAGTTTAGACTAAGGTTCACCTAAAGACTAGACTAAGTCACGATCGCTAGGCTAAGAAACAAGGATAAACAAACTAAAACAATGAAGGGGGATAAAACTATGACTAAGAATAAGCTAAGTATAACAACTAAAGCTAAAAGATTCAACTAACTAGAGGGGGAAAATAGCTAAGATGAAGAGGAAATCAATGAGGAAAGAACTAGGATTAGGTTGGGTTCAAGGGTGATGAGATGATCAAGGGAGAGCAAAGGTGAAGGGGTAGTAAAGCTATCTAGGTATAATCCGGGCTCTCGCGCAAAAACCCATCATAGCAACATACAAGGCCACAAGAAGAAGGAAAGAAAACATGTATTTGCAACTACAAGTCATTCAAGCATTTCATCAAACATGATCTATGCATACAACTAAGAAGCAACCAAAACTTCCACCAACAATCTAAACAAACCCTTAATCACCCATGAAAGCACCCAATCCCCCTACAAACCCTAGCAAGAGGATTACTCACACATATCTAAACTAGAACTAACACAAACTAGAGAAACAAACACAAGAACAACCTCATTCATTATGAAGAACAAATAAGGATGAACAATAAACAATATATAAAGATGTAAACTTTACTAACTATGAAAGATTAAGAGAAAAGAGAGAAGAAAGATTATACCAACTAGAAGATGAATGGAAAGATGAAAACCAGCAAAAAAGAAAACCCAAAACATCCACCAATGTTGTCAAGATTGGTAGATTCTTCAAGAATTAGAATAATACAAGAGTAGCTAACTAGATTAAGGCTTAATGGAAGAGTAATTAAGGAGGGATTAAGCTAATCTACACTAATCTAAGCTAATCTAACCTAAAGTAGTCTAGGGTTTCATAATGTAAGGTAGAGTCTTAAAAAAATACAAGAGGGGGTATATATAGGGTTCCACGAGTAAGGGAGGCGAAAGAATGAAAATCGGGCAGAGCTGGGTCCTTCCCAGCCGGGAAGGGGATGATCCTGGGCGGTATTATGCATAATACTGGGTGGGATTATGCTCTTCCCGGGCGGGAAGATGTCGGTCCCGGTCGGGATAATGTCGGTCCCGGTCGGGATGGCCCCACAGGAAGCTGTCTTTCTCGTCTTCTCATCCCGGTCGTGATGGATGATGGTCCCGACCGGAATGGGTCCTTATTTGCTCTTCCTAGGCTTCTTATCGATGCTCGATGCTCGGGATATCATCAAGTGGGCTCCATGGGACTCGGGATCGAGTCTAAGCTACCGAGTCGTCGTCGCTTCTCTTCATTGGCTTCATATGCATCGGAAACGAGTCGGAATCGTTCCATTTCTCCAAGATAGTCCTTAGGAACCTAAAACAAGCTAGAAGAAGAGTAAGTAGCCTCAAAACCGCTCTAAAGAGCGATTCCACAAGAGAAACCGGCACCAAACACGAGAAATAAAAAGTGCAAAACACACTTATCATGTTTAAAGGCCGATATGTTTGGTAAGGCAACCTTTTTAGTCAACCGAATTCGTTGCCGATTTGAGGAGTCGCCACCAGTCAATTATGGGGACTCGGAAACCGTTCAGTTCAACTTTGATCCTTAGCCGGCTCAATGTTTAGTGGCACGTGACCTAAAGATAGAGACTTGTACCCTTAAGCACTCCTTGCCAGGAATGACTCTCATTGCCAATGGTTTCGGACATCAGGAAACCATCGATTCTGAGTAAGGGGTGAGGGTACGTATTGGGAAGCCAACGTCTGCTAGACATCGACCCCCAATCTCGCCCGCACATAGCGGCCTCTACTAATCAATCGGTGGGCTGATAACTTTGTTCATTTGTTGTGGCGAAAGTACTGTAACATCCATTATTTTACCCCATGTCTTTGCTATGTTGGTTGTTTAAGGACAAATAAGCTTATTGTCGTTGAAGTAGTTGTGTTTACATTCTTTGCATGCGATTTCACGTGACAAGCAGGCCATGAAAAGATGCACCTAGGAGAGTAGAGGGTACTAATATTATACATATTAGCAAATCAGTTTTAACATGATAATACAGATATTAGTCATTCTCGTGGTATACCTTACCTGGTATTCTGCTTAAGATGCATCTGCTCGGTATTAATAGGGATGCTCGGTATTAATAGGTAAGCACCGGGACTAATATGGAACCCGACCATCGCTTTATTCAGTTTTAGCTTGTTTACATTTTGAATTTCGTGTTAGTTGATTTAGCATGCGATTATAGGGTCATAAAAGTAATAAATCATACAAAAGCAGTAAATGCGAATGTAAGTAAATCACGTAGTGAGGAGTTGCACCCTCGGAGTATACGCTAAACGGAACACAATGCATAGATAGTTGAGAACGAATCTCGGAACTACTCGTGTCTATTTAGGGTATTTTAGTGTTTAAGGTTGAAGTTAGGACATTACGTATGTTTATAACGTGCCATGGGCCTAAAATCCACATTTGACATTATCGTATTGCACAATAAAAGGTACAGAAATGTAAAGTTTTATTTAAATGACAACCTAGTGACGATTCAACTTCGAGGGCGGATCCTCCTAGCTTGCCTTGTGGTGATTTCGGCAGAGTTCCGTTACCATGGCTGGTTCTGCGGTTAATCCAACAGAGCTTCCGCTACTAGACTCGGGGTAGCTAGTCGAACGCAGGCACCTCGGGATCGAGTGGAGTGCTCGAAGGTGAGGAGTAGCGTCGATTCGCTTATCGGGACTACGATCGAGTGGATCGTTGGCTTGGGTGTCGGAGTGCGAGCCCAAGTTAGAAGAAACGCGTCAAGAGTAAGAGGGAGAAGAGAAGAAGAATTTGTGTGTCGAATGAATGAAGGGGGGGTATTTATAGTTGTTTGCGCGGTTCAAATCGCCCAGATGGACGCCTGAGTCCAGGCGCACCAGAACTCAGGTGCCTGGGGTCTTGCGCGCGAGGTATAGCACGCCTGAAGTGAGGCACCTGGGATTTTGAAGATACGATTTTATACCTTTCCAAAACCGAGAAGATGTGTATCATTCATAACTTGGGGGTTAAGTCTTCCCCCTTACCCTAGTGCGCCGTTGCGCCGGGTGGGCTTCAGGTGTGCATCTCGAGGTTCGCTCGGCCTGATGTGCTGACTCGGGTTTGACTTTACGTATTTCGGGACCGATTCGGAGTCTCGGTGTCAGAATTGACTCTAATTAGTGTCGACGCGACCGTAATGACACGACTAAGGCTGTCTTGATGTTAAATTAATCTTTCCAAATAATTATTTGATCCGTTCTATAGAAAAACAATCTAAAACATCGCAATCTCGCGTTTCATTGCAGTTCGATCGTCATCGGGTGTTTGTTGGGCACTCCTGCGGCCACCAGGTCCAAATATGGGTGTTTACAGAAGCTCCACTTTGACTGAGGCTTGGACAAGGATAAAGTCAAAGTATAGTCGCCCAGGTCAATCGAGAGTTACGACCTGGTGGCTGTTGATGCGCGAGCGTCGCGACCCGCACGATCAAACAATATTTATAAACACCGACAAACCTAACTAATGTAGTAGTGTTAGGTCGGGATCGATCCAAGGGACGGTCTACGTAAAGTCGGTCACGTCTAAGTCGATGAGTGTTTGGAATCTAAGGGGGATTTGAGGTAATTAAACTAGACTAAGGTGGTCAGTCTAATAGCTAAAAAGAAATTCAATATAGGAAAAGTGTTAGAGGAAGTTGGGGAATCGGAGACGGGACACTAAAACAAGGAATTAAGCAAACAATACACAATTGATAAGGGATGGGGCACCTTTTGGTCTCTACACCCGACTTCACTAAGACTCGCTTTCGCGACGAAGAAGCTAGGTCACTAAGTCGGAATTACCCACGCCCCGAGTTTTCCCATATTGACGAGGGTGAATACGAGTCAACTAAATTGATCAAGTAAAGTCAACAAGCATTGCATACAACAATTCAAAAATAGACAAATCAACCCAAGTGAATTAAATCACAAGAATCCTTAATTCATGTTATCTAGAATTCCTCCTCCCCTAGCCCCCTAACTAAAATCTACTCACTAATCACTACTACAAAATTAGTCATAGACATGACCTAATAGACACAGGTTAAAGAAAAAACCCACATCTATTTTTAATAGACATAGGTTATAAAAAAAACCTATGTATATAAAAGAGAATATACATAGGTCAAAATTAAAACCCATGTCTATAAATTATAGACATAGGTTAAAGTAAAATCTATGTCTACAATATATGAATAGATGTAGGACATATGAAAAATCCATGTATATTGAAATAAGAATAATACACTAGTGCCCCATGTCTATTACTCCTAGACTAATAAACCCCAAAATTCTTAAGAATTCAGAAACACTAACCTTAGTATTCTTATTAGATTGAACAGAGCTTGGATACCCCAAATAACGCAACACTTGGGTTAGGGTTGAATTCAATTGAACCCCCAATTCTGAAATCATACACCCCGTATCCCCAATTAACCTCCTCGACGATGACAAGAAACACCCCGTAGGACGAAACCTGTAGCCTTCGATCCTTCGATCAACTCCACAACTCCAGAATTCTTCATGAATCAACTCCACAACTCCTTCAATCCTTCAAGCCTTCAATTTGTTCGTGTTGAACGCTCAATCAATCAATCAATCCTAATCTGTTCTATCATCCTCATCTGTTCGTGTTCAAGCCTTCGATCCTCCGGAATCCTTCAATCGTGTAGAACGCTCGCCACCATCCTGATTATGCTTCAAAATTGGAGAGAATATGCGTTACCGTTAGAGCGAGACCCCTGTCGTCGTCGGATGCTACATCAACTCCTTGGAAAATCTCCGGCAACCCCATCTCCTTCGCTAATTCTTCCTCCAAATTTGATTTCGGTACAATTTTCTTCAAAAATCGAGATAATATGTGTCTTTTTAGCTTCAATTTCGATTGTTTTCGAATTCTAGGGTTTTGAGTTTGTGTTCTTATTGTTTCGGTTCTTGTAGATCGGGATTTTCGAGAAGATTGCAAAACTAAAGAGGTTTACGAGTCTCGTACTAAGCAAATTGTGTCTGCTGCTGTGCAAGGCTTCAATGGTGTTCACTTCCTCTTCTTAATTTTGATTGCTTAATTTTATTTTGAATATATTTATGTTGATTGCTTAATTTTATTTTGAATATATTTATGTTGAAGGTATCATATTTCATATGCACAGGAGCAACTATCATCCTCGTATTTGTAAAATCGTTGTTATCGAAAGTACACGACTCTACGAAATTGTTGCCAGTATTGTGTTCTTATGTGTTTAGATAGTGATGATGAATAATTTGGAATGACTTCAGCTTTCTAACTTCAATTCTGAAATCTCTAACCTTCTACAAGCGACTGTATCTAAAATTATAAAGTCGACGTGTGTTACTCCCTAGTCCCTCCATTCAAATCCAAGCTTCCACTTCGTCGAGCAGGTTCGAGATTCGAGGATTATGCTTGCTTTTTTTTGTGTGTTTTTGGTCGATTTTGTGATGTTTGTGATTTCGAGGTTGAGTTTTGATCGATTTGATATATTCTGAATGTGTGTTGTGTGATTTGAGGTTGAATTATTGTTTTGTTTTGTTTGATGCGATGTATCGTAATCACAGTTTGAACACTTTTCAAATGTCGATTTTTTGCTAGATAATTGCTGTTAATCTGAGCATTTAGTCGCATTTTTAGTACTCGTACTATCTTTTATGAATTCAGTGAGTTGATCCAAGTTTGATCGCTTAATTTAATATTGTTCAGTTTTATTGTTAGCGGAGTTTGAATGCTTGTGAAATGTCGTTAAATTGTTTTATTTGAGCATTTAGTCGAAATTTTGTCATTCTTGGAGGATTTAGAGAGTTGTTTGGTGTTTAATCGCCTCCTCTCGCATGAGTTTGTATGTTGATGAATTCAATTTAGCTGTAAATTAACGAATTTCGATTATTTTTATATTTTTGATTAATTGAAATTTCTGTGAAAGAGTTCTGTGCTTTGCTTGAGGAGAAAGATCCTGTCACTGTGCTGATTTCAGTGAAAACTCGAGTTCTCGCCTTCTGCTTTACGGTTTGGTTGATTACTATGATGATAATCCTGCCTGTTTTCAGCAGAATGCGTGGCCGAGACACCTCGTCTTTCTACCTGCCAACTACCTGAGAATGTCGAGCTCGGGTAATACTCTAAAATCCTGGAACTCTTTCTTGTTTCTAATTTCTGTTAATGCATATTGAGTAAAGCCTTAGTGGCCTATTACTCTTTAGCTGGCCGGCTGAGGGAAAGAGTAGTCATTGGTGGTAATAATAATAAGAAGAAGAAGGAATTGGTAGTTGAGTGTAATGGTGAAGGGATTTTGTTCACTGAGGGTGATGCAAATGTTAGTCTTGAAGACTTTCGTGCTGCTCATTTTTACCCACGTATTCCAGGCATCGATGAGCTTCTATATGGTGATGCTATCTCCGGCTTTGATCAAATTCTTAACTCTCCTTTGTTATTCTTTCAGGTACATACATATATAACCTCATGCCGGTACTATTTGTTGTTTCATATGACAATTAGGACATTTTATCATTTAATTATCTTCATATAAATCGACTTAAATGTATAATATTATCGTAATAGATACATATAATTCTGTCATATCAATTCGTACTATTAACACTGTGTGGGCAAGAAATTCGCACTAATAAAATGAGTATTATATAATTTTTCCTTTAAAAATAACTAAAAGTCTGTTTTTTTTTGTTCCATATCTATCTATGAGGTAACAAGACTCAAATGTGGAGGTTTCATATTGACATCTAAAATGAGCCACGCAATGCTAGATGTGGTAGGTGCATCTCTGTTTTTCAAGGCAGCGAGTGAGCTAGCTCGCGGTGGAGCTCATCATTTATCTGTCCATCCAGTGTAGGAACGTCATCTTCTTAGGGCTAGGGATCCACCCCGTGTCACTTGTCTGCACCCCGAATTTGACTTTATTCCCGATAACGTGATTCTCCATCAAGTAGTTCTTAAACGCTTCTTCTTTGGTAAGTGTTTACGACACTCACCTACATGAAATGAGTATTCTTGGGCTGAAATTTAAAATAATCATTCTCCACACCTGCAAACTAGATAGAGGGATCTAATTAGAGGAACTCTTTGTTTGTTTGTTTGATCACCTCGTCAGCCTTTTACTCCTTCTCCTTCACCTTACTACTAGCAATAATTTAATCATGAATTGTTTTTTAATGTTATTGGGGTGCCAGTATTACATTACTACTCGTACTAGTATTAGTTCTTGTTCAAATTAATTAATTGGGTTGGGTTACTTGGGTGCTCTGTGTGTGTATCATCTGGTCTTGTCCCAACTCCTAATCAATCAGCAGCCGCAAATGGATCCATTGTTTATCTAATACGAGTACTCCACTTGGATGCCACGCGTCCATTCAACCATTATTCATTGTTCCTCCTCCTTTTGACTCTCCCCTAAATTTCCTCGAACAAAGTCTCCCCTAAGGGTTAAGATCCTCTCCATTACTTTCTCTCCATTACTTCTCACAATCCATTATAATATTATTTCTCTTCCTCTTTCATCATCTTATAGCATTGATATAAGAACCGTCTTATAGCATTGGAGTTTACGTCTGCCTATATTTAGCTTTCCTCTATCAAGCCGGCATTATAAAATCGTACAAGGGCTAAGGTTCATTTCACATAATCTTTTGCAATCATATTTCAGCCGTAGCAAAAGAAAGCTCGATGAATTTCTAAGTCAATGGTCTGATTGGCATGCAAAGCAGTGTGCTAGCTTCAGTTGATGTGAGCTTTTTCCGTAGTTCACGATACATTTCAAAAAGAAAATAAAAGTTATGTTATCGACTGACACGTGAGATCTTTCTCTTTCACTTGATTTCAGGATTCAGCCGATTTGTTAGAATCTGGGGAGGAGACTTACTTTTCTACATTACATGTTGGCTCAGACAAGATGTCGACTGCGGTACGCTCTTCTTCCCCGTCTCTCTACCTCAGTATCTTTATCTCCGTAGATGTGATTAGTTGAAACTTGAAAGAGGTGTAACCCAAGCCATGACAAACGTATCAAATAGGTTAGATATGTGGATTTCCTTGGCATAGATTGATTGGAATATGTGCTTGCATGTAACCAGACTACTTTTTTCTTTATTCTATAAAGTTAGAGTTCAATTTTCGGGTGATTATTGTTCCTCTATACTCTTATGTTGCTTGCGTTTTACGGTAACCAGGATGCATTTCGGTAGGTATAGTAATGCATGCTTATTTTTACTATTGGGTTTTCAGTTGATTTAATAGATAGTATTGATGTACGTGACTAAGGTAGAATTACTCCGTAGTATAATACCCTATATTTATGAGAAGCTCAATGCAAAGTTGATTATAAAAGCTTACAAGTTTAAATGTATTGATAATATTATTACTCATTTTATATGCTAATTAATCAACAAGGAGTTAGGTACAATGGGTTCTTTTTAAAGGTTCTCCTTGGTAGCATTTTGGCCATTTTTATTCAACATTGATACGAGTATTACATGTGCATACCCTTATTCGTTTCTTGGAACCTATATGTTAAATGTTAAATTCAGCCTTGGAAACTCTTTAATGTTGTTAACCCTTGTTTGTTGACAGAAGATAGTTTATCGGAGAAAGGTTAAGAGAAACATCATGAGAATCTGTGTCTTGATTTTAGTCGCTTTATTAGCATGTTTATTAGGTTTCCTGATCGGGTATCCAATTTAGATTTGTACTTATCTCTATAGCGTGGAAGGAAGAAAGATAATGTCTTGTAGTCGTAATTAATTGTTTTGTTATTAATAAAATTTAATTACTATTTATGTGAAAGTGGCGCGCCTATTTTCGTATTTTTTTTTTGTAATTTAGCATTTCAATAGACATAGGGCATACAAGATAACCCATGTCTATACAATGACAATAAACAAATAACCCATGTCTATATTTATAAATAGACATAGGGAATACAAAAAAACCCATGTCCATTGTTTTTATAGACATGGGTTAATTATGCAAACCTATGTCTAATATAAAAATAGACATGGGTTATTAGAAAAACCCATGTCTATGTTTTAGATAAACATAGCTCGTATGACCTATGTCTAAGTATTTGACAATAGATGTCACTCAACTTAACATGGGTTGCAAAACCCATGTCTATTAGTGAAAATGACCCATGTCTATTAGTGAAAATGACCCATGTCTATTAGTGAAAATGACCCATGTCTATTAGTGAAAATGACCCATGTCTATTTGATGTTTTGTAGTAGTGAATCATGGTAAACAACAAAACATTAATCAAGGAGAAAATAACTACAACATTCATAATGACTAAATATAAAGAAACTAACAACAAAACAATAAGAGAACTACGATCTAACAATTACCCACTAAACTATGGAAGACATAAGATCTAACAAAATAAACTAGAGAGTAATCTAGAACAACATAAATAAAATTGGGATATTTCCCACGGTACCCTCGAACTTTGACACATTACACATGGTACCCCTCATTTTAAGTTTGATCCTATGATAACCTTGTGTTTTGCGTTTAGTGCCCGTGGTACCCCTGATCAATTTTCCGTCATAACGGCGTTAAAAGTTAGTTTAGTTAAAGTGATTAATTTTAATTTTTTTTGGTGAAATTAGTTAGAAAATTAATGAAATTCAAATTAAAATAGTTGAAATTGAGAAAATATTCATGGTACCCCTTTGTTTTCAATATTTTGACCATGGTACCATTGTATTTTCAATTTTTTGTCCATGGTACCCTTGTGGTTTCAATTATTTGTCCATGGTACCCCTGAATGAATTGTAACCACAAGGGTACCATGGGCAAAGAATTTAAAATATGAGGGTACCATGGCTAAAACATTGAAAACACAAGGGTACCATTGACATTCCCTCAATTTTCAATTATTTCAATTAGAAGTTCGTTAATTGTTCTAACTAATTTTTCCTCTGAAACAAATTAATCACTTTAACTAAACTAACCTTTAACGTCGTTATGACAGAAAATTGTTCAGGGGTACCATAGGCACTAAACACAAAACATAAGGTTACCATAGGAACAAACTTAAAATAAGGGGTACCATGTGTAATGTGTCAAAGTTCGAGGGTACCGTGGGAAATATCCGAATAAAATTTAGAGAAACTAACTACACTAAGATGATCTAAACAAGATAATAATGAGAAAACAACATTAACCTAAACTAGAGATTAGAGAGTGGAAGATAAATATACCAACTATGAAGATCTACAAGAAATAAGAATGTTGCATAAATAAAGATTGAATCTTTGATGAAGAGAATGAAGAATTTGTCACTAATTCTTCAATAAACCCCACAAATCTTCAAATAAAACTTGAAATAATCTTCTACAAACTTGAAATCTAGAGAATTGTTGATGGAAATTAAGTAGATCCACTACTAATTACTATGTAAACTACTAGAATTATAGAGAATTACTAAGAATACTACTAGAATGATCTACTAATGGAGGCCTACTAAAACTACCCTAACCTAAGGAGGCACACTTAAGGCACAAAAATCAAATGAAAACCTAGGGTTACTATATATAATAAGCCCTTAATGGGTCACACAATCTTAGCCAATAATCTAATCCTTGCCAATTAGTCAGACTTTGTCCTTTGAGATGAAACTTTGCCCAATGAGTCTTCATGGCATGAAACTTCGGCCAGCGGCTTGACGAATTAATCCCACCGGGTCAAATTTCAAATGGTGAGATTTTCTTCTCATTTTGCGGTTTTGGCGCTTTTCTCCATCGGGCAAAATTTCACCCGGTGGGCAAAATTTTGCCCAGTCATTTTCGCCCGGTGAACTTTTTTATCCGAAGTGGCAATCTGGGGAGGAACACCGTCTGGCGAAATTTCGCCCGGTCAAATTCTCATCGAGTGAAATTTCGCTCTGTGACTTCAGAGGGCCATAACTCTCTCCTTTGAACTTCGATTGGAGCGTGTGATATGTTGTTGGAAAGCTAAGAGAAAAGCTTTCACCTCCAACTGAAATCGCTTCAATCCAAGATATAGAACTCTAGATATATTCATTTGAAGTTCGACCTCTCCGGTGAAGATGCCCAATGGACTTATTGTTTTTCCTTTTTGCTCAAGGTTTCACCTCTTGGGTTGGGATTTTGGATTTTGAGTTGTGTGCTTTGCTTTTCGGGCGGTTTCCCTCTCTCTCATGCTCATAGGAGCTCAGACACATTTTTGGTCGAAAATCCTATCAAAATAAAAAGAAAACTACCAAAAACACGTAAAATGCAAAAGAGAGACACTAATGCGAGAATTACTCAAAATACGGCGATAATCGCGCTCAAGTCTCGCAAAACGAGGAAAAACGGGTCTAAATGGGAGGAAAAACGGTCTAAATTTGACACACAACAATTCCCTCACACTAAACCGTTGCTCGTCCTCGAGCAAAGACCCAAAAAGAAATTACATACTACTACTACTAACTAGACTACGCTAAGCCGATACGGGGCAATTAACGGGCCCGCTCCATCTCTTCAACTCACATCGAAATACCCATGAGCTAGAGTACTCCCATGCAAGGCAAGTTGGGGCTTGCTCAAAATGGTGGATGCGACTAAACACACAAAAGCACATAACACGAAAGAATAGACGCATCCAAAGCAAAAATAAAACACCGAATCCCTCATCGAGACGGCGGGGAAAGACACTGAAAACGTACTTAAAACAATAATAAACTTCCAAGGTAAATGACCCACGTAAACAAGGACCAAAGCCTAATACTATGACAATTAAGCAATATAAATGTTGATAACTTAGCTTAGGTCCTCCTAATCTTCTAAAGGGGTACGACGGAGAGTATAACGGAGTGAAATTAGTGAACCATGGGTTCGTTCGACACTGTAGGTAGGTGCAGTCCCGCTCTCTTTGGCTAAGCCAAGAGGGTCGTTCCAAACTCGAATTTCCTAAATTAGTCCAAACAAAAAGTGGAGTGTTTACAATTTTTGGGGTGGATCGACAAATCACCGCTATCTTCCTACCTCGGGACTCGGTCCTCTATTAGGCACTTCACGGCAACGAATCGATCAAAGGGCTTTATTATTATTTTTTTCTTTTTCTTTTTTTTTTCTTTTTTCTTTTTTTTTTCTTTTTTTTTTTTGTTTTGAAGGAGATGTTTTTGATGATATGATTTCATTTGAAGCTCCTTTTCTCTCCTTATTTTTCATATTTTTGTGCCCTTTTTGCTTTCTTTGGTTTGCCCTTTTTTTGCTTTTTGATGTGGTTCAAACCAAGCTTGGAGGTTATTTTTGTGTAAACTTATTGTGGTGATGTATAGGTGGAGGAAAAATAGGTAACTGAGAACGGCGCCTTTCCCGGATAACCCACAAAAAATGGAGAATTTGGACTAAAGGTGCAATGGTTGTTCGAGCAAGGTCACCTAGAAAACAGGATGCGGGAACCAAGGCCTAACTCCTCCATGGGTGGTCAAGGTGGTCAAATGCAAACCCCGAAGTAAACCTTTAGTAGAAAAGGTAGACTCAAGCTAAAGGATCAACAAGTTCATTGATTTAGAGTCATTCTACTAGATTAAGGTCCAAAATCTACAATGGGTTATCCACAATGGAATGTAAACTCTTGTAATAAGTTTGTAATCGGGTTTTTGAAGACATTTAGTCCTAGATACACTATACAAAAACAAAAGAAACACACGAAAAAGAAAAGGCAAATAAAAGAAAACACGAGTAAAGTCATGCACTCCGTACTCCATTGACATTCAAGCACAAAAATCAGCCACAACACCCAAAATGCTCATCTCTTCGAGAGCCTCCCAATAGCAACAATCTAACTCCTCTACAAAAGTAAAGAAGAAAGAAGGAAGGAAGTTACCAAGCGGGGTGCTTTCATAATCTCTTCAAATCTTTCTATCAAGGTGGTGGTTACCTGTAAGAGTAGAGAACAGGACTATACAAGGGACACAAAAACATAACGAAAACGAGAAAAGAAAAAGGGAAAAAGAAAAGGAAAATAAAAAGAAAATGTTTTTGGTTTTTCGGAAATTTTCAATTTTTATGGTTTTTGAAAAGATTTTTTTGAAAAACAAAAGGATAGTAGATCCTTCCCCCACACTAAAACTGTGCATTGTCCTCAATGCACGAGTAGGGGAAAAGATCGAAAAAGACGGAAAATGAAAAATAAGAAAAATCTTTTTGGATTTTTATAATTTTTCAAATGTTTTTGGATTTTTCGAAATTTTTGAAGAAATAAAACAAACGAAAAGAAAATGATAAAAGGGTGGCGGGCCTAGGTGCAATCACATCACCTAGACCCTAGCCAAGTGACTAAGAAAATAAGAATAAAAGAAAAGAAAAGAAATTAAAAGAAAGGATGAAAAATGGGCGTAGGTGTAGTCACGTCACCTAGGCCGGATTAAGAAAAATTTGAGAAAATGAGAAGAATTTGGATTTTCAAAAGGTCAATGGCGTAATCACATCGCCTAAAGACCGGGAGCACAACCAAGGCCGCTTCGGCCGCAACAATCGGACAATGGGACAGCTTGCAAAGTTATGTTAGAGATAAATCAATCACAATGACAATAGGATAAAAGGAATAAGAACGGAATCAACCAAAGGACATGCAATTATAGATGATTAAAGACTCACCGACCCAACCCACACACAAATACACAACACACACACACACACCACCGACTCCGGGAGAGGGTCTAGTTTGAGTGATTGTCCGACGCAAATGAAGCGCTGGGAGACCCATAGAAAAAGGGTATACCCTCGGAGGATGGCTCAGGAGAAAACTCCTCCGGACCGTCGCTAAGAGAGAGGGCAAGGTCGGATTCAATCTCACATAGGTCATAGATCGTACAACCTTCGGGTAATTCGTAGTGTGCATACTCCCAAACTCCCCTTCCTCCCGACTCAGTCTTGATTAGTCGGAATTCACCGGGACCTAAGGGTAGTTCTCAATTGTGGTGAACAAGAATAGTGGTTCGGTGTGTGTTCGGAACTATTAAAGCTCTTCCACGGCAAATGTAGACGAGGCGCTGATGAGGTACATCAAAAATTCAGGTCGGAAAATAGGCCTCGTCATGCCATATGGAATCGTCTAGTGGGGTGAGGTGGTCGGTCGAATAACCCAATTTGTTTGCAATTACGGTCACGAGACCTTCACAATTTGAGGAGAGGCGTTGGGTGACAATGATACGCTGAAAGTGCAACGCCACGACAAGTGGTAGGTCTAAAGGGTTAGGGTTACCCAACAAAGATTCACAAATCAATTGCAAGACACACACATTAAGAGTATAAATATTATCGGCCGAGGGTAACAAGCAGTGGGAGAGCATCTCACAAAAATAGCGAATTGCGGGGTTACTGATTTCCAAGGCAAAAGATAAATTAGCCTCGTAACCCCTTTACAGCGTGATATGCGCTTCTAAAGGTCTCTCCTAGATACACAGGCTTGTACATTGCTCGAGAGTTCACTAATTCCGGTACCCGATGAGGGTAGGCCTACCACAAGGCCGAACTCGGAAATAGTCAAACGGTGGAGTTTGCCGAATAGTCTAAATTTGACCGCTCTTGGTGTGGTCGGATTGTCAATGGCAAAGGTTCCTAGGAACTCACAAGTAAGGTCTTTATAGGTGAAGGCCGCGAGGCTAAGGAGCTCGCTAGTTCCGGTCCTCGACGATAACTCTTTAATATCGTCAACTATTCCTAGATTGGTCATTGTGTTAGGACAAGGCCACCTAGTACTCTGAAAGATCTTTTCAGAGAAGGTCCGAGACAAAGAAGTAATAAGACAAGGTAAATTTGAAGGCTTAGAAGACTTAGAAGATTTAGAAGATTTAGAAGGTGTAGAAGTCGAAGCCATACCTTGTTTACGAGTGGCTCGCCTTGCTCTTGTTTCCATAGTAATAGGTTTGCAAGAATATTCCCAAAAACTTTAGCTTCACCTCTTCAAGCACCCAAAATAATCACCCAAGATGGAGAGGAGGTATGAATGTGGTTGGGGTATGGTGGTTTGATTTTATGAGGAGTGATAAGGTGAAATGAGGGTGAAGTAAAGGTGATATAAATAAAGGTAATTGAGGAGGGAAAGGAAAGTTTGAAAGGTAGATTGTAAATATTTGGTGTTTAAGTTTGAAGGAGGGAATTGATTTTTTATTGACGAAATAAGGTAAAGGTGATCCGTTCAAGCTCATGTCGTCGGGTGAAATTTCACCCGGTCGAGCACCATCGGGTGAAATTTCACCCGACGGTATTTCGTCATGAAAATCGACTTTGCCAACTTTTTTCCACCAGATGAAATTTCACCCGGTGAAAATCTCACCGGGCGAAATATTGTCCGGTGGTGTCTTCGTCAATTCCGTCAAATCTAGCAACTTTTCCGTAGGGCGAAATTTCGCCCGGTCAAGTCTCACCGGGCGAAGTTTCGCCCGGCGATCTTGTTTTCTTCGTTTTCCGCCTTGCCATTTCATGGCTCTTCAATAATTACCTGGAGACTCAAATAACGACTCGACTCACATTACATAATCAATATCTCCTACAAACATGCTTGTGGTCTTCAAATTAAGCTCCATAACTTCTCCAAAAGCTTGATCTTCATCCAAATAATTGCTCCATGGCAAAATCCAAGTTCATCCATTGTTCTCAAGCTAACAAAGCTAACAAACAAAAAGAAATATGATACATATATACAAGGTGGTTGTTGAGGATACCACCAAACCTCATCAAATGTGATACAAACTTAACCCGGGTCGCCATCATAGGGACCGATCCATAGTTCACCTCTATCAAAACTTGTCTGTGGCTCGGAAACAAACATGATCCTTGATAATTTTTGGAGGATGGTTTTAACTTCTTGTACTAGCCGAGATACTTCGTCCCATTTTAACTTTTGATTGCCAACTTCGACCTTTGCTTTATCAACGGGACTTACACCCTCGTTGCACGTCATTAGCTTTCCGTCTCTTGGTTCCATGTTCGCCACACTTTTCGATTTCTTATTTTTAGATTTTTTGATAGCTCCCCTATGGGAAGTTGGAAAAGTGTTGGAAGATGAACTCGTAGGCGCTTGCACGGTGGTCGAATCATTAAGCTTCACCTTTGTTTCAACATTATCAAGTAAATTACTCGACTTAGCTTCATTCTCCTTTTCTATCACAATGGACTCAGCATCTAGAAGGTATTCAAACATTTCATTTCTGAAGACATCACTCACTATTGGATTTTCAAAAGTGATAAGTAATTTGAATTGCACGATCTCTTCATCGACATTAAGCGAAAGCTTTCCCTTTTTAACATCTATGATTGCTCCGCCGGTGGCCAAAAATGTCCTACCTAGGATTATGGGGGCATGCTTCTTTAATTTTACGTCCATTTCCACAAAGTCGGTAGGGATCGAGAGATTTTTATCTCGAACTAACACGTCTTTAATCATACCAACCGGGGTCTTGATGGAACCGTCAACTAGTCGAATTTTGATCGGTGTTTGCTTCATGTTGTTGATATTGAGATCATTCACGACTGATTGAGGGATAATGCTCACAGCCGCTTCAAGGTCAAATAGAGCATAATCGATTTCAACATTCCATATTGTGCAAGGTATTGAGAAACTCCCTGGATCACCCATTTTGGTGGGGATCTTGCTTGATAAGGCTGAATTACACTCTTCGGTGAGTGCAACCACAATTGCATCATCACATCGGCCAACTATCTTGGTGAGAGGGGGAGTTACCTTATCATTCTTTAGCAAGTCGGAGAATGAGGTGGATTTGATGTCCTTCCTATTGATCGTAGCTCGGGATGGAAATGGCGAAGGTGGGACATGTGGCTTAGGAGGTGGCATGCTTTTCTCTTTTTGAATTTCCTTTATCACATAACCCTTATCTCCCTTGATGTACTTAGAAGGGTCCCTTATTTCGGGCTTGGTTACATCGGTTACACCAGGATCTTCCTCAGAACAAGTTGTTCTTGGTGGGTGTGTTTTCAACTTGCTAGAATGAGGGGCACTTTGCTTTTCAACATGTTTCACCTTCGGTTTTTCCACTTGATTTAGACCCATGATTTTGTGAGGGTCTAATAGTTCTTTTCCTTCATTCCATGTGGTGGCATTGGCATATGCCTGATGTTGCGGGTAATTAGGATTTTGAGGTTGTCGGGGTAATCCTTGTGGTGGATGTACCAAAAAGGTAGGAGCCTTGGTGGCTTCTTGTGATTTCCTAACTTTGAGTTCCTTTCTTATATCCGCAATCTCATTAGCTAAGAATGTTATCACCTTTTGCATGATTTATATAGGATGCTCACATTGGTCATTCCATTGACCTTGTTGGTAATTGCCATGGAAAGGTGGATGTTGGTTATATTCGGGATTGTATCCTTGGGAACTTTGATTGGAGTTGGGATGATATCCTTGGATATAATCCCCTTGATTGAAGCTTTGAATACCTTGATTATAACCTTGAAAACCGTGGATATTCCCTTGATTGCGAAAATTACCTTCAAGATTTTGGTAATTGTTTCCTTGATTCATGTGTTGATTATGGAATTCACCTTGGCTTTGAAAATAATCGCCTCCTTGATTGTTAAAATTTTCCTCTTGAAGAGGTGGCAAGAATGGAGTTGCTTTGAGAGGCCTTTGAATGAAAGATCTTTGTTGATTGTTTGAATTGAAGGGCATTTGTTATTGTCCCCCTTGATACATTGGTCCCAGATTTTGCACACCATGATTTGCATAAGAGTTGTATTGTTGCACATGGTTTCTTGTTTCGGGATTGTATGTGTTTGAAAAAGGATCATTTTGAGGCATTGGATTGATATTTTGAAACATTTGGACTTCATTGCATTCTTGATAGCACATTTCTTCATAAGAGGGACAATTGTTGGACTCATGACCATAGTTTCCACAACACTTACAAGGGATTTTTGGTAGTGGAGGTCGTCTTGGTGGTCTTGATTGAACTTGGTTCACATCCCTTGAGTTAGAATTAGGAGTTATACCATCAAACCTCGTGGTTAGTTCTTCCGGTTTTAACTCGAGCTTTGATTCATTGTTCATGGAAGTGCTTTCCAAGGGTTGGGGATGTGAATCAAGAGGTGGCATGATGGGTTCTTGGAAGTTTCTTGGGGGTGGTGGTGAAATGGGAGGTGTAGAAGGTGGAGAATTTTTTTATGGAGTGGTAAGAGGCAGGTGATGCTGACAAGGAATTTTGTGGAGTGAAAGGTGTAGGTGGATAATTAGTTGTGGGAGTGGTAGTAGTTAGTGATATGAATGGATTTGGAGGAGGTGGAAGGATAGGATGAATGTTCGGTGGTGTGAGGTATGAATGTGGAATCACCTTGGTTGAGTTATTTCCTCGGAATCTCATAGCTTTAGATAACATCTCTGGCTCGAGATCGAACCAAAACGTGATAACCTGTTCCTGGGCAAAGACTCAAGTAGAAGGTGAGTCTCCTTGCACCAAGTGGTACTATGGTAGAGAGAAAGAAAAATAAAACCAAAACCAAACACAAAAAGACAAAAACTCAATCAACTAATCGCCGTCCCCGGCAACGGCGCCATTTTGATGCGCGAGCGTCGCGACCCGCACGATCAAACAATATTTATAAACACCGACAAACCTAACTAATGTAGTAGTGGTAGGTCGGGATCGATCCAAGGGACGGTCTACGTAAAGTCGGTCAAGTCTAAGTCGATAAGTGTTTGGAATCTAAGGGAGGTTTGAGGTAATTAAACTAGACTAAGGTGGTCAGTCTAATAGCTAAAAAGAAAGTCAATATAGGAAAAGTGTTAGGGGAAGTCAGGGAATCGGACACGGAACACAAAAACAAGGAATTAAGCAAACAATACACAATTGATAAGGGATGGGTCACCTTTCGGTCTCTACACCCGACCTCACTAAGACTCGCTTTCGCGAAGAAGAAGCTAGGTCACTAAGTCGGGATTACCCAAGCCCCGAGTTTCCCCATATTGACGAGGGTGAATACGAGTCAACTAAATTGATCAAGTAAAGTCAACAAGCATACAACAATTCCAAAATAGACAAATCAACTCAAGTGCATTAAATCACAAGAATCCTTAATTCATGTTATCTAGAATTCCTCCTCCCTTAGCCCCCTAACTAAAATCTACTCACTAATCATGGTAAACAACAAAACATTAACCAAGGAGAAAATAACTACAACATGCATAATGACTAAATATAAAGAAACTAACAACAAAACAATAGGAGAACTATGATCTAACAATTACACACTAAACTATGGAAGAGATAAGATCTAACAAAATAAATTAGAGAGTAATCTAGAACAACATAAATAAAATTTAGAGAAACTAACAACACTAACATGATCTAAACAAGATAATAATGAGAAAACAACATTAACCTAAACTAGAGATTAGAGAGTGGATGATAAATATATCAACTATGAAGATCTACAAGAAATAAGAAGGTTGCATAAATAAAGATTGAATCTTTGATGAATTGAATGAAGAACTTGTCACTAATTCTTCAATAAACCCCACAAATCTTCAAATAAAACTTGAAATAATTTCTACAAACTTGAAATCTAGAGAATTGTTGATGAAAACTAAGTAGATCCACTACTAATTACTATGTAAACTACTAGAATTATAGAGAATTACTAAGAATACTACTAGAATGATCTACTAATGGAGGCCTACTAAAACTACCCTAACCTAAGGAGGCACACTTAAGGCACAAAAATCAAATGAAAACCTAGAGTTACAATATATAATAAGCCCTTAATGGGTCACACAATCTTAGCCCATAATCTAATCCTTGCCCATTAGTGAGACTTTGTCCTTTGAGATGAAACTTTGCCCAATGAGTCTTCATGGGGTGAAACTTCGCCCTGCGGCTTGACGAATTAATCCCACCTGGTCAAATTAAATTGAGTTCTACCAGAGACTCATTTAAAAATTGAATTGAATCGAGTCCTAGTAGGGACTCGTTGGATTAAACTGAGTGCTACTAGGGACTCGTTTAAAATTGGTTTTGAATTAAATTGAGTGCTACCAGTGACTCATTTAAAATTGAATTGAATCGAGTGCTACCAAGGACTCATTGAATTAAACTGAGTTCTACTAGGGACTCGTTGGATTAAACTGAGTGCTACTAGGGACTCATTTAAAATTGGTTTTGAGCGCTACAAGGGGATCGTTCAAAATTGAATTGATTATGAGTTGAGTTGAATTACCTTCAGAATGTCTTGGGATTTGTTAGGTGATGGCAGAGATTTGTCGCGGATCCCGACACCAAATAAAACCAACTAATCCTAAGCTAGGTAGCTAGGGCAAGTCGGGTCGATCCACGGGGACGGAAAAGAGGGTCTAGACTAAGGTTCACCTAAGCACAAGACTAGGTCACAATCAACACAAGGGGGGGAGGGGTAAACTAACAAGAATTGACTAACTAGGACAATAAAAAGGATAGAAAGATATGACTAAGAATGAGCTAAGTATAACAACTAAAGCTAAATGATTCGACTAAAACTAAACTAAAGCAACAACTAGAGAAACAATAGCTAAGAAGATGGAGAATTCAATAGGAAAAGAACTAGGATTATGTCGGGTTCAAGGATGGTGAGATGATCAAGGTAGAGCTAAGGTGAAGGGGTAATTAAGCTATCCAGGCATAATCCGGGCTCTCGCTCCAAAACCGTCCTAGAGGTTCCTCGCTCTCGCGCAAGAACCCATCCTAGCCACATACAAGGTCACAAGAAGAAGGCAAGAAAACATGCATTTGCAACTACAAGTCATTCAAGCATTCACTACTACAATTCTAAGCTTAAAGGACGGTCCTAATAGAATGCTTACACACGGAACCGTTATCTATAGTCTCCTTAAATTTGGCTCCCTCCATGGTACTTTAAATAGAACGGTTGGATAAAGGAAGCGTTCTTTTATTATGACAACGAGCACGGTTGGTCAATATAACCGTCCTCATTTGTAAAAGCATGGTATTTTACCCGTTCTATTATGCGAGGGCCTCACCGGTACCATTCCTTCATACGGAGTAGTTCAGACTTTTCCTACCCATTCATCAATAAATCGTCTTCTTTTTGTCAAAAAAGGAAAAAAAATCATCTGTTATATAACGAGAGAGAAAGGAAAAGTAGAGAGAAAATAGAGCGAGAAAATATGTGAGAGAGTTATCTTATTCATGTCATTGAGAGGGATATATATAGTACATCAGCAATATAAGGGAGTTTACTTATGGGTCAAAAGCCCAATGGACATTCACCTAATATGATTTCATAACACTCCCCCTTGAATGTACATTACGGAATAATATGTCTTATAAAACCTCGCTCGGAAAAAACCCCGTGGGAAAAAAAACTAGTGTAAAATAGAGCACATTATTCCTCAAACACGCATATGATGCTGCCTCATCAAAACCTTTCCATGGAAAACCCAGTGGGACAAAACCATGGATAAGGAAAAAGAGTACAGCGCGTGCATACTCCCCCTGATAGTTACATCACTCGGAAAATAACAATATTATCCATTATGTGACGATGAATCTCGATCTTTGAAATAATAATCATCATACTTGATAAACTCCATAGATGTCTTCGATAATTAGAAATTTATCATTGATCTTCAAATAGTTATACGGATAATATGAAGATAGTCTTTGATTGTTGCGTCTTCATCCAAATATCACTTCAACATTTCAAAGTATAGTCAGATTATCAATAATTTGCACGAATATAATATGCGACTAAATTTACTATATGAATATGAAATGATGCAACGATGTGATAAGAAAACTAATATGAAATGATATACTTAGTTTCTATATATCAGCATGATGACTCGATATGCAAACTGTATGTATACTTTAAAATATCATCAATAAATTTGATGAATTTCAGAATTATGAGCTCATTGATACCAATAAATATGTCGACGGTCGTACGGATTTATAAAATCCTTATTCAATAGGCCACTTGATATTGCGCACAAATGTGTAGTCATTTTATATCGATGTAATTTCGTAGAATCGTCATTCTACTTATATATTACTGTACACGATAAATACGCGTAATTTGATATGATAAAACTTCTTTTGTTTTACCAACTTGTCATTCACTTTCTCCCCCTAAGGTGGTAAAAAAAAAAATTCAAGATAGATTGCAATCATTTACTTAATCACCTTAGAATGCGTTTATCATATCATATGCAAATAAGATTTCATTGATGGGTATTTTTGCAAGATTATGATATATTTCGGGGAGTACGTGATTCATAAAATAATTGACTTTTAATGGCTGATTCTAAATGCCAAATTTAAGAGATCAGTTTATTCACATGATAACGATCAAATTGTGAATTCTAATAACACAAATTACTCGTATTTGATATGTGTTCTCCAAGCCACTTAAAACAATATCGATCAATTCGTAGAATTGAACTTAAAATATGTTTATTCAACCTCGAGTAATGTGCAATTGGATCTCCAAATATCATCATTCATAGTCAATTTTAATTCACAATTCTTAAACTCATACTTTTAAGCACTTGTTGATCACATATGCTTAATCAGTTCATGTCAAATGTTAATATTTGTTCGCAATTAATTGCAATAATGCATATGCGAAGTTAGCTGATCTCAATATGTATAATTAGCAATTGCATGCCAAACTATTGAATGCTAAACTTACTCAATATGACACAAACTTTATATTCATCTCACAAAATGGAACACTTCTAGTGTCTCATGTAAATTTGCAAGATCTGTCATATATTAATATTCTTTTGGGAAATATAACAATATATTTCGTTTGAGTAATTACTCAAATGATGAATATTTAAGAGTTATGAAGTGAGATATTTTAGACTTCCACATCGAGTAAAGAATTGGAGAATAATTATGAGTAAGATTACTCCATAAATAAATTATCTCACATTAAACTCATGGGAGATTTGACTGAACTTATACCGATCGAATATCGTAAATTTACAGAAATCATCTCTCATTATACCGATAAAATACCGTCTCACATTAATGTGATAGGAGACTTACTCACATTGCAATGACAAAAAAAATTTGATAGGAGATTGTCTCGCATTGAAATGATAGAAGACAATCTCACATTAAATCATCGTTAAACAACTTACAATGAAATGCAAGTTATGCGTGACAAATATAACTTAAAAAATAATTAACATAATTATGAAAATTTTAACATTCTAAATTGCTAATAGTAAGCATATCATGTCATTACGAATTTGTAATACCCTAAGGATGGTCATCACTATTTCATACAATATAATATGTAGCAAAATAGAAAGATTGTTACCGTAATTACGAAAATTTTACTACCATAACTACATAGCTATAATAAGGTAGAGAATATATTATTATAGAAATTAAATATTTATGATATCAAAATCTATGACTTTAGAAAATATGTATTTCGATAATCATCCAATTTACCATCTAAATCATATTGTTGAAATAATATATAGTTGTCAAAGTTTACGTTTAAAAATATATTGACAAAGAGATAAACAAAATATTAGAATTGTAGGAACTTAACTATTATGCTTTAAGGTATATATCTCAATCGTTAAAACGACTACTTTAATATATATAATTCTTTGCCATAGAGATACAAATATGAAGATGCATTGAAAATACCCCATATATATACTATGATCTTCTTATAGTCATAAGGTAATAATAGATCATATGGGTATCTTCAAAAGACATGAATTAACTTCTTAATATAGGACTGAGAAATAAAGTACGACTTCTTTGCTATAAAGATGCAAGAATCAAGAAAAAATAACGAACTTCTTACTTTGATAGATGCAAGGATTGAAAAAATAACAAACTCTAGAGATGCAAGGATTGAGAGAAAAATTAACGAATTCCTTGCTTAAGAGATGCAAAGATTGAAAAAGAAAATAATGAACTCCTTGTTTAAAAGATATAAGGATTGAGAAAAAAAAAACTCCCCTCAGTTGTTCTCTGCTCAGTAATTAGAGTCCAGTGCTGATAACGTATTATATAACGAGAGAGAAAGGAAAAGTAGAGAGAAAATAGAGCGAGAAAATATGTGAGAGAGTTATCTTATTCATGTCATTGAGAGGGATATATATAGGACATCAACAATATAAGGGAATTTAGTCAAAAGCCCAATGAATAAAATGAATGAAATAAGTTCAAATGATACGAGTAGTGTACTAGTTACTAACTAATTCTATAATACTCCAGTAGATAAATTAGCTGTTAACTGTAGAGTAATTCGTATTGCAAAGGAATACGAGTAATAATAAAGTAACTTATGCCACTTCAATGTAGTATGCACTTGGTACTCTTTAGTAAAAGGCGAAAGAATAGTTCATTTTGTACATATTGTGTGGCTCCGTGATTAATACAGAGGAGAGTATTGGTTATTTATCAGAGCATTCTGGCTTGGATCTACCTGAATGAGCGATGTAGGATTAAAATGAATGCACAAACTACAAAGTATATGAAGTTGCAACAGATGTACTATACTGACTACTACAGACCGTATTTCCCTGCTTTAGTAGTATTAGAACTTAGAGTTTATAATATACAGTAGATTATGGAGTATTTTTAATATAATAATTATATACAGTAGAAAGTAAACAATCAAGCCTGTTATATAAAGTATGTTTTGCAGTAATTTTACTTCAGTTCACTTTAAATTGATGATCTGCATCATAATTCAATAAGTTCAATTTGCTAGAGGCAATTACGAAGGATTAGTACTGAAATACAGGTAAAATAATTCTTTAAAGTTTTTCTATTGTTAAAATTTAATTACACTCAACAAAACTGAGTACGATCCGAAGTTAAAAATGGTCCAACGTAACCCAAAATGTAATGTCGTAATGATTTGGTTTGCCATTTTTTTTTTGGGTTACTTCATGGGAATAATCTCAACTATGTGTGTGCTTCTTAAAATAATCTAAACTATACGTAATCTCATTTTAATATGAACTACACATTCATTAATTTCGCTTTGATATATATGATATTATCACTTGTTATTACCGGTCATAGTGACTTGTTGTAACTTTTTAGGGTTTTATTAGATCCGTTGCAATTATCGTGAAAGTCAAAATTACAATAAAAACTTTTTTTTCATAGCTTCTATAAGACTAATTGAAAAACAAATGGAAGGTAAATTTTCGAAAAATTTAATTTTTTTTATCAATTACCGAAAATGAACACGTAATGTGAATTAGAAGAAGAAGAGTTAGAGGAAGAGTTGAAAAAGGAGGTTCAACAAGTAGCCGGTCACCCATAACAAAGCGATGTTAATGAAAGCGTAGTTCGTATTAAAATGAGATTACGTATAGTTTGTACTAATTTAAGAAGCACACGCATAATGTGCACAATTGGTATTATTCCCATGAAATAACCTTTTTTTGAAGATTTACTGTTCTTATGCGAGTCATTTCTATAAATTTAGCGAAATATTTTGTCGCATCATCATCTTGGAATAATGAGTCTTGCCTGAGACGGTCTCAACCCAAATCCTATGTATTCTTTCATTGCATTGGTTGGTGGTGAAGGGGATTTTGCGAATCAGGTTTCTGTCGAGAACGAGAGATTAAAACAACATCATCAACAACAACAACAAGAAGCAGGATGGCAGCCTAGTACGAGATTGCTTTTTACAATTCATTACTGGATTGCCTACTGATGATTCTATTTCTAGGTAATGATCTTTTCTTTGAATTTCTCTTTTTTTTTGATACAACCTAACGTCAATTTCGTTGTTTATCTTTATTGTTGTTAAAATTATTCACATTCCTTCTTTTTTTTTTTCCTGTTATGTACATATATATATGCACTTAGCATCCGGTCATTTCGTCTCTTTTGTGGGTGTTTTTTGTTTAAGTCCTCAAATGTGGGTGTTTATTACTCAACTTTCGACCTATGTCGTGAAGCAGAATGTGAGTTTTTCATTTTTTTTGAGAGCTTCATTTATTCATTCATTTGACCCGAGAGTTCGATGTTTTCTAATCTTCTGATTTATTTCTTTCCTCACTGCCTTCAATTTTGTACATTTTGCTAGACTTCTCAATTGATGAATATGAGTTAAAAAGGCTACCAAGATCTCAGATGTAAATAAAGTTATTGTTGAGTTATCAACCTTGTAAATTGTAACCTTCCGAGGTACCTACAATCCTACACTTCGCACTCTTTCACTTTACTTCATATTTCCTAATTGAATTAATCTTCTTGTTTTTTCTTGAATGGTTGTCATCTTGACTTCTTCAACAGCGGTAAGAGGCACGTCAGTTGAAGTTGAGTAGAATGCGTTTTTTTTCCGGTATATTACTCAATATTTTGGCATAAATTGAAGGACAATGACTGTTTTGGTATCTAGTGGTTGTTTGATGATGGTTTAACCTTGTGTGCATATTGCAGTTGTTTATTTATGTCGAATTAGTGGTTATTTGTTTAAAATTGTGAGTGTTTTAATTTTTACTTGGCAATTGAAGTTGTTTTGTTGCTGTTATATATGGCTGGATGTCAATGTGTTTGTGACTAATTGATGCAGATATGTGATGCTGAGAGTTAAGAGACCACAAGAGGTGTCCAAGAGTATCCGACAGGAAGTTATAGATTAGCAAGAAGACGATGGATAGTATATGAGTCTAAATAATACAAGTCTTTGTGTATGTTTGTAAGACTATTAAGGTCGGTTTATATGGATTGTGTGTAAAATTGTTCATTGGTATTAATGGAAAGCTTATGAAGCTATGGCTTTGATTGAATATATAGAGGCAGGATCCCCTACATTTCTCAAATCTCATACAATTTACCTTTCATTTGTGGCCTTTGATTTTGATGAGATGAATGGCTGAGATTAGATGCTTTCTATATTAAAGAAAAAAAAAAGATCCACCTTCACTTACACTTACACATCACTTGATACACAAATATTTCTCAAATCCTGTATACGCTCATCTCCCCAAAATCACAAAAAAAAATTAGCCAACCCAACTTTCACAATACGTGAAATTCCATCCACGTATCGTCAATTTGAGCCAATTGCGACAGTGTCGTCAATTTCTGGTCTTTGAACAACGTAAGGTATTTCGTTTTTTTCATTCTATTTCGTTATCTTTTTTTATTTTGAGTTGACGTTATATAAATTTTGTTCAACAATTAATTTTCAATCTATATACGTTTATATATGTAGTGCGGATGCAATTATTGTTGTTTCAATTCAGTCAAATTTAAGAAGAATTGAACAAAATATTGTTGTTATTGTATAATTTCCTTTACTGTTATTATTGAACAGTTGGTTCAATTTCTTTATTGTATTTTTGTTCAATTTCGTTATTATTTAGTTTAGTTTAGAATAATTGTTAATATACTATAGAGTAATTGTTATTGTGCAATAGAGTAATTAATGTTGAACTATAGAATAATTGTCAGAGTAGTTGGATGAAGTTTCAATTTTAATTTCAATGTTCAAAATTATTCCACTTTCAATTTGATTTTTTTCCAAACTTTCAGTTCAATTTGAAATTATTCCAATTGGAATTTGATTTACTCCGAAATATCACTTCAATCCGAAATTATTCCGATTTGAAATAGAATAGTTTAAAATAATTATTATTGTACTATAGAATAATTTTTATTGCACTATAGAGTAATTGATGTTGTACTATAGAATATTTGTCAGAATAGCTGGACGAAATTTCAATTTAAGTTTCAACGCTCGAAATTGAAATTCCAATTTCAATCTAAACGCTTATTTGTTTCTATTTCAACGCTCGAAATTATTTCACTTTCAATTCGATTTTTTCCAAAATTTCAGTTCAATTTGAAATTAGTTCATTTTGAAATCGATTTTTTCCGAAGTTTCAGTTCACTTAGTAATTATTCCGATTTGAAATAGATTTTTTCCAAAATTGCAGTGTGATTCGCAGTTATTCTCGTTTCAATTTGTTTTTTTCCAAAATTAAATTATGCTAAAATTGTTATTTCGTTCACATCGTTTCAATTTTTGTACTTAGATTTCCTGATGATGTGTTTCGTTTAATGTTTTGAGTTCAACGCTCGAATTTTCAATTTTGAGTTGGACGCTCGAAATTATAGTTAATTCAACGCTCAAAATTATACAATTTGGTTTATTTTTGTTATTGTATAGTTTAATCAATTGCATTGTTGTACTATATTCTTGTTCAATTTCGTTATTGTACGTACTATTGTGGAGATGGAGTTACTTCAATTTCGTTTAATGTATAGATTAGCTTAGAATAATTGTTAGTGTACTTTAGAATAATTGTTACTGTACAGTGTAATAATTGTTATTGTAATATAGAATAATTGTCAGAGTAACTAATAGTTGGACGAAATTTAATTGTCATAATTTAAAATTCAATTTCAGTCGTTTAAATTTTAGTATTTAAAAACCAATTTCAATCCAAAAATTAAAATCCAATTTCAAAAAAAATTTAAAATTACTATTTCGTTAATTCAGTATTTAAAATCCAATTTCAATTAATCCAATTTAAATTCGATTGTTTGCCGCAATTTCTCGAACCAACTTTCATCAAAATAGTGAATTAACGAATTAGTGAATTCTGAAACAGTTTAATGGGATAAGTACTGTTTCGATAGTGTAGATAATGATAACGTATCAAAAACAGTAGTTTTACTTGTCCCTACCGTTTTGACAGATAAATTCTTACACTTGTATCAACTGCACTACATTATTGTTAGAATAATTGTTACTGTACTGTAGAATAATTGTTATTGTACAGTAGAATAATTGCGTAACTATAGAATAACCGTCAAATATACTTGTACACAAACTGCGTAACTATAATCAATGTTACAATTTAGAATAATTGTAGTCGTACGATAGAATAACTACTCGACTACTATAATATGAAACAATAACTTGTTAGTTAATATAATTATTTACGAAATACTAGTTTACTGTAATTGTATTATATAACTCCTGCAGTTATAGTTACTACTAGGTTACTATGTAATAACGAAAATTTATGTTATCTAGACAAATAGACTTATTTTATGTTGTCGATTTTTGAATGGCAGGCAAATATATAATGTCATCTGCACAAGAGCACATTAACTACAGTGGAACGCTTTCATTGAGTTACACTACAGATGGCAATGAGGAATGGGTTAGAGAAGTTCCAGCTGAATTCAAGCCCAGAATTGGGCAAGTATTTGGAAGTTTACCCCATGCGTTCGAGTTTTACGATGTTTACGCGAAAGCTTGTGGTTTTACTCCTAGGAAACACAACCAGGATACGTTCCATGATGGGATCATACAAAACAAATATGTTGTTTGAAACAAACAAGGATTCAAGGCTAAAAGTAACAAGTTGATAATGATTAACAACGACGATGATAGTGAAAAGAAGAAGAAAAAAGGGCAACAAAAAACAGAAGGGAAGAAGACGAAGTTAACCAGGACAAGCTGCCAAGCAAGCATAAAGTTTTCTTATGTGCTAGGAGGGTATAAGGTAGATCAATTCAACGAAGTCCATAATCACCCACTTTGTGCCATCCAGAATCAAGAGTTTGAGAAGGTTTATAGACACCTTACCCTTTATCACAAGCAGACCATTGTGAATAATTGTAGGCTGAATATTGGTGCTACAAAGACATTTAGGATACAGAAAGAGCAGTCCAATGGTTATGCTAATATTGGTGCCACCCTCACAGATTTGAAGAATTTCAAAAGAGATATTAAGTGTTTTATAGGTCTCCAAGACGCTCAGTTATTCATAAATTACCTTAAAAATCTTTCGGAGACACAAGATGGGTTTTACTTTGCATATCAACTTGATCGTCAGAATTGCTTGTGTAGAGTATTTTGGGCAGATGCACAAGCGAGGAACAACTATTCCATATTCGGGGACACCATCTCCTTTGACCCGACTTACGGTACTAACAAGTACTTTATGGTTTTCACTCCCTTTACCGGCGTGGACAACCATAAAAAGTCTGTTACTTTTGGTGCTGCGTTGTTGTCTCATGAGGATGACCTCGCGTTCGATTGGGTATTCGATAAATTCTTGGATTGTATGGGGGGGAAAGAACCTCAGTGCATTATTACTGACCAAGATGCTGCCATTAAAAATTCTGTGGAGAATAAATTCAAGGAAGCAACACATCGGAATTGTATGTGGCATATCATGCTTAAGCTAACTGATAAAGTCGGTTCCACAATTTGTAGGGATACGGACTTCGTTGATCGCCTTGCAAATATTGTATGGGATATTGACTTAGAGCCGTCAGAATTTGAAGAGAAATGGTGTCGAGTGATTGAGGACTTCGAATTGGAGAGCAACACCTGGTTAACAGACATCTATAGTATTAGGAAGAAATAGATACCTGCCTACTCGAGGGATCTGAAATTGGGTTGTATTTTAAGGACGACACAACGGTCCGAGAGCGAGAACAGTTTTTTCAAGCGGTTCGAGAGTGTGAATGGTACGCTAGTTGAGTTTTGGATGCGTTTTCAATCTGCTATGGACCAGCAACGTCACAATCAGAAATCACTTGATAACGCAAGTGACAACTCATTACCGCAAACCGTCACACCAATAGGGCTTGAAAAACACGCTTCTAAGATCTACACACATGCCCTATTTTACGAGTTCCAAGAGGAGGCTAAAGAGTCTATTTGTTCATGTTGTGTGGGTGGTTTCAGGTTAGCCGAGAGTATAGAGTATGTCGAGGTCAAAGATTCAATGAAACAGACGACATTCCAGGTGAACTATTTTCCATTATTTTTTGGTCTGTTTGATATATGGTGTCCTGGCAGTTATTTTATAGTGTAACGTTGATTATTTCAACGCTTTTTAATGGTTATTATTTGATTTCATTTCCAAATACGTCTAAATTGGTCCTTTTACATGTAGAGAATATTTGAATGAACTGCTATTCAATACAGGTTACCCATAATGCCGACACATATGAGACGACATGTACCTGCAAGCTCTTTGAGATTAAAGGAATTCTTTGCAGGCACATTATTTGGCATCTATCAGGTATCCGGGTGCAACAAACTCCTGAACCGTACATCCTAGAGCGGTGGACAAAGAAATCATATCGAAGACCAAGACATCATTTGGATGGGTCACTTGTGCAGGATTTCGATGTTACTGATGTTACGAAGTTGGGTTTGTCGAAGTTATGGTCTGAATTCTATGCAACAATTAGTGTCCTCACAACGATGCCCGAAATTCATACCTATGAGCTCACAGACATACTGCAACAGTACAGGAAAAAGATTGCACCAAAGGAAGTTGCATTATCCAAGGAGAAGGAGATAGAGATGTTGTTGGGCTGTTCTACGTCAACAGAGATTGAGGTTCGTCCACCTAATCCTTCAAGAAACAAAGGCAGTGGAAAAAGACTTGTATCCAAGAAGAACCAATCAATTGAGAAGGCTAAGAAACCAAAGAGACTTTGCAACAATTGCAAACAAATGGCAAATCACGACAAGAGAAACTGCCTCAACCCGTATGTCGATGACTCTTTAGTTGATGAAAATGAGGAAGACGTTTTGGAGGATGGGTCCGATTGTTTTTGAGATGCGAATAAAATTTAGTAGGTCGTTTTTTCATTGATTGCATTCATGTTTTGACGTTGCTGCATTAAGTTGATTAATGACAATATTGTATTTGTCTGTTAGAGGTAATCAATGAAAAAATAGTTGGCGCTTACGTACGGAGTTAAATATAATAATCAGTGTACGGGGTTAGAATAACCGTTTTTCTACTATAAAATAACTACCGTCGTATAATACAGTAACTACTGATGTAGAATATAATAACTACCATCGTATAACACAATAATTGGTCGTACTTTCAAAAGTATTTTCCATGAAAACTACACAACTACAGCTGTATTACATAGTTAGATCCAAATCTTACGAAAAATTCATCGATACGACTGTATTCGGGATGGACACATTACTATATGTAATGTATAATTCCAATTGTTGCTATTGTTGCTTGCATCATTCATAAGTATAGTTAGTAACTTGTCGTTTTTGTATATATTTGAGACGAAACAATAAAAAGATAATTGGTGCTTGACGTAAATGAGTTAAATATAATAATCAATGTACGAGTTTAGAATAACTATTTTCCTAATATAAAATAACTGCAATATTGTACTACAATAATTGTGCAGTGAAGATGGAAAAAACATAATCAGTTAACACACGGTTAATCATGGAACAAGATATAATAACTACTAATGTAGTATACAATAACTACTATCATATAATATAATAGTTGATCATCGTACTTAATCAAATATTTAGCAAAAGACAGATATGTAAGGCAGAATGACGAAATCTAAATCTTCTTGAAGGTTCAGTCGGTAAGAAAATATCCTCCCCCGTCACTTTCGAATCACTTTAGCCGTTTTTTTCTTCGGGTGATTAACCTTCATTCCTTTGTCCTGTGGTGCCTTCTCCTGACCTCTTGCGAATTTCCTCTTGCGGTTTTTCAAGACCGCTTCTTTTATAGCACCTATATCATCTGTGAACAAGTTGACAAATTGCACAAGTGAAGTCCTCGACTCGTTTACATCTGACATAAGCATGATACTCGCCATCTCAATCCATAGAGCAATCCGGTTAACTTTCTTGTCAATAAGAGAAGGGAAATTCTTTCCCTCGTACATCAACATGTGATACATCATGAAAAAACCAGATTCTGGGTTGTTGAGCTCGGGTTTTCTCCAACTGAATTCAACTTGCTTAATCGGGAATGCAGAAAAAAGTACATGCAATCTCCTCCAACTTCCTTGAATCGAAGAAATCAACCAAAAAGCTCACCTACAACAAACATATCCACTTATTATTACTATATGCATGGTCTG
This sequence comes from Agrostemma githago, assembly GCA_958450325.1. Taxonomy (NCBI): domain Eukaryota; kingdom Viridiplantae; phylum Streptophyta; class Magnoliopsida; order Caryophyllales; family Caryophyllaceae; genus Agrostemma; species Agrostemma githago. Next base: position 54,418,219 of record OY288240.1, read on the forward strand.
AATTCTTAAACTTGAAGCTTACAATTTTAATAATATAATAATTAAACAGATTAGAATACAATAACCTAATTTAAATGTTAGAATAACCAACCGACTACTACAGAATAACTAAATTTGAAAATATAAAACAGGGGATAAGTATATAAGAAATTGTAGAGAACTTAGCATATATACAAAATTGTTAAAGGCAATAATACTACTTTAATAAGTTGTTTAGAATAACCAACAGATTACTATCAAGTAATTAAATAAATACTATAAAATAAATTGGTAGATAACTTCATTTTGTCATACAATAACTACATTTGTTAATGGCTATAACTGCGTAGACGCTTCAAAATAACTGACAATTAACTAGTATCATTATTATTTTTAAGTATTTGGGATGATTAAACAGGTTTGAATACAATAACCTAATTTAAGCGTTAGAATAACCAACCGGCTACTACAGAATAACTAAATTAAAAATATGAAGCAGAGGATAAGTATATAAGCTTACAATTTTAGTAATGGGAATTGGAAAGACTTACCGCACTTTCCACCAGTTTGTAGCACTTTGTGACTGTCCAGTCCTTCTTATAGATCTTATTATCCAACACCTCGATTGCTTTACTTAAGGTGTTTACGCATATACAGAAGTAGTGCGATTCTATGCATAATGGCAAGAAGATCAACTCCACATCCAGTTCACTGTTGGTGAGATTTGATAGGTACAAGTCCCAACCCTTGATTAACTTGGTCGTCTCTCGAGTCTGGGAACCCCCATCATCATTCTCCAACATATCTTTAAGAGTAGCCTATTATAAAAGGATGCGCAGTAAAACATCATTCTGACAATTCAAGAGCTTATATGAGTATGATAACCATAATTAAAACTACCATGTGAGACGTCCCAAAGAACACCATTGATGGTGTTTCACCGTCCACCTCTTCAACCAAGACCATGTGATTCAGTACCATCGTCCAACATTCGATAACATTAACACTAGTGGGCACTTCTGGCCTCATCGAAAGGACATCATCCTTATCCATGAAGGTTGTTCCAACACGGAACACCGTCTCACTGAAAGACAATTACATGGAAATAAATTCGGGAGATAATTACATAAAAATGGACTTTATGGAAAATGATTACATTAAAATAACTGAATGTACACAATGGATTAACTGGAAGTGGTGACTAATTTGAATGATAAGAGTGACATTATAAATAAGAGTGTAACAAATATAATAACAAAAAAAGTGCATTAAAATAAATGAAGATGCAGAATGCAATAATTGTGAGTACTTAGAAAGAAGTTAAATGATACTAAGAAATGCAATAACCATAAGATTGCGTTAGAATAACCATGTATACACTATGCAATAACTGGGATGATGATTAATGATATAACAAAAGAAGGATGAACGTACGTATTGTCAAAGTTGTAGTCGTCTAAGAGACAATAATCAAGAACCTATTTCTTCAACCTGGGCATTTGGGTAGTAAACCTTTTATTTGCCATCATAATCTTTGATGCTACAACTAAAGATGGGTCAGGCTCCCCACAATCAAGTGAGCATCCTAGACCATCCGATCCTGTGCGTTTAGTCCCTCGTGAAGAACTAATAATTCCACCAATACAATCCCCGCCAGAACGGTCCACCAGTTTTTTTGATGATCTTGGACTGTACTTGGCATCCAACAATGACTGCCTACGTTTTTCAACCAAAACAAGCAACAACGATGCTTTTGTTTTAGTCCATTCTCCCACGTTTGTAAGCAGTTGTTCCCTATGTTTGTTGATGTCTGCTAGGAGTAGAATGACAGCTATTTCAGCTCGGTACAATATCCTCTTCAGTGGATCGCCAAGTTCGCAAGAAAATTTATCACCCAAATAAAACATCATGTGGAGCATCACAAAAACACCACAGTCCATATTCTGCGTGGCATCGGACTTCCACGGAAAAGAGACATTGACAAAACGAAATTGAGCAACATCTCGACCTTTCTCAAATCCATTCTTTACTGAATACTTGCCAAAAAGGTCAACCTACAATAAATTACTAAGACATCTATATCAAAGACATCAACATCATGCAAAATCGATAAAGAGACTTATAACGCGATAAAAGATAAAGGTAATAAGGAGAAATACGTACAACGACTTCTGCACACAACCTAAACGCACTGGTGTCAAAATCATCGTATATACGATTGTCAAGATAGTCGACCGTTTTCTTCAAGAAGTTGATAACGACGCTGAAAAAATGATCCCCGAGATGCAGAGGGAAGAAAACCTGACATTAAAAAATGTGGGTGTAAAGTAACAAAGTAGTCATAGTAATGCCACATATAATAGTAATAACAAAGAATAATTACCAGATCAGCATTCAGGTTAACTGAATGGGGTGTGCATTTTATAAAGTTATCCCATGCACACGAAACAGGCTCGGTAAAGGACGCTTGCTGAACACGTGGTGCATTAATTAGATTCTTCAAAGGGTCCTTTAAAACAAAAATGGGAACAAATTAAGCGATCAAAAAATCCACCACTTTATTCTATACAATTATACATATTAAAAAACGGTAGGTACATTAATTAAGGATTAAAAGGCTTATACCGAATGAGTAGTCCACAAAAAGAGTCTTGAAGTGGTAAAATCTTTGCCAGCCCTATACACCATGTTATTTAATAAGCAGGCCCAACAGTCAATAACTGAAGTGACAATCATTGTCATAGGAGACAGTGAAATTATGCAATTCCGAGTGAGCATGTTAAAATCTGAGTAGGCACACATAGGGATGGCAACGGATCCGGGATCCGATCCGGATCCGCAAGATCCGGTCCGCACGGATCGGATATGGATCCTAAATTTTAAGATCCGTTGGATATGGATCCGGATCCGGATCCGCTATTTTTAAACGGATCCGGATCTGGATCTTAATAAGTAAATCCGGATCCGGATCCGCAAATCCGTTTTATTAAAAAATTAACAATAATAAAAAAACTTAGTACTTTAATTTGTGTTTTTTTGGTTATTTCTAATTTTTTTTTCTTTTAGTTTATTAATATTTGATTATGAATCTTTATATTCGATTTTATTTGTAAAATTATGAAAATTAATATGGTCGTAAATACGTATTAATTAAAAAAATTGTAGAATTTAAGTAAAAAATTGGATCCGCGGATCCGATCCGGATCCGGTCCAGATCCGGCGGATCTGGATCTGGATCTATATTTTTGGGATCCGTCGGATCCGGACCGGATCCGGATCCGCTACTAGGGGTGCAGATCCGGATCTGGATCTATGCGGATCCGGTCCGGATCCGGTCCGTTGCCATCCCTAGGCACATATATCCTCCCTACCACAAGATAATGAGTAAAGAAACACAGTAATGGTCAGTACGTGTTGCCATAATCAAATATGGTGTTCAATAAATGTGCATATTTAATTCTTACCTGTCTCGGAGCTCTTCAGTGTCATTAACAAAACAATAATCAAGGACATCCTTTCTAAGCTTTACAATCGGGGATAACAAGTCCTTGTAGTCACAGAAGAACTTAGACACACCAAGCTGAAAAACATCAACTGGCCCGCAGTCTATACTACACCCTAGATCATCGCGAATGATACCCTCATACTTAGGTATAATGGTCGAATGCAAAAAATACAAATCTATCCTACACTTGCTATGAATTGATTCACCCGAGAATGCATTCGTCAAGGTGCGAGATATGACATCGTTTAATGTAACGAAGTTTCCACTATTCTCCACCATCTGTAGTACAAACGTACCAGCATTGTCACTTCCCCCCTCCCCACGCACATCCTCCCCAACCTCCCGCATCTCCATCTCCTTACGAAATGTATCAAATGATGGGAGACTGTCTCCAGCCTGTCTGAGTTCTTCGGCTTTCTCGCTAACATAATCAAAATAGCGGAGGAAAGCAGAATTCTTCTCGTCCATGAACTCGGGGGTCTGGGATAGTATCGAAGACACCTGAGAAGCATCATTGCTACCATCTTGCCCTATCTCAGCTAACATTGCATCTTTTCGTTGCTTGTATCTATGATAAAAAAGATCAATGTCGCTCTTCATGATCAAACAATGTGCTTGAAAGGACTGCAAATGGTGAAAATAAATACCATATAGTTAGAGATAAGAATATTCTAACCACATTTGGGCATTAGTATAACTGTGGGAAGAAAGACCTTAGTTGGTGTTAGAATAACCAACTGATTACTTTAAAATATCCAAATCAATCCTATAAATCAACTTAAGAAACTTCACAGTTATAATTATATTTTTTAAGTACTTGGGTTATTTAAACAGGTGTGAATACAATAACCTAATTTAAGCATTAGAATAACCAATCGACTACTATAGAATAACTAAATTAAAAATATAAAACATGTGACAGGTATATAAAAAATGGTAGAGAAATTAACATATATACAATATTGTTAATTACAATAATACTTTAATGAGTAGATTAGAATAACAAACAGATTACTATCAAATAATTAAATTAAATAAATACAATAAAATAATTTGGTAGACAACTTCGTTTGGTTATACAGTAACTACATTTGTTAATAACAATTAATTGATTAGTGTAATTATATTTTTAAAGTACTTGGGATAATTAAACAGGTGTAAATAGAGTAACCAAATTTAAGCGTTAGGATAACCAAATGACTACTACAAAATAAGTACATTAAAAATAGAAAACAGATGATAAGTATATAAAAAAATGGTAGAGAAACTAGCATATATACAATATTGTTAGAGAAAATAATACTACTTTAATAAGTGGATTAGAATAACCAACAGATTACTATCAAATAATTAAATCAGTACTATAAGATAACTTGGTAGAGAACTTCGTTTGGCTATACAATAACCACATTTGTTAATTACAATAGCTGTGTAGTCACTTCACAATAACTGGCAATTAATTAGTGTAATTATGCAGGTTGAAATACAATAAAATAGTTTCAGGCGTTAGGATAACCAAATGACACCTACAAAATAACTAGATCAAAACTATAAAATAACTGAAGGTGACAAGTGGGTAAGATGGTCATAAACAAAGTAATAGCAAATTCTAGGCCAGTGACCAACTTACCGTAGCTTAAGACATCCAGTAGAATGATAACTATGCAAATAGAAATACAATAAATGAGTATAACATATTAAAGAGACTAGAAATCATTACATCAACTGCCCTGGCTCGTATTGCATCATCGGTTTCAAATCCATCAGGGAGTTCCATGTAATTTTTTTTGACCTTTCTTAGTATTTACTCCTGGCTCTGGAGAACCCTCACCGTGTCGGAAACCTAACAAATTACACGGTATCAATCTGAATCCTTAGTTGACTATATAATTACATATTCACAAAAAAAGTATAAGTTAGGGTAGAACATACTCTGTATTCCTTTCGATGGTTGATTCTGGCAGACAGGGTATACATCCGCAATGTATTTCCCATTCCCCAACGAACCCGCCCTCATCTCCCCATTCGCCCTCTCCCGTATCAAAATGTCAGTCCAATGCTTTATGAGAGGGACATCGGACGGAGACGATTTCCCCTGGAAAGACATTCTATGGAAGTATGCCATGATTACCACAATAATACAGCCACGAAGTGTACGGTTGCCTTTCCTGCATGCATCTACGGCTGACGTTAGTCGAGAAAAAACATACTCGCACCAGTCATGTTGTCGGATAGTTGACGTGTTTTGTACAGCTTTTAGGAGTGCAAAGTCAACTGTATGGTTTGATGTTGGCGCAAGACATCGCATAGAGCACAAACAGCCGCTTGAACGATTCTATCTTGTCGTCATCCATGTGGTCGTCATCCATGCCAACTAATTCTCTGTTTAACCGATGCACCGACACTGATTTGTTCCCTTCCACCCCAAACTCTTTTCGTAAATCACCTTTCATCGTATCCTGGAAGGACAAAGTATTATGTCCATTTGGTACAATTTCAACCCCGCGATCCCCCATTGGCAATCCAAATATATCATGGACATCTTGCTTCGACAACACAAACTTCACCTCCTGTGCCTTGAACATGTGGGCGGCCGCATTAAAGTGCCTGATAAATAAAGAGATGATGTCCAATGGTAGTTTTGTCAATCTCAACTCGAGCAAACCACCAAAACCAATATCAATTACTGCTTTTCTCTTATTCTGCCCAAGTTTTGATATCAGTCCAACCAAGCTCTTCGGTCGACATCGCACATCTATGTCATCGGCCCTACGAATCGAACAATGCACAAGTGAAGATAAAATATACGATGAGGATAAAATATACGATGAAGATAAAATATACGATGAGGATAAGAAAAGCAGCAAAAATAGTAACATACAATGTTATGGATTGAACTTGGTTAGCCTTCTTTGGCTCAATCTTTATATTATCTATCTTAGAGCGTTTTTGTTTTGTTGCACCATCTTCACCTAACTTACGTTTTCGGGCGTTTTCTGCTTTATTTCTTGCCATGTCTGTAGAAAAGATTATGTGTTAGAATAATTGACAAAAAAAGTTAACAGACAATATATAAATGCAATTGGTTTAGTTAGTTTTAATTTGCCGAATTAAAGTCATGTGCATGCATATTGAAATACAATAACTTGATTTAAGCATTACAATTGGTTTAGTTAGTTTTATAGTGTACAAAGAGAACTAAGCAATGGAAGTTTGGTTTAACTTCAGACATGCATATTGAAATACAATACCATGATTAGAGCCTTAGAATAAGTAATTGAATACTATAAAATAACTAAATAAGCAAAGAAAAGAAAAGAAGTTTACTAAAGAACTTACAATAACTGAATATGCACCTTACAGTAATTGAAATTGGGGATTAGAATAACTGGATGACATAAATTTCACTTCTTGAAAATTGAACGAACAACAAAAAAATAGGAAAACGAGGCAGCTGTGAAAGCAAATAAAATCGAGGCAGCAATGGACCAAAATAAAAGGCGACAGCCACAGTAAAAGATTGACCAAAATCGACAGTAACAATACAACAGCAGCAGTAAACCGAATGGATAGCTGCAACAAAAACCGAAGACAACAAAACCGGACAGGCAGCAAAACGCAAAAAAAACAAACAGGCAGCAGAGTGGCAGAAACCGGGGCAGGAAAAAAACCGAGAACAGTAAGTGAAATTTAAGATTGAAAACATCGAAATCAGCAATTTCGATTAAACTGTATATATATAAACACAGATCATTAAAAAATTGATTAGGAACTTTATAGTGTACTGACAGTCAGTGAAATTTAACAGCAGATCATTAGAAAATTGATTAGCAATTTCGATTGAACCGACAGTCAGTGAAATTCAACAGCAGTGAAAAAAATTAATTTGGAACGAAATAGAATCGAAATTTAAATTTTCCGATTAGGAAAAGAATGAACGGAATCAGCAATTTCAGTTCTGTACAATAACGGCAATATGAACGTAATAGAGTAATTTCAAATTCGTTCAATTTCGTTATTATTTAGTTTAGTTTAGAATAATTTTTAATATACTATAGAGTAATTGATATTGTGCAATAGAGTAATTGATGTTGAACTATAGAATAATACAACAGCAACAGTAAACCGAATGGATAGCTGCAACAAAAACCGAAGACAACAAAACCGGACAGGCAGCAAAACGCAAAAAAACAAACAGGCAGTAGAGTGCAACAGAACCGACAGGCAGCAGAGCGGCAGAAACCGGGGCAGGAAAAAAACCGAGAACAGTAAGTGAAATTTAAGATTGAAAACATCGAAATCGGCAATTTTGATTGAACTGTATATATATAAACACAGATCATTAAAAAATTGATTAGGAACTTTATAGTGTACTGACAGTCAGTGAAATTTAACAGCAGATCATTAGAAAATTGATTAGCAATTTCGATTGAACCGACAGTCAGTGAAATTCAACAGCAGTGAAAAAAATTGATTTGGAACGAAATAGAATCGAAATTTAAATTTTCCGATTAGGAAAAGAATGAACGGAATCAGCAATTTCAGTTCCGTACAATAACGGCAATATGAACGCAATAGAGTAATTTCAATTTTGTTCAATTTCGTTATTATTTAGTTTAGTTAAGAATAATTGTTAATATACTATAGAGTAATTGATATTGTGCAATAGAGCAATTGATGTTGAACTATAGAATAATTGTCAGAGTAGTTGGATGAAGTTTCAATTTTAGTTTAAAAACTCAAAATAATTATTCCACTTTCAATTCGATTTTTTCCAAAATTTCAGTTCAATTCAAAATTTCCACTGTTGAACGCAATACTGATTGAAGAATGAACGGCAGTAGCAACACGACTAACAACAATAACTGATTGAAATAGTTAGAACGAACAATTTTTGGCAGAAACGCAATGGACGTGAAATTATGTACCCTTTTCATCTTACAACTTAAATTCATCACAATTCTGATTCAATTGCATTCTTTTTTTTGTTACAGTAGCAGCAGCAGATGAAATTCATCACAAATCCCCAATTCCCAATTATTATGTAAACCTCAATTAAATTCATCACAAATCCCCAATTAAATTCATCACAGTAGCAGCAGCAGATGAAATTCATCAATTAAATTCATCACAGTAGCAGTAGCAGATGAAATTCATCACAAATCCCCAATTCCCAATTATTATGTAAACCCCAATCCCCAATTCCCAGTTAAATTACCTAATTGCGTTTAATACCTGATTTCATACCTGATTGCGTTCAACAGTATTGCATTCAGCAGTATTACGATAAATACCTGATTTCAGAAGTCAAAATTGATACAAAAAAAATTAAATTAACTACCTGATTTCATAGGTTCGAAAATTAGAGTGAAAAAATCAAAAGTTTCAAAGAAAATCAAAAGTTTCAAAAGTTCAAAAATCAAAAGTTTCAGAAAAAATCAACAGTCTGATTGAAATTGATACAAAAAAAAATTAAATACCTGATTTTAGATGCGAGATGCGAGAATATTTCGTGATATGCGAGAGGATTTCGTGATTTCAATTGAAAAAAATTGACCAAAATTGTGAGTTTTGTGAGCGATTTGGTGAGCGTTGATGGTACTGCGTGAGTATGGTGAGGTTTTGATTTTTGTTTCTGTTTTGCTTAGCTTTAGGGTTTTGTGAGCTTGGTGAGCGTTGTGTGAGTTGTGTTCCAAGTTTAATCTTCACCCTTGATCTAATTGAATCTAAATGGCTGTAAATACAAGGTAAATTGTACAAAAACAATAAGGTGGTAAAAGATCCTTTTTCTATATATATATATATATATATATATATATAGAGAGAGAGAGAGAGAGAGAGAAGGGTTCAGGGGAAAGAGTTGCTTAGTGTTGATCCCCTCCATCCATTCTTTCTAAGATGGGTGGTGGATGGATGGGGTTCAATTATAAAAAAAAGACTTACATGCTGCAGCCCATCACCCATCAACCATCACTAATCTATACCTTCTCTCCTCACCCTCCTCTCATTAATCCCAACCCAATTCAACTCTCTCTAACAAAACCCAACAAATAATCTCCATGAATACTTCCACCATACTCCGTCAACTACTCCGACCATACTGCGTTTTTAACATAACATACTCCGTCAGTAACTTCGATCATCATACGAAGGTATGTTCATGCTTCATCTTCATCTTCATGCTTCTTTTTCTTCATCATCTTCATCTTCATGCTTCTTTTTATTTTTTATACCATTTTTTTATATTTATAAAATTATTCATTTTTATTATCCACAAAAAAAAAAGAACAACTTCATCTTTAAGATGAAGTTTGAAGATGAAGTTGTTCTTTTTTTGTGGGATGAATGAAGGTTGAAGATGAACAAGTCATTTAGTGCGTAATGTTCTTACAGAATTGCAAGACCACACACTTTCAGTTGTATAGTCACACTCATTATATTGTAGAATCACGCAACTATACACTCATTGTAGTCACATATTCAATTGTATAGTCACACTCAATATGTTGTATAGCCACACTCATTATGTTGTAGAATCACTCAGCTGTAGAATACCTTGGAATTAAGGTATCATGCGTTTAATCATCTTCATCTTCATCTTCATGCTTGTTTTATTTTTCATACAAAAAAAATGAAGATTGAATATGGATGAATAAAGGTTGAATATTTAATGAAGGTTGAATATGGATGAATGGATGTTGAATATTTAATGAATGTTTAGATATTTTCGTATTTTTATGCATAGTGAAAATGAATAATTTTATAAATACAAAAAAAAGGAATGAAAAATAAAACAAGCATGAAGATGAAGATGATTAAACGCATGATACCCTAATCTCAAAGTATTCTACAGCTGCGTGATTCTACAACACAATGAGTGTGACTATGCAATATAATGAGTGCGACTATACAACTGAAAGTGTGTGACTATACAACTTAAAGTGTGTGTCACATATTCAGTTGTATAGTCACACTCATTATGTTGTATAGTCACACTCGTCATGTTGTAGAATCACTCAGCTGTAGAATATCTTGGGATTAAGGTATCATGCGTTTAATCATCTTCATCTTCATGCTTGTTTTATTTTTCGTACCTTTTTTTTGTATTTATAAAATTATTCATCTTCATTATCCAAAAAAATGAAGATTGAATATGGATGAATAAAGGTTGAATGTTTAATGAATGTTTAAATATTTTCATTTTTTTAAAGTCACAGTCGTCCATTCATCCATATTCAACTTTCATTTTTTTGTGGATAGTGAAGATGAATAATTTTATAAATACAAAAAAAAGGTATGAAAAATAAAATAAACATGAAGATGAAGATGATTAAACGCATGATACCCTAATTCCAGAGTATTCTACTGCTGCGTGATTCTACAACATAATGAGTGTGACTATGCAACATAATGAGTGTGACTATACAACTGAAAGTGTGTGACTATGCAAAAAATGAATGTTGAATATGGATGAATGAAGGTTGAATATTTAATGAATATTTAAATAATTTGCTCTGATTCGTATGTATAATCATCTTTCTAATTATGAATGTGACTTTGCTAATGATGATTGAAGAATAATTGACTGTATGGCTTTTATTTGCCATTTTATGGTTTCAGTTTTGTAGTCACACACTTTAGGTTGCATAGTCAAATAGTTGATGTTGTATAGTCACACTCATTATATTGTAGAATCACACAAATTCTTATAGTGATTAGTGTATGTAATCATCTTTGTTAATGATGATTGAAGTATAAATAAGTACGAGTATAATTTAGTTGTATAGTCACATAGATTATGTTGTATAGTCACACAATTGAAGTTGTATAGTCATACTCGTTATGTTGTAGGATCACAGTCATTATGTTGTAGGATCACACCGTTTATGTTGTATAGTCACACAGTTAAAGTTGTATAGTCACACTCATTATGCTGTATAATCATGCAGTTGTACAGTTATTGTAGTCACATATTCAGTTGTGTTGTGTGATTTAGATTGATTGTGTGTTTTGTTGCAGCGAAATGGTTGGTGGAAAGAGCAATGTTGGTAAAAGGGGCGCTGGGTAGAAGAAGGTCGTGGAAGATACAGCGACCGACCACGTAATTGGACAATGTATTGTTGCGCACGTACCGGAGACCATCGTTATACTCTTGAATATTTATATGGGATAAAATATTTGCTTTAGGATGAACGTACTATATGTAAATGATGTTAGGTGGGTTAGAATGTTTTTATGTTTGACGTACTATAGGTAAAGGATGCACTTTTTCTAATGTAAATATATTTTCATCACTATTTTCTGATTTCATAATTAATCACGCGAGGTCTATAGCAAAATCACTTATCCTTCCACCTTTAAAACCACGCAGCTGTGCACCCATTGGTTTGAAGCCAAAAGTGGTCGTATTTGTATAGTCACATTTGCCTTGTTGTATAGTCACACTCGCTATGTTGTATAGTCACACTCCTAATATTGTATAACTGGGACATATTTTGGTATCTCATTTTGTATAGTCACACTTGCCATGCAGTAGAATCACACTCATTATGTTGTAAAATCACACTCATTATGTTGTAGAATCACACTCATTTTGTGCATAATGTCAAACGTCAACATAATGAGTGTAACTATACAGCATAAAGAGTGTGACTATACAACTGAAAGTATGTGACCTTGCAATTTTGCAAGAACATTGCGCACAAAATGAGTTGTTATTTTTTTTAATTAAAATGTTTTTACAGTCAATCAAAATAATATTTCTAACTAGAACAAATATTAATTAGAATGTTTTTTTGTTGGATAATGAAGTTGGAAGATTTTTTTTGGATGAACGAATCTTGAAGATAAATAAATTCTTCTTTTTTATTGGATGAATCGAAGTCACTCATTTTACGTCTAGCAATCACCTGTTGTAATATTTGTGATAGGAGAGTAGAACGTTTCAGTAATTTTCCAAATTTTTAAATGCGTCTTACAAACATGAAATCAACTATAAAAGAAACCAAAATGAATGAAGGTTGAATATTTAATGAATGTTTATTTAATTTTGTATGTGATTAATACTTTTGGTTTTTTAGAATGTCGTTACTGAGGAAAGTCACAGTCGTACATTCATCCATATTCAACTTTCATTTTTTTTTGATAATGAAGATGAATAATTTTATAAATACAAAAAAAAGAAGGTATGAAAAATAAAACAAACATGAAGATGAAGATGATTAAACGAATGATATCTTAATCCTAAGATATTCTACAGCTGCGTGATTTTACAACATAGCGAGTGTGACTATACAACATAATGAGTGTGACTATATAACTAAATATGTGACTACAATGAGTGTACAGCTGCGTGATTCTACAACATAATGAGTGTGATTATAAAACATAATGAGTGTGACTATACAACTGAAAGTGTGTGACTTTGCAATTCTGCAAAAAAAATTACGCATGATGAAGATGATGATAGGAAGAAGATGAAGATGTTCATCAAACTTCCGTCATTCATCAAGCTTGAAGAGGAAGATGTTCTTATTTTTTGTTGGATGAATGAAGTTTGAAGATGAAGAATTTTTTTTTGTTGAATGAATGAATTTTAAAGATGCGGATGTTTTTTTGTTGAATGAATGAATGGATGTTGAAGATGATGCTTCTTTTTTTTTTGATAAATGAAGATGAAGATGAGAGAGATGAGAGACTATCAAGTGGTAAGGAGTTAGATTAGTTGTAAGAAGTGAGAATTTGATTGAGGGGAGAGTTGCTTTTCTTCTTTTCTCTCTCCACTGCTGCTGTCAGTAAACTGACATCCCTTTTCTCTTTTTTTTAACACATCATCCAGCCATTCATCCAACCCAAGATCAAGGGCCAACAACACAACTTCTCAACTTCCCAATCCTCACCAAACTCTTCTGAACCCATTTCACACATATATATATATATATATATATATATATATATAGATGAGATCATATAAGTCTAATACCCCTTTATAAGTTCATAAGTCTTATTTTCATCCCTTAGATCAAATAGATTGAATGGCTAAGATGTGATGCTTTTTATTTATTTTTACAACATTAATTAATGATCTGTTAGTGTGTTACGTATTCCGAGCCAAACACATATTTTTTCTCACCCTCAATATTCTCACCATTTTATTTCTCTCTCCACTCTATTCATTTCTTTCTCCACTCTTCATTACTTATTCTCACCACTTCTCGTTTCCTATTCCCTCAATATTTCTCACCCTCAATATTTCCACCGTTTCCCTTGTTCATGATTGATCGAAAAAAAACCCAGTTTTGATATTTCTCACGCGAACTTGCTTCCCTCTGTTTTGAGTAATTTCCAGGTATTTTTTTTGTATTAATATTTAGTATAGTTGGGGATGAATTTGGGGATGTTCTTGGTTTAATAGCACCTAACTGATATGTTCTTGGTGGTATTTAGTACGGTATATTCTAGCATAAAATTCATGATTCTTTGGGTTACTATGTTTGTAAATTATAATTAGGGGTTAGACGAATCTAAATTAGTAAGTGGGCACAATTAGTCAACAATTTACATGTTCTTATCAACTATATAGTTGTTGTTATTTTTGTGCATTTGATTAATTATTCAATTCGATTTGTTAAGTTTTTCGATTTAACATAGTTGGTTAAATCAGGAGTTCGATGTCGATTCAACTACATCAAACATAGTTGGTGAAATTTGATTTTGTTAGGTTTTATGAGTTATTTGATGTTGCTGACGATATCTAATTTTTCTTTATTGAGGATAATATTTTAATTATTTTTGAAAATAAAACAAACTCAGAATCTGATTTAACCAATTAGAGCTAAAAGAAATTTTGGGTAAAAACAAACCCAGAATGACGTTGTGCGTTTTGTTACAAAAAACCGACTTTCAATGTATTTTGTTACAGACTAACCTAGTTTCTGATAATCTGATGGTTACACACAAACCCACTTTCAATTGGGTTCGTCTTATAAGTCGATTGTTGTCCGTTTTGTTTGTCATTTTTATAAGTTGATTGTTGTCCGTTGTGTGTTTTATTTGTCATTTTTATGATGTTTATCTCATATTCTGTTTTCTGTTCTTCATTGCATATGTGTTAGCCGGGATGTCGTCCAAAGGTCAAATTGTTGGAGTTGCAGAAAATGAGGTAGTATCGGAGGAAGATGTCAATGTCCTTGTCAAACGTAGGGGACAAAGGCTTGAGAAGCTGATTTTGAAGCTCAATGAAGCTTAACGTCACTTTGATTGGTCAATATATATGAAACTTCAGATGACAACAAATGTAACTTCAACAATATTTAATTGGAACGAGGATAAATTATAGTTGACTTAGAGATAGTAGTGGTGGAGAAACAATAGTATAACTTTAACTGCTAAATTTGTAACTTTATCTCTATAACAATATAACTTTAATAAACATTTGTTTTCGTACAGTTGTAAACATTCAATTGTATGTATTGAAACTTGAACACATTTCTTTTATAACTTCAACTCATTTGTTTTGAAATTTCAGCATCCGTAACTCTAGGTGTATCTAGAGGAACTTCAACTATATTGATCCGTCACTTCAATTGTTTCAGTTTGTAGCTTCACTTTAATTGGTCAATATGCAACTTCAGTTACTTTATAACGTCACTTTAACTGATAAATTTGTAACTTCATCTCCATAACAACATAAGTTTAATAAACATTTGTAACTTCACATATTTTGTAAACTTCAGGTCATATGTTTTGCAACTTTAGTTCATATGTTTTGTAAATTCAGATCAATAAAATTATACTGTACCAATAACGAAAATACAATTAGTTTTGTGCTTTAGAACATCTAATTGTATATGTTCTTCCCATCAAATTAGGGTTCTTGAATATTTCAATAATTTTTGAGTTTTGTGAATAACGTTTTTGATTTTGATGTGTTTAAGGAGAAACGTGGGAGGAAATTGATCATTCCGAATTGTTTTGTTCATTCGTACTACAGTATGCGTCATTAATCAGATCATATTAATGAAATACGGAGTACTCACTAGGTACTCAAGTGAGTATTTCATTAGTTACGGAAGCTGAAGTTTTAAAAAATGTTGCTGAAGTGATAGAGTAATTGAATTAGAGTTTCGACACATACAGTACAAGGTATAAAAATACAATTGAATTGAATTATTAGGCGGTAGATGTTTAACAATTTTCAATTCTTCATAGCAATGGTCATATGCAATTAAAATCACAAACTCTCATCAGTGCAATTATCTAGATTATCTAGAGAGCAATTATGACTCTTTCTAGAGAGCAACAATGACTCTTTCTAGGAGTTAAATATCAGTATTAAATGCTAGGTTAGGTAAGCTTTCATATTTAATAGGAAAATCATAATTACTTGTTTCATACTCTAATCTTAGCCTTTGATCTTATTTAATCTAATGGCCACTAATAGGACTTATGGACTTAAAAAAGGTGATGGCCTTATGAGATCTCATCTCTCTCTCTCTCTCTCTCTCTCTCTCCCCCTCTCTCTCTCCCTCTCTCTCTCTCTATATATATATAGAATTAGGATCTTATACATTTACTACCTTTCCCTACAATTTACCTATTAATCTTGACTATCAAATACAATAAAATCAAAGGTCAAGATTAAATCCCTTCCCCCAAACCCTTTGCTATACCAATAGAGACAAAACCTAAACCCCAACCTAACAATAACAAAATAAATTCTTTACTCCGTCAAAATAATTCCCATAGCAGTAACGTTAACAACAATTTCATTCCTGCGTTGATTTCCGGCAAAAGGAACCCTTTATTCCATCAATTTAATTTCGTTCCAATTAGGTATTTGCTTTTGTTTGATTTCAATTACAAACCCTTTACTCTGCGTTCCAATTTCGTTCCAATTTTGTTTGGACTGCGTTCGTTTCATTCCAATTCATTCCAGTTTTTGTTCCGATTTCAATTTAATTTCATTCCAATTCATTCCAGTTTTCTGCGTTCAATCTAATTGCGTTTCAGATTTCGTTCCAATTTGATTGCCTTTCAAGCTGATTTCTGCGTTTCCATTAACAGCAATTTAATTTGATTGCGTTTCAATCTGATTTATGCGTTTTGATAAATTTTTGCTGTCGTTTGTGCGTTCGTTTCTGATTTCAACGTTTGCTGATTTTCGTTCTTGCTTTCTGATTTCGTTCCATGTTTTGTTTGATGATTTTCTATTGAACGTAAATATTTGCTGAGTTTCGTCAATTTTGCTGATTTGTGCGTTCAACGTTCTTGCGTTCTAATTTCCGTCATTTTTTCCTGATTTTCGATTCAATGTCTATTGTTGCTGATTTTCGTTAATTTTTGTTGATTCTCGTCTATTTTTGCTGATTTCATTGCTATTAGTTTTTGTTGTTTTTCATCACTTTTCCTTCTGATTTGTCATTATTCGTTTGGTTAATAACTCGTTAATTTTAATTCGGACTAAGTGTTGCTGAAACTGCTCAATTTTTTATTTTTGTCAATTACTGTAGTTTTTGCGATCATTTTCTCACTATCATTGATTCTGAATCAGACGGTATCAACTTCTGACAATTTGTTGATTGACTGAAAATCTCACTATCATTTATCACTGAGGCTTTGCTGTGAAATCTGTTGAAATCAATTAATGAAATCCGTCAGTGCATTAGAAGCTGTTATTGCATTAAAAGTTGCATGATAGAGTCTGATCACCATGTTGATTTACTGCTCTTATTATTATCCAATTATTCTAGTCCACAATTACAATTACCGTAAGGTGCAAAGCCAGTTATTGTAAGTTGTTTTGTAGGTTTTTAGCTCTTTGTTTATTTAGTTATTTTGTAGTATTCAATTACTTATTCTAAAGTTTTAATCAACTTTATTGTATTCAAGCTCCCATTGCTTAGTTCTCTTTATACACTGTAATTTCAACTATTGGTAAACGCGGATTGTACTAGTATTACCTAATCATCATAGTATTCAATAGTTTTCTTTTCGCATTCCCGATTGAGCCGGTCGAATTTAGTTGGAGGACACCCGAGCTTAACAACAAAGAATCTGGTTTCTTCTTGATGTACCATATGTTGTTTTATGAGGGCAAGAATTTTCCATCTTTTGTTGGCAAGAAAATCAATCGAATCGGCCTATGGATTGAGATGACCAGTATAATGATTATGTCGGACGTAAACGAGCATAGGACTTCACTTGTAGAATCTGTGAAGTCGTTCACAGATGATATAAAGTCTATAAATAAGACACTTTAGACAAGCGGAAGAGCAAATATTCAAGAGTTAAGGAGCAAGCACCCGAATCTAAAGGGAAAAAGGCTAAAGTGGAGCAAGCACTCTAATATAAAGGGAAAATGGCTAAAGCGGATCAAGCACCCCAACCTAAAGGAAGAAAGACTAAAGCAATCCGAAAGTGACGATAGAGGCGGTGACTTAGTATTCTCTACTACTGTATTACAATTTTCACTCTTTTTTGTCAATCAAGAATTTACATGAATTTGATTATCTTATCACTAAATAGTAGTTATTCTAACATATTTCATTGATTATCGTATAGAATACATATATCCCCTACATCAAGGGGGTTATTATATATCACACAAGTAGTTATTATTTAGTAGACAACTAGTTATTCTGACATGGTCATTTATTATATTGTATATTCTAATACTGTCATATTATTGTATTATATGAATCTAATTATCTTATCGCTAAACAACAGTTATTCTAACATCTCCCAGTGATTATGTTTTTATTAAAAGTGAATTCATATAGTAACTACATGAAGGGAGTTATTATATATCACACAAGTAGTTATTATGTAGTAGTCAACTAGTTATTCTAACATGTTCATTAATCATATTGTTAAATTCTAACACTGTCATATTATTGTATTATATGAATCTAATTATCATATCGCTAAACAGCAGTTATTCTAACATCTTTCAGTGATTATAGTGTTTATTATATAGGGTCATTTCATGACAATAATACCAACTATAAGGGGGCTTCTTAGAATAATCTCAACTATACGTAATCTTGTTTTAATGTGAACTATGTCTTCATTAATCTCATTTCGCTATGGACAAAATTATGACCTGCTATTACCGGTAATAGTGATCGGTTGTGACTTTCTAGGGTCCTTGAGTGTTTCGTCGTCGTTCATGAAAGGCAAAACAACAAGAAAATTAAAGCATTTTTTTCATTGCTTCTATAATAGTAATCGGAAAAAAATTGCAAGATGAGTTTTGGGAAGATTCAAAAAAAATTTAACCAATAGCCGAAACTGAAGAGGAAGGTTCAACCGGTTTTCTAGGTAACCGGTCACCTGTATCAATGAGAGATTAATGAAGGCATAGTTGATATTAAAACGGGATTACGTATAGTTGAGATTAATCTAAGAAGCCCCCTTATAGTTGATATTATTGTCATGAAATTACCCTATTATATATGGGAATACAGTAACTACTGATCAGTTATTATATTGTAAAGTTGCACTTATTCCATTCTAACATTGAAGTTATTATATACAATACCTGAAAGAAATTACTGAAAAATGAATTCATTGCACTGTGTCTAACGTCAAATTTAAATTGCAAAAACTATAATGCCAACTACAAAACTTGATTCCCATATCAATCACAATCAGATATCCTCCATTCCCTCTTCCTCAATTTCGCCGACAAAAGAATCATCAACGTAAGGGTTGGCACAATTTCTGTTGTCGTGATTTGCCATTTGCATGCAATTATTACAAAGTCTCTTTGGTTTCTTGGCCTTCTCAATTGAGTCTTTTTCCACTTCTTTGTTTCTTGAAGGATTAGGTGGACGAATGCTAACATCGGTTGATGTAGAACAACCCAACAACATCTCTATCTCCTTCTCCTTGGATAACACAACTTCCGTAGGTGGAATCTTCCTCCTGTATTGTTGCAGTATATCTGTCACCTCGTTCGTATAATGATCAGGCATTGTTGTAAGAACACTAATTGTTGCATAGAATTCAGACCAAAGCTTCGACAAACCCAACTTCCTAACATCACTTTCATCAAAATCGTGCTGTAGTGATCCATCCAAATTAAAGAGTGATCTCCGATATGCTTTTTTTGTCCACCTACTTATTAAGATATACTGTTCAGAAATTTCTAACACACATTTCCCCAATAGATACCAAATCACGTGACTTCGTGAAAAAAATTGAACAAATTATCTATTGAAGCTTATTCACAAACACCCAATTTAACATTAAAAATTGAACAAATTATCTATTGAAACAAATTAACACCCTATTGAACGTTATTCACAAACAATAAAAAGTGATTAAACTGTTGAATATTATTGTTCATAACATCTGTAGTTATTCTACAGTACAACGACAATTATTGTATCTTCTTACATTGGTTATTCTATCTTACGGAATTGAAACAACGAAATTGCCGTCCAATTTTGTGTACAATCACTGAGTTTCTATTAAACGTAATTCAATTGAAAGAAAAAAAATTGTATATTGAAGGAAAACCAATTGAACAAACTTCGTGAAAAAAAATTGAACAAATTATCTATTGAAGGTTATTCACAAACACCCAATTTAACGTTAAAACTTGAACAAATAATATATTGAACAAATTAACACCCAATTTCTACGTTTGAACATCAATAATGAAAATCATGAATTAACTTCTAGAATTAATAATTGAACGAATACGTGAAATCAATAATTGATAAAAGAATAATTGTTGAAATCAAAAAACGTAAATGAAATAATAACGTTGAAATCAATTAACATACAAACAATTGAACGAATTCATCACTTAGTCCAACGATCGACCAAAATTGACGAATGAAAAGTGTTGCAGAAGATTGATTTGAGTTACAGTAATTGTCGTTCAACAGTTTTTCTCCTTCAATTGATTTGAGTTTACTGTATCATATTTTTTATTTTGATTGTGTTTTTGGGAGATAAGCGTATATAGAGGAAGAAATATTTTTAGGAAGAAGTTGTGTAACTGCTTACATAGTGAACGTGGTCTTTTTTTTTCTCTAATGTTGAATGCTTCAAATGTTAGCCATTCATCTCACAAAAATTGATGGTCATAAATCAAAGGTAAAATGTACAAGATTTAACAAATGTAGGAGAACCTGCCTATATATATATAGAGAGAGAGAAATAGATTCAAATAAGGGCAACAAATATTTTAAGGGCATAAGGTCAAGTGTTAAAGTGAGAAGTGTTTAAAGTTACACGAGATAAGTGATAAAGTGGTGCACTTTATCACTTGAAGTGATAAAAGAGCTGAATGTTATAGTTACATATCAATTTTAAACAAATGCAACTTTATCGTATGTCACCTGTAACTTTAATATACACTTACTGAAATATGTTTCCCTTATTTGAATCTACCTCTCTATATATATACATATGTATGTATGTATAGAATCCTTTGAGGCAGCTCAACTCGCCGCACCCATTGAGGCAAAATCTCAACCATTAGATTAAAATAAAATTAAAGGCTAAGATTAAAACAAAAACTCATACATAAAATTTTTGTCCCGAATCTTTTTTCCCGGGGAAAAAAATTGCGATTTTTTTTTTGTTTTTTTTTTCGGGATTTTTTTTTCCAAAAAAAAACATTTTTTCCCAAAACAAACCCACTTTTTTTCCGAAAAAAATAACACATTTTTTTCCCCAAAAAAAACATTTTTTGCCGGACATTTTTTTTCCCAAAATAAAAAATATCCAAAAGAAAAAATCCCAAAAAAAAATCATTCTTTTTAATATTAAAATAAAATTGGTGTATATAAAAACAATTTCAGTGTACATAATAACTGTTTTAGGGTATATAAAATTCTACTAAATCAAATAATTAAGTACATATGACAATTATTTCAGTGTATAAATGTTAATTAATTGGTGTACATAGTAACCACTTGAGTATATATCACAATAACTATTTTACTGAATATATTGAGTTCGTAAGTGTATATACACTACTACAATTATAGGTTTAAGGAACGACCCTAATAGAACGCTTTCATGCGGAACCGTTCTCTTTATTCTCAAAAAAAATTGACACCCTGCGTACTTAAAATATCACAGATTCGTGAGGGGGGCGTTCTATTACTTCAAAAAAGAGTGCGGTTAGTCAATTAAACCATTCTCATTGATAAAATAGAATGGTTACATGTTTCAGTCGTTCTAATAGATCTTTACAACGATTCCTAAGAATAATTCTATTCGATCTTCTCAACCATTTTCTCTTTTATTTTTCGTGATGTTCAATATATTCACGCACTCTTCCCCAACCTGTCAACACTTGACCGCTTGAACACCTAATCTCCGCTCCGCTTGCAATTCCACCTCCGCTTTGCTTCGACTTTGAAATTCGACTGATTAATTAAGGTAATTGAAACTCTTATTTCAATGGTGTTCTTGAAATTCATCTGTTCTAAATGAATTAGGGATGACGGTAATTCGACCTATGTACTGCACGGTGCTTTGCTGCTCTCACTTTCTTCATTCCCTTTTCCACCCAATTCCTCTCTCATCCACTCCTGAAACCCTAGAATTTCACCCCTAGGGTTTAGATTTATCGCCAATTCAATCGCAATTTTCAATTCCTGCTGCTTTAATTTCATTTCATTTTGTATTGGATTGCTGTTATTGTTGTTGTTTTTGATTTCGGCGAGTTTACTGGGTTATTGGAAAACTACGGATATTTTGAGTTTGGCTGTGATTCTTTCTGCTACACGTATTCCAAATCCTGATGAACGCGAAGCTGCTGAGGATGGTCTCAATCATGCTTCGTGTCGATTTCGTTTAGTTTTATCTCAACTCGAATTACTGTTGATTTTTTTGTTGCGATTAGTCTTAATCTTGATCGTTGATTTTTTGTTGCGATAGTCTCATTCTTGCTTCTTCAACAATGTCTTCTTTCACCTTATCTGGTAATTTATTCCTAACTTAAACATCGACTGGTTTAGTTATAGTAGCTTGTCGTCGTTCTTCTAATTCGCGTATATCCGGGGGGTGGGAGTGATATTAGCCTATATAACCGTTGCTTCCTGTCATATAAACTATCTCCGATGTTTCCTTCATTCTCATTGATCACCTTTCATTTCATCAGCAAATCTTATGTGTTTGTTTCCTCTTACACCTTATAGTTACGAATAGTTGAATACCCATCATTTGTCTCCTAGAATCCAATTTGATTAGAAGAATGTGGTTTGTAAGAAATATTGAATACTTGCATTGTTTTGCATTGCAGATTCTACTATGTACTGATCCATATAAGCGATCCTCCAAGACCTTACTTTGTGGATCCTGATATTGGCAGTGATCTTTCGTGGCTCCAATTTGATGCGCCTTGTGTTCATTGCACTAGAGTAAGTTGCAACCTTCTACTTGTCTACTTTACCGCTTCTTCTTATGTTAACTGGACCTGGTGTGCATGATATTAATTATTATGTGTAGGCTCCTCGTCTCCTATATAAATCCAGCAATGCAACCTGAATATTACAAGTTGGAAAGCCATGGACAACGTGATTATGAGGTTGAGTATGCAGATGGTGATTCTTTTCATGGTGTTCTCCTCAAGGATGTCGTTTCTTTTAACCTGAATATATGCACCTAATGTGTTTTATTATTACGGAATCTGCAGATGTGGATACGTTCAAATTCTTGAATCTTCTCATCATCTCTTGGATGAGGTACTAGGGCTTGGCAAACGAAACATCAGCACTATTTTATTGTTTAATTGAGTCTCCTTCAAATTCTGATACAAACCCACTTGTATTGTGGCACAACGGCTGCCCTGGTTGCTCATTTATTGCCTATGGAGCTGCTGAGGAGATTGTTCCTTTCCATATGCAGAGTGATATCAACACCCTTTTCTTGAATCCATACCCTTGGAACAAGTGTAAGTCTTTTTTTTTTGTCAATTTGTCATATGACTGAATTACATGTCTTACTTTTAATAATGTTCTTTGTAATGATGGGCAGCGAAATATTTAGCAGATTAGTTGTATATGGAATGTATGTTGTGAACCTTGATAGAATTGTGGTTTGAGTTATTTCAACTATAGCTACTTTTGATTGATTAGGGTTTAACGCCAGCTCCGTGCTTTCTAATTGCAGAATGTGTTTGATCTTGGCACAAGAATGTTCTTGTGAAGATTTTCAGTTTCTTTGGTAGTGTCTTGCATATCTATGGGCTAGACGTAGCATTCTCAGTTTCAGTTGTGATATCTAATTATGATTTCTTCGTGATGCAGGTATCGAGGCAAGAGTTGGAAAAGAAATGACGGCTAGTTACTAAAAGCACAACTATTTTTGACGTTTTGATGAACATAATTTTCTATGATTTGTAGTTTGGAGTCAATGTTTTATTAGGATGTTCATGTAATAAAACTTTTGGGATTTATGGATTGTGATATGATAACTTTTATTTAATGGAAAAGCTTCTTTTTGGTGTGATATGTAGTTTGGTGTTCTTTTTGGTGGAAAATAAATAATTACAATTTTAAGAGAGTGTATATATATAGAGTGAGGATCCGGTGAGTTTCCCTCTTTAGATGAGTCCGTCCTTTCAATCTGGACCACACAATCAAACAAGATTGAATGACTGAGATTGGACCACGTCATTAAGGAAGAGTAACAAGGCTGCCTTTCCATACACAAACATCATAACTCTTTAATTGTATATTACTGTGATATTATTACTGTGACATTATTACTGTAATTCCTTATTACTGTGACAGTGTCACAGTAAGATATTTGTGTTACAGTAATAGTGTTCTGTTACTGTAACAGTGCTACTGTTAATCTCATGTTGATGTTACTTTGTAGTGTCAATTGATAAATGAATTTGACATTATTACTGTGACATTATACTGTGATTCCTTATTACTGTGACAGTGTCACAGTAAGATATTTATAACTCTTTAATTTTATATTACTGTGACATTATTACTGTGACATTATTATTGTAATTCCTTATAACTGTGACACTGTCACAGTAAGATTTTTGTGTTACTGTAATAGTGTGCTGTTACTGTAACAGTATTACTCTGACATTATTATTGTAATTTCTTATTACTGTGATAGTGTCACATTAAGATATTTGTGTTACTGTAATAGTTTTTTTTTTTTAAAAAAAAAAAAAAAATAGTGTTCTGTTACTGTAACAGTAAGATTATATACGATGAAGATGACGCTGAGATTGAATCTCAGCCATTCATGTGATTTGATCATGTGACTGTGATTTGCGGGACGGACTCATTTAAAGAAGACCAACTCACGGATGCAATTTCTATATATATATATATACTCCGTTTTAAAATTGTAATTATTTATTTTATGATTTTTATTACGAAATTAAAATAAAAATAAAAATTGAAAACCAGAAAGGCTAGGTAAAACTAGCGTCCTCTTTTTAAAAAAAAATAAGACGGTTAAACAAGCGGTCTGTTTGTGAATAGCGATCTAATTGAGAGACGAATGGGGCGGGTGATAACTACATCGAACAGAACGGTTGCGTAACCGTTCTATTTACTCTAACAGATCGGTTCTGTCATTAAACTGTTCTGTTTGTCGTCCTTGTAATAGAACAGTTTGACCTTTTTTGAACCGTTCTTATTTAACAAATAGAATGCTGATCTAGAGAAGCAACCAAAACTTCCACCAACATCTTAAACAAACCCTTAATCACCCATTAAGACACCCAATGTAACACCCGCTATTTTTCCTAGCGTTTTTATTCTTTCCGTTATGACTTCGTCATAACTCTGTCACATTTCGGCCTTGCGTTTCATCTTTTTCCAAGCTTTATTTTCATTTTTGGGTTTAATGATATTTATTTATTAATTTTAAAAGTTTTAATTCTTTTAAATCTATTTATTTGATTTTCTTCGTAAACTATTTATTTTTCCGCAAGGAATTTTATTTCTCTACGAATTGACATTTTTAAGCTTGGATTTAAGTTACTCATTTTCCTAAAAATGTTTAAATACATTTATATAATATTTTCAACTAAGAAATATTTTTATTTACCAAAACTTAGCCATTAATGATTTTATTACGAAGTTTCGCAAATAATTATTTTCTTACGCGAGGTTTACTCGAATTGCTTTGAAATGCCTCTAACTATTTTATGATTCTTCTTTTTATCAACTTATAAATCATTTGAGATCTTTTCCCCATATTTTGGACTGACAAAGCTCCTTGTCACAATTTTACTACGTTTTATTAATACGATTCATTTTATTACGTAAAATACGTAAAACTGAAAAGATATGATTATTTTCCTTCTCATTTAATTGTTGCATTATTTCTCAAACTCTTCACACTTCCTCTTGACCTCATTGGATTCCTCATTGGATTCCACATTGATGATACCACATTGCATTCCTCAAATTATTTATTCTCATTTAACCTTTAGTAACCTCCCAACTCTTTTACATTCATTTTTCATAAAAATCATTCAACACCCTATTTCCTTCTCCCTTCCTTGGACTTGACATTTCTGGTTTTTCAAGGCCTACTTTTGCTTCATTTTCGAGTCATAATCGTCTCATCTTTATCATCAATTGATCCTCTTTCCGAGCCTATCGTTAAGGTAATAATCGATGATGTTTTCGATCATTATTCCTTGATTTTCTTAGTTCTTCTCATGGTATTTTTCTACCATGAATTTCCTGTATGGTAGGTGATAGGAGTTGACAAAACTGCTGCGGGTCGCCCGCCCATAAGGCTCCAGGATGATCTGCCCCAGGAGCAGAGGAAAGCCTGCCCTGCCTAACCATCCTACGAAGGTTGCTGAAATACTCCAAGGCACGCACCTGCCCGACAGGGCCATGCCGCCAGCCGAACAGGGCAGTCGAGCCCCCCCGCCTACTGACCCTCAGGGTGTCCCTACTCCCAGCAGGGACAGGGGAAACCAGGGCCCCTCCGTCATTTCGCCTAAGGTAAAGGAGAATGGGTGGATAAGGCGAAGCCACTTGTCACCCCCTCATCCATCCATTCTTCCTCTCTCTACTTCTCTTTCTCTCTCCTGTGGGAAGGTATAAATACTCTCCCATTTCCCACTTGAAAGAGGTTGGATTTTCTCTCTCTAGGCTCTCACTCTATAACCGCCACCTAGTTTCTCACGAGCTAGGTTCCTAAAGGCTATTCACGGACTGACTTAGGCATCGGAGAGGGTTCCCCCGGACACCTCCGGGGCCCTGTGCGTTCATTGTGCAGGGACAAGCCGTCTTTGCCGGGGAAGTCCGATCACCGGAGTGAGGAGAAGGGGAGATCAAAGGAAGTATCATAGCATTTGTTAAGACCCGAATCCAAAGTCGGCTTTAATTGTTTCCACACCGAAACAATTTGGCACCGTCTGTGGGGAGGTATTTGGTTGTACCCACGAATCACCCACAAAAAATCAACCACAATCAATCACAACGAAATGCCTGAAATCATAGAGGCCAGCTCTGGGGCGGGTCCGACGGTACCACCGGTGATCCCCCTATATGGAATGCCTGCGCCTGGAAGAACGCATGCTGCGACAATCCCAGGGGTAGGACGCACCAGCCTTCATGGGGCGCCTGATGGAGGAGCTGCAGTTACAGCTGGGCAGGTTGGCCATCAGAGGCCTAATTTGAACCTCACTCCTGCCCAGGTTGCACAAACTGCAGCCTTCTTTTCAGCAATGCTTAATCAAGAGTTCACTCCAGCAGACTTGGTTGGCAGGATCGCAACTACTTAGGCAACTTCACTTTGAAAGTGGAGGATGTGCCAGGGGTACGAAGCGAACGGCTGCCAGGAACATTCAACGGAAAGCAGTAAGAATTGCTCAGGGATATCAACAGGCCCAGAAGCGCATTACCAGCAACCAAGAGCGCAACAACCAGCTCAGCAACAAGCGTTTTCCAAACACACTACAGAGTCCACAACTGCCAGGGAGAGGAGGGGTCTATCCCAAAATCTCCAAGAATGAATGAGGCCCAGGGAGCCTGCAGCTAAACGCCTGGGAGAGAGGCAGGGCGGAGTCTTCTCTAGGTTGACGCCAGCGGCAGAAGAGCAGCCAGCTCCAGGGCTGTCTCAGAGCCTGCAATCCAGGCTTAACCAGGGACGGCCACTCGAGTCAAGGCATCGCCAGGACGACAACCTTGATCAGCCCTGGAGAAAGCGATCCAGACACCCCTCCCCTGATAGGGAGGACGAAGCTATGAGCAGGCGGCTACCGAGGCACCGCTCCCCCTGTGCAGGGAAACCGACCCCTGGAAAATGGGATGACCACGGTTACCACTCTGGGGGAAGGAGGTCACGAATGGTGGGCAGGCCTATAAAAACTCCTCTCCACTCGGATGTACAAGAGTACCCCATCCCAAAGATCAAAATGCCCTCCGTCAAATTTGACGGGACCTCAGATCCAGAGGATCATTTGGCAGCGTATGAAAGTCACATGGGCATGTATGATGTGGACGATGCAGTCTGGTGCAAAGTCTTCCCAACTACCCTTGTTGGACTAACGTAGGGATGGTTCAGGGATCTTCGTCAGGGTTCGATTAGCTTCTTCATAGAGCTGGCCGAAGCTTTCTTGGAACAATACGCAATGAACAAGAGGCGTCGGCTCACTCGATTTGACCTGATGATGGTGAGGATTTGACGCGAGTCCTACCGATCAATAAATAACCAACTAATCCTAACGGTAGCTAGGGTAAGTCGGGTCGTGTCCACGGAGACGGTATTGTAATGTCTAGAGTATGGTCTACTCACAAACAAGGCTAAGTCACAAACAAACACAAAGAAATGATAGTTGACAAATTATGATAGGAGAAGAGGTATGAACAAGACTAACAATGAATAAGCTATAACAAAAACTAATGAACAACTAAAGATTAACTAAGCAAATAAACTAGAGAAGGTGATCGACTAAAGAAATAGAGAATTCAAATATGGAAAAGAGTAGGGTTAGGTCGGGTTCATAAGCATAGTAGGACGATTGGGTAATCAAGGGTGAAGGTGCCACATAGTCACTAAGGTCGGTTTGCGCTCTCGCGCCAAAGCCAAAGGCCGCACTCTCGTGTCTAAGACTAGACCCGAAAATTCATGCAAGATGCTACTCAAAACACAAACATTCAACCACAAATTGAATACATAATGAGAAGGAGAGAACAAGCATGAGAAGCATTGGCCACTACTACCCACACAAGCAATACAACAAACACATGGTGTGCCCAATAAGTGACTAGCAACAAATGAATCACCTTTACCCACAATCAAGCCCTAATCACCCATAATCCACACTTAATCCCCCTAATAACCCCACAAGGAATCTACTCACTCATTATCAAACTAACAATAACATAAACAAGAGGAAACATCACAAACATCAAAACATCCATAAGGAACAAACAAGAACAATAAACAATAATCAAAGATTAAAACTTGATGATAAAACAAAGATTAAGAGAAAAGAAATTATACCCACTACAAGAGGATGAAAAAGATATGAACTTGAATTAATAAGAAACCCAAATAAAAATCCAAGGTTGTCAAGCTTGGGAATAATCTTCAAGAATCTCCTTAATACAAGATTAATTAACTAGATTAAACTAAGATTAACTAAGGATTAACTAAAGATGAAGAGAGGCTAATTAGGGTTTTGAATGCTTAAGAGAGGCCTAAAATAATCTAGGGTAAAGTATGGTGCTTAAACAATATAAGGGAGGAGTATTTATAGGGTTACAAGAATGAAGGAGGAAGATAAAAGAGTCACGCGCTACAGCTCGCTCATCCCGTCCGGGACGGTTCGGTCCCGACCGGGATGGTCTGATCCCGACCGGGACGGGTTGGTCCCGACCGGGACGGATCCAAAACAGAACCATTGCAATTTGCGCACCTCATCCCGGACGGGATGCGATCCTTCCCGTCGGGGATGGGTCTTGTACGCCTCCAATATGATCTTTAAGGTCCCTCCTTGCTTCTTATGGGCTTCTCATCGACTCTCGGGTCTCGGGATCGAGTCTAAGGGGCTCGGGATCGGGTCTCGAGGTCTCGGGGTCGAATCCAAGGCATCGAGTGATCGTTCCTTCTCTTCGTTGGCTCCGAAAAGTGTATGTATTGAGTCGGAATCGCTCCAACTCTTCATGAATGGTCTCGGGAACCTGAAACGAACTAGAGGAAGCATAAGTAGCCCATGAACCGCTCCCAAGGAGCGATTTCGCAAGGAAAAAGGGACCAAAACACGACAAACTAGGCACTACAAACTACACTTATCAACTCCCCCACACTTAACCCTTACTCGCCCTCGAGTAAGCACATGCTAACTACTAAACTAGCCGAGCGGGTATTAGCGCACCCTACGCCCTTTCAACTCACGCGAGAACACCTAGAGGATAAGTGTTCTCCGCAAGGCAAGTGAGGTCTTGCGACAAAACCGTGGATGCAACCGGACACAAAAACACATAAACAAACAAACATACAAACAAACAAACAGAAGGTTTCACCCAAGAAGAAATAAATACCGCTTCCCTCTAAAAGGCGGTGAAAGAAGCACCGGTTTAGGACTCAAGGCAAGTGACAACGTTCCCAAGCTAGCAATACAAACCAAAATGGACAAAACTCTAATAGTATGACGACCAAGCAACAAAAAACGTTGGTAACTTACCTAGGTTCCTCCAAACCTTCTAAGAACGTACTACGGGACGATCGGCGGGATGGAAAAGGGATGAACCACGGTGTTAGTCGACACTGTAGGTAAGTGAGACCCCGCCCCCTTTAGCAATGATCCAAGAGGGTCGTCCCATGCCCAAGACCGCCTAACTAGTCCAAGTAAAAAGGTGGATATGATTGCAAAATGAGGGAAGACCGACCACTACCGCTATCATCCTTCCTAGGGACTCGGTCCTTTGGTAGGATCTTCACGGTAATGGTCGAAAAAATGCTTATTTTTGAGACGTGGGGATTATTTTTGTGAGACGGTTTTCTTTTGGCATTTTTTGGGATTATTTTTGTGAGACGGTTTTCTTTTGGCATTTTTTCTTTCTTTTGCATTTTTGGTTTGTGTATTGCTATGCCATTTCTTTTTCATCTTTTGTATTTTCTTTTTGGCTTTTTATGCCATTTCTTTTTCTTCAATCTTTTCTTTCTTTCATTTTCTTTTCTTTGCCCTTTTGGCTTGATATGAGTTGTAGGCATTTCTTCTTGCAACTAAGAAAGAGATTTCAACAAATTGCATCTTATTATGTGGATATGTGTAGGAGGTGGGGAAATGGGAGAGTCGGGAGCGCGCTTTCCCTTCAAACCCACAAAAGGGGAGAACTTAGACTAATCAAACAATTCCGAACACGGTCACCTAGAGGACGGGACTCGGCAACCAAGGCCTTTTCACACCATGGGTGGTCATAATGGTCAAAATGCAAATCCCGTTGTAAATCCCTAGTAAGCTAGGTGGACTCAAGGTAAGAAACCAACGAAATCATTGATTTAGGGTCATTCTACTAGACTAAAGTCCAAGACTCGATTCATACTACTAGAAAGGGAAAGTAAACACTTGCGCACTAGTCACTAAACCGGGTTTTCGAAAACCGTTTACACACTAGACACAAGTACACACCACAAAACAAAGACTCAACAAAGAACGAAAGATAAAGAAGCAAAAGCAACAAAACAAAAACAAAACAAAACGAACACATAAACAACACAAACACCACCCCGAGCTTCCAAACAAGTCACCAAATCAACCACAAGTATGCGCAAAGCTCCACCCGAGCACACCACATCACAATCTTCTCCAAACTCCTCAAGAGACAAAGGGGAAAAAGGGATAAAAGATGTTACCGGATGTCTTGAAAGCTCTCCAAAGCTATCGGTGATTCAAGCAACCTATAAGGAAAAAGGGAGGCAAAACACGCACAACACAACAAATATACGACATAACGACACAAAAGGAAAACACACAAAAGAAAATCTTTTTGATTTTTATGAAATATTTTTAAATTTTTAGGATTTTTAAAGATTTTTCGGAAAAACTACGAAAACAAAACTAACTATGATAGAATATCACTCCCCCACACTTAAGCCGAGCAATGTCCTCATGCTCGACCGTAGTGTATGGAGACGAAAAAAAAAGAAAAGAAAAGAAATTACGAAAATAAAGCTAAAAATCAAAAAGAAAAGTGGAGAAAAGGGTAGAATGTGTCCGACCGGGGTGTAGTCAAGTCACCATGGGTCGAGACAAGAAAAGATATGGATGGGGGAAGAAATAAAAAGAAAGAAATAAGAGGAAATGGGAGGGGAGGACTAGGTGTAATTAAGTCACCTAGCCCGGATTCCGCCCAAATCCGACTAAGTCCTACAAAAAGGGTGAAAATCTTGTAAAATTTGAATTTTGAAATGACTCTCGATGTAGTCACGTCATCGAGAGTCGGGAGCAACAACTACCAAGGCCCCGAGGGCCACCATGACACAAAAGTGTATAAGGGGAGGGGAACAAACAAAGGAAAACAAGCTATAAAAGACGGAAAAGAAATGATAGTTGCCGTACCATGCGGTTAGTAACTCACTCGCTCCATCGTCTCATAAAGTCAATATCGGCACGTAGCTAGTCGTCGTCATTGCTATTCCCCTCCAATCACGATATGGATCCATGGTTGGAGCACAAAGGTATAATGAGGTGGGTTTTGATGTGAAAGTCGGCGTAAAGTGAAGAGAAAATGAGGTGAACATGTGTATATGAGGTGTAGGGTTATATGATGAGGGCAGGGATAGGTAGGGAGGTTGGGAGGGGGTATAAAATGGTTGGGTGGACTCGAATGACAAAGAAGAGGCCAAAGGAGGAGCAGGGGGCCATCCTGGTCCCAGTCGGGATGACATGCCCGTCCCGGTCAGGAAGCCCTCGTCCCGGTCGGGATGACACTCCAGTAGACCCAATTTTTGGCACCCTCATCCCGGACGGGATGACATCCTTCCCGGTCGGGATGGTTCATCCTTCCCGGTCGGTATGCACTCTTCTCGGCCGGGAGGAGTCTTCTAACCCTCTATAACTCCAAAAGCTCGTTCCAAGGTTCAAAAACCGACTCCCCTTCGCACGATCCAAGCTCTATCAATAAACCCTCCTCTCTAGGATTCATCTTCACATCATACCTATCAAATGGGCTCAAAACATTCATCAAAATCCCTCCCTCACATCACTCAACAAAATACCAAATCACAAGAAATTCACAAAATCCAAAAATATTACGAGGAAGAGATATATACAATAAGACGGTTCTTTTGGAACTCCGTCAAACCAAAGGTGGTGCATTCTTCAATTCTTTTTCATCAACACTATACCCAATTCCATCTCCATCAAGAGCTCGAAGAAACAAATCGAAGGCTCTTGCAAAGTCTTCAATCAAGCTAGTGGAATACCAACCTCCACTCCAAGGATCATCACATCCTAGCTTCGACGTTCCCGGGGCATCCCGATCTACTAAGTTCAATGGCTTGAACTTGTACTTTCGATCCTTTAGTATATACCCAAACGTCCATCTATCCTCATGTGGCCCCAAGGGAGGCTCATCATCCTTCTTGTCTTGGCACTTGTCATCAAACTCATGATATGGGCACTCATTCGCCCCAATCTCGGAATCATCGTACTCAATTCCATAGAAGTCATTCTTCAAGCTTTTACTCGTCCCATCCCCTAGACCGATGTCCTTCATGGCGGTGATCATTTTACAAGACTCATCATTAGTAGGCGAAGTGTTGCCTTGGAGGTCAAACACGAGCTTCTCGTCGCCTAGCTCAAATGTGATCCTACCGTTCTTTACATCGATCATAGCACCGACGGTATGTAGAAATGGGCACCCAAGGATAATGGGAGTGATAGCATCTTCCGGCATGTCAAGTACAAGGAAGTCGACCGGAATGAAGAACTTCCCGATTCTAATTGGCACATCTTCCAACATCCCCAAAGGTCGGTTGAGGGAACTATCGGCCATTTGGAGTGTAATGGAAGTACTCTTGAGCTCCTTCATCCCGAGTCGCTCACAAATGGAATAAGGAATGATGCTTACACTCGTACCCAAATCACATAGTGCTCTCTCAATCTTGAAGTTGCCTATGGTGCAAGGGATCAAGAAACTACCCGGATCCTTCAACTTGGGAAGCGTAGAACCTTGAATAAGCTCGCTCACAACTCTTGTGAACGCTATAGTCTCTTCCTTGTCGCCGGATTTCTTCCTAGCCAATATTTCTTTCATGAATCTTTCACATGCCGGGATTTGGGTAAGTAGCTCGGTAAATGGGACACTCACATCCAATTTCTTCAAAATATTAAGGAACTTGTCATATTGGACATCCACCTTGGTCTTCATTTGCCTTGTTGGGAAAGGCAACTTAATGTGAACTTTGTTTTGCTCATTGGGGGTGGACTTCTCAAACAACACTTTCCTTTTACCCTTGTCTTTTCCTTGAAGTGGGGGAAGCTTGTCTTCTTGGGGTTTCTTAATCTCCCATAAGACTTGCTCCTCTATTGGATTTCCCAAGCTTGAATCTTCTTGAATTGGAGACACAACTTCTTTCATTGGTACATGCTCATTAGCGGGTAAGGGGGAGTTATAGGATGAACCACTCCTCAAGGTAATAGCATTCACATGCTCAAATTTTGCCATTTCACCTTGAGGAGGTAATTGCTCCTTTTGCCTTGAAGAGCTACCCGAAGCAAGTTGAGCTATTTGGGTCTCGAGCATCTTCATGTGAGCATCTCTTGCCAAGTTATCCCTTTGAAGTTGAGTAATGATTTCTTGTTGGGTTTTTTGTGTCTCCAATTGACTCCTTTGCATGTCCAACATTGACTTTTGCATGTCGAAATCCCGAGGGGGAGATTGTTGGTTATGAGGAGTGTTTGTGATGGCTAGAGGAATGCCATAATCATGAGTAGGAGACCGACTCTTTGGTTTGCTTTCTTGTAGATTACCTTAAGTTGCTTGTTGTTGTTGATGGTTCCCTTGGAACCCATGAGAGTTGCCTTGATTAAGGCCTTGATTGTTGCCATGGTTGTAGTTTTGATGTCCTTGGTTGAAATTCCCTTGTTGGAACCCTTGATTGTTGTTGAAGGTACCTTGGTTATTTTGCTTGAAGTTGTTGAATGGCCTTGGGTTGCCTTGATAACCTTGGTATCCTTGATTGTTGTCCCTTAAGGGAGGTGGAACATAGGGACGGTGTTGTAGAGCTTTTTTGTTGAGAAGCTTGATGGGAAGCTTGGTAAATATTAGGATAAGGGGCACCTTGCTTGAACGCTTGAAAGGCGTTCACTTGCTCAATACTTCCCCGACAATGTATAGGCTCATGTCCAACTATCCCACAAGTATCACACATCCCATAATAAGGTGTATGAGGCACAACTCCCAAAGCATTTACTTCACAAATCGAGTGTTGGTTGGAGGAACTAGCGCTTTGAACTTGATTGAGGTGGCTTTGGAGCTTCTTGTCAATGGTCTCCATGTGAATTTTTAATTGAGACCCAAGGTCAATGCTTAGTTGTGTGATAGCATCGACCTCGTGCCTACCTCCTCGATTCGCCTTCCTAGGCCTTGAGTATTGGGAATTGTGGACCGCCATCTCTTCAATTCGTGACCAAGCTTGGTCATCATCCACCTCGGTAAACCTCCCATTCGATCCCATATTGAGTATGGCCCTTGAGTCTTCATATAACCCGTTCCAAAATTGTTGAACAAGGAACCATTGTGATAAACCATGGTGAGGACAAGAGCGGATCAAGGCTTTGAATCTTTCCCATGCTTCGTAGAGGCTTTATTCATCACGTTGTTGGAATCCCGTGATAGAAGCTCTCAATAGATTTGTCTTCTCCGGGGGATAGAATTGTTGGCAAAAATCCAATGCTAGCTTCTTCCAAGTATTAATACCAAGAGTCGCCTTGTCTAACCCCTTGAACCATTGCTTTGCTTTACCGATCAAAGAGAAAGGAAATAGTACCCACCAGATTTGGTCTTGGGTTATTCCCGGTTGTGAAATAGCATCGCAATAATCCGAAAAGGTTTCCATGTGTTGATGAGGATCTTCGGTTGGTAACCCATTAAATTGACTTCGCTCGACCAATTGGATAAATTGAGTCTTTGCCACAAAATTGCCGGTATATGCCTTCGGTAAAGCGGTTGGACCGGGCAAGACATCCTCCGTAAACGTCGAGTGTGAAGAGAACTTGGGCATTATTGGATATGCGGGAGAGGACGGTGTAAACGGTGTTGATGTAGAAGTAGAGGGGGAATTAGGTTGAGAAGTACCAAAAGGATTTATGAAGATCCCTTTGGTATTGCCTTGAGGTTGCTCGATAAAGTCGGATCCTTGAGCTTGTTCTTCGGTGGTATTGCTAGCACTTGGTTGAGAGATTCTAACCCGGCCAATCGTCCGTTGGCGAAAGGCTCTAAAGAGTCTTTCCGGCTCTGGATTGAAGAGAAAGAATTCACCTCCCGCCCTAGGCATACACTACACACTAGAGCAAACGTGAGAACACCTAGTGCTTTATGGGCACTAGGCAAAGACAATAAGCAAGCACTTCCCAAGACAAAGAGAAAAAGAAGCTAAAGAAACTAAGAAAAACTACAGAATATGCACAAGAGATGGAAGAAGAGCACAAGAGGGGTAACTAAGTCTAGCTAATAAGCAAACTAAGTCTAAACATGCACCGTCCCCGGCAACGGCGCCAAATTGATGGTGAGGATTTGCCGCGAGTCCTACCGATCAATAAATAACCAACTAATCCTAATGGTAGCTAGGGTAAGTCGGGTCGTGTCCACGGAGACGGTATTGTAATGTCTAGACTATGGTCTACTCACAAACAAGGCTAAGTCACAAACAAACACAAAGAATTGATAGTTGACAAATTATGATGGGAGAAGAGGTATGAACAAGACTAACAATGAATAAGCTATATCAAAAACTAATGAACAACTAAAGATTAACTAAGCAAATAAACTAGAGAAGCTAATCGACTAAAGAAATAGAGAATTCAAATATGGAAAAGAGTAGGGTTAGGTCGGGTTCATAAGCATAGTAGGATGATTGGGTAATCAAGGGTGAAGGTGCCACTTAGTCACTAAGGTCGGTTTGCGCTCTCGCGCCAAAGCCAAAGGCCGCACTCTCGTGTCTAAGACTAGACCCGAACATTCATGCAAGATGCTACTCAAAACACAAACATTCAACCACAAATTGAATACACAATGAGAAGGAGAGAACAAGCATGAGAAGCATTGGCCACTACTACCCACACAAGCAATACAACAAACACATGGTGTGCCTAATAAGTGACTAGCAATAAATGAATCACCTTTACCCACAATCAAGCCCTAATCACCCATAATCCACACTTAATCCCCCTAATAACCCCACAAGGAATCTACTCACTCATTATCAAACTAACAATAACATAAACAAGAGGAAACATCACAAACATCAAAACATCCATAAAGAACAAACAAGAACAATAAACAATAATCAAAGATTAAAACTTGATGATAAAACAAAGATTAAGAGAAAAAAAATTATACCCACTACAAGAGGATGAAAAAGTATGAACTTGAATTAATAAGAAACCCAAATAAAACTCCAAGGTTGTCAAGCTTGGGAATAATCTTCAAGAATCTCCTTAATACAAGATTAATTAACTAGATTAAACTAAGAT
Source organism: Agrostemma githago (assembly GCA_958450325.1). Classification (NCBI taxonomy): domain Eukaryota; kingdom Viridiplantae; phylum Streptophyta; class Magnoliopsida; order Caryophyllales; family Caryophyllaceae; genus Agrostemma; species Agrostemma githago. The sequence goes on from OY288240.1 coordinate 54,455,379, forward strand.
TAACTAAGGATTAACTAAAGATGAAGAGAGGCTAATTAGGGTTTTGAATGCTTAAGAGAGGCCTAAAATAATCTAGGGTAAAGTATGGTGCTCAAACAATACAAGGGAGGAGTATTTATAGGGTTACAAGAATGAAGGAGGAAGATAAAAGAGTCACGCGCTACAACTCGCTCATCCCGTCCGGGACGGTTCGGTCCCGACCGGGACGGGTTGGTCCCGACCGGGATGGGTCCAAAATAGAACCATTGCAATTTGCGCACCTCATCCCGGACGGGATGAGATCCTTCCCGTCGGGGATGGGTCTTGTAAGCCTCCAATATGATCTTTAAGGTCCCTCCTTGCTTCTTATGGGCTTCTCATCGACTCTCGGGTCTCGAGATCGAGTCTAAGGGGCTCGGGATCGGGTCCCGAGGTCTCGGGGTCGTATCCAAGGCATCGAGTGATCGTTCCTTCTCTTCGTTGGCTCCGAAAAGTGTATGTATTGAGTCAGAATCGCTTCAACTCTTCATGAATGGTCTCGGGAACCTGAAACGAACTAGAGGAAGCATAAGTAGCCCATGAACCGCTCCCAAGGAGCGATTCCGCAAGGAAAAAGGGACCAAAACACGACAAACTAGGTACTACAAACTACACTTATCAATGATGACCCTAAAGCAGAAAAAGGGCGAAAATGTCAGGGAGTATCTGAAGAGGTTTGATCTGTCCTACCAGCAGGTCAAAGAAACTGATGACTCAACTGCGGCGTACGCGCTGACCATCTCGCTGCTCCCAGGGGAAATTAAAAATCAAATGATCAGGGCTTAGCCTGAGACCCTAGCCAAGGCGCGAAAAATTGCGGAAGGTTTCATGCTGCAGGAAGAGTTCCACAGCCCGCTGGACACCCCCGCAGGGCCTGCCAGGCCGTAGGGGGAACCGCTGGGTGGACGCGATAGAGCAGAAACGGGGAAGCATAGAGCCGAGGAGGGAGATACCCCCAGAAAGGAGCGCGTGGCATACCAGCCCAAATTTGACAGCTATACAGCTCTCAACAAATCCAGGGTAGAGATCTTTGAGTTAGAGAAACAGACGGCCAAATGGAACCGCCCAAACAAGCCACGCAGCCCGAAGGGGTATCCGAAGAAATTCTGCACGTTCCATGACTGTGGAGGGCATACCACCGAGGAATGCCGCCACCTGAGGGATGAGATTGAGAAACTCATCAGGAATGGCTGGCTGAGCAACTATGCAGCAAGGAACAAGACCCAGAAGGACACAGTGGAGAAGCCTGAGGGCTTTGTGCAGAACCGTATGATTATCCACGTAGTGTCAGGGAGCACAGAAGGTCAGACAAGCCAGAGAGGTCAGAAAAAGCGAATTCGTGAGTTACGAAACCAAATCTGCTACGCTGAAAGAGCAGGAAATCCCAAAGGAGTCACCCTGAGCATCACCCCTGATGATGCAGAGCGAGTAATATACTCCCGTAGTGACCCTTTGGTTCTGTCCCTCGAGATCAGCAATCATATCGTGAAAAGATGCATGGTGGACACAGGCGCCTATACAAACCTCTTGTATAAGGACGCTTTTGAAAAAATGAACCTAGAAAAGCGGCACCTCAGGCCGGCCCCTGGATCACTGTATGGATTCAGCGGAGCATGCGTGCTTGCCATGGGGATTATAGACTTGCCAGTAACATTTGGGGAGGGAGCCTCCGCCAGGAATGTCAGGGCTTCATTTGTTGTAGTAGACGCGAGATCTGCATACAACGTCCTGTTAGACAGAGCTACCCTGGACGAAATTGAAGCCGCCATATCGATTAGGGCTCTGACTATAGCCTATGTGACAGACTTTGGTATGGAGGGGAAAGTGCACGGAGACCAAGAATCAGCCAGACAATATTCTGTGGCCCTGCAAACCCATGAAACCCAAAGAAAGGGAAAAAGAAAAGCCGACGGTTCCCCCAGTAGGGAGGGTGAGATTCCAGCTGACCAGCAGGCAGCTGACCACCTTGAACCTGGGGGGAAAGCATGCTGGTGGACCTAGAGCCAGGGAGACAACTCCTCATAGGGACTGACCTGGAAGAGTCCTACCAAACAGAGCTGATCGAGGTCCTAAGAAGAAACAGGGATATGTTCGCCTACTCGGCAGATGAAATGTCGGGGGTCGACCCGGCTTATATCGTTCACAGGCTGAACGTAAACCCGGAAGCCCGCCCTCTGAAGCAGAAAAAGAGAAACATGTCTGCAGAAAAGGACCTGGCCATCAAAGAGGAAATAGAAAAACTACTGAAGGCAGATTTCATAGAAGTTTGCGACTACCCTGAATGGCTAGCAAATGTAGTGATGGTGAAAAAGTCCTCTGGGGCATGGAGGATGTGCGTGGACTTCACAAACCTCAACAAAGCTTGCCCGAAAGACTGCTACCCCCTTCCATGTAATCCCCTATAAATTCTAACACAATACAGTGGCGGAAACACTGTAGATTTGGGATTAATACACACTGATGTTCTATATTTTACAAAAAGAACGGTCAGTCAATAGAATACCACTTTTTACAAAAGGGCTAAAAATAAAAATCCTTCAAATGGGTTTAACAATCTATAAACAAACATAATGAAGCAGAGTAGGATCCATGCCACTCGCTAGTGCACACCAAACCCCGGAACACAAAATACCTGTCATGTTATAAACATAACAGCCACAATTCAGTGGGGAGCAACTCAGGCAGTTCTCCCTGCCATATTACATAATATATAGGCAATAAAAGCATAATATAAGAAAATAGATTAAAACTCAAAACATTATATATATCAAAATAAATTCAAAACCAGAAAACAATTCAGCAGCCTGATGACGTCAAAACGAATAATGGAATATAAAACCGATGATCAGTACAGCTTTTACTACTAGAGATATGTCAAAACAACACCGAAGTGTCACTTAGTGCCCACGAAGCGCCCCTAAGCCTCACTGGTTAAGAAACTCAATGCCCACGAAGCGACTCCTAAGCCCTCTCACCAGACAACTCAAACTATAATAGGACTGCGTTCAGCGAGGTCCTAGCCTAAGTACATGCGCATGACTCCTGAGCATAAACGATACCCAGTTCGACAATCAATGTATCCCTGACGCAGATACACTGACCATATAGCTGATGGTAACATCCAACATATCCTAGACTTATATACTGTAACTTCTCATTTCCAACATTATTCCACATTCAAACCATTATAAGTATTTTATCCGAAGCTATCTTAAATATTCCCAAAATAGTAACTTTCCAAAGATAGAAACTTTCTTCAAATAGTAACTTTCCAAAATAGGTATTATTATAATTAGAAATCGTTTAACATATGAGTTATATAAAATATTTAATATTAGGCCTTGAGACATAAACATTTAGATAAATGTATAATTAATGATTAAAAGTGAAGGAAAGTACACTGACCATATAGCTGATGGTAACATCCAACATATCCTAGACTTATATACTGTAACTTCTCATTTCCAACATTATTCCACATTCAAACCATTATAAGTATTTTATCCGAAGCTATCTTAAATATTCCCAAAATAGTAACTTTCCAAAGATAGAAACTTTCTTCAAATAGTAACTTTCCAAAATAGGTATTATTATAATTAGAAATCGTTTAACATATGAGTTATATAAAATATTTAATATTAGGCCTTGAGACATAAACATTTAGATAAATGTATAATTAATGATTAAAAGTGAAGGAAAGTAAAAATCATAATTATTTCTCAAAAGGTTGGAGTTTAAGTAATTAAAAGTAATAAATTACAAATTTACAGAATTTTCAGATTTGCAATGTCTTACTATAAAATTCATAAATAAATTATTAAAAATCAAAACGATATAAGATCAGTGAGGTTGAAAACTATAAAATCTTAGCTACAACGTTTATTTCTGGAGAAAATCGAAATTCTTAACTTAAGAAGGGTTTGTATTCGTAGTTTTACAAACTGTCAGAATCTGACACCCGATAGTATTTCTTCGATAAAAGCCGTTTAAAATTTTATTTTAAAACAAATCCATTTAGAAACATAACTAGACTCTTTAAAGTTAATGTACTTAAATTATCAAAATTAAATTCAAAGTTTATCATAGGTTTTAAATTAGGTTTTACAACAACTGATAGATTCATGAACTAATCCGTCACAGTTTCATAAACGATTTGTTGTGACCAAAATACTTGGAATTAATTTACGGAATTTAACAGACGTATAATAGACTTAAAATAAATAGTAGTCGCTTTTCAAAATAGGATCTGTAAACATGAGTAATAAATCGTTCAAAAACACTAATCGATTCTGAAACATGCTGTAATTATGTTAAAAACAATAAAACTTTCAATTTGATAACTCATATTAAAAATCACGAATATTAAGAAATTAATTCTTATTTATACGTTTTAGTCTCGGCCTTATAATAATTTTAGAAGCTTCGAAACATATTATCATAGTTTAGTTCAAACACGTTTACTAGTATAAGAATTCGATTTAAAACGATACTACAAGCAACTACAACATATATATCATGCAATACCGAGTCATGCCATCATGTGTTACCTTCATCGAGATCCGAATTAATAAAATAACCATCTTCATCGGATCTAGCACGATAGCCTACGAAAAATTAAAACATATGGTATTAGAACCACATAAGAAGGGATTAGAAAGAGGGAAACGAGATGGAGAGTAAGAGTAATTAAATTACCCTCGGATTAGAATGAACGAAGGAGAACAGATACGTAACAGACTGAGCAGCAATAACGTAATTAAACGGAATTGAAGGAGGATGAGTTTTATGTACAATGAAGAAAGAGTAATTGAAGAGTTTGGGGATTATAAAAAGAATGGAGTAAATAAGGTAACAACAACCACTAGAGAAGTAGAGATAGGAAGCAGTTGAGTAGAATTAGGATAAATAAAAACATGTGCTTAAATTAATAAAATATTTAGTGACTCATCTAGTTAGTGACGAGGTAACGGACTCGATTTGGGTCGGGAAATAATTTACGGTGTGGTCAAAATCATTAGTAAAAAATAAATAACTGGCTTACAAATAAATTGGGTTAAAATCGCATAAGAAAGGAATTAAACCCAAACTTTGAGATGGGCTAAAATATTATTTTGTCATAAAATTAAATGTTTGGGTCAAGTTCGGTGTTGATAAAAATAATTAGTTGACTAGAGAAATCAAATGGGTCAATCTCGAGTTTAAATAATTGTTTGTAAGGAAATTGAGTTTCGCGACGAATAAATAGTTTTCAACGAAAATGAATTAAATTGATTTATCGAAAGCAAAATGATGATTTTTCAATGAAAGTTCAATAAAATAATTTCTCGAAAAATAATAAAACGTTTTAACGAGTTTCGAGTTGAAAATAGAAATTCGAGCTAAAATAAAGATTTTAGGAGTTTAAGACGAAGTCAAAGTAAATCCGATAAGATTTAAAATGAAGGATTATAAGTTAAATCGCAAACCAAATAAAAATATGGATACAAATTTAATTTATAAAAATTAAGGGTGTTACATTCCAAGGATAGACCAGCTGGTAGACACCACTAGTGGGTACTCCATGCTGAGTTTTCTGGATGGTTTTTCAGGGTACCATCAGGTGTATCTTTGGCAGCCTGATAGGGTGAAGTGCGCCTTCATCACCAGCTATGGCACTTACATGTATAAGATGATGCCATTTGGACTCAAGAACGCAGGCGCCACCTACCAACGACTAGTCGACAAAGTATTCGAAAAACAGAAGGGTAGGAACCTGGAGGCTTACGTCGATGACGCCATCGTAAAAAGCAAAGGGGACAAGGAACACCTAATGGATTTGCAGGAGACTTTCTCCTCCCTGCGAACATACAAAATGAAACTCAATCCCAAAAAATGTACATTTGGAGTTCGATCAGGAAAAATCTTAGGCTTTCTAGTCAGTGCCAGGGGGATAGACGCCAACCCTGAGAAAGTTCAGGCCGTCCTGGACCTGCCAGAGCCAAAAACTATAAGAGACATCCAACGCCTGACTGGCAGGATGGCTGCCCTGGCACGCTTCATCGCCAGGTCAGCAGACAAATCAACCCCGTTCTTCAAAATCCTAAAAGGAAACAAACAGTTCAGATGGGAGGATGAGCAGAGAGAGGCTTTCAAGCAGCTCAAAGAGCACTTAAAGAAACTCTGCACCCTGGCAAGGCCATTGAACTGAGCGGGCTAGGAATATCCTATCAACCCAGGGCAGCCATCAAAGCACAAGCCTTGGCGGATTTTCTGGCCGAATGCTCTCATTCGGAGGAAGACTATCCCCTGCCGGCAAATGGGTGGTATACACGGACGGATCCTCCACAACCAACGATGCCGGGGCGGGGGTCGTACTGACCAACCCTGAAGGAATGGACTTTGAGCACGCTCTCAGGTTCACCTTCCCTGCATCCAACAATGAGTCCGAGTACGAAGCCGTCCTCGCAGGCATAAATTTAGCCAAAGCCGCCGGAGCAGAGCGGGTTGTTTTAGCAACAGACTCCTAGCTCATCGCCAACCAAATCAATGGAGAATATGAAGCAAGAGACCAAGCAATGGCCGCGTATTTGGATAAGGTAAAGCAAGAGCTGTCAGGGCTCAAGTCCTATGAAATCAGACAGATCCTCCAGTCCCAGAATAACTGGGCGGATGCCCTGTCAAAACTAGCCAGCTTCAGCTTGCAGGACATACGGAGATCGGTCTGGGTGGACGTAGTCCAAGAAAAGTCTACCACCCTCTGCCAGCCAGTTAATGTCATTGAAGAAACTGGCCCTGAAGATTGGATGACTCCGATCATCCAATTCAAAAAGCATGGAATTCTACCACTTGACCCTGCTCAAAAAAGAAAGACGTTAGCAAGAGCCGCATGGTTTATACTGGTAGGAGAAGACCTGTATAAAAAGTCATTTTCCTCACCACTGCTCAAGTGTCTGGGGGCAAGGCAGGCTGAGGAGGTCCTGGACGACATCCATTCAGGAATCTGCGGTCACCATATAGGAGGGAAGTGCCTGGCCCACAAAGCCCTGAGAGCAGGGTATTACTGGCCAACCCTGCTAGCAGATGCAAAAGATTTAACTCGAAAATGTAGGAAGTGCCAACTCTTTGCCCCATCGATTCATGCCCCGACTCAGGAGCTCAGGCCAATCCTATCCCCTATCCCTTTTGCTCAATGGGGAATGGATATATTGGGTCCCTTCACTGCAGCTACAGGAGGCCGGAAATTTCTGATAGTAGGGATTGACTACTTCACAAAATGGATTGAAGCTGAAGCAGTCCCTAACATCACTGAGCCTGCATTCAGGAAGGTAATCTGGAGGAATATCATAACCAGATTTGGCCTACCAAAGATGCTGGTATTTGATCATGGGAGACAATTTGACAACAACCCCTTGAGAATCTGGCTAGAAGGACATGGAATAGCAGTCGCCTATTCCGCCGTCTGCCATCCACGAACTAATGGGCAGGCTGAGGCTGCCAACAAGCAAATCCTGAATGGATTAAAGAAAATGGTAGATGACCTCAAGGGCAGATGGGCCGACGAGTTGCCAAGCATCCTTTAGTCAATCAGGACCACCCACAAAGAGCCTACAGGGCAGACTTCTTTTGGCCTGGTCTATGGAGCATAGGCCCTGCTACCCATAGAAGCACGAATACCTACCCTGAGATCCCAACAATATAACAGGGCAAATAACGAGGCATCGATGACTGAAGCCCTGGACCTAGTCCATGAACTCAGGGAAGAAGCCAGCGTTAACATAGCCGCCTATCAGCAACGAATGAGGATGGCATACAACAGAAGGGTAAACGAGAGAAGCTTCCAGGTAGGATATTTGGTCTTAAGAAAAACGCAGGCAGTGGGAAAGTCACGTGAACATGGAAAGCTGAGCGCCAACTGGGAGGGCCCATACGAGGTAACCCAGATGATAAGTGTAGTTTGTAGTGCCTAATTTGCTGTGTTTTGGTCCCATTTCCTTGCGGAATTGCTCCTTGGGAGCGGTTCATGGGCTACTTATGCTTCCTCTAGCTCGTTTCAGGTTCTCGAGACCATTCATGAAGAGTTGGAGCGATTCCGACTCAATACATACACTTTTCGGAGCCAACGAAGCGGAGGAACGATCACTCGATGCCTTGGATTCGACCCCGAGACCTTGGGACCCAATCCCGAGCCCCTTAGACTCGATCCCGAGACCTGAGAGTCGATAAGAAGTCCATGTGAAGCAAGGGGGAACCTTAAAGATCATATTGGAGGCCTACAAGACTCATCCCCGACGGGTATGGCCTCATCCCGTCCGGGATGAGGTGCACAAAAGAGAGGTGTTCTGTTCTGGATCCGTCCCGGTCGGGACCATCCCTTCCCGGTCGGGACCATTCCCTTCCCGGTCGGGACCATTCCCTTCCCGGTCGGGACCGGTCCGTCCCGGTCGGGACCATGGAGCTGTAGCCGCGTGACTTCTTTTCTTCCTCCTTCATTCTTGTAACCCTATCAATACTCCTCCTTTGTAATGTTTAAGCACACTACTTTACCCTAGATTATTTTAGGCCTCCATTAAGAATTCAAACCCTAGATTAGTGTTCCTCACATTAGTTTTAATCTCTTTTGAACCACTTAGTTAATCTTTGTTAATCTAGTTTAGTTAATCTTGTATTAAGAGGATACTTGAAGATTCATCCAAGCTTGACAACCTTGGAGTTGATTTGGGTTTCTTATTTATGCAAGTTTACACCTTTCTCATCATCTTGTTGTTGGTATAATCCTCTCTACTCTTGTTCTTTGTTATTTATTCAAGTTTGAATCTTTACTTAGTGTTTATTGTTATTGTTCTCGTTCTTGATAATGGATGTTTGGTTTATGATGTTGTTTTCTCTTATTGTTGTTATGGTTAGTTTGATAATGAGTGAGTAGTCTCCTTGTGGGGTTAGTAGGGGGATTAGGGGTAGATTATGGGTGATTAGGGTTTGATTAGGGGTAAAGGTGACTCTTTTGTTGTTAGTCACATAATGGGCACTCTATGTGTTTGTTGATTTGCTTGTGTGAGTCGTAGTGGCCAATGCTCCCCATACTTGTGCTCATCTTCTCATTGTTTGTCTATTTTGTGGTTGTGTTGAGGTTAGTCTTAGACGCGAGAGCGCGAACTCACCTCGGTGTTGGTTTACGTAGCGAGAGCCCGGACCGACTCTAGCAATTAGGAGACACCTACACCCTTGACCACCCCAATTACCCTACTACACTTATGAACCCGACCTAACCCACCTCTTCTTCATATTTGATTCAACTTTTTAGTTAGTCATCGGTTCGTCTAGTTTGCTTGTTAGTTTGATCTTAGTTATTCCGTTTTAGCATTGTTTTAGTCTAGTCATTGTTAGTCCACTTCCTTCATCTCCCCCCATCATAATTCGTCAATCACTACAACAAAAAAGCCCTTTTGCGACGATTATTTTGTGCCAATTAAGAAATCAACATAATTAATAAACATGTATTTCTTATGAAAACCATTTAAGGTAACAAATATCAATTGCCACTAATTAACCCGATAAATTGACAGGTTAGATCTCCACAACCCTAATACACCCACTTAAAACCCCTAATCACATTCACTCCGTATCTCCCTCCTTGCAAACCTCCATTAATATTGTCGACCACCATCACCAATATCTGCTCGCCTACCGCTACCGCCGGTCATTATCCCCGATTCTCCACCGGTTTCCGTCACTGTTCCTCCGACGCCCTCCTTTGTCGTCATTGTCCGCCCTCCGTCCCCCTAAATCGAGTTGTTGTTCATCTCTTGTTATTGGTATTCCCTTTCTTCTTCTCCTTCTTTTTTCATTCTCTCTTGTTCATTCTCGTTGTTGTATCTTTCACAAAGACACTCAACACTCCCTAACTTTGTGAAGGTGAAGTTAATTGTACAGTTTGTTTTTGTTACAGGTGTAAAAGAGGGATAATCACGACGTCGAACTCTGGTAAATACCATGTGAACCCAACCCACTACTACAATTTTCCTCTGTGTCATTTATTAGTAATGTTCCTCGGTCACTAACTTCTCTCCTTGACTTAGAACGCAGTGCAGATCCAGTTTAATTCCATTTTTTGCCTGGGTTGTGAGTCTTCTAATTTCACTTGATTTCAATTTAAGTAAACTCGGTTTTGCTTTGTTGTTGTTCGATTTGAGTGTATTTGTGATTTTATTGAATCACTTTGCATTTGATTACTTGATTCAGTGTAACCACAGTTTGAACGCTTTACTAATATCTGTTTTTTGCTAGATTGTGGTTAATCTGAGCATTTGGTCGAAGTTTTAGTATCTTTTATGAATTCAGTGATTTCATCGACTTTGATCTCTTAATCTTGTTCAGCTTTATTGTTATTAGAGTTTGAATGCTTGTGAATTGTTTGGTAGACAGTTTAATTTAACCATTTAGTCAAAATTTCATCATGTTTGGAAGATTTAAAGAGCTGTAATGTTACTGAATTCAATCAAATCACTGAGTTTGCAATGATTGCTCGACAGGAACTTAAATCTCTATTAAGAGTAGGCAAGACTTTGTAATTTAAGCAGTACGCGACTTGCTTCGGGTGCTCTTAACATGTTTATCCTGAATATTATGTTCTGAAAGAACATACTTCCCCTTGTATATTTGGTTCCATTAAGAAGAAAAGGTGGTCCTTATGCATGTGCCAAGCATTTGATTGACAAGCTCATCTAATTTCTGTTTGACGCACATTAATTAGGCATGTGCAACATCCTTGCCCCTCACACTTGTCTAAAGAGTCTTCCTAGTTTACGTCTTTTCATCTTAACACTTCTGCCAAGGACAAGATATGCATTGTGGTCTCTGCAGCTAATTTTTTGAATATATGTCTCAGCGTGTTTCTTGGAATTAGGTACCAATCGCACTTTCTTTGTACAATTGACGAGGCAAGATGTGGCTGTCATTTTCATATTGAAATGAAGACATCACAGGTTTATTTACAATTACATTCTCACTTGTTTTGCGTTAATTTTGCATCTGTGATGATCTTGGGAATTGGATTCGCATGTATCTCTTTCTTTCTAACCTTGTGTATTTTTGTTGATGCAATTCAATAAGCAAGGAGTTGCCTTGTCGTAAGTGGGTAGTCTTTTATCTTCTTCTGTATATGGGTGCTATATCATAGAAAAAAAGGGTGTTTATTTGATCATGTCTAATCCTAAGCCCTGAAATTTAGCCTGAAACATCCATGTTCATCTTACGATTAGTTCCTATTTGAGTTAGGATCTACGTAGTAATACAATAATGCATGTTTTGTCCAACAGATCTCCGATTCTTTGTCACAAACTTATAACGTGTTAAATAAGATCAGACTGAAATAATTGAGAGAAAATGAACCTTCCGAGGTTAAACTAAACCGAGTAAAAGAATAAGTGAAGTGTGAAGTGGAGAGCATGGTGTTAACAGCTCACATGACTGATTGACTGTAAGATTCTTTAAGTACATACTCTATTGTTTCTTTACTCTCGTTTTTTGTCACACGTTTCTTGTTAGATAGTCTAATGACTGTGATTTAACATACAATTTTGTTAAATAAATACAATATGAAAATACTGTACATATATTGCACTTATCAAACCTGAAATTTTTGGCTATGTTTACATATATTATGGTCAAAGTGACACTAAAATAATTATTGGTCTGAGTAAGCTAGAACGAGGATTTTAATTAACTCCTTTGAGACTAAGGTTGTGCTGCTTTCGGTATAATTCTTTTTTAAATAGATTATTTTTTATGAATGAAGTTTGAATTGTAATAGATTGGAGTTGGGATTGCTGTTGTGGTTTTTGGATTACTTTTTGCGCTTGGTGATTTTTTGTCTTCCGGAAGGTATTACTATCCACACCTATTTTTCTGATGATTTGTTTGTTTATATTACATTGTTTCCTTTTTGTGCCGTTGATTTGTATGCTAGTGTGATTTTCTCTACTCATGAAAAACCTTTCTCTAGTTCGGGACTTTGCTGTTTCTATGTCTACCGGAATTTCCTTCCTTAAATAGTTAAATGTATGTTCAGTGTGGATTGTATGTTATTCAATCTTACCTTAAGAGTTTCAGGGTCTCATCACATAATTCTATTTAATAAAAGGTATAACTAGTTTATATAAACTTTAGTGCATCATTTAAAGTTTTTCAGGAAAGACCAAGTGACCCGGACGTATTTCATCTGCTGGGAGAGGTTAAGTATGAGCTCAAAGATTATGAAGGAAGTGTTTCTGCCTACAGGAGTTCTGACAAGGTTCATACTAATTTCTGTAGATTTTGTCATTCTTTCACTAGCTCGATGCTAATATTTTTCTGCGTGTTTGTGGCCTTCTATTCTTTTGCTACTAACTTCTTTCCAACTCTAATGGTAACCATGTTTTGATTTTCTGTAAGGTGTCAAAAACTGTAGATTTTGAAGTTCTGCGACATCTTACAAATGCACTTCTTGCAGCTAAGAAGCCAAACAAGGTTTGTATCAAGCTCAGTGATAGACGAATATTGTTTCCTAATTTCGATATTGTGTCCGTTTAAAATTGAATTAGTTAGAGTTCAGTTTGAAGATTACAAGTGTGCTTTTTAAATGTTCTGAGTGCTTTTTAAATGTTCGTACAAGATGATTGTAGCAATTCAAGCGGATTATGTGTGACATTTGTTATATGTGTCACGGAATATACATGGAACACATAAATATATTTGATTTTTTTTGTACTTCACGTTAGAAATAAATATAAAATGGGACTAACTTGGTATATACATTATCTCTGTTTATCGCAGTTCTTCCAAGGCGCGGCTGCTCTATGTAATAAGGGATACATGGATTGAAACTTTGCTTTAAGGTTGAAGAGAGTAATTTTTTTAGATTCTAAAAAACTATTGAACTTATTTTGGACCCATTGATATAAATTTAATTAGTCGATGTATGTTGAATACATATATATAATTCTTGGATTTTATGAGTAATATAAAATTATCATGTTTTTTAACTTGTCATTTCTTTTTATTTTCGCATCCTAGTGAAAAAAGATACAAATGATATTTTGTATCGAATGAAATCGATACCAATTTACTATATAGTTACAATTGTATTACATAATGTGTCGAATGCAATTGTTACGATTGTCATAGATGACGTTTTGTTATACTTATCGCGTCGAATACAATTGATACAATTGTAAAATGAATGACATTTAATAGTACTTATCATGTCGAATACAATTACAACAATTGTCACTAAATGACATTTTATTGTACTTATCGTGTCGAATACAATCGCAACAATTCTTGTTAGTGGGAAAATCAAATTATTTACCGCATCAATAATAATTGACACTAAAATTGCCACTAAACCTCCCCTTCTTCTGCGTCGATTTTAAGAAGCTAACCCAGCGAATAGATTATTCGCCACGAAAGGCTACGGCAACGCCGCCTACCTCAACGAATACACAATCGATGGGGAAACATTTTGCGTCGAATAGAATCGCCAAGAAATATCAAAATAATCGCCGCGAAAAGGTAATTTTGTTGTAGTGAATTAGCATTTCTTTGTGCTTGTTTGTGACTTAGTCTCGTTTTTAGGCCGACCTAGTCTAGACCTTACAATACCGTCTCCGTGGATATCGACCCTACTTGCCCTAGCTACCCACTAGGAATAGTCGGTTTTATATTGATCGGCGGGACCCACGACAAATCCCACCATCAATTTGGCGCCGTTGCCGGGGACGGTGCATTGTTTAGACTTAGTTTGCTTATAGCTAGACTTAGTTACCCTTCTTTGTGCTCTTCTATCATCTCTTGTGCATATTCTCTAGATTTTTCTTGTTTCATTAGTTTTATTTCTCCCTCTTTTCTCTTTGTCTTTCGATTGTGCTTGTTTATTGTCGTTACCTAGTGCCCATAAAGCACTAGGTGTTCTCATGTTTGCTCTAGTGCGTAGTGTATGCCTAGGCGGGGAGGCGTCTTCTTGCTCTTTAATCCAGAGCCGGAAAGACTTTTTCGAGCCTTTCGCCGACGGACGATTAACCGGGTTAGAATCTCTCAACCAAGCGCAAGCAATACTCATCAAGAGCAAGCTCAAGGAAACGATTTTGAGGAAGCATCTAGAGAGACGGCCGAAGGGAATTTCACCAATCCCTTTAGATATTCTAGTCCTAGTTCCCCCTCTACATCAACTTCAACTCCGTCTTCACCACCATCTCCCTTACATCCTATTATGCCGAAGTTTTCGTCTCACTCTACATTTACGGAAGATGTCTTGTCGGGACTGAATGCTCTACCGGCTGCTTATGCCGGAAATTTTGTGGCCAAGACTCAATTCATCCAACTTGTGGAGAGGAATCAATTTAGTGGTTTGCTCACCGAAGACCCGCACCAACACATGGAGACTTTCTTCGATTATTGTGACGCTATTTCTCAAACCGGGGTTACACAAGATCAAATCCGTTGGGTATTATTTCCATTCTCATTACTTGGAAAAGCGAAGCAATGGATCAAGAGTCTCGATAGGGCAACCATGGGCATCGATACTTGGAAGAAACTTGCATTGGCATTCTACCAAAAGTTCTACCCTCCGGAGAAGACTAATTTGCTAAGGGCCTCCATCACCGGTTTCCAACAACGGGATGAAGAGAGCCTTTATGAAGCTTGGGAGAGGTTTAAATCTTTGGTTAGATCGTGCCCCCACCATGGACTTTCACAATGGTTTTTAGTCCAACAATTTTGGAACGGTCTTTATGAGGACTCAAGAACTATACTCAATATGGGCTCCAATGGTAGGTTCACCGAGGTCGATGATGACCAAACATGGGCAAGGATCGAGGAAATGGCGGTCCATAATTCTCAATACTCAAGGCCTAGGAAGGCAAATCGAGGAGGTAGGCACGAGGTTGATGCTATTACTCAATTAAGCATTGACCTTGGAGCTCAATTGAAGACCCATATGGAGAATATTGACAAGAAGCTCCAAGGCCACCTAAATTAAGTTCAAAGCATTAGTTCCTCCAACCAACACTCGATTCAAGAAGTGAATGCTTTGGGATTTGCACCTCCATTGCCTTATTATGGGATGTGTTATACTTGTGGAGTCGTTGGTCATGATCCTATGCATTGTCAAGGAAGCATTGAGCAAGTGAACGCCTTTCAAGCGTTGAAGCAAGGTGCCTCTTATTCCAATCAATACCAAGCTTCCAATCAAGTCCCTCAACAACAAGCTATGCAACCTCGTCCCTATGTTCCACCTCCCTTAAGGGACAACAATCAAGGTTATCAAGGTTATGTGGGTAATCCAAGACCCTTCAACAACTTCAAGCAAAATAACCAAGGCACCTTCCACAACAACAATCAAGGGTTCCAACAAGGGAACTTCAATCAAGGTGGTTTCCAAGGAAACCAAAACTTCCAAAGACAACAAAACCACAACAATGGCCTTAATCAAGGCAATTCTCATGGGTTCCAAGGGAACCATCAACAACAAGCAACTCAAGCTAACCGTCAAGAAAGCAAGCCTAGGAGCCGGTCTCCCATTCATGATTACGGTGCTCCATTAGCCCTCACCGATACTCCGCACAATCCACAATCTCCAACTCGTGATTTCGACGTTCAAAAATCTATGTTGGAGATGCAAAGGGGTCAAATGGAGATGTCAAAAAACCAACAAGAGTTCTATGCTTTTATTCAAAGGGACAACATGGCGAGAGATGCTCATACGAAGATGCTTGAGACCCAAATAGCTCAACTTGCTTCGGGTAGCTCTTCAAGGCAAAAGGGGCAATTACCTCCTCAAGGTGAAACATCGAAACTTGATCATGTAAATGCTATTACCACGAGGAGAGGTACATCTTATAACCCTCCCACACCCCCTAATGAGCAAGAACCAACAAGAGAAGTTGTGCCTCCAATTCAAGAAGACCAACGCTGGGGAAATCCTATAGAGGAGCAAGTCTTATGGGAGATTGAGAAACCCCAAGAAGACAAGCTTCCCCCACTTCAAGGAAAAGACAAGGGTAAAAGGAAAGTGTCATTTGAAGAGTCCACCCCCATTGAGCAAAACAAGATCCAAATCAAGTTGACTTTCCCAACAAGGCAAATGAAGACCAAGGTGGATAGCCAATATGACAAGTTCCTTAATATTGTGAAGAAGTTGGATGTGAGTGTCCCATTTACCGAGTTACTTACCCAAATCCCGGCATATGGAAGATTCATGCGAGAAATCCTAGCTAGGAAGAGATCTATCGACAAGGAAGAGACTATTGCGTTCACAAGGGTGGTGAGCGAGCTTATTCAAGGTTCTACGCTTCCAAAGTTGAAGGATCCGGGTAGTTTCTCGATCCCTTGCACCATAGGCAATTACAAGATCGAGAAGGCATTATGTGATTTGGGTGCGAGTGTGAGCATCATTCCTTATTCTATTTGTTGCCGACTTGGGATGAAGGAGCTTAAAAGTACTTCCATTACACTCCAAATGGCCGATAGTTCATTCAACCGACCATTGGGGATGCTAGAAGACGTGCGGATACGGATCGAGAAATTCTTCATTCCGGTCGATTTCATTGTACTCGACATGCGAGAAGATGCTATCACTCCCATTATCCTTGGGCGCCCATTTCTACACACCGCCGGTGCTATGATCGATGTGAAGAATGGTAGGATCACCTTCGAGTTAGGCGAAGAAAAGCTAGTGTTTGACCTCCAAGGCAACACTTCGCCTACTAATGATGAGTCTTGCAATATGATCCACGCCACGGAAGACATTGATCTAGGGGTTGAGTTGGGACAAAGCTTGAAGAAGAACTCTTGTGAACTTGAGGATGATGACTCCGAGATTGGAGAGGATGAGTGCCCATATCATGGGTTTGATGACAAGTTGAAAGGCAAGAAGGAAGATGAGCCTCCCTTGGGGCCACATGAGGATCGATGGACGTTTGGGTATATCCCGAAGGATCAAAAGTATAAGTTCAAGCCATTGAACTTACAAGATCGGGATGCCCCGGGAACGTCGAGACAAGGTCATGGAGAGCCTTGGTTTTTGGATGCTTATATTACTAGCTTGATTGAAGACTTTGCTAGGGCCTTCGACTTGTTTCTTCGTGCCCTTGATGGAGATGGAATGGGTTGTAGTGTTGTTGAATAAAAAGGTTGAAGAATGCACCACCTTGGTTTGACGAAGTTTCACAAGAACCGTCTCTTTGTATATATCTCTTTCTCTTGTAATCTCTTTTAGTTTTGTGAAATTCTTGATTATTTGGATTGATTGATGAGCGATGTGAGGGAGGGAATTTGATGTTCTGTTTGAGTTTATTGTGATAGGTGTGAAGTGAAAGTGTCTCCTAAGAAGGAAGGGTTAATGTTAGAGCTTGGATCGTGTGAAGGGGAGTCGGTTTTTGAAGCTTGGAACAAGCTTTTGGGAGCTATAGAGGGTTAGGAGACTCTTCCCGGTCGAGAAGAGTGCATCCCGACCGGGAAGGATGACCCATCCTGTCCGGGATGAGTGTGACAAAAGTTGGGGCTACTGGAGTGCCATCCCGACCGGGACGAAGGCTTCCCGACCGGGACGAGCAGGTCATCCCGACCGGGATGGACCCCCTGTTCCTCCTTTGGCCTTTTCTTCGTCGTTCGAGCCCACCCTACCACTTTATGCCCCCTCCCAACCTCCCTACATGTCCTTACTCTCCTTATATGACCCCTACACCTCATATACACATTTTCACCTTCATTTCTCTTCACTTTACACCAACTTTCACATCAAAACCCACCTCATTATACCTTTGTGCTCCAACCATGGAACCGTATAGCGATTGGAGAGGAATAACACTGACGACGACTAGCTACGTGCCGATATTGACTTATGAGACGATGGAGCGAGTGAGTTGCTGACCGATGGGTACGGCAACTATCCTTTCTTTTCCGTCTATTATTGCTTGTTTTCTCTTGTTTGCCCCCCTCCCCTTGAGTCATGGTGTCTTAGTGGCCTTCGAGGCCTTAGTATGGTTGCTCCCGACTCTCGGTGACGTGACTACGTCGAGAGTCAATCGAAAAATCCAAATTTTACAAGGTTTTCACCCTTTTGGTAGAAGTTAGTCGGATTTGGGCGGAATCCGGGCTAGGTGACATGATTACACCTAGTCCTCCCCTCCCATTCCCTTTTATTTATTTCTTTTTATGTTTCTTCCCCCATCCATATCTTTTCTTGTCTCGGCCCATGGTGACTTGACTACACCCCAGCCGGACACTTTCTACCCTTTTCTCCACTTTTTTTTTTAGCTTTATTTTCGTAGTTTCTTTTATTTTGTGCTCCCATGCACTACGATCGAGCATGAGGACATTGCTCGTCTTAAGTGTGGGGGAGCGATATTCTATCGTCGTTAGTTTTATTTTCGTAGTTTTTCGAAAAAAATCTTTAAAAATCCTAAAAATTTGAATTTTTTTTTCACAAAAATCAAAAAGATTTTCCTTTTGTGTGTTTTCCTTTTTATGTCGTTGTATCGTATATGTGTTTTGTTGTGCGTGTTTTGCCTCCCTTTTTCCTCTTAGGTCGCCTAATCGCCGCTAACTTTGGAAGGCTTTCAAGACATCCGGTAACACCTTATCCCTTTTTCCTCTTTACCTCTTGTGATGTTCGGAGGATATTTGTGATGTTGTGTGCTAGGGAGGAGCTTTGTAAAGTTTGGTGTTGGTTGGTGGCTTGTTTGGAAGCTCGGGGTGGTGTTTGTGGTGTTTGTGTTGTTTATGTGTTTGTTTTGTCTTGTTTTTGTTTTGTGGCCTTTTATCTCTTTTTCTTTCGTTTTCGTCGCGTCTTTGTTTTGTGTTGTGTAGTCGTGTCTTGTGTGTAAAATGGTTTTCAAAAAGCCGGTTTAGAGGCTAGTGTGCGAGTGTTTACTTTCCCTTCTTAGTAGTATAAATCGAGTCTTGGACTTTAGTCTAGTAGAATGACCCTAAATCAATGAATTCGTTGGTCCTTTACCTTGAGTCCACCTAGCTTACTAGGGATTTACTACGGGATTTGCATTTTGACCATTATGACCACCCACGGTGTGAAAAGGCCTTGGTTGCCGAGTCCCGTCCCTTAGGTGACCGTGTTCGGGATTGTTTGATTAGTCCAAGTTCCCCCCTTTTTTGTGGGTTTGAAGAGGGAAAGCGCGCCCCCTACTCTCCCATTTCCCTACCTCCTACACATTTCCACACAATAAAGTTGCAAATTGTTGAAATCGTCTTTCTTGTTGCAAATAGAAATGCCTACAATAAAAAGAGCAAAGAAAAGAAAAAGAAAGAAAATGAAAGAAAGAAAAGAATGAAGAAAAAGAAAAGGCACAAAAGCCAAAAAGAAAATAGAAAAGAAGAAAAAGAAATGGCATGGCAACAAACAAAGCAAAAATGCAAAAGAAAAGAGAAAATGCCAAAAGAAAATCGTCTCGCAAAAAGATCTTAACCCCACAAAAATAAGCCTTTTTCCGACTTTTGCCGTGAAGAGCCTACCAAAGGACCGAGTCCCTAGGAAGAATGATAGCGGCAAAGGTCGGTCTTCCCTCACTTTGCAATTATTTCCACCTTTTTACTTGGACTAGTTAGGCGGTTTCGGTCATGGGACGACCCTCTTGGCTCATTGCTAAAGGGGGCGGGGTCTCACTTACCTACAGTGTCGACTAACACCGTGGTTCATCCTTTTTCCATCCCGCCGATCGTCCCGTGGTACGTTCTTAGAAGGTTAGGAGGAACCGAGGTAAGTTACCAACGTTTTTGTTGCTTTGTCGTCATACTACTAGAGTTTGGTCCATCTTGATTTGTATTGCTAGCTTGGGAATGTTGTCACTTGACTTGAGTCCTAAACCGGTGCTTCTTTCACCGCTTTTTAGAGGGAAGCGGTATTTGTTTCTTTTTTGGGTGCAACCTCTTGTGTGTTTGTTTGTATGTTTCTTTGTTTTTGTGTTTTTGTGTCCGGTTGCATCCACAGTTTTGTCGCAAGACCTCACTTGCCTTGCGGAGAGCACTTATCCTCTAGGTGCTCTCGCGTGAGTTGAAAGGGCGTAGGGTGCGCTAATACCCGCTCGGCTAGTTTAGTAGTTAGTTTGTGCTTACTCGAGGGCGAGTAAGGGTTAAGTGTGGTAGAGTTGATAAGTGTAGTTTGTAGTGCCTAATTTGCTGTGTTTTGGTCCCATTTCCTTGCGGAATCGCTCCTTGGGAGCGGTTCATGGGCTACTTATGCTTCCTCTAGCTCGTTTCGGGTTCCCGAGAGCATTCATGAAGAGTTGGAGCGATTCCGACTCAATACATACACTTTTCGGAGCCAACGAAGCGGAGGAACGATCACTCGATGCCTTGGATTCGACCCCGAGACCTTGGGACCCGATCCCGAGCCCCTTAGACTCGATCCCGAGACCCGAGAGTCGATAAGAAGTCCATGTGAAGCAAGGGGGAACCTTAAAGATCATATTGGAGGCCTACAAGACTCATCCCCGACGGGTATGGCCTCATCCCGTCCGGGATGAGGTGCACAAAAGAGAGGTGTTCTGTTCTGGGTCCGTCCCGGTCAGGACCATCCCTTCCCGGTCGGGACCATTCCCTTCCCTGTCGGGACCGGTCCGTCCCGGTCGGGACCATGGAGCTGTAGCCGCGTGACTTCTTTTCTTCCTCCTTCATTCTTGTAACACTATAAATACTCCTCCTTTGTAATGTTTAAGCACACTACTTTACCCTAGATTATTTTAGGCCTCCATTAAGCATTCAAACCCTAGATTAGTGTTCCTCACATTAGTTTTAATCTCTTTCGAACCACTTAGTTAATCTTTGTTAATCTAGTTTTGTTAATCTTGTATTAAGAGGATACTTGAAGATTCATCCAAGCTTGACAACCTTGGAGTTGATTTGGGTTTCTTATTTATGCAAGTTTACACCTTTCTCATCATCTTGTTGTTGGTATAATCCTCTCTACTCTTGTTCTTTGTTATTTATTCAAGTTTGAATGTTTACTTAGTGTTTATTGTTATTGTTATTGTTCTTGATAATGGATGTTTGGTTTATGATGTTGTTTTCTCTTGTTGTTGTTATGGTTAGTTTGATAATGAGTGAGTAGTCTCCTTGTGGGGTTAGTAGGGTGATTAGGGGTAGATTATGGGTGATTAGGGTTTGATTAGGGGTAAAGGTGACTCTTTTGTTGTTAGTCACATAATGGGCACTCTATGTGTTTGTTGATTTGCTTGTGTGAGTAGTAGTGGCCAATGCTCCCCATACTTGTGCTCATCTTCTCATTTTTTGTCTATTTTGTGGTTGTGTTGAGGTTAGTCTTAGACGCGAGAGCGCGAACTCACCTGTGTGTTGGTCTACGTAGCGAGAGCCCGGACTGACTCTAGCAATTAGGAGACACCTACACCCTTGACCACCCCAATTACCCTACTACACTTATGAACCCGACCTAACCCACCTCTTCTTCATATTTGATTCAACTTCTTAGTTAGTCATCGGTTCGTCTAGTTTGCTTGTTAGTTTGATCTTAGTTATTCCGTTTTAGCATTGTTTTAGTCTAGTCATTGTTAGTCCACTTCCTTCATCTCCCCCCATCATAATTCGTCAATTAGCATTTCTTTGTGTTTGTTTGTGACTTAGTCTCGTTTTTAGGCCGACCTAGTCTAGACCTTACATTACCGTCTCCGTGGATATCGACCCCACTTGCCCTAGCTACCCACTAGGAATAGTCGGTTTTATATTTATCGGCGGGACCCACGACAAATCCCACCATAACCAGATTAAGGGGCCAGGCACCTACATGATCGCCAATCTTGAAGACCAAGAATTAGCTGCCCACTGGAATGCGGACACTTTGAAGAAATACTACGTCTAATACTAGGAAGCTAAGTAGCTTTTTCCTTTTAAAGAAAGCTGGCGGAGGACGGTCAAAATAGAATGTCGACGACTCCGACCATAAATGACTGTAACAGTTTCCGAAGAAATGAAAGTGTGCAGTTCATACTCGTTGTCTGTTCAAAATTAGCATTTTTTTACACACAAACGAGCATGGGGCAATAGGGGGAGGCCCCCTGTTGCTGAGAACAAGGGAAATAGGCCCCCCAACAAAATTTTAAGTCTACCTGCCTACCTCTGGGAAGGCAGGGGGCAGGCCCCCTGGATTTCAACCAGAAGTCAAGGACAGGCCAGGCCCCACGCGCCAAAATGAACAAGGACTGGGGGCAGCCCCCCAACCTTGTATAAAAAACGCAAAGCCCCCTGCCTACCTCTGGGCAGGCATGGGGCAGGCCCCCTGGACTTCGAACAGAAGCCAGGGTCAGGCCAGGCTTCGCACGCCAAAACGAACAAGGACTGGGGGCAGCCCCCCAACCTTGTATAAAAAAACGCAAAACCCCCCTCCCTGCCTCTGGGTAGGCAGGGGGCAGGCCCCTTGGACTTCGAACAGAGGCCAGAGTCAGGCCAGGCTTTGCACGCCAAAACGAACAAGGACTTGGGACAATCCCCCAACCTTGTATAAAAAACGCAAAACCCCCCCTCCCTGCCTCCGGGCAGGCAGGGGGCAGGCCCCCTGGACTTCGAACAGAAGCCAGGGTCAGGCCATGTCTTAGAAAAAGAAAAGCAAACAGAAATAAAGAAAAGATATTTATAGCAGATATAAGTGTTTAACAAAAAGAGCACTAAGAATCCAGGAACAAGGAGACTAAAATATTACATCAAGGCAGCCGACCACGTTAGGGCTCGGCGCGCAGAAAAAAGTTACAATTATCATCAGGGGAGCAAAAGCGCATCAGGATAAGGACATGAGCCCTCAGAGGACGACTGCCCTGCATGTTAAGCATTGGGAGCATCCTGGCTGGGACCAGCAACCTCCTCAGGCGGCCTGTTTGCCTGAGCTTCTTTCTTAACGGTGTAGAGACTTCGGAAGGCATCCTCGTTAAAATCAGGGAACATCTCCCTAATTACTTCCATGCCGAGCTCCAAGGAAGAATTGGCTCCATCCTGAAAGCTCTTGTCCACCGCGACATCGACCTCTTGCAGAATGGCATCCTTCTCCTTCTGCCATTCCTCGCCCTTTGTCTTCAGGTCATCCTGGGCTTGCTTGAGGTCTGAGTCAGCCTTGGACAGACGCTCCTCCATTTCAACCACCCTTCTTTTTGTGTGCTCCATCTCAGCCAAGGATTTTTTAACCTGCTTTATCGCCAGCCTCCTTCTCCTTCAGCTCCACCTCCAGCTTGGACACCTCCCTCACAACCTTTTCCCCCTGAAGCTTCCACTGAGTCGCCTGACCCTTTGCCTCCTCCAGCTCGCTTTCCTGCTTCACCAGCTTATCCTTCAAATTGGTGATCAGGGCGACGTCCCTTTCAACCATGGCCAGACGGTCAGGAGGAGGGGCCCCTGGGGTAACAACCAGCTCTTCATCATTCAGGCGACTGAGAGCCGCCAGCTCAGCAGAAGCCTGAAGCACCCTGGAGGTGCGCTGGATGTACTGGATCACCTGATTGGAGGTAGAGGTTACAGACTTGGTGAGGCGATCCGCCAAAACAGCACCAGAGTCTGAAAGCAGGGCAGACACATCAAGACTATCGCCTGCAGTGTAGTGAAATTCCGTATTTTCCTCTGAAAAGAGGGTGCCTGGAACGTCACGGGCAGGGCGCTTGGGCTCGGAGGTATCAACATCGGCCTTCAGATCAACCACATATGTAGTCCCTGAAGGTTCTCTATCCCTCTTCCTCCTGCATTCCAGGGGAGCACTCTCCCCAGTTCCTTCGGAATTAACAGGACGTGATCCCTGGGGAGTATGAATCCCTGCAGGGGAATCACCTTGCTTGCCGGCTGGAGAGGGGGTGGCTTCTGAGGTAACCTCCGCCTCCGCACCCCGGACATCAGAGAGAGGAGCCATCGGCTTTGCAGGCGGTAGCCTTGGAGGGAGAGGAAGTCTTCGACTAGCAGAAAGACTCTTCACGTACTTCATCAAATTCTTCTCGCCTTTCTTGTAGCTGGAAGGAAGGGAGGGACGCTTTAAAACAATAATGAAATCTTCGTCCAAGCCAAGTTTTCTTATCTCCTTACTTGACCAAAGGCCAGAAGCAGGATCTGCAGGGCGAAAGAATAATCAGTTAGAAAAACATAGAAAGGTAGAGACTCAGGAAAATAATGCCAGTGAAAATCCCTGAACTACCTTCTCCAAGGCCAGGGATCAGGCCCACTCGGCCCAAATAGTTATCTGTGGCTATGAGCTCCGTGTGAGGAAGCTAGAAGCCAGGGCCACAAATGCCGGACTTGTCAACAATAGCCACAAATTTTTTGACTAGCTCCTCGTCCCGCCTGTTCAGTTTTACCTCCAGGGCTTTCCCCCCCAACGCCTGGATGGTACTCCTCGCGGGTTTCCAGGCGGGTGTGGACATGATTCCTAAAGTGCCTAGGAATCTGCCACCCTGAAGCGCTAGGTACATATAAGAAGTTGTTCTTCCAGTCCTTCAGACTGTTTAAAGCCGGCCAAACTGGAGTGTACCTCTTCTGCCTTTGAAGGGACCTGTACCCAGGGGAACCTTCTCTCCCTGATGAGGACACCATCTATAGGCCAACCATGTAACGCATGGCGTTGATTGAGGGCCCCTCACCATGAAAGAGGCAGGTCCACGTATAGGCTATTAACGACCTAACCGCCGTAGCAATCTACTGGGCTATAGCCACGTTCATCCTCCTAAAGGTCTCCTCCAGGAAGGGGTGCAAGGGGAAGCGTAGGCCAAACTCTAGGCATTTATGGTAGACGGCTATGCAGCCGTCAGGGGGGCAACATACTGTATCCTTCTCCCCTGGACTATAATCGTGTAATCCTCCTCGAAGTTGTAAAATTTCTCAATAGCCCCAGCAGCATTTTTTACTAAAATTAAGTCTCAGTTCTTAGCCTCTGGGTAGGTTCTCAAAGGGATCTGGTACTTAGCTTTGTCTAAGTAATATGTTCTCCCCTCCTCCCTGGGGATAAGGGGACCGACAATTCTGGAGGGGTCTATCTTCATTGCCTCATCGTTAGAATCGACGACATCAAAGGGAGCAGGGTCAGGAGAGTTGGCATCCTCTCCCCCCTCAGAGTAATCTTCCTCAATTGACCTAACCCCAGAGGAGGAGGCCAGGTCGACCCTACCCTCCTCCCTACCCTCCGTCCTCTCAATCGACGGATCAATGAATGTGAGAATACGAGCACGATGGCTAGGCATATTGATTTAAGAAGGGAAAATATGAGGAAATAAAAAAAGACGAGGATTTAGGGTAAGATTCTAACCTAGAACGATGACCGCCGCTTGGAAATCTGAAGGGAAGAGCTTCTCAGTCTTAAGAAAATTCTCGACAACGGAAAAGTATGGAGAAGTATGAAGAGGGGTTTGAGTTTTGAAAAAGTGTGAAAGAGGGAAATGGGGGGAGTAGAGAGGCTTATATAGGCCAAGACAAGTGAAGGGTCGCCCCTCCAACAAAGCCTCCTCAGGAACTGCCCCACGTGTCACACTTTAGAAACCAACCGCCCACCTCTTCCCAAGAAGAGCCTCGAAAAGGTAAAGGGTGTCAGAGGATTAATCACCCTGTGAAGTCATCCCTTCATTCATTCAAAAAAAATAAAAAAAAATAAAAAAAATGCAGCGCACATAAAGAAACCGCCTGATCTTTCATTGATTGGAAAAGGCCCAAAATTGGGCAAGTTACAATCAGGACATAAAAATAAAAAGTACAAAAGAAGCCTGATTTTCTGGCTCAGTTAACTAGCCTGCGAGTCCGGAGCAGGCCTAATCATCATCAGGATCTGGGGAATAATTCCCAGGGCTGTCGTCATCCAGGGCAGATCCCCAGTCCCAGTCATCAGAATCCTTGAAGGGATCAGTAGGGAAGTCATCCTTGCCCCCACCTGAAGAATAGCCTTGACCCTCGCTATCCTCAGAATCATGACTGCTTGTGTCCCAGTCATGACCAAAGGGGACGGCCCTGGCATCATCAGGGAAATCACGACCCACTCTCCTCACCAGAGGGGAGGAGGGGCCCGATTCCGGAGAGGAAGTCAGCTCAGGGCAGCTAGGGTCAAACTGCTCTAGATGCAGCCAGGGGAAGCACCTGTGGTACCCCCTGTCATAACAGCCCCCAGCTTGGGTGCATTGCCCAGGGCGAGAACCAGCAGGAGGAGATCTCATAGGGCGCCTGCCAACCCTGGAAAGGGCCTTCCTCTTAGCCACCCGTCGAGAACGGGAGCGCTTCCTTTTACTTCTATGGAGAATCTGGTGAGCTCTCTTAGCATATTTTAATCGACGGAGTCCTCCGAAATGACGGATTTCTACATAAAATCCACAGCGGAAAACTCTTTTCCTAATCCAAGAGATTAGTTCTTTTTTGGAAAAGGATAGCAGAGAAATTGAAAATGAAGCGTGAAAATGGTGAAGAAAACCAGAGCTTATATAAGAACAAGAAACAGGCCATTAATGGCGCTCCAAGACCAATCATCAAGTTTGCACGTTGCCCAAAAATTCGCTTTACAAGGAGAAACAATCATGACTAAAAGAACATTCCAACCCCTTTGGCATGACTAATGCGCTTGGGTTTCCTGCCTCGGGAACGAGCGACGCATTAAATGCGAAGGAGTTCAGAAGTCAACCTCCTACCATCCCAACCAGGAAGTCGCCTGCCAAAAGGAAGCCCTGCTTCCCTCCAGCCGGCGAGGGCCAATTGATGGGAGTTGACAAAACTGCTGTGGGTCGCCCGCCCATAAGGCCCCAGGATGATCCGCCCCAGGAGCAGAGGAAAGCTTGCCCTGCCTAACCATCCTACGAAGGTTGCTGAAATACTCCAAGGCACGCACCTGCCCGAGAGGGCCATGCCACCAGCCGAACAGGGCAGTCGAGCCCCCCTGCATGTTGACCCTCAGGGTGTTCCTACCTTCAGCAGGGGCAGGGGAAACCAGGGGCCCCTCCGTCATTTCGCCTAAGGTAAAAGCGAATGGGTGGATAAGGCGAAGCCACTTGTCACCCCCTCATCCATCCATTCTTCCTCTCTCTACTCTCTTTCTCTCTCCTGTGGGAAGGTATAAATACTCTCCCATTTCCCACTTGAAAGAGGTTGGATTTTCTCTCTCTAGACTCTCACTCTATAATCGCAACCTAGTTCTTCACGAGCTAGGTTCCTAAAGGCTATTCACGGACTGACTTAGGCATCGGAGAGGGTTCCCCCGGACACCTCCGGGGCCCTGTGCGTTCATTGTGCAGGGACAGGCCGTCTTCGCTGGGAAAGTCTGATCACCGGAGTGAGGAGAAGAGGAGATCAAAGGAAGTTAAACATAGACCATTCAAGTATCATAGCATTTGTTAAGACCCGAATCCGAAGTCGGGTTTAATTGTTTCCACACCGGAACAGTAGGTTTTGTGGACTATCTCGGGGTCGACGAGTATCTTATCAATTCTAATTTGGACTAGAGGTAACGTCGAGATTACTTGGTATTTCGTGATTTTAATTGTGTAGTTGCATGTATAATTTCATTTTTCATTTTTGACAATATATGTATGTCATATAATCTAGAAAATTTTTAAAGTTGAAAATTTGCATGTTCGGTATTTTTATCGCTTTTACGAGATTAACGATTAAATTGTTGTATTAATTTGTAAAATCGTAATATTCGGCCTAAACTTGTAATATATGATTATATTCTGTAAAAATGAAGTTTTTAATGATTTTTAATAATTTGGTAGTTTTCTGATATTTTGATATTGATTATTGAAATTTTACCGTTTACGAACAAAAACGATTAAAAACCGATTTTTATTTCTAGCACATAAACATTTTATTTTAATCTGAAATTTTACGTGGATAATATTTTTGACGAAAAATCATTTTCTGATTTTTTTCATAATTCTTCGGAATTGTTTAGTGGGTGGATTAATTAATCACTTTAAATCATCGTTTATCGTTAAAACCGTGTTTGTCGTTTAAATTCACGATTTCTGGTCTTTTGTTTGAATCTGGAAAAAAATAGTAGTTTCTGGAAAATCGTTATTTTTATGTTTAATAATATTTTTTGGATATTAATACTTAAATCGTTTTGTAATTACTATTTTTATTGATCGTTATTGTCGAGATTAGACGATTATCGAGAAAACCCTTTAAAAACCGAGTTTAAGGATTCTGGAAAATTCTCTTTTCTGGACAGAATGTCCAAAAATATATTTTATCTATTTTACGTAATTTTTTTTACTATTTATTAAAGTCTTTAATTAATAGTAATGATTTTTGGACAAAATTACGATTTATCGTTAAAATGCTTCGTCTTACATAAAAGAATTATTTTTCCAGCAATTTTGAAAATATTTAAATATGAAACTTTGAGAGTTAAATCACCCCTTATCATATTCTAAATTTGTTTAATGATTTAAATTAAAGAAAAGACGTTAAAAGATTTAATTTGACATTTGCTGTAAGATCTTATTTATGCTTGTTTTGTCGAAACTATTAATAATTAGGGATTTTTAGTTTTATAAATTTTGGAAACACCCTAATTAGTAGTACTAAATTTTTAAGACATTTTTAATCATTTTATAAACACTTGTATGATATTTCAACAATTTCATAAACCCATTTATCCTTATTTTGGAAATTAATATGGTTAAGACCGAAAGTATTAGTTTTATAAATCTATATCTTTTACTAAAAATGTTTTATTAGTATGAACTAATATTTTCGCTATTTTGATATGATGGTATTTTTTTAAATTTTCTAGATATTGAAGTTTCCTAAAATAGAAAGTTTCCTCTTTTAGAAGGCGATTCTTTTTCCCTTTTGTTCTCTTATTATTTACAATGATTATATCTTTTGTTTATATCGATAATGGCTTGTTTTGGAGTTATGGAATAAGGACAAGTGTGAGGTTAGAGTAATATATTCCGGGGTTTACGTTTTTGCCATCAACTATAAGGCTGGTGTGTCTTTATGGGGCACACTAGTTGTTGAACTGAGCATATATGGTGTTCGGGACTGTGTGTACATTTTGACCTTAAACTCGTGCCTCGCAGTGTAAGACGCCGTCGGGTTGAACTGAGTATTTATGGTGCTCGGGAGGGGTAAGCATAGTATCTTAAACTAGGGTCATGCATTTATAAGTCGTCGTCCTATTATGGTTGAGTAGCCTAGTTAGATACCGAAGTTTGATTTGTTTGAACTAAGTTCTCGAAGCTATTTTCTAGTATTCTCCTGGTGAAAGTCTAGCCGTCTACACTAATTCTATCCATAACGCCATTTTGAATATTTTATAATTATCGATAACATTTTGATTTGAAGGTTGGCAAATGTTTTATGTTTTCTTCGGAAAACTCATTTTTATTATATTGTTTCGTTACGTGAAGTTTTTCACTGAAAGCTTATTTTCCTTATAATCTTTTACTGATTTTCATTTTTACTATTTTTCCATAGTAGTAATTACATTTTTAAAATCATGTTATACGGCTGGGAGAACATTGACGTTGCTCCCCACTGATTGTGGCTGTTATGTTTTTAACATGGCAGATATATGTGTTTCTCTTTGGGTGGGCTAGCGAGCAGTTATGGATCCTGCTTATTTATTTTAATAATTATGTCTTACGGATTCTTCAAACCCCTTTTGTGGATTGTTTTAAATTTTGACCATTTTTATTCATGGCCTATTGTTTGACTTTACCATTTTAATTTACTAAGGCCCTGTTTGGTAAACAGTAGATTAATAATGGCAGAAGCAGATTAAGAAAGCAGATTTGACTAGCAGAATCAATTGGCAGTTTTGACTAGCAGATTTAATTAGTAGATTATTTTTGTACTGTTTGGTAATTAGCAGTTTTAAAGTAGCTGATTGTTTAATTGCTTTGTAAAATGATAAAAAAGAACATCAATAAATATTTGATTAAATATACGTCAACATATATACATCACACGAACAACTTTAAAAATACTTCCGATCTATTCTACTAGCCAATGTAGCCATTAAAGCTGAACAAATATTATAACGAAGAGTTGATATTTTTTTTATTTTATGAAATCTCGGCCGGAGATTATAAATTGATTCAAACGAAATAACCAAACATGAATTAAAGAGTGCATAAAGTTGTATATCAAATTGATGACATAAAAAATCAAGGGGAAGACGAAAGCGTACATTTCAACTAATTAGAAAGGGTAATTTATGAAAGAGTTAGAATAACTAATATATGGTTAAAAGATTTGCAAAGGGTAAAGAAGTAAAAAAATAAAAAAATAAATCCGCTGACTCAATATGCTGCTCCTAGCAGCATATTGCAAAACGGCATATTGCACCCCAATATGCCATTACAAAATGCCATTTACCAAACACCATAATCAACATATTTTTTGGTCAAACATGCCAAAGGCTTCCAATATGTTGTTTTCTGGCGGATATGCAATTTACCAAACGCCCCCTAAGACATAGTTACAGTGTGTTTTAATCCCGATTCTATAGTGTTTCCACCACTGTATTGCGTTAGAGTTTCTAGGGGATTACACCCAATCCCCCTACTAACCCTAGTAAGAGGACTACTCAAAAATATCTAAACTAAAGCTAACACAAACAAGAGAAAACATCAATATAAGAACAAAAACATTCATTATAAGGATGAAACAAGGATGAACAACAAACAAAAGATAAAGCTTAAAACTTAACTAACAATGAAAGATTAAGAGAAAAGAGAGGAGAAGGATTATACCAAACTAGAAAGAAGATGAAAAGATGAAAACTTGCATATGTAGAGAAAACCCAAATACATCCACCAAGGTTGTCAATCTTGATAGAAATCTTCAAAAATTCCAATAATACAAGGATTAAATTAAGATTAAGGAGTAATTAAAGAGGGATTAATCTAATCTACACTAATCTAAGCTAATCTAACCTAAAGTAGTCTAGGGTTTAGTGGATGCAGGGTCCTGTCTTAAAACAATACAAGAGGGGGGGGGGGGGGGGGTATATATAGGGTTCCATAAGCAAAGGGGGGCGAAAAAGCGAAATATGGCAAAACTGGGCCCTTCCCGGCCGGGAAATGGATGATCCCGGTCGGGAAGGGTGCCATCCCGGTCGGGAAGGTCATGGTCCCGGTCGGGAAGGCCCCACAGTGGGTCTTCTCTTCTTTGTCTCTCATCCCGGTCGAGATGGATGTGTTCCCGGTCAGGATGGGTCTTTGTTTGCTCTTCCTAGGCTTCTTATCGATGCTCGGTGCTCGGGATATCATGTGGGCTCCATGGGACTCGGGATCGAGTCTAAGCCACCGAGTCATCGTCGCTTCTCTTCGTTGGCTCGACATGCGTCGGAAACATGTCAGTTCGTTCCATTTCTCCAAGATAGGCCTTAGGAACCTAAAACAAGCTAGAAGAAGCGTAAGTAGCCTCGAAACCGCTTCAAAGAGCCATTTTACATGAGAAACCGGGACCAAAAACAAGAAATAAGCACTACATAACACACTTATCAACTCCCCCACCCTTAACCCTTACTCGCCCTCGAGTAAGCACGAACTAACTAATAACTAAAAGAAACTAGACTACTAACCGAGCGGGTATTAGCGCACCCTATGCCCTTTCAACTCACGCGAGAACACTTAGAGGAAAAGTGCTCTCCGCATGGCAAGTGAGGTCTTGCGATAAATCTGTGAATACAACCGAACACGAAAACACACAAACACACAACAAACAAACAAACAAACAAACAAACGGTTGCATCCAAGAAGAAACATATACCGTTTCCCTCAACAAAGCGGTGAAAGAAACACCAGTTAAGGACACAAGGCAAGTGACAACGTTCATAGGCTAGTAATACAAACCAAAATGGACAAAATCCTAATAGTATGACAACAAAGCAACAAATACGTTGATAACTTACCTAGGTCCTCTTAACCTTTTAAGAACGTACTACGAAACGATAGGCGGGATGGAAAAAGGATGAACCACAGAGTTAGTCGACACTGTAGGTAAAGTGAAACCCCGCCCCCTTTAGCGATGAGCCAAGAGGGTTGTCCCATGCTAAAAAATAGCCTAACTAGTCCAAGTAAAAAGGTGGATATGGTCGCAAAGTGAGGGATGACCGACCATTACCGCTATCATCCTTCCTAGGGACACGGTCCTTTGGTAGACTCTTCACGATAACAGTCGATAAAAGGCTTATTTTTGAGAGGGTGAGAATCTTTTTGTCAAATGATTTTCTTTGGCATTTTTCTTTTGTATTTTGTTTTTGAGTTGCTATGCCATTTCTTTTTTTCCTTTTGTATTTTCTTTTCGATTTGTTATGCCTTTTCTTTTTCTTCTTTCTTTTCTTTCTTTTTCTTGGTTTGCCCTTTTGGCCAAATTTTGTATTGTAGGCAATTGTCACAACCAAGTGTAGGAACTTCAACAAAATGCAACTTATTTGTGGAAATGTGTAGAAGGTAGGGAAATGGGTATGTCGGGAGCGCGCTTTCCCTTCAAACCCACAAAAAGGTGGAAACTTGGACTAATCAAAACAATTTCGAACGTGGTCACCTAAGGGACGGGACTCGAAAACCAAGGCCTTTTCACACTGTGGGTGGTCAAAATGGTCAAAATGCAAATCTCGCAGTAAATCCCTAGTAGACTAGGTGGACTCAAGGTAAGAAACCAACGAAACTATTGATTTAAAGTCATTCTACTAGACTAAAGTCCTAGGTTCGATTCATATCACTAGAAAGGGAAAGTAAACACGTGCGCACTATCCTTAAAACCGGGTTTTCAAAAACCTTTTCTACACAAGACTCACAAACTATACAAGACAAAACAAAACAAAACGAAACAAAACAAAACAAAACAAACGCACAAAGAAATAAACAAACACCACCTCGAAACTTCCAAACAAGAAACCACATCAACCACAAACTCCAAAAAGCTCCACCCGAGCATACATCATCACAAAACATCCTCCAAACTCCACACAAAAGGAAAAAAGGAGAAAGAAATGAAAGGATATTACCAGATGTCTTGAGCGTTCCGAAACTTATCGACCATCAAGCAACCTACAAGGAAATCCAGGGGGGGGGGGGGCAAAACACACAACACAACAAATATACGACACAAAGACTCAAAAGAAAAAGACACAAGAAAATCTTGTTGGTTTTTTATGAAAAATTTCAAATTTTTAGGGATTTTTAAGATTTTTCGATAAACTACGAAGATAAAACTAATCTAGACAAAGATATCGCTCCCCCACACTTAAACCGAGCAATTTCCTCATGCTCGATCGGTAGTGTGTGGAGACACTAAAAAGTACAGAAAAATTGAAAATAAAGCTAAAAATCAAAAATGAAAGTGAAGAAAGGGTAGAATGCGTCCGGCCGGGGTGTAATCAAGTCACCGAGCCCCAATTCCGTTCGATTCCGACCAAATTCTACCAAAAAAGGAATAAAAAATAAAGAAAAAGTGAAAAGAACTTGACAATTTGGATTTTTCAAATGATTCTCGATGTAATCCTGTCATCGAGAATCGGGAGTAATAACCACAAAGGCCCCGAGGGCCACCATGACACCAAATGCATAAAAGGGAAGGGGAACATACAAAGAAAGACTAGCAATAAAAGACGGAAAAGAAAGGAGAGTCGCCTACCAAACGGTTAGCAACTCAATAATCTCCATCCTCTCAATGATCGTTATCGGCACTTTGCTTGTCTTCATCATTGAAATTCCTCCTCTTCCTAAATGTAGTGGCACGGTTGGAACATCAGGCTTGTAATGGTGTGAATGAGGTTGGGATTTGAGGGGAAACACGGTGTATAGTGATGAGAAGTTGAGATGAAGGTGTATAACCGAAGTGTAAGGGTGCAATGATAGTGGCAAAGGTGAGTAGGGAGGTTGGGAGGGGGTATAAAGTGGTGGGGTGGGGCTTAAATGAAGAAAAGAAGACGAAGACCACCGAAGGGATTCCTTCCCGGTCGGGGCCAAGTCTTCCCGGTTGGGACCATGTCTTCCCGGTCGGGAAGGTCACCCATCTCGAGCGGTATGGCCTCACAGTGAGCTGTGTTTTAGAGCACAACCCGTCCCAATCTGGAAGACACCCATCTCGAGCGGGATGCCTGTCTAGCTCTTCATTCCCCTAGCTTTTACCAAGTCTTCCACTAAAAGAACATTACCAACTACGGGATAAAAATCCCGTCCCCAAAAGCTTGAACCAAGCTCATAAACTGACTTCCTCCACCAAGCTTCAAAGCTTCTATCATCCATAACCCTTTCTAATTCTTCATCTTCTCTTCAAACCTATCAATCAAGCTCAATAACTTCCATCAAAAATCCCTCCCTCACATCACTCAAGAAAATTCCAAATTATAAGAATTCCACAAAACATACAAAGCCTAGAAACAAACAAAAATCACAAATACAAACACAAAAGCTAAAAAGAAGAGGAAAGAGGAATATAAAACATGACGGTTCTTGAGGAACTCCGTCAAACCGAGGATGGTGGGCTCTTCATTCTTATCCATAGCCCTCAAGGGCTCGGAGGAGCAAGTCAAATGCTCGAGCCACATCATAATGAGGGCTCATTGAGTACCCGAGCTAAGCTATCCTCCAAAGCCTCCAAGTCAGAAGCGAGAAGTAGTCACCTAAAGACCCATTGTCATGTTTCATGTGTTCTCCGGGGTCTTTCCAACCTACAAGTTTTAATGACCTCTTCCTCCCTAAACACCGCCTCCAACCACAAGCAAGCTTCAAATATTTAACATGAGGCACAAAAAGCGGTTTTGGCCCCATTTTCCTATTGCACACCTTCATATCTTCCTCAAGTTGTGGTTCCCCATCTTCAAGTCTCAAAACATCACTTGTCGACATATCATCTTGAAGGAGAGAATTGAAACTTCTACCGGTGGTTTCAATCTCTTCTAAACCAAAGCTTCACTTTCTTGCAAGAGGCTCATGATGATTTTCCACATTTTCGCACAAGGGTAACTTGAGTTCATCATTTCCACCCCAGGACATCACAACTCCTACCACCTCATTCAACTCATCCCAAAGCTCCATATCCTCAATGATATGCTCATTATAAGTGCCATGAAGGTCAAGAGGAGGGCAAGCAAAGAGGATTGAAGGTTCAACAAGTATGGAGGGGATAGACTCTTGAATTTCCTCTATTTTATCGATGTTTTCATCATCCAAATTAACCTTGAGTCCGTTGTGTCCGGTTTCAACAAGGTCAATGGCGACTTCATTTTCTTCTTGAGGAAAGACAAGATGAGACCCAATCGTGTTCTCATCGATGAAACTCTTCAAATTCCCACTAAAGTCATCCAATTCTTCACCAACAATGCCTTCATCAAGGGTCATTTCCTCATTCGTCTCATCTTGGGTAGACAATTGAGGTTCTTCATAGCAAGTCTCGCTTCTCAAAGGGATTTCATTAGCGGATACATTATTGGGTCGTTCCCCTTCCCCAAATGAACATCCTTCATCAAGTTGTGAAGTTCGAGTTAAAAGCATTAAGGTTTTAGTCGCTGTAGCATTTAATCTAGCTTTACATGCCTCGTTTTCCCTTTGAAATTGGGCCATGATTTCATAGTGTTCCTTTTGCATTTCTTGTTGACTCTTTTGCGTTTGAAGAATCGATTGATATAACTCCAAGTTGGGCATTTGGTGGTCATTGGGGTTTTGGAATGCTCCTTAAAAACCTTGATGATCCCCAAGGGGTGGGACATCATATTGTTGGTAATGAGGTAGAGATGATTGGTAGTATTGTGGGTTTTGGGGCTCATAATGTGGTTGAGGTGAAGGGTAATATGGTGGGTTTTGGGGAGATTGGCTTCCATGTGAAGAAACATGATGAAACATGGTGGGTTCACAATGATAACTTGAGTAATAACCACCATGATCGTAGGATTGATAAGCATTCACTTGTTGCGCCGTTTCAATGTCCTTGAAACTACCCAAGGGTTTCTTGATTACCCCATGAAGCTTGATAGTAGTTAGGAGACGTCATGACATAGTCTTGATTCATAGAGAGAGAAGAGGAATTTATGGTGGCCTCATTAGGTGGAGAGTTTAGATCAACCTCCAAGTTTTGCTCAAAATCGTGGCTTGTACCCGGTTGGGAACCTCTCAGTCTTACAAGCGTCCGTTGACAAAGGCTTCGAAAAAAAACTTTCCGGCTCCGAGTTGTAAAGAAGAGGATGGTCACCACCTCTAGGCATAAACAGTATACTAGGAGCAAACGTGAGAAGTCTAGTGCTTTTTTAGCACTAGACAAGAAGGGAATAAACTTCACACATACAAGAAGCAAGGGAAAACAAAGAAGAACACTAAAACAAAGACAAAGCCAAGTAAATAGGAAAACAAAGTCTAAACAAACACCGTCCCCGGCAACGGCGTCAAATTGATGGCAAGGATTTATCGCGGATCCCGACACCAAATAAAACCAACTAATCCTGAGCTAGGTAGCTAGGGAAAGTCGGGTCGATCCATGGGGACGGAAAAGAGGGTCTAGACTAAGGTTCACCTACGCACAAGACTAGCTCACAATCAATACAAGGGGGGTAAACTAACAAGAATTGACTAACTAGGACAATAAAAAGGATAGAAAGCTATGACTAAGAATGAGCTAAGTATAACAACTAAAGCTAAATGATTCGACTAAAACTAAACTAAAGCAACAACTAGAGAAACAATACCTAAGAAGATGGAGAATTCAATAGGAAAAGAACTAGGATTAGGTCGGGTTCAAGGGCGGTGAGATGAACAAGCTAAGGTGAAGGGGTAATTAAGCTATCTAGGCATAATCCGGGCTCTCGCTCCAAAACCATCCTAGAGGTTCCCCACTCTCGTGCAAGAACCCATCCTAGCCACATACAAGGTCACAAGATGAAGGCAAGAAAACATGCATTTGCTGCTACAAGTCATTCAAGCATTTCATCAAACATGATCTATGCATACAACTAAGAAGCAACCAAAACTTCCACCAACATATTAAACAAACCCTTAATCACCCATTAAGACACCTAATCCCCCTACTAACCCTAGCAAGAGGACTACTCACACATATCTAAACTAAAGCTAACACAAACAAGAGAAAACATCAACATAAGAACAAAAACATTCATTATGAGGACGAAACAAGGATGAACAACAAACAAAAGATAAAGCTTAAAACTTAACAAACAATGAAAGATTAAGAGAAAAGAGAGGAGAAAGATTATACCAAACTAGAAAGAAGATGAAAACATGAAAACTTGCATATATAGAGAAAACCCAAATACATTCACCAAGGTTGTCAATCTTGATAGAAATCTTCAAGCATTCCAATAATACAAGGATTAAACTAAGATTAAGAAGTAATTAAAGAGGGATTAAGCTAATCTAAACTAATCTAAGCTAATCTAACCTAAAGTAGTCTAGGGTTTAGTGGATGTAGGGTCCTGTCTTAAAACAATACAAGAGAGGGATATATATAGGGTTCCATAAGCAAAGCGGGGCGAAAAAGCAAAATCCGGCAGAACTGGGCCCTTCCCGGCCGGGAAATGGATGATCCCGATCGGGAAGGGTGCCATACCGGTCGGGAAGGTCATGGTCCCGGCCGGGAAGGCCCCACAATGGGTCTTCTCTTCTTTGTCTCTCATCCCGGTCGTGATGGATGTGTTCCCGGTCGGGATGGGTCCTTGTTTGCTCTTCCTAGGCTTCTTATCGATGCTTGGTGCTCGGCATATCATCAAGTGGGCTCCATGGGACTCGGGATTGAGTCTAAGCCACCGAGTCATCGTCGCCTCTCTTTGTTGGCTCCACATGCGTCAGAAACGAGTCGGAATCGTTCCATTTCTCCAAGATAGGCCTTAGGAACCTAAAACAAGCTAGAAGAAGCGTAAGTAGCCTCAAAACCGCTTCAAAGAGCGATTCCACAAAAGAAACCGGGACCAAACATAAGAAATAAACACTACATAACATACTTATCATTAGGCTCACGGGTTTAAGATTTACTTGGGAATCGTTAGGTTTGCGGGGTTTGAATTCGGTTTTCAAATGTTTCGAGATTCTATCGATTTTGTTCTGTTCATATTTTTTGCTTGGGTTATTATGTGCTTTGGTATGAGTGGTCTTGTTAGCTGGAGATTTCCAGGTTCGTTTATCGCTGGGGTTGATTTCGACTGGAGGAGGTTTATATGCTTGCTTTACCGATTACGGTTAGTAAATTGTCTTGTCGTTGTTTATTTTGCTTAATATTGGAGGGTGTGTCTTGCGACTATTAGGTATCGCGTCCCAGTTGTTTTCGTCTTTGCTTTAGACTGTATAATCAGGCGCGGGTCCTGAGCTGATTAGGTGGGCTTCCGAGGGCTCTAGGTTAGATAGTGACGAGGTCAAGGGCTAGATCGGGGATTGTTTGGAGCGTGAGGCTTACATTATGTCTCATGCTCTGGTGAGTTTGCACATTACCAACCACTTCGAGAGGGTGCGGTATTGGAGGGTTGAGTACCCAACACACCGGTGCAGGATGCCCGTCTGTGGTTGTGGTATTTCCTAGGATCAATCCACTTCTTGGATAAGGGCGAGAGGTTTAGTACCAAGATTTTGCCTTTCCTGGATGATTTAGATCAGCTGGGACGTTTTAATTGGGTGACCGCGACTTTCGCGGAGATGACTTGTTGTTTGCAAGTCATGGTGAGGCCACTGAGGGTGGATTCTGGCTCGGCCTTACTCATCGTGGGTCCAGGTCTCATGTTGGAGGTTAGTTATTTTCTCTGTATTCAGTTTTAGGATTTTGCTTAGCTTGGTCGGGTTTTTTTTTTTTTAAGGTTTTTGCAGGCTTGGATCTATTCTTACTTTCCTTGATTGGCACCTAAGATGGTACGTGCTCGTCCGGTTAGGTTTCCGGCGGGGATTAAGTGGGGGTTGGCTCAGGCCAATAGCACGACGAGTCACTACTCGTCGGAGAATGTGCTGGTGAACCAGCTGCGCCTCGAGGATGTAAGTTTCCTTCTTACGGTTTGTTTTTATTTAGTAGCCCCTAAGTTAGGGTTATTGAAGTGTCGGTTTTGTTTATGTAGTTTGTGGCCCGTCCTTGGGCCGACAACGAGGGTCTGCCCGAGTACGTGGGGGCGGAGTTGAGGCCTAGGAGCTACAGGAGGATGCTCCTTTCTGTGTTGTTTCGCCCGGTGTGGTATCTGGGCGAAAGGTTGGTGCGTCAGTATCTATACGACGAGTTCAGAGTCACTACAAGGTAAAGCCACTTTAGAGTCAGAAGTTTTAGTAGCAAATCTTCAATATTCCGTAGCTAATTAGCTTAGAGACCGAATTTGCGACTAAATTTCATTAGTAGCTAAATGCCTTGTCGCTAATTTAGCTACTGAATTAGCGACCAAAATTAGCTACCAATTTAGCGACGAAAGCGTGGTAGCAAATTTTGAGACAATAATAGAGACGAAAATTCAAGTAGCTACATTAGCTACCGCAAATGGTATAGTAGCTAATTTAGGGACGAACTTAAAGATCGATTCAGTTGTAGCAAAATTAGTGACGCAATTTTTTGGTATCTAAAATGGCCACACAAAAAACAAGAAATACACATCATACCACCAGATCACCCTAGCTAGGGGCCCACCGTACCACACGTAAAGGTACCCCTAGCTCACTAAACCACGCATGTATGTCCACGCACCACACCACCGCCCTTTTTATAGAAATTGAATATTTATGTTTGCAAGAGGAATCGAACCCATAACCTACAAACACTTGACCAACATTCAAACCATTGGTCCACTTGAAGATTTATGTTTACTTTGACAATGAATGTATACTTAAAGGTAAAATTAATCATTAAAATGTGGATTGTAAGTTATTTTTGTAATACTCCAATAATAGTATAAATATATTAAAACAAAATAAAAAAAATATCATAAGAAATATAAAAAAATAAATGATAGTAACAACCGATAACTAAATTTAGCTACCAATTTATTTCCGTAGCGAAGAATTTAAATTTAGATACTAAAATTGCTACTCACCTGGTTTCATTTCTATAATAACTACTACACTTATTTACGAATTTACTTTGGTGTCCTATATAAAAATTAAATACATTATTCGCAATTTTATGTCGATATATATAGAGACGACTTTAGGTACTGACGTTTTTCCGTATCTAAAAACTTAAATTAGATACCAAATTTGCTATCGACTTTATTTAGTCTCTATAACAGCGACGTAATTAGCTACCACTATATTTTGATCTCAAAAATTGAGACTAAATATATTTATGTCTCGAAGGTAGTAGCTAATTTATATATTTAGCGACTGAATTTTAGGCAGTTGCTAAATTAGTAGCTAAATTGCAATTCTCTTGTAGTGAGTGCCGACTGATCCTCCCAGACTATGTTTAGACCATCGACCGTCGCAGAGGTCCAAGAGGGTGGGGATGGAGAGGGAGGCGATGCACTACT
Source organism: Agrostemma githago (assembly GCA_958450325.1). Lineage (NCBI taxonomy): Eukaryota > Viridiplantae > Streptophyta > Magnoliopsida > Caryophyllales > Caryophyllaceae > Agrostemma > Agrostemma githago. The sequence continues at coordinate 54,495,772 of OY288240.1, forward strand.
GGGTGCCTCATGTCTGCCAGCGGCTAGATTGCCACCGTCTCGTGGTGAGTACTCGGTTATTTGTCTTATTGCTTGTATTGTTCTATGGTTTAGTATTTGCCTGTATTTTGAACGGTTCACTTTTCCTTCAGCTGGCCGATCCAGCTAATGCTGTTCAGCCCCCAGACTTCTCCTTGACACTGTTCACGGTCGATGCGGCTAGGGTAGCCTTTATAGAGCCTCTTCCCCCATGTTCCGCTGATGAGATGGAGGTTAGGATGGAGTGGCGTGATCGGGTATACCGGGTAAGTTTCTGTTTTTGCCTTGAATTTGGTTATCAAGGGTTAGGTTTAGTTTGGCTAATCCGTTTGGTTTCGTCTCTCAGGTTTCGTCGATCTCCCATCAGCGATTGTGGCAGGCCGCCAACTGCTTCCGGGTCTATGCGTTGAGGGTCTCCCGTGATACTTCGGGGCCTTGATCGGTGAGTATGTGTACCTAGAGTTGGTTTTTTAGGCTGTTTGTATCTTTTCCTAAAGTGTGGGTATATTTGCAGGATACCTCGGACATGGTGTGACAGCTAGAGACTCGAATGACCGAGCTCGAGGTGGAAGATACTTGGCTGTGACAGCTCCTTCAATCCTGAGACGACGAGATTGCCCAACTTTAGGAGCGGTTAGCTCGGTCTTAGGGCGAATCCTTGGCACATGGCGAGACTAGGCTAGGGGGTGAGATGGAAAGGGAGGTTGAGGCTAAGAGTCACGCTACTGGCACCACCGACGATGTTGGAGGGATTCCTGAGATAGCTACTCTAGATATGCTGTCGGGGATGGATGGTAGTGAGTCTCCTACCTTCGTCTTGGAGGATCTAGGTTTGGATGACAACATCGGTGAGCTCGTAATAGCTATAGGTGGAGTTTCTAGGGGTCTTCCCTAGTTTATGAACTCGGCTTGTGTATGGATTTATATATTTTGTATATTTTTAGAACTTTTAGTATTCGGATTAATTTGTTAGTCTAGCGTTCCCTTTTATGGGATGCTGACAAGTAATCACTTCAAGTTTGTTTGTTTGCGATTTCGTTATAGTTTTAGTATGTTTTAAATGCGTTAGGGTTGCATAAGAGTCGAAAACGGTCTTTTTTGGAATTTTTAAAACGCGTTAGTTTGAGCCAAAAATTGGATCAAGTAGTACGTCGATTAAAATGTTTGACTCAAGACGTGCGAAATGTAAAAAATTAACATGTTTCGACTGAGTGCGTTGGGAGGCAAATGCAGTTGTCGCGACATTCGTGTTTAGAATGAGGCAAAAACAAAAGGGGTAGCCTACTTTTTAAAAAAAAAAAGTTAGACCACTTTTTGTATATTCATGACAATGTCGTACTGGGCAACAAACATGAATTGACGATGTCATTCGGGGCTACAACACGCCTAGGTGGGGTAGCTTATCCATCTAAAAAGAAAAAAAAAACGTCTAAGTTTGGTGGACCCAATGGACGTAATGTATTGTCCGCGTGGACCTGTCACCATGGCGCGAGCATTTCGGCTTTTGGAAAGGGATTTAGCGACTTCAGGATGTCGTTCCTGACGTCCGGGGTTGTCGGATGTGAGAGAAAGGTTAAGGATTGTGTTGATGATTGTACTATAGAACAAGGAAGCTGTGTGGGCTAATGTCGCTAAGCGCCCGACCGAAGACGGCGTTACCGGTCCTAGTTTTTGTCAGTTCATCTAAACCACCTGAGACTGACAAGACCCATATTGAAATTATGAGTGAGGAGGGGAATTGGGATCGGCTAGACTCGCCTTTGGCTAAGATGACGGAGACTTGTGTTCAGAGGGTCTATGGTGAGAGACCCGAATAAGCATATTCGAACGGTAAGGGAAAGGGAAAGTTGGACCTGTAGAGCCCAACCGTTTAGTACTACGTTGTATTAATTGATATTATGTGGTGTATTAGTACTAGTTTTTTGTAGAGTTTTGCTTGACACGTTGTCATTTTCCGGGGTAACCGGATTTCGGATGCTCAATGTAAAGGGCCTCGACAAAAGCTTGATTTAACTGATTTTTTTTTTATTAATGAGAAGCACATTTTTTTAAAATTTTGTTTCCCCCCCTCCTTTTTTGTGGTGGCTCGTAACTCGATTCTTCATTTTGCCCGGAGCGACCTTTCGGGTTTTCACTCCGTCCTCGGCTCACCTTTTTTTGCTCCCTTTTTTTTTTGTATATATATTTTTTTACGACAGCTCGCAACTCGTTTCTTTTTTTGTCTGGTGCGCCCTTTCGGGTTTTCACCCCATCCTCGGCTCGTCGTTTGTGCTTCGTCATTGAAATCTCTCGTTAACCGGGACGTAGAGGTGATTCCGATTTGCCTGTGAATCAAGTAATCAATTTTGTTATTTTTTGTTGGTTGTACCCTTGGAAGGGGGTGCCTACGTATCCTTGTTTAGGCGGAATCAAAAAATGTTCGTAGTTCATAATAGGTGTGAGTGATTTCGCTTTAGACTTGTTATGCCAATTATCGATGTGAGATGTTTAGAGTGTATTCATCCTAGTTAAAGAACTAAGGTGGAGTAGTTGGGCGTGACCCCTTGAAAGTGACAATTACCGAGATACCGTGTTTGGGTCAGGGTAACTGGCTTGGATGGTTTTGGAATGTGGAGCTAGGTAGTAAGTGGTTTCGATAGATCAAAATCTGGAGCTTGATTTTTGTGGAGTTAGGGCTATGGGCTAAGGTTTCGTAAAGTGGTTGGAAAGGGGAAGCTGAGTAAAAATGACTCAGACTCCAATCGGGTGGGATGTAAATTACGTGGGATCTGTTTTCCATGTCTGGCCCTTATGGCTGGGATTATCCTATTGAGCTTGAATCCTCAAAATTTTGGACTGTTTCCAAACAAGTGTCTCGGGAAGGTCTTAAGGGCTGTAATGTAGGGAGGTTAGTATTCGGGTGTTAGTTGAGTGGTTTGCTCATTTGTTCTTTTTCTCCTTTTTTTGTTTTTTTTTTTCGGAGTTTGCATTTGAAGTAGAGTTGAATGATTGGAGGTTTCATTTTGACCGTTGAGTTTGGTCTTGATCATTGAATTGGGCTGGTTTAGTTTGGCCTTGGTTTCATTTTTTTCTTTGGCTCCTTTTGGCCATTTCGGACTTCTTTTTCTTTTTGTCAGACTAGCACCTATGGTAGGATTTCGTCGGTCTTTATTTGAGGGATATTTATTGTGAGAAGTGGGTTTGCCTCCCGTCTTAAATCACAAGCTAAGAGATTATCTAGATTCGTCATAGGATTCAGTAATGCTCGTTCTAAGGGGTAATTACGTGGCTTTCTATACCAAACATGGAATAGGTAAAAGAAAAGAACACGGGATCTCAGTTCTTGTAATTCCTCGTTGTTTAGAGGTATGCTTGATTGTTATCGATAAATGGCATAGCATTGAGTCATAATCAAGAAGGTGTGTTATTTTAAAATCAAGCGAATGTTGAGGCGCATTGTAAAGAAGAAAAGTTTATTTTCTTTTTATTGATAGTAATAAGCGTGCTATGCGCCCGAGATATTGTTTTCGGGGTGGTGGAGGACAGATCCCCTCGCACCTCTTGCCTCGATGTAAAAACTAAAGATATTTGTTATACTATTAGGTCTAGGCCCTAAGACGAACTAGACTCTGACTCGGATACAGAGTTACTCATCTTGGCGGATGCCCGTGCGTTGACGGGATCTTCCTTGATATTCAGGATGTCCTCCTCTATAGGGTTGGGGTAGGAACAATCGATGGTGTCGTTAAAGATAGCATGAACATTAAAGGGGTTTGTGGTATTGTTTGGTTTCTCGGGTGGAGGGAGAGGAATCGTCCTATTTTCTTTCATGTCTTGTATGATATGTTTGAGTCGAAGGCAAGATTTGTTATCATGCCCATTGCCACGGTGGTAATGACAATATTTTTTGGCATCTTACGATTTTCCTTTTCTGCCCGCGGGCGGTTCTGGGGCAGGGCTCATGGGTTCGAGCTTCCCTTGCTCGGTTAGCCTTTTTAGAGTTTCGGCGTATGTGATCCCTAGTTTGGAGAATGTTCTAGGGGTGAAGTTTGTTCTCCCTCTAGTGTTTGGTTCAACTAGGTGTACTTCCTCGATGTTGTTATTCCCAGATGACCCGTAAGAGTGGATTCCCGTGGATGTGGTTGGTCCTTGATAACCTTCCCCATTATTTTGGAGAATACTCCCTTCTTCTTATCGTCCTCCAGACGTATTCCTAAGGTAGACAATTCTTTGAAGGTATGGATATTTTGGTACCTAAGGTGAGAGGCGTAAGTGGGCCTAAGGTTGTTGACAAAATTTTCTACTAAGGTGGCTTCATCGAGGCGGTTTACTAATTGGGTGTTGACCTTTCTCCACCTAGTCAGAAATTTGGAGAAGCCTTTCTTCTCGTTTTGGGAAAGGACCTTGTGGCTACGGATGGTGACTTGTCTTTAAGAATTATCCACGTATTGTTTTGTGAATTCTATGGAGATGTCATCCCAGGTGAATATCTTTTTGGGGTCAAGGGAGTAAAACCAATATCAAGGTGTGTCGCCTAAAGCGGATGGGAATATCCTAGCGAAAAGGCTTGGTTTGACCCCCTTAATTGTCATGTAATCCTTACAGGCCCAGATGTGGTTGAGGGGGTCCTCAATTCCTTTTAACTTTGGTATGTCGGCTAAGGACAAGTTTTCTTGTAGCTGGTCGTTCACCATTTCAAACTTTCGGTGGTTTTCGAGATGGACATTGTTGCCTTGGTTTAGGCGCATTTGGTTTTCGAGAAAATCTATGCGATTCATGACAGACTGTAGGATGTCATCCTGAGGTGGTGTAATGGGGTCATTAGGGGTTACTCTGGCAGGAACACCGCCTAGCAACGTAGAGTTTAAAAGGACCTCGTTGAGGATCCGGTTATGGTGTTCATCAGAGGCCTTATCTTCCAAGTGGCCTAGACGGGAGTCAATGCTGTTTACAGAAGCATTCATGGTAACGATGGTGGACTATAGGTCTCGGATCATGTTGGTTAGGGTTTCTAAGGTGTTATCCCCGAATTATCCGGCGTCGTTCCCACCATGGTTACTTGCGTCTACGCTTGAATCTCCTGACATGACTGCGGAAAAGGTGGTATTGATGAGGGCGGGTTCACCAGACGACCTAGAGACTCGAGGAATGTTCATAATCGAGCGACACGGAATTGAGGTCCTTGGTTTGCGCGTTCTTGCGGTCGTCGGGTTAGGGACTCGAGTGCTCTAGACTCTCGGTGTATTCGGCGAAGCGCCTAATTGACTTATGTCTCTGGAACGAGACGATTTGACACAAATCTCGAGGGTGAGATTTTAACGAAGAGGACTTCTCGAGACGAGACGACCCAAAACGTAAGACCTCGAATAGAGGCGATCCTAGTAACTAATATAACACGGACGGTTAATCACACGGTTGTACGACGTAAGCAATTGATCTCGATCCCCGCTCGGAATCGAAGAGTTTTTTGATGCTTTTGAAGACGGATGGGTTTTAAGGATGAAACCCATTTTTAGAAAGTGAAAGTTCATAAAATTGGTATTACGATGATTTAGGGACATCGTTTGTGATGTGAAAAGGTGTTACTATGTGAGCGTCGAGGACTCGACGATAGCAAAAGTGTAAATGGTGGTTTTACAAAAGAAGCGCGGTTCTAAAGGAACCGGTTTTGAAAATGATAATATTGTGCTTTTGTCGAGACAAATATTGGTCAGTTAGTCTGAGATTTGCGGTGTAGACGGTGCTCGTGAGAGAACGTGGCGTCTGTGACGGTGTTTTGAAGGTGTGACCAAATTCTTATTACAGAATTTAGGTAGTGAAAGTGTTCTTTTCTTTTAAAATGGGCGACCCGTGCTTGTCGATTCCATTAACTGGCATTTCGATGGTGGTGGTGGTGTATTGTGAAAAATATTTTGAGGGTGTAACCGTTTTGGTTTCCTTGACTTCATTAATTGAAGTTTCGGTTGTGTTAACAGTATGTGAAAAAATGATTTGAAAGATAAAATGTAACCGCTTTAGGTAACTCGCTCCCATTGATCGGGGAGTTGGCATGGTTAACGGTCCTCGTTGTTGATTGAAAATGACGAGTTTTTATTTTGGCCAAGGCGATAGCACCCAAGTGAGTTTTTTTGAAAGCAATGGGTAGGCTACCGCCCACGAATAGTCTTTGCTTAGGTGATGACAAGTCACCTGGGGAGATGAGTGTCGTACCATCTGCTTAGAACCACTCGTTTGGTATATCCGCGGGATGCGCGTTAGGCGGCCGAAGCGTCAACCGATGATCTCTCCGCGTGTCCATAAGGATCTTACCGCAAAGAGGTCGATTGGTCCTAATATCGGTTAGGGTGGGCTTTTTAGGGCCAAAACCTGTAGTGACCACAATAAGGAACAAGGAAATGAGCTTCACCGACCTCGTTCGAGTTACACCACTGCTGGAAAATTGTTTCCAAATCCACTACAAAAACTAAGGTCTCGGGCGTCCATAGATGGCCTGTGTCTATTCAGATGCCTGGCTGTGGAAGCCTGAAGCACTCGCCAATTTTAAAACAGGCGTCCAAAGTCAGAAGCCACTGTACGGGCGTCCAGTATGGCGTCCAAGTATAGACGCCCATGGGAGAAGCCGGGCATCCAAGTTTCAACGCCACACTGAGGCTTATGGCTGTAGACACCCACATTTTGCTGCCAGGTGTCTATAGTAGTTTTCGACAAACACCCGATGATGATCGGACACAAACGTGTTTTAACGTACTCGGAAATGGGCTCGAAATCATGGATATTTAGCTTGGGCTTTTTAAGGAGTACAAATCTCACAATACCAACCTCAAATTCAGGCCCAGTGGGTCGTTTCGAGTCAAATAACACTAATTTGGGTCGAATCCGACACCAGGGGTAAAACCGTCTTTTAGCGACCGAGTCAAAACCCGGTCAAAGATATTTCCCGAGACTTGTGGACCGACCGTGACGTCTCACGTGTCCAGTTCGGACTCAAACTCTACAAAAAATCAGCTACACAAATATTAAACAATTCCGTTTAAGGTAGAATTCGATCTCAAGTAGGAATCCTATCCGAAAACCGAATCGAGTATTCAACCGAACGTAGGATACTCGGCCGAGTGGCCTGATTTCGGCCGAGCTTCCCTTCCCAAACCGGGATTGCCTTTCTTCTTTGCCAAGTAACGGAATTCTCGTTCCTCACAAACTCTTACATTTCCTATCCCGTTGGTATTTCTTGTCATGCAAGCAAGGCTACCTCAACCCCTATAAATAGGACCCTTTGCACACAACACAAAACAACTGGAACTTGAACTTGGATACGCGAACTTTCCGATACAACTTTTTCCTGATATACATTATTCACACACACATTATTCATAACCCGAAGGAAACCGGTCCCGATACCCGACACCCTTCACCCGTCTCACGTCCAAACCAAGCCACCATAACTCACCGACATCCACTCAACGCTCTTGTGCCCAAGCCAAGTCCCGACGACCTCTGATCCGAGTAGACTAAAACATGTAGGTTGAGGGTGTACCAAAACTCGATTTCTCTTTCTTCTCTTCTTCTCCTTCTCGTCCGTTTTTTTTACTATGGGTCGTGTGTCCTCTTTTTACGGGTCGTTCATCCCTTTTTATTCCTAATATCGATATTACTAAAAACTATTTTTATAACGTTCTTAAAATACGATATCGATTCTCTAATCGAATATTGTATCTAGTAAGAACAAAATTAATTCATTCTCGTTGATGCTAAATAAATCGTCACATCTTTTTTTAAACAAAACTGGACGATCTTATACGCGGAGAGAATTAACATCCTTTTTCGTTCAAAATTCTTTTTTACTTTTTCGTTCAAAACAAACTTTTTTTTACAAAACTTTTTCTAAAATTCATTCTGAATATTCGATATCGATTTCATAATCGAATATCGGATACGACGAATATCGAAAGCATAAATCGAGTACAAATTAAGTCGTATTTGTACGCGGTCTATCAAATTTTCGAACAAAAAACGCGACCGGGACAGACCCGCACGCGAGTCGCGCCCATCCCAAGCGACTCGTGCACGGGCCTGAAACCCGAATCTTTTTTAGCTTTTTCGCTCGTTTTTTTATTTATTCTACGAAACGATTTTCTCAAAATTTGCATCTTTTCTAACACTATTCCGAGTATTTGATATCGATTTCATAATCGACTATCGAATATAACGAATATCGAAAATATTAAGTCGGGCACGAATTATGCAATATTCGTATGCGGTTTAATTAAAACATCGAACTTTCAAAAATCGACCTCGAAACAGGCCGGGGCGCGAGTTGCATGCACCCCGGGCGAGTCGCGGGCAACGCTGGAAACGCGACCCGTTTTCCTTATTTTATTATTTTTCGAACATCGTTTTTTATACAAAACAGCGTCTTTTAACAAATATTTTTCAGATTTTGATTAATATTTTCTCGATCTTGCATATTCATCATGTTTGCTATATTATTTCTTCACAAATCGATACTAACTCGTTTGTTCATCTTGTAGCAAATTCATTCTTTTTTATCGTTTGTTTTATTATACTAAAACGAACCTCACATGCTAAATTCAACTTTGACGTTAATTTTTCATGCATTAAACCGATTTAGCAACCCGTTCAAATTCCTCACATGCTTAGGAAAACAACGTTTGCATATCATTCATCGTATTACTAACGCGCGTATTAAAAAATCATTCGATATCCTAGTAGAGGCCGCTAATGTGCGGGCGGGGTTGGGTGTTCTTAGTGAACTTCCCAACACGTACCCCTCACCCCTTACTCAGAACCGTGGTTTCCGGATGTCCAAAACCATTGGCAACGAGAGTCATTCAATATATGATAAACCGCTCAAGTCGGCATCGGTATCGAACTGCAAAGGGACGAGCCCCATAAACTCTGACATCGGAAATGGGCCGTATTTTGTATACGGCCCACTACGACATAGAGTGGGCTCGAACGGTTCCGAATAACCATAAAATTCGGTGGCGACTCCAACTTCGATTTAAATTTCAATTTGACCATCTCATATGGAGATTCATTCGCCTCCCCAAACCCGCGCGTGGCCGCGTCGGGGTGGACCTATGTCATGTCCACAATGGCGTCTACAGGCAGACGCCATATGGGTCAACGGGCGTCCATATGAGTCAATATGGCGTCCCCCTATAGACGCCGGCCAGCTCCCTGGGTGCTGTGAGGCGTTTAGTATGGCGTCTGGATGAAGACGCCACCACTGCTTCTGGAAGGCCGTAAATATTCGTTTACGGCCTACCCAAAATTTGCCAAAAAACACAAAACACAATATGCATCATCCGAACACAATACCACAACACATTCAATAGGACATCGTCGTCCACACCACCACGCCCGCTTCAGAACACGCCATTGAAGACGAAATGACGATAACATAAATAAATAATTACAAATCCGTCGTCATAAAACGCAAGTACATAAAAACTAGAGTTAAAGTACATAGAAAAATTTAGTTCGAACTAAATCCAAGTAATCGTAAATAGTTAAGCTTACAAGCAACATCGATAGTACATCAGAAAACTGGGAAGCTAGCGGAGGCACCTGAATTCCCACCATTCCCGTTGAAGGGATCTCTGTCATCTGGACGATGAGGAGTAGGTCCCTGATTGCAGTTGGCGAACAAAGTGCTCCACCGTTGCATCTCCTCACGCATCCTCCTAATCTCGTCGTTTTGCCGCGTGCTCTTTCATTTCTCGCTCTTTTTGGGCGCTTTCCTGTTTGTCAGCCTCGTACTTGGACTGCATCTGGGTAAGAGCGGCGGGGGTGTACTCCATGTGTGACGAGGAGCCGCAAACTACGCCGAGTACTACTAATTTAGAATTCTACTAAACCTATTAACATATTTATAACGACAATGTAGTCACAATTCTCACCTAATTCAACCAAAAACATTAGTAACATTTTATAATTCCCACCTAACAAATTCACGTACTAACCCAATTTCCCAAAATTAGTAACAAATTAACATTTTTAAGATTAGTTACATTTTCTCGCATAATCATCCCAAAGCTTCAAAGGTCGTCCAATATATATATACTTACATACTAACCCAATTCTTCACATGGTCAAATAATCGTCGCAAAGCTTCAAAGGTCATCCAATATATATATATATATAGAGAGAGAGAGAGATAGGTTCTTATGAGTCCCTCATAAGTATTGAGTCCTTAAGTCTCCATCCCATCCATTGGACGGAAGATGGATCAAAGGACGAGATAAATCACTGTTTTAATAAATAAATAAAAAAAAAGATACTGCATCCAACAAAATAGGAAGGTGAATATTTCATTAACGTAATATTCTCGTTCATTCAATCATTCATTCTCTCCTTCATCAATTCTGTTTCCATCACTTTCTTCTTCTCTCGCTCACTCAATCATTCATTCTTCAAAATCACATTCAGTCAGTCATCGTCTTCATCGCGCCGCTCCCTTTTATTTCAAAACCACACAATCAAGAACACATTCAGTCAAAAATCGTCTTCATCGCGCTGCTGCATAATACGTTCGATCAATCCGGCGTCTACTTTTCATTCAATGGCTGATATGCAAATCGCGGAAAAAACAAACGGTGAGTATATATATTGTAGTTTATACTTGAAAGGACATGGGAGTCATTCAGATGATACTAAATTATTAGTTTCTACTTTTCTACGTTGAACTGCATACTAAATTATAAAGATATTGGGTTATTTTAGTTCATATACTGTGTTACTTTAGTGTATAGTGTCTGTTATTTTAATGACAAACTTCTATTACTTTTATGGTCTGTTAATTTAATTCATCGAAGTTGTTACTTTAGTTATTAACATCTATTATTGTAGCGCATTAGAGAGTTATTGGGATATATGAAACCGCCGTATTAAAATAACAATTAAAAAAGATATTGTTTCCTATAATGGTGGGAGGTGATTGCCAACAAAATAAGAAACAAATAAAAAGAGTAACTGCCCTAAGATTTGCATTAAAAAAAAAGAAAAAAGAAAAAAGGGGAGATACTGCTTCCTAATATAACTCCCATAATTTTAGGAAACAGTAAATCACTTTATTCATTCATTCACATTACTACGTTCATCATCATCAAACCTAAAAATATGCTTCCCATCAATCTGTGCTCGACATCCCGTTCTACGAATTCAATGATCGCGACATCTTCATCAACTGTTGATAAGAAAATCGTAGAGTACAACAATGGTGAGTTTTTGATATTGTTTACAGATTTTTTTTGTTAATTTTATTCATTTCATTTTATTACGTTCAATCATTCATCTTCTTCGCACGGTTGCAACTTACGTTCAGTCAACCCACTCAATAACACGTTCAATCATTTATCTTCTTCCTCGCGATGGTGAAATTTCTCATTCGATGGCGGATATGCAAATCGTCGAATACACAAACGGTGAGTATTTGGTTTCTAATTTATACTGAGAATGCGTCATTAGGATGCTCCATATTAGTCCCTCCCATTCTTTGGATTCCTACCATAAGTTGATTATATGTGAGTAGTATTTTAATCAAATGGTAGGAATCTAAAGAATGGGAGGGAGTATTAGATTTTAAAGTTTACACTATGGAAACTGCATATTATTGAAGGTTTAATCATTATATGAATTTTACGCACGAACAAATATATGGAGTTATTGTAATGCACATACTGTGTTACTTTAATATACACAATCTGTTATTTTAATGGCTAACTCGTGTTATTTTAATGCACATAATGTTAATTGAATCTAATGTTACTTTAACGCACTTCATCTGTTACTTTAGTTCTTTTCATCTGTTACTGTAATGCATTGAAGTGACAAAAAAAATTTAGAATACCGCCATATAAAAAAATAAAACAAAAAAGAAAGATATTGCTTCCTATAATTATGGGACATGATTGACTTCAAAATAGGAAACAATATCAAAGAGTATCGCCCTCATTCAAAGATAGATACTGCGTACTCTCATTTCTGATCATTATATGAATTTTTTGCACTAACCTGTACCTGGTGTTATTTTAATGAACGTTATCTGTTACTTTAATTCACACTATCTGTTACTTTAATGTCTGACCTCTGTTACTTTATACCTGGTGTATAAGCATCCTCTGTTAATTGAATCCAGTGTTACTTCAATGCACTTCATCTGTTACTATAATTCTTGTCATCTGTTACTTTAATCCATATTTCATGTTTTGATTGTTTCTTTTTTGCCACGTTTATTGGCACTGTTATTGTGTTTCAGTAGACGCAAAAGCACATGAATGATGTAGGGATGCGAGTGAATGTTTCCTCCATACATAGGGCAGATTTTCAAGGACGTGGATGAGTCAGTAAACTTCTATAAAATCTATGCATTGTCTTGTGGATTCGATGTGAGAAGGTCCACAACAAAAAGATGGCGCGGTGGTTAGATTAAATCAAAACTTCTGATGATGATGATGAAGAAGAGGACGAGGAGGATGAAGAAGCAGAATTCTAAGTAGGACAATATATTGTTAGAGTAACATACATTATTCGTTAGAGTAACATATTTAATGCGTTACAATAACACAAATTATGAGTAATAGATGTGAAACATTGGAATTGTAATGAAGTTGATTCAGTTGGAACTCTTGTATCAATTTTTGTTTTGGAATATCCTTAATAAAAACAAACATTATTCTTTTGGTTAATTGGAACGACTCATGTGTATGCAAGAGACTATCATGCAACAGAACAGATTTTACGAGTTAGAGTAACACAGTTCATGAATTACAGTAACACATTGTATGAGTCAAAGTAACAAAATCTATGAGTTAAAATAAACAGCGTCAAAACGGAGAGTAAGTTATGCGGGAGGATTTGTGAACTGAAAAAAATTAATTTTGAATAAATGTGTTGTGTGAGAGAAAGAAGATCAGTGAAAAAAAGAATTAATAGGAGAGAAGATTTGAGTATATAATTAGAGAGGAGAGAGAAAAAATGAAATATTTACAAAAATTTTGTCAGTTATTTGCTTAATTGACAAAACAAATCTTGACCATTAATCTGTAATTAAATCGAAGGGTAAGATGAGGACTCACGGACTCAAAATATATAAGTGGACTCACCTGATCCCACTTCTATATATATATATATATATAGACTCACATACTAACCCAATTCTTCCCATGGTCAAATAATCATCCCAAAGTTTCAAAGGTCATCCAATGTATATATACTCGCATACTAACCAAATTCCTCACCTAATCAAGTACTCATCCCAAAACTTCATAGATCGTCGCATGTATATACTCACATACTAACCCAATTCTTCAAAAGTCATCCAATATATATATACTCACATACTAACCCAAATCATTACCTATTCAAGTAATCATCCCAAAACTTCAAAGGTCATCCAACATATATATATATATATATATATATATATATACACTCACATACTAACCCAATTCTTCACATAATCAAATAATCATTCCAAAATTTCAAAGATCATCCAATATATATATACTCACATACTAACCCAATTCCTCACCTAATCAAATAATCATCCCAAAACTTCAAATGTCATCCAATACATATTTCCACATACCATATCAATTCTGAAAGTCATTACAACAGTCTACCTAACTAAAATTGGGCGAAAGAACTTGGGCAAACAATAACTCAATTGAAACCGTAAGACAACTAAATTTCAACTCTACAATAATAATTAAGTAAACTAAAATTAAATATACTCAAACTGAAATTAAACATTCTACTATATAAATAGTATAGGAAAAAATTGAAATCGTACCGTAGAAATAGGTAGGAGAACAAGGAGGCGGGATAAATGAAGGGCGCGCGGTTTTTTTTAGAGAAAGTGTAGAGGGAGAAAAAAAATGAAAGGATGAATGAATGCCGAGAGGGGGTGGAGGCTGTATAAGGCAAACTCTCGGGCAGCGGACATCTACTTTTGGACGCCCGTTATTTCAATATGGCGTCCAAAAGCAGATGCCAAATCTTGTCAAATGGCGTTCAGAAGTGGACGCCCTCCCTACCCCTGGCGTCTACTTTTGGACGCCCGTGTCATTTTTATGGCGTCTACGTTTGGACGCCCGCGTTTTTATTTCCGACTCATTCACCTTTCAGTTGGACGCCCCTGAAGGCGTCCAAGTACGAATGCCCGTTGTTTTTGAAAACGCCATATAGGCGTTTGTCTTCTCTTGACACCCGTAAGTTGGACGCCCTTGGTCCCATTTCTTGTAGTGATCCCTAGCGGAGTCGCCAAACTTTGGACGTCCGTCCGCACCGTGCGGCGCTCCGCTGGGGATTATCAAATCGGTTTTAACGTGATAATATGTATATTAGTCGTTCTCGTGGTATACCTTACCTGGTATTCTGCTTAAGTTGTGTCTGCTTGGTATTAATAGGGATGCGTCGAACCGTATAAGGTGAGCACCAGGACTAATACGGAACCCGACCATCGCTTTATTCAGTTTTAGCTTTTTTACGTTTTGAATTTCATGTTAGGTGATTTAGCATTCGATTATAGGGTCATAAAAGCAATAAATCATACGAAAGCTGTAAACGAATGTAAGTAAATCACGTAGTGAGGAGTTGCACCCTCGCAGTATACGGTAAACGGGACACGATGCATAGATAGTTGAGAACGGATCTCAGAACTACTCGGGTCTATTTAGGGTATTTTAGTGTTTATGGTTGAAGTTAGGACGTTACGTATGTTTATAACGTGCCATGGACCTAACGTCCACATTTGACATTATCGTAGTGCATAATAAAAGGTACAGAAATGTAAAGTTTTATTTAGATGACAACCTAGTGACGATTTGACTTCGATGGCGGATCCTTCTAGCTTGCCTTGTGGGGATTTCGGCAGAGTTCCATTACCACGGCTGGTTCTGTGGTTAATCCGGCAGAGCTTCCGCTACTAGACTCGGGGTAGCTAGTCGAACGCAGGCACCTCGGGATCGAGTGGAGTGCTCAAAGGTGAGGAGTGGCGTTGATTCACTTATCGGGACTAAGATCGAGTGGATCGTTGGTTTGGGTGTCAGAGTGCAAGCCCAAGTTAGAAGAAACGCGTAAAGAGTAAGAGGGAGAAGAGAAGAAGAATTTCTGTGTCGAATGAATGAAGTGGGGGGAATGGGGGGGGGGGGGTATTTATAGTTGTTTGCGCGGTTCAAATCGCCCAGATGGATGCCTGAGTCCAGGTGCACCAGAGCTCAGGCGCCTAGAGTCCTGCGCGCGAGGTATAGGACGCCTGGAGTGAGGCGCCTGGGATTTTGAAGATACGATTTTGAAACTTTCCAAAACCAAGAAGAAGCGTATTATTTATAACTTGGGGGTTATGTCTTCCCCCCTACCCTAGCGCGCCGTTGCGTCGAGTCGGCTTCGAGTGTGCATCTCGAGGTTCGCTCGGCCCAATGTACTGACTTGGGTTTGACTTTGCATATTTCGGGACCGATTCAGAGTCCCGGTGTCGAAACTGACTCTAATTAGTGTTAACGCGATCGCAAAGACACGACTGAGGCTGTCTTGATGTTAAATTAATCTTTCCGAGTAATTATTTGATCCGTTATATTGAAAAACTCTCTAAAACATCGCAATCTCGCGTCGCGTTGCAGTCCGAACGTCATCGGGTGTTTGTTGGGCACTCCTGCAGCCACCAGGTCCAAATTTGGGTGTCTACACGTTTGAGCTGGTCTAGGTTGGTAGGGTTGACGAATTCATTCCCGTCCAAATAAGTCAGCTTCACGGCACCGCTTGATAGAACCTTCTTCAGCAGATGCGGCCCGCTCCAATTGGGTTTGAATTTTCCCCTCGGGTCTACTGGTTATAAAGCTCAAAGGACTTGAGAACCAAATCCCCTTCCTTAATGTCCTGGGACTCACTCTTTTATTAAAGGCCTGTTGGATCTTCTTCAGATATATATCTGAATATTATTGAGGGCACGAAATCGCCGTTCGTCTAATAGACCTAGCGAGTCATACCGCACTCGGACCCAATCGGCTTCAGGTACTTGACTCTCTAATAGGATCCTGAGGGACGGTACTTCCAACTCGACTGGCTGGACTGCCTTCATCTCGTATGTCAGGTAATAAGACGTGGCATCGGTTGTGATGCGGATCGACGTCCGGTATCCCCATAGAGCAAAATGTATTTTATCGGGCCAGTCTCGGTAATTGTCAGCCATCTTTTTGAGTATGGGGACAATTGTTTTACTGGCTGCTTCTACCGCTCCATTTGTTTGGGGACGGTAAGGCGAAGATGTATGCTTCTAAATTTTATATTTGGTTAGCAAGGCCATTGTTTCGGCCTGAAAATAGGTCCCATGATCACTGATGAATTCATGCGGCATTATTAGTAACATCGAAGTCCAGCTTGATGGACACGGGAGTATGCTCCCCTCTCAGTGATATTAAAAGAATCCTGACTCCGAACTCTCGAAAGTTGGATGCCCGTCGAAACATAGATCCCATGTCTCTGTATCGATATGGAATATATCTTCGTCTAGGAAGGACCAAGTATCAGTGTACCCTTCTTCGGTTATGGGACTATTAACCAGAAACTCGGCTACTACCCGGCCTTTGATGGCTTTTAGTGGCACGAACTTCAGGTCGAACTCCACCAACATTAGAGTCCACCTAGATATTCTGCCATTAAGAATAGGTTTCTCGAATAGGTATTTGATTGGATCAATTTTGGATAATATCTGTACTTCGTAGCTGAGCATATAACGCCGAAGTTTCTTGGTAACCCAGACTAGAGCTAAGCACGTTTTCTCTAGCATGGTGTACTTGCATTCATACTCTAAATTTTTTTTTTCTGATGTAATAAATAGCTCGTTCTTCTGAGTCAACTGTCTGCGCCAACATAGCCCCCATGGCTGTCTCGGTTGTTGTTAGGTATAACGACAAAGGCAAACCGGGTTGAGGTGGCATTAAGACCGGCAGGGTAGACAGGATTTCCTTGATCTTATCGAAGGCTGCTTGACATTTATCGTCCCATAGTGTTTGTTCCCCCACTTTCAGTTTCTTGAAAATCGGTTCACATACCATGGTCAAAATCCCCTTATCTCTTTTTGTCTTAGGAGGCTTCATCTCGATAATGGATTTGATTTTTGTCGGATCGACCTCGATCCCACGTTGGCTAACGATGTGACCCAGTAATTTGCTAGACGTTACTGCGAAACTGCACTTCTGAGGGTTTAGTCTCATGATGTATTTGCGCAGTCGGGTGAAGAACATTTTTAGAGCAATGATGTGCCTGTCCCAGTTCTTAGATTTGACGATCATGTCGTCTACATAAACTTCTACTTCCTTGTGCATTATGTCATGTAATAAGGTTGTAGCGGTCTGTTGATACGTGGCCCCAGCATTAATGAGACCAAACGACACGACGGTACAACAGTAAGTACCCCAAGGTGTAGTGAAGTTAGTCTTACTCATACTTCTTCCGCCATTTTGATTTGATTGTACCCGGCATATCCGTCCATATAGGACAGAAGGGTATGATCGGCCGTGTTATCTACCAATATGTCGATGTGTGGTAACGGAAAGTCCTCTTTCGGGCTCGCCTTGTTAAGATCCCGAAAGTCTATGCATACGCGCACCTTACCGTCCTTTTTAAGAACCGGCACGATGTTCCCGACCCAGTGCGGATATTCGGACACCTGTATGAAGCCGACTTTGAATTGTTTATCGACTTTTTCTTTGATTTTGAGAGACCATTCAGGCCTCATTCTGCGCAGTTTTTTCTTAACCGGTTTGCACCCGTCTTTGGTTGGTATGTGGTGCTTGCGTATTTCCTGGTCTATCCCCGGCGTGTCCTTGTAGGACCATGCGAAGACGTCTTTGAATTCTTTGAGGAGGCTTGTGAACTGTTGTCTCTCCTCAGGATTTAAGGATAACCGTATCTTAAGCATCTGGGGCTCTAAGGTTGTTCCCACATTAATGGACTCAGTTTCTTCGACTACCGGGTTCCGGGACTCCCTTTTCTCTAACTGCTCGATCAGATGAGGAGGTAAGGGTACCTGTTCGTCGGGTTTGTCAATGTCATTGCATAAAATTTTTTGAAACCAGAACTAAAAGGAGACAAGTTGTAAGCAGAATGATTGTTATTATTGATTGAAAATTTTGAAAACAACTCGAAAAGAGCACACCATCTGATCAATGGTCAGTAGCGGGATAGGTAGGGCGCTCGGGACAGACCCTGAGGCACCAACAAGAAGAGGAGAGGGGTTACAGGAGAGACTCTATCACCGTACCCCCTAGACTCGACCTCAGACTCAGACTCTGACTCCGACTCGGACTCAGACTCAGAAGCTGGCATGTCTTCTTCCCCGGTGACCAGCTTGTAGATCCTCCCTTGACTGTCGGTCCACTTGACAGTCTTCCTCCAAGCCCTGTTTCCCGTCTAGGAGCCAACATCCGAGATAAGTTTTGTTGGGTTGAACTTGTTGCTACGAAGGATGAGCTTGACCAGGTCTTCCTTTGGAATCGGGGCTATCTCGTCTTCCCCAAATAAAAGCCCAAGCGCGGGCTCAGCACTGTCGGCACCTTCAAACTGGATGAGGGTGAACACATCATTCGGAATATAATTGTAATCCCAGGCCAATTGGGTCCCGGGATGCACAACAGTTGGTTGGAATAGACCAACCTGGACGACCACAAATACCGGCATGACGATGTAGTCAGTCATGTAACACCCCTGATTTTATAAATTAAAATTTAATTAAAATTATGTTCGTATTTTATTTTTACGATTTAACTCGTAATACAAAATTTTTTATAAAACGAATTTATCGTTTAATCGTTTCAAACTTCTAAAATTCTATTTGACTTGGAAAGTCTTCTTATATTTAAAACATATTTTTATTCCTGTTTCGATTCATTTTATACATTTAATTTAAATTTTATCGAAAGTTTATTTCGACGATTTAAATTCTAAATTCTTTTATTTATTTACGTTTAAGCTCGAATTTTCTATTTTTCGGGTCGAAGCTCATTTATTTTATGTTTCGTCAAAATATTTATTACATTTCCTCGATAAATCAATTTGAGTCACTTGATCGAAGATTTATTATTTATCGGGAAATACTTTTCATCGTCTAATTATCTATTTCTATACGATTCGTTTCCATCTCGAATAATTTACTTACTTGTTTTATTCGGCGACCCGATTATTTATTAATTTTATTGACTCGATTCTAACTCGGTTTCGTGGGTCAATTAACTTATCGTTACTGAGTTCTTCAACTAACCGATTCTTTTAATTAATCCTTTGGTTCTTTTTCACTTGTAAACCTCTGACTCCTCCACTTGCCCTTGCATCCTTATCTGCTTTCAACCCCTTTACGGTTTCATGATCATTCAACCGCTTCATTCATCTTCCTTTTCACGTTCACCCTCCCTCTTCTTTCATCTTCTTTAAGCAACCTCTTCGTCCTCCCTCTTCGTTCATTTTGAACGCACCGCCTTTCACTCTTGTCTCTCCATTTGCCTCCATCAATCTGTCATCGCTATTTTTGTTCATCTGCTATTCGTCATACCTGTTAACCCTCCTGTTTTCCTCTGTCCTGTCTTTGTTCCTTCATTCCTGTCCAGTTCGGGTTGCTGCTGCCGTCTTATTGTTCTTGTTTCTTTTCGCTGCTGCTGCTTGCGTTTTGTTTCTGTCGCCGCTGCTGCGTTGTAGTTGTTATTACTGCTTTGATTGCTGCAGTTTTTTTTCTCCGTTCCCTTGTCGGTTCCAGTGTTGTCTGATTTAGAAAGGTACTTCCATTATTCTCCTTTGTCTCGTTCTCTTCGTATTTGTTGTTGTTGCCGTGCTTGGCTGCTGTTCTTCTTCTTCTTCTTCCTCACATATTTTCATTTTGTTTTGGTTATCGTCATTCGATGTTCGTTCGGTTGCTGTTCTGATTGTTTCTGCTGCTGATCTTTTGTACCTTACTTCTTCTTTTCCGTTCTTTTTCTTCTCCTTCTTTTTTGGAATTCTATTGCGTTGTTCTGCTGCTTCTACGTTTTGTGCTGCTGCTGTCCTGTTTTTCTTCTTCTTCTTCTTCTTCTTCTTCTTCTGTCTATGTCGGTTAATGCTGCCGCTGTTTATCTCTTCCTGCTGTTTTCGATCCGTCGCGGTCTTGCTGCTACTGCTGCTCCACGATTCTGCTGCTACTAGCATCGTTTTGTTGTTGTTCGTTAACTGTCGTCACGTCCATTGCTCTCTTCATGTTTGTTTAATGATATGAGTCGATCAATCTGGTTCTCCCTTTTCGGTTCTTTTGCCTTTGTTACTCTTTGTGTTTTGCTAGCTACTTTCTCCTTTGTCTTTGGTTCTATTCTTCTGCGTGTTCGTTTTAGTTGTTGCTAATTCGAGACCCGTCCTTGAATCTTCTCTTCATTTCAGTGTATCTGGCCTTCCTCTCCCTTTCTCTCGTTGGTGATGTTGTTTTAAGTTGTTCATCGATTCAATTACGATGTTACCGCTACGACTCCAATTTTGTGAAGAGCCTCAAGCTTTTGGTGGTACAAGGGTCAAAAGGATCGTAGTTTGGACAAATCAAAGGACGGACAAGTACGTGATCGATTCGCCATTGTCCTAAGGTAACTTTAGGACGTTACTCGATTTTATATCGTATGTTTGAGTAGTAGTATGTAGTAAATATTTTAACTCCGGTTTTCCTAATTTTAGCTATTTATTATTTGCTAATTGTATTAATTTTAAATCGTATGCCTTATAAATATTTTACAAGTTTTCGATATTGTTTCATAATTCATTAGTAATTTAATTATTTACGATCGTTATAATACTTTGTCGGTTATCGTGATACTAGTAACTAAATAATATCGATTTCATATTTTTGTCATATTTCGTTAATTTCTACGAGTAATTTTTAACTCAAAATCGTATTTTTATATTTTAATCGAAATTTGTATACTTGTTAATAAATTAATTTTCGTTTACGATTTATTCTAATAAATGAGAAAATAATTGATTTTGTTTTAAATATATTTTTAGTCGAGACTATTTTCACTAATAATTTCTGTTTGTTTCCGATTGACTATTTTTATTAAAATTTGTATTATTTATATATCAAAGCTATTTCTTAAGAATAATTTGAAACCTTTATAAAATTCATTTCATTTATAAAACTCGTTGACTCAATTAATTTTGATATCGTTTCTTAAAATATATCTTTTCTAAGATTTATTGTTTTAACTCGATTTCCTAAATTGTTTATAAAATACTATATAATGACTTAGCATATTTTTTATTTTATTTTGAGTAACGAATTTAGAAATATAATAAAGTTACGATAACGACGATAATAATAAAATGTTAATTTCGTTAGAAATGCTATTTTTATACGTTTCACATATTTTAATAACTTAAGTATTTTCTATGACAATATTTATATTTTAAGTAAGTTTCTAAAATTAGTAAATTTCTATTTATAGAAAATTTCCCTTTTAATATAAAATGGTTATTCCTATATCCATATCATTTATATTGATTATATTTACTTTTGAATATCGATAATGGCTATTTTGGAGTTATGGAATGAGGACAAGTGTGTGGGTAGGGTAATACAGTCTAGGGTATACGTTTTGCCATCAAATATAAAGCTGGTGTGTCTATGTTGAGACATATTGGTCGTTGAACAGAGAATGGTTTGTGTAACACCCGCTATTTTTCCTAAGCATTTTATTTTTTCTGTTAGGACTTCGTCGTAACTCTGTCACTTTTGGCCTCATATTTTATCATTTTACTAAGCTTTATTTTAATTTTTGAGTTTAATAATTTCTATTTTTAATTTTAAAGATTTAAAATTCTTTTAAATCCATTTATTTGGTTTCTTCGTAAACGAAGTAATTTTTCCGCGAGGAATTCTATTTTTCTCCCAATTGACATTTTTAAGCTTGGATTTAAGTTATTCCTTTTTCCTAAAAATGTTTGAATATGTTTATGGAATATTTTCTACTAAGATATATATTTTAGTTACTAAAAACAAGCCATTTATGATTTTATTACGAAGCTTCGCGAATAATTATTTTCTTACGCGAGGTTTACTCGAATTACTTCGAAATGCCTTTAACTATTTTACGATTATACTTTTTATCAACTTATAAATTTTTTGAGACTGTTTTCTCACATTTTGGACCGACTAAGTTCTTGGTCACAAGTTTTATTACATTTTATTTAAACGTTTCATTTTATCACATTAAAACGTAAACATAAGGTAAATCATTTTCATTCATGGTAGCATTTATGTCAAAAATTTTCTTACTCCCTCTCTTATCCTCTTGGCCGGCCAACTATAGGTCTAGATACATTTTGGATTCCTCATTTTGAAGCCTTAATTCATTCTTACTCCTTTAAGTGTAGTAACATCCATCTCCTCCTTTACTCTACATTCATTTTTGCATTAACAAAAATATTCATCACTTCTTTCTTCTCTCTTTTGGCCGGGTACTTCTTACCCTCCTTGGGCTGATTTTTGCTCCATTTCAAGTCCCAATCGCATCATTTTTATCGTCATAATAATCCTCTTTCCGATTCCTTCGTTAAGGTATTAATCGACGTCATTTTCGATCAATTTTTACCTTGTTTTTTTATTAGTTTTCTCATGGTATTTTTCTGCCATGATTTACGTGTTTGGTAGGATTTTTGGACGATCCCGAAGCCGACGAATATATCGTTGATTCAGACTTGGAGTAGAGGTAACGTCGATGTTACTCGGTATTTCAAGATTTTAATTGAGTATTTGCATGTATATATTTTTATATTTTATTTTGGCAATATATGTATGTCACGAATTCTGGAAAAATTTTTAAAGTTGAAATTTTGCATGTTTCGATATTTTTATCGCTTTTACGAGATTAACGATTAAATTGTTATATTAATTTGTAAAATCGTAATAATCGGCCTAAACATGTAATATATGTTTATATTCTGGAAAAATGTTGTTTTTGATGATTTTTAGTAATTTAGTATTTTTCTGATATTTTTGATATCGATTATTGAATTATTATCGTTTTCGAACAAAAACGATTAAAAACCGATTTTTAGTTCTAGTACTTAAACATTTTATTTTAATCTGATTTTTTACGTGGTGAAACTTTCTGGTGAAATAGAATTTTCTGATTTTTTTCATAATTTTTCGGAATTGTTAAGAGGATGAATTAATTAATCACTTTAAATCATCGTTTATCGTTAAAACCGTGTTTGTTGTTTAAATTCTCGATTTCTGGTCTTTAGTTTAAATCTGGAAAAAATTATGATTCTGATGATTTCATATTAAAATGTATTATTATGATTTTTAGTGCCTTAATAAAATGTTAGGAACGATAGGTTTATAAATAAAATAGTTAATTGCGAAAACGGGTTTAAATGACGGTTTTGTTGAAATTTGTTGATCTGGATTTTGGAAAAATCTGGAAAAAAATTTATATTCTGTTAAATCAGGATTTTAAAGTGTAATAATAATTTTTGGATATTAATACTTAAATCGTTTTGTAATTACTATTTTTATTAATCGTTATTGTCGAGATTGGACGATTAACGAGAAAACGCTTTAAGACCCGAGTTTTTAGAATTCTGGAAATTTTCTTTTCTGGACAGAATGTCCATAAATATAATTTAACTATTTTACGTAATTTTTGTACTATTTATTATAGTCTTTAATTAATAAATATTGATTTCGGACAAATTGTGATTTATCGTTAAATGCTTCGTATTAACTAAAAGGATTATTTTTCCAGCAATTTTGAAAGTATTAAATCTGAAACTTTAAGATTTAAATCATCCCTTAACATATTCTAAATATATTCAATGGTTTAATTAAATAAAGACGTTCAAGTATTTAATTTAGTATTTGCCGTAAAATCCTATTTATAATTTTATCGTCGAAACTAATAATAATTAGGGAATTTTAGCTTTATAACTTTCGAAAACACCCTAATTAGTATTATTAAATATTTTTTTAGATGTCTCTAATCATTTTATAACACTTGTACGATATTTTAATAATTTCATAAAATCAAATGTTCTTACTTTAATAATTAATATCGTTAAGGCCGAAAGTATTAGTTTTATAAATCTATATCGTTTACTAAAATGTGGCATTAGTATGAACTAATATTTTCACTACTTTGATATGATGCTATTTTTAGTAAAGTTTCTAAAAATAGAAGTTTCCTAAAATAGAAAGTTTCCTCTTTTAGAATATAAATGTTTACTTCTTTTATCCTCATATTGTTTATGATGAATACATCTTTTAAATATCGATAATGGTTTGTTTTGGAGTTATGGAATAAGGACAAGTGTGGGTTTAGAGTAATATAGTCTGGGATGTACGTTTTGCCATCAACTGTAAGGCTGGTGTGTCTTTATGGGGCGCATTGGTTGTTGAACTGAGCATGGTTTGTGTTCAGGAGAGTGTATATTTACCTTAAACTTAGATATCGCATCGTATAAGTCGCGTCGGGTTGAACTGGGTATGGTTTGTATCCAGGAGGGGTGTACATTACTTAAGCCAGGACCTCGCTGCACGCAGTCCTGTTATGGTTGAGTTGCCTAGTTAGAGACTGGATTCTGTTATGAGTTAAGTCTACAGTTCTCGAAGCTAGTTTTTAGTATTATCCTAGTGAAAGTCTAGATTCTACATTAATCCTATCCATAACGCCATTTTGATTATTTTATTATTATCGATATAAATTGGTTTGCAGGTTGGCAAATATCTTTATGTGTCTTTGGAAACCCCTTTTGAATAATTTGTTCGACACTAAATCTTATTTTAATATGATGTTTTACTGTTTTCCATTTTTACTATTTTTCCTATATTAGTAATTACTGTTTTAAAATCCTGTTATACGGCTGGGAGAACGTTGACGTTGCTCCCCACTGATTGTGGCTGTTATGTTTTAACATGGCAGGTATACGTGTTTATTTTCCGGTGGGTGTGGGCTAGCGAGCAGTCTTGGATCCTGCTGATCTTTTAATAATCATGTTTTAAGGATTGTTTAACCTCTTTATGGATTGTTTTAAATTTTAGCCATTTTTATGTATGGCGCATGTTTGACTTTACCAATTTAATTTATTAAGACATAGTTCTGTGTGTTTTAATCCCGACTCTACAGTGTTTCCGCCACTGTATCGCGCTAGAATTTTTAGGGGATTACAGTTGGTATCAGAGCATCACTGCTCCCAACGCTTACACCTGAAATTAGGGAAAATACCAGTAAATTATTTAAACAGTAAATAAAAATATTGTTAGATATGGGTAGAAACAAATAAGGACTTATTTGTTTAGCTTTCTTGTTCCTGAAACTCAATGGTTAGCATTGAATATTTGTTTCATATGTCCAAGAAGAAGACGATGAGTGGACAAGGTGTTGACTTGATGCTACTCCAGATCGAGACAAGGCTTGCTTAGAACTCTCAACGCCTGCTGACTCGAGTGGACAACTTGGTGCTCCAAGAAAGATGTCGATGGTAATTTTTAGCTCCGGTTCAGTTTACTTAAGCTACAGGCCAGATGATCAAGAGTCGATTCCTGTTCCGTGATGTCGCAGTAGATCCAGATGGAGCGACCCAATACTTATGTGCTCGTTCCTCTACAAGAAGATGAAGTAAGCCTTTTGGATCCCGCGTGAACTCTGGAGGCCCGAAGATTCTCCTCTGGTTCAAGAACTTAGTAATATAGGATCATCGATTCTTTTCTTCCTTCCTCTATTTCTTCCAATTCTTCTCTTTTATATTCTCATCTTCATTCGCTTGGTGACTCCTCGTTCTATTCTTCTTCTCTACCATCTTTCTCTTGAGATTCTTTGGTTAGACCGAATTCTGTCTTAGTGAGTCTTTTGGAAGTTACAGATGTTTGAGGTTTAGTAACTCTTGTTACCTCGTTTGAGGATTGTGAGTTGTACCATATTTTTTTAAGCAAGTAAGAAATTCTTGAGGATTGATTCGAATGGTAAATTGTTGATTGATGGAATTAGGATGATACTTTAGACACTAAACCTTAGGTTATAGGTTACTTTGATTATTTTGGAGTACTTAGAGTTGAATATATTTTGGGGTAGTAAGAGTATATTGTATTTGATGGATACCTAGTACCTAATTTAACCTAGAACCGAACCAAGTGTAGATAATAATAGTATTTTGGGATTCCTACCTAATGCTTATTTGATGGATGCATCGTGAATATTCGGGATCATAGAGTGTTGGTTAAAGTGTTAACCTGAATGTTGTGGTACCATAAGAGGTTTTCATTAATACCGTTAGAAATTTTGGTTAACATAGATTACCCTTGTTTCTTAAGGATTAGATCGTTGATCGTTGTTTAAGGTTGTAAGCTATGAACTTTGGAGTTGAGTGATCTAAAATTGGATAAATTGTTGTTAACCTTGAAAAGGAGAAACATATTGCCATTAGAGGTTGGAGTTATCGCATTGTTTTGAGGAATGCTTAATGCGAATCATCTTAATGGATTTATAGTTCAGAACCTTAGACCAACGACATTGTGGCTTCGTTGAGTTATTAAATACTTTGTGGTTACACCATTACGATTAGAAATTTGATGGACTTCTCAGAAACATTAATCGAATGACGTGTTTGAAGATGTGAGTGTTTGCGCCATTACCTATAGGTTTGAGCGTGTTTGAGGATTTATTGTACTTCCCCAACTTACGTACTTGCAGTATTATAAATATGATGGTGATCATTTTTGAGGATTTCGTGTCCAAACATTGTTAATTGGTGGATTTTATTTAGTCTTCCTTACTCGAGAAATTTGAGGTATACCTCGAGTTCAGACCTTATGAGCTTTAAATTTATGAACATTAATGATTACGAGTTTGGGTATGTTTTGATAACCGTTGGAATCTTAATTAAAGGATTAGTCTAAATCATTTGTGGTTTCTTACTATACCAATTGAAAGATTATTTAAGTATGTAAGACTTAATTTTGGAGGTTGTAGATTGAGTAGGACCACCCTGTACTGATATTGGACTTAGCATTATTTGATGGGCCAATTAGGAACCCGTGTTTGTGGGAGTCGTGCTAGGAATCTCGAGATGGTTAATTTCTTCTATAATCCTCGAGAGGTATGTTTGACTCTCAACTTCGTCCTTCTTTCTGCTTCTCTCGAACTCTGTTACCGTAACTGCTGCCAATCCCTTAACCTTTATCGATTTTGAAAACTCTTATTTTAATTTATTGTTTATCCTTGACTCTATTTATCCGTTCATTATTTCCCCGAACTCATGAAAAGTTTGACTAATTTAAAAAAAAATTATATTTTTTTTCCTTTCGTTAAATTTTAACATTTTGAAGCATAATTTCAAATTTTAAAACTCCCCATTTTGTTAAAACTTTGAGCAATTTAACATTTTTGGTTATCGTGAAATTCTAACATTTTGAGTTATGATTTCTATTTATGAAACTCCCCGTTTTGTAAAAAAAAAAAAGAATTTGACTAAATTAAACTTTTCGAATATCGTGAAATTTAACATTTTTGAATTATAATTTAAGAATTTTATACTTCACTTTTGTTTTATCTTTGGTAGATATTTATATTTAGATCTGTTTCAAAATGCCTTAATAATTTATTTTAAATTATTACGAACTTATTTCAATTTTTGATTTTTCAAGTGAACGGAATTTTATGAAGACTTTCACATTTCCAAAAACTTTGATTTCTATATGATTATTACATAAAAGGTTTTAACATTGTCGAAATTATTTTATGGTTTGATAACGTTTTTGAAAACTTTCACAATTACTTTGATAACCTTCCGAAATTTTAACTTTTTGAAATTAGTTTCTGTTTTATTGTTGATGGACTTTTGAATCTGTTATTGAAAACTTTTGACGACTGGTTTGATTTTTACTAACTATAAATTTTGATTCCTCCAAACAGAATTTTGTTTCATCATAAAAAGAATTATTATGAAATTTCTTAAGCAAAAAATGTTTTACTTTCATTTTGAAAATACTTTGGTTATCCTATTTCCTTCGAGTTTGTTTACAAATGTTATTTGACCTCATTGTTTTATCAAATAACTTTACTTTACGATTTCACTAATTAAAAGATTTTAAACTCCGGGTAGCTTAGCCCAATTCCTCTTGGAAAAAAATATTTGCATTTGATTTCGTATCACTTTGAAAGTTGTAAAAATTTTTTTACAGCAAAATTTTTATGCGAATTTGTATCCTCATGTTTTCGAGTGAGGTAATCTTGATTCCTTTCTGCTTATCCTTAGTTTCGAGGACGAAACTTTCTTTTAGTGGGGAGGATTGTAACACCCACTATTTTTCCTAAGCATTTTATTTTTTCTGTTAGGACTTCGTCGTAACTCTGTCACTTTTGGCCTCATATTTTATCATTTTACTGAGCTTTATTTTAATTTTTGAGTTTAATAATTTCTATTTTTAATTTTAAAGATTTAAAATTCTTTTAAATCCATTTATTTGGTTTCTTCGTAAACTAAGTAATTTTTCCGCGAGGAATTCTATTTTTCTCCCAATTGACATTTTTAAGCTTGGATTTAAGTTATTCCTTTTTCCTAAAAATGTTTGAATACGTTTATGGAATATTTTCTACTAAGATATATATTTTAGTTACTAAAAACAAGCCATTTATGATTTTATTACGAAGCTTCGCGAATAATTATTTTCTTACGCGAGGTTTACTCGAATTACTTCGAAATGCCTTTAACTATTTTACGATTATACTTTTTATCAACTTATAAATTTTTTGAGACTGTTTTCTCACATTTTGGACCGACTAAGCTCTTGGTCACAAGTTTTATTACATTTTATTTAAACGTTTCATTTTATCACATTAAAACGTAAACATAAGGTAAATCATTTTCATTCATGGTAGCATTTATGTCAAAACTTTTCTTACTCCCTCTCTTATCCTCTTGGCCGGCCAACTATAGGTCTAGATACATTTTGGATTCCTCATTTTGAAGCCTTAATTCATTCTTACTCCTTTAAGTGTAGTAACATCCATCTCCTCCTTTACTCTACATTCATTTTTGCATTAACAAAAATATTCATCACTTATTTCTTCTCTCTTTTGGCCGGGTACTTCTTACCCTCCTTGGGCTGATTTTTGCTCCATTTCAAGTCCCAATCGCATCATTTTTATCGTCATAATAATCCTCTTTCCGATTCCTTCGTTAAGGTATTAATCGACGTCATTTTCGATCAATTTTTACCTTGTTTTTTTATTAGTTTTCTCATGGTATTTTTCTGCCATGATTTACGTGTTTGGTAGGATTTTTGGACGATCCCGAAGCCGACGAATATATCGTTGATTCAGACTTGGAGTAGAGGTAACGTCGATGTTACTCGGTATTTCAAGATTTTAATTGAGTATTTGCATGTATATATTTTTATATTTTATTTTGGCAATATATGTATGTCACGAATTCTGGAAAAATTTTTAAAGTTGAAATTTTGCATGTTTCGATATTTTTATCGCTTTTACGAGATTAACGATTAAATTGTTATATTAATTTGTAAAATCGTAATAATCGGCCTAAACATGTAATATATGTTTATATTCTGGAAAAATGTTGTTTTTGATGATTTTTAGTAATTTAGTATTTTTCTGATATTTTTGATATCGATTATTGAATTATTATCGTTTTCGAACAAAAACGATTAAAAACCGATTTTTAGTTCTAGTACTTAAACATTTTATTTTAATCTGATTTTTGACGTGGTGAAACTTTCTGGTGAAATAGAATTTTCTGATTTTTTTCATAATTTTTCGGAATTTTTAAGAGGATGAATTAATTAATCACTTTAAATCATCGTTTATCGTTAAAACCGTGTTTGTTGTTTAAATTCTCGATTTCTGGTCTTTAGTTTAAATCTGGAAAAAATTATGATTCTGATGATTTCATATTAAAATGTATTATTATGATTTTTAGTGCCTTAATAAAATGTTAGGAACGATAGGTTTATAAATAAAATCGTTAATTGCGAAAACGGGTTTAAATGACGGTTTTGTTGAAATTTGTTGATCTGGATTTTGGAAAAATCTGGAAAAAAATTTATATTCTGTAAAATCAGGATTTTAAAGTGTAATAATAATTTTTGGATATTAATACTTAAATCGTTTTGTAATTACTATTTTTATTAATCGTTATTGTCGAGATTGGACGATTAACGAGAAAACGCTTTAAAACCCGAGTTTTTAGAATTCTGGAAATTTTCTTTTCTGGACAGAATGTCCATAAATATAATTTAACTATTTTACGTAATTTTTGTACTATTTATTATAGTCTTTAATTAATAAATATTGATTTCGGACAAATTGTGATTTATCGTTAAATGCTTCGTATTAACTAAAAGGATTATTTTTCCAGCAATTTTGAAAGTATTAAATCTGAAACTTTAAGATTTAAATCATCCCTTAACATATTCTAAATATATTCAATGGTTTAATTAAATAAAGACGTTCAAGTATTTAATTTAGTATTTGCCGTAAAATCCTATTTATAATTTTATCGTCGAAACTAATAATAATTAGGGAATTTTAGCTTTATAACTTTCGAAAACACCCTAATTAGTATTATTAAATATTTTTTTAGATGTCTCTAATCATTTTATAACACTTGTACGATATTTTAATAATTTCATAAAATCAAATGTTCTTACTTTAATAATTAATATCGTTAAGGCCGAAAGTATTAGTTTTATAAATCTATATCGTTTACTAAAATGTGGCATTAGTATGAACTAATATTTTCACTACTTTGATATGATGCTATTTTTAGTAAAGTTTCTAAAAATAGAAGTTTCCTAAAATAGAAAGTTTCCTCTTTTAGAATATAAATGTTTACTTCTTTTATCCTCATATTGTTTATGATGAATACATCTTTTAAATATCGATAATGGTTTGTTTTGGAGTTATGGAATAAGGACAAGTGTGGGTTTAGAGTAATATAGTCTGGGATGTACGTTTTGCCATCAACTGTAAGGCTGGTGTGTCTTTATGGGGCGCATTGGTTGTTGAACTGAGCATGGTTTGTGTTCAGGAGAGTGTATATTTACCTTAAACTTAGATATCGCATCGTATAAGTCGCGTCGGGTTGAACTGGGTATGGTTTGTATCCAGGAGGGGTGTACATTACTTAAGCCAGGACCTCGCTGCACGCAGTCCTGTTATGGTTGAGTTGCCTAGTTAGAGACTGGATTCTGTTATGAGTTAAGTCTACAGTTCTCGAAGCTAGTTTTTAGTATTATCCTAGTGAAAGTCTAGATTCTACATTAATCCTATCCATAACGCCATTTTGATTATTTTATTATTATCGATATAAATTGGTTTGCAGGTTGGCAAATATCTTTATGTGTCTTCGGAAACCCCTTTTGAATAATTTGTTCGACACTAAATCTTATTTTAATATGATGTTTTACTGTTTTCCATTTTTACTATTTTTCCTATATTAGTAATTACTGTTTTAAAATCCTGTTATACGGCTGGGAGAACGTTGACGTTGCTCCCCACTGATTGTGGCTGTTATGTTTTAACATGGCAGGTATACGTGTTTATTTTCCGGTGGGTGTGGGCTAGCGAGCAGTCTTGGATCCTGCTGATCTTTTAATAATCATGTTTTAAGGATTGTTTAACCTCTTTATGGATTGTTTTAAATTTTAGCCATTTTTATGTATGGCGCATGTTTGACTTTACCAATTTAATTTATTAAGACATAGTTCTGTGTGTTTTAATCCCGACTCTACAGTGTTTCCGCCACTGTATCGCGCTAGAATTTTTAGGGGATTACAGTTTGTGTTCAGGAGTGTGTATATTTTGACCTTAAACTTAGATATCGCATCGTGTAAGTCGCCGTCGGGTTGAACTGGATTACGGTTGGTGTCCAGGAGGGGTGTACATTACTTAAGCTAGGACCTCGCTGCACGCAGTCCTATTATAGTTGAGTTGCCTAGTTAGAGACCGAAGTCTAATTTGTTTTGACTAAGTTCTCGAAGCTAGTTTGAGTATTATCCTAGTGAAAGTCTATTCCGTTGCACTGAATGATTTCCATAACGCCATTTTTGAATATTATTATTATCGATTGATATTGACTTGCTGGTTTGCAAATGCTTTAAGTTTCACTGAAAACTTATTTTTATTATATCGTTTTAATGTTTTCTCATTTTAATTATTTTGATATAGTAATACTATTATTTTTCCATATGATATAATATGGCTGGGAGAACGTCCGAGTTACTCCCCACTGATGTGGCTGTTATGTTAATAACATGACAGGTACTTGCTGCTGGGTTTTGGGTGTGAGCTAGCGAGTAGCGTGGATCCTACTCTTTCTTTATTCATGTAATTTATGGATTAGTATAACCCGTTTGGAGAATTTTCTATTTAGCCCTTTTGTAAAAGGTGGCCTTTGTATTGACTTACCATTTCTTTTAATAAGATATAGTTTCTCAGTGTGTTTTAATCCCAACTCTACAGTGTTTCCGCCACTGTATTGCGTTAGAATTTCTAGGAGATTACAGTTGGTATCAGAGCATTGTTGCTCCCGACGCTTACACCTGATTCTAGGAAAAATACCAGTAAATGATTTGAACATTAAAAGAATATTAGTGAGAGATGGGTAGAAATCAAAGTAAGGACTTAACTGTTAGGTTTATATGTTCTTGTAACTCAATGATTAGCATTGAATATTTGTTGCTTTTGTCTGGAAGAAGATGGATGAAAAAGATGCTGATATGATGCTGCTCAAGATCGGGACAAGACCTGTTCAGAACTCTCAACACCTGCTGATTCGAGTGGACAACTTTGTGTTACAAGGAAGATACAATGGTGACCTTTCAGCTCAGATTTAGTTCGCTCAAGCTACAAGCTAGATGATCAAGAGTAGATTCCTGTTCCATGATGTTGTAGTACGTGCCGTTCCTCTACAAGAAGATGGAGTAATACATTTAGTTCCCTCGTGAACTCTGGAGGTCCGAAGATTCTCCTCTGGGTCATCGATTTTTTTCTGCCTTCCTCTACTTCTCATATTTGTTCTCTTATAAATTCTCATCTTCTTTCGCTTGGTGAATCCTTATTCTATTCTTCAATTGTACCATCTTTCTCTTGAGATTCTTTGGTTAGACCGGATTCTGTCTTAGTGAACCACAGGTTATAGATGTTCGAGGTTTAAGTAGACCCTTGTTACCTGGTTTGAGGATTGTGAGTCTACCCTATTTTCTAAGCAAGTAAGAAATTCTTGAGGATTGATTTGAATAACAATTTATTGATTGATGGAATTAGGTTGGTACGTTAGACACTGAACCTTGGGTTATAGGATTCTTTGATTATTTTGGAATACTTAGAGTTGAATAAATGTTTGGATAGTGAGAGTATATCATATTTTGATGGATACCTAGTACCTAATATAGAACCGAACTAAGTGTAACTGATAATGTTACTTTGGGATTCTTACCTGATGCTTATTGGATGGATGCATCACGAATATTCGGGATCATAGAGTACTGTTTAAGTGTTAGCCTGACTGTTGTGGCACCATCGAAGGTTTTTATTAATATCATTAGAAATTTTGGTTGACA
The DNA here is from genome assembly GCA_958450325.1 of Agrostemma githago. NCBI lineage: Eukaryota > Viridiplantae > Streptophyta > Magnoliopsida > Caryophyllales > Caryophyllaceae > Agrostemma > Agrostemma githago. The sequence goes on from OY288240.1 coordinate 54,529,376, forward strand.
TAGATTACCCGTGTTTCTTAAGGATTAGATCGTTGATCGTTGTTTAAGGTCGTAACCTATGAACTTTGGAGTTGAGTGATCTAACCTGGATAAATTGTTGTTAATCTTGAAGAAGAGAAACATATTGCACAATTAAAGGGTGAATTTATCGCGTTGTTTTGAGGAATACTTTGATGTCAATCATCTTAATGGATTTATAGTTCAGAACTTTCGACCAATGAGATTGTGGATTTGTTGAGTTAATAAATATTTTAGTGATTTCGCGGTCGATATGAAATTTGATGGAATTTTCGGAAACCTTAGTTGAATGACGTGTTTGAAGATGTAAGTGTTTGCGCCTTTGAGGATTTATTGTACTTCTCCAACTTCTGTACTTGTGGCATTATAAACATGTGGGTGAAATCGTTTAGGAGGATTTTGTATCCGAGTTTTATTGAATTGGTGGATCTTGTTTAGCTTTCCTTACTCGAGAAAAAATGGAGTATACCTCGAGTTCAACCCTTGAGCTTGGAATTTAGGAGCCTTATCGCTTATGAGTTTATGTGTATCCAGATAACCCTTGGAATCTTAATTTTGGGAGATTAGATTCTAAAGCATTTGAGGATTAGTATTGTGTCGTTGAATGATTGGATAGTCACGTAAGACATTTTTGGAATTGTGACCAGTAGTACCACCTAATGCCTAATATTGGACTTAGTATTATTTGATGAAAATTAGGAACCGTGTTGTGGGAGTCGTACCGGGAATCTCGAGATGGTTAGTTTATTCTTCAATCCTTGAGAACTCTATTTGACTCTCAATTTCGTTCCTCCCCTTAGCTTTTCTTAAATCCTGTTACTTCTTCTTCGACCAATCCCTTTGACTTCTTTTTCGGGTTTGAAAATTTCTGTTTCGATTTGTCGTTGATTCTTACTCTATTTATCCGTTTACCTTTTTCCCGAACATATGTTATGAAGAGTTTGACTATTTTAAAATTTTGGGCTATTGTGAAATTTTCACATTTGAGTTATAAATTTCAAAACTTCGTTTTCGTTTTTGGTTGATAACATATATTTACTCCTGTTTCAAAATGCCTTAATAATTTATTTTAAAGTATTTCGAAATGGTTTCAAATTTCAATTTTCAAGCGTGTTTAAATTTTACGAAAACTTTCGTGTTTGCTAATATTTTGATTTTTATAAGATTATTATTTAAAACGGTTTAACATTTTCGAAAAAACATCGTATGTCCGAGTTTTTATTATATTGTCGAAATTCTTAATCATAACGTTTTACTATTGCTTTGAAAATATTTGGGTACTCTCCCCCTCGAGTTCGTTTACAAATATTATTTATCGTCATTATTTTATCCAATAATTTTTATTTGTGATTTTATTAACTTAAATGATTTTAAACTTTGGGAAGTGAGCCCAACCCTTCTTAAAATAAATTTTGTCTTCGATTTCGATTTCATATCACGTTTGAAGTTGTAAAATTTTTAAAAATCGAGATTGTGATGCGAGTTAGGCATTCTCCTTTTTTTTTTGTTCAAATGATATAACTTTTTTCCATTCTATCCTTATATTTTTATAAGTTTCGAGGACGAAACTTCTTTTTTAGTGGGAAAGATTGTAACACCCCTGATTTTATAAATTAAAATTTAATTAAAATTATGTTCGTATTTTATTTTTACGATTTAACTCGTAATACAAAAAAATTTATAAAACGAATTTATCGTTTAATCGTTTCAAACTCCTAAAATTCTATTTGACTTGGAAAGTTATCTTATATTTAAAACATATTTTTATTTCTGTTTCGATTCATTTTATACATTTAATTTAAATTTTATTGAAAGTTTATTTCGACGATTTAAATTCTAAATTCTTTTATTTGTTTACGTTTAAGCTGGAATTTTCTATTTTTCGGGTCGAAGCTCATTTATTTTATGTTTCGTCAAAATATTTATTACATTTCCTCGAGAAATCAATTTGAGTCACTTGATCGAAGATTTATTATTTATCGGAAAATACTTTTCATCGTCTAATTATCTATTTCTATACGATTCGTTTCCATCTCAAATAATTTACTTACTTGTTTTATTCGACGACCCGATTATTTATTAATTTTATTGACTCGATTTTAACTCGATTTCGTGGGTCAATTAACTTATCATTACAGAGTTCTTCAACTAACCGATTCTTTTAATTAATCCTTTGGTTCTTTTTCACTTGTCAACCTCTGACTCCTCCACTTGCCCTTGCATCCTTATCTGATTTCAACCCCTTTACGGTTTCATTCAACCGCTTCATTCATCTTCCTTTTCACGTTCACCCTCCCTCTTCTTTCATCTTCTTTAAGCAACCTCTTCGTCCTCCCTCTTCGTTCATTTTGAACGCACCGCCTTTCATTCTTGTCTCTCCATTTGCCTCCATCGATCTGCCATCGCTATTTCTGTTCATCTGCTATTCGTCATTCCTGTTGACCCCCCTGTTTTCCTCTGTCCTGCCTTTGTTCCTTCATTCCTGTCCAGTTCGGGTTGCTGCTGCCGTCTTATTGTTCTTATTTCTTTTCGCTGCTGATACTTGCGTTTTGTTTCTGTCGCCGCTGCTGCGTTGTCGTTGTTATTACTGCTTTGATTGCTGCAGTTTTTTTTCTCCGTTCCCTTCTTGGTTCCGGTGTTGTCTGATTCAGAAAGGTATTTCCATTATTCTCCTTTGTCTCGTTCTCTTCGTATTTGTTGTTGTTGTCGTGCTTGGCTGCTGTTCTTCTTCTTCTTCTTCACATCTTTTCGTTTTGTTTCAGTTATCGTCATTCGATGTTCGTTCGGTTGCTGTTCTGATTGTTTCTGCTGCTGATCTTTTGTACCTTACTTCTTCTTTTCCGTTCTTCTTCTTCTCCTTCTTTCGTTGTACTGCTATTGCGTTGTTCTGCTGCTTCTACGTTTTGTGCTGCTGTTGTCCTATTTTTCTTCTTCTTCTTCTTCTTCTTCTTCTGTCTATGTCAGTTAATACTGCCGCTGTTTATCTCTTCCTGCTGTTTTCGATCCGTCGCGGTCTTGCTGCTGCTGCTGCTCCACGATTCTGCTGCTACTAGCATCGTTTTGTTGTTGTTCGTTAACTGTCGTCACGCCCACTGCTCTCTTCGTGTTTGTTTAATGCTATGAGTCGATCAATCTGGTTCTCCCTTTTCGGTTCTTCTGCCTTTGTTACTCTTTGTGTTTTGCTAGCTACTTTCTCCTTTGTCTTCGGTTCTATACTTCTGCGTGTTCGTTTTAATTGTTGCTAAATTCGAGACCCGTCCTAGAATCTTTTCTTCATTTCAGTGTATCTGGCCTTCCTCTCCCTTTCTCTCGTTGGTGATGTTGTTTTAAGTTGTTCATCGATCTACTTACGATGTTACCGCTACGACTCCAATTTTGTGAAGAGCCTCAAGCTTTTGGTGGTACAAGGGTCAAAAGGATCGTAGCTTGGACAAATTGAAGGACGGACAAGTACGTGATCGATTCGCCACTGTCCTAAGATAAATTTAGGACGTTACTCGATTTTATATCGTATGTAGTAAATATTTTAACTCCGGTTTTCCTAATTTTAGCTATTTATTATTTGCTAATTGTATTAATTTTAAATCGTATGCCTTATAAATATTTTACAAGTTTTCGATATTGTTTCATAATTCATTAGTAATTTAATTACTTACGATCGTTATAATACTTTGTCGGTTATCGTGATACTAGTAACTAAATAATATCGATTTCATATTTTGGTCATATTTCGTTAATTTCTACGAGTAATTTTTAACTCAAAATCGTATTTTTATATTTTAATCGAAATTTGTATACTTGTTAATAAATTAATTTTCGTTTACGATTTATTCTAATAAATGAGAAAATAATCGATTTTGTTTTAAATATATTTTTAGTCGAGACTATTTTCACTAATAATTTCCTATTTGTTTCCGATTGACTATTTTTATTAAAATTTGTATTATTTATAAATCAAAGCTATTTCTTAAAAATAATTTGAAATCTTTATAAAATTCATTTCATTTATGAAACTCGTTGACTCAATTAATTTTGATATTGTTTCTTAAAATATCTCTTTTCTAAGATTTATTGTTTTAACTCGATTTCCTAAATTGATTATAAAATACTATATAGTGACTTATCATATATTTAGTTTATATTCTGAGTAACGAATTTAGAAATATAATAAAGTTACTATAACGACGATAATAATAAAATGTTAATTTCGTTAGAAATGCTATTTTTATACGTTTCACCTATTTTAATAACTTAGGTATTTTCTATGAAAATATTTATATTTTAAGTAAGTTTCTATTTATAGAAAGTTTTCCTTTTAATATGAAATGGTTATTCCTTTTATCCATATGATTTATATTGATTATATTTACTTTTGAATATCGATAATGGCTGTTTTGGAGATATGGAATGAGGACAAGTGTGTGGGTAGAGACAAACTAGGGTATACGTTTTGCCATTGTAGACACCCGCATTTTGACTGCCAGGTGTCTATGGTAGTTTCCCAAAAAACTCCCGATGATGATCGGACGCTAACGTGTTTCTACACGCTCGGATATGAGCTCAAATCCATTAGTTGTTGGCTAATGCACTTACGGAGTACAAATCTCACAAAACTAACCTCAAATCCAGGCCCAGCGGACCGTTCCGAGTCAAACAAGACTAATTTGGGCCAAAACTGACACCGGAAATAAAACCGACTTTCTTACGATTAGGTTAACCCTAGTCAAAGTCGTTTCCGAGACATACAAAACGACCATTCACAACATCAAAAGTCCAAATCAAACACAAACCCATCAAAAACCCAGGTCACGGTCCAAAACAATGCACCCGCGCGACCCAGTTGGGCCACTCGATCGAGTGCCCCACCCAGTCGATCGAGTGGGCCTATTTCAAGCCTGACGGCTGACGCAGTGGGCCACTCGACCGAGTCAGCTGGTTACTCGGTCGAGTAACCCTAACCGGGTGCCCTTACCTTTGCCTATATAAGCAACCCCATGCAACAACTTTTTCGATACCTTTTGAAACCCTAGTTTCACAACTTTCTACACACTTTACAACCCCTAATCAAACCCTAATACTACACTAAGCAAACCCTAGCCCTAGCCTAGGAACCGTAACCCTAAACCTAGCTTTAGGAGTTCAACACCCTAACCACCACAACTCGACCTCCATAAGCCTCGAAACTCCCGTGTTAAAGCCGCGACTACGAGTCCATACCGAGCACAAGAACATGTAGGTTGAGGGTGCAAAACCCTTTCTTCCTTTCTTCTCTTCCTCTCGTCATCTTCCTCCTTTTCCTCGTTTTTTTTTTGCTTTTTTTAGTTCCTTATTGCATCATAATATCGTTAATACCGCTAGTATCAGAAGACATTAAAATACTCGTCGATTTGTGTCGAGTGCGAAGGATGTCAGGATAAGGAAACCCGAATATACAAGTTTACTGCACACAGCGTTGCCGGTCGCTTATCCTGACACCCTAGCATTTGATTATTGAAACGGGTCAATTTCAACCATAATTCGATTAGTTTCGTTTTCGTCGCATATTGCATCGATTTTCTAAAAACCTTCTTCAAAACACATATTTTTAAGGGTCGAAACCCGTTGACGCGGATCCGGCATCACAATCCCTAGGGATTTATTTCGATGTCGGAAAAGCCGAGGGAATCAAGTCTTTCAATTTAAGCATTGATCTATTAGATTCGATACCAATTTCATAATTGGACGTCGAATCTAACGATCTAGTCATACAAATTAGCTAACGCGATTTTCGTCGATGCTAAAATAATTGTCAATACAATTCATTAGAATTACGACATTATTAAACGCGGAGGAAATCTATCATATCGCGGTAGTTAATTTAAGGCGACTTAAATCTATCTCTTTTTATTTTCACTCTAGTATTCCATATCGATTCAATAATCGAATATGGGATACAACGAGTATTCAAGTTCAGAATTGAGTATAAATTCCACAATATTCATGCCCAATTCATCAAACCATCAAAAATCACAAGCAATTTCAAAATCGATAATTAAAATTGCAAACGAACGTGATTCGTACAGGTGTCACTCGACCGAGTGCCTTCGCCACTCGATCGAGTGACATCACCAAAACCGAGACAGAATGTCTCTTACGACCTCCACTCGGTCGAGTCTCCCAGTGACTCGGTCGAGTGGCGATGTACTCGGTCGAGTTGGTTAATAACTCGGTCGAGTAGGGTCATAAAACCCGGACAGAACCTTCTTTAGAGGTCCACTGGGTCGAGTCACACAATGACTCGATCGAGTGCCCCTTTATCACGTCAAACCGTGAGTCCTACAATAGCATTCAAGTCTCGTTAATCGTTTTTCGTGACTTAAGTCAACACGTGCCTAATCTATCACTTGAAACACCTTTTTCAAAACCATGCATTAACTCATTTGCATCTTTCTACATCTTTCAATATTTGCATAAACCGTTATATCGTTAATAACACGTTTATTGTTTCTCTTGTCAATTTTGGTTGTTTATTTTATTGTACTAAAATGAACCCACATGATAAAATTCAACTTTGACGTTAGAATTAATTGCATAAAATTGACGTAGAAACCCTTTTTCAGTTTCTCGCATGCTTAGGGAAAACAATCCTTGCATAAGCATTCTAACCGAATTACTAACGCGCGTATTTGAAAGTCAATCGATATCCTAGTAGAGGCCGCTAGTGCGGGCGGGGTTGGGTGTCCTTTGTGGGCTTCCCAACACGTACCCTCACCCCTTACTTAGAACCTCGGTTTCCGGATGCCCAAAACCGTTGGCGCACGAGAGTCATTCTATACACGATAACCGGTAGTGACGGTATCGGTATCCAATGCTAAGGGACGAGCCCAATAAACTCTGACATCGGAAATGGGTTGTATTTTGTATACGGCCCACTACGACATAGAGTGGGCTCGAACGGGTCCAAACTCCCACAAATTTCGGTGGCGACTCCACTTCGATTTAAATTTCCATTCGATCTGTTTTCATATGGAGATTCATTCGCCTCTCCAAACCCGCGCGTGGCCGCGTCGGGATGGACCTACGTCATGTCCACAATTCGGCGACTCCGCTGGGGATTAACTGATGCATGACTTACCATCGGCATCCTCAGGGAGAGACTCGAATAGAAATCGTTTGACTAGTACAATACGCGTTTTAGTTTTACGGTTCATGCATAACCTATATTTTCCCAGGCCGGTACTGGTGACCGACGTCCCACTATACCATTGATGTACTCCAATATGGATATGTCAAAAGGTGTCCATAGTTGATTCGAGTGGGTTTCGCGGCATGTTCTAAGCTCAATTCGACTTAGAGAGTCCGTCCCGATCAACGTCTAGACTATGTACACTTGTATAGACCCTCTTAGACCAACTGAGACTTAGTGTAGAGCATACATGGCATCGTTATAATGCTTGTGTGACTACGTGCTATTTGGTTTCCGTGTCGTTTTCAAAAACCGTTAAATTTTCAAAAATACACCTTTTTCAAGGTATTCAATTCTCAAAACCCGGGACGTATACCGAATTTAGGACTTATGATTTTACTCAAAATAGCCTATTTTCTAGACGGTATGCTGCCCAATTCAAAACTCGAATAATGTTTTCGAACTTTCAAAAACCGAGGCCCGATACACTTTCCGATTTTCTCGAAAAAAATCGGGCCTTTCCCCGAGTTCTCTCGGACTTTCCAAAAGACCATCAATTTTCAAAACCTTCCTCTTCTTAGGACTTCCTGTATTTAGCAGTGTCGGGTCATGTCGTAAGTTGTCGAGGTCTTTAGCGTCGAAACTCTGTCGATCTTACATCACGGGTTTCTTCCCTATCCCAGTCAGCCTTATTGGACTAAGGCAAGACCCACCTACCTAGGACAGACCCCTAGAAAGGAGGGTCCGTTTACACAATCGAGTCAAAAGTCTGGGGATGTCTCACGTGAACCTTCCTTCGAACAGGACTAGGCCCACTCGCCGAATCCTAAGGAAGGCCCACACTTCACAAGCCACCCGTCTAGGTGTCTTTTCTCGAGTCATTTCCCTTTTAGTCTTGTTCGGGATGTACTTGCTATTCCGGGATTCGGGCTAGTTTCTGATTACGCGGTGTTCTTACAGACAGGCCACCCGAAACCCGACATCAACGCAAAATGGACGCATTGAAGGAGGCTCTAGAGAAGATCGAGACTCAACTGACCTCTATCCAGGCTAGTCAAGCAATGTTGGACACCCGGTTGAGCGCCGTAGAAATGGCGGCCCCTGGTGACGGGTCCGGGACCACCGGACCCATAGCTGAACTCATCAGCGTTGTTCGCAGGCTCGAAGAACAAGTTCACCTGTCAACAAGCAACTCAATCCACTCCGAAATTGCTCGTACTTATTCGCCTTTGAACAACGAGCTACCTGCTAACCTCAACCTTACGGAAATTCCTATGTTTGAGGGTACCGAAGACCCAGTCCATCATATCCGGGCTTTCAAAGACTTTATGGCGGTCAAGGGGGTAATGTCCACTATGTTTACCCACCTATTCCCCTCCTCTATGGAGAAGCATCCTAAGGCCTGGTACTACAGGCTCGATTCCAAGAAATATAAAACTTGGGATGATGTGGCGACCGAATTTGCTCGGAACTACGCCGAAAATACTGAAATCCAGACTACAATGCGTACTCTGGAAGTGATGGCCCAAGAGCCCAAAGAAGGGTTCACCAAATACCTACAACGATGGCAGGCCGAGAGTGTAAAACTGGTCGACAAACCCAATGAGAAGGTCTTAGTGGAGGCTTTTGTCAAGAACCTCCTCCCGTCCTACCGGGTCCACCTCCGGTATGCTGTTATTCCTAATTTTGCTACCCTAACTGAAATGGGTACCAGGATCGAGGACAACCTAAGGTTAGAGAGCCTGACTAAGGCCTCTACCAAAGGCTATCAAGGGGCAAGTTCATCTACGAGCAAGCCCACACCCGCAGCTGCAACTCGCAGCATCTTCGATGAGGTAAACCTGCTTGACACCTCATCCAAAAAGAATACACCAAATCGGGTATTCACAGATATAGGGACTACCTATACCTATGCCTTACAAAGGCTATTCTCAAAGGGTTTGATCCAACCGATAGGCCCGATGCCCGAGCTTCCAGTAGAAAAGAGGCCCAAAAGTTATAACGCCCAAGCCTACTGCCAATATCATCATGATAATGGGCATGATACTGAAAAGTGCTGGAAACTGAAGCATCTGATCCAAGATCTGATCGAGAGCGGGAAAATTCCATTGCCCGGAGACAAGCCGAGCAACAAAGAAAACCCATTCAGCCCCCATGCTATATTCACCGGTGAGGTAATTGAATGTTCTCACCTCATCTCCCCCTATATCCCACAAATCAAGGGGATATGGTTCGATGACGAGGATGATGTGTACTTAACCAAAGGGGAAGCTGTCCCCATCACCCTTGAAGAGGTCCCAAAGGCTAAGTCCAAAGCCTTAGCCACCAACCACCTCGCCGCAGCTGGGCGTTCCATTCCCACATCCGTCACTGAACCTGCCAGGACGGAACCTACCCTTGAAGAACCAAGCAACGACACCGCCTTGGTCCAACAAATGAAGAGGGTTCGAGCTGATCTAACCATATGGCAATTACTGGTTAGCTCACAAGCTCATCGGGAAGCACTGACTAAGGCTCTCGATGAAATCAAGGTCGACTCACAGGTTACCCCTTCTGAAATGGTAGCCACTATCATGCCTTATCTCAAAGGCAAATCCAAGGAAGAAGGCCCACTCATCACCTTCTCCGAGTCAGATCTGCCAGCGTTCGGGCCTAATCATAATCTGGCCCTATACATTACGGTCATTTGCCGAGGGAAGTACCTCCCAATGACCCTTATTGACGATGGGTCCGCTGTGAATGTCCTACCTCTAAGGACCGCTAAAGCTCTCGGCGTCACCGATGCCGATTACCTCCCTACAGCACAGACTATCTAGGCTTTCGACGGTAGCCCAAATCCGGTGGCCGGGGCCGTTAAATTAACAATAATAACGGGCCAATTCGAGAAGGAGTTGGAGTTCCAGGTGATTGATGTCACCTCGTCCTTTAACCTACTATTAGGAAGGCCTTGGATCCACGCAGTCAAGGCCGTATCCTCCACTCTTCACCGAAAAGTCAAGATGCCACTTCGGGACGGCATCATCACACTAGAGGCTACTCCAATTACCGTAGCAAGCTGCAATGCTACGGGCCGGGCCGACCCACGAGGATTTGATTTCGTGGGCATGATCGAAGAAGAGTATCTCTTTTGGCCCTACTTCACAACTAGCATCGACACGATGCTACAGAACCTAGGTTATCTACCGGGGGCTACCTCAAGGCCGTATCTTCTAGCTGGGAAGATTATCGAGGTCCTAAATGATGGCGAATCACATTTTGGATTGGGGTATGCTATAACCCCGGAAAACGTGGTTCAGGCCGGTATTCACAAGGCCATCGACATTCTCAAGGGTACTTACATAGGCCCTTATAGCCCGAGGTTAACAGATTACTTCGTCACTCCAGTCTTCGGAGCCATTCAAGTGGGCCTCTACCAACCCACCATCACATACCCCGAAACCAAAACGGCTCGGGAATGCAATTTCATCCCCGATGATATATTTGCCCTCGTTCAAAACGAGTCCAAGGAAGGGGAAAACAACGCCGAGCCCGTGCTGGGGCTCCTATTTGGAGAAGACAAGGTTGCCCCTCTCCAAAAGATGATTTGGTCAATCTGATCCTTCGCAGCAATCGATTTGACCCAACAAAGCTGATCACCGAAGTTGGTGCAGATACAGGAAAAAGGGCTTGGAGGAAGACCATCAAGTGGACCGATGGCCAAGGACGGACCTACAAGCTGACCACCGGCGAGGGAGACATGCCGGATACCGAGTCAGAGTCAGAGTCAGAGTCGGAGTCGGAGTCCGAGTCTAGAGGGTCTGGTGCTAGAGTCGAGTCTGTAACCCCTCTTCCCTTATCCACAGAGATCTCGGGGCCTGTCCCAAGACCTCTCCCTATTCCGCCACTGACCAACGATCAGATGGCCGCTCTTTTCGAGCTTTTCACAAAATTTACCATTAATAATAATAACGAAAACCGTTCTGCTTACGACTTGTCTTATTTCCAAAATTTTCTCAATCTCAAAACTTTTACATGCAATGACATTGAGAAAACCGACGAACAGGTAGCTCTACCTCCGCATCTGATTAAGCAGCTCGAACAAAGGGAATCCCGAGATCCGGTAATCGAAGAAACCGAGTCCATCAATGTGGGAACCACTTCAGAGCCCCAGATGCTTAAGTTGGGCCTATCCTTAGATCCAGAGGAGAAAATACAATTCGCAGACCTCCTCCAAGAGTTAAAGGACGTCTTTGCATGGTCCTACAAGGACATCCCGGGTATAGATCGGGAAATAGCCGAACACCGAATACCCATCAAAGATGGGTGCAAACCGGTAAAGCAAAAACTCCGAAGAATGAAGCCCGAATGGTCCCTCAAAGTCAAAGAAGAGGTAGACAATCAATTCAAAGCAGGTTTTATACAAGGGTCTGAATATCCAGACTGGGTTACAAACATCGTGCCGGTACCCAAGAAGAACGGCAAGGTGCGGGTATATGTGGATTTCCGAGACCTCAACAAAGCAAGCCCAAAAGATGATTTTCCGTTACCACACATCGACATACTGGTGGATAACACGGCCGATCATGCCCTTCTATCGTTCATGGACGGGTATGCCGGATACAATCAGATTAAAATGGCAGAAGAGGACATGAGTAAGACTACCTTCATTACACCTTGGGGTACTTACTGTTACACTGTTATGCCATTTGGGCTTATCAATGCCGGGGCCACTTATCAACGGACCGCCACTACTTTACTACATGACATGATGCACAAAGAAGTGGAGGTCTACGTGGACGATATGATCGTTAAGTCCAAGGACCGGAGTGGGCACATCGTGGCCCTAAGAAAATTCTTTACCCGACTGCGCGAATACAACATGAGACTAAACCCTCAAAAATGTAGCTTCGGGGTAACATCGGGCAAATTACTGGGCCATATCGTTAGCCAATGCGGCATCGAGGTCGACCCAGCTAAAATCAAAGCCATCAACGAGATGCAACCACCCAAGACCGAAAAAGAAATACGGGGGTTTCTCGGGAAAGTCCAATACAACTGCCGGTTCATTTCAAAATTAACCATGGTATGTGAGCCCATTTTCAAGAAACTGAAGATCGGAGAACGGGTACTGTGGGACGACAAATGTCAAACGGCTTTTGACAAAATCAAGGAGATACTGTCTGCTCCGCCAGTATTAATGCCACCTCAACCCGGCTTGCCTTTGTCGTTATACCTAACAACGACCGAGACAGCCATGGGGGGTATGCTGGCCCAGACAGTTGATTCAGAAGAACGGGATATTTACTACATCAGTAAAAAGTTCCTCGAATATGAATGCAAATACACAATGCTCGAAAAGACGTGCCTATCGTTGGTTTGGGCCACCGAAAAGCTCCGACATTACATGCTAAGTCACGAGGTACTTGTTCGAGAAGCCCATCCTCAACGGCAGGATGTCCAGATGGACTTTAATGTTATCCGAGTTTGACCCCAAGTTTGTACCATTAAAAGCCATCAAAGACCGGGTAGTAGCCGAGTTCTCGCCGATAGCCCGATATCTGAAGAGGACCACACCGACACTTGGGCCTTTCTTGATGAAGACATATTCCATACCGATACCGAGGCATGGGATTTGTATTTTGATGGAGAATCCAACTTTCGAGGATTCGGGGTCGGGATTCTGCTAATCTCACCACGAGGGGAACACACTCCCTTATCCATCAAGTTGGACTTTGACGTGACCAATAATGTAGCCGAATACGAAGCATGCATTCACGGGTTGCAAGCCGCCGCCGATTTAGGAGTAACAAACCTCCGGGTCCACGGTGATTCATCATTGGTCATCAACCAGGCTCTTCAAAAATGGAAAACTCGGAATGCCAATCTCGTGGCTTACCAAGAACGGGTAAGGGTTCTGGAGAAACAATTCCAAAAGGTAGAATACATTTATCTGCCCCGGGAAGAAAATCAATTCGCAGATGCACTTTCCAAATTAGCATCTCTACTGAACATCCCGGATCACCTGACCAGCATGCCGATCTGTGTCGAAAGACGGTCCGAGCCGGCGTATCTACATGCCATTCAGGATATCGAACTAACCAACCCGGAACCTTGGTATCAAGCTGTCCTAACCTACTTGGCAACGGGAGAGTATCCCCCGGGAACTGAAAACCGGGCCAAGAAAGCCCTGCGGAGATTGGCAACCCAATTTGTTCGCACGGACGACGGACAATTATACAAAAAGACGGCGTAGGGGGCTCTCCTCTTATGCATCGATAAAATACAGGCCGAAAAGGTTATGGCCGAAGTACACGACGGCGAAAACGGTCCGCATATGAACACCCATATGCTAGCCCGCAAAATCATGAGGCTCGGGTATTATTGGAACACCATGGAAACAGAGTGTCAGTTGTATGTCAAACACTGCCATAACTGTTAGATCTTTGCCAACGTACAACATATGCTATCTTCCCTCATATATACCATGACATCACCATGGCCATTTTCGACATGGGATATAGACATAATCGGAAAGGTGCACCCTTCCGGGACGGGAGGTCATTGCTTCATTTTGGTGGCCATCGACTACTTCACCAAATGGGTCGAAGCCGAGTCATACCGTGTCTTGAACGCCAAGCACGTGGCCAAGTTTATCCAGAATTAGATCATATGCCGGTATGGGATTCCTCACGAATTCATCAGTGATCACGGGACCCACTTTCAAGCTGAAACTGCCGCATTGCTAGCAAAATATAAAATTCAAAGGCATACATCTTCCCCTTACCGACCTCAAACGAATGGAGCGGTAGAAGCGGCCAATAAAACAATTGTCACCATACTTAAAAAGATGGCTGAGAATTATCGAGACTGGCCCGACAAAATACCCTTTGCCCTATGGGATATCGAACCTCGATCCGCACCGAGATCGGAGCAACCCCGTATTACTTGACATACGGAATGGAAGCAGTCCAACCGGTCGAGCTAGAAGTGCCATCCCTCAGGATTTTACTTGAAAGCCAAGTACCTGAAGCAGATTGGGTCCAAGCCCGATACAATTCGTTAGTCCTTTTAGACGAACGGCGATCACGGGCCCTCAACAATATTCAAATATATCAAAAGAGGATTCAACGGGCTTTCAACAAAAGAGTTAGGCCCATAAACATCAAAGAAGGGGATTTGGTCCTAAAATCGGTTCGTGCCTTACTACCGGTTGACCCAAGGGGTAAATTCAAACCCAACTGGGCTGGGCCATATTTAGTCAAGAAGGTCCTATCAGAAGGAGCAGTGATGCTGACAGATTTGGACGGGAACGAATTCGTCAACCCAACCAACTTGGACCAGTTGAAGCGCTACTACCCTTAAACCCCCATCTCAATGTCATTTGCAAAAATTTATAAAAATTTGTCTTTTTGTAAATTTTCAAAAATTATTGACAAGTCAATAAGATAGAATTAATTATTCTGCTGTCGCACATCTCGAATTAATAATCTTGATGTATTTCGAAAATTGCAAAAATCAATCAAATCAATTTTTGAACTATGTTTGGTTTGATTCCGCTAATCATGGATACGTAGGCAACCCCTCAAAAGGGTACAACCATTGCAATAAACAAAAGGACAGGAACGGTATTCTTTAATACGTCTTTATTAAACCGATAAACTCGGGAGTTACAAAAAAAAAGGGCAAATCACAAAAAAGTCACACCAAAAAAATAGTAGTAATACTCAAATAATAATAAAGGAGACTAATATCCCGGCATCTTTCCCTTTCCTTTGTCCTTCGGTTCGCGTGGGGCCCGAGGTCGCCGGGGCGGGGACGAGCGATCCCGAATCACGAGGGGAACCTCCTTAACTCGAACCCGTTTCTTTGACAACGGGTCGTCTGCAACAGTCTCCGGTCTAAGACGAGCCCGCACGTGCTCGGGTAGCCTATCCCGTGGGCCAAGTCGGTCCTGCAGGGTAGTTTTGGGCCTAGTCTCCTTCCCAAGTCAGTCTGGGGGCTCACCTTCCCCCAAGCACCTTTAGCGCTAGACCCTCCAGCTTGAGTCTTGGTCTTCTTCTGCCCCGACATAAGACGGACTAGTGTAGCAGGAGTGTCTCCTTCGTCAAAAAAGGCCCTGTTGTCTTTAGCTTGCTCCCTTCGCGGCAGGTCGAAAGCTTCATCAACCTTCAGAGCAGCTCGGGCTTTGGCATCGCCTGCTTTGGTCCACTTCGTGTAAGAGTCTGAAACCCAGATCGAGTGGCAAGATTTGACAACAGGCTAAGTATGCCGTGTGTACCATCTTTGCATCCAGGTATCACACATTACATCAGTCAGTTGGGTAGGGTCACTCACAACTGCTTCGACTTCAGGGATTCGCTGGGTCCATCCATACTGCCTTAGTATGCGATCCGGATAAAGATGAACCGTTTGCCTGAAAGATAGTATCACCTGATAGCGAGCTCTGTCCCTCGGGTCCAAGCCGGTCAAAAGATAAATGGGCCACCACGGAACTACCCATCGAATTAACGGACCACCATGGAAAGACAAAACCTCGTCCCAATACTTCTGCGTAATCTGACGAGAAAAGTCAATGGCCCGCCTCCTCGTCATCACTTGGTTATGACGATAGTTGCTCGCATCAAGGGGAGGATCTATCACTGATAGCCTCTCATAAAGCCAAATCTGCAAAAAGGAAACAAAAACATGAGTTCCCGAGGTGAAATAGGCGTCCGCCTAAGGCCACTCGACCGAGTGCCTAGGACACTCGATCGAGTGGTACCCCTGAACACAAACAGGGGCTTTTTACGAGGGCACTCGATCGAGTGCCAGGGTGACTCGATCGAGTGGTACCTCTGAGACCAGATCAGAAGGTTTATACGAGGGCACTCGGTCGAGTGCCAGGGTGACTCGATCGAATTCCCACTGCAGCAGACCATCCGCGAAAAATCAAAAAATAGAAAAATCGAGGAATTGGAAAAATAATAAAAATCCGACATACTTGCAGCAATCGGGTGCTCCCGGTGAGACGAATTGATGAGTCCCTCTTGCGGCTGTCCAATCCTTGGATAATCTCGCCCGTGATCAGCCAAGTCGGGCTCTGTTCAGTCTCCATCAAGTCTACTACGGTCAAAAGACGGGTGTTTCCCATACAGGATAGCAAATCCATGTGACCCTCGAAAGCATATACATGGAGCATGCAGAAAGAAAAAGCCCTACGGCTGTAAGCCGGCCTGACCCGAACATCAAGAGGATTCATAAATTTCTCCGCCAAGTCGATCAGAGAAATATTATCACCCTCCATCATGCGGGATACCTCATTGTGAGAAAGCCCTAGAAATTCTCGAAGCTTCCTCCTTGGGTCATAGATCGAGTACGGGACAGAGGGACGGAGTATCGGGTTCCATCCTCCTATGGCTGCAATCTCCTCAGGTAAAGGGCAGAGTTCGTCCCGAGGAAAGGCAAAGACATGATATATGTCGTCCCAGTAACCCAAGCATGCATCCAAGAAGTAGCGATCAACCACCATCTGACGGAACGGGTACAGCTGAGTTATGCCCGTCTGGTTAAGGGCTACCCTATCTGCGTTCCTGAAGCGTCGGGACCATTCTTGCAACATCACGGTTAATCTATCAATTCCCATGACCAGATTTTTGAGAAGAATGAAAAGGTTTTCTTTTTAAGAAGGGAGTGAATTGTGATGGATTTGTGAGAAAATCAAGAGCGTCAAAGGGGTATTTATAGAATCAATTCTATAGCCCTCTTTCCATATCACAAGAGTTTCCTAATCCCAATCGGAATCAAGCCACAAGCCTAGTCTCGATACTAGCACGGAGATTTCCATCCCGAACTTTCCTAATTTCTTTAGGAGCCAAAATTTCAAACAAAATTCAAATTTTCAAAATTTTCAAAATTTCAAAAATCACTTTCCCCAGCGTGAGTCATTTTACTACCTACGTGTTGCATGCATTTCACTTATACAGGTACGACTCATACAGGGAAGTGCAACCCACTATATCTCCTCAACGGAAGCCAACGGTGGCATTTCACGGGATGGGCCTACATACGGGCGCACCCAGGACTTATGCGACAAGTCCAATTCCCCACGAAGTTATCGTCATCAGCTCAGGTATGACTTCTATCTTATGGCTGGCGAGCCTTTCACCCGAGTCTAATGGACTATAAACGACCCGACCGGAAGTCCGCCAAGTTTTGATCCACGATTGGCCTGGTGGCTACTCTGACTTTCGCCTTGTCCAAGCCTCAGTCAGAGTGGGGGCTCTGTAGACACCCGCATTTTGACTGCCAGGTGTCTATGGTAGTTTCCCAAAAAGCACCCGATGATGATCGGACGCTAACGTGTTTCTACGCGCTTGGATATGGGCTCAAATCCATTAGTTGTTGGCTAATGCACTTACGGAGTACAAATCTCACAAAACTAACCTCAAATCCAGGCCCAGCGGACCGTTCCGAGTCAAACAAGACTAATTTGGGTGAAAACCGACACCGGAAATAAAACCGACTTTCTTACGATTGGGTCAACCCTAGTCAAAGTCGTTTCCGAGACATACAAAACGACCATTCACAACATCAAAAGTCCAAATCAAACACAAACCCATCAAAAACCCAGGTCACGGTCCAAAACAATGGACCCGCGCGACCCAGTTGGGCCACTCGATCGAGTGCCCCACCCACTCGATCGAGTGGGCCTATTTCAAGCCCGACGGCTGACGCACTGGGCCACTCGACCGAGTCAGCTGGTTACTCGGTCGATTAACCCTAACCGGATGCCCTTGCCTTTGCCTATATAAGCAACCCCATGCAACAACTTTTTCGATACCTTTTGAAACCCTAGTTTCACAACTTTCTACACACTTTACAACCCCTAATCAAACCCTAATACTACACTAAGCAAACCCTAGCCCTAGCCTAGGAACCGTAACCCTAAACCTAGCTTTAGGAGTTCAACACCCTTACCACCACAACTCGACCTCCATAAGCCGCGACTACGAGTCCATACCGAGCACAAGAACATGTAGGTTGAGGGTGCAAAACCCTTTCTTCCTTTCTTCTCTTCCTCTCGTCATCTTCCTCCTTTTCCTCGTTTTTTTTAGTTCCTTATTGCATCATAATATCGTTAATACTGCTAGTATCAGAAGACATTAAAATACTCGTCGATTTGTGTCGAGTGCGAAGGATGTCAGGAAAAGGAAACCTGAATATACAAGTGTACTGCACACAGCGTTGCCGGTCGCTTATCCTGACACCCTAGCATTTGATTATTGAAACGGGTCAATTTCAACCATAATTCGTTTAGTTTCGTTTTCGTCGCATATTGCATCGATTTTCTAAAAACCTTCTTCAAAACACATATTTTTAAGGGTCGAAACCCGTTGACGCGGATCCGGCATCACAATCCCTAGGGATTTATTTCGATGTCGGAAAAGCCGAGGGAATCAAGTCTTTCAATTTAAGCATTGATCTATTAGATTCGATACCAATTTCATAATTGGACGTCGAATCTAACGATCTAGTCATACAAATTAGCTAACGCGATTTTCGTCGATGCTAAAATAATTGTCAATACAATTCATTAGAATTACGACATTATTAAACGCGGAGGAAATCTATCATATCGCGGTAGTTAATTTAAGGCGACTTAAATCTATCTCTTTTTATTTTCACTCTAGTATTCCATATCGATTCAATAATCGAATATGGGATACAACGAGTATTCAAGTTCAGAATTGAGTATAAATTCCACAATATTCATGCCCAATTCATCAAACCATCAAAAATCACAAGCAATTTCAAAATCGATAATTAAAATTGCAAACGAACCTGATTCGTACAGGTGCCACTCGACGGAGTGCCTTCGCCACTCGATCGAGTGACATCACCAAAACCGAGACAGAATGTCTCTTATGACCTCCACTCGGTCGAGTCTCACAGTGACTCGGTCGAGTAGCAACGTACTCGGTCGAGTTAATCAATAACTCGGTCGAGTAGGGTCCATAATACGAAACATAATGTCTCTATGACCTCCACTCGGTCGAGCCTCATAGTGACTCGGTCGAGTGGCGATGTACTCGGTCGAGTTGGTCAATAACTCGGTCGAGTAGGGTCATAAAACCAGGACAGAACCTTCTTTAGAGGTCCACTCGGTCGAGTCACACAATGACTCGGTCGAGTGCCCCTTTATCACGTCAAACCGTGAGTCCTACAATAGCATTCAAGTCTCGTTAATCATTTTTCGTGATTTAAGTCAACACGTGCCTAATCTATCACGTGAAACACCTTTTTCGAAACCATGCATTAACTCATTTGCATCTTTCTACATCATTCAATATTTGCATAAACCGTTATATCGTTACTAACGCGTTTATTGTTTCTCTTGTCAATTTTGGTTGTTTATTTTATTGTACTAAAATGACCCCACATGCTAAAATTCAACTTTGACGTTAGAATTAATTGCATTAAATTGACGTAGAAACCCTTTTTCAATTTCTCACATGCTTAGGGAAAACAATCCTTGCATAAGAATTCTCACCGAATTACTAACGCGCGTATTTGAAAGTCAATCGATATCCTAGTAGAGGCCGCTAGTGCGGGCGGGGTTGGGTATTCTTTGTGGGCTTCCCAACACGTACCCTCACCCCTTACTCAGAACCTCGGTTTCCGGATGCCCGAAACCGTTGGCGCACGAGAGTCATTCTATACACGATAACCGGTAGTGACGGTATCGGTATCCTATGCTAAGGGACGAGCCCAATAAACTCTGACATCGGAAATGAGCTGTATTTTGTATACGGCCCACTACGACATAGAGTGAGCTCGAACGGGTCCGAACTCCCACAAAGTTTGGTGGCAACTCGACTTCGATTTAAATTTCCATTCGATCCGTTTTCATATGGAGATTCATTCGCCTCCCCAAACCCGCGCGTGGCCACGTCGGGGTGGACCTACGTCATGTCCACAGCCATCAATTATAAAGCTGGTGTGTCTATGTTGAGACGCATTGGTCGTTGAACTGAGCATGGTTTGTGTTCAGGAGTGTGTATATTTTGACCTTAAACTTAGATATCTCATCGTGTAAGTCGCCGTTGGGTTGAACTGGATTACGGTTGGTGTCCAGGAGGGGTGTACATTACTTAAGCCAGGACCTCGCTGCACGCAGTCCTGTTATAGTTGAGTTGCCTAGTTAGAGACCGAAGTCTAATTTGTTTTGACTAAGTTCTCGAAGCTAGTTTTAGTATTATCCTAGTGAAGGTCTATTCCGTTGCACTGAATGATTTCCATAACGCCATTTTTGAATATTATTATTATCGATTGATATTGACTTGCAGGTTTGCAAATGCTTTAAGTTTCACTGAAAACTTATTTTTATTATATCGTTTTAATGTTTTCTCATTTTAATTATTTTGATATAGTAATACTACTATTTTTCCATATGATATAATATGGCTGGGAGAACGTCCGAGTTACTCCCCACTGACGTGGCTGTTATATTTATAACATGACAGGTATTTGCTGCTGGGTTTTGGGTGTGAGCTAGCGAGTAGCGTGGATCCTACTCTTTCTTTATTCACGTAATTTATGGATAAGTATAATCCGTTAGGAGAATTTTCTATTTAGCTCTTTTGTAAAAAGTGGCCTTTGTATTGACTTACCATTTCTTTTAATAAGATATAGTTTCTCAGTGTGTTTTAATCCCAACTCTACAGTGTTTCCGCCACTGTATTGCGTTAGAATTTCTAGGGGATTACAGTTGGTATCAGAGCATTGTTGCTCCCGACGCTTACACCTGATTCTAGTAAAAATACCAGTAAATGATTTGAACATTAAAAGAATATTAGTGAGAGATGGGTAGAAATCAAAGTAAGGACTTAACTGTTAGGTTTATATGTTCTTGTAACTCAATGATTAGCATTGAATATTTGTTGCTTTTGTCTGGAAGAAGATGGATGAAAAAGATGCTGATATGATGTTGCTCAAGATCGGGACAAGACCTGCTCAGAACTCTCAACACCTGCTGATTCGAGTGTACAACTTTGCGTTACAAGGAAGATATAATGGTGACCTTTCATCTCAGATTTAGTTCGCTCAAGCTACAAGCTAGATGATCAAGAGTAGATTCCTGTTCCATGATGTTGTAGTACGTGCCGTTCCTTTACAAGAAGATAGAGTAATCCATTTAGTTCCCTCGTGAACTCTGGAGGTCCGAAGATTCTCCTCTGGTTCATCGATTCTTTTCTGCCTTCCTCTACTTCTCATAATTTTTCTCTTATAAATTCTCATCTTCTTTCGCTTGGTGAATCCTTGTTCTATTCTTCTATTATACCATCTTTCTCTTGAGATTCTTTGGTTAGATTGGATTCTGTCTTAGTGAACCCCAGGTTATAGATGTTCGAGGTTTAAGTAGACCCTTGTTACCTGGTTTGAGGATTGTGAGTCTACCCTATTTTCTAAGCAAGTAAGAAATTCTTGAGGATTGATTTGAATAACAATTTATTGATTGATGGAATTAGGTTGGTATGTTAGACACTGAACCTTGGGTTATAGGATTCTTTGATTATTTTGGAATACTTAGAGTTGAATAAATGTTTGGATAGTGAGAGTATATCATATTTTGATGGATACCTAGTACCTAATATAGAACCGAACTAAGTGTAACTGATAATGTTACTTTGGGATTCTTACCTGATGCTTATTGGATGGATGCATCACGAATATTCGGGATCATAGAGTACTGTTTAAGTGTTAGCCTGAGTGTTGTGGCACCATCAAAGGTTTTTATTAATATCATTAGAAATTTTGGTTGACATAGATTACCCGTGTTTCTTAAGGATTAGATCGTTGATCGTTGTTTAAGGTTGTAACCTATGAACTTTGGAGTTGAGTGATCTAACCTGGATAAATTGTTGTTAACCTTGAAGAAGAGAAACATATTGCACAATTAAAGGGTGAATTTATCGCGTTGTTTAGAGGAATACTTTGATGTCAATCATCTTAATGGATTTATAGTTCAGAACCTTCGACCAATGAGATTGTGGATTCGTTGAGTTAATAAATATTTTAGTGATTTCGCGGTCGATATGAAATTTGATGGAATTTTTGGAAACCTTAGTTTGAAGATGTGAGTGTTTGCGCCTTTGAGGATTTATTGTACTTCTCCAACTTCTGTACTTGTGGCATTATAAACATGTCGGTGAAATCGTTTAGGAGGATTTTGTATCCGAGTTTTATTAAATTGGTGGATCTTGTTTAGCTTTCCTTACTCGAGAAAAATTGGAGTATACCTCGAGTTCAACCCTTGAGCTTGGAATTTAGGAGCCTTATCGCTTATGAGTTTATGTGTATCCAGATAACCCTTGGAATCTTAATTTTGGGAGATTAGATTCTAAAGCATTTGAGGATTAGTATTGTGTCGTTGAATGATTGGATAGTCACGTAAGACATTTTTGGAATTGTGAACAGTAGTACCACCTAATGCCTAATATTGGACTTAGTATTATTTGATGAAAATTAGGAACCGTGTTGTGGGAGTCGTACCGGGAATCTCGAGATGGTTAGTTTATTCTTCAATCCTTGAGAACTCCATTTGACTCTCAATTTCGTTCCTCCCCTTAGCTTTTCTTAAATCCTGCTACTTCTTCTTCGACCAATCCCTTTGATTTCTTTTTTGGGTTTGAAAATTTCTGTTTCGATTTGTCGTTGATTCTTACTCTATTTATCCGTTTACCTTTTTCCCGAACATATGTTATGAAGAGTTTGACTATTTTAAAATTTTGGGCTATTGTGAAATTTTCACATTTGAGTTATAAATTTCAAAACTTCTTTTTCGTTTTTGGTTGATAACGTATATTTACTCTTGTTTCAAAATGCCTTACTAATTTATTTTAAAGTATTTCGAAATGGTTTCAAATTTCAATTTTCAAGCGTGTTTAAATTTTACGAAAACTTTCGTGATTGATAATATTTTGATTTTTATAAGATTATTATGTAAAACGGTTTAACATTTTCGAAAAAACATCGTATGTCCGAGTTTTTATTATATTGTCGAAATTCCAAATCATAAGGTTTTACTAAAGCTTTGAAAATATTTGGGTACTCTCCCCATCGAGTTCGTTTACAAATATTATTTATCGTCATTATTTTATCCAATAATTTTTATTTGTGATTTTATTAACTTAAATGATTTTAAACTTTGGGAAGTGAGCCCAACCCTTCTTAAATAAATTTTGTCTTCGATTTCGATTTCATATCACGTTTGAAGTTGTAAAATTTTTAAAAATCGAGATTGTGATGCGAGTTAGGCATTCTTCTTTTTTTGTTCAAATGATATAACTTTTTTCCATTCTATACTTATATTTTTATAAGTTTCGAGGACGAAACTTCTTTTTTTAGTGGGAAGATTGTAACACCCCTGATTTTATAAATTAAAATTTAATTAAAATTATGTTCGTATTTTATTTTTACGATTTAACTCGTAATACAAAAAATTTTATAAAACGAATTTATCGTTTAATCGTTTCAAACTCCTAAAATTCTATTTGACTTGGAAAGTCTTCTTATATTTAAAACATATTTTTATTTCCGTTTCGATTCATTTTATACATTTAATTTAAATTTTATCAAAGTTTATTTCGACGATTTAAATTCTAAATTCCTTTATTGTTTTACGTTTAAGCTCGAATTTTCTATTTTTCGGGTCGAAGCTCATTTATTTTATGTTTCGTCAAAATATTTATTACATGTCCTCGATAAATCAATTTGAGTCACTTGATCGAAGATTTATTATTTATTGGGAAATACTTTTCATCGTCTAATTATCTATTTATATACGATTCGTTTCCATCTCAAATAATTTACTTACTTGTTTTATTCGACGACCCGATTATTTAATAATTTTATTGACTCGATTTTAACTCGGTTTCGTGGGTCAATTAACTTATCGTTACGGAGTTCTTCAACTAACCGATTCTTTTAATTAATCCTTTGGTTCTTTTTCACTTGTCAACCTCTGACTCCTCCACTTGCCCTTGCATACTTATCTGATTTCAACCCCTTTACGGTTTCATTCAACCTCTTCATTCATATTCCTTTTCACGTTCACCCTCCCTCTTCTTTCATCTTCTTTAAGCAACCTCTTCGTCCTCCCTCTTCGTTCATTTTTAACGCACCGCCTTTCACTCTTGTCTCTCCATTTGCCTCCATCGATCTGCCATCGCTATTTCTGTTCATCTGCTATTCGTCATACCTGTTGACCCCCCTGTTTTCCTCTGTCCTGCCTTTGTTCCTTCATTCCTGTCCAGTTCGGGTTGCTGCTGCCGTCTTATTGTTCTTGTTTCTTTTCGCTGCTGCTGCTTGCGTTTTGTTTCTGTCGCAGTTGCTGCGTTGTCGTTGTTATTACTACTTTGATTGCTGCAGTTTTTTTTCTCTGTTCCCTTGTCGGTTCCGGTGTTGTCTGATTCGGAAAGGTACTTCCATTATTCTCCTTTGTCTTGTTCTCTTCGTATTTGTTATTGTTGTCGTGCTTGGCTGCTGTTCTTCTTCTTCTTCTTCCTCACATCTTTTCGTTTTGTTTCGGTTATCGTCATTCGATGTTCGTTCGGTTGTTGTTCTGATTGTTTCCGCTGCTGATATTTTGTACCTTACTTCTTCTTTTCCGTTCTTCTTCTTCTCCTTCTTTTTTGGAATTCTATTGCGTTGTTCTGCTGCTTCTACGATTTGTGCTGCTGCTGTCCTGTTTTTCTTCTTCTTCTTCTTCTTCTTCTTCTTCTTCTTCTGTCTATGTCAGTTAATGCTGCCGCTGTTTATCTCTTCCTGCTGTTTTCGATCCGTCGCGGTCTTGCTGCTGCTGCTGCTCCACGATTCTGCTGCTACTAGCATCGTTTTGTTGTTGTTCGTTAACTGTCGTCACGCCCATTGCTCTCTTCGTGTTTGTTTAATGCTATGAGTCAATCAATCTGGTTCTCCCTTTTCGGTTCTTTTGCCTTTCTTACTCTTTGTGTTTTGCTAGCTACTTTCTCCTTTGACTTTGGTTCTATTCTTCTGCGTGTTCGTTTTAGTTGTTGCTAAATTCGAGACCCGTCCTTGAATCTTCTCTTCATTTCAGTGTATCTGGCCTTCCTCTCCCTTTCTTTCGTTGGTGATGTTGTTTTAAGTTGTTCATCGATTGAAAAGAGCCTTAAGCTTTTGGTGGTACAAGGGTCAAAAGGATTGTAGTTTGGACAAATTGAAGGACGGACAAGTACGTGATCGATTCGCCATTGTCCTAAGGCCAGGTAACTTTAGGACGTCACTAGATTTTATATCGTATATTTGAGTAGTAGTATGTAGTAAATATTTTAACTCCGGTTTTCCTAATTTTAGCTATTTATTATTTGCTAATTGTATTAATTTTAAATCGTATGCCTTATAAATATTTTACAAGTTTTCGATATTGTTTCATAATTCATTAGTAATTTAATAACTTACGATCGTAATAATACTTTGTCAGTTATCGGGATACTAGTAACTAACTAATATCGATTTCATATTTTTGTCATATTTCGTTAATTTCTACGAGTAATTTTTAACTCGAAATCGTATTTTTATATTTTAATCTAAATTTGTATACTTGTTAATAAATTAATTTTCGTTTACGATTTATTCTAATAAATGAGAAAATAATCGATTTTGTTTTAAATATATTTTTAGTCGAGACTATTTTCACTAATAATTTCCTATTTGTTTCCGATTGACTATTTTTATTAAAATTTGTATTATTTATAAATCAAAGCTATTTCTTAAAAATAATTTGAAACCTTTATAAAATTCTCATTTATGAAACTCGTTAACTCAATTAATTTTGATATCGTTTCTTAAAATATCTCATTTCTAAGATTTATTGTTTTAACTCGATTTCCTAAATTGTTTATAAAATACTATATAGTGACTTATCATATTTTATTTATATTTTGAGTAACGAATTTAGAAATATAATATAAAGTTACGATAACGACGATAATAATAAAATGTTAATTTCGTTAGAAATGCTATTTTTATACGTTTCACCTATTTTAATAACTTACGTATTTTCTATGACAATATTTATATTTAAGTAAGTTTCTAAAATTAGTAAGTTTCTATTTATAGAAAGTTTCCCTTTTAATATAAAATGGTTATTCCTTTTATCCATATCATTTATATTGATTATATTTACTTTTGAATATCGATAATGATTGTTTTGGAGTTATGGAATGAGGACAAGTATGTGGGTAGAGTAATACAGTCTAGGGTATACGTCTTGCCATCAACTATAATGTTGGTGTGTCTATGTTGAGACGCATTGGTCGTTGAACTGAGCATGGTTTGTGTTCAGGAGTGTGTATATTTTGACCTTAAACTTAGATATCGCATCGTGTAAGTCGCCGTCTGGTTGATTTGGATTACGGTTGGTGTATCGCATCGTGTAAGTCGCCGTTGGGTTGAACTGGATTACGGTTGGTGTCCAGGAGGGGTGTACTTAAGCCAGAACCTCGCTGCACGCAGTCCTGTTATTGTTGAGTTGCCTAGTTAGAGACCTAAGTCTAATTTGTTTTGACTAAGTTCTCGAAGCTAGTTTTAGTATTATCCTAGTGAAGGTCTATTCCGTTGCACTGAATGATTTCCATAACGCCATTTTTGAATATTATTATTATTATCGATTGATATTGACTTGCAGGTTTGCAAATGCTTTAAGTTTCACTGAAAACTTATTTTTATTATATCGTTTTAATGTTTTCTCATTTTAATTATTTTGATATAGTAATACTACTATTTTTCCATATGATATAATATGGCTGGGAGAACGTCCGAGTTACTCCCCACTGACGTGGCTGTTATATTTATAACATGACAGGTATTTGCTGCTGGGTTTTGGGTGTGAGCTAGCGAGTAGCGTGGATCCTACTCTTTCTTTATTCATGTAATTTATGGATTAGTATAACCCGTTTGGAGAATTTTCTATTTAGCTCTTTTGTAAAAAGTGGCCTTTGTATTGACTTACCATTTCTTTTAATAAGATATAGTTTCTCAGTGTGTTTTAATCCCAACTCTACAGTGTTTCCGCCACTGTATTCCGTTAGAATTTCTAGGGGATTACAAGTCAGCCGTGGACTATAAGGGCTCAAGTGGATACCCTTAATGATATTGCCGGCCTTAATGATATTGCTTGGAAAACGTTGCCCGGTGTTGTGGCATCACGAGGCCGAAGTGAGAGTTTTCGTCCTTAAGGACCTCGATGATTTTCCCAGCTAGAAGATATGGCATAGAGGTAGCCCCCAGGAAGTACCCTAAATTCTGTAGCATCGTATCGATGCTGGTGGTGAAGTAGGGCCTGAAAAGAAAGTCTTCCTCGATCATCTGCACGAAATCGAACCCCCAAAGGTCCATGTGGCCCGTGGGATTACAAGTAACCATGGTCATAGGGGTCGCTTCCAAGGTGATAACACTATCATGCAGGGGCAACTTGATTTTTTGGTGGAGGGTTGAGGACACCGCTTTCATAGTGTAGATCCATGGCCTCCCTAGGAGTAGGTTGAAGGTGGAGGTAACGTCGATCTCCTGGAATTCCAGCTCTTTTTCTACTGGGCCCGCTATGATGGACAGTTTAATAGCCCCAGCTACCGACTTTGGGCTCCCATCAAAAGCCTGAATGGTTTGAGCAGTCGGGATGTAGTCAGCCTCGATAACGCCGAGGGCTTTGGCGGTCCTTAAAGGAAGGACGTTGACAGAAGACCCGACATCATCTAGGGTCATGGGAAGGTACTTTCTACCACAAATTATCGTAATATAAAGGGCTAAGTTGTGGGAAGCCCCGAACGGTGGCAGATCGGCTTCGGAGAAGGTAATTATTGAGCCTCCTTCCTTAGCTTTGCCCTTCAAGTGGGGCAGGACCGTGGCAACCATTTCAGCAGGGGTAACCATGGAGTCAATCTTGATTTTATTAAGGGCCTTAGTGAGTGCCTCTCGATGCTCTTATGAACAAACCAGAAGTTGCCATATTGTGAGGTCAACTCGGGTGTTCTTGCTCTGTTTCACGAGAGCCATGTCAGTAGTCGGCTCTTCAGGGACGACTTCTGTGGTGACTGGCTCAGTGACGGCTGCCGGAATAAGGGTGTCCCTATATTTAGTAGCTTGATAGGGACAAACAGATTTGGCGAGGTGGTTGCTGGCAAAGACTTTAGACTTAGCCTTTCGGACATCCTCACTGGTAATGGTGACAGCTTCCCCTTTGACGAGGTACATGTCATCCTCGTCGTCGAACCATATCCCGTTCACTTGCGGGATAAAAGGAGAGATAAGGTGGGAACAGTCAATCACCTCCCCAGCAAAGATGGCATGGGAGCAGAAGGGATTGTCCTGTTACTTGGTTTGTCCCCGGGCAACGGGATTTTACCACTCTCGATGAGGTCTTGGATAAGATGCTTTTGCTTCCAGCATTTTTCAGTATCATGCCCATTGCCCTGGTGGTATTCGCAATAGGCCTACGCATTGTAGCTTTTGGAGCGTCAGTTGACTGGAACTATAGGAGTTGGGCCTATTGGTTGGATTAGGCCCTTGGAAGATAGCCATTGTAAGGCATAAGTATAGGTAGTACCTATATCAGGGAATACCCGAGGTGGGGTATTCTTCTTGGACAAGGCAACGAGTAGATTGACCTCATCGAAAATGCTGCGGGTAGCAGTCGGGGGCTTAGCAGAGGAATAGGAAGCTCCTTGATAACCTTTGCTAGAGGCTTTTGTTAGGCCCTCTAGGCTTAGATCGTCTTCAATTCTCATACCCATTTCAGTAAGGGTGGTGAAATTAGGTATGACAGCATACCGGAGATGGACCCGGTAAGAGGGGAGGAGGTTCTTGACAAAGGCCTCCACTAGAGTTTTCTCGCTGGCCTTATCGACCAGCTTCACACTCTCGACCCTCGAGCGTTGAAGATATTTAATAAAACCTTCTTTGGGCTCCTGCACCATAACCTCCAGGGAGCGCATAGTGGTTTGGATTTCGGAGTTATAAACTCTTTGAACAAATTCCGTAGCCACATCATCCCAAGTTGGGTATTTTTTCGGGTCCAGCCTATAGTACCAGGCCCGTGGGTGCTTCTCGAGGGACGCAGCGAACAGATTCTCAAACATAGTAGAATCTACCCCCTTGACAGTCATAAACTCTTTGAAGGCCCGTACATGTAGTAACGAGTCTTCAATCCCTTCAAACATCGGCAAACCCGTGAGATTCAGGTTTGCGGGCAATTTGTCGTTCACCGGGGAGAAGTCACGGGAATTTTCTTGATGGATGTTGTTACCCCCAGATAGGTGGACCTGTTCCTCTACTCGACGCGCCACGCTAACTAATTCAGCCATGGGCCCAGTGTTTTCGGTCCCGGTGTTAGAAGTCCCTTTCTCCACAGCAGTCACACGGGTATTGGCGGCCGCTTGATCGGCCCTCATTACTGTCAATTGGGCCTCGATCTCAGTCTGTTTCCCGATCATGGTTTCCACCATGGTTTTTAGGTTGTTCAAGCTTGCTCTATTCTGAGCCTGGTTGACGGTGGCCTGTCTGTAAGAATACCACGTATTCAGAAACCTTGAATCCAAACCTTTGAATCAGAATAGTACATCCCGAGCAAGGAAAAGACTGAACAAGAAAAAAAGGAAAAACTTGACAAAGACGACTAGACGGACGACTCGTGGGTGATCCGACTCCCTTAGGATACGGCTATGTGGGCCGGATCCAGTTCGAAGGAAGGACCACGTGAGATTTTCCTACACTTTTGACTCGAGTGTATGGCGGACCCTCCTTTGTAAGGGTCTGCCCTATGATGGTTGCGATTCGTCGTGTATCCTACTGATCAAATAAAACCAACTATTCCTAACAAGTAGCTAGGGTAAGTCGGGTCGATCCACGGAGATGGAAATGGGGTCTAGATTAGGGTTTACCTAAGGGCAAAACTAGGTCACCAAAACACGAGAGGAGGAGAATTGACAAGAATTGACTACAAACACAATTGCTAAGCTAAGAAACAAGGATAGACAAACTAGGAAAATGAAGAGGAATAAAACTTAGGTGATTAATGAACAAGGGATGAGATAAACTAAATGATTCAACTAAAGCAAAATTCAACCAACTAATTAGAGGAGTAATGACTAAGACGATGAAGAAATCAAATAGGAAAAGAGTAGGGGTGAGTCGGGTTCATAGGTGTATAAGGCTAGTGGGGAAATCGAGGGTGTAGGTTTCATCTAGTCACTAAGGTAAATCCGCGCTCCCGCGTCAAAGACAAACCCGAAAACTCAAGTAAGATGCTACCCAAAACAAGAGAATACAACCACCAATTATATATACATTGAGAAGGAGGAAACAAGCAAGAGAACATGGTCACTACTACTCTAACAAGTATTTCATCAAACACAAGGCATGCATAACAAGTGACTAGCAACAATGGTTCAACCTTTACCCACAATCAATCCTTAATCACCCATAATCAACACCTAATCCCCCTACTAACCCCAATAGAATCTACTAACTCATATCTAAACTAACACTAACATTAACAAAAGAAATCAACATGAGAACAAGAGCATTCATAATGATGAACAAACAAAGATGAACAATAAACAAATGATAAAGATTGAAACTTGAATGATAAACAAAGATTAAAGGAAAAGAGAAGAGAGAGATTATACCAAACTAACAAGGGGATGAAAAAATGAAAACTTGTATAATAAAGAAAACCCAAATAAATCCCCCAAGGTTGTCAATCTCGGCAGAGTCTTCAAGAATTCCCTTAATACAAGAGTAATTGCTAAAATTAAGCTAAGATTAACAAAAGATTAAAGAAAGATTAAGGAGAAACTAAACTAATGAGAGGATTTCACTATCTAGGGTTTTGTATAATGTATGGTGTTTAAAACAATACAAGAGGGGGTATATAAAGGGTTTCACTAGTGAGGGGGGGGGGGGGCGAAACAATGAATTTCGATAGAATTGGGCCCTTCCCGGCCGGGAAGGAGATGATCCCGGTTGGGAAGGGTGCCATCCCGGTCGGGAAGGTCATGATTCCGGCCGGGAAGGCCGCACAGTGGGTCGTCTTTCTTTGTCTCTCATCCCGGTCGTGATGGATGTGTTCCCGACCGGGATGGGTCCTTGTTTGCTCTTCCTAGGCTTCTTATCGATGCTCGGTGCTCGGGATATCGTCAAGTGGGCTCCATGGGACTCGGGAACGAGTCTAAGCCACCGACTCATCGTCCCTTCTCTTTGTTGGCTCCATATGCGTCGGAAACGAGTAGGAATTGTTCCATTTCTCCAAGATAGGCTTTAGGAACCTAAAACAAGCTAGAAGAAGCATAAGTAGCCTCGAAACTGCTCCAAAGAGCGATTCGACAAGAGAAACCAGGACCAAACACAAGAAATAAGCACTTCATAACACACTTATCAACTCCCCCACACTTAACCCTTACTCGCCCTCGAGTAAGCACGAACTAACTAATAACTAAAAGAAACTAGACTACTAACCGAGCGGGTATTAGCGCACTCTACGCCCTTTCAACTCACGCGAGAACACTTAGAGGAAAAGTTCTCTCCGCAAGGCAAGTGAGGTCTTGCGACAAAACTGTGGATACAACCGAACACGAAAACACACAAACACACAACAAAAAAACAAACAAACGGTTTCATCGAAGAAGCAACAAATACCGCTTCCCTCAACAAAGCGGTGAAAGAAACACCGGTTAAGGACTCAAGGCAAGTGACAACATTCCTCGGCTAGTAATACAAACCGAAATGGACAAAATCCTAATAGTATGAAAACAAAGCAACAAATACGTTGGTAACTTACCTAGGTCATCCTAACCTTCTAAGAACGTACTACGGGACGATAGGTGGGATGGAAAAAGGATGAACCATGGAGTTAGTCGACACTGTAGGTAAAGTGAAACCCCGCCCCCTTTAGCGATGAGCCAAGAGGGTCGTTCCATGCTCAATAATAGCCTAACTAGTCCAAGTAAAAAGGTGGATATGGTCGCAAAGTGATGGAAGACCGACCATTACCGCTATTATCCTCCTAGGAACTCGGTCCTTTGGCAGGCTCTTCACGATAACAGTCGGTAAAAGGCTTATTTTTTAGGGGGGTGAGATTTTTTTTGTGAAATGATTTTCTTTGGCATTTTTCTTTTGTATTTTGCTTTTGAGTTGCTATGCCATTTCTTTTTCTTCTTTTGTATTTTGTTTTTGATTTGTTGTGCCTTTTTTTTCTTCTTTCTTTTCTTTTTTTTTTCTTTTTTTTCTTTCTTTTTACTTTTTTTTTTCTTGGTTTGCCCTTTTGGCAAAAATTTGTATTGTAGGCAATTGTCACAACCAAGTGTAGGAACTTCAACAAAATGCAACTTATTTGTGGAAATGTGTAGAAGGTAGGTAAATGGGTGAGTCGGGGGCGCCTTCCCTTCAAACCCACAAAAAGGTGAAAAACTTGGAGTAATCAAACAATTTCGAACATGGTCACCTAAGAGACGGGACTCGGTAACCAAGGCCTTTTCACTCCGTGGGTGGTCAAAGTGGTCAAAACGTAAGTCCCGCCGTAATTCCCTAGTAGACTAGGTGGACTCAAGGTAAGAAACCAACGAAACTATTGATTTAAAGTCATTCTACTGGAAAGTAAACACTTGCGCACTAGCCTCAAAACCGGGTTTTCGAAAACCTTTTCTACACTAGACTCACAAACTATACAAGGCAAAACAAAGATGAAAGAAAATGAAACGAAACAAGAGAAAACAAAACAAACACACAAAGAAATAAACAAACACCACCCCAAAACTTCCAAACAAGCAACCAAATCAACCAAAGACTCCGAAAAGCTCCACCCGAGCACACACCATCACAAAACATCCTCCGTACTCCAGAAAAAAGAAAAGGAGAAAGAAATAGAAAGATAATACCGGATGTCTTGAGTTTTCTGAAATTTATCGACGATCACGCAACCTACGAGGGAATCGGGGGGGGGGGGCAAAAAACACAACACAACAAATATACGACACAAAGACTCGAAAGAAAATCTTTTTGATTTTTAAGAAAATTTTCAAATTTTTAGGGATTTTTACGATTTTTTCGAAAAAACTACGAAAATAAAACTAAACTAGACTAAGATATCGCTCCCTCACACTTAAACTGAGTCATATCTTCATGCTCGATCGGTAGTGTGTGAAAGACACTAAAAAGAAGAGAAAAAACAAGAAAATAAAGCTAAAAAACAAAAATGAAAGTGAAGAATGGGTAGAATGTGTCCGGCCGGGGTGTAATCAGGTCACCAAGGGCCGAGACAAGAAAAGATATGGATGGGGGAAGAAATAAAAAGAAGAAAATAAAAGGAAATGGGATGGGAGGGCTAGGTGTAATCAAGTCACCTAGCCCTGATTTCGCGTGAATCCGATTAAATTCTACCAAAAAGGGGATAAAAATAAAGGAAAAGTGAAAAGAACTCGTCATTTTGGATTTTTCAAATGATTCTCGATGTAATCACGTCATCGAGAGTCGGGAGCAATAGCCACAAATGCCCCGAGGGCCACCATGACACCAAATACATAAAAGGGAAGAGGGACATACAAAGAAAGACTAGCTATTAAAGACAGAAAAAAAAGGAGAGTCGCCTAACAAACGGTTAGCAACTCAATAATTTCCATCGTCTCAATGATCGTTATCGGCACGTTGCTTGTTTTCATCCTCGTTATTCCTCTTCCTCCTAAATGTAGTCACATGGTTGAAGTATCGGGCTTGTAACGGTGTAATGAGGTTGGGATTTAATGGGAAACTCGGTGTATAGTGATGAGAAGATGAGATGAAGGTGTATAATTGAAGTGTGAGGGTGAAATGATAGTTGCAAAGGTGACCAGGGAGGTTGGGAGGGGGTATAAAGTGGTGGGGAGGGGTTAAATGAAGAAAAGAATGCAAATGAGGCTTGCAGGGGCCCATCCCGCCCGGGAAAGGTCATCACGGTCGGGAAGAGTCCTTCTCGATCGGGAAGAACATGATCCCGTGCGGGATGGCTAGTCCGAGAACCTTTTTTTTCAGTTCAACTCGTCCCGGGCGTGATGATGCTCATCCCGGGCGGGATGGCCTCTCCAGCTCTTCATTCCATAATAGCTCCACCCAAAGGCAAATAATACTTCGGGATATAGAATCCCGTCCCCAAAAGCCTGTCAAAAGCTCAAAAAACCGACTTCCTCCACCAAGCTTTAAAGCTTCTATCATCAATATCCCTTTCAAATTCTTCATCTTCACTTCAAACCTATCAAGCACTACTACAAAACATCAAACAGACAACTCGTAATAGACATCTAATATTATTGACAAGTGATGTATACTTTATAGATAATTGTCTTTTTTTGACAAACAATTGTCTTTATAGTCTTATAGACAACTGAGATTACGAAAAACAGTTGTCTATATATTATACAACTGTTTTTCTATATCTTAGTTGTCTATTAACCTGTTACAGACCACTACCAATTGATGGATACCCGACCCAGATTAACTTGTCAAGTATCAAAACAATTGGAAAACCCTCAAATCTAAACAAATGAAACCAAACACGGCCAATTTTGAAACCAATTCATGCCCAAACCAAACCCAAAATCACTCACTGTCATTCGCACCCTCCTTCCTTCAACAGTGAAACCCTAAATCAAAAAATTATCCCTAAATCGAAAAACCTGTAGACACCCACCTTTTACTGCCAGGTGTCTATAGCAGTTTCCGACAAACACCCGATGATGATCGGACGCAAACGTGCTTTAACGTACTCGGAAATGGGCTCAAAATCATGGATATTTGGCTTAGGCTTTTTACGGAGTATAAATTTCACAAAACTAACCTCTAAACCAGGACCAGCGGGTCATTTCGAGTCAAATAATACTAATTTGGGTCGAATCCGACACCAGGAGCAAAACCGTCTTTTAGCGACCGAGTCAAACACGGTCAAAGATAATTTCTCGAGACTTGTGGGTCAGCCGTGTCACCCCACGTGACCAACTCAAGCTCGAATATTACAAAAAAAACAGCTGCACAAAAGTTAACCAATTCCATTTAAGATAGAATTCGATCTCAAGTAGGAATTCTATCCGAACATTGAATCAAACACTCGACCGAGCTTAGGACACTCGGCCGAGTAACTTGTTTTCAGCCGAGCTCCCCTTCCCAATCGGGATTCCCTTTCTTCTTCACCAAGTAACGGAATTATCGTTCCTTTCAAACTCTTACGTTTCCTATCCAAACTGGTATTTCTTGTTGTCCAAGCAAGACTACCTCTTCTCCTATAAATAGAACATCCCATCAACACAATAAACACAGTCAATTTCCCGACATCCGCGACTCATACACCTACACAATATTCATACACCTCAAGACTCTCACACTTAGCATCGAGAAACCGATAGTGTAACCCGAGACTACAACAAACCGGCCCCTATACCCGTCACCCTTCACTACCAAACCAAAACCACCACAACTCACTGACATTAACCCGACGCTCTCGTGCCTTAGCCACATTCCGACGAGCCCCGATCCGAGTTAAGAAAAGCATGTAGGTTCAGGGTGTAATCAAACCCGATTTCTCTCTTTTCTTCCCTCCTTTCTCTCGTTTTCTTCTTTTTGTCGTGTCTTCGTCGGTCGTTTATTGTGGGTCGTTCATCGTTTTTTTATCTCTAATATCGATATTACTAAAACTATTTTCATATATAATTCTTAAAAATACGATACCGATTCTCTAGTCGAATATCGTATTAAAAGAATTACATTAATCTTGTTGATGCTAAAAATTGTTACCTACTTCTTTTTATAAAAAAACGACGATTTTAACGCGGAGAGAACCAACATTCTTCTTCGTTTCGTTCAAATTTTCATTCAAAACAATTTTATAAAACTTTATCTAAAATTCATTCCGAATATTCGATATCGATTTCATAGTCGAATATCGAATACAACGAATATCGAAAGCATAAATAGAGTATAAATTAATTCATATTTATACGTGATCTATCGAAATTAACGACTTTCGAAAAACCCGAACCGGGACAGGCCCTCACGCGAGTCGTGCCCCTCCCAGGCGACTCGCGCGGGAGTCTGAAATCCGCGGCTTCCTTTTCTTCGCTTTCTCAATTTTTCTTAAACATCGTTTTTTCTACAAAATGATTTCTCTTCTTTTCATCTTTTCTAAAATTATTCCGAATATTTGATATCGATTTCATAATCGAATATCGAATATAACGAATATCGAAAATATTGAATCGAGTACAAATTATGCGATATTTGTACGTGATTTAATAAAATCATCGCTTTTTCAAAAAATCAATTTCAAAAACAGGCCGGGACGCGAGTCGAGCGCGTCCCGGGCGAGTCGCTTACTCGGGCGAGTCACGCCTGACTCGGGCGAGTCGCGTGGAAGGCTAAAACGCGACACGTTTTCTTTTTTTTATATATATTCTTCGAACATCGTTTTTTAGACAAAACATCGTCTTTCTAGCAATATTTCAGATCTCGACTTTATTTTTCTTCACCTCGGTCAACACGTGTTAATTCATCACGTGAATTAAAATTTTCAAAATCATGCATATTATCATATTTATTTTTATTATTCAATCGTTACTAACACGTTTGTTAATCTTTTTAGCAACTTCTCCTTTTTATCTTTTGTTTTATTAGACTAAAACGAACCTCACATGCTAAAATACAACTTTGACGTTAAAATTTTAGTTGCATTAAATCGACTTAGCAACCCATTCAATTCTCGCATGCTTAGGGAAAACAATGTTTGCATATCATTTCACTGTTCAACTAACACGCGTATTAAAAAATCAAACGATATCCTAGTAGAGGTCGCTAATGTGCGGGCGGGGTTGGGTGTCCTTCGTGGGCTTCCCAACACGTACCCTCACCCCTTACTCAGAACCTCGGTTTCCGGATGTCCGAAACCATTGGCAACGAGAGTAATTCAATACACGATATCCGATAACGTCGGTATCGGTATCAAATGCAAAGGGACGAACCCAATAAACTCTGACATCGGAAATGGGCCGTATTTGGTACACGGCCCACTACGACATAGAGTGGGTTCGAACGGGCCCGAACTCCCACAATGTTCGGTGGCGACTCCAACTTCGATTTAAATTTCAATTCGATCCATTCTCATATGAAGATTCATTTGCCTCCCCAAACCCGCGCGTGGCCGCGTCAGGGTGGACGTACGTCATGTCCACAATTTGGCGACTCCGCTGGGGATTAACTGATGTGTCACTTACCATCGGCATCCTCAGGGTGAGACTCGAATAGAAATCGTTTGACTAGTACAATACACGTTTTAGTTTTACGGTTCATGCATAACCCCATATTTTCCCGGGCCGGTACTGGTGACCGACGTCACACGATACCATTGATGTAGTCCAAATTGAATATGTCAAAAGGTGTGCATAGCAGATTCATATGGGTTTTACGGCATGTTCTAAGCTCAATTCGACTTAGGAAGTTCGCCCCGATTCTCGAATAGGCTATGTACACTGGTATAGACCCTTACAGACTGACTGAGACTTAGTTTAAGAGCATACATGGCGTCGTTATACTGTTTCCATGACTACGTGCTACTTGATCCATGTCTTTTTCAAAAACCGTCATTTTCAAATTTGCATCCTTTTCAAAATATCCAATTTCAAAATCCCGGACATATACCGAATTTAGGACTTATGGTTTTACTCAAAATAGCCCTTTTTCTAGCCGGTATTATGCCCAATTTAAAACTCGAAAATATATTTTCGAACTTTCAAAACCTTCGCCCGGTCCGCCTTTCCGTCTTCTTTCTCGAAAAAGGGCCGGTTCTCCCCGAATTTTTCGAGCTTTTCAAAAAAATCATATTTCAAAACTTCCTCTTCTTAGGACTTCCCGTATTTAGCAGTAGTGTCGGGTCGTGTCATAAGTCGTCGAAGTCATTAGCGTCGAAACTCTGTCGATCTTACATCACGAGTTTCCCCCCTATCCCAGTCCACCTTATTTTACTAAGGCAAGGCCCACCTGCGTAGGACATACTCCTACAAGGGTTGGCCCATTTACACAATCGAGTCTAAAGTCTGGAAATGTCTCACGTGAACCTTCCTTCGAACAGGGCCCAGCCCACATAGCTAGATCCTAAGGAAGGCCCACCTTTTCACAAGTCACCCGTCTAGGTGTCTTTTCCGAGTCATTACAGTTTTAGTCTTCTTCTTTTTCCCTTGCTCGGAATGTACTTTTTTTAGGATTCGGGTTAAGTTGCTGATTACACGGTGTTCTTACAGACAGGTCACCCTTCACTCGAACCATGACGTAAGAAGCCATTGACGAGTTGACAGCCTCATTGACCCAAATCCAGGACCAATTGAGGAAAATGAGGGAAGATCAGATTGCCATCGTCACTCGGATAAGTGTCGTGGAACAAGGAACCCCCAACGCTTCGATCGAGGATGACGGACCTTTGGCCGCACTAGCCAGCGCAGTCCGAAAGCTGCAAGAACAGGTCCACTCGACCACCAGAAACACCATCCTCAAGGAAAATGCCCGTACCTATTCGCCCTTGACCGATGAACTACCCGCTAACCTCAACTTAACGGGCTTACCATTGTTTGACGGGACTGAAGACCCGGTACTCCATGTCCGGGCCTTCAAGGATTTTATGGCTGTTAAGGGGGTCAAATCGACCATGTTCAAGCATCTCTTTGCTTCCTCTCTAGAAAAGCACCCGAAAGCCTGGTACTACAGGCTTGATCCTAAGAAATACAAAACCTGGGACGATGTCACAATGAAATTCGCGCGAAACTACGCGGATAATGCCGAGATCCAGACTACCATGCGTACTCTGGAGGTTATGGCCCAAGAGCCTAAGGAGGGTTTCACCAAATACCTTCAAAGGTGGAGGGCTGAAAGTGTAAAGCTGGTGGACAAGCCCAGCGAAAAGGTACTAGTGGAGGCCTTTGTCAAAAACCTCCTCCCTGCTTACCGGATCCATCTCCGGTACGCTATCATACCCGATTTCGCCACTTTGACTGAGATGGGTACAAGAATCGAAGATGATCTAAGGTTAGAGAGCCTTACTAAGGCCTCTGCCAGGGGGTATCAAGGAGCCAGTTCATCCTCCAGCAAGCCCGCAACTACAACTGCGGCCCGAAGCATCTTTGACGAGGTTAACTCATAAGACACCTCGACCAAAAATAATACACCAAATCGGGTATTCACTGATATAGGAACAACCTATGCTAATGCCTTACAAAGGCTGTCTTCAAAAGGCCTAATCCAACCGATAGGCCCAATCCCGGAAGTTCCCGTTGAAAAGCGATCCAAGAGCTACAATATTCAAGCCTATTGCCACTATCACCAAGGCAACGGGCACGACACTGAGAAATGCTGGAAGTTGAAGCATCTCATTCAGGATCTGATCGAAAGTGGGAAGATACCACTACCCAGTGATAAGCCGAGTAACAAAAATAATCCCCTTGCTACTCACGCCATCTTTACTGGAGAAGTAGTCGACTGCTCTCATCTCATTTCCCTTTTCATTTCCCAAATCAACGGGATATGGAATGACGATGAAGATGATGTTTACTTGGCCAAGGGGGAAGCTGTCCCCGTCACTGTCGAAGAAATCCGGAAGGCTAAAGCCAGAGCGCTGGCCGGTATACACGTCATCACGACCGGCCATTCTATCCCGGAAACCGTCACTGAACCTTCCAGGACGGAACTCACTCCCGAGGAACCTAACGCTGACACGGCCCTAGTCAGGCAACTAAAGAGGGTCCGAACTGATCTTACCATATGGCAGCTTTTGGTTAGTTCTTAGGAGCATCGGGCAGCACTTACTAGGGCTCTCGATGAAATCAAGGTTGACTCATTGGTTACCCCCACCGAGATGGTAGCCACTATTTTGCCTCACCTCAAAGGCAAGTCCAAAGGAGAAGTCCCACTTATCACTTTCTCCGAGTCCGACCTTCCACCGTTTGGGGCCACCTATAACTTGGCCCTATACATCACGGTGATCTGCCGGAATAAATATCTCCCAATGACCCTAATTGTTGATGGGTATGCGGTAAACGTCCTTCCCTTGAAGACCGCTAAGGCCCTCGGCATTACCGAGGCTGACTACCTTCCTACTGCACAAACTATCCAGGCTTTCGATGGGAGCCCAAAACCAGTTGCTGGGGCCGTTAAGCAAACGATCATAATGGGCCCGATCGAGAAGGAGTTAGAATTCCAAGTGATTGATGTAACTTCATCTTTCAATCTGCTACTTGGAAGGCCCTGGATACACGCGGTCAAAGCCGTGTCTTCCACCCTTCACAGGAAGGTCAAATTACCTTTACAAGGTGGGATCGTTACTCTTGAAGCTACCCCCATAACCGTGTCAAGCTGCAACACGGCAGGCTCAACTGACCCGCGAGGTTTCAATTTCGTGGGAATGATCGAGGAAGAATATCTTTTCTGGCCGTATTTCACCACTTGCATCGACACGATGCTACAAAATCTGGGTTACCTACCAGGAGCTACCTCGAGACCTAACCTCCCAGCCGGAAAGATCATCGAGGTCTTAACTAATGAAGAGACCAGATTCGGCTTGGGGTACGATGTAACCCCGGAAAACGTGGTTCAGGCCGGTATTCAGAAGGCCATCGACATCTTCAAAGGTACCTACTTGGGCCCTTACAGTGCAAGACTGACTGATTACTTCGTCACTCCAGTGTTCGGAACTGTTCAAGTGGGCCTCTATCAGCCCATCATCTCATATCCCGAGACCAAATTGGCTCGGGAATGCAATTTCATCCCTGATGATATCTTTGCCCTTGTCCAGGCCGAATCAAAGGAGGGCATAAATAATACTGAACCCGTCCTGGGACTCCTATTCGGGAAAGACCAGGTCGTCCCGACCCCTAAACAGGAGTTAGTCAACTTGATTCTCCGCAGCAGCAGGTTCGATCCAACCAAGCTGATCCCCGAAGTAGGTGCTGACACTGGGAAGAGAGCTTGGAGGAAGACAACTAAGTGGACCGACAGTCAGGGTCGAATCTACAAGCTAACTACTGGCGAAGGAGATATGCAAGGCGCTGAATACGAATCCGAATCCGAGTCAGAGTCAGAGTCGGAGTCTGAGTCTAAGTCTAGAGGGTCCAGTACTAGGATCGAGTATGTAACCCCTCTCCCTTATTTAATCACACCATCGGGAGCCTTGGAGTCTGTCCCGAGGGCTCTCCCTATCCCGCCTCTGACCAACGATCAGATGGCCGCTCTCTTCGAGCTATTTTCAAAATTCACTATCAATAATAACGATAACCTTTCTGCTTACGACTTGTCTTATTTTGAAAACATTTTCAAAAATCCTACTTGCAATGACATTGAGAAACCCGACGAACAGGTATCGTTGCCTCCGCATCTAATCGAGCAACTCGAACAAAGGGAGTCCCGAAATCCGGTAATCGAAGAAACCGATTCCATTAACGTAGGAACCCCTTTAGAACCTCAGATGCTCAAGCTGGGCTTATCCTTAGATCCCGAGGAAAAACAACAATTCACGGATCTCCTCCAGGAATTTAAGGACGTCTTCGCATGGTCCTACAAGGACATGCCGGGAATAGACCTGGAGATAGCTGAACACCGTATACCCATCAAAGACGGGTATAAGCCGGTAAAACAGAAACTCAGAAGAATGAGGCCTGAATGGTCTCTCAAAGTCAAGGAGGAAGTCGATAAACAATTCAAAGCGGGCTTTATTCAAGTGTCTGAATATCCAGACTGGGTTGCGAACATCGTGCCAGTACCCAAGAAAGACGGCAAAGTCCGGGTATTTGTAGACTTCTGAGACCTTAACATGGCCAACCCAAAAGACGATTTTCCGTTACCACACATTGACATACTGGTGGACAACACGGTCGATCATGCCCTTCTATCATTCATGGACAGGTATGCCGGATACAATCAGATCAAATTGGCGGAGGAAGATATGAGTAAGACCACCTTCATCACACCTTGGGGTACTTACTGTTATACCGTGATGCCATTTGGACTCATCAATGCCAGTGCCACTTATCAACGGACCGCCACCACCTTATTGCATGACATGATGCATAAGGAAGTGGAGGTCTACGTGGACGACATGATCGTCAAATCCAAGGACCAAAACGGGCACATTGCGGCCCTATGAAAGTTCTTCACCCGACTACGCAAGTACAATATGAGGCTAAACCCTCAAAAATGCTGCTTCGGGGTAACATCGGGCAAGCTACTGGGCCATATCGTCAGCCAACGTGGCATCAAAGTTCACCCGGCAAAGATCAAGGCCATTAACGAGATGCAACCACCCAAAACCGAAAAGGAGATAAGGGGGTTTCTCGGGAAAGTCCAATATATCAGCCGGTTTATTTCAAAGTTAACCATGGTATGTGAGCCCATTTTCACGAAACTGAAGATAGGAGAACGAACACTGTGGGACGATAAATGTCAAATGGCTTTTGATAAGATCAAGGAGATTCTATCTTCTCCACTGGTATTAATGCCACCTCAACCGGGCCTGCCTCTGTCATCATACCTAACAACGACCGAGACAACCATGGGGGCTATGCTCGCCCAAACGGTCGATTCCGAAGAACGGGCTATGATAAGTGTAGTTTGTAGTGCCTAATTTGCTGTGTTTTGGTCCCATTTCCTTGCAGAATCGCTCCTTGGGAGCGGTTCATGGGCTACTTATGCTTCCTCTAGCTCGTTTCAGGTTCCCGAGACCATTCGTGAAGAGTTGGAGCGATTCCGACTCAATACATACACTTTTTGGAGCCAACGAAGCGGAGGAACGATCACTCGATGCCTTGGATTCGACCCCGAGACCTTGGGACCCGATCCCAAGCCCCTTAGACTCGATCCCGAGGCCCGAGAGTCGATGAGAAGTCCATGTGAAGCAAGGAGGAACCTTAAAGATCATATTGGAGGCCTACAAGACTCATCCCCGACGGGTATGGCCTCATCCCGTCCGGGATGAATTGCACATTTGAAGAGGCCACTGTGAGCCCTTCCCGGTCGGAACCAACCCGTCCCGGTCGGGATGACAGGCCGTCCCGGTCGGGACCAAGCACCTGCAGCCGCGCATCATTTATTCCTTCTCCTTCATTCTCGTACCCATATAAATACTTCCCACTTGTATTGTTTATGTAACCTATCATACCCTAGACTCTTTTAAGCCCCCATTAAGCATTCAAACCCTAGATTAGTGTTCCTCACATTAGTTTTAATCTCTCTTTCATCTCTAGTTAATCATTGTAATTAATTCTTGGATTAAGGGAACACTTGAAGATTCATCCAAGCTTGACAAACTTGGAGTTGATTTGGGTTTCTCTTTTATGCAAGTTATCATCTTTTCATCATTTGGTTGTTGGTATAATCTTCCTTTCTCTTGTTTATTGTTATTTATTCAAGTTTGAATCTTTACTTAGTGTTCTTGTTATTGTTCTTGTTTTTCATTATGGATGTTTGGGTTGTGATGTTGTTTTCTCTTATTGTTGTTAGTTTGTTCATGATAATGAGTGAGTAGATTACTTGTGGGTTAGTAGGGGGATTAAGGGTAGATTATGGGTTATTAGGGTTTGATTAGGGGTAAAGGGTGAATCTTTGTTGTTAGTCACATATTGGGCACTCTATGTGTTTGTTGATATTAGGGTTGAGCAAATTATCCGACAATCCGAATCCGATCCGTTATCCGATTCGTATTCGATCTGAAAAATCGGATATTCGATCCGAAAAATGATTTTGGATCGGATATCCGATCCGAAAATTTTGGATATCGGATCGGATTCGGATATCCAAAATAATTTTTTCGGATATC
This sequence comes from Agrostemma githago, assembly GCA_958450325.1. NCBI lineage: Eukaryota > Viridiplantae > Streptophyta > Magnoliopsida > Caryophyllales > Caryophyllaceae > Agrostemma > Agrostemma githago. Next base: position 54,573,400 of record OY288240.1, read on the forward strand.
CGATCCGATCCGAACAACGAGTTATTTTTGTAATTCTTTTTATTGGGTTAGTGTATTCTAAGGTAAGTAGGTTATAATTTAATTCATTTTACATTAAGCCTGATGACATTTTTGTAAATTAAGATTAGGATTTTTCTTGTTGAATTGAACTTCATTTAGAATTTTATTTGACCAAAAATCTCAACCAAATCGGATATCGGATATTTCGGATATCAAAATTCGGATATCCGAAGTGATTCGTATCGGATATCGGATATTAAAATTTTTGGATTTTCGGATCGGATATCCGATCCGAAAATCTGATTCGGATCGGATATCCGATCCGTGCTCTGCCCTAGTTGATATGCTTGTGTGAGTAGTAGTGGCCATGCTTCCCATACTTGTACTCATCTTATCATTGTTTGTCTAGTATGTGATCATGTTGAGGATAGTCGTAGTCACGAGAGTGCGGACCAGGGTCTACGTAGCGAGAGCCCGGACCTACCTTGACATCGGTCTACGTAGCGAGAGCCCAGACCGACTCTAGCACTAGGAGACACCCATACCCATGATCAACCTGATTACCCTACTATTCTTGTGAACCCGACCTACCCCACTTCCTTCTATATTTGATTTCAACTTCTTGTTTAGTCATCGTTTATTCTAGTTTACTTGTTATTTCAATCATTAGCATTGTTTAGCATTGTTTTAGCCTAGTTCATCATTAGTCTAGTTCTTACCTCTCCTCCACCATAGTTTTCCATTTATCGCTTCTTTGTGTTTGTTTGGTGATTTAGTCTCGTTTTTAGGCCGACCTTAGTCTAGACTTCCTCTTACCGTCCTCGTGGATATCGACCCTACTTGCCCTAGCTACCCACTAGGAATAGTCGGTTTATTATTGACGGCGGTACCCACGGCAATTCCCCGTCATCAATTTGGCGCCGTTGCCGGGGACGGTGCATTGTTTAGACTTAGTTTGCTTATAGCTATACTTAGTTACCCTCCTTTGTGCTTTTCTATCATCTCTTGTGCATATTCTCTAGATTTTTCTTGTTTCATTAGTTTTATTTCTCCCTTTTTTCTCTTTGTCTTTCGATTGTGCTTGTTTATTGTCGTTACCTAGTGCCCATAAAGCACTAGGTGTTCTCACGTTTGTTCTAGTGCGTAGTGTATGCCTAGGCGGGGAGGCGAATTCTTTCTCTTTAATCCGGAGCCGGAAAGGCTTTTTCGAGCCTTTCGCCAACGGACGATAAACCGGGTTAGAATCTCTCAACCAAGTGCAAGCAATACTCATTAAGAGCAAGCTCAAGGAAACGATTTTGAGGAAGCATCTCGAGAGACGGCCGAAGGGAATTTCACCAATCCCCTTGGATATTCTAGTCCTAGTTCCCCCTCTACATCTACTTCAACTCCGTCTTCACCACCATCTCCCTTACATCCAATTATGCCGAAGTTTTCATCCCACTCTACATTTACGGAAGACGTCTTGTCGGGACCGAATGCTCTACCGGCCGCTTATGCCGGAAATTTCTTGGCCAAGACTCAATTCATTCAACTTGTGGAGAGGAACCAATTTAGTGGTTTGACCACCGAAGACCCGCACCAACACATGGAGACTTTCTCCGATTATTGTGACGCTATTTCTCAACCCAGGGTTACTCAAGATCAAATCCTTTGGGTATTATTTCCATTCTCATTACTTGGAAAAGCGAAGCAATGGATCAAGAGTCTCGATAGGGCAACCATGGGCATTGATACTTGGATGAAACTTGCATTGGCGTTCTACCAAAAAGTCTACCCTCCGGAAAAGACTAATTTGCGTAGGGCCTCCATCACCGGTTTCCAACAACGGGATGAAGAGAGCCTCTATGAAGCTTGGGAGAGGTTTAAATCTTTGGTGAGATCGTGCCCCCACCATGGACTTTCACAATGGTTCTTAGTCCAACAATTTTGGAACGGTCTTTACGAGGACTCAAGAACTATACTCAACATGGGCTCCAATGGTAGGTTCACTGAGGTCGATGATGACCAAACATGGGCAAGAATCGAGGAGATGACGGTTCATAATTCTCAATACTCAAGGCCTAGGAAGGCAAATCGAGGAGGTAGGCACGATGTTGATGCTATTACTCAACTAAGCACTGACCTTGGAGCTCAATTGAAGACCCATATGGAAACCATTGACAAGAAGCTCCAAGGCCACCTCACTCAAGTTCAAAGCATTAGTTCCTCCAACCAACACTCAATTCAAGAAGTGAATGCTTTGGGATTTGCACCTCCTTTGCCTTATTATGGGATGTGTGACACTTGTGGAATCGTTGGTCATGATCCTATGCATTGTCAAGGAAGCGTTGAGCAAGTGAACGCCTTTCAAGCGTTCAAGCAAGGTGCCTCCTATTCCAATCAATACCAAGCTTCCAATCAAGTCCCTCAACAACAAGCTATGCAACCTCGTCCCTATGTTCCACCTCCCTTAAGGGACAACAACCAAGGTTATCAAGGCAATCCAAGACCCTTCAACAATTTCAAGCAAAATAACCAAGGTACCTTCCACAACAACAATCAAGGGTTTCAACAAGGGAACTTCAATCAAGTTGGTTTCCAAGGAAACCAAAACTTCCAAAGACAACAAAACCACAACAATGGCCTTAATCAAGGCAATTCTCATGGGTTCCAAGGGAACCATCAACGACAAGCAACTCAAGCTAACCGCCAAGAAAGCAAGCCTAGGAGCCGGTCTCCTATTCATGATTATGGTGCTCCATTAGCCCTCACCGATACTCTGCACAATCCACAATCTCCAACTCGTGATTTCGACGTTCAAAAATCTATGTTGGAGATGCAAAGGGGTCAAATGGAGATGTCAAAAAACCAACAAGAGTTCTATGCTTTTATTCAAAGGGACAACATGGCGAGAGATGCTCATACGAAGATGCTTGAGACCCGAATAGGTCAACTTGCTTCGGGTAGCTCTTCAAGGCAACCGGGGCAATTACCTCCTCGAGGTGAAACACCAAAATTTGAGCATGTAAATGCTATTACCACGAGGAGAGGTACATCTTATAACCCTCTCCCCCCCCCCCAATGAGCAAGAGCCAACAAGAGAAGTTGTGCCTCCAATTCAAGAAGATCAAAGCTTGGGAAATCCAATGGTAGAGCAAGTCTTATGGGAGATTTAGAAACCCCAAGAAGACAAGCTTCCCCCACTTCAAGCAAAAGACAAGGGTAAAAGGAAAGTGTCGTTTGAAGAGTCCACCCCTATTGAGCAAAACAAGATCCAAATCAAGTTGTCTTTCCCAACAAGGCAAATGAAGACCAAGGTGGATAGCCAATATGACAAGTTCCTTAGTATTGTGAAGAAGTTGGATGTGAGTGTCCCATTTACCGAGATACTTACCCAAATCCCGGCATATGGAAGATTCATGAAAGAAATCCTAGCTAAGAAGAGATCCATCGACAAGGAAGAGACTATTGCGTTCACAAGGGTGGTGAGCGAGCTTATTCAAGGTTCCACGCTTCCAAAGTTGAAGGATCCGGGTAGTTTCTCGATCCCTTGCACCATAGGCAACTACAAGATCGAGAGGGCATTATGTGATTTGGGTGCGAGTGTGAGCATCATCCCTTATTCTATTTGTTGCCGACTTGGGATGAAGGAGCTTAAAAGTACTTCTATTACACTCCAAACGGCCGATAGTTCATTCAACCGACCATTGGGGATGCTAGAGGACGTGCCGGTACGAATCAGGAAGTTCTTCGTTCCGGTCGATTTCATCGTGCTCAATATGCCGGAAGATGCCAACACTCCCATTATCCTTGGGCACCCATTTCTACACACCGCCGGTGCTATGATCGATGTGAAGAATGGCAGGATCACCTTCGAGTTAGGCGAAGAGAAGCTAGTGTTTGACCTCCAAGGCAACACTTCGCCTACTAATGATGAGTCTTGCAAAATTATCCACGCCACGAAAGACATTGATCTAGGGGGGAGTCGGGATAAAGCTTGAAAAAGAACTCTTGTGAACTTGAAGATGATGACTCCGAGATTGGAGAGGATGAGTGCCCATATCATGGGTTTGATGACAAGTTGAAAGGCAAGAAGGAAGATGAGCCTCCATTGGGGCCACATGAGGATCGATGGACGTTTGGGTATATCCCGAAGGATCAAAAGTATAAGTTCAAGCCATTGAACTTACAAGATCGGGACGCCCCGGGAACGTTGAGACAAGGTCATGGAGAGCCTTGGTACTTGGATGCTTATAAAACTAGCTTGATTGAAGACTTTGCTAGGGCCTTCGACTTGTTTCTTCGTGCCCTTGATGGAGATGGAACTAATCATTGTTGTTGTTGAAAAAGATTGAAGAATGCACCATCCTTGGTTTGACGGAGTTCCACAAGAACCGTCTCTTTGTATATATCTCTATCTCTTGTAATCTCTTTTAGTTTTGTGAAATTCTTGATTATTTGGTTTGTTGATGAGCGAGTGAGGGAGTGAGGGAGGGAATTTGATGTGTGTATGAGCTTTGTTTGTTAGGTGAAGTGAAGGTGATTCCTAGGGAGGAGTGGTCATTGTTTGAGCATGGATCGTGTGTAGGGGAGTCGGTTTTTGAATCTTGGAACGAGCTTTTGGGAGCTATTGAAGGTTAGGAGACTCTTCCCGGCCGAGAAGAGGTCATCCCGACCGGGAAGGATGAGCCATCCCGTCCGGGAAGGATGTCATCCCGTCCGGGATGGGTGTGACAAAAGATGGGTCTACTGACAGGTCATCCCGACCGGGACGAAGTCTTCCCGACCGGGACGAGAAGGTCATCCCGACCGGGACCACCCATCCCGACCGGGATGGACCCCCTGTCCTTATTTGACCTTTTCTTCGTCATTTGAGTCCACCCAACCACTTTATACCCCCTCCCAACCTCCCTACATGTCCTTACTCTCATTATATGACCCCTACACCTCTCGTACACAATTTAACCTCACTTTCTCTTCACTTTAGACCGACTTTCACATCAAAACCCACCCCATTTTACCTTTGTGCCCCAACCATGGAACCATATAGCGATTGGAGAGGAATAACAACAACGACGACTAGCTACATGCCGATATTGATTTATGAGACGATGGAGCGAGCGAGTTGCTAACCGTATGGTACGGCAACTATCCTCTTTTTTCCGTTTTTTTTATAGCTTGTCTTCATTTGTTTATTCCCTTCCCCTTATATCATTTCTGTCATGGTGGCCCTCGGGGCCTTGGTATTCCTTGCTCCTGACTCTCGATGACGTGACTACATCGAGAGTCATTTCAAAATCCAAATTTACAAGATTTTCACCCTTTTTGGTAGGAATTAGTCGGGTTTGAGCGGAATCCGGGCTAGGTGACTTGATTACACCTAGTCCTCCCCTCCCATTTCCTTTTATTTCTTTCTTTTTATTTCTTCCCCCATCCATATCTTTTCTTGTCTCGGCCCATGGTGACTTGACTACACCCCGGCCGGACACTTTCTACCCATTTTCTCCACTTTATTTTTGATTTTTAGCTTTATTTTCGTAGTTTCTTTTCTTTTCTTTTGTGCTCCCATGCACTACGGTCGAGCATGAGGACATTGCTCGGCTTAAGTGTGGGGGAGCGATATTCTATTATAGTTAGTTTTATTTTCATAGTTTTTCGAAAAATCTTTAAAAAATCCTAAAAATTTGAAATTTTTTCACAAAAATCAAAAAGATTTTCTTTTGTGTGCTTTCCTTTTGCGTCGTTGTGTCGTATATTTGTTTTGTTGTGTGTGTTTTGCCTCCGTTTTCCTTATAGGTTGCTTAATCACCGTTAGTTTTGGAAAGCTTTCAAGACATCCGGTAACATCTTCTATCCCTTTTCCCTCTGTATTTCTTGTGAAATTTGGAGAAGGTTTGTGATGTGGTGTGCTCGGGTGGAGCTTTGTAATGCTTGTGGTTGATTTGGTGACTTGTTTGGAAGCTCGGGGTGGTGTTTGTGTTGTTTGTTTGTTTGTTTTGTTTGTTTTTGTTTTGTGGCCTTTTATCTCTTTTTATTTCGGTTTTGTCGTGTCTTCGTTTTGTGTTGTGTTAGTGTGTCTTGTGTGTTTAAAAAAGTTTTCGAAAATCCGGTTTAGAGGCTAGTGTGCGAATGTTTGCTTTCCCTTCTTAGTAGTATAAATCGAGTCTTGGACTTTAGTCTAGTAGAATGACCCTAAATCAATGAATTCGTTGGTCCTTTACCTTGAGTCCACCTAGCTTACTAGGGATTTACTACGGGATTTGCATTTTGACCATTATGACCACCCACGGTGTGAAAAGGCCTTGGTTGCCGAGTCCCGTCCCTTAGGTGACCATGTTTAGGATTGTTTGATTGGTCCAAGTTCTCCACTTTTTGTGGGTTTGAAGAGGGATCGCGACCCCCGACTTACCCATTTACCTACCTCCTACACATACCCACACAATAAATTGCAATTTGTTGAGTTCTCTCTTTCTTGTCACACAAAGAAATGCCAAAAAGCCAAATCAAGACAAAAAGGGCAAAGAAAAGAAAATGAAAGAAAGAAAAGAATGAAGAAAAAGAAAAGGAACAAAAGCCAAAAAGAAAATAGAAAAGAAGAATAAGAAATGGCATGGCAACAAGCAAAGCAAATATGCAAAAGAAAAGAGAAAATGTCAAAAGAAAATCGTCTCACAAAAAGATCTTAACCCCACAAAAATAAGCCTTTTTCCGACTTTTGACGTGAAGAGCCTACCAAAGGACCGAGTCCCTAGGAAGGATGATAGCAACAAAAGTCGGTCTTCCCTCATTTTGCATATTTCCACCTTTTTACTTGGACTAGTTAGGCGGTTTCGGACATGGGACGACCCTCTTGGCTCATTGCTAAAGGGGGGCGGGGTCTCACTTATGTACAGTGTCGACTAACACCGTGGTTCATCCTTTTTCCATCCCGCCGATCGTCCCGTGGTACGTTCTTAGAAGGTTAGGAGGAACCGAGGTAAGTTACCAACGTTTTTATTGCTTTGTCGTCATACTATTAGGGTTTTGTCCATTTTTGGTTTGTATCGCTAGCTTGGGAACGTTGTCACTTGCCTTGAGTCCTTAACCGGTGATTCTTTCACCGCTTATTTGAGGGTAGCGGTATTTCTTTTCTTTTGGGTGCAACCTTTTGTGTGTTTGTTTGTATGTTCGTTTGTTTTTGTGTTTTTGTGTCCGGTTGCATCCACAGTTTTGTCGCAAGACCCCACTTGCCTTGCGGAGTGCACTTTTCCCTCTAAGTGTACTCGCGTGAGTTGAAAGGGCGTAGGGTGCGCTAATACCCGCTCGGCTAGTTTAGTAGTTAGTTTGTGCTTACTCGAGGGCGAGTAAGGGTTAAGTGTGGGGGGAGTTGATAAGTGTAGTTTGTAGTGCCTAATTTGCTGTGTTTTCGTCCCATTTCCTTGCGGAATCGCTCCTTGGGAGTGGTTCATGGGCTACTTATGCTTTCTCTAGCTCGTTTCAGGTTCTCGAGACCATTCGTGAAGAGTTGGAGCTATTCCGACTCAATACATACACTTTTCGGAGCCAACGAAGCGGAGGAACGATCACTCGATGCCTTGGATTCGACCCCGAAACCTTGGGACCCGATACCGAGCCCCTTAGACTCGATCTCGAGACCCGAGAGTCGATGAGAAGTCCATGTGAAGCAAGGAGGAACCTTAAAGATCATATTGGAGGCCTACAAGACTCATCCCCGACGGGTATGGCCTCATCCCGTCCGGGATGAAGTGCACATTTGAATAGGCCACTGTGAGCCCTTTCCGGTCGGGACCAACTCCTCCCGGTCGGGATGACAGGCCGTCCCGGTCGGGATGATCCCGTCCCGGTCGGGACCAAGCACCTGCAGCCGCGCATCATTTATTCCTTCTCCTTCATTCTCGTACCTATATAAATACTTCCCTCTTGTATTGTTTATGTAACCTATCATACCCTAGACTCTTTTAAGCCTCCATTAAGCATTCAAACCCTAGATTAGTGTTCCTCACATTAGTGTTAATCTCTCTTTCATCTCTAGTTAATCATTGTAATTAGTTCTTGGATTAAGGGAATACTTGAAGATTCATCCAAGCTTGACAAACTTGGAGTTGATTTGGGTTTCTCTTTTATGCAAGTTATCATCTTTTCATCATTTGGTTGTTGGTATAATATTACTTTCTCTTGTTTATTGTTATTTATTCAAGTTTGAATCTTTACTTAGTGTTCTTGTTATTGTTCTTGTTTTTCATTATGGATGTTTGGGTTATGATGTTGTTTTCTCTTATTGTTGTTAGTTTGTTCTTGATAATGAGTGAGTAGATAACTTGTGGGTTAGTCGGGGGTTAAGGGTAGATTATGGGTGATTAGGGTTTGATTAGGGGTAAAGAGTGAATCTTTGTTGTTAGTCACATATTGGGCACTCTATGTGTTTGTTGATATACTTGTGTGAGTAGTAGTGGCCATGCTTCCCATACTTGTACTCATCTTATCATTGTTTGTTTAGTATGTGATCATGTTGAGGATAGTCGTAGTCACGAGAGTGCGGACCAGGGTCTACGTAGCGAGAGCCCGGACTTACCTTGACATCGGTCTACGTAGCGAGAGCCCGGACCGACTCTAGCACTAGGAGACACCCATACCTATGATCAACCCGATTACCATACTATTCTTATGAACCCGGCCTACCCCACTTCCTTCCATATTTGATTTCAACTTCTTGTTTAGTCATCGTTTATTCTAGTTTACTTGTTATTTCAATCATTAGCATTGTTTAGCATTGTTTTAGCCTAGTTCATCATTAGTCTAGTTCTTACCTCTCCTCCACCAAAGTTTTCCATTTATCGTTTCTTTGTGTTTGTTTGGTGATTTAGTCTCGTATTTAGGCCGACCTTAGTCTAGACTTCCTCTTACCGTCCTCGTGGATATTGACCCTACTTGCCCTAGCTACCCACTAGGAATAGTCTGTTTATTATTGACGGCGGGACCCACGGCAATTCCCTGCCATCAGGCTATTTACTACATCAGTAAAAAATTCTTGGAGTATGAATGCAAGTATACAATGATCGAGAAAACGTGTCTAGCTTTAGTATGGGCCACTAAAAAGCTCCGACACTACATGCTTAGTCACGAGGTACATGTGCTATCCAAAATTGATCCGATCAAGTACCTATTCGAGAAGCCCATCTTCAACGGCCGTATATCCAGATGGACTTTAATGCTAGCTGAGTTCGACCTCAAGTTCGTACCATTGAAAGCCATCAAAGGCCGGGTAGTAGCCGAATTCCTCGCTGATAGCCCGATATCTGAGGAGGGACACACCGATGCTTGGGCCTTCCCGGATGAAGATATATTCCATACTGACACCGAAACTTGGGATTTATACTTTGATGGGGCGTCCAACTTCCGAGGATTTGGGGTCGGTATTTTGCTAATCTCGCCACAAGGGGAACACACCCCATTATCCATCAAGCTATACTTCGATGTGACTAACAACGCAGCCGAATATGAAGCATGTATTCACGGGTTGCAAGCCACCGCTGATTTAGGAGTAACAAACCTCCGGGTCCACGGTGACTCATCTTTAGTCATTAATCAAGCCCTACAAAAATGGAAAACTCAGAACGCAAATCTCGTGGCTTACCAAGCGCGGGTAAGGGTTCTCGAAAAACAGTTCCAAAAGGTAGAATACATCTATCTACCTCGGGAAGAAAACCAGTTTGCAGATGCTCTTTCAAAATTAGCATCTTTACTGAATATCCCAGCGCATCTAACCAGCATGCCTATCTGCGTCGAAAGACGATCCGAGCTGGCATATATCCACGCTATTCAAGATATTGAGATAACTGATCCAGAACCTTGGTATCAGGCTATTCTAACCTACTTAACATCGGGAGAATATCCTCCGGGAGCTGAAAACCGGGCCAAGAAGGCTCAACGAAGGTGGGCCACCCAGTTCATCCGCACGGACGATGGGCAGTTATATAAGAAGACAGCACAGGGGGCTTTACTCCTATGCATGGACAAAACGCGAGTCGAAAGAGTCATGGCTGAGGTACATGATGGTGAAAATGGCCCGCATATGAATGCCCATATGCTTGCCCGGAAAATCACGAGACTCGGGTATTATTGGAATAGCATGGAAACTGACTGTCAGTTATATGTCAAACACTGCCATAACTGTCAGATTTTCGCCAATGTACAGCATATGCCTTCATCCCTATTATATACAATGACATCACCATGGCCATTCTCGACATGGGGAATTGATATAATTGGGAAAGTGAACTCTTTCGGACAGGGGGTCACTGTTTCATTTTAGTGGCTATTGACTATTTCACCAAATGGGTCGAAGCTGAGTCATACCGAATCCTGAATGCCAAACATGTGGCTAAGTTTATCCAAAACAAAATTATATGTCGATACGGGATTCCGCACGAGTTCATTAGTGACCATGGGACCCACTTTCAAGCTGAAACTACCACTTTGTTGGAAAAATACAAGATTCAAAGGCATACATCTTCGCCTTACCATCCCCAAATGAATGGAGCGGTAGAGGCAGCTAATAAAACAATTGTCACCATACTTAAAAAGATGGCTGAGAATTATCGGGATTGGCCCGACAAGATTCTTTTTGCTCTATGGGGATATCGGACATCAATTCGAACTGCAACCGGAGCAACTCCATACTATCTGACATATGGAATGGAGGCGGTCCAACCAGTCGAGCTAGAAGTATCATCCCTCAGAATTCTACTCGAGAGTCAGGTACCAGAAGCAGATTGGGTCCAAGCCCGATATGACTCGCTAGTCCTCTTGGACGAACGGCTATCTCGGGCCCTGAATAATATTCAGATATATCAAAAAAGGATCCAACGGGCCTTTAACAAAAGAGTTAGGCCCAGGAATATCAAAGAGGGCGATCAAGTCCTAAAATCCGTGCGAGCTTTACTACCAGTTGACCCAAGGGGAAAATTCAAACCCAATTGGGCTGGGCCATATCTAGTGAAGAAAATCCTTTCAGAAGGAGCAGTAATGCTAACAGACTTGGACGGGAACGAGTTCGTCAACCCAACCAACTTGGACCAGTTGAAGCGTTACTACCCTTAAACCCTACCTCAATGTCATTTTCAAGGATTTATAAAATTTATCTTTTTCAAAATTCTAAGCAAGTCATAAGTTAGGATTACTTATCCTACCGTCACACATCTCGAATTAATGATTTTGATGTATTTCGAAAATTGAAAAATATTTCTGAACTACGGAAGGTTTGATTCCATTAATTATGGATACGTAGGCAACCCCTCAAAAGGGTACAACCACTGCAATAACGAAAAGACGGGAACAGTATTCACTAAATATATCTTTTATTATAAAAACCGATAAATTCGGAAATTTCAAAATACATCACAAAAAACAAACAACGAAATCACACCACAAAAATAGTAATAATACTTAAATAATAAATTTAGGAGACTACTCGTACATTTTTCCTTTCCCCTTTTCTTTCGGGTCACGCGGAGCCCGAGGTCGACGGGGCGGGGGCGAACGTTCCCTAATCATAAGGGGAATTTCTTTTGCTCGAACCCGCTTCTTCGATTTTGGGTCTTCTGCCAGTTGCATCGGTCCAAGCCGAGCCCGGACGGGCTCGGGTAGTTTGTCCCGAGGACCAAGTCGGTCCTTGGCCGCCAATCTTCGGCCAAGTCTCCTTTCTAAGTCCGTCTGGGGGCTCACTTTCCCTCATGCACCCTTAGTACTGGACCCTTCAGTCTGAGTCCTAGATTTCCCTTTTTGACTTGCCGGAGTAGCACCTTCGTCAAAGAAGCTTCTATTATCTTTAGCATGCTCTCGACGCAACAGGTCGAAAGCCTCGTCAGTCCTCAAAGCAGCTCGGGCTTTAGCAGAATCAGCCTTTGTCCATTTGACATAAGAACCGAATGCCCAGATCGAAAGAGGATTCTTAGGAACGGACCAAGTGGCTCGTGTATACCACCTTTGCATCCAGGTGTCACACATTACATCCGTCAACTGAGTAAATTCACTCACGATTGCCTCAATTTCTGGGATTCTTTGGGCCCGACCATATTGCCTAAGTATGCGATCTGGAAAGAGGTGAATTGTTTGTCTAAAAGATAGGATTACCTGATATCGAGCCCTATCTCGAGACTCTAAGCCGGTCCGAACATAAATAGGCCACCATGGGACGGTCCAGCGGATCAATGGGCCTTCATGGAAGGACAACACTTCATCCTAGTATTTTTGAGTGTTGAGGCGAGAAAAGGCAATGGTCCGTCTCCTCGTCATCACCTGTTTAGGTTGATATCGGCTCACGTCTAGGGGAGGGTCCAAGATCGATAGCCTCTCGAACAGCCACAGCTGAAAAAACCCACGAAAAATCAAAATCGCGAAAAATTGTCAAAAAACCGCGTCAAAAAAAAATCAAAAAATCGGCATACCTGTAATAGACGGGTACTCCCAGTCAACCGGGTTGACGGATCCCTTTTGCGATTATCCAAACCCTGGATAATCTCTCCTGTAATCAGCCAAGCCGGGCTGTGCTCCGTTTCCATCAGGTCAGCCACAGTGAAGAGTTGGACATGGCCCATGCAAGATAACAAATCCATATGACCTTCAAAGGCGTAAACATGGAGCATACAAAAAGTAAAGGCCCTACGGCTATGGACCGGCCTGGCCCAGACGTCATCTGGGTTCATAAATTTTTCAGCCAAATCAATTAAGGAAACGGTGTCTCCTTCCAGCATACGGGATACCTCCATATGAGAAAGTCCTAAATATTCCCGTAGCTTTCTCCTCGGGTCATGAACTGAAAACGGGATAGCAGGGCGAAGTATGGGATTCCACCCTCCTACATCAGCAATTTCCTCAGGGATAGGACAGATTTCGCCTCGAGGAAAACCAAAAACGTTATATGTATCGTCCCAGTAGGACAAGCAAGCATCCAAAAAGTGACGGTCTACTTGCATCTGGCGGATCGTGAATAATTGGGTAATACCATTCTGATTCAGAATAACTTTCTCTGCGTCTCTGAAAAATCGAGACCATTCTTGCAGCATTCCAATTAATCAATCGTTTCCCATAATTGGATTTCTAAAAAGAAGAATAAATTTCTCAGGGCTTGTTTTCCTTTAAGGAAGAGAGGGAATTGTGGGAATTGTGAAAATTATGAAGCAAGGAGAGGGTATTTATAGCATGAAACCAGATTCTCCTCCTCACCTAAGGATTCCTAATCCCACAAGATTTAGCATACAGGCCCTATCCTAGGATCTAGCTAAGTCATCCTGAGCATTCTTATTCCTTTTCTGAGTCAAAAATTCTCTAATTTTTTCAAATCCAAAACTCAAAACCTTTCTCAAAAATTTTATTCCCCGGCGCGAGTCATTTTCGTACAAATGTTACATGCAAAACTGAAAGGTTCATAACCCTCTAATTAGACTCCTCTAATTAGTTACTAAATTACTTGTTAATTTAGTATATAAAGATCTAGTTACATGCATGACATCAAATGACAAAAATTAGATACAAGAAGAGATTTCCTTACATAAACAAAGAGGAAATAATGGGCACAATAAGAAAACTTCCTTTCTTATTGTTCTTGAGCTTACATTAGTATGGATGATTCTCCAAAGTCTTGAATCTCCAAAGTAGAAGATCTCCTTCTAGTTGCACCAAGATTCAACCCAAATAATCACTATTATTATTAACTAGATAATAGTAGTGATGAACCTATACTAATATTATGAATATTACTACTTTAGTAATAAAGATGAATATTAGTATGAGAGTGTTTTGGAGAAGAGATAAAAGCAAAAACTAATGAATGAATGGATTTCAAATGAGAACAAAAATGTTCCCTTAAATGACTCCCAAAACCGCCACCACTAAATTAAGGAAGACCATTGCATTGTTTTATTTGCATGCATAATGGGTCCATATTATTTTTGCCATTTGTCATACAAATACTTCTATGTGACATGATCAATTATCTTATATAATTGATCACATCAAATAATTAATATACTCTTAACTCTTTAAGTAGTACATTACTATTATATCTATATATAATAGGTCTCATAATAATAATAATCATTCAGCTAAATTTACAACTCCTTGTAAATATTAATAGCTAACCACTACCCATAAAAGCATACAAAACCTCAACTAATTTAGTAATTAACTTTTAAATACTAAATTAGGTCTTATTTAATCGTATTAAAATAAGACGTAAAATTTATTCAGTCAATTATCGTATAATAGACTAATAAACTTAATCAGACTGAGTTCTAAACTCTATCTCCAATAAATAACTCTCATTACAAAGCATATATCAAATATATATATACGTAAGGAACTGATTAACTGTATAAAATACAAAAAATTAGTTTTCTATTTGGGTCTCATCCTATAGGTATGACCGAAAGGGATCAGTTAATCACCGCCGTCTTACGACAATAACGTCTAACTCTAGTCAGCTGAACGTTATCGATTTACGTTAATCAACTGACGTGGAGTATCGATGTACTAATTATCCCAAGTATATTCCGTCCATGAGATTTAATATATCAATGCACTATTGTGGAGGACACTTGCTCCAACAATCTCCCACTTGTCCGATACAAGTTATGCATGTAGCCACTATATTGCGGAGGACTCTTACCCCATCAATATCTCCCATTTGTCTACACAAGTTGTGAGCTACCGATTCTCTTGTCTCTTTGAAGTCACATCCTCCCACTCATCACAAGGTGTCTTTCAGGTCGCACTTGTGATTTAATTATAATTAGAGTGGTTTTCTCGATTTGGAGAATAACTGTTTGACCGGAAAATCTACCATAGATCTATTTCTGAGCGTGGCCACGCATTTCCAGTTACTTCTCCTTGAGTGGCCCAAGGATGTTTGTACCCAACGTGGGTGGAGAATTCCTGTTGACCCATCTTATACTGTATAATGCAGATCACCATGACCCAAAAGATGTCCATCAGCCTCCTTTCACGGTACGACCTAAGGCACCAACCAAAGCCAATTGGAAACTGAACCGACTCAGATAAATGGTCGCCAGTCTAAAGAATCGACTCATAGGAATAAAATAGAAATCCCCGCCACGACCAGACCTCAACTATTTTGATAAGGGACTCTATTGTGGTCACTGCCCGGCAGAGTGACAATCAGTCTGCCTATGTAAATGACCAGTCATCTCCATGACCCCATGGTCTTGAACTAACCATCGATCAACTTACAATCTTGTCACTCCGAGTCGTCACCTCATTAAGTGACAAGGGGCAAAAATACCATGTTCAAATGTTCACTTGAATAGGGTTCATGATTGTCTCACAATCCATTCGAATGAACAAGGTATAAGTTTTAGTCAAACTAAATAAAAGAGTTCATATTGAAACTCGAACAATGAATGCTATTATCAGAAATGTAAAAATTGCTACAATATCCAATTATTACATCTTAGATAACTTAAAGAAAATCAGGGACTTTTCTCAATCCCATTGCGACAACATGACCATCATGTTTAGCCTTTGAAAGAGGCTTGGTTAAAGGATCAACGATGTTCTCGTCTATCCCAACCTTGCATATATCGATTTCCTTCCTTTCCTCGAGATCTCTTATCACGTGGTATTTCCTAAGTACATGTCTAGACTTATTGCTAGACTTGGGCTCTTTTGCTTGAAAAATGGCCCCGCTGTTATCACAATATATGGTGATAGGATCTTCGACAGAGTGGACTACTCCTAGTCCTTCCAAAAACTGACGAATCCAAACAGCTTCCTTTGCAGCTTCCGAAGCCGCGATGTACTCAGCTTCTGTTGTAGAATCCGCGGTGACACTTTGCTTGGAGCTCTTCCAACTGATGGCTCCTCCATTCAACATATAAACATAGCCGGATTGGGACTTCAAATCATCCCGATCGGATTGGAAACTGGCATCCATGTAATCTCTTACACATAATTTAGTATCCCCTCCAAACACTAAGAACAAATCCTTGGTCCTTCGCAAGTACTTAAGGATGTTGTTTACGGTTGTCCAGTGACTTTCACCTGGATTGGCTTGATAACGACTCGTCATGCTCAAAGCATACGAAACATCGGGACGAGTGCACGTCATGGCATACATGATTGATCCAACAGCGGAACCATATGGGATCAACTTCATGCGTTCAATCTCTTCGGGTGTGGAAGGACACTGTGACTTGCACAAAATGGTACCTTGACTCATGGGAAGAAAGCCTCTCTTAGAGTCTTTCATTTTGAATCTATCAAGAATCTTATCTATATAAGCTTCTTGACTTAATACCAACGTCCTCTTGGACCTATCTCTATGGATGCGAATACCCAAAATGCATTGTGCAATTCCCAAATCTTTTATTTGGAAGTGTTTTCCTAGCCACTTCTTTACGGAAGCAAGCATCGGAACGTCATTCCCGATAAGAAGTATGTCATCCACATACAAGACAAGAAAGGTTACCTTACTCCCATTAAACTTCATGTACAAACAAGGTTCCTCGACACTTCGAACAAATCCATACTATTTGATAACATGATCAAAGCGATGATTCCAACTTCTGGACGCTTGCTTAAGACCATAAATGGATCTCTTAAGCTTGCATACCTTCCTAGGATTAGATGTATCTACAAAACATTCTGGTTGTGTCATATACACTTCCTCTTCTAGAATCCCATTCAAGAAGGCGGTTTTGACATCCATTTGCCAAATCTCATAATCATGAAATGCGGCAATCGCTAGGATAATCCTTATGGAGCGAAGCATTGCGACTGGAGCAAAGGTTTCGTCATAGTGAAGACCATGAACTTGAGTAAAACCCTTTGCCACTAATCTGGCTTTGTAGACATCTTTATGTCCATCTATGCCATTCTTGATCTTAAAGATCCACTTACACTGAAGAGGTCTCACCTTTACAGGTAAATCAACCAAATCCCACACTTGGTTTTCGTGCATATTGTCCATTTCGGATCACATGGCTTCAAGCCATTGCATGGAATCACGACTAGATATGGCCGCTTTGTAGGTTGTAGGTTCGTCACTTTCGCAAAGTAACATGTCCAACGCATCTTCCTCGACAATACCAAGGTATCGATCAGGAGGATGCCTAACCCTCGTGGATTTCCTAGGTTCAAAGGGAACATCAACCGTGTCCGAGTAGGAGGGAACACTTTCCTCCACTTCATTTTCGGTTTGTGGCTCTTGGACTTCATCAAGTTCAAATTTTCTCCTACTCTGTCTTCTAGAAATGAAGTCATTTTCTAGAAAGACAGCGTCACGAGCCACAAACACTTTGTTTTCGTGACGATTGTAGAAGTAATAACCTTGTGTTTCCTTTGGATACCCTACAAACAGACATTTGTCGGATCTTGGTGCGAGTTTGTTGTCAGACTTGTTCTGAACATATGCCTCACAACCCCATATTCTCATAAACCACAAATAAGGAACTCTTCCCTTCCATATCTCATATGGTGTCTTATTGGCTGCTTTAGTCGGGCTTCGATTTAGTGAAAATATTGCGGACAAAATGGCAAAACCCCAAAATGAATCAGGAAGCTCAGTGAGACTCATCATGGACCGAACCATATCTAATAAAGTTCGGTTTCTCCTTTCGGCCACACCATTCAATTGTGGTGTGCCAAGAGGAGTCCATTGTGATACTATGCCACAATCTTTTAGGTGTGAATCAAATTCATTATTTAGGTATTCACCACCACGATCGGATCGTAGTACTTTAATCTTTTTATCCAATTGGTTCTCTACTTCACTTTGAAACTCTTTGAACTTTTCAAAAGCATCGCTCTTGTGCCTCATTAAGTAGACATACCCATATCTACTTAAGTCGTCGGTAAAAGTAATGAAGTAGTTGTAACCACCCCTAGCGGTGATAGTCATTGGGCCACACACATCGGTATGTATAAGGCCCAATACCTCACTTGCTCGTGTTCCTTTACTTGAGAAAGGAGCACGAGTCGTCTTGCCCAAAAGGCAAGACTCGCATGTGCCATAAGATTCGTAATCAAATGGTTTGAGAAGTTTCGTTGAAACAAGTCTCTTTATGCGTCGTTCGTTTATGTGTCCTAAACGACAATGCCAAAGGTAGGATTGATTAGGTTCACCCGTTTTTAGCTTCTTCTTTTCTACATGATATATATCATTAACATTATCTAGAACACAAATACCTCCGATAGACGTAGCTTTATCATAAACCATATCATTAAATGAAAAAGTACAATAATTGTCCTTAATCATAAAGGAAAAACCTTCCATATCAAGTACGGAAATGGAGATAATGTTCTTAGTTAAAGTTGGTACGAAATAACAATTATTCAAATACAACTGAAAACCACTAGCTAGAGTGAGTACATAAGTGCCTACGGATATAGCGGCTACTCTAGCTCCATTTTCCATGCGTAGGTCCACATCACCCTTGGCTAGTGCTCGCACGTCCCTCAGCCCCTGTAAATGATTACAAAGGTGAGAACCACATCCGGTATCTAATACCCAAGTGGAAGTGCAAGTATAGTTAATGTCTATCATATAGAGAGAAGTGAGAACAATACCAGACGGAGTCTCACTCTCGTCTTTCTTGTTCTTCAAATCTTTCAAATATTTGGGACAATGGCGCTTCCAATGTCCCTTGCCAATACAATAATAGCAATCGGCGTCGGCATGTTTGTTAACCTTAGCCTTAGGTTTGCTATTCTCAATAGCTTTCCCTTTGTTCTTGTCTTTTCCTTGTCTCTTGATTTTGGTCTTACCCTTGTTTTTACCCTTTTGAACCCCAAGATTGAGATTCTTCATTTTCATGGAGAGCATGTCTCTCTTCTCACTCCCACTAGCCTCCATGTCCCTCTCCGCTTGGTTGAGGAGTGCATGAAGCTCTTGGAAACTCTTGTCCATGCCATGCATATTGTAGTTCACCCTAACTTGGGAGAACTTGGAGGGGAGTGAGTGAAGAATGCGACCTATCGCAAGCTTCTTGGGAATGCTACACCCTAGACGCTCTAGAGTGTCAATATGCTCAATCATCTTGAGCACATGGGGACCAACTTTTTGACCCTTTTCTAGATTACCCTCGAAGAATTTCATCATATCTTCATATTGACGGATGTCGGGTGATTGAGAAAAAGCCGTCGTAACCCTTGAGAATATCTCATATGCATTAAGGGTAATATATTGAAGCTTGAGTTTTGGAGACATTGACCATATCAAGACATTCTTGATATCGTTAGATATCTTCAAAAACTCCTCATAGGCGGTCCTTTGTGCCGCGGTGGCTCTAGGACCGGGTTCATTGGGTGGTGGCTCGTTCAAGTAACGAATGACGTTGTCGGACAACGCCGCACCTTTTATGGTTGACTCCCACTCGATGAAATTACTTCCATCATCTTTCAAGATACATTTGTCCATAACGGATCTAAGCCAAGAATCCTTTCCGAGTTGAATGGTTGCATTGGTAGCCATAGCGAATTATTAATACTACAACAAAATTTAGGAAATATTAACATCCATTGTTATATAATTTACTTGTAAAACAATTTTAACAAGTCACTCATATAATGACCCCTCACAAAATTATATAAGTGATTCCGAGACCCGCATTTAGATAAGAACTAACATCGCATGCAATCCTTATGTAAAAACGGTAAGTCATTACTCGACCAATTCTACTCTAGAACTCTCGGTTGACGGATTTCAACCAAATCCATCTCCTAGCCCCGAAATAACTCTTATCTCGTTGAGTCCAACCCAATCTTGGCATGTGATCTTATCACCCAACTTACCCAAGGTAAAAAGGGTCCACGTTGTGGTTGCCCTAATGAACAAGGGGTTCATAGGTGCTTTAATTGGTAAGGCTTAATCTTAATTGTTACTATTCATGTGAGAGGTCTTGTCAATATTAAGTTACTAATCACTTATAAGTGAACTAAGTTGGTGATTACGTAAATTGGTGAATTGACAATCGAAAAATAAAATGCATGATTGGCGATTTTGGCATGAGCGAATATAAAGCAAGCATCAAACAAAATAAA
Source organism: Agrostemma githago (assembly GCA_958450325.1). Lineage (NCBI taxonomy): Eukaryota > Viridiplantae > Streptophyta > Magnoliopsida > Caryophyllales > Caryophyllaceae > Agrostemma > Agrostemma githago. The sequence continues at coordinate 54,593,437 of OY288240.1, forward strand.
TCCTAGTATGGCCATCTAGCTTATCTAATTAACTAGACTATTACAAAATTGGAAACCAACTCCTTGGTCCCTGGCCTCTTCAAAGGAACACCTCCAAAAGGCACCGTCTTTTGTCCACCGTCTTGGGTAATCTTCGTCTTCATAATAATTAATTACAAATGATACAAATGAATACATAGCATTCCTATTATACATTTGTATAAATAAAACTATTAATTATTACAAACAGGCGATACGAGATCGCAATTAATTACAACCAAATCGATATTCCCTTACATTACGGGTAATACCGATTAAAATACTAGGTCATACTAGGTACAATCTTGCAAAATAATCAATAAAATGACATTCATTCATTCAACAACATTAAAATAAATAAAATGCTGTAAAAATCATGCCAAAATCGCCCTATAATATATATCAAGTTCATCCTAGCTCGGTTTTTATGGAATTTATCGATTTTTAACCATTAAAAATCATTTATCAACACTTAATTCTCAATTAAGTTCAAACTAATTTTTCCAAACCAATTTGGAATTTCAAGAATTAGTCTCCACTAATTTGAAAAATATAGAAAATTAGTTTAAATTAATTTAATTTGCTAATTTAATCGGTAAATGGTCAATTTTATGAAATAAATTCAAATTAAATCATAAAACACCCAAAAATAAAAATAAAAAGTTTTTTACATTCTGGAACATTTCCAGGAACTCAAAAAAAAAAAAGTTTGTCCACAAAAATTTCGAATAAATTTGGAACAAATAAATGCGTGTTTATCGATTTTTTTATGCAATAAAAAACAATAAACATCCCAAAAGGACAAAATAAATTTCAAAAATTTACAAATATGTCCTTAAACATATAATGAAATGTACAAAAAAATATCAAGCCCGAAAACAACATGCAACTATTTTTAGTTAACTTTTAACATCAAATAGGCATAAAAACTCGGTTTTTAAGGAATAAATGATTACAAATTAGCAAATTAATTCCAAAAATTACCAAACTCGACCACAACCTTTTTGAGGTCATTAGGTATGCATGTACCCAAAAATTTTGTGTGAAACAAATTTTTACACAAAATTTTCGATTTTTACAAAGCTATCATATAACCCGAAAAAAATGTCAAAAATCGACATGCATGAAATAACAAAGCTCTGATACCACTTGAAAGGTTCATAACCCTCTAATTAGACTCTTCTAATTAGTTACTAAATTACTTGTTAATTTAGTATATAAGGATCTAGTTACATGCATGACATCAAATGACAAAAACTAGATACAAGAAGAGATTTTCTTACATAAACAAAGTGAAAATAATGGGCACAATAAGAAAACTCCTTTTCTTATTGTTCTTGAGCTTATATTAGTATGGATGATCCTCCAAAATCTTGAATCTCCAAAGTAGAAGATCTTCTTCTAGTTGCACCAAGATTCAACCCAAATAATCACTATTATTATTAACTAGATAATAGTAGTGATGAACCTATACTAATATTATGAATATTACTACTTTAGTAATAAAGATGAATATTAGTATGAGAGTGTTTTGGAGAAGAGGTAAAAGCAAAAACTAATGAATTAATGGATGTCAAATGAGAACAAAAATGTTCCCTTAAATGACTCCCAAAACCGGCCACCCCTAAATTAGGGAAGACCATTGCATTATTTTATTTGCATGCATAATGGGTCCATATTATTTTTGCCATTTGTCATACAAATACTTATGTGTGACATGATCAATTATCTTATATATTTGATCACATCAAATAATTAATATACTCTTAACTCTTTAAGTAGTACATTACTATTATATCTATATATAATAGGTCCCATAATAATAATAATCATTCAGCTAAATTTACAACTCCTTGTAAATATTAATAGCTAACCACTACCCATAAAAGCATACAAAACCTCAACTAATTTAGTAATTAACTTTTAAATACTAAATTAGGTCTTATTTAATCGTATTAAAATAAGACGTAAAATTTATTCAGTCAATTATCGTATAATAGACTAATAAACTTAATCAGACTGAGTTCTAAACTCTATCTCCAATAAATAACTCTCATTACAAAGCATATATCAAATATATATATACGTAAGGAACTGATTAACTGTATCAGATACAAATAATTAGTTTTCTATTTGGGTCTCATCCTATAGGTGTGACCGAAAGGGATCAGTTAATCACCGCCGTCTTACGACAATAATGTCTAACTCTAGTCAGCTGAACGTTATCGATTTACGTTAATCAACTGACGTGGAGTATCGATGTACTAATTATCCCAAGTATATTCCGTTCATGAGATTTAATATATCAATGCACTATTGTGGAGGACACTTGCTCCAACAATCTCCCACTTGTCCGATACAAGTTGTGCATGTAGCCACTATATTGCGGAGGACTCCTATCCCATCCATATCTCCCACTTGTCTACACAAGTTGTGAGCTACCGATTCTCTTGTCTCTTTGAAGTCACATCCTCCCACTCATCACAAGGTGTCTTTCCGGTCGCACTTGTGATTTAATTATAATTAGAGTGGTTTTCTCGATTTGGAGAATAACTGTTTGACCGGAAAATCTACCATAGATCTATTTCCGAGCGTGGCCACGCATTTCCAGTTACTTCTCCTTGAGTGGCCCAAGGATGTTTGTACCCAACGTGGGTGGAGAATTCCTGTTGACCCATCTTATACTGTATAATGCAGATCACCATGACCCAGAAGATGTCCATCAGCCTCCTTTCACGTTACGACCTAAGGCACCAACCAAAGCCAATTGGAAACTGAACCGACTCACATAAATGGTCGCCAGTCTAAAGAATCGACTCATAGGATCAAAATAGAAATCCCCGCCACGACCAGGCCTCAACTATTTTGATAAGGGACTCTATTGTGGTCACTGCCCGGCAGAGTGACAATCAGTCTGCCTATGTAAATGACCAGTCATCTCCATGACCCCATGGTCTTGAACTAACCATCGATCAACTTACAATCTTGTCACTCCGAGTCGTCACCTCATTAAGTGACAAGGGGCAAAAATACCATGTTCAAATGTTCACTTGAATAGGGTTCATGATTGTCTCACAATCCATTCGAATGAACAAGGTATAAGTTTTAGTCAAACTAAATAAAAGAGTTCATATTGAAACTCGAACAATGAATGCTATTATCAGAAATGTAAAAATTGCTACAATATCCAATTATTACATCTTAGATAACTTAAAGAAAATCAGGGACTTTTCTCAATCCCATTGCGACAACATGACCATCATGTTTAGCCTTTGAAAGAGGCTTGGTTAAAGGATCAGCGATGTTCTCGTCTATCCCAACCTTGCATATATCGATTTCCTTCCTTTCCTCGAGATCTCTTATCACGTGGTATTTCCTAAGTACATGTCTATACTTATTGCTAGACTTGGGCTCTTTTGCTTGTAAAATGGCCCCGCTGTTATCACAACATATGGTGATAGGATCTTCGACAGAGTGGACTACTCCTAGTCCTTCCAAAAACTGACGAATCCAAACAGCTTCCTTTGCAGCTTTCGAAGCCGCGATGTACTCAGCTTCTGTTGTAGAATCTGCGGTGACAATTTGCTTGGACCTCTTCCAACTGATGGCTCCTCCATTCAACATATAAACATAGCCAGATTGGGACTTCAAATCATCCCGATCGGATTGGAAACTGGCATCCGTGTGATCTCTTACACATAATTCAGTATCCCCTCCAAACACTAAGAACAAATCCTTGGTCCTTCGCAAGTACTTAAGGATGTTCTTTATGGCTGTCCAGTGACTTTCACCTGGATTGGCTTGATAACGACTCGTCATGCTCAAAGCATACGAAACATCGGGATGAGTGCACGTCATGGCATACATGATTGATCCAACAGCGGAAGCATATGGGATCAACTTCATGCGTTCAATCTCTTCGGGTGTGGAAGGACACTGTGACTTGCACAAAATGGTACCTTGACTCATGGGAAGAAAGCCTCTCTTAGAGTCTTTCATTTTGAATCTATCAAGAATCTTATCTATACAAGCTTCTTGACTTAATACTAACGTCCTCTTGGACCTATCTCTATGGATCCGAATACCCAAAATGCATTGTGCAATTCCCAAATCTTTCATTTGGAAGTGTTTTCCTAGCCACTCCTTTACGGAAGCAAGCATCGGAACGTCAATCCCGATAAGAAGTATGTCATCCACATACAAGACAAGAAAGGTTACCTTACTCCCACTAAACTTCATGTACAAACAAGGTTCCTCGACACTTCGAACAAATCCATACTGTTTGATAACATGATCAAAGCGATGATTCCAACTTCTGGACGCTTGCTTAAGACCATAAATGGATCTCTTAAGCTTGCATACCTTCCTAGGATTAGATGTATCTACAAAACATTCTGGTTGTGTCATATACACTTCCTCTTCTAGAATCCCATTCAAGAAGGCGGTTTTGACATCCATTTGCCAAATCTCATAATCATGAAATGCGGCAATCGCTAGGATAATCCTTATGGAGCGAAGCATTGCGACTGGAGCAAAGGTTTCGTCATAGTGAAGACCATGAACTTGAGTAAAACCCTTTGCCACCAATCTGGCTTTGTAGACATCTTTATGTCCATCTATGCCATTCTTGATCTTAAAGATCCACTTACACTGAAGAGGTCTCACCTTTACAGGTAAATCAACCAAATCCCACACTTGGTTTTCGTGCATATTGTCCATTTCGGATCACATGGCTTCCAGCCATTGCATGGAATCACGACTAGATATGGCCGCTTTGTAGGTTGTAGGTTCGTCACATTCGCAAAGTAACATGTCCAACGCATCTTCCTCGACAATACCAAGGTATCGATCAGGAGTATGCCTAACCCTCGTGGATTTCCTAGGTTCAAAGGGAACATCAACCGTGTCCGAGAAGGAGGGAACACTTTCCTCCACTTCATTTTCGGTTTGTGGCTCTTGGACTTCATCAAGTTCAAATTTTCTCCCACTCTGTCTTCTAGAAATGAAGTCATTTTCTAGAAAGACAGCGTCACGAGCCACAAACACTTTGTTTTCGTGACGATTGTAGAAGTAACAACCTTGTGTTTCCTTTGGATACCCTACAAACAGACATTTGTCGGATCTTGGTGCGAGTTTGTTGTCAGACTTGTTCTGAACATATGCCTCACAACCCCATATTCTCATAAACCACAAATAAGGAACCCTTCCCTTCCATATCTCATATGGTGTCTTATTGGCTGCTTTAGTTGGGCTTCGATTTAGTGAAAATATTGCGGACAAAATGGCAAAACCCCAAAATGAATCAGGAAGCTCTGTGAGACTCATCATGGACCGAACCATATCTAATAAAGTTCGGTTTCTCTTTTCGGGCACACCATTCAATTGTGGTGTGACAAGAGGAGTCCATTGTGATACTATGCCACAATCTTTTAGGAGTGAATCAAATTAATTATTTAGGTATTCACCACCACGATCGGATCGTAGTACTTTAATCTTTTTACCCAATTGGTTCTCTACTTCACTTTGAAACTCTTTGAACTTTTCAAAAGCATCGCTCTTGTGCCTCATTAAGTAGACATACCCATATCTACTTAAGTCGTCGGTAAAAGTAATGAAGTAGTTGTAACCACCCCTAGCGGTGATAGTCATTAGGCCACACACATCGGTATGTATAAGGCCCAATACCTCACTTGCTCGTGTTCCTTTACTTGAGAAAGGAGCACGAATCGTCTTGCCCACATCACCCTTGGCTAGTGCTCGCACGTCCCTCAGCCCCTGTAAATGATTACAAAGGTGAGAACCACATCTGGTATCTAATACCCAAGTGGAAGTGCAAGTATAGTTAATGTCTATCATATGGAGAGAAGTGAGAACAATACCTGACGGAGTCTCACTCTCGTCTTTCTTGTTCTTCAAATCTTTCAAATATTTGGGACAATTGCGCATCCATTGTCCCTTGCCATTACAAAAATAGCAATCGGCGTCGGCATGTTTGTTAACCTTAGCCTTAGGTTTGCTATTCTCAATAGCTTTCCCTTTGTTCTTGTCTTTTCCTTGTCTCTTGAATTTGGTCTTACCCTTGTTTTTACCCTTTTGAACCCCAAGATTGAGATTCTTCATTTTCATGGAGAGCATGTCTCTCTTCTCACTCCCACTGGCCTCCATGTCCCTCTCCGTTTGGTTGAGGAGTGCATGAAGCTCTTGGAAACTCTTGTCCATGTCATGCATATTGTAGCTCACCCTAACTTGGGAGAACTTGGACGGGAGTGAGTGAAGAATGTGACCTATCGCAAGCTTCTTGGGAATGCTACACCCTAGACGCTCTAGAGTGTCAATATGCTCAATCATCTTGAGCACATGGGGACCAACTTTTTGACCCTTTTCTAGCTTACCCTCGAAGAATTTCATCATATCTTCATATTGACGGATGTCGGGTGATTGAGAAAAAGCCGTCGTAACCCTTGAGAATATCTCATATGCATTAAGGGTAATATATTGAAGCTTGAGTTTTGGAGACATTGACCATATCAAGACATTCTTGATATCGTTAGATATCTTCAAAAACTCCTCATAGGCGGTCCTTTGTGCCGCGGTGGCTCTAGGACTGGGTTCATTGGGTGGTGGCTCGTTCAAGTAACGAATGACGTTGTCGGACAACGCCGCAACTTTTATGGTTGACTCCCACTCGATGAAATTACTTCCATCGTCTTTCAAGATACATTTGTCCATAACGAATCTAAGCCAAGAATCCTTTCCGAGTTTAATGGTTGCATTGGTAGCCATAGCGAATTATTAATACTACAACAAAATTTAGGAAATATTAACATCCATTGTTATATAATTTACTTGTAAAACAATTTTAACAAGTCACGCATATAATGACCCCTCACGAAATTATATAAGTGATTCCGAGACCCGCATTTAGATAAGAATTAACATCGCATGCAATCCTTATGTAAAAACGGTAAGTCATTACTCGACCAATTCTACTCTAGAACTCTCGGTTGACGGATTTCAACCAAATCCATCTCCTAGCCCCGAAATAACTCTTATCTCGTTGAGTCCAACCCAATCTTGGCATGTGATCTTATCACCCTACTTACCCAAGGTAAAAAGGGTCCACGTTGTGGTTGCCCTAATGAACAAGGGGTTCATAGGTGCTTTAATTGGTAAGGCTTAATCTTAATTGTTACTATTCATGTGAGAGGTCTTGTCAATATTAAGTTACTAATCACTTATAAGTGAACTAAGTTGGTGATTACGTAAATTGGTGAATTGACAATCGAAAAATAAAATGCATGATTGGCGATTTTGGCATGAGCGAATATAAAGCAAGCATCAAACAAAATAAATCCTAGTATGACCATCTAGCTTATCTAATTAACTAGACTATTACAAAATCGGAAACCAACTCCTTGGTCCCTGGCCTCTTCAAAGGAACACCTCCAAAAGGCACCGTCTTTTGTCCACTGTCTTGGGTAATCTCCGTCTTCATAATAATTAATTACAAATGATACAAATGAATACATAGCATTCCTATTATACATTTGTGTAAATAAAACTATTAATTATTACAAACAGGCGATAAGAGATCGCAATTAATTACAACCAAATCGATATTCCCTTACATTACGGGTAATACCGATTAAAATACTAGGCCATACTAGGTACAATCTTGCAAAATAATCAATAAAATGACATTCATTCATTCAACATCGCCTTGGGAACCAACATTCTTTTTCGTTTCGTTCAAATTTTCATTCAAAACAATTTTATAAAACTTTTTCTAAAAGTCATTCCGAATATTCGATATCGATTTCATAGTCGAATATCGAATACGATGAATATCGAAAGCATAAATCGAGTATAAATTAATTCATATTTAAACGCAATCTATCAAAATTAGCGACTTTCGAAAAACCCGAACCGGGACAGGCCCTCACGCGAGTCGCGCCCCTCCCAGGTGACTCGCGCGGGAGTCTGAAATCCGCGGCTTCCTTTTCTTCGCTTTCTCAATTTTTCTTAAACATCATTTTTTCTACAAAACGATTTCTCTTTTCTTTTCATCTTTTCTAAAATTATTCCGAATATTTGATATCGATTTCATAATCAAATATCGAATATAACGAATATCGAAAATATTGAATCGAATACAAATTATGCGATATTTGTACGTGATTTAATAAAATCATCGCTTTTTCAAAAAATCAATTTCGAAAACAGGCCGGGACGCGAGTCGCGCGCGTCCCGGACGAGTCGCGCCTGACTCGGGCGAGTCGCGTGGAAGGCTGAAATGCGACACGTTTTCTTTTTTTTTTATAAATATTCTTCGAACATCGTTTTTTAGGCAAAACATCGTCTTTCTAGCAATATTTCAGATCTCGACTTTATTTTTCTTAACCTCGGTCAACACGTGTTAATTCATCACGTGAATTAAAATTTTCAAAATCATGCATATTATCATATTTATTTTTATTATTCAATCGTTACTAACACGTTTGTTCATCTTTTTAGCAACTTCTCCTTTTTATCTTTTGTTTTATTAGACTAAAACGAACCTCACATGCTAAAATACAACTTTGACGTTAGAATTTTAGTTGCATTAAATTGACTTAGCAACCCATTCAATTCTCGCATGCTTAGGGAAAACAATGTTTGCATATCATTTCACCGTTCAACTAACACGCGTATTAAAAAATCAAACGATATCCTAGTAGAGGTCGCTAATGTGCGGGCGGAGTTGGGTGTCCTTCGTGGGCTTCCCAACACGTACCCTCACCCCTTACTCAGAACCTCGGTTTCCGGATGTCCGAAACCATTGGAAACGAGAGTCATTCAACACACGATATCCGATAACGTCGGTATCGGTATCAAATGCAAAGGGACGAACCCAATAAACTCTGACATCGGAAATGGGCCGTATTTTGTACACGGCCCACTACGACATAGAGTGGGTTCGAACGGGCCCGAACTCCCACAAAGTTCGATGGCGACTCCATGTTCGATTTAAATTTCAATTCGATTCATTCTCATATGGAGATTCATTCGCCTCCCCAAACCCGCGTCTGGCCGCGTCGGGGTGGACCTACGTCATGTCCACAAAACCCCTAATTCTCCGAGGAAATGCCCAGACGCCGTCCTTCGCCGGTGTGTCATCTCTTTGTTCATCACCATTCGCCCTCCTTCTCGTTTCACATCTTCGTTCGTTCCCTAAGTCGGTATCTCTGTTGTTCTTCTCATTCAAGGTATTCCCTTCGTTCCTTCTTCTCCTTCTTATTTCATTTCTTCTCTCTGTTCAGTGTTAGATTAATTATTCATTGTTGGCTTCCAAAGATGACGTGAATTGTGAAAAAATGAAGATAAGATCAAGATACTAAAAGGAGTACTCGTATGGTCAATGCGGGAGGATATAAGGGTCCATGAATCATAATAGCAATATACTCCCTCCGTTTCTATGATTTCTTCCACCTTAAAAGTGGCACATTTCTTAAGAAAAACAATAAAATAAGTAAAAGTAGAGAGGGAGTAACCTAAGTGGGCCCCCTAGGTAAGAGAGAAGTGTGATAGAAAAAAGGAAAGTGGAAGAAATCAAAGAAATTGTTGTAAAAGGAAATGTGGAAGATATCAAAGAAATAGAGGGAGTACTATACTCGTAAATCTAAATATTATTGTACATCAACTTGGGTGAAGTTCCTGCTTATCACACACTTTGATTCCAGGTTCTTATAATTCCTAATTCATTAATTCATTTATTTGTGTGCTTTATTCAATTTATTGTTTATACTATGAAATTTGATCAAGTTATTGTCTCAATGTTTTCTGTTGTTATGGTGAACATACCAAAGGTCAAGGAATTAATGATTTTCAAATTCAAGTCTGTATAACCATATTGAGCTGAGATGAGGTCTCGAATTGTCTCGAATTGGTTTCTGTTGTTATTGCTTATAACCATATTAAGCTGAGATAAGGTATGTATATAGCAAAATGAAGCTCAAATGAACTCGTGTTGTAATAAACACTTGTTGTTGGAAATATAATAGATACCTATGGAGCTTAGCATCACACCAGGTCTGCAACTGTACAAAAAACTGAAATATCTGCATGTTTGAGTGTTGCAGGAAACCGATTGAGTCGAATGTTTGAGTGTTTCAGGAAAATGGATAAAGTTGGGGAATATTGTGTACAAGCCACCAAGAAAAGGATAAGTTGAGATGATGAAAACCCTTATGCAGTTTGCCGCCTTATGTAACGGTCATATTATGTAGCTTTATGTGGAATTGGAAACTAGAAAAGATGAATTTGAAGAAAAAACTAATTAGAAAAGAGGATCGCCCGCTCAACCTATCTTCTCAATTTTTTCTGTAACCCTAAATTATTCCAGATCCCCAATTATTCCTCTAACCCTGACTCTTCGTCGCTATAACCCTAATTTCGAAGCCTATTCGTCCTTCTTCTTCTCTATTTGTCACTGTTCCCGCTGTCCTTCATCCCTTCCGAGTTTCGTCGCTGTTTCGATATTCCTTCTTCTTCTCTATTCTGCCTCTTCTCTGGTACTCACTCTTCATCATATTTACATGTTAGCCGACTTAATCATTTCTGCCAATTAGTTTTCGAATTAATTTGAGGTTGATTCATGCTTATGACTGTTCTTTTCTTTCTCCATGTTTAATTTCGTTGATTTGCGCTTAAAACCGTCTTAAAACCAGAGAGCAACGAGAACCATTTGATTGTGAATCCTCTTAAATTCAGAGAGCAATGATACAATTGACGAATTTTGCCTGGATATTAGTTTATACCTGTAATTTGCCTGGCTAGACGTTCCTTGCAGAGTGCAGACAGTGTGAGTCTCGCTCATTTACCCGTGGATTTGAAATCTGGTAATGTTATTGCAAGTCAGGGACATGGTGATTTGATTTCATTTCTCTAATTTAGGCTGTTAATGGCGGTGTTGCCTAAGAGATAGTATGCAATATGTCATTATGTGTGTCTAATATTGTGAGGAGGTAATTGTCATTGGTTTTGAAAATGTGTCAGTGTGTGTGCATTCGCCTGTTTCGGACGCAGAAATCGATTTTCTTGCTTACATTGAGTGCATCAGTGTGGTGGTTAGTTGGGAGAAAACTTGAGTCGAATTTGTTGCGTTGTTCGATGTATGAATAATTGGATATTTGAATCGATTGAGAGGCGAGAGTTTGCTTAGTTTTTGCTACCGTGTTGATATGCAGCTATTCAATATTATTTGTAGGCTGCAATTACTTGAATTGTCGTCAATGGGGTTGAATTTTCAAGCTATAAATCAAGCAAATAAACACAAAAAGAAGAAAAACGATAGAGAAAGGATAGGATCGATAAAGGAAATGGTGGTTGTTGTATTCTACAATGGATTAATTCTGGAGGATTATATCAAATGGAGAAGAAAGGCATTTGAAATATTCTTATGTAGTAAAGATGTAATTCCGCAAAAGTAGAAAATAACCGACAATATAAATAACTCACAGTCATCTGATTTGTTGTGTAATATATATTCATATGTAGAATGTTTATGCTCGATTGACTAGCAGAAAAAGTATTACTGTTTAGACGAATCTGTGTTATGGCCGTTTGATAAGTGATAGGTCTGCGGCTCTTGTGATGAATCCATGTTTGGTTTGCTATTATAACGAGTTTAAACCCTTGTGGTGATTTGCAGACACTAAACAGCTATTGTATCAGCCATAATAGTAACGTGGTTGGGAGTTGCAGCAGTTAGTGGCAACGTTGAAGGTATATATATAATTACTTAAAACTAATTAATTATTAATGGAGTATGTATGCATGTATGTATGTAGAGTGTAGTTACGTTGATGATATATATATATATGTGATGATGCAAATGATGTAATACGAGGTGATGGAGTGAGTATGAACAACTAACAGTGGAGGCGCTGTATGAATGGAGGCAGCAGATTGTATCAGACCCAAATAATGTGATGCAGAGTTGGGATCCGACCTTGTCCAATCCATGCACCTGGTTCCATGTAACTTGCAACCAATACAACAAAGTCACCAGAGTGTAACTACCTACCTACCTACCTACCTGCTCATTTGCATTCTCAATAATAATCTCTATTTCATACTCCCCTATACTAATGAATGAATGAATGAAGGGATCTCGGCAACGCTGGACTATCAGGAAGGCTTGTACCGGCTGTTGGAAACCTCACTAATCTCCAATACTTGTAAACATATACTATACACACGCACTAACTTCAGTTCAGTCGTTCGTTCTACACTACTCGTACTAATTAATCGTCTACTTGATTAATCAATAATCTCGATTGAGTAGTCGATTGAGTATACATATATTATACTGAGTGTTAATTGTTGATGGAATTGAATTGGACTGGCAGGGAAGTGTTTTGTAACAAACTGAGGGGAGCAATTCCCGTGGAATTAGGGAGACTGAGTATGTTAGTGAGCTTGGATTTGTCAAATAATCAACTCCAGGGATCCATCCCCGCAAGCCTAGGCAATTTGAAGTTCCTCACCTTTCTGTAAGTAGTACATGTACATACGTGTACATATGTTCCTAGCAACTACGTACCAAAAGTATGTTTGTATATATGTATGTATGTATGTTGCTCATTCATCTGTGTGTATGTATGTAGAAGGATTAATGGTAATGCCCTAACCGGTGACATCCCAACCAAGATCCTTCAACCTGTCAAATGGGGTCATCTTAGACTCTTGTTAGTCACTCTTTCTCAACTCAAATCTTTATTTATCATACTAAGCTACCTAATTAACTAACTCCCTCAGTCTTTATTTATCATCAACAATGTCTCCGATAATTCCTTGACACAAACTCTTCTTTCCACGCAAAATAAAGGTATCCACGCAAAATAAAGGTATCATCAGCAATGTGGTAGTTACAATGACCACGCTCAACAGTTTAGACATTATCTCGAAACGATTTAATGGTCACAACATTAAGGAATCGTTGGTGATGTGTAGTATAAATAATATCTTAAAGTTAAATGAACCTATCTAGTAGCAGAGGTAATGCATCATTCATACTTTTGAGGTAATGGAGATGATCTAACTCTCAACCTATGGTAGGGTGGTCATTGTAATTTCATTTATCTCTCTCACTCATCATGACATTAGATTTATAACTTCATATCTACTGTCTTTTTACTTTTACGAGTGCATATCTCCTCCTCCTAATCCTTCTACCTCTTTCTTCTACTTTGGTGTGCCTGTCTTCGTTTGAACTCCTTTTGGGTCCTAACTGCTGCTGTTTTTTCAACAATTGGGTTTGATCTTGTTGTTTTTGTGGTACCAGAATCTGAAAAAATGACAATTGGTTTGCGTGCGGGTAGGGTGAATCCCTAGACCAGGAATGGTGATGTTTTGGTTGAGTCTACACATCATGTGAATCCCTTGTTAATGCTATGCCTTCGTATATATCAACTTTTATGAATGAGAGTGTTCTGGTGACGGGACATAAGAATGAGGTGATTTTGGAACATTTTCATTTGTACGACTCTTACACTTTTTTATACTTGTTGCAATGTAGTCGGCTCCTCACGCTCGGAAAACAGAGTGCGGTTATTACGTGATGAGATATATGATTGAAATTATCACTCGTTCTGATTTGAAGAGAACCGTCAATGAGGTAAGACTTGGGTTCACACTTTCTCTTGTTTCAATCATTTGTTTTATGCACATAATTGAAACAAAAATAATTAGTTCATTTATATTATTGATTTTGTAGCATTTTAACGATATGATGCCATATTCTCAAGAAGATATTGCAAGGTTCGTGGATTATGGGCGAATTATTTTCTTAATAATTAGTCGTATATGATGCATCGGATTACCTTATGTGGACAAGGTCTTAGTTGGATTATGGTTCTAGGTACTTTTGGACATTGGATAATGATTTTATGTGTACCTTTTGGATTTTGGATATTGGATAATGATTTTATGTATCTTTTGGATTTTGGATGTTGGATTTTATAAAAATGTAACTTCTTTTGTTCAATTATTCGCTATGATATTCTTTTTTAATGGTTTGTTAATATGTACGTATTTCAGAATTATTAAAAAACATAAAATATGAATATGTATATAAGCACATATCTATATATACGTATTTTGTTTATTATATATATAGACAACTGTTGTTTTAGAAAAACAGTTGTCTATATACGTAATAGACAACTGTTGTTTTGCAAAAACAGTTGTTTATTAACCAATAGACAAATGTTCTAAAACAAATGTCTATGCTAAGAGTAATATACAACTCCAAACTACTCCACTGTTGTAAGTCAGTTGTCTATTGCAAAAAAAAAACAGTTGTCTATTTGATGTTTTGTAGTAGTGAAGTAAGGTCAAAAATTTCCATCAATGATCCCTCCCTCACATCGCTCATCAAAATACCAAACGACAAGAATTCCACAAAAATACACAAATCCTAGAATCAAACTCATAAATTACACAAATACAACTACAAAAACTCAAAGAAGAGGAAAGAGTTATATACAACACGACGGTTCATGAGGAACTCCGTCAAACCAAGGATGGTGAATTCTTCATTCATCTTCAACAACATGGTACACAATTTCATAGCCTTCAAGGGCACGGAGCAACAAGTCGAAAGCTCTCGAGAAGTCTTCAATAAAGCTCGTATACCAACCTACACTCCAAGGTTCTTCACAACCTTGCCTCGACGTTCCCGGGGCATCCCGATCTACTATGTTCAACGGCTTGAGCATGTACTTGCGATCCTTTGGGATATACCCAAACTTCCATTCATCTTTATGGGGCCTCAAGGGAGACTCAAACTTCTTCTTTCCAAGCAACTTATCTTCATTCACATTACAAGGGCATTCATCCACCCCAAGCTCAAAAGCATCATCCTTAATTCCACACAAGTTTTTGTCAACCTCCAAGATTTCACCTGACTCATTCCCTAGGCCGGTATCCTTCAAGGCATGGATCATATTACATGACTCTTCATTTGTGGGCGAGGTTTTGCCTTGGAGGTCAAACACAAGCTTCTCACCGCCTAACTCAAAAGTGATCCTACCCTTTTTGACATCGATCATCGCACCGGCGGTGTGTAGAAATGGGCGCCCTAGGATAATGGGGGTGGTTTCATCTTCCGGCATATCGAGTACAAGGAACTCAACCGGAATGAAGAATTTCCCAATCCTTAATGGCACATCCTCTAACATTCCTATTAGTCGATTAAGTGAACGATCGACCATTTGGAGTGTAATCGAGGTACACTTGAGCTCTTTCATTCCAAGTCACTCACAAATAGAATAAGAGAGAATGCTTACACTCACCCCCAAATCACATAACGCCTTCTCGATCTTCATATTCCCGATGGTGCATGGGATTGAGAAACAACCCGGATCCTTGAGCTTAGGTAAGGTGGAGCCTTGAATAAGATCACTCACCTCTCTTGTAAATGATATGGTCTCTTCCTTGTCCAAGGATCTCTTCCTAGCCAAGATTTCTCTCATGAACTTTCCATAGGCCGGGACTTGGGTAATTAGCCCGGTGAAAAGGATGCTCACATCTAATTTCCTCACAATATCGACAAACTTGTCAAATTGATAATCCACCTATGTCTTCAATTGCCTCGATGGGAATGGCAACTTGATATCTATTTTTTCAAGTTCATTAAGTTTGGATTTTTCATTTTACACTTCTTTGCTTTGTCTTCTTCTTGGGGTGTGGGAAGCTTGTCTTCAATAGGTTTTTTAACTTCCCACAAGACTTGCTCCCCCATGAGATTTTCCCAATTTGCATTGCCTTGAGATGGAGATTCCACTTCTTTCAGAGCGTCTTGCTCATTAGGAAACAAGGGAGAATCATAGGATGCACCGCTCCTCAAGGTGATAGCATTCACATGTTCAAATTTCGTTGGTACATCTTGAGGAGGTAGTTGACCCTTTTGCCTTGAAAAACTACCCAAAGCAACTTGAGCTAGTTGGGTTTCGAGCATCTTCACATGAGTATTTGTTGCCTTGTTTTCCCTTTGAAGTTGAGCATAAAGTTCTTGTTGGGTTCTTTGCATCTCCAATTAGTTTCTTTGCATCTTCTAAATTGTCTTTTGCACGTCAAAATCCCGAGGTGGAGATTGTTGGTTATGTGGAGTATTAGTGACGGTTAAGGGAAAGCCATAATCATGAGTTGGAAATCGGCTCCTTGACTTGTTTTCTTGTTGAGCACTTTGGAACCCTTGTTGGTTTTGCAAGTTCCCTTGGAACCCTTGAGAATTGCCTTGATTTAGGCCTTGGGGAGTACCTTGATTGTGATTTTGGTAACCTTGGTTGTTGTTTTGAAACCCTTGAGAGTGTTGGTTTCCTTGGAAACCCCCTTGATGATTGAAGATCCCTTGATTTTGAAACCCTTGATGATTGTTGAAGGCACCTTGGTTGTTGTTTTGTTGTTGGAAGTTGTTAAAAGGCCTTTGATTGCCTTGATAACCTTGGTAGCCTTGGTTGTCCCTTAAGGGAGGAGCAACATATGGTAGACGGTGTTGCTATTGAGCTTGTTGTTGGGAAGCTTGGAACATATGAGGATTTGACACATTTTGAGCCTTGTAAGTAGAGTATGGGGCACCTTGCTTAAATTCTTGAAAAGCATTCACTTGCTCAATGCTACTTCGACAATGTTGAGGCTCATGTCCATATATCCCACAAATCTCACATATCCCATAATAAGAGGTAGGAGAAACCACTCCCACTGCATTAACTTGATGGATTGATTGTCGGTGGGAAGAACTTGAGCTTTGACCTTGATTAAAGTGACCTTGGAGCTTCTTATCGATGGCATCCATGTGGGTCTTCAATTGTGGCCCAAGATCGGCACTAAGTTGTGTGATAGCATCGATTTCATGCCTTCCCCCTCTATTTGCCTTCCTAGGCCTAGAATATTAAGAATTATGAACCGCCATTTCTTCAATCTTAGACCAAGTTTGGTCATCATCGACCTCGGTAAACCTTCCATTAGAACCCATGTTGAGTATGGCTCTAGAATCTTCATACAACTCATTCCAATATTGTTGGACCAAAAACCATTGAGAAAGCTCATGGTGGGGGCAAGATCTAACCAAAGCTTTGAACCTCTCCCATGCTTCATAAAGACTCTCCTCATCCCGTTGTTGAAAATCGGTGATGCAGGCTCTTAGCAAATTTGTCTTCTCGGGTGGGTAAAACTTTTGATAGAATGCCAATGCAAGCTTCTTCCAAGTATCGATCCCCACGGTTGCCCTATCGAGACTCTTGATCCATTGCTTAGCTTTTCCAATAAGAGAGAACGGGAAAAGAACCCAACGAATTTGATCTTGAGTAACCCCGGTTTGAGAAATAGCATCACAATAATCGGAGAAAGTCTCCATATGTTGGTGCGGGTCTTCGGTTGGCAAACCACTAAATTGATTTCGCTCCACAAGTTGAATGAATTGTGTCTTGGCCACAAAATTTCCGGCATAAGCGGCCGGTAGAGTGCTCTGTCCCGGCAAGACATCCTCGGTGAAAGTGGAGTGAGATGAGAACTTTGGCACGTTTGGATGTACGGGAGATGACGGTGTAGATGGTGTTGATATAGATTTTGAAGGAGAACTAGGTGGAGAAGAGTGACTAGATATACTAAAGGGATTGATGAAGGTCCCTTCGGTGGTCTCTCGAGGTGCTTCGTTTAAGTCAAATCCTTGAGCTTGCTCCTCAATGTTAGTACTAGTGCCCGGTTGAGAATTTCTAACTCGATCAATTGTCCGTTGGCGAAAGGCTCTAAAGAGTCTCTCCAGCTCTGGATTGAAGAGAAAGAAGTTGGCTCTCCTCCTAGGCATGCACTACACACTTGGAACAAACGTGAGAACACCTAGTGCTTTATGGGCACTAGGTAGAGACCATAAACGAACACAACAAAGGACAAAGAAAAAAGAACACAATAAAAACAAGGAAAAAGACAACAAAATATGCACAATGGATAAAAGAAGAACACAAAACGGTAACTAAGTCAAGCAAATAAGAAAAAAAAGTCTAAACATGCACCATCCCCGGCAACGGCGCCAAATTGATGGTTGCGATTCGTCGTGTATCCTACCGATCAAATAAAATCAACTATTCCTAACAAGTAGATTGGGTAAGTCGGGTCGATCCACGGAGACGGAAATGGGGTCTAGGCTCGGGTTTACCTAAGGGCAAAACTAGGTCACCAAAACACAAGAGGAGGTGAATTGACAAGAATTGACTACAAACACAATTGCTAAGCTAAGAAACAAGGATAAACAAACTAGGAAAATGAAGAGGAATAAAACTATGGTTATGAATGAACTAGGGATGAGATAAACTAAATGATTCAACTAAAGCGAAATTCAACCAACTAATTAGAGGAGTAATGACTAAGACGATGAAGAAATCAAATAGGGAAGGAGTAGGGTTAGGTCGGGTTCATAGGTGTATAAGGCTAGTGGGGAAATCGAGGGTGTAGATTTTATCTAGTCACTAAGGTAAATCCGCGCTCTCGCGTCAAAGACAAACCCAAAAACACAAGTAAGATGCTACCCAAAACAAGAGAATTCAACCACCAATTATACATACAATGAGAAGGAGGAAACAAGCAACAGAAGCATGACCACTACTACTCTAACAAGCATTTCATCAAACACAAGGCATGCATAACAAGTGACTAGCAACAAAGGTTCAACCTTTACCCACAATCAATCCCTAATCACCCATAATCAACACCTAATCCCCCTAGTAACTCCACAAGAATCTACTCACTCATATCTAAACTAACACAAACATTAACAAAAGAAATCAACATGAGAACAAGAGCATTTATAATGATGAACAAACAAAGATGAACAATAAACAAATGATAAAGATTGAAACTTGAATGATAAACAAAGATTAAAGGAAAAGAGAAGAGAAAGATTATACCAAACTAAAAAGGGGATGAAAAGATGAAAACTTGTATAATAAAGAAAACCCAAATAAATCCCCCAAGGTTGTCAATCTTGGTAGAGTCTTCAAGAATTCCCTTAATACAAGAGTAATTGCAAAAATTAAGCTAAGATTAACAAAAGATTAAGGAAAGATTAAGGAGAAACTAAACTAATTGGAGGAGTTCACTATCTAGGGTTTTGTATAATGTATGGTGTTTAAAACAATACAAGAGGGGGTATATATAGGGTTTCATACGAGTGAGGGGGGGCGAAACAATGAATTCCGACAGAACTGGGCCCTTTCCGGCCAGGAAGGAGATGATCCCGATTGGGAAGGGTGCCATCCCGGTCGGAAAGGTCATGATCCCGGTCGGGAAGGCCCCACAGTGGGTCGTCTTTCTTTGTCTCTCATCCCGACCGTGATGGATATGTTCCCGACCGGGATGGGTCCTTCTTTTCTCTTTCTAAGCTTTTTATCGATGCTTGGTGCTTGGGATATCGTCAAGTGGGCTCCATGGGACTCGGGATCGAGTCTAAGCCACCGAGTCATCGTTGCTTCTCTTCGTTGGCTCCATATGCGTCGGAAACGAGTCGGAATTGTTCCATATTTCCAAGATAGGCTTTAGGAACCTAAAACAAGCTAGAAGAAGCGTAAGTAGCCTCAAAACTGCTCCAAAGAGCGATTCCACAAGAGAAACCAGGACCAAACACAAGAAATAAGCACTACATAACACACTTATCACCCTACGTGGGTTGGTCATGCTTTTAGGACAAGGGAGGCTTGGGATAGGGAGGAAACCCGTGATGTAAAATCAACGGAGTTTCAATGGTAAAGACCTTTGGCGTACTATGAAAAGACCTAACATACGGATAACGGTTGGTCCTATAATAAGGAAGGTTTTTTAAAAAAGATTGATTTCCAAAAAATTCGGAGGACGGTCCTGACTTTTGAAATTGGCAGCATGCCGTCAGGACCGAGTTTTTTTTTAAAAGTTGAAAAGTTTTCAAGTTTCAAAATGGGTAGCATGCCGGCTAAAAATAGGCTATTTTGAGTCAAATCTTAAGTCTAAATTTCGGCAACGTTCCGAATTTTTGAAAACTTAACATTTTGAAAGGATGCATTTTTGAAATGAAGTTTTTTGAAAATTGAGACGGAAACCAAGTAGCACATAGTCAAACAAGTATTATGACGACAACATGTATTCTTTAAAACTAAGTCTCGGTCGGTCTAAAGAGGGTCTATACCAACACCGATGGCTCTCTCGTAAATCAGGACGGACTTCCTAAGCCGAATTGGTCTTAGAACATGCCGTGAAACCCATACGAGTTTGGCCATAGATATCTTTAGCGCACCCATGTAGGAATGCACCGTTGTATAGTGCGACGTCGGTCACAAGTAACCGACCCTGGCAAAAATGGGGGTATGCATAAACCATCGAACTAATGCGCGCACATTAATAACCGAAAGATTTCTCTTCGAGTCTTACCCTGAAAATCCCGATGACAAATTGTACATCAGGTATCCCCAGCGGAGTCGCCAAATTGTGGACATGGCAACGGTCCACCCCAATGCGGCCGCACGCGGGTTTGGGTAGGCGAATGAATCTCGTGGTAAGATTGTTCTCGGCTCGAAATTTAAATCTAAATAGGAGTAGTCACCGAACTTTATGGGAGTTCGGGCCCGTTCGAACCTACTCTATGCTTAGGCGTATCGTGCACAAAGCTTGGCCCACTTTAGTACTAGAGATTATGGGGGTTCGTCCCTTTGCATTACGATATCGATGTCAAATTACCGAATATCATATATCGAATGACTCTCGTTTGCCAACGGTTTCGGGCATCCGGAAACCAAAGGTTCGGAGTAAGGGGTGAGGGTACGTGTTGAGAAGCCCACAAAGGACACCCAACCTCGCCCGCTCTTAGCGGCCTCTACTAGGATATCGTTCGACTTTCGTGTACGCGCGTTAGTAAGACAGTTAAATGATATGCAAACAACATTTTTAGCTACGCACGTGAAATACGTGTTAAGCTACGTCATTAAATATATCTAAAATAATGTCGAAGTTGTATTTAGCATGCGATGTTCATTTCGAAAGCGGTAAATGGTAAGCATCGAAAGTAAATAAACTCGAAAATGAATTACAAGTTACACGGGAGGAAATACAACCCAGATTTACAATACTTGAACATAGCAATTATCGTAGACGGGTTAGAATATGATGTGATGCATGATTTTATAAAGGGAAACACGTGATTGAATTAACATGTGGCTACTTAAAGTCGTAAAAATGACTTGACGGGGGTTTACGCCACTTTTGGGCTCTCGTTGGAGGCGTAAAGAGGTCACTCTACCGAGTCATTGAGGGGACTCGATCGTGTGCCCTTTGAAACGAGTGATGACTCATTTTAAAACGAGCCTTTTCATAATTTAATGATTCAAATCGAGAGATAATCGAGCGATACATAAATATTACATAATTTATACTCACTCGATCTTCAACGACTCATTTTGCGCGATGCTTGGTTACGGACCCAGTATCAAGCACTTTAGAGTGGAATATACGAAATCGAAATTAATCAAACTAGAACGAATATCAATTCCCTCCGCGTCACAACGTCCTTATCAATCCTTATGGATCGTGTGACGATCGATACAACGTCAATGGGTTTCGTGCTAATTCAATTGTCGATGACTCTTTAGGCGTGACGTTTGACTACGGAGTCAACATCGTAGCTTTAGAGTAATATTTTGAAAGTGGCGTCGAATATGCTTGATAACAAATTATCGCGATCGCATTATACCATTAATTGTCTAGGGCAGCGCGCCTCGCAGGGCGCCACCTCCAGTACTACCTTTTGAAGGATTATTTGACTTTGAACGGAATTCTTTATCGAACATATTTGACTTGAAAATTTGATTGTCGTCACAAATGTTAGATCTTTTGCATATCATCTTAATTCGGTTTTTTGAAACCTACGATAATTGGTTTAGCATCATCGGATATTTGCTCGAATTGATTAGAAAATAGTTTTATTAAATTAATATACGCAGTTTTATATAGGACGGAATATAAAAAAGCAGAAATTAAATGTTAAATTGTTATTGATGTTAGGAACAACAATTAAAAGTTAGAAGCAAAAATTGAAATATTAGTAGTTAGTGGTATGAGAATTAGATGTTAGTATAACGCTAAAATAAAAGTTAATAATAGTTAGTAATAATTAGTAATTAGTATGCGTGTAACACCCGCTATTTTTCCTAGCATATTTATTCTTTCCGTTAGGACTCCGTCTTAACCCTGTCACTTTTCGGCCTCATATTTCATCATTTTACTAAGCTCTATTTTAATGTTTGAGTTTAATGATATTTATTTATATTTTAAAGATTTTTATTCTATTAAATCCATTTATTTAGTTTTCTTCGTAAACTAATTAATTTTCCGCGAAGAATTCTATTTCTCTTCGAATTGACATTTTTAAGCTCGGATTTAAGTCATTCCTTTTCCTAAAAATGTATAAATACATTTATATAATATTTTCAACTAGTAAATATTTTTATTTACAAAAATTTAGTCGTTAATGATTTTATTACAAAGCTTCGCGATTAATTATTTTCTTACGCGAGGTTTACTCGAATAACTTTGAAATGCTTTTAACAATTTTACGATTATACTTTTTATCAACTTATAAATAATTTGAGGCCATTTTCTCACTTTTTGGACCGACTAAGCCTCTGGTCAGGAATTTTATTACGTTTTATTAATACGTTTCATTTTATCACGTTAAACCGTAAACGTATGATTATTTTTCTTCCATTTATTCCTTGCATTATTGTCAAACTTTTCATCCTCCCTTGCTTGTTCATTTTGGCTGGCCATATGTGGTAGAGTAGCATTATTTTCATCAAATTTTAATAGCATTCAAGCTTAGGAAAAAAAAAACCATCCATTTTCTAATATTCATTCTTACAATTAAACATCAAAAAAATCCTTTCTTTCTTCTCATTTGGCCATGACTCCAGCAGCCTCTCAAGGCTAATTCTTGCTTCAAATCGAGTCATAATCGTCTCATTTTCATCTTCAAATTAATCGTTATTCCGATCCTTCCGTTAAGGTAATAAGCGATGTGGTTTTCGATCGTTATTCACCTTGATTTTCTTAGTTTTTCTCATGGTATTTTTCTGCCATGATTTTCATGTATGGTCGGATTTGTGGACGATCCCGAGGCCGACGAGTATATTATCGTTTCCGATTTGGACTAGAGGTAACGTCGATGTTACCCGGTATTTCATGATTTTAATTGTGTATTTGCATGTATAATTTTTATATTTCATTTTTGACAATATATGTATGTCATATAATCTGTAAAATTTTGTAAAAGTTGAAGATTTGCATGTTTTGATATTTTTATCGCTTTTACGAGATTAACGATTAAATTGTCATATTAATTTGTAAAATCATAATATTCGGCCTAAACATGTAATATATGTTTATATTCTGTAAAATTTATATTTTTGATGATTTATAATAATTTAGGATTTTTCTGATATTTTAAATATCGATTATTGAATTATTACCGTTTTCGGACAAAAACGATTAAAAGCCGATTTTTAGTTCTAGTACCTAAACATTTTATTTTAATCTGATTTTTGACGTGGTGAAACTTTCTGGTGAAATAGAATTTTCTGAGTTTTTTCATAATTTTTCGGAATTGTTGAGTGGATGAATTAATTAATCACTTTAAATCATCGTTTATCGTTAAAACCGTGTTTGTTGTTTAAATTCTCGATTTCTGGTCTTTGGTTTAAATCTGGAAAAAATTATGATTCTGAAGATTTCATATTAAAATGTATTTTTATGATTTTTAGTACCTTAATAAAATGTTAGGAACGATAGGTTTATTAATGAAATCGTTAATTGCGAAAACGGGTTTAAATGACGGTTTTGTTGAAATTTGTTGAATCTGGAGTTTTGGAAAAATCTAGAAAAATTTATATTCGGGAAAATCAGGATTTTAAAGTGTAATAATAATTTTTGGATATTAATACTTAAATCGTTTCGTAATTACTATTTTTATTAATCGTTATTGTCGAGATTAGACGATTAACGAGAAAACGCTTTAAAAACCGAGGTTTAGGATTCTGGAAAATTTTCTTTTCTGGAAAGAATGTCCATAAATATCTTTTAGCTATTTTACGTAATTTTTGTACTATTTATTAAAGTGTTTAATTAATAAGTATTGATTTTCGGATAAATTGTGATTTATCGTTAAAATGCTTCGTCTTACCTAAAAGAATTATTTTTCCAGCAATTTTCAAAGTATTTAAATCTGAAACTTTAAGAGTTAAATCATCCCTTAACATACTCTAAATATATTTGTTGGTTTAATTAAATAAAGACGTTCAAATATTTAATTTGATGTTTGCCGTAAAATCCTATTTATAATTTTATTGTCGAAACTAATAATAATTAGGGATTTTTAGCTTTGTAAATTTTGAAAACACCCTGATTAGTATTATTAAAATGTTTAAGACATTTTTAGTCATTTTATACACTTGTACGATATTTCAATAATTTCATAAACTCAAATGTTCTTACTTTAATAATTAATATCGTTAAAGCCGAAAGTATTAGTTTTATAAATCTATATCGTTTACTAAAAATATGGTATTAGTATGAACTAATATTTTCACTATTTTGATATAATGCTATTTTTAGTAAAGTTCTAAAAATAGAAGTTTCCTAAAATAGAAAGTTTCCTCTTTTAGAATATAAATGTTTACTTCTTTTATCCTCATATTATTTATATTGATTATATCTTTTGAGTATCGATAATGGCTTTGTTTTGGAGTTATGGAATAAGGACAAGTGTGAGGTTAGAGTAATATATTCTAGGGTTTACGGTTTTGCCATCAACTATAAGGCTAGTGTACCAGGAATCGGTACATTGGTTGTTGAACCGGGTGACAGGTATCCCGGGAGTTGTGTACATTTTGACCTTAAGCTTAGGCCTCGCAGTAAGTCGCCGTCATAAGTTGAACTGGGTGACAGGTAATCCCAGGAGGGGTGTGCATTATCTTAGACTAGGGCCACGCATTTAT
Source organism: Agrostemma githago (assembly GCA_958450325.1). NCBI lineage: Eukaryota > Viridiplantae > Streptophyta > Magnoliopsida > Caryophyllales > Caryophyllaceae > Agrostemma > Agrostemma githago. Next base: position 54,618,504 of record OY288240.1, read on the forward strand.
AAGTCGCCGCTCTATTATGGTTGAGTAGCCTAGTTAGAGACCGAAGTTTGATTTGTTTGAACTAAGTTCTCGAAGCTAGTTTTTAGTGTTCTCCTAGTGAAAGTCTAGCCGTCTACACTACTCCTATCCATAACGCCATTTTGAATATTTTTATTATTATCGATATAATTTGGTTGCAGGTTGGCAAATGTTTTATGTTTTCTTCGGAAAACTCATTTTTATTATATTGGTTTGATACGTGAAGTTTTTCACTGAAATTTTATTTTTATTATGATGTGTTTTGATGTTTTCCATTTTAACTATTTTTCTATAATAGTAATTACAGTTTTAAAATCTTGTTATACGGCTGGGAGAACGTTGACGTTGCTCCCCACTGATTGTGGCTGTTATGTTTTTAACATGGCAGGTATATGTTTTCCCTCGGGTGGGCTAGCGAGCAGTTATGGATCCTGCTTGTTTTAATCAGATCACTGTATTATGGATTGTTAAAACCCTTTTTATGGATTTTTATTTTTTATTTTTTTTGTAACCATTTTTTATTTTATGGCTTATGTATTGACTTACCATTTTTATTTAATCAAGACATAGCTACAGTGTGTTATAATCCCACTTCTACAGTGTTTCCGTCACTGTATTGCGTTAGAATTTCTAGGGGATTACAATACGAAGCTCAAAAAAGAAAAGATTAGAGATTAGAGAAGACGGGGTTTGTTTACACCCTCAACCTACATGCTTATGGTCTCGGAATACGAACGCTTATAGTGGCGGCGTACGCACAAGTGCGGTCGAGAATGTAGGGTGAGTTAGGGTGTGTATGGTTGAAGAGATGGTTTTCTCGGTTGTTGGGAGGTTCGGTGTTGGGATGGTATAGAGAACTCCTTGCTAGGATTAGTGAAGTGAAGGTGTGGACGTGCGTCCGCACCGCCCAATGCCCCGCGCGAGACCGACCCGGTTTTGACCGCGGCTACGCACGCGACCCCATCCCGGTCGGGGTCTGGTCCGATCCCACGTTCGGGGTGAAGGTCTCGGACCTCGATTCGGATGACGATTCAGACTTGTACTAGACGGGCGCAGGCGCCCGTGTTTCCTTTGAAATCGATCGTGTCGTGGTAGTAAATGTTTAAAGGCCGATATGTTTGGTAAGGCGATCTTTTTGGTGAACCGAATCGTTGCCGATTTGTGGAGTCGCCACCGAGTCAATTATGGAACTCGGAAACCGTTCAAGTCAACTTTGATCCTTAGCCGGCTCAAAGCTGGGTGGCACGGGACCTAAAGATAAAGACTTGTACCATTAAGCATTCCATGCCTGGAATGACTCTCATTACCAATGGTTTCATATATCCGAAAATCGCCGATTCTGAGTAAGGGGTGAGGGTATGTATTGGGAAGCCAACGTCCGCTAGACAACGACACCCAATCCCGCCCGCACATAGTGGCCTCTACAAATCAATCGGTGGGCTGATAACTTAGTTCCTTTGTTGTGGCGGAAGTACGGTAACATCCATTGTTTTAACCCTACACATTTGCTATGTCGGTTGTTTAAGGACAATTAAGTTTTGTCGTCGAAATAGTTGTGGTTACCTTCTTGCATGCGATTTAATGTGACAGGCAAGCCATGAAAAGATGCACATAGGAGAGTAGAGAGTACGAATGTTATACGTATTAGCAAATCAATTTTAACGTGATAATACGGATATTAGTCACTCTTATGGTATCCCTTACCTGGTATTCTGCTTAAGATGCGTTGACTCGATATTAATAGGGATGCGTAGAACCATGTAAGGTGAGCACCGGGACTAATACGGAACCCGACCATCGCTTTGTTCAATTTTAGCTTGTTTACGTTTTGATTTTCGTGTTAGGTGATTTAGCATGCAATTATAGGGTCATAAAAGCAATAAATCATATGAAAGCTATAAATGCGAAATATAAGTAAATCACATAGTGAGGAGTCGCACCCTCGGAGTATACGCTAAATGGGACACGATGCATAGATAGTTGAGAACGAATCTCAGAACTACTCGAGTCTATTTAGGGTGTTTTAGTTTTTATGGTTGAAGTTGGGATGTTATGTGCTTTAGTATGTGTTGTGGACCTAGTGCTTACATTTCACATTATCGTAGTGCATATTAAAAGTACAAGAAAGTAAAGTTTTTGTTAGATGACAACCTAGTGACGATTCGACTTCAAAGGCGGATCCTCCTAGCTTGCCTGGTGATTTTGGCAGGGTTCCGTTACTGTTTGCTTATTCTGCGGCTAATTCGGCAGAGTTCCCTTACTATTTGCGGGTTCTGCGGTTAATCCGACAGAACTCCGTTTCTAGACTCGGAGTAGCTAGTCGATCGCAGGCACCTCGGGATCGAGTGGAGTGCTCGAAGGTGAGGAGTAGCGTTGATTTCGCTTATCGGGACTACAATCGAGTGGATTGTTTGCTTTGGGTGTCGGAGTGCGAGCCCATGTGAGAAACTCGTAATGAGTGAAGGGAGAAGAGAATTGAGAATTGTGTGTCGAATGAATGGGGTGGAGAGGGGTATTTATAGTTGTTTTCGGCTCTCGTCACCTGAATGGAACGAAACTAGGTTCATGCGTGTGAGTCCTAAGACGCGCGAAGTGAGGCGTTCAGGATTTTGTAGATACGATTTTGATACTTTCCAAAACCGAGAGAGTGCGTATCATTTGTAAGCTTGGGGGTTAAGTTTTCTCCTTGCTCTAGCGCGCTATTGCGCCGAGTGGGCCTTGGGTGTGCATCCCGTGGTTCGCTTGGCCCGGTGCTGACTTGGGTTTGATTTTACGTATTTCGGGACTGATTCGGAGTCTCGGTGTCGGAATTGACTCTAATTAGTGTCGACGCGACCGTAATGACATGACTAAGGCTGCCTTGATGTCAAATTAATTTTTCCGAGTAATTATATTTCATCTGTTCTATAGAAAAACTATCTAAAACATCGTAATCTCGCGTCGCGTTGCAGTCCGATAGTCATCGGGTGTTTGTCGAGCACTCCTGCAGCCACCTAGTCCAAATCTCGGTGTCTACAGAAGCTTCCACTTTGACTGAGGCTTGGACAAGGCGAAAGTCGAAGTATAGCAGCCCATGTCAATCGAGGATTACGACCTGGTGGCTATCGGGTCGGGTCGTTTTATGTCCGTTGGACTGCGTATTTGAGGCTCGTCAGCTAAGGCTTTATAAATTATACCTAACATCCTTGCCTGCGGTTGCTTGTCGGAGCTCGAGTCCTTGCTTGCCATCTCGTCTTGGGTTTGTTGCTTTAACAGTTTAGGTTCTTTGACACGGGACTTTTGCTTAATTCTTTATCGGTGTCTTAGTTCTGGTTTGATATACTTGGCGAATGGTTGTGTTGATTTTGATTTTGCTTTAGGTATTCCTCGAGGGGCGTGAGTTGATTTGCTACCAGGGACTTGTTGAATTAAACTGAGTGCTACTAGGGACTCATTTAAAATTGGTTTTGAGCGCTACAAGGGGCTCGTTTAAAATTGAATTGATTCTGAGTGCTACCAAGGACTCGTTTAAATTGGTTTTGAGCGCTACAAGGGGCTCGTTTAAATTGGTTTTGATATTGAGTCCTACCAGAGACTCATTTAAATTGGTCTTGAGCGCTACAAGGGGCTCATTTAAATTGGTCTTGATTCTGAGTGCTACCAGGGACTCGTTTAAAATTGGTTTTGAGCGCTACAAGGAGCTCGTTGAATTAAACTGAGTGCTACTAGGGACTCGTTTAAAATTGAATTGATTCTGAGTGCTACCAGGGACTCATTGATTTTGAATTGACTTGAATTACCTTTAGAATGCTTTGGGATTCAATTGAGGTTGCAGGTTTAAAATTTACTTGGGATTCGTTAGGTTCGCGGGTTTTGAATTCGTCTTTTGAATGCTTCAGGATTCGTTCGAATTTGCTTTGTTCAGATTTGTTTTTTTTAATGGTTTAGCATTTAATCGAATTCGCTTTGGTCAGATCATTGCTTGAGTTGTTATGTGCTTTAGTATGAGTGGCCTCATTAGCTAGAGGTTTTCGTGTTCGTTTATTGCTGGGGGTCGATTTCGATTAGAGGTGGTTTTGATTTTTTTTTGGGTTTTTGCAGGCTCGGATCTACTCCTACTTCCCTCGATTGGCACCTAAGACAGTGCATGCTCGTCCGGTTAGGTTTCCGGCGGGGATTAAGTAAGGGTTGGCTGAGGCCAAGAGGACGACGAGTCACTACTCGTCGGAAAATGTGCTGGTGAACCAGCCGCACCTCGAGGATGTAAGTTTCCTTCTTACGGTTTAATTTTTACATAGTATCCCCCAAGTTAGGGTTATTGAAGTATCGGTTTTGTTTATGTAGTTTGTGGCCCGTCCTTGGGCCGACCACGAGGGTCTGCCCGAGTATGTGGGGGCAGAGTTGAGGCCTAGGAGCTACAGAAGGATGCTCCTTCCTGCGTTGTTTCGCCCGGTGTGGTATCTGGGTGAAAGGTTGGTGCGTCAGTGTCCATATGATGAGTTCAGAGTGCCGATTGATCCTCCCTAACCTTTGTTTAGACCACCGGCCGTCGCAGAGGTCCAAGAGGGTAGGGATGGAGAGGGAGGCGATGCACTACTAGGTGACTCCTATCTGTCTCACATTTGCCAGCGGCTAGCTTGCCACCGCTTCGTGGTGAGTACCCGGTCATTTGTCTTATTGCTTGTATTGTTCTATGGTTTAGCATTTGCCTGTATTTTGAACGGTTTGCTTTTCCTTCAACTGGCCGGTTTGGCTGATATTGTTCAGCCCCCAGACTTCCCCTTGACGCTGGTTAGAGTCGATGCGGCTGGGGTAGCCTTTATAGAGCCTCCCCTCCCCCCCCCCCCCCCCCCCCCGTGTTCTGCTGAGGAGATGGATGCCTGGATGGAGTGACGTGACCGGGTTTGCTGGGTAGGTTTTGGCTTTTGTCTCGAATTTGGTTTACAAGGGTTAGGTTTAGTTTGGCTAATTGGTTTGGTTTTGCCTTTCTTAGGGTTCGTCGGCCTCCCATCAGCGGTTATGGCAAGGCGCCAACTGCTTTCGGGTCTATGCGTCGAGGGTCTCCCGTGAAACTTCGGGATCTCGATCGGTGAGTATGTGTACTTCGGCTTGGCTTTTCAGGTTGTTTATATGTTTTCCTAAAGTATAGGTGTATTTTCAGGACACCCCAAATATGGTGGGGAAGCTGGAGACTCGGATGACCGATCTCGAGGTGGAAGATGCTACGCTGCGACAGCTCCTGCGATCCTGGGACGACGAGATTGCCCAACTTAAGGGGCGGTTAGCTCGGTATCAGGGCAAGTCCTCGGCGTAGGGAGTGGCTAGATTCAGGAGCTGAGGTGGAGAAAGAGGTCGAGGCTGAGGCTGTGGGTCATCCTACGGGCGCTACCGAGGATGTAGGAGGGATTCCCGAGACATCTATTTTAATTATGCTGTTGGGCAAGGATGGCATCGTGTCTCCTCTTTTTGAGCTGGATGATCTAGGCTGGGATGACGACATTGGTGAGTTTGTGATAGCTATAGGCGCAGTTTCTAGAGGTCCTCCCTAGTTTGTAAACACGGTTCGTGTTTGGATTTGTACAGTTTGCATATTTTAGGCTTTTAGTATTTCGATTGAGTTGTTGGCCTTGCATTTTGTTTTGGTTTTGAAATGTTGACTTAGATGACAAGTAACCACTTCAAGTTTGGTTTGTTTGTGATTTCGTCGTACTTTAGGACGTTTTAGAATGCGTTGAGATTGCATGAGAGTACGAAATTTCTTTTTCGGGATTCTTAAAATACGTTAGTTTGAGCCGGGATTTGGATCAAGTAGTACGTCGATTAAAATGGTTGACTCGAGAAGTGTAAACATGTAAGAAATGCTTTGTAGCTAAAGTGTATCGACCGAGTGCGTGTTCGGTGTTGGGTGACAAGTGTGACTGTCTCGACATTCATGTTTAAAATGAGGCAAAGAAAAAAAACTTAGACCACTTTTATATCTTAGTGACAATGCCGTACTGGGCTACAGATGCGAATCGACGATGTCACTCGGGGCTACAACACGCCTAGTTGACGTAACTTATCCCCTAAAAATAAAATTAAAAAACGTTTAAGTCTGGTGGACCCAATGGACGTAATGTATTGTCCGCGTGGACCTGTCATTCTTGTGCGGGCATTTCGGCTTTTGGAAAGGGGTTTAGCGATTTCAGGAGGTCGTTCCTGACGTCCGGGGTTGTCGGATGTGAGAGAAAGGTTAAGGATTGTGTAGATGGCTGTACTATAGAACAAGGAAGCTGTGTGGGCTAATGTGGCTAAGCGCCCGACCGAAGACGGTGTTACCGGTCCTAGTATTTGTCAGTTCATCTAAATGGGCCGAGACTGACAAGACCCATATTGAAAATGTGAGTGAGGAGGGAAAATGGGATCGGCTGGACTCGCCTTTGGCTGAGATGACGGAGACTTGTGTTCAGAGGGTCTATGGTGAGAGACCCGCAAAAGAGTATCCGAATGGTAAGGGAAAGGGAAAGGGAAAGTTGGACCTGTAGAGCCCAACCGTTTAGTACTATGTTGTATTTATTGATATTATGTGGCGTATTAATACTAGTTTTTTGTAGGGTTTTGGTTGACACATTGTCATTTTCCGGGGTAGCCGGATTTCGGATGCTCGATGTAAAAGGCCTCGACAAAGGCTTGATTTAACTGATTTTATTTATTAATGAGAAGCACATTTATTTTTTTTATTTTGTTTTCCCTTTTTTTTTGTGGCTCGCAACTCGATTCTTCATTTTGCCCGGAGCCCCCTTTCGGGTTTTCACTCCGTTCTCGGCTCACCTTTTTTGCTATCCTTTTTCTTTCTACCTTGTTTTTTTGTTTTTTCTGTATACTTTTTTTTTACGACGGCATGCAACTCGTTTCTTCTTTTTGCCCGGGGCACCCTTTCGGGTTTTCATCTCGTCCTCGTCTCGTCGTTTGTGCTTCGTCATTGAAATCACTCGTTAACCGGAACGTAGGGGTGATTCTAATTCGCCTGTGAATCGAGTAATCTATTTTGTTATTTTTGTTGGTTGTACCCTTGGAAGGGTTGCCTACGTATCCGTGTTTAGATAGAATCAAACTATGTTCGTAGTTCATAATAGGGGTGAGTGATTTCGCTTTAGACTTGTTATGCCAATTATCGATATGAGATGTTTAGAGTGTATTCACCCTACTTAAAGAACTAAGGTGGAGTGGTTGGGTGTGACCTCTTGAAAGTGACAATTACCGAGATACCGTGTTTGGGTCAGGGTGACTGGCTTGGGGTGGTTTTGGAATGTGGAGCTAGGTAGTAAGTGGTTTCGATAGATCAAAATCTGGAGCTTGATTTCTGTGGAGTTAGGGCTATGGGCTAAGCTTTCGTAATGTGGCTGGTAGGAAAGGGGAAACTGAGTAAAAATGACTCAGCCTTCAATCGGGTGGGATGTCAATTATGTGGGATCTGATTTCCATGTCTTATCAAAATTAATAACTTACCCGAGTTACCGCCACACGTATCCATTTGAATTATAATTTCTGGGTAGAAATATGGAAAGTTAATGAAATTGGAAGAATAAGAGATATTGGATTTCTATATCCTGATATTATATCCCCTTCATTTCCGTAGTGTTTTTGGCAAGTATCTTCATCAAATATATTTTTCCCTTCTTCCCTTGATATTGGAATCTCTTCCTCTTATTCCAATCTTTCAAATCCTTCGTTATTTGGACCATCCTTCCATGACTTATCGTTCCATTACCTATTAATCATAATTAACGCTGAAATCAGTCCATTTAGCACGATAAATAATACACATGCCCTAAAATATTGAATCTCACAAAATTGTATCATATAGTTTAAATATTATTATAAACGAGGTTAACGACACATAAAAACGGGTGAAAATATGAATATTTAGCGAGTTATCAAATTTGATACGTGTCGTTACCGCACTCAAATAATAATTTATAACCTTACTCTTATCACACTAACGATCTTAAAAATTACGTAGTATAGTACATGTAAGGGTCGATCCCACGGAGAGACGATTTATTCATTAACTAGTCCACTACATATTTACGCGATTATGAATAACATATTAACAATATTAACAAGAATATATACGGAATGGGGGGTTTAATTAATTGTCTCGAAGAATTTAAACTAATTAACTACTCCATAATAAACTATACTAATATCCTAATATATATACAAGTGAAACAAGCATAATAATTCGGCTCATATATTTCTTATACTCGGTTACCCATTCAGTTACTAAATCGACTCGTCGTACCCATATTATTTTATTACTAGATTAATTGTAGAGAATTTAGCCGCTAAATCTCTTTATCTTTCCTTACTTATAATCGGTGTCGAGCCGCTCGACCAACAATACTAACTAATTAAATATTACGTAAGTTTCGACGCTCCGTAAGTTAACTAGTCGCATTAAGAACAAGAAAGACATCATTAATCCTAGTCGATTAAAATTAACTAGATAAAATTATACTCCTAGATTAATCTAGTGACAATTCGCAGTCTTAAATTAATATAGTTGCTACTCGGTTGTATAATTTAACGCCGCGCCAATTAATACAACAAGCTATTGAACAATAAAAATGAGTATAAAATTGAATACTAACAAAATAATATTGTTAAAACTAATTGATTTCATAACTGAACGATTAACGTCATATAAGATCCAAGACAAAATTAATAACTGAAATTAACAAGTTTTAAGGAGTAGAGAACTTAATATCTAGAACCGAAAGACTTCTCCTTGATTTGGTTTCGACACCTCCACAAGTAGTGCTTCCGTCTTCCCTCGAGTTGAAGCCGCTTCATCCGACGGACTGCTCCGAGCTCCAGAAAACCGTTAAATTCAATTACTATGGGCGTTTGGTTCGTAGCTGGGAAAGGGAATGAGATTAGGAAAGGGAAACAAGGGGAAAGGAAAGGGATTGCCCTCAATTTAACTTGTTGTTTGGTTCAGTCTTGGAAAGGAATGACATTACCCCTTGTTCCTTTGTGGTCGTTTGGTTTCAATTAGGAATCAAATTTTTTTTTAATATGTTTTCTTTATTATATCGATTTACCTTATTTTTTCAATACTCCGTATTAATTTTCACCAACTTTTTCCAACTTATTTTTTTTAAAACATATTCAAAACAACATATATTCTTGTAATATCGAATAACAATAAAATTAATTATGACGATTACATATTTAAAATAAAATTTAATATTAAGTTTTTTTAATAGTATTATTATTATACTCTTTAATTATAATGTTTATTTTTAAAAAAAATAATAAAATCATTTTTTAAAATATTTTAATAATTATTTTATTATTAAATGATTAAAAAATATTAAAATCATTTTTTAAATTATTTTAATAATTATTTTAATAATTATTTTGTTATTAAATGATTAAAAAATTATTAAGTTGAATATTTTTCATCTTTGTAATTTAAAATATTAAAAGTTAATTTTTTTAATTATAAATAAAAATATAATATTTAAATATTAATATTTTATTAATTTTGATAAACTCTCGTTGATCCAACGGGTCAACCCAGGCGGGTCGGGTTTCAACCCTAAATTAACGGGTCATATTGGGTTCGGATCAAACGGGTTACAGGTCGAAAAAACGAGTTCACAATCTAAAAAAATGGGTCAGGCGGATCGGATTTCCGGGTCGGGTCGTTTGACAAGTCTAGTGACCCGTACACACAGTGAGATGTGGACGTTGGTGGCGGGAGATCGGAGATGGGAGGTGCGAGAGAGCAACGTTATAGGGCAAGAGATATAGGAATGGGGTAATGTGAGGGAAAGGGAATTCTAAACCCTTGGGGGGGGGGGTTTCAACTTAGAGGGGTATGGGGTTTAGTTAATAGGTGAAATGGGGAAAGGGTTTCATTCATTTGGCCAAACAAACATGTACAAAGGGAATCGGTAAGTTTGTTTCCCTTGCCCTTTCCTAAAATCCTCCAACCAAACAACCCCTAATAGGGTTTGGTATTTTTGTGTTTGCTTGCTTGAGTTATTCATGATGGAGAACCGGGTATTTATAGTTACACTGTGTCAAAATTTAGGAAATATTTGAGATATAATTTCTTGGTAAAAATATGGAAAGTTAATGAAATTGGAAGAATAAGAGATATTGAATTTCTATATCATGATATTATATCCCCTTCATCTCCGTAGTGTTTTTGGCAAGTATCTTCATCAAATATATTTTTCCCTTCTTCCCTTGATATTGGAATCTCTTCCTCTTATTCCAATCTACCACCCAACTTTCACTTGGGTTGTATTCAAATTCTTCGTTATATGGACCATCCTTCCATGACTTATCGTTCCATTACCTATTAATCATAATTAACGCTGAAATCAGTCCATTTAGCACGATAAATAATACACATGCCCTTAAATATCGAATCTCACAAAATTGTATCATATAGTTTAAATATTATTATAAACGAGGTTAACGACACATAAAAACGGGTGAAAATATGAATATTTAGCGAGTTATCAAATTCCCCCACACTTAGCTTGTTGTCGTCCTCGACAATGACAAAACCTTAGATAAAATTTGATAAATCAACCTTGGCGATTTCTGATAACCAAAACAAGATTACCGACGACAAACTAAATTATTTTAAGTTAGACGAATCAGTTAACTAAGTTAGAGAAGTCAATAAAAATATTTGAGTTAGATTAGGAAGCATATACACTAAACTTTTCCTCCACATAGAACTATTCAACTAATTAATTTAACAATATTTAATATTTTAGACTGCTTCTAAATATAAATTATAAATGAACTCATTATTTTTCACACTCATTTGAACTATCCAAAAAAATTGTATAAAAATCGGCTCAAAAAGACGAGTTTCGGCAATTTAAGATCTTAGGGGAAGGGGATTTACTTTCCGTACATTCCTATTACCAGTTCAGTACGAGGATCGTTCTCCCGAGCACATAGGCAAACTAAACACCTCATCTCACTTTTTCCATAATTATTTTTTTCTTTTCTTTCCCTCTTTTTTTTGTATATTTTTCTGTTTTTTCTTTCGATTTTTTCTTTTTCGCTTTTTTTCCTCTTTTTTCTTCTTGCCCGATCAAGTGACCCATGTAACGAGTTTTCAATCAATGACTCCCGCCCTTCCGGACAAGGCATTAGGCATTCTCCCAATCCCATTAGGACTAGGTTCCCCTCGGATTTACTAACTCGAGTCACAAGAACGACTCACTCACTCTTGAGGTGTCTAATCTTCCTTAGCCCTAATTAGGAGTCACCTAGGAAAATAAATTAATTTAACAAGACCGGCTTACTTTTCGTACCTCTAGAGTCAAAATAAGTAGTGAAGATAATACAAATAAGTGCTATTCTTTATAATTCACTTATAACTCAAATTTAAAAGAGACTTAAAATATCATCTACTATTAAATTAATTAATCCAAGTTCGATCGGGAGGAAAAATAATTGTATATATATCTTCAAAAAAAAAAATTTAATATAAAAAAATAAAAGTTAGTAATTTTTTTCGAAAAATTGTTAGATTAGAGCTTGTCGTCGATTTTCTTATTTTAGTTAGCCTAAAAACGCTAAAAAACTTGTTTTATTAAGATTTTAATTAACTCTCCCTCGCACTTAAGATCGACATCGTCCTCGATGGCAAATGAAATATATTCGAAAAATAAAGGAGAGAGATAAGAGCACTTAGCGGATTTAGAGGCAAAGTGTCTCGAAGGAAATCCATTCGAATCATGATATGTATGTGGTAGTCCCTCTTTATATGCTTGAGCCAATTTTGCAGCACCGACCCGGTTGTATGTTCATCGTATTAGCTCCAATCCCATAATAACAACCTCCACAGCCTCCAAAAGTGCGCAATAACAGTATTCCTGCAAAATAGAAGCACTAGACCCAAACACGTGTAACACGAAATACCAAAAAAAAAATCTCAGCAATGACACTTCTTATGAAGTTTAGTTTATCTAATACTAATATTTTTGTGCAACCGACACTATTAACATCCCCTTACAAAGGTTGCGAAACTCAGGGAGGCACTTAAGCCGACTCGACTAAATAAATACATAAAAATAATACAATACAATTAATCTTGGGTTGCCTCCTAAGAAGCGCCTAATTTAACGTCTTTGGCTCGACCGAGTTCAAAGACTGGATTATGGTTCCTCAAGAACCACGTCTTCTATCACCTTTACCTCGCACCGTTCGTAGAAGGGTTTCAACCTGTAACCATTTACCTTGAACACTTGGTTAGTATCAATACTCTTTATTTCAACGGCTCCATGAGGAAAGACATTCGTGACAATATACGGTCCAAGCCATCGTGATCTAAGTTTACCTGGAAATCACTTCAAATGGGAGTTAAATAATAATACTTTCTGTCCTACCCTAAATGATTTCCTATTTATGTTCTGATCATGAAAAGCCTTGGTTCTTTCCTTATAATTTCTAGCATTCTCGTAAGATTCTAACCTTAATTCTTCTAATTCCTGCAATTGTAATTTTCTCTCCATCCCGGCTAACTCATAGTCTAAGTTACACTGTTTCACAGCCCATTCATATTTATGCTCGAGTTCAACAGGTAAATGACATGCTTTCCCAAAAATTAATCTATACGGTGACATTCCAATGGGTGTTTTGTAAGCTGTCCTATATGCCCAAGCTGCATCATCAACCCAAAGACTCCAATCTTTCCTATTCGGGTTTACCATCTTCTCCACAATCGACTTAATTTCCCTATTAGAAACTTTAGCCTGACCGTTAGTTTGCGGGTGGTAGGCAGTGGCAATTTTGTGAATAACCTGGTACTTACTAAGCAATGCAGCTAATACTCGGTTACAAAAGTGAGTCCCGCAGTCGCTAATGAGTGCCTTAGGGATTCCGAACCTATTAAAAATTCGACTTTTAACAAATTTCACTACGGTCTTAGCATCATCACATTTAGTAGCCTTAACTTCGACCCACTTGGATACGTAATCTACAGCCAACAAGGTATACAAATAACCATGTGACCCTGGAAAAGGACCCATGAAGTCGATACCCCATATATAAAATATTTCACAAGCAAGAATTCCATGTTGAGGCATTTCAGCTTTCCTAGTTAAATTACCAGTTTTCTGACATTGGACACAAGATTTGCAAAAAGAATAAGCATCTCTGTGTAATGTGGGCCAATAAAACCCGCACTCTAAAACCTCATGTGCTGACCGTTTAGGGCCAAAGTGTCCTCCTGTTTCTAAATTATGACAGAAATTGAGAATAGATTGCGCCTCAGACTCATCGACACATCTCCTAATAATATTATCACTACAACACTTCCAAAGATATGGGTCATCGCAAATATAATGTTTTGCCTCACTTCTAATCTTATCTCGTTGCGCCCTTGATAATGTAGAGGGAAAGGAAGTGGTTACTAAGTAGTTAACCATGTCAGCATACCAAGTAGTCGGTTCCAGATACATAGAATACAAGTGTTCATCGTGAAAAAACTCGGTCATACGAGGCCAATCCTCTCTAGGGACTATTCTACTTAAGTGGTCAGCTACAAGATTTTCTGCCCCTTTTTTGTACTAATTTCTAGATCAAACTCTTGTAATAAAAGCATCCATCGTAATAATCGCGATTTAGACTCTTTCTTTTTCAATAGAAACTTTAAAGCCGAGTGATCAGAGTAAACTATGACATGGGCACCAAGCAAATAAGTTCTAAACTTCTCAAGAGCAAATATTACATCATACATTTCTTTCTCAGTAACTGTGTAGTTACACTGTGCAGGATCGAGTGATCTAGAGGCATAATGGATTACATAAGACTCTTTATTAACCTTTTGACCAAGTACTGCACCTACTGCTCTATCACTAGCGTCACACATAATTTCAAAAGGCAAATTCCAGTCAGGTGCACGCATAATAGGGGCTGAGGTCAGTTTGTTTTTCAAAGTGTCGAAAGCTACCTTACAAGCATTATCAAATACAAATTTCACATCTTTACCTAGCAAAGAACATAGAGTAGCTGAGATTTTAGAAAAATCCTTTATGAAGCGTCTATAAAAACCCGCATGACCCAAAAAAGATCTGATCTTACGCACACTCGTAGGGTAGGGCAAAGAGCTTATGACATCTATTTTAGCCTTGTCCACTTCTACTCCTCTAGAACTCAGCACATGACCTAAAACCACCCCTTGTTCTACCATGAAATGACACTTCTCAAAATTTAAAACAAGGTTCGTCTCACGACATCTCTTAAGAACAAGTGATAAATTATGAAGACATAAGTCAAACGAATCACCAAAGATAGTAAAATCATCCATAAATATTTCCATACAACTGTCAATTAAGTCAGAAAAAATACTCATCATACACCTTTGGAACGTACCCGGAGCATTGCAGAGGCCAAACGGCATTCGTCTAAATGCAAACGTACCAAAGGGACCAGTGAAAGTAGTTTTATCCTGATCTTCGGGTGCTATAGCCACTTGAGTATAACCTGAATATCCATCTAGAAAACAGAAGTAAGACCTTCCAGCAAGTTTTTCTAACATTTGGTCGATAAATGGTAAAGGAAAATGGTCTTTTCTTGTGGCATTGTTCAGTTTTCTATAGTCGATACAGACCCGCCAACCATTAGACACTCTCGTAGGCACTAATTCACCTTTAGCATTTTCAACTACCGTGATACCCGATTTTTTCGGGACAACATGAATCGGGCTAACCCACTCAGAATCCGAGATATGATATATGACACCGACATCTCTCCACTTTATCATTTCTTTCTTGACCACTTCTAACATCGAAGGGTTTAATCTACGTTGTGGCTCTCTGGTAGGTTTAACATCTTTTTCTAGGAATATTCTATGCATGCAAAGAGTAGGACTAGTTCCCTTGATGTCCGCTAATGTCCATCCTATAGCCTCTTTATTTTCTCGAAGGACCCCTAACAACTTGGTTTCCTGATGGTCTGAGAGTGAGCTTGAAATAATTACTGGTAATGTTTCATTTTCACCAATAAAAGCATACTTCAAGTGATTATTAGGAAGGGGTTTGAGTTCAAGTTCGGGTGCCTTAATAATGGATGGAATAAGTGTTGAAGTATCTTGGGGCAAGGAACCTGACATAAAGCTTTTACGAGAATCAACAAGGTTAACATTACAGACATCAGGAACATCGGGCGCTGTAAAAAGACTTGACTCGTTCAAAGCATATTCTGCATATTCATTATCAAAGACTTCATGTACAATCCAATCAATAACATCGATATAATCAACAGCACACACACTATTAATATTGACAGAATACTTCATAGCCTCGAAGATATTAAATTTTGGCATCGAAGATACTTCATAGCACACACACATATATCAACACACTTTCACGTCACAAACAATGTCGTCACGCCATCGTCACCACATTTTTAAAAATCATCCTTTTCAAAAACAAAAGGGATATTTTTTTTCTCTGCAAAGATTGGTCGTTTCAAAAAAAACATATATCAAAATTCTTTGATCCTGAGTCGGGATCGCGATTAACTTCTTACGTCGTACAACCGTGTGATTAACTGTCATAGTTATACCATCAAATTCAAAGGACAGAATACCATTATGCACATCAATTTTGGCTCTCGAAGTTTTAAGGAAAGGTCTACCTAGCAATAAAGGGACATCAGATGCGTCTCGAGACCGACCCATATCAATAATATAAAAGTCGGCTGGAAAAACAAAATCTCCTACTTGAACTAGAACATCTTCCAAAACTCCTAATGGGTGTGCATACGATCTATCAGCTAATTGGATCATCACGTCAGAATCAGCAAGCTTAGCTCCATGCAAAGTATCATAAACAGATTTTGGCATAACATTTATAGACGCACCCAAATCTAACATGCATCTCTCAAATTTAGATGAACCAATAGTACACGGAATGGAAAACAACCCTGGATCATGACATTTCGGTGGAACTTTTCTTTGAAGAACAGCTGACACATTTTCTCCCATACTTACCTTCTCCCCATTTTTGAAATTTCTTTTGCTAGTACAAAGTTCTTTTAGAAATTTAGCATATTTAGGGACTTGCTTGATGGCATCAAGTAAAGGTATATTCACTTCTACTTTCCTAAAGGTGTCAAGAATTTCCTTTTCTAGCTCGATTTTCTTTGTTTTAGCAAACCTAGATGGAAATGGGGGAGGATCCTTAAAGCTAACGACTTCCGAATCATGGTTTAGATCTTTATTCTTAGTGGTCGCATGTTCTCTCACTTTCTCTTGTACACCTACAAGCTTAACTTCAAGCTCCTTCTCAATTTTACTCTTGTTCTGATCAACTAGGACCTTACCACTCCTAAGTGTTATAGCTTGTGCACTCTGGTTAGGGTTAGGTATAGGTTGGGCTGGTAATGCTCCTCCTAAAGTGGTTTGAATACTACTTAGGGTAGTGTAGATTTGTCCCATTTGAGAGTCTAGTTGTTGTAAATGAGAATCGGTCTTTTGTTGATAAGAGACACCATGGTCGTGAACCTTACTAACTGTATCAGTCAATTGCTTAATCATGTCCTCAAGTGACACAGAATAAGGTGGAGGGGCGGCAGGTCTAATATTATTCTGATTAGTTCTCGGTCCTGATCCATATCTGAAATTATGGTGATCCTTCCATCCCTCATTATAAGTGTTTGAGTAAGGGTCATATTTCCTATTCTGGTTCCCATTAAAACCCCCCAAAGCATTGATCTCTTCCTGCATACACGGCTGTCCAACACCATTAACTAACATATTCTCAGAGTTTACAGCAAACATGGTCTGTTTTGACTGATCCGAAACAAGTTTAGAAATGAGAGTGGTCAAAGTAGCTATCTGTTGGGCATTTTCTTGCATTTGATCCCTTAAACCATTAATAGGAGGACTACTCATCCCATTCACTTCCCCTACATCCTTCTGAGAACTAAATTGTTGAGTATTTAAGGCCATGTTATTTAGTAGTTTCCTAGCCTCGGTCGGTGTTTTATCAGCCAGCATTCCCCTAGTCGCAGCATCAATGTATTGTCTATCCTTACTTAAAAGACCCTCATAAAAATAAAACAATAACAATTGTTCAGTTATTTGGTGTTGAGGACACGATGCACAAAGCCTATTAAATCTTTCCCAATATTCACATAAGGACTCATCATACCCCTATTTAATACAACTTATTTCCTTCCTAATAGAAGCGACTCTACTAGCAGGTTGAAATTTTTCTAGGAAAGCAATTTTTAAGGTATCTCAGCTAGTAATAGAACTCGGTGGTATGTAAAACAACCATTGTTTAGCAGCCCCCTCTAACGAAAATGGAAAAGCCCTTAATTTAATGTCCTCCGGTTTAACCCCCTCACATTCCATAGAAGAACAAGTTAAATCAAAAGCCACTAGATGCATATTAGGCAATTCATCTGACTTATCGTAAAACTTAGGAAGTAAACTAAGAAAACCAGAATTTAACTTTAAAGGTTTTTCAAGAGTAGGAAATACGATACTCAGTGGAGTGGTTGTCACATCTGGTGTAGCCAATTGCTTTAACGTCTTTTCAGCCATCTCTACTTCTTCCTCTTCAATAAAGAATTTGTCGAGCTCTAACGGTTCCTCTTCCTTTTTTCTCAGAAATTCTTTCCTTATCCTCCTTGCGGTTCTCTCAATTTCGGGATTGAAAGTTGTAGCTCCTCTGGATCGTCGAGTGTTATGCTTATGCATACACCTATAAGGAAAGAAAAAGAATGGATAATTAGTATGTAATTAGGCAGGTTCTCTATATAGTAGACAAACAACATGCTTCATTTAACACGCATATCTCCATATTTATTTTCTTTAGGGTAAGTGATTGCATTCAAAGCTCAAATTGTTCATGGATTAAATTATTTCAAGTGTTGCAAAGAGTTTACGTAGGAAGGACAAGAAAAACACAATCAGAATTGGTATATAGTTGTATGTAACAAGGATAAATTAGTTAAAACTAATGTTAAAAATTTATCCAAACATGATTACGTAAATTATACATACATGACATCATACACAACAAAATAAATAGCAACTTGTACTTCACTCAAAATTAGATACGTACAAAAATTGATAACTAGTCCCTCCTACTAATAGCAATTGATCATAATTGATACGTGTTAATTTATTCGTGCAAATTAGTTCCTGCCTACGTGTCAATTGTATTTCAAATTTCGTGCAAATTAAAAACACTACTTGCACCAAATTTATCCGTAATTTATGTGCAAAATTTATAGGTAAAGAGTAGCTCTTTATTCGTGCATATCCCCAATTTGTTACACAGGCAATTGGTAAATAAAAAAACACTAATTGCTGATTTCAATTAAAAAAAAGGAAAAACGTAATAATAATAAGAGTGTAACGGCAACGAAGAATGAAACATGATAAAACATGAAAAACACACTATTAAAACATATCATGATAATAAGGATCGAAAATACAATACACACAAGTACAAGCTAGAATGAATAATAATATGTCTCCCCGGCAACGGCGCCAAAATTTGATACGTGTCGTTACCGCACTCAAATTAATAATTTATAACCTTACTCTTATCACACTAACGATCGTAAAAATTACGTAGTATAGTACATGTAAGGGTCGATCCCACGGAGAGACGATTTATTCATTAACTAGTCCACTACATATTTACGCGATTATGAATAACATATTAACAATATTAACAAGAATATATACGGAATGGGGGTATAATTAATTGTCTCGAAGAATTTAAACTAATTAACTACTCCATAATAAACTATACTAATATCCTAATATATATACAAGAGAAACAAGCATAATAATTCGGCTCATATATTTCTTATACTCGGTTATCCATTCAGTTACTAAATCGACTCGTCGTACCCATATTATTTTATTACTAGATTAATTGTAGAGAATTTAGCCGCTAAATCTCCCTATCTTTCCTTACTTATTATCGGTGTCGAGCCGCTCGACCACCAATACTAACTAATTAATTATTACGTAAGTTTCGACGCTCCGTAAGTTAACTAGTCGCATTAAGGACAAGAAAGACATCATTAATCCTAGTCAATTAAAATTAACTAGATCAAATTATACTCCTAGATTAATCTAGTGACAATTCGCAGTCCTAAATTAACATAGTTGCTACTCGGTTGTATAATTTAACGCCGCGCCAATTAATACAACTATCTATTGAACAATAAAAACGAGTATAAAATTGAATACTAACAAAATAATATTGGTAAAACTAATTGATTTCATAACTGAACGATTAACGTCATATAAGATCCAAGACAAAATTAATAACTAAAATTAACAAGTATTAAGGAGTAGAGAACTTAATATCTAGAACCGAAAGACTCCTCCTTGATTTGGTTTCGACACCTCCACAAGTAGTGCTTCCGTCTTCCCTCAAGTTGAAGCCGCTTCACTCGACGGACTGCTCCGAGCTCCAGAAAACCGTTAAATTCAATTACTAATAGGGTTTGGTATTTTTGTGTTTGCTTGCTTGAGTTATTCATGATGGGGAACCGGGTATTTATAGTTACACTGTGTCAAAATTTAGGAAAGATTTGAGATATAATTTCTGGGTAGAAATATGGAAAGTTAATGAAATTGAAAGAATAAGAGATATTGAATTTCTATATCCTGATATTATATCCCCTTCATCTCCGTAGTGTTTTTGGCAAGTATCTTCATCAAATATATTTTTCCCTTCTTCCCTTGATATTGGAATCTCTTCCTCTTATTCCAATCTACCACCCAACTTTCACTTGGGTTGTATTCAAATCCTTCGTTATTTGGATCATCCTTCCATGACTTATCGTTCCATTACCTATTAATCATAATTAGCGCTGAAATCAGTCCATTTAGCACGATAAATAATACACATGCCCTTAAATATCGAATCTCACAAAATTGTATCATATAGTTTAAATATTATTATAAACGAGGTTAACGACACATAAAAACGGGTGAAAATATAAATATTTAGCGAGTTATCAGGCCCTAACGGTTGGGATTATCCTATTGAGCTTGAATCCTTAAAATTCCGGACTGTCTCCTAACAAGTGTCTCGGGAAGGTCTTAAGGGTTGTAATGTAGGGAGACTAGTATTCGGGTGCTAGTTGACCGGTCTGTTCATTTTTCTTTTCTTTTTTTTTCTTTTTTTTTCTTTTTTCTCTTTTTGTTTGGGCTTTACATTTGAAGTCGAGTTGAATGATTGGGGGTTTCATTTTGACTGCTGAGTTTGGTCTTGATCATTGAATTAGGCCGGTTTAGTTTGGCCTTGGTTTCATTTTTTCTTTGCTTCTTTTGGCCATTTCAGACTTCTTTTTCTTTTTGTCAGACTAACAAACATGGTAGGAATTGGTCAATCTTCATTTGAGGGATATTTATTGTGGGAAGTGGGTTTGCCTCCCGTCTTTAATCACAAGCAAAGAGATTATCTAGATTCGTCATAGGATTAAGTAATGCTCGTTCTATGAGATAGTTAGTGGCTTTCTACACCAGACATGGAATAGGTAAAAAAAGAGCACGAGATCTCAGTTCTTGTAATTCCTCGTTGTTTCGAGGTATGCTTGAATGTTATCGATAAATGGCATAGCATCGAGTCGTAAGCAAGAAGGTGCGTTATTTTAAAATCAAGCGATTGTCGAGGGGCATTGTAAAGAACAAAAGTTGATTTTCTTTTTATTAATAGTAATAAGCGGGCTATGTGCCCGAGATATTGTTTTCGGGGAGGTGGAGGACAGATCCCCTCGCACCTCTTGACTTGATGTGAAAAAAAAAAGATATTTGTTATACTATCAAGTCTAGGCCCTAAGAAGAACTAGACTCTGACTCGGACATAGATTTACTCGTCTTGACGGGTACCCGTGGATTGTCGGGAACTTCCTCGATAATCAGGACATTCTCCTCTTTAGGGTCGAGGTGGGAACAATCGATGGTGTCGTCAAAGATAGCATGAACGCTAAAGGGGTTTGTGGTATTGTTTGGTTTCTCGGGTGGAGGGAGAGGAATCGTCTCGTTTTCGATCATGTCTTGTATAGCGTGTTTGAGCCGAAGGCAAGATTCAGTATCATGCCCAATGCCACGGTGGTAATGGCAATATTTATTAGCATCCCACAACTTCCCTTTTCTGGCCGCGGCCGATTCTGGGGTAGGGCCTATGGGTTCAAGCTTCCCTTGCTCGGTTAACCTTAGAGCTTCGGCGTATGTGATGCCTAGTTTGGAGAATGTTCTAGGGGTAAAGTTTGTTCTTCCCCGGGTGGTTGGTTCAACTCGGTGTACTTCCTCGGTTTTGTTATTCACAGATGACCCGTAAAAGCGGGTTCCCGTGGATGTAGTTTGACCTTGATAACCTTTCCACATTATTTTGGAGAATACTCCCTTTTTCATATCTTCTTCTAGGCATATTCTTAAGGTAGATAGATTCTTGAAGGTATGGATATTTTGGTACCTATGGTGAGAGACGTAAGCGGGCCTGAGGTTATTGACTAATTTTTCTACTAAGGTGGCTTCGTTGGGGTGGTTTACTAATTGGATGCTTACCTTTCTCCACGTAGTCAGAAATTCGGAGAAACCTTCCTACTCATTTTGGGAAAGGACCTCGAGGCTTCGGATGGTGACTTGTGTTCCATAATTATCCGCGTATTGCTTTGCGAATTCTATGGACATGTCATCCTAGGTGGATATCTTTTTAGGGTCGAGGGAATAAAACCATTATCGTGGTGTGTCGCCGAAAGAGGATGGGAATATCCTAGCAAAAAGGCTGGGTTTGACACTCTTAATGGCCATGTAATCCTTAAAGGCCCGGATGTGGTTGAGGGGGTCCTTAGTTCCTTTGAAATTTGGTATGTCGGCTAGGGAAATGTTTTTTGGTAGCTTCTCGTTCACCATTCGAAACTTTCGATGGTTTTCGAGATGGACATTGTTGCCTTGGTTTGGGCGCATTTGGTTTTCAAGGAAATCTATTCGACTCAGGGCAGCGTGTAGGATGTCGTTTTCAGGTAGGGTAGTGAGGTCATTAGGGGTGACCCCGGCAGGAACGCCACCTAGGGGCATGTAATTTAAAAGGACCTTGTTGAGGATCCGGTTATGGTGTTCATTAGAGGCCCTATCCTCCAAGTGGCATAGACGAGAGTCAATACTGTTTACGAACGCGTTCACGGTAATGATGGTGGCTTGTAAGTCTCAGATCAGGTTGGTTAGGGTTTCTATGGTGTTATCCGCGGATTGTCTGGCGTCGTTCCCGCTATGGTTACTTGTGTTTACGCTTGAATCTCTTGACATGACTGCGGAGAATGTGGTTTTGATGAGCGCGGGTTCACCAGACGACCTAGAGACTCGAGGAATGCTCATAATCGAGAAGAAGGGGAGTTAGTGTCAAGGAACCGCCGGGACCTTCCCCTTCTTCTGGGGATCCTTCTTTCATTCCCAGACTTTCGCTTTCTTCGAGATAGTTTCCGACTATCACTAGCCTATTGCTTTCTTTAAGATAGTTTCTGACTATCCCTAGTCTTTTTCTTTCTTCGAGATAGTTTCCGACTATCTCCAGTCTATTGCTTTCTTTGGGATAGTTTCCAACTATCTCTGGACTTTTGCTTTCTTCTAGATAGATTCGAACTATCTCTGCCCTATTGCTTTCTTTGGAATAGTTACGTCTATCCCCAGTTTTTTGCTTTCTTCGAGATAGTTTTCGACTATCGCTGGTCTATTGCTTTCTTTGGGTTAGTTTCCGAACAGTTTACGACTATCCCTGGACTTTTGCTTTCTTCGATATAGTTTCTGACTATCGTTGGTCTATTGCTTTGTAATCCCCTAAATATTCTAGCGCGATACAGTGGCGGAAACACTGTAGAGTCGGGATTAAAACACACAGAACTATGTCTTAATAAATTAAATTGGTAAAGTCAAACATGCGCCATACAATAAAAATGGCTAAAATTTAAAACAATCCATAAAGAGGTTAAACAATCCTTAAGACATGATTATAAAAAAAATCAGTAGGATCCAAGACTGCTCGATAGCCCACACCCACCGGAAAATAAACACATACACCTGCCATGTTAAAACATAACAGCCACAATCAGTGGGGAGCAACGTCAACGTTCTCCCAGCCGTATAACAGGATTTTAAAACAGTAGTTACTAATATAGGAAAAATAGTAAAAATGGAAAACAGTAAAACAGCATATTAAAATAAGGTTTAGCGTCAAACAAATTATTCAAAAGGGTTTCCGAAGAAACATAAAGATATTTGCCAACCTGCACCAATTTATATCGATAGTGAATAAAATAATCAAAATGGCGTTATGGATATGGTTAATGTAGAATCTAGACTTTCACTAGGATAATACTAAAAACTAGTTTCGAGAACTTAGTCAAAACAAATTAGACTTTGGTCTCTAACTAGGCGACTCAACCATAACAGGACTGCGTGCAGCGAGGTCCTGGCTTAAGTAGTGCACACCCCTCCTGGATACAAACCATATCCAGTTCAACCCGACGCGACTTATACGATGCGATATCTAAGTTTAAGGTAAATATACACTCTCCTGAACACAAACCATGCTCAGTTCAACAACCAATGCGCCCCATAAAGACACACCAGCCTTACAGTTGATGGCAAAACGTACATCCCAGACTATATTACTCTAAACCCACACTTGTCCTTATTCCATAACTCCAAAACAAAGCCATTATCGATATTCAAAAGTTGTAAACAATATAATTAACAGGAGGATAAAAGAGGTAAACATTTGTATTCTAAAAGAGGAAACTTTCTATTTTAGGAAACTTCTATTTTTAGAAACTTTACTAAAAATAGCATTATATCAAAATAGTGAAAATATTAGTTCATACTAATACCACATTTCAGTAGACAACATAGAGTTATAAAACTAATACTTTCGGCCTTAACGATATTAATTATTAAAGTAAGAACATTTGATTTTATGAAATTATTAAAATATCGTATAAGTGTTATAAAATGATTAGAAACATCTTAAATATTTTAATATTACTAATTAGGGTGTTTTCAAAAGTAATAAAGCTAAAATTCCCTAATTATTATTAGTTTCGACGATAAAATTATAAATAGGATTTTACGGCAAACATCAAATTAAATATTTGAACGTCTTTATTTAATCGAACCAACAAATATATTTAGAGTATGTTAAGGGATGATTTAACTCCTAAGTTTCAGATTTACATACTTTCAAAATTGCTGGAAAAAAAATAATTCTTTTAGTTAATACGAAGCATTTAACGATAAATCACAATTTGTCCGAAAATCAATATTAATTAATTAAAGACTTTAATAAACAGTAAAAAAATTACGTAAAATAGTTAAAATATATTTATGGACATTCTGTCCAGAAAAGAAAATTTCCAGAATTCTAAAAACTCGGTTTTTAAAGCGTTTTCTCGTTAATCGTCCAATCTCGGCAATAACGATTAATAAAAATAGTAATTACAAAACGATTTAAGTATTAATATCCGAAAATTATTATTACACTTTAAAATCCTAATTTTACAGAATATAAATTTTTCCAGATTTTTCCAAAACCCAGATTCAACAAATTTCAACAAAACCGTCATTTAAACCCGTTTTCGCAATTAACGATTTTATTAATAAACCTATCGTTCCTAACATTTTATTAAGGCACTAAAAATCATAATAATAAATTTTAATATGAAATCATCAGAATCATAATTTTTTCCAGATTTAGACCAAAGACCAGAAATCGAGAATTTAAACAACAAACACGGTTTTAACGATAAACGATGATTTAAAGTGATTAATTATTTCATCCACTTAACAATTCCGAAAACTTATGAAAAAATTCAGAAAATTCTATTTCACCAGAAAGTTTCACCACGTCAAAAATCAGATTAAAATAAATTGTTTAGGTACTAGAACTAAAAATCGGCTTTTAATCGTTTTTGTCCGAAAACGGTAATAATTCAATAATCGATATCAAAAATATCAGAAAAATACCAAATTATTAAAAATCATCAAAAATAACATTTTTCCAGAATATAAACATATATTACATGTTTAGGCCGATTATTACGATTTTACAAATTAATATAACAATTTAATCGTTAATCTCGTAAAAGCGATAAAAATATCGAAACATGCAAATTTTCAACTTTAAAAATTTTTCCAGAATCCGTGACATACATATATTGCCAAAATAAAATATAAAAATATATACACGCAAATACTCAATTAAAGTCTTGAAATACCGAGTAACATCGACGTTACCTCTACTCCAAGTCTGAGTCGATAATATATTCGTCGGCTTCGGGATCGTCCAAAAATCCTACCAAACACGTAAATCATGGCAGAAAAATACCATGAGAAAACTAATAAAAATCAAGGTAAAAAATGATTGAAAATGACGTCGATTAATACCTTAACGAATAGAACGGAGAGAGGAATATTATGGCGATAAAAATGATGCGATTGGGACTCGAAATGGAGCAAAAATTTGCCTAGGATGGATGAGTGACACACGGCCAAAAGAGAGTGAAGAAGGGTTGAATATTTTTTTTTATGAAAAGAATGAATAAGGAGGATGGAAGGTCTTTTGTGTATAAATGAGAGTAAATGAGTTGACAAAAACTATGTGCACAATGAAGGTGTTGGCCGGCCAAAATGAGTAGATAAGGGAGTATGAAAAGTTTTGACATAAATGCTACAATGAATGAAAATAATTTATCTTATGTTTACGTTTTAACGTGATAAAATGAAACGTTTAAATAAAACGTAATAAAACTTGTGACCAAGAGCTTAGTCGGTCCAAAATGTGAGAAAATGGTCTCAAATAATTTATAAGTTGATAAAAAGTACAATCGTAAAATAGTTAAAGGCAATTCAAAGTAATTCGAGTAAACCTCGCGTAAGAAAATAAATATTCGCGAAGCTTCGTAATAAAAATCATTAACAACTAATTTTTGTAAATAAAAAAAAATATTTACTAGTTGAAAATATTATAGAAACGTATTCAAACATTTTTAGGAAAAGGAATAACTTAAATCCAAGCTTAAAAATGTCAATTCGGAGAGAAATAGAATTCCTCGCGGAAAAATTACTTAGTTTACGAAGAAACCAAATAAATGGATTTAAAAGAATTTTAAATCTTTAAAATTAAAAATAGAAATTATTAAACTCAAAAGTTAAAATAAAGCTTAGTAAAATGATAAAATATGAGGCCAAAAGTGACAGAGTTAAGACGAAGTCCTAACGGATAGAATAAAAATGCTTAGGAAAAATAGCGGGTGTTACAATCCTCCCCACTAAAAGAAAGTTTCGTCCTCGAAACTAAGAATAAGCAGATAGGAAATCGAGGTTTAACTTACTCGAAGAGTTGAGGATGCTTAGCTCGCATCGAAGACTCGGTTTCCCACATTTCTTCCTCAAACCGATTACAGCGCCACAAAACCTTCACCAGAGGTACAACTTTGTTCCTTAAACGCTTCTCGCGGCGATCAGTAATCTTCACCGGCCTTTCCTCATAAGTCAAATCCGGCTCGAGATCCACAATCTCGGGCTCCAACACGTGCTCGGGATCACTAACATATTTCCTTAACTGAGAAACATGAAATACATCGTGAACCTTACCCATGGACGCAGGCAATTCCAGTTTATAAGCAACTTCGCCCACTCTCTCGATCACAGGGTATGGGCCAACGAACTTAGGGCTGAGCTTGCCCTTAATCCCAAACCGTTTCACCCCTTTCATAGGTGACACCTTCAGGAACACAAGATAACCAACCGAAAACTCCAAAGGTCGGCGACGAACATCTGCGTACGACTTCTGTCGATCCTGGGCAGACTTCATCCTAGATCGGACCACATTCACAACGTCAATAGTCTGAGCCAACAAATCCGGGCCCAAAATCTTCACTTCACCGGGAACATCCCAACAGACGGGACTACGGCACTTTCGACCATAAAGTGCTTCAAACGGGGACATCTTAATAGAAGCATGGTAGCTGTTGTTATAGGAAAACTCTACCAGTGGAAGATGTCGGATCCAACTCTCTTGGAAATCCAAGGCACAAGCCCGCAACATATCCTCCAAAGTTTGGATCGTTCTCTCGGACTGTCCATCTGTAGCAGCATGGAAAGCGGTACTCATCAATAACTTGCTTCCCAAAGCATCTTGCAAAGCCTTCCAAAATTTAGAGCAGAACCTCGGGTCTCGATCCGAAACAATCTCGAGCGGTACACCGTGATGACGGACGATCTCGGCAATATACACTTCTGCGAGCTTCTCCAAACTCCAAGTATCGCGAATTGGGACGAATCGTGCACACTTGGTCAAGCGGTCCACAATAACCCAAATACCGTTTCTACCATTCACGGTCCTAGGTAAAGCCATCACAAAATCCATCGATATGCACTGCCATTTCCACTCTGGAACAGGGAGTGGTTGTAGCAAACCTCCAGGCTTCTTGTGCTCGAACTTCACCTGCTGACAAGTCAAGCACTTACTTACAAACTCTGCAATGTCCTCTCTCATATGAGGCCAACAGAAATGGAGCTTCAAATCCCGATACATCTTGTCACCACCAGGATGAATAGAGTACCTCGTCTTATGTGCTTCGGTTAGAACCTGCTTTCTCACCTCAGCATCACCAGGGACAACCCAGCGGTTCTTAAATTTCAGTGCTCCACTGGAATCCACAGAAAAATCTAGAGCCTTACCAAGATTCATCTTTTCTCGGATGCCAGCCACAAAAGGGTCATCCAACTGCTTCTCACGAATCTCACGGAAAAGAGTTGGTTCAGCAACAAGGGCATACAGGCGACCATCATAATCTTCATCCACAACATCAATAGACATCTTGGCAAAATCTCGGGACAACTTCTCAGGCAAGCTAGAACACGGAGACAAGGAATGAAGGATCTTTCTGCTAAGGGCATCAGCAACCACGTTAGCCTTTCCCTCACAATACACCAATTCAAGGTCATAGTCGTTCACTAACTCGATCCAGCGTCTCTGTCTCGCATTCAGATCTTTCTGCGTGAAGAGATATCGCAGACTCTTATGGTCAGTGTGAACCTTGCATCTTACTCCGTACAAATAATGCCTCCAAACTTTCAAGGCATGCACCACAGCTGCTAACTCCAAGTCGTGGGTAGGGTAATTCACCTCATGAATTTTCAACTGTCTAGAGGCATAAGCGATCACCTTACCGTTCTGCATAAGGACACAACCCAAACCATTCTTAGAAGCGTCACAGTACACATCAAAACCAACGCCTTCATCAGGTAGGGTCAGGATAGGAGCAGAGGTGAGCTTCCTCTTGAGCTCAGAAAAAGCATCTTCACAAGCTTGACTCCACAGAAATTTATTCTCTTTCTTGAGTAATTGAGTCATAGGTCGTGCTAACTTAGAAAAGTCTTGCACAAATCTTCGATAATAGCCGGCAAGACCTAGGAAACTTCGGATCTCGCCAACATCTTTGGGACTTGCCCAGCTCTCGATAGCTGAAATCTTAGCAGGGTCAACCTTAATACCTTCCTTTGTGATAACATGACCCAGAAAAGCTACCTCGGAAAGCCAGAACTCACACATGGAAAACTTAGCATACCACTTCTGATCTCGTAGGATGCCAAGAATAATCTTGAGATGTTCTGCATGTTCAACCTCTGACTTGGAATAAATCAGGATGTCATCAATAAAGACAACAACACACTGATCCAAATACTCCCTGAAAGTTCTGTTCATTTGATCCATAAAAACAGCAGGAGCATTGGTTAGTCCAAAAGGCATGACTTTGAATTCATAATGTCCATACCTCGAACTGAAAGCCGTCTTAGGAATGTCTGATTCACGGACGGGAATTTGGTGATATCCAGACCTTAGATCGATCTTGGAAAATACGGAAGCACCCTTAATTTGATCAAAGAGATCATCAATTCTGGGCAGGGGATATTTGTTCTTGATCGTAACCTTGTTGAGATCACGATAATCAATACACAGGTGCATTGAACCATCTTTCTTCTTGACAAAAAGTACAGGAGCGCCCCAAGGGGAAGAACTTGGACGAATGAAATCTTTCTCAATCATTTCATCCAATTGCTTGCGTAGCTCTTGCAACTCAGCAGGAGCCATTCTGTAAGGTGCTTTGGCGATTGGGCCTGTACCAGGCACGAGTTCAATAGTGAATTCCACATCTCGTTCGGGTGGGATACCTGGTAACTCCTCAGGAAATACATCTGCATAATCACACACTATGCGCACCTCTTCGAGCTTGGGGAGTTCAGCAGTTACAGTTACCGTACATAGAAATGCTTGGCAACCTTTTCTCTGCATTCTGATAGCCTTCATGGCAGAAATAATCTTGATACCCTTCTGTCTTCGACCACCACGGTAAGTCACTCGAACACCTTCGGGGGTCTTCAGAGAAATCTTCTGATCTCGACACTGAAATCTTGCATCATACTGAGCTAACCAGTCCATTCCCAAAATAACGTCGAACTCAGCGAGAGGGAACTCAAGGAGAGTAGAAGGAAGAATAGTACCAGCAAAGAGAATAGGTACATTCTGATAAGCTTTAGAACAGTCAACAACTTCACCAGAAGGAAGGGAAATAGCTATTGGCTCAGCTAGACATGGGGTTAAGGATAGTTTTGGAGCCAGAGTAGAAGATATTACAGATGTGGAAGCGCCGGTATCAAATAATATATAAGCACTAACACCAGAAATCAGAAACATACCCGTAACCACATCAGGATTAGCCTCAGCGTCGGCACGGCTCATCACAAAGATGCGTCCCTTACGAGGAGCAGAAGTAGAGACAGCGCCAGCTGCAGTAGCGGTATTGGTTGTTGCTTTCTTTGGGCAGTAGGTAGAACGATGTCCCACTTCCCCACAGTGGAAACAGGTAATAGGGTTACCCTCACAAGTCAAACCCGGATGATAGGCCTTCTTGCATTTGAAACAGTTAGAATCCTTCTTGTTGTTGGCCTTCGAGTTGAAATTGTTTTTCTTGAAACCACTACCTGTAATAGCATACAGTAGAGTCAGAAATTTAGAGGAAAGAAAGTAGAAGAAGAAGAAGAGAAAGGAAAAATAATCCAGACCTCCAGAGTTGAACTTCTTAGAAGAAGATGAAGAGTTATTCCCCGAATGGGTGAAAGGTCTTTTATAACCAGATGATGGGTTCATAGATTTCACCCGCTCAATCGAAGATTCCGCGTATAGCGCGGCATTATAGAGCTCATTAACAGTTGAGAGACTCCGGGGCATGTTGAGAGTGATATCGGCTCGAAGTCCTCCTCTATAAAAGAAAGCTCGGGCATTCTCATTGGGTAACAAATCTCCAGCATAATTCGCCAGAAAGTGGAACCGAGTGGTGTAAGCTTCAACCGACATGGTATTCTGGCTTAGAGTGTTGAATTCAGTCATCCTCTGACGCCTCAGCTCCTCGGGATAAAATCTCTGCTCCAAGAGAGCCTTGAACTGAGTCCAGTTGAATCCTGGAGTCTGAAGAGCAGTCGGGCCAACCTGGCTCCACCATCTGTCTGCATCGTCCGACAGGTACAGCACAGCTAGGCCCACCTTCTGATTCTCGGGGGCGGAGTAAATTCCAAACTGTCTTTCCATCACTCGAAACCAACGGTTCATGACTTCAGGGTCCACGGAACCGTCATAATAGTCCAATCTGCTTTTAGCCATTCCTTCAGCAGCGTGAGAGAAGTTGAAGGGCCTCTGCTGGTTCCGGTTGTTCATCTCGTTCATAGCCTGCGCTATATTGCGTAGCGTGTCAGCCAGAGCTTCGATACCTCCTTGATCATTGTTGTTGTTGTTGTTGTTGTTGTTGTTGTTTCGGTTACCTCTTCCGGCCATCTTGAAGTTCACAAATAACAACATAAAATCAATGCTAATCATCGAGTTCAGGAACAGATAATCTTAACAGTTAAATCCTTATCTGTTTCTACCCATTTCTAATAATATCTTTATTTACTGTTTAAATAATTTACTGGTATTTTTCCCTAATTTCAGGTGTGTAAGCGTCGGGAGCAGTGATGCTCTGATACCAACTGTAATCCCCTAAATATTCTAGCGCGATACAGTGGCGGAAACACTGTAGAGTCGGGATTAAAACACACAGAACTATGTCTTAATAAATTAAATTGGTAAAGTCAAACATGCGCCATACAATAAAAATGGCTAAAATTTAAAACAATCCATAAAGAGGTTAAACAATCCTTAAGACATGATTATAAAAAAAATCAGCAGGATCCAAGACTGCTCGATAGCCCACACCCACCGGAAAATAAACACATACACCTGCCATGTTAAAACATAACAGCCACAATCAGTGGGGAGCAACGTCAACGTTCTCCCAGCCGTATAACAGGATTTTAAAACAGTAGTTACTAATATAGGAAAAATAGTAAAAATGGAAAACAGTAAAACAGCATATTAAAATAAGGTTTAGCGTCAAACAAATTATTCAAAAGGGTTTCCGAAGAAACATAAAGATATTTGCCAACCTGCACCAATTTATATCGATAGTGAATAAAATAATCAAAATGGCGTTATGGATAGGATTAATGTAGAATCTAGACTTTCACTAGAATAATACTAAAAACTAGTTTCGAGAACTTAGTCAAAACAAATTAGACTTTGGTCTCTAACTAGGCGACTCAACCATAACAGGACTGCGTGCAGCGAGGTCCTGGCTTAAGTAGTGCACACCCCTCCTGGATACAAACCATATCCAGTTCAACCCGACGCGACTTATACGAAGCGATATCTAAGTTTAAGGTAAATATACACTCTCCTGAACACAAACCATGCTCAGTTCAACAACCAATGCGCCCCATAAAGACACACCAGCCTTACAGTTGATGGCAAAACGTACATCCCAGACTATATTACTCTAAACCCACACTTCTTATTCCATAACTCCAAAACAAAGCCATTATCGATATTCAAAAGTTGTAAACAATATAATTAACAGGAGGATAAAAGAGGTAAACATTTATATTCTAAAAGAGGAAACTTTCTATTTTAGGAAACTTCTATTTTTAGAAACTTTACTAAAAATAGCATTATATCAAAATAGTGAAAATATTAGTTCATACTAATACCACATTTCAGTAGACAACATAGAGTTATAAAACTAATACTTTCGGCCTTAACGATATTAATTATTAAAGTAAGAACATTTGATTTTATGAAATTATTAAAATATCGTATAAGTGTTATAAAATGATTAGAAACATCTTAAATATTTTAATATTACTAATTAGGGTGTTTTCAAAAGTAATAAAGCTAAAATTCTCTAATTATTATTAGTTTCGACGATAAAATTATAAATAGGATTTTACGGCAAACATCAAATTAAATATTTGAACGTCTTTATTTAATCGAACCAACAAATATATTTAGAGTATGTTAAGGGATGATTTAACTCCTAAGTTTCAGATTTATATACTTTCAAAATTGCTGGAAAAAAAATAATTCTTTTAGTTAATACGAAGCATTTAACGATAAATCACAATTTGTCCGAAAATCAATATTAATTAATTAAAGACTTTAATAAACAGTACAAAAATTACGTAAAATAGTTAAAATATATTTATGGACATTCTGTCCAGAAAAGAAAATTTCCAGAATTCTAAAAACTCGGTTTTTAAAGCGTTTTCTCGTTAATCGTCCAATCTCGGCAATAACGATTAATAAAAATAGTAATTACAAAACGATTTAAGTATTAATATCCGAAAATTATTATTACACTTTAAAATCCTAATTTTATAGAATATAAATTTTTCCAGATTTTTCCAAAACCCAGATTCAACAAATTTCAACAAAACCGTCATTTAAACCCGTTTTCGCAATTAACGATTTTATTAATAAACCTATCGTTCCTAACATTTTATTAAGGCACTAAAAATCATAATAATACATTTTAATATGAAATCATCAGAATCATAATTTTTTCCAGATTTAGACCAAAGACCAGAAATCGAGAATTTAAACAACAAACACGGTTTTAACGATAAACGATGATTTAAAGTGATTAATTATTTCATCCACTTAACAATTCCGAAAAATTATGAAAAACTTCAGAAAATTCTATTTCACCAGAAAGTTTCACCACGTCAAAAATCAGATTAAAATAAATTGTTTAGGTACTAGAACTAAAAATCGGCTTTTAATCGTTTTTGTCCGAAAACGGTAATAATTCAATAATCGATATCAAAAATATCAGAAAAATACCAAATTATTAAAAATCATCAAAAATAACATTTTTCCAGAATATAAACATATATTACATGTTTAGGCCGATTATTACGATTTTACAAATTAATATAACAATTTAATCGTTAATCTCGTAAAAGCGATAAAAATATCGAAACATGCAAATTTTCAACTTTAAAAATTTTTCCAGAATCCGTGACATACATATATTGCCAAAATAAAATATAAAAATATATACATGCAAATACTCAATTAAAGTCTTGAAATACCGAGTAACATCGACGTTACCTCTACTCCAAGTCTGAGTCGACAATATATTCGTCGGCTTCGGGATCGTCCAAAAATCCTACCAAACACGTAAATCATGGCAGAAAAATACCATGAGAAAACTAATAAAAATCAAGGTAAAAATTGATTGAAAATGACGTCGATTAATACCTTAACGAATAGAACGGAGAGAGGAATATTATGGCGATAAAAATGATGCGATTGGGACTCGAAATGGAGCAAAAATTTGCCTAGGATGGATGAGTGACACACGGCCAAAAGAGAGTGAAGAAGGGTTGAATATTTTTTTTTATGAAAAGAATGAATAAGGAGGATGGAAGGTCTTTTGTGTATAAATGAGAGTAAATGAGTTGACGAAAACTATGTGCACAATGAAGGTGTTGGCCGGCCAAAATGAGTAGATAAGGGAGTATGAAAAGTTTTGACATAAATGCTACAATGAATGAAAATAATTTATCTTATGTTTACGTTTTAACGTGATAAAATGAAACGTTTAAATAAAACGTAATAAAACTTGTGACCAAGAGCTTAGTCGGTCCAAAATGTGAGAAAATGGTCTCAAATAATTTATAAGTTGATAAAAAGTACAATCGTAAAATAGTTAAAGGCAATTCAAAGTAATTCGAGTAAACCTCGCGTAAGAAAATAAATATTCGCGAAGCTTCGTAATAAAAATCATTAACAACTAATTTTTGTAAATAAAAAAAAATATTTACTAGTTGAAAATATTATAGAAACGTATTCAAACATTTTTAGGAAAAGGAATAACTTAAATCCAAGCTTAAAAATGTCAATTCGGAGAGAAATAGAATTCCTCGCGGAAAAATTACTTAGTTTACGAAGAAACCAAATAAATGGATTTAAAAGAATTTTAAATCTTTAAAATTAAAAATAGAAATTATTAAACTCAAAAGTTAAAATAAAGCTTAGTAAAATGATAAAATATGAGGCCAAAAGTGACAGAGTTAAGACGAAGTCCTAACGGATAGAATAAAAATGCTTAGGAAAAATAGCGGGTGTTACAGCTTTCTTCGGAATATTTTCCGACTATCCTTGGACTTTCGCTTTCTTCAAGATAGTTTCCGACTATCACTAGCCTATTGCTTTATTTAGGATAGTTTCCGACTATCCCTAGTCTTTTGCTTTCTTCGAGATAGTTTCCGACTATCTCCAGTCTACTGCTTTCTTTGGATAGTTTCTGACTATCCCTGGACTTTTGCTTTCTTCGAGATAGTTTACGACTATCTCTGAACTTTTGCTTTCTTAGGGATAGTTTCCGACTATCTATGCCCTATTGCTTTATTTGGGATAGTTTCGACTATCCCCGGTTTTTTGATTTCTTCGAGATAGTTTCCGACTATCGTTGGTCTATTGCTTTCATTGGGATAGTTTCCGAACAGTTTACGACTATCCCTGGACTTTTGCTTTCTTCGAGATAGTTTCCGACTATCGTTGGTCTATTGCTTTCTTCGGGATAGTTTCCGACTATCCCTGGACTTTCGCTTTCTTCAAGATAGTTTCCGACTATCACTAACCTATTCCTTTCTTTACGATAGTTTCCGACTATCTCTGGCCTTTTGCTTTCGTTGAAATAGTTTCCGACTATCCCTTGACTTTTGCTTTCTTCGAGATAGTTTCCGACTATCTCTGGCCTTTTGCTTTCTTAGGGATACTTTTCGGCTATCCCTAGACTAGTGCTTTCTTCTAGATAGTTTCTGACTATCTCTGCCCTATTGCTTTCTTAGGGATAGTTTCGACTATCCCCGGTTTTTTGCTTTCTTAGAGATAGTTTCCGACTATCGCTGGTCTATTGCTTTCTTTGGGATAATTTCCGAACAGTTTCCGACTATCCATGGACTTTTGGTTTCTTCGAGATAGTTTCCGACTATCCCTAGTCTTTTTCTTTCTTCGAGATAGTTTCCGACTATCTCCAGTCTATTGCTTTCTTTGGGATAGTTTCCGACTATCCCCGGACTTTTGCTTTCTTCTAGATAGTTTCCGACTATCTCTGCCCTATTGCTTTCTTTGGGATAGTTTCGACTATCCTCGGTTTTTTGCTTTCTTCGAGATAGTTTCCGACTATCGCTGGTCTATTGCTTTCTTTGGGATAGTTTCCGAACTATTTACGACTATCTCTGGACTTTTGATTTCTTCGAGATAGTTTCCGACTATCGTTGGTCTATTACTTTCTTTGGGATAGTTTTCGACTATCCCTGGACTTTCGATTTCTTCAAGATAGTTTCCGACTATCACTGGCCTATTGCTTTCTTTAGGATAGTTTCCGACTATCCCAAGTCTTTTGCTTTCTTCGAGATAGTTTCCGACTATCTCCAGTCTATTTCTTTCTTTGGGATAGTTTCGACTATCCCCGGTTTTTTGCTTTCTTTGAGATAGTTTCCGACTATCGTTGGTCTATTTCTTTCTTTAAGATAGTTTCCGAACAGTTTCCGACTATCCTTGGACTTTTGGTTTATTCGATATAGTTTCCGACTATCGTTGGTCTATTGCTTTCTTCAGGATAGTTTCCGACTATCCCTTGACTTTCGCTTTCTTCGAGATAGTTTCCGACTATCACTAGCCTATTGCTTTCTTTAAGATAGTTTCTGACTATCCCTAGTCATTTTCTTTCTTCGAGATAGTTTCCGACTATCTCCCGTCTATTGCTTTCTTTGGGATAGTTTCCAACTATCCCTGGACTTTTGCTTTCTTCTAGATAGTTTCGGACTATCTCTGCCCTATTGCTTTCTTTGTAATAGTTACGTCTATCCCCGGTTTTTTGCTTTCTTCGAGATAGTTTCCGACTATCGCTGGTCTATTGCTTTCTTTGGGTTAGTTTCCGAACAGTTTACGACTATCCCTGGACTTTTGCTTTCTTCGATATAGTTTCTGACTATCGTTGGTCTATTGCTTTCTTCGGAATATTTTCCGACTATCCTTGGACTTTCGCTTTCTTCAAGATAGTTTCCGACTATCACTAGCCTATTGCTTTATTTAGGATAGTTTCCGACTATCCCTAGTCTTTTGCTTTCTTCGAGATAGTTTCCGACTATCTCCAGTCTACTGCTTTCTTTGGATAGTTTCTGACTATCCCTGGACTTTTGCTTTCTTCGAGATAGTTTACGACTATCTCTGACCTTTTGCTTTCTTAGCGATAGTTTCCGACTATTTATGCCCTATTGCTTTCTTTGGGATAGTTTCGACTATCCCCGGTTTTTTGATTTCTTCGAGATAGTTTCCGACTATCGTTGGTCTATTGCTTTCTTTGGGATAGTTTCCGAACAGTTTACGACTATCCCTGGACTTTTGCTTTCTTCGAGATAGTTTCCGACTATCGTTGGTCTATTGCTTTCTTCGGGATAGTTTCCGACTATCCCTGGACTTTCGCTTTCTTCAAGATAGTTTCCGACTATCACTAACCTATTCCTTTCTTTAGGATAGTTTCCGACTATCTCTGGCTTTTTGCGTTCTTTGAAATAGTTTCTGACTATCCCTTGACTTTTGCTTTCTTCGAGATAGTTTCCGACTATCTCTGGCCTTTTGCTTTCTTAGGGATAGTTTTCGGCTATCTCTAGACTAGTGCTTTCTTCTAGATCGTTTCTGACTATCTCTGCCCTATTGCTTTCTTTGGGATAGTTTTGACTATCCCCAGTTTTTTGCTTTCTTAGAGATAGTTTCCGACTATCGCTGGTCTATTGCTTTCTTTGGGATAATTTCCGAACAGTTTCCGACTATCCATGGACTTTTGGTTTCTTCGAGATAGTTTCCGAGTATCGTTAGTCTATTGCTTTCTTCGGGATTGTTTCCGACTATCCATAGACTTTCGCTTTCTTCAAAATAGTTTCCGACTATCACTAGCCTATTGCTTTCTTTAGGATAGTTTCCGACTATCCCAAGTCTTTTGCTTTCTTCGAGATAGTTTCCGACTATCTCCAGTCTATTTCTTTCTTTGGGATAGTTTCGACTATCCCCGGTTTTTTGCTTTCTTTGAGATAGTTTCCGACTATCGTTGGTCTATTTCTTTCTTTAAGATAGTTTCCGAACAGTTTCCGACTATCCTTGGACTTTTGGTTTCTTCGAGATAGTTTCCGACTATCGTTGGTCTATTGCTTTCTTCAGGATAGTTTCCGACTATCCCTTGACTTTCTCTTTCATCGAGATAGTTTCCGACTATCACTAGCCTATTGCTTTCTTTAAGATAGTTTCTGACTATCCCTAGTCTTTTTATTTCTTCGAGATAGTTTCCGACGATCTCCAGTCTATTGCTTTCTTTGGGATAGTTTCCGACTATCCCTGGACTTTTGCTTTCTTCTAGATAGTTTCGGACTATCTCTGCCCTATTGCTTTCTTTGGGATAGTTTCGACTATCCTCGGTTTTTTGCTTTCTTCGAGATAGTTTCCGACTATCGCTAGTCTATTGCTTTCTTGGGGATAGTTTCCGAACTATTTACGACTATCTCTGGACTTTTGCTTTCTTCGAGATAGTTTTCGACTATCGTTGGTCTATTACTTTCTTTGGGATAGTTTTCGACTATCCCTGGACTTTCGATTTCTTCAAGATAGTTTCCGACTATCACTGGCCTATTGCTTTCTTTAGGATAGTTTCCGACTATCCCAAGTCTTTTGCTTTCTTCGAGATAGTTTCCGACTATCTCCAGTCTATTTCTTTCTTTGGGATAGTTTCGACTATCCCCGGTTTTTTGCTTTCTTTGAGTTAGTTCCCGACTATCGTTGGTCTATTTCTTTCTTTAAGATAGTTTCCGAACAGTTTCCGACTATCCTTGGACTTTTGGTTTCTTCGAGATAGTTTCCGACTATCGTTGGTCTATTGCTTTCTTCAGGATAGTTTCCGACTATCCCTTGACTTTCGTTTTCTTCGAGATAGTTTCCGACTATCACTAGCCTATTTCTTTCTTTAGGATTGTATCCGATTATCGCTAGTCTTTTTCTTTTTTCGAGATAGTTTCCGACTATCTCCAATCTATTGCTTTCTTTGGGATAGTTTTCGACTATCCTTGGACTTTTGCTTTCTTCTAGATAGTTTCTGACTATCTATGCACTATTACTTTCTTTGGGATATTTTCGACTATCCCCGGTTTTTTGCTTTCTTCGAGATAGTTTCCGTCTACCGTTGGTCTATTGCTTTCTTTGGGAAAGTTTCCGAACAGTTTACGACTATCCCTGGACTTTTGCTTTCTTCGATATAGTTTCTGACTATCGTTTGTCTATTGCTTTCTTCGGGATAGTTTTCCGACTATCCTTGGACTTTCGCTTTCTTCAAGATAGTTTCCGACTATCACTAGCCTATTGCTTTATTTAGGATAGTTTCTGACTATCCCTAGTCTTTTGCTTTCTTCGAGATAGTTTCCGACTATCTCCAGTCTACTGCTTTCTTTGGATAGTTTCTGACTATCCCTGGACTTTTGCTTTCTTCGAGATAGTTTACGACTATCTCTGACCTTTTGCTTTCTTAGCGATAGTTTCCGACTATCTATGCCCTATTGCTTTCTTTGGGATAGTTTCGACTATCCCCGGTTTTTTTATTTCTTCGAGATAGTTTCCGACTATCGTTGGTCTATTGCTTTCTTTGGGATAGTTTCCGAATAGTTTACGACTATTCCTGGACTTTTGCTTTCTTCGAGATAGTTTCCGACTATCGTTGGTCTATTGCTTTCTTCGGGATAGTTTCCGACTATCCTTGGACTTTTGCTTTCTTCTAGATAGTTTCTGACTATCTATGCACTATTACTTTCTTTGGGATATTTTCGACTATCCCCGGTTTTTTGCTTTCTTCGAGATAGTTTTCGACTATCGTTAGTCTATTGCTTTCTTTGGGAAAGTTTCCGAACAGTTTACGACTATCCCAGGACTTTTGCTTTCTTCGATATAGTTTCTGACTATCGTTTGTCTATTGCTTTCTTCGGGATAGTTTTCCGACTATCCTTGGACTTTCGCCTTCTTCAAGATAGTTTCCGACTATCACTAACCTATTCCTTTCTTTAGGATAGTTTCCGACTATCTCTGGCTTTTTGCTTTCTTTGAAATAGTTTCCGACTATCCCTTGACTTTTGCTTTCTTCGAGATAGTTTCCGACTATCTCTGGCCTTTTGCTTTCTTAGGGATAGTTTTCGGCTATCTCTAGACTAGTGCTTTCTTCTAGATCGTTTCTGACTATCTCTGCCCTATTGCTTTCTTTGGGATAGTTTTGACTATCCCCGGTTTTTTGCTTTCCTAGAGATAGTTTCCGACTATCGCTGGTCTATTGCTTTCTTTGGGATAATTTCCGAACAGTTTCCGACTATCCATGGACTTTTGGTTTCTTCGAGATAGTTTCCGAGTATCGTTAGTCTATTGCATTCTTCGGGATAGTTTCCGACTATCCATAGACTTTCGCTTTCTTCAAAATAGTTTCCGACTATCACTAGCCTATTGCTTTCTTTAGGATAGTTTCCGACTATCCCTAGTCTTTTTCTTTCTTCGAGATAGTTTCCGACGATCTCCAGTCTATTGCTTTCTTTGGGATAGTTTCCGACTATCCCTGGACTTTTGCTTTCTTCTAGATAGTTTCGGACTATCTCTGCCCTATTGCTTTCTTTGGGATAGTTTCGACTATCCTCGGTTTTTTGCTTTCTTCGAGATAGTTTTCGACTATCGTTGGTCTATTACTTTCTTTGGGACAGTTTCCGACTATCCCTGGACTTTCGATTTCTTCAAGATAGTTTCCGACTATCACTGGCCTATTGCTTTCTTTAGGATAGTTTCCGACTATCCCAAGTCTTTTGCTTTCTTCGAGATAGTTTCCGACTATCTCCAGTCTATTTCTTTCTTTGGGATAGTTTCGACTATCCCCGGTTTTTTGCTTTCTTTGAGTTAGTTTCCGACTATCGTTGGTCTATTTCTTTCTTTAAGATAGTTTCCGAACAGTTTCCGACTATCCTTGGACTTTTGGTTTCTTCGAGATAGTTTCCGACTATCGTTGGTCTATTGCTTTCTTCAGGATAGTTTCCGACTATCCCTTGACTTTCGTTTTCTTCGAGATAGTTTCCGACTATCACTACCCTATTTCTTTCTTTAGGATTGTATCCGATTATCGCTAGTCTTTTTTGTTTTTTCGAGATAGTTTCCGACTATCTCCAATCTATTGCTTTCTTTGGGATAGTTTTCGACCATCCTTGGATTTTTGCTTTCTTCTAGATAGTTTCTGACTATCTATGCACTATTACTTTCTTTGGGATATTTTCGACTATCCCTGGTTTTTTGCTTTCTTCGAGATAGTTTCCGACTATCGTTGGTCTATTGCTTTCTTTGGGATAGTTTCCGAACAGTTTACGACTATCCCTGGACTTTGGCTTTCTTTGAGATAGTTTCTGACTATCGTTTGTCTATTGCTTTCTTCGGGATAGTTTTCGACTATCCCTAGTCTTTTTCTTTCTTCGAGATAGTTTCCGACTATCTCCAGCCTATTGCTTTCTTTGGGATAGTTTCCGACTATC
This sequence comes from Agrostemma githago, assembly GCA_958450325.1. Classification (NCBI taxonomy): domain Eukaryota; kingdom Viridiplantae; phylum Streptophyta; class Magnoliopsida; order Caryophyllales; family Caryophyllaceae; genus Agrostemma; species Agrostemma githago. The sequence continues at coordinate 54,659,536 of OY288240.1, forward strand.
CCTGGACTTTTGCTTTCTTCTAGATAGTTTCTGACTATCTCTGCCCTATTGTTTTCTTTGGGATAGTTTCGACTATCCCCGGTTTTTTGCTTTCTTCGAGATAGTTTCCGACTCTCGCTTGTCTATTGCTTTCTTTGGGTTATTTCCGAACAGTTTACGACTATCCCTGGACTTTTGCTTTCTTCGAGATAGTTTCCAACTATCGTTGGTCTATTGCTTTCTTCGGGATATTTTCCGACTATCCCTGGACTTTCGCTTTCTTCAAGATAGTTACCGACTATCACTAGCCTATTGCTTTATTTAGGATAGTTTTCGACTATCTCTAGTCTTTTGCTTTCTTCGAGATAGTTTCCGACTATCTCCAGTGTACTGCTTTCTTTGGGATAGTGTCTGACTATCCTTGGACTTTTGCTTTCTTCGAGATAGGTTCCGACTATCTCTGGCCTTTTGCTTTCTTAGGGATAGTTTTCGGCTATCCCTAGACTAGTGCTTTCTTCTAAATAGTTTCTGACTATCTCTGCCCTATTGCTTTCTTTGGAATAGTTTCGACTATCCCCGGTTTTTTTTGCTTTCTTTGAGATAGTTTCCAACTATCGCTGGTCTATTTCTTTCTTTGGGATAGTTTCCGAACAGTTTCCGACTATCCCTGGACTTTCATTTTCTTCGAGATAGTTTCCGACTATCGTTGGCTATTGCTTTCTTCGGGATAGTTTCCGACTATCCCTGGACTTTCGCTTTCTTCGATATAGTTTCCGACTATCACTAGCCTATTGCTTTGTTTAGGACAGTTTCCGACTATCCATAGTCTTTTTCTTTCTTCGAAATAGTTTCCGACTATCTCCAGCCTATTGCTTTCTTTGGGATAGTTTCCGAATATCCTTGGACTTTTGCTTTCTTCTAGACAGTTTCTGACTATCTCTGCCCTATTGCTTTCTTTGGGATAGTTTCGACTATCCCCGGTTTTTTGCTTTCTTCGAGATGGTTTCCGACTGTCGTTGGTCTATTGCTTTCTTTGGGTTAGTTTCCGAACAGTTTACGACTATCCCTGGACTTTTGCTTTCTTCGAGATAGTTTCCAACTATCGTTGGTCTATTGCTTTCTTCGGGATATTTTCCGACTATCCCTGGACTTTCGCTTTCTTCAAGATAGTTTCCGACTATCAATAGCCTATTTCTTTATTTAGGATAGTTTCCAACTATCTCTAGTCTTTTGCTTTCTTCGAGATAGTTTCCGACTATCTCCAGTCTACTGCTTTCTTTGGGATAGTGTCTGACTATCCCTGGACTTTTGCTTTCTTCGAGATAGGTTCCGACTATCTCTGGCCTTTTGCTTTCTTAGGGATAGTTTTCGGCTATCCCTAGACGGCTATCCCTAGACTAGTGCTTTCTTCTAGATAGTTTCTGACTATCTCTGCCCCATTGCTTTCTTTGGGATAGTTTCGACTATCCCCGGTTTTTTGCTTTCTTTTAGATAGTTTCCGACTATCGCTGGTCTATTTCTTTCTTTGGGATAGTTTTCGAACAGTTTCCGACTATCCCTGGACTTTTGGTTTCTTCGAGATAGTTTCCGACTATCGTTGGTCTATTGCTTTCTTTAGGATAGTTTCCGACTATCCCTGGACTTTCGCTTTCTTCGAGATAGTTTCCGACTATCACCAGCCTATTGCTTTCTTTAGGATAGTTTCCGACTATCCCTAGTGTTTTTCTTTCTTCGAGATAGTTTCCGACAATCTCCAGTCTATTGCTTTCTTTGGGATAGTTTTCGACTATCCTTCGACTTTTGCTTTCTTCTAGATATTTTCTGACTATCTATGCCCTATTGCTTTCTTTCGGATAGTTTCGACTATCCCCGGTTTTTTGCTTTCTTCGAGATAGTTTCCGACTATCGTTGGTCTATTGCTTTCTTTGGGATAGTTTCCGAACAGTTTACGACTGTCCCTGGACTTTTGCTTTCTTCGAGATAGTTCCCGACTATCGTTGGTCTATTGCTTTCTTCGGGATAGTTTCTGACTATCCCTGGACCTTCGCTTTCTTCAAGATAGTTTCCGACTATCACTAACCTATTGCTTTCTTTAGGATAGTTTCCGACTATCTCCAGTCTCTTGCTTTCTTTGGGATATTTAATTTCATAAGATTAAATAAAAATTTAATTCACCTCTTAATTTGATCGAATTGCTATGCTTAGTGTGTGACTGGTCGGTTTTTTTATAATTAAGTCTAAAAAGGTAAGAACCCATAATATGAAGTATGAACTAATAATGAATACCCAATTATTATATAATTTCAAGACCCTAATGGATCTATGATAAAATCATTTATTTACAATGGAATGTAATTAACTATACAAACTAATTACCAACTCATCGCATCACATTATCTGGATCCAAAGAAACAGTCAAGATATGCTTTTTTAATCCTATCGTTGTAGCAACTGAATTTTTTTGGCATAAACAAAAAATCTGATGAATTTTAAGCAAAAAAACGGATACGGATAAATGGAAAATTGAGAGAAAAAAAAATGAATATAAATATAAAAGATATATGATTCCAATATAATATGTACGGTCTTTGAAACATCTCAGAAACGACAATAATGTAATAAAGCATTAATACAGGTTCCTGAATAATTATATGAGATGAGATAAATCCTTTCATAGAAAAACCTATGAGCTTCAAGCCAATAAAGACTAAGAGGGTTGGCTGAAGAACTACTTTCAGTAAGAGCTCCGTTGTCGAATTCAGGCCTAAGCAGTAATCACGAAGCGGTGGGAACGACGGAACCCATGAATAGGTAAGATTAAATTGAAAATGAATCCTGATTATTCAGTGGGAAGGATGGCGGAACGAACCTGAAATCAATTCATATTTTCTGAAAAATGATAAACAAATTATACAATTACAATTGAAAGAGTCAATATTCGCCCGCGAAAATAAAATTTATATCATATATATAAAATATCTAATCTAATAAAATTTATCCCTAAGAATCGTTGGATTCAATGGATTATTATGTGTATATCTTAATTATATCTATTTTTAATTAATTATTAATTTTTCATTTGCGAGGAGCCGGATGAGAATAAAATCTCACGTCCAGTTCTATAGTAGAGATGGAATTACTAAAATAACCATCAACTATAACCCAAAAAGAATCAGATTCCGCAAATAACATCGAGGAAGACTGAAGGGAATATTGGACAAGGCGAAAGTCAAAGTATAGCCGCCCAGGTCAATCGAGGATTGCGATCAGGTGAGTGTTCGGTCGGGTCGTTTTGAGTCTGTTAGACTACGTATTGGAGGCTCGTCAGCCAAGGTCTAGAAATCATACCTGACCTCCTTGCCTGCGGTTGCATAACTATAAATAATAAAACTAAGGGTTAAAGTAGCTAAGAATTGGGTTGATAAAGACAGTATAAATCCGTCACATCAACTGTGTATCATGATTCCATGCATAACTGTTTTAACTTACGAATGAAGATACTGATTTTCTAACTTAAAATTTCAAACCATCAATAATCTACTTCGCTACTTGATTCAGAAATTATATAGAATTGAATTCTACCATTTTTCAAACTTTTTAAGATTAGTAAAATGTAAGAGCAAAATCGTACTTACGCTAGCTCTTATCATAATCATTTCATCAAGTTAAGATGCTTTTAAAATACGCATGCAAGTTCTTATTGAACCGAGGCTTCTGTGATCTGACAAACAATGAAATTTGAAAGTAGGACTGTGGAAGGCAGAAAGAAGACTCAAATAGAGCACACCACAAGTGTAACTTTACACAGACATTAATCTATACATGGCACCATAACATTCATGTCGCACATCAAAGAGACTAGCGAAAGAGCAAAGGTGAGGTTATAGTTGATACAAGTATGAACAATCAAAAGTTGGCCAAAACAAAACAAAAACAAAAACAAAAAAGTTGAGCAGGGTACCAATTCTTGACGAAGATTCTGATTTTGTTGAATGGTGAAGGCTTTTTCATTAGTTAATTTTGAGATGATAGAATATGCCTGAAAGACACAAAGTCAATGGCGATTTCCTTAGTGACGAACAATAAACAAAAATAGTAGTTGTAAATTTAAAACTAAAATGCTGGACAAACTGCTTCACTAAATGACAGTTCTCTACCAACAATGTGGGTCACTAGCTCTCACTACAGGTCTTCACCATTGTACCAAAAACTTAGAAGAACGATTCAGAATGTCACCACAGCACTTAGCTTAACACTTTGTGTCGTAATTTCATTCTGAACAGAAGAAAATTATAGTTTTCTATACACTAAAAACGGAAGTGAACAAGACCAGCATACTGAAATATCTATTCCACATACCGTTTCCTATTTTCCAGAAGTAGTGAAAATGTGAGTATGTGCTCAAACAACTAGCAAAGTACAACCATAAGGGGGTTAAACAAGTACACCCTTTTAGTACTGATGTTGTTGCTTATATACACTTTGTATCTGATTTCATTCACTCGGTAAGTTCATCTCACAAACTAACACAAACAGCTAATAACCACACTATGTTTTCCGAGCATGAGGAACAAACTGTATTGCAACGAATATAATATAGCGCAAGAGTCGTACAAATGAAAAGAGAAATTTTTTTCGAAAAATAAGGCATGCATCAATGTCTAAAACTTCATCGCCAACATAATTCCAACATCAACAACAATCAGCATTCCAAACCAAACAATACATATGCACATTGAATTCAAAATTGAGTTCAGAGCGTATGCACTCGGTCTTTTACTACTCTTTTTAACCAAGCAAGTATAAGTTAAATCATGAATGAGTCAATTGACCAAGAGTTAATATAGAACTCCACCTTTTCCACACATTTTCTCTACCATTGACATTGAAAATTTGGAAGTCAATTTTCATCAAATAATAAGTCACTTAAAAGAACAAAAAACATTCTGATCGAAATATTTCAGTCTTCTGCTGATCTATTTGTGTAATTAGAATAACCATAATAGAAGCACAAATGGAAATGTAAGAATAGAATTGCTGTAGATTGTATAGTTTGAAAAACCAGTCAGATGTCTTGATTATGTTCAGTGAACTCACCCATCACGGTGCCTTCTTTACTTGCCACCATCCAGGACATCAATGACCTTTCGGGGTTCAGCAGCTTCAGTCAACAAATACTCCCTCCGAGTTCTTATTATTGTCCCAAAAGCAAAAAAAGGAGGAAGAGAGAGAAATGGGAGAGTAATTGTGAACCACACATTGATGGCATAATAAGGAAAGTGGGACAAAAATCAAACTCAACTCAAAAAGGAAAGTGAGACAATAATTGAAACTCGGAGGGAGTACTTAATATCCAGCATTCGAGGATCAACAAACTTCCCATCTTTTCAGTACTTAGTTAAATTCAGTCATTTGAAGAGCTTTGTTACCGTCACAAACTAATTTATATTACTACTTCCAATCCTTTCTTTTCTCTTCAAATGTCATGTACCTGTTCAACAATGGCGAGAGTGGCGACAGAACAATAACACGCAGCAACAACAGTCGCACACCAAGAACAGGAGATGAAAAAAGCCGATGAACAAAGACGATAAAAGGTTGTTTTGTGTGATTCACAATCGATATTTGTGTAAAAGCAAATGATATGAGATGAAGGAAATATAATTTAAAATGGAAAAAACTAAATTCATAATCAGGGGACTTGTGCCTATTACAATGAACCTGAAAACCTGCTATTATTTTTGGAGAAGGACAGACTTACTACTAAAATGGTTCCAAATCTTTCACATGTTGCCGACTTTCAATTTATTCTCAGATGTAGATTCATTTTGGATCACTCGGAAACAAAAACACAAAACCGCATCACTACTGCATCAGTAAGACACTAGATTAGTGAGGTTGGTTGTATATTTAGTTACGGCACTGTAGTTAGAAATGAAATACATCTACTTAACAAAAATACACTTTCAATGAGATAAAGCAACGTCCCATGGCACCAAAAGAAGATTTAATGCACAGTCAACACATTTTTAGTGTAACCAAATACGTTAAAATGACGTGCAACATGTTGAATTCCAAATTCAAAAATTGTAGTTCTTCCAACACCTTTTTCCTTCTCAAGGTACTTCACTATTTCATATCATACTCATTATTCATATACTACAGTATAAAAATGTACGTGAAGAGCTTTTAGCATCCAAAATACTACTTTACTACTCCCTCTGTCCTAATGAATTATTTGCCTATTCCATATTGGAGCGTCTCAATGAATTTTTTGCATTGCTATTTGTTTTGGTAAAAAATATACCGGGTCTTCGATTTAAGTTTGCGGGTCAAAGCAATCGTCCTATAACTACGGGTCGGTGAAATCGAGGTAAACTAGAGAACGAGGAATAACGAAAGAAAATAACGACACACAAAGTTTGGTGACGCGGAAAACCCGTTGTGGGAAAAACCGCGGGGGGAGTCGGAATCCCGCCAAAGTTTCACTAGGAATGAGAAAAAATGATAAAGATCGTACAAGTATGAGTATTTGAAGAGTATTGAGAGTAGGTCAGATTATGTGTATGTGTGCTGATCTTGGATGATCCTTTTCTATGTCTGTCTTGTCCCTTTTATAGTGCTCTTAAGCCTCTTATCCGTTGCCTTTCCTCCTCAGAATCTTCCTCTTTAATTCTCTCTTAATGGCTGTTATCTTCCTCATTGATGAGAATCTTTGACATTTAACCTCCGTTTTATTGCTTAGGATCTTGGTGTTTAATCCTCTTTTATTGCTTGAGATTTTGGTATTTAATCCTCGCTTAGACGTTGCATCCTCCTCAGCAGTTACATTCTTCTCCTCATTTATCTCCTGATCTTCAGGAGGGTTTCCTCCTCTGTAGGTGCAACAACTGTTGCTTCCTCCTCTTTATATGGGCTGAGTCCCTTTTCTTGTTCGTTGGGCCTGTTTGATTTAAGTGGCCCATGGTTTGTTTACTCTTATGTTTTGTTCAACCCGTCATCTTATATTACCCCGGGTTTGCTTGACTTGACGGTCTTTGACTATCTTTGACTTCCGTCTTTTAATCCCCGACTTTGACTTTTCATTCGTGAACCGTGGACCCTTACGTTGTTGACTTTTGACTTCTGACCTTTTGACTGTCCACTCGTATTTTGCCACGTGGTACTCCGAAGGTGCAAATTTTTGACCCGAACAAATGCCCCCAAATTTCCGACTAAGCTCATCTTAGGCGGGAATTTCCGTTTGCCCCAGTTGTAGGCAGTTGGCTCTGCTTCAGCTGGCCTTGCTGGTTCTAGGAGAAGGCGTGATCTGTCCCCTCTCTTAGAAATTACTCCTGCAGAGAGTGGACCTCTGGTGGCAGACCTTTCTAAGTCTACCTCTTATTCTGCCCCCAGATCCATTGATGAGGTTTCTGCTGAAGTGGCGCTCAAATTTCCTGAAGGCTTTGGTAAGTCTGCAGAGGATATGACTTTCCTGGATCATATGCTACTTCCTGGTCCTAGGTCTGTGCTGGAAGAAGGTTCTCTGAAGGAGTTGGACTTGGTTCGCAGATTGTTGGCGGAGGAATCTGGTTGTAGAGAAGAAGTGACTGGATGAGGAATTTCCTGTGGCGCCTGACCTGGATGCTCTTTCTGATGTGGAGGCGGAGGATCTGATGGAGTCCGCTGATTTCTCATTGCTGATCAGGAGGCTGATGGGCAAGAGAGGGTGGACCAGCAGGATGTCTTGATGACCCTGGGGGAGATTCTGTTGTTGTTCATCAGAGACCCAGGTTTCTGCAGGAGAACCTGCTATAGTTCCGCCTCCACCAGAGGAGAATGTCCGGTCTGTGGACCAAGTTCTGCTGGAGTGATGTTACTCTTCCTTTGTTTTCGGCTTGTGAATCCTGTATGGCATGAACTTCCGATTTGTTAGTGTTTGCAAAAAATTCTGTAATGACTTCGCCTTTGCTCAGGGGAGCGAAGTGTGTGTGAGTATTTTGTGGCACTTCGTGCCTTAACAGAAGATCGTAATCGTTTGCTTTTGATCGTGGTTGTTTGCGTTTGATTGTAATCGTTTGTTGTAGTTTTGTCTAACTACCTTCTGTTGTATGCATGCCTTATGTTTGTATGGTCGACCTTTGATATAGTGGTGGCCTGGGGTTTAGTTCGCCCACTCAGTCGGAGGTGCCACGCTTTGCGTGGGTGCTAAGTGACGCAGGAGACTGTAATGTCCCGGTTGTAGGCACTTAGTCACAGACGCACGCCCTCTGTAGAAATCGTACACTCCACCAGATTAGTCACCAGCACTTAGTTTGAGAAAACTGACAAAAATTTGGCAAAGATAGGGAACACAATATTTGAAGACATATGTGGAAGCAAAAAATTGAATTTCAAAAATATATGGAAAGAGAAAATTAAATTTCGAAAACGTACGCAATAAGAAAATCAAACCTTAATGCCAAAGAAAATTGAATTTTGTCGACACATGTAAAAAGGAAATCAAAATTTTATCTGATTTAAATATGCGGGAAAAAATTTGAATTTTGCTAAAAGAAAGAAAAGGAAACAGAAGAATGATAGGAAAATTTAAATACGTGTTTGCAAGGTTTGAAAAGATTAAACCTGGGTTCTGGTGGAGGTGCACCTGGCAGAATAGATGCCACGTTTCTGGCGGCTGTAGCCCATGTTTCTGGCGGCAGTGGCCCAGATTGCTGGCGGCTGTGGCCCACTCAGAAGAAGTATTTCTTTAGGTGTACAATGTTCCATGGCTTTTGGATGATCTTCCCCTCCATGGTCATAAGTCGGTAGGCTCCGTTCCCAACTACTTTCTCTATTTGATAGGGTCCTTCCCAATTGTAAGCGAACTTTCCTGCTCGTTGGTTCCTGGTGTTCTGGAAGATTTTTCTGAGAACTAGGTCTCCTTCCTGCAGGATTCTGACTCTGACATTCTTGTTGTAACTTCTGGCGACTGTTTGTCTGTAGGAGGCCATCCTTATTTGAGCATCAGTTCTGAGCTCATCTATAGTATCCAAGCTGCTTGCCATCTCTACCTGGTTCCTGTCTTCGGTTATGCATTCGTATCTATGAGTAGGCACTCTCACCTCTGAAGGGATGACCGCCTCAGCACCAAAGACCAAACTGAAGGGTGTTTGTCCTGTAGCCACCTTGGGTGTAGTTCTGTCAGACCACAGCACCAAGGGGAGTTCTTCTGCCCATCTGCCCCCTGCCTCCTCCAGCCTTCTCTTCAGGTTGTCTATCACAATTTTGTTGCTAGACTCCGCCTGACCATTAGACTGAGGGTTTCTGGGGGTAGACTTGCTTAGTGTGATGTTCCACCTGGCGCAGTAGGCCTCCATCTTGTTGCCAATAAACTGGGACCCGTTGTCGCAGATGATCTCTGAAGGAATGCCAAACCTGCAGATAATGTTACGTTTTATGAAGGATATAACCTGCTTCTCAGTCACCTGAGGGAATGCTTCTGCTTCTATCCACTTGGAGAAGTAGTCAGTCATGGCCAACATAAAAACCTTGTTTCCTGGGGCTCTCGGTAGCTTGCCAACAATATCCATCCCCCATTTCATGAAGGGCCAAGGAGAAATTACTGGGTGCAACGGCTCTGCTGGCTGGTGATTGACCGGTGCATGTCTCTGGCAGGCGTCACATTTCTTAACATATTCCCTCGCGTCCTTGCGCATTGTCGGCCAATAGTAACCTTGGCGGAGTGCTTTGTTGGATAGACTCTTGCCCCCTGCATGATTTCCACACTCACCACTGTGGAGGTCATGCATAACCCCCTCTGCCTCCTGCTGACTTAGGCACCTCAAGTATGGTCCAGCGGCTGATCTTTTGAACATGACACCATCAATGAGGGTGTACCTGGACGCTTTCATTCTAAAACTCCGGGCTTCCTTCTTGTCTGCTGGCAGGATATCGTTTTGCAGCCATTCTTGGTAGGGTTTTCTCCAGTCTGGGATTCTTTCTTGTTCTGCTGAGGTGCTGCAGACTCCTGCCTCCTGCAGCCACTGCAATCCCTGGTCTGGTGAATAGTCCTCCTGCCTCAGCATCTGGTATTCTTGTGTGCCTGTCCAAACTGCTGGCTCCAGTACATGGACAATGGGTATGGTGGAAACTACGCCTGGTTTGAAGGTTGCCCCCAGGGTGGCTAGGGCGTCTGCTTCCACATTCTGGTCCCTAGGGACTTGGTTGATTGAGAAGGCTACGAACCTGAGGGAGAGCTCCTTTGCCACCTCAAGGTAAGACACCATCTTGGAGTCCTTAGCTGCATACGAGCCATTCATGTGATTGACTATTAGCTGGGAATCACTGTAAGCCTCTAGGCGCTTGATTTTGAGGTCTAGAGCCAGCTGAAGACCCAAGATTAGAGCTTCATATTCTGCCTCGTTGTTTGTTGTTCGGAACTCGCACCGTACTGCTTGGACTATGAGATCCCCCTGAGGAGACTTCAGAACTAATCCTGCTCCAGATCCTCGCATGTTGGAGGCGCCATCTACATTTAGCTTCCACACCTGTTCGCCTTTGTCCTCCTCAAGGAGGAGGATGTCTTTCTCTGCCTGTGTCTGCAGAGCTGGGCTGAAGTCGGATACGAAGTCTGCTAACGCCTGGGATTTTATCGCTGTTCTGGGGACAAATTTCAGGTCGAAGCCGCTCAAGTGTATAGACCACTTGGCCATTCTCCCTGATAACTCAGGTTTTCTCATAATAGTTTTTAGTGGATAATTTGTTACTACGGAAATAGCATGCGATTCAAAATAAGGTCGTAGTTTATAAGATGCCGTAACAAGTGCAAGTACGAGTTTCTCAAGGGATGTGTACCTGGTCTCTACAGGAAGCAGAGACTTACTAACATAATATACTGGGCATTGTGCTCCTTCGTGCTCACGTACTAATACCGCGCTGACTGCTACCTCGGTTACTGATAAATACAGGAAGAGTGGTTCTCCAGGTTCTGGTTTTGACAGCAGAGGTGGAGTGCTGAGGTAGTGCTTCAGGTCGCTGAACGCCTTCTCGTGCTCTGCTGTCCAATCAAACCTTTGGGCCTTCTTCAGGACATCATAGAACAACCGACATCTATCTGAAGACCTGGAGATAAATCTGCTCAGAGCAGCAATTCTTCCAGTCAGCCTTTGCACGTCTCTTGGCTTCTGTGGGGATTTCAGCTGGAGGATGGCCTTGATCTGCTCTGTACTAGCTTCAATTCCCCTCTGGGTCACCATGTACCCCAGAAACTTCCCACATGACACTCCAAATGTGCACTTTGAAGGATTTAACCTCATCTTGTATTCCCTCAAGGTGTTGAAGGTATCCTCCAAGTGTGTTGTATGTTGCGAAGCTTGCTTTGACTTGACGACCATGTCGTCAATATATACCTCCATTGTGTCCCCAATCTGTCTCTTGAACATCTTGTTGACCAGTCTCTGGTAGGTGGAACCTGCATTCTTCAGACCAAAAGGCATTACATTGTAACAGTATATACCTCTCTCAGACCTGAAGGCTGTCTTCTCCTGGTCTGCTGGATGCATCTTGATCTGGTTGTACCCGCTCCATGCATCAAGAAAGGTTAGCATCTCGTGGCCTGCTGTAGCATCCACCATGGCGTCTATATGCGGGAGGGGGAATGGATCTTTCGGGCATGCTTTGTTTAAGTCGGTGAAATCAACACACACCCTCCACTTGCCATTCTTCTTTGGGACCACCACCACGTTAGACAACCACTCTGGATACTTTACCTCCCTGATTTTGCCAGCAGCCAGCAGACTGTCAACCTCCTGATTTATGACTTGATTTCTTTCTGGGGCAAACTTCCTTCTCTTCTGCTGGACTGGTTTGTAGCTTGGGTCCACGCTTAGCCTGTGAGTGATAACGCTCGGATCTATACCTACTATATCATCATGCGACCAAGCAAAACAATCCATGTTAGCTTTTAATAATTCAATGAGGTTTTGGCGGATATTACCTGTGCATTCTGATCCGATTAACACTTTTCGCTCTGGATGTTGCTCGTCCAAGTTGACTTCATCCAACTCCGCCTGAGGTGGCTCTACGTACTCCTGCAGAGGCAGATGAAGGCTCTGTAATTGCTATGCTGGAGGGCTCGCCGTCTTCTTAAGGGCTACCCTGTAGCAGTCTTTGGCCTCTCCTTGGTCTCCGGTGATCTTCTGCACTCCCCAGGGTGTAGGGAACTTCAGGCACTGGTGGTAGGTGGAGGTGATTGCCTTCATCTCATGAATCCAAGGCCTTCCTAGGATCACGTTGTAGGTGGAGGGTCCATCAATGACTAGGTACCGTACTTGCTTGTTCACTCCTCCGGCATAGGTAGGAATGGTGATCTCTCCCAGAGAATGCTTGGTCTCACCACTAAAACCCACTAAGGGAACCGCCTTCTTCGTTAGATCCTTCTCGCTAAACCCCATGTTCTGGAGAGTTTCCAACATGATGAGGTTGACTGAACTCCCTGTGTCCACCAGAATCTTCTTCACGGTGCAATTCCCTATAGAGAGGGTAATTATTAAGGCGTCATGGTGCATCTCTGGAGTAGCTTCTGCGTCAGTTTCGTCAAAGGTGACAGCTGGAAGATCCTTGCAACTGATTCTGCAGGAGTGCTCGGGTCTGTCTCCTCTGGTCTGAGAGGCATGTCTCTTGGCTGCTGAGTAGGTCAGCCCGCATAATTCCGATCCTCCTGTTATCACATTGACAATTCTGGTACATATTGGAGGTGGAGAAGGCAATACCTGATCTGCTGCATTTATTCTGCTAGAGTTTCTGGACATGAGGTGATCCAGATTCCCCTGATCATACTGGAATTTAACCTCTCTCCTGAGCTGGACACACTCATCGGTATGGTGTCCGATATCGTCATGGAATTCGCACTTCTTGTTGGCGTCTCTTCGGTCATTGGTGTACTCCTGTCTTCTGGGCCACCTGACTCTGCGCCCTAACTCCCTCAGAGCCTTGAGCACCCCATCAAGGTTGGTAGAGAACCCATACTCACTCACTTTAGGTGGCAATCCTGGATTGTCCTTCCAGTCTTTCTCCTCGGAAATTTTGCTCACGTTCCTGTCATAGGGCTTTGATCTTTCACCCCTCTTTTCTGCTGGCGCCTTTCTGGTGACATAACCATACGCAGCCCTTCTGGGGCCTGAATCTTCTTCTAACCTGATGGCTGCCATCGCCTTGGTCTGCACATCCTCGAATGTGGCACATGGGTACTTTGTGAGGTCTTTATAGAGGTCTGAATCCTGGTGAAGCCCTTGGCGAAAGGCTTCTATGGCGGTGGGCACATCACATCTGGGGATGGTGACTTTCTCCTTGTTGAATCTGTTGAGGAAGTCACGTGTAGATTCTTCGAACTTCTGCACTACCCGATACAAGTCACTGGTCTGCTTCTCTGGTTTTCTGCTGCTGGCGAACTGCTGGTTAAAGGCATTGACCAGGTCAGCGAAGGAGGTGATGCTTTGGTTAGGCAGACCAACGAACCAATGGAGGGCTGCTCCTGACAGAGTGGAGCCAAACCCCTTGCACATGCAGGCTTCCTTCAGGGGCCCCGTAGCGGTCACCACCATCATCTTCTGTTTGTACTGGTTGATGTGATCTAGGGGGTCTGCAGTGCCATCATAAAGCGTCATGGCTGGTGGCATGAAGCCCTTGGGTACAGCAACGCAGGCTAGATCGTCGATGAAGGGTGAATCTGCATAGCTGTCCCTAGCTGCTCTCTCCAGGGGGCGTGGCATTCCAGGAATCTTGTTGATCAGGTCCCTCAATTCCTTCAGTTCCTGGCGTTGCTGATCTGCTGTGCTGATTGTTCCTGCAAGAGGGTTAGAGACAAGAGGAGAAAAGTTGAAAGGAGTACTCCCTGCATAAGGTCCTCCAGGGTGTTGACTACTAGGAGGAAGAGGTAAAGGTGGTGCTGCTGTCACGGATCTGGGCTGCCACTCTGACGCCTGCTGGTTGAGGGTAGGCGTTGTCCACATTCCTCCAGAGGGCTGGTTGTTGGATATGGTGGTCATCTCTGGTGGAGTTACAAATTGCCATCCTGGCGTCTGGTGGACAGGGGTGCCTGCAGAAGATAATGAGTTAGTCTCTCGATTTTCGATGTTAGAGAGAAAGTTACCTGTGGTAGGAGATCTGCCAGGTGTGGGGCCGTAGGTTAGGTAGCCTAACCCCTGGGGTTCGATGACTGGCTCTGGGGGAGCCAAACCTAACTCCAGCCTGGTGACCAGTTCTGAGGGGATTTCTCTGGTGGTTCTCCTGCTGGTCATTGGTTCCCTACGGGTGCTGGGTTCTCCCCTAGGCATCAGAGGCAACATCTCTGGTGACATCTGGAGCGATGCAACTGGGGTCTTGTCTGCTGCTGAGATCCGAGCCTTGATATCTTGGTTGTCCTTCTGCAGGGTTTCTACTGCTTGGCGCAGAGCATTGATTCCTTGGAGCATACTCAGCATCAGGTCTGGTGACCCCGCTCCACTGGAAGCTTCTTCTACGAATCCTCCTGGAGTCAAGGTTCTGGTTGGTACGCTTTCTTTCCTGGCCCTGGAGGAGCTAGTGACCCCAGAGGTTTTAGGCGTCGGAGGGGGCCTAGACAATGGCAACGTGGGTTTCACCGCTTGGCTGGTGGGGATACCCAAGGTGAGGGGTGTGAAAACCAGCTCTGCTGATCCTGGGGACAACCTTCCTCCAATGGGCTGAGTTGATGCTCCTTGACTGCTGGACGAACTTTGGCCGGATCCGGTCATGGTGACACGAGTTTGCTTCACGGTAGGGTTTGGCTTATAGGAAATGATCACTAGGCCCCACGGTGGGCGCCAAATTGTTTTGGTAAAAAATATACCGGGTCTTCGATTTAAGTTTGCGGGTCAAAGCAATCGTCCTATAACTACGGGTCGGTGAAATCGAGGTAAACTAGAGAACGAGGAATAACGAAAGAAAATAACGACACACAAAGTTTGGTGACGCGGAAAACCCGTTGTGGGAAAAACCGCGGGGGGAGTCGGAATCCCGCCAAAGTTTCACTAGGAATGAGAAAAAATGATAAAGATCGTACAAGTATGAGTATTTGAAGAGTATTGAGAGTAGGTCAGATTATGTGTATGTGTGCTGATCTTGGATGATCCTTTTCTATGTCTGTCTTGTCCCTTTTATAGTGCTCTTAAGCCTCTTATCCGTTGCCTTTCCTCCTCAGAATCTTCCTCTTTAATTCTCTCTTAATGGCTGTTATCTTCCTCATTGATGAGAATCTTTGACATTTAACCTCCGTTTTATTGCTTAGGATCTTGGTGTTTAATCCTCTTTTATTGCTTGAGATTTTGGTATTTAATCCTCGCTTAGACGTTGCATCCTCCTCAGCAGTTACATTCTTCTCCTCATTTATCTCCTGATCTTCAGGAGGGTTTCCTCCTCTGTAGGTGCAACAACTGTTGCTTCCTCCTCTTTATATGGGCTGAGTCCCTTTTCTTGTTCGTTGGGCCTGTTTGATTTAAGTGGCCCATGGTTTGTTTACTCTTATGTTTTGTTCAACCCGTCATCTTATATTACCCCGGGTTTGCTTGACTTGACGGTCTTTGACTATCTTTGACTTCCGTCTTTTAATCCCCGACTTTGACTTTTCATTCGTGAACCGTGGACCCTTACGTTGTTGACTTTTGACTTCTGACCTTTTGACTGTCCACTCGTATTTTGCCACGTGGTACTCCGAAGGTGCAAATTTTTGACCCGAACACTATTTTAGGAATGTTTTTATATACAATTTGATCATTCTCATGATTTTGTTTTACATGTCACTTCCTCATTGGTTCTCTTAACCTTGGTGCCAAAAGAAAAGACAAACAATTCATTGGAACGGAGGGAGTAACACAATTACTCGTATTAAAACTGAGTGAATGAATATAAAATCAACAATCTTTTGATATAACTAGGATATTGGTTACGAGTATATTGTAGTTTTATGAATCCATCTTGGATAATGTAACCGAACTCGTTATTAATATTAATTAGGGCACTTGAACGTATTGTCTAGGTAGTAGGTGTAGGGTTACAATCCTTAAACCCTGGACCTGTTACGAGTATTAACCGAAAAGACAAAAGAAGAGGGATAACAATTATATCTTATTTGCAGCGGAACAGTATATTAATAAGAAGTATAATAAACCCAGAAATATATATAATCTCCACGGACGGAATAAATAATCTCCACAAACGGAATAAATAATTCTCACGGACAGAATAAGGCATCCCAAACGTGATGCCTCCTTTGGTATCCACACGGGTACAGAACTGCGACGTATATGCTAGTATAAAGGTACGTGAGACCGTCTCACAACTTCTCTCTATATCTCTCTTATAACTCTTCATAAAACGAATATATATATTATGAGTCAATACTCTTAATTCCCTATTATGGTTCATCATGAACCTCCTTATATAGCAGATGAGAAGTTAGAATTAGATTATTCTCATAACTCTAATTACCATAATTAGATTATTAGTATAACTCTAATTACCATAACCTGACAACGCAGTTGGGTCCGTATTACTACTGACCCGATATATTTAATATATCGATATATATATTAATAATATCCCACACACATTGTCTGTGACCCAATGGGCCCACTTAAGACTACCAGATACATAACTCATTTACATGTCAACCCGACATCGACCTCTAGCAAGGCATATCAGATACATAGACTTAAGCTGGTTAATCCATAGGACAGTGGACATAACTCCTTCAGTCTCCCACTTGTACATGTCTTCTCAAGAACGGCGTTAGGTCTCTTTGCTACTATTGTCTCCAATTGAGAATAAGGTAAGAAGAAGTGTCATCCTCACATATCACCATCTTTTACTCGAATCTTTGAATTGACTTGTTAAAAGAGCAGATAGATGACAATCATCCTATCTGAGCGCGGCCACGCATTTGAACAAGTCACACTCTTCGAGTGGCCAAGAAACAATAAATTCCTTCAATAAAAGAAGAGCAAATCCCCTCTTGTCTAACCACATCCTATCACATGATCCATTCACGCCCAATAACCATCCATAGCCCCCTTTCACATTCACGCCCAATAACCAACCATAGCCCCCTTTCACAGCTGACGAGGAATAGTATCAAAGCATACACATCACATGTACATAATACTCAAAGACTCAGGTCTAAAGATTGTACAAGTTCATAACTTGCAAAGAACTTTACTGACACTAAGTGAAATCTTAGTAAAAATCCTTTTCGACGGGTCTGTCTAATGCATGTTCTTAACATACACTCGTGTGCCTGGTTTAGTATCTCAATACCTATGACTCAAGGAACTTAGTCATCAACCAACTCACACACTAGTCATTTGAGGGTATTCAAATGTCCCAACACAATACCCTGACTATAGGCAAAATAATTACATCATCCAAATAGAGTTCCAAAACTAAGTCACGTACTTAGTGATCTATTTCATCAATGTAAATTATTTAGGGACAAAATTCGGTTACATTAACCAAATGACAATATGTCATACATATATAAATTATCGAAATAACTCCCACTAAACCAAACACCTCTAGAAGTACTAAGACCACTCGCCCATGTGTCTTATACCAATCATAACAATACGATCTTTATGTAGAGGAGGCTTCGGGACATACAACATTTGTATCGGTTATTTACAAGCATATGATCAATCTACCTTCTCTCAATTAAGGCAAACTGTTAGTTTCATAAGCAATAAATTGCTTCATAAACTTTAAAGTTGAGTGTGTGCTTGATTCGTAATCAAACGTCTATTTGCTTCAAAAGTAATAGAACACTAACTTTAGTTATAATATTAATCATAAAGTTGTCCTTTGGAACCGTTCCAACACACAACTACTCATTCAAAACAAAATTGACTGAGATTACAATCTCATGTCATCTTTGTCTATTTGAAAATGTGAATCGTTGTAACTTGTTTACAATAATTCGCTTATCACATCATGCGCATCCCTTAAATAATTCTCCTTTTGCTTCTTAAGCGAAAAGGAACAATTCTTAGATAGCATTCTACTGACACTCACTAGATAAGTATCTACTCGTCACACGAGCACATAATAAAGAACTTTCTTGCCAATTCTCATAGACTAAAGCAACCAAATGTCATTTAGTTAGAGAAGTATGTCACTTACATACCAAATTATAATGATAAATGCACTCCCACTAGGCTCATGTACACACTTTGTCTCTCTTCGTCTTAAAGGAAAACAAACATCCTTGAATTACCACATTAAGAACGAAGATACTTGCTCCATAATACTTGCTCCAATCAAATTGGATCATTCACATTTGTCTAGCATCTTTAATAATATGAAATTCATACGATGTGTCGCACACACATCATATTTCATCCCTTTCAAGAAATGTATTTCACATATATGTCCAAAACTCATCATAATGAGTGATGACATTCAAAATGCTAAATCAATCTTAATAGACTTAAGCATAATGTTGTAAGAAGGTTTTTCCATAGTCATTACTATGAGATCAATCCTAAACTACCAACTATGCTTCATAGATACTCTTATATCAATCTGCATCGTCTTTATATTGAAGACTATTCTTCACTATAAGACCCATTTAACCATAGTCTATACTTGGTAGTTATGGTATATAGAATCTATTAGATTTTATGTGACTTTTGAAGTCTTTGCCAATTATTGTTTAATCATAGGTCAAACCTATTGTTGTGTGCCAAATTTGGACCATTTGTCCTCCCATTTATACCCGTTTTTCCTCCGTTTTGCGAGGATAGAGTGCGATTATCACCGTATTATGAGTAATTTTCGCATTAGTGTCTCCCTTTTGCATTTCACGTGTTTTTGGTAGTTTTCTGTCTATTTTGATAGGATTTTCGACCGAAAACGTGTATGAGCTTCTACAAGCATGAGAGAGAGATACTGTCCAAAGAGCGAAACACACAACCGAAAGTTCGAGTAATCCAATTGATCGACGAAGAAAGAGACCGAAAAAGAGGAGAAACTCGACCGGGTGAAACTTCACCCGGTGAGTCATCATCGGGCGAAGTTTCGCCCGACGACATTTTCCACCTCCCCGAAGATTTTCATGGCACTCACGACCAGGCGAAATTTCGCCCACCGGGTGAAATTTCGCCCGATAGAGAAACCGAGCCGAATTTGCAAATTGAGAAGAAAATCTCACCGGGTGAAATTTCACCCGGCGGGATTATTATGTCGAGCCGCAGGGTGAAGTTTCACCCCATGAAGATGCAAAGGGCGATGGTCTAGCTAAAATGAAGAGAAATTGGATTTGGGTCTTGAAGTTGGTGCAACCCACTAAGACTAGTATAAATACTCCTTCTAGGGTTTTGTGCCTCCTTGAGCCTTGAGTGAGCCTTGAGTGAGCCTCTTAGGAGTAGGAGTAGTTTAGAGAATTCTCTAGTAATAGTAGTGGTAATTTGTAGTAAACTCTCTAGTAAAAATCTCTACAAACAATTAGTAGATCCACTAAGTATTAGATTAATTAGTAATCAAGCATCCATCTTTGTAGTTGATTGTGTTGAAGATCCAAGGGTTTTGCAAGGGTTTATGTGACAAGACTCTTGTTTTATTTCTTGAAGATTCATATTTCTTTTATTGAAGATTGAAGATTTATGCATGGATTAGTGACAAATTCTTGTATAATTCTCCCAAGATTCAATCTTTTATGTTATCTTCATCTTCCTTCTTAGTTTCTTCCATAGTTGGTAAATTCTTTCCTCTCCCTCTTCTCCATTAGTTTATGATTTTCTCTCCATCGTTAGCTTCTCTTTAGATTGTGTGTTAGTTAATCTCTCTCCCCTAGTGTTAATTGTTAGTGTAGTTGTTATGCATGCTTTAGACAAATTCTCTTTTACTAGTGTTTTGTTGTTAATCGTCATGAGTAGTGAGTAGATTTTCTTGTTGGGGAATTAGGGAGGAGGATTTAGATTATTTGATTCAAGGGATGTTGGTGGGTTGTTTACTTGTTGATTATCAATCTTAAGGATTTTTGTGTCTTTGTTGACCTAGACTACAGCTAGATTGACCTTGGCCCATTTCTATCAATATGGGAAAACTCGGGGTAGAAATAACCTTAATTTGAGACTTACCCTTTCGTCGCGAAAGCGGGTTTAGGTAGGTTGGGTGAAGAAACCTAAAGGTGGCACTCTCCCTTTTCAACGTTGTAACTAAAACTCGATCCCGAGACTCTAAGACCCCATTTTTGAATCCCGACTCTCCCCAACACTTTTCCTATTATTGTACCTAGCCTTAGTAGTGTAGTTTGCTAGCCCTAGTTCGACTCCTCTCTTCCCAAAACCCCCGTTTCAATTCCAATCGCGATTAAACTCTAGACTTGACCAATATCGCTTATCCCATCTCCCTGTGGATCGATCTTGACCTACCACTACTACACCAATTAGGTTAGTCGGTGTTAAAAATATTGTTCACATGCGTGTCATCGACAGCGCGCATCAAAATGGCGCCGTTGCCGGGGAGACGGTGATTAGTTAATTGATTAAGTCTTTGTTTTATTGTGATCGGATAATTGTTCTTCTTTCCTCCTACCCTAGTGCCATTAGGTGCTAGGAGGACTCATTGTTTGTTGAGTTTTTGCTAGGTATACTTTTGATTAAGGTTGCTTGATCCCCATTCAGAGAACAAGTCGCTTGGAAATATTGTGACCAAAGCAACAACTCGATAGTGTAATCCTCCACCATTTCCTTCATTTCTCAACACTCCATCCTCAAACAACATCCAAGGATTCAAGCATGGATACACTTGGGTCCCATTCTCAACCATCTATTGAAGATATTTCTTCACCCGTCTTCGTTGGAGCCATCCCGGAGAGTTTCGAGCGTAAACCTTCCATCATCCATTTAATTCAACAACAAACTTTCTGAGGTTTGCCGGATGAAGATGTGATAGAGCATGTTTTCCTTTTCAAGGAAAGTCTTATTGGTGTCAAGCTTGAAGGAGTCACCGAGTGCCAATTACGTCGGATCCTTTTTCCTTGCACCTTGCGTGATGGAGCAAGGAGATGGATTAAGAGTTTCCCCAACAATACTTTTCGCACTTGGGAACATTTGAGCAACTCTTTCCTCGAAAAATACTACCCACCATCCAAGACTAACAAATTCCGAAGAGAAATTCAAACATTCCAACAACAAGAAAATGAGAGCATAAGTAAAGCATGGGCCCGATTTCAAACGTTGCAAAGGAAATGTCCGCACCACGGCATCCCTAGTTGGCTTCTACTTCATATATTCTTCCACTGTTATTGGACAACGCCAAAGAAAATGTCAATGCGGCGGCAAAAGGCGATTTCTTTTTGCTAAATGAAATCGAATCTACAAAACTCAGTGAAAGGATAGCCAAGAATGATGAATACTCCGAAAATGATCAACATGAAGAGCTAAGTGGTGAGTCAACACCGTCAACCGAAGGGAGAACCGATCTTGAAGCTAGAATCGAGGAGTTGGTGAGGCAATTTGAAGTGTATGTTCCCAGAGCCAATTCTCCACCCAAGACTAGAACATCTCCACAAAGATCATCTCCACCAAGAAGAGTGATTTCACCTAGACGATCATCCATTTCACCACCTAAATTGTATCGATTGAAATTCCATGTGATCATTGCAGGAGATATGACCACGATTCCGAATTATGTATGAGAAAGGAGAGTGCTTATCAAGCCAACACCCAAAGAACCCATGAAAAATCTCAAACGAACAATCCTAACTTGGGGACCGGATTTTATTTCATACCTACTCAAGGATCACATCCTTTTCCAAGAGCCCCCAATCAAAGGGTTTATCCTAATTCACATGGTTTCTATTATCAACCGAGACCTCCTCACACAAATCGATTCAATCAAGGCTATTACTATCCTCAAGGACCACCTAGACCAAACTATGTTCCTCCTTTTGGAACCCATCCTCCATTCAATTAAGGTCCTTCTTTTGGAACCCATCCTCCATACAATCAAGATCCTCCTTTTGGAACCCATCCTCAATTCAATCAAGGTCCTCCAAGGAACTTTCAAGGTAACTCTCAACCCTTTTATGACATTCAACAAACGATCAAGTTCTTGTTGAAAGAAAATGCGTCAAACCGAGCTAGACTTGAAGCTTTAGAGGCACGTTCCGCCTCGCAAGTCCAATCTTCTCAAGAGCCGACCTATTCTTTCAATCATGCATCCGTGAATGCCATTAAGGTGATCAACAAAAAAGTACCGGTGAAACCCTTTGACCCGCGAACTCTTACATCTCATCCCTCAATCAATGAACCCGATGAGAAAGTGGTCAAGAGTGTAACCGAAGACCCAAGAAGAGATCCATCAAAGTATCTTGTAGGAGACCTTGCGTATGTTATTGAACAAATTCCCATAGAGGACACAAATCTAGTGTCTAGGATCGAAGTGCCCCCCTTGAATGACAAGCCACCAATCCCATTGGATAGCCAAACCTTAGACAGGATAACCTTCACCGATTTGATAGAGAATTTAGAAACTAGTCCCTCTATGCCAACTCCGACCGAGTATATAAGGGGTATAATTTCGAATTCTACCATAAGGAAGGAAACTCCATTACTACCTAGGGTCACCCCAAAAGTTACCATACCTACTAAGCTTGGTGACCCCGGTAGCTTCTGCATACCTTGTTCGATCGACAATGTAGAGATACATCGACCATTATGTGATCTTGGGGCGGATATTAGCCTTATGCCATTGATCATTGCTCGAACAATCAATATTCCAAGGATGGTACACTTTCCGCTTAACGTTCAGATGGTCGACGGTACTTCGAAAGCGCCAATTGGGTTAGCACGAAATCTTATGGTTAAGGTAGGTCCTTTATGCATACCTACCGATTTCCTGGTCCTTAACATGCCCATTGAAGAACGCAATCCTAACTTACTAGGGCGACCTTTCCTAGCAACCGGCGGAGTGATTATCGATGTAAAAAAAGGAAAACTATCTTTTAATGTTGGTAATAGCACCGTTCAATTTGTATTGCCCGCTTTCTTGCCGAATATCCCTTTCGGAAAGGAATTGTGGGATCATATGGTGGAAATACCAACCGACGACGAACTTCAAGCACGAGATAATTACCAACCTCCTAATCCATTGAACCTTGAGCCGACATTTGACTATGCCACCGAGGAACCATCCGAAGAAGATGTCCACTATAATGATAGTGATGATGGTGATGTTTTTCTTATACTTGGTCATGCCTCCGAAGAAGAAGTTTTAAATGAGTGGGGTATGCTACCGGACGTAGCTCGCCTTATGGGTTTGCCAAGGCCAAGAAAAGAGAATATGGTTGGTGGTTTTATCTTCAATAACAGGAAACATGGTACTCCGAGTTGCGTTTCAAGCAACCTCGATTAAACTCAAAATATTCAATTCGGTTTGGTGGTGTCCATAATAACCACCTTGTAAATATTTGTACATTCTTTTTCTTCTTTTATTTTCTTTGGACAATAGCTTTTGGATTTTTCTTTTGGAGCGTGTTTGGTACCTGCAGGAACCGTGAAGATTTCTTTTGGAATTTTTGGGAGGCGCTATGAATTTTGAGAGTTTTTCTCCATGTAGCTAATGCATGGGTCGAGAGGATTAATTTTATTGAAGGGTTAAGGATGTTTTTGGGCCAAGTCGAAGGGAATCTTCGTAGCAAAGTCCTATTTTATATTGGATTATTTTACCGGGTGAAATTTCACCCGGTGGCAACTTTGCTCAAACTAATGGAATTGACGGAAAATCCGTCGGGCAAAAATCACCCGGTGGAATCTCACCGGGCGAAATTTCGCCCTACGGTAAAAATATTTTGCGACTTGGAATTTGACGGAAATCTGATTTCGCCCGGTGGAATACCACCGGGCGAAATTTCGCCCGGTGGTGAAATAGCGCGGAAATGTCGAGAAATGGTCTGAGCATCGTCGGGTGAAATTTCGCCCGATGGTGACCACCGGGCGAAATAACACTCCGTGGCAACCTTACCCAGCCAACCCACCTTACCCATCTTCATTATTCACTTTTCCTCTCTCTCTCCTCAACCAAACCCCAAAAACCCCAAACAAACCCCAAATCCTCCACCTTAAACCACCTCTAATCCCTCCATTCCTCCACCTAAATTCAATCAAATTATATATTTCTCATCCTCATCACATTCCTAACACTTCCTTGGAGTTTTTTTTTTTAGAAATCGTTCAAGTTCCGACAAACCCCAAACCAAGACCATCAACACAATAGTCATCAAATTCAAGCATCAAGGATGAGAAGGGTAAAGCAAATGGCAAGGAAACGGATTTCTTCAATGCTTAATCGGAATTCGGGGTCAACATCATCCTCTAGGTCGGAGGAGACGGCCGAGGCTCGGGACGAATCTGTCCCGATGCCCGTTCAGACACAAAGATCAATCCCGCGCAAACAACCTGTTCCGCTTGAGGTACGTTACCCAAAAATTTGTCGTAGTTTTCGTCATGCTGATTCTGGTTTATATTTCGCTAAAAAAGCTCATCATGACAAATGTAAAAAATTCTGGGTCTGTCGTCTTCAGCCGACTTGTTGGGCGGCTCGAGATATACTTGAGCGTATGGGCATAGAACCGCAGGTACAAGCAATGTGCCGAAACCTTGGTCTTATAAAATTTTATGCCTCCGAGGAGGAAACTTTTCAGAAGTTGACGTGCGAGTTTTTCACAACTTTCGAGTTAAGTGGTGACGATAATTCCACTGTCTCTTTTAAATTGCGAGAAACTCTGTACGTCCTCAACTTGAGGGACTTTGGTGCATTGCTTGGTTTACCTTCTTCGGTCCTTGGAAGGCCTAGGGCGGGACAGACTCGGGATGATAAATTCGGCCGAGATCGATTATGGCTTAAAATAGCCCGCCAAAAGACTTTCAAGGGAGGAAAGATGCGTTCTTTCTCTATTCGAAACCCCATCCTTTGATATTTGGCGCGTATCATAGCCAACTCATTCCTGACAAGCTATGACACGCACCATAACTGTAGTGCTACAGCTGTACAGCTGTTAGAGGATGCGGTTTTGAACAGAGGCCCGTCTATTGATATGTCTGAGGCCTTAGCTACTCATTTTGCCCAGGTTGCGAAGGGCAGCCGCAAGAAAATTTGTTGTGGCGGTATTGTAACGATGTTAGCTAAAGCCTTGGACATTGATTTTAGCGATTTAACACCAGTTGACGGGGCGGGAATTTTTATAGATGAAGTTTATTGTCCTTTCCTTGTGTGGCCCCAGAAAGGGGATTATAACAGTTTGTTCTTGTATAAGATTACTGAAATGAGAGCCATTGCAATGCCTAACCCCGAATGGGTAAGGCTAGATATTGAAGAGAACTTCGGCATGCCGAAGAGGTCGGGGGAGTACATTTGGGATAACACCCGAGGTAAGTTTTATATGGTTCAATACCCCGATGGACCTTTAGATTATGGTGACGATGATATTGAGGTCGTAGACGTGTCGGAGGAGGAACAAGAGGTTGAAACCTCCCGGGATGAGGGTCATAGAACTTTATCGTCATCATCACACGCACCCTCTTCCTCCCATCAGACCGAACCCCAGACCTCACAATTTTTCACACCCAACTTTGAACCACACAGACACTCCACGCACGTTCACCCAGTCTACCCCAGGTTTTCAGGAGGACGTCAACATGAGTCCTCCACGACACTCCTCGTTCTTCGGATCAGAGGACTTTTATAAGCAGTGGGGAGAAGTTTATGACCGTACACGTCAGACTTGGGAGAACTCGACCACCTCTCTGAACCTGGCCCAGGACGCCTATAACGTAGCCCGGGATGCACGCGATGATGCGCATAGTTCATACACGTACTCTAGGGAAGGCTTTGAGTTTGCCCGGAGTAGCTTTGAGATGGCTAGGGACGCTGCTAGGGATGCCCAAGCAGCGAGGTTGGCGGCGGAGGAGAACCAAAGGATGTTGTAACAGCAACAGCTTTATTTTCGATCGATTTTTCGGTATGCCTCCGCCAGGGTCTTACTACCCACCACCTCATCCCCCAGGTCCGATGTGAGTGGTCGAGTGTCGTCAGTGGGGATATGGGGGTGTTGGATGTCAGTTGTCCGTCGTGATAATCTGTTCTCTGTTCTCAGTAATCTTTATCAGTCTTGCAGCGCCAATTTTTGGCATTCGATAATTTTGGTTGTTGATTGATTTGTAGTTGGTTATTTTGTTGGTTTGGTGAATTGTCAGGCCCTCACGTGGCCCTACTTGGGTCGTTGCAAACATGAGGTTTTATTTGCAGGTGCCTTAGAGAAGAAGGACCTGATTGTTGCTCCCGGTCTTAGGTGATTTGATCGCACCAAGACCAATTTGAAAAATCCAAATTTCTTTTTCTTTTTCTTTTTCTTTTTCCCGATTCGTGCGGAATCCGGGCGGGGTGACGTGATTACACCTACGCCCTTTCTCTACTTATCAATTTTTCTTCTTTTTCCTTTTTCTTTTCATTTTCCTTTTATTTTCACTTCTTTTTCTTTCCTTTTCATTTTCACTTCTTTTCTTTTTATTCTCTTCATCTTGAAAAATTATCAAAAATCCAAAAACATTTGAAAAATCATAAAAATTCAAAAAGATTTTCCGTTCTTTTATCTTTTTATTCGTTTTCGATTCTTCCTCTACTTGTGCATTGGAGACAATGCACAATTTTAGTGTGGGGGAGGGATCTACTATCCTTTTTCTTCCTTTTCTTTTTCATTTTTCCATTAAAAACAAAAAACCCAAAAAAAAAAATCATTTTAGTTTTCTTTTCTCTTTTATTTTTGTTTTTGTGTCGCTTGTATTGCCTTGCATTCTCTTCTTGTAGGTACACCGCCAACCATTTAGCATGGATACGTAAGGTAGCAGAAATGAAATGAAGACCGCGCGGTAATATTTTCTACCTTCGTTTTTACCCTTTCTCTTATGCATGGGAGTTTGGGCATATATGCTATTTGGAGGTTCACTTGGTGAACATTTTGGAATTGGTGGTTGTGATTGTGTTGACTTGATGGAGTTCGGAGTGCTTGACTATATTTGTGATTTTGTTTTGCTTTCTTGTGTTTTTATCGTTTGTGTGACCCTTTTTTATTTTTGTGCATAGCTTGTCTAGTTAAAGTTTTCGAAAACCCGACTTTGAGTTTAGACCGAGTGTTTATTACTCCCTTGTTAGTAACCCTTTTTGATTTTTTGGACATGTTTCTAGTAGAATGACCTTGAACCAATTTTTGCATTGGATTTTTACCATAAGTCCATCTTTTCTACCAAGAGTCTACACCGGGATTTGCATTTGACCACCTTAATCACCCATGGAGTGATAAGGCCTTGGTTACCGTTCCCGTTTTCTTAGGTGACCTTACTTGAGAAGCCATATTTAGTCCGGAATTTCCATCCTTTTGTGGGTTCGGAGGGGGTGCACACCGGACTAGCCTATTTTTCTACCATTCACCCATTTCCACAAATAAGTTTGCAAGAATATGCTTTACCTTGATCTCAAATGAACTATCTAGCCCAAAAAAAGAGTTATTCAAAAAGAAAAGGGGAAAAATGAAGAAGAAGGGCGTTATGAAAAAAAAACCCTCGATCGAAATAATGGGGAAAGAAAACCGAAAAGAAAATCAAAATCTCAAAAATCGTTCCCAAACTCAAATAATCCCTTGGTTGACTTATTGCCGTGAAATGCCTACTAGAGGACCGAGTCCCGAGGAAGGAAAATAGCGGTAATTTGCCAATCTTCACCATTTTGCAAACACTTATCCATCTTTTTGGTCTAATTGGCTTTCTCGAGTTTGGGACGATCCTCTAGGCTTAGCTTAGGAGACGGCATAACGCTTACCTACAGTGCTTACTAACTCCATGGTTCTCACTTATCCACTCCATTTATCGTCCCGTTGTAGGCATCTCTAGTGGAATTAGACGGACCTTGGTAAATTTTCAATGTTTTTATTGTTTGATCATCATCCTATTAGGGTTTTGTCCATGTCAATTTGCGTTACTAACTTGGTAGTGCTCTCGCTTGTCATAAGCTCAAATCGGTGCATTCTCCGCCGTTTCGATGAGGGATTCGGTGATTTATTTTCTCTTTGGTTGCGGCTATCTTTCGTGTGTCTTCTTTGTTTTTGTCTGTTTCTGTGTGTGTTAGTCGCAACCCCAATTTTGTCCAATTTTGAGCAAGCCCCAACTTGCCTTGCATGGAGGTACTCTACCTCATGGGTATCTCGATGTGAGTTGAAGGGACGGAGCGGGCCCGTTAATTGCCCCGTATCGGCTTAGCAAAGTCTAGCTTAATAGTGGTAGCTAATTTCTTTTTGGGTCTTTGCTCGAGGCTGAGCAACGTTTTAGTGTGGGGGAATTGTTGTGTGTCAAATTTGGACCGTTTTTCCTCCCATTTAGACCCATTTTTCCTCCGTTTTGCGAGAATAGAGTGTGATTATCGCCGTATTTTGAGTAATTCTCGCATTAGTGTCTCCCTTTTGCATTTTTCCTCCGTTTTGCGAGAATAGAGTGCGATTATCGCCGTATTTTGAGTAATTCACGCATTAGTGTCTCTGTTTTGCATTTTACGTGTTTTTGGTAGTTTTCTGTCTATTTTGATAGAATTTTCTATCGAAAACGTGTATGAGCTTCTACGAGCATGAGAGAGATACGGTCCAAAGAGCGAAACACACAACCGAAAGTTCGAGTAATCGAATTGATCGACGAAGAAAGAGACCGGAAAAGAGAAGAAACTCCACCGGGTGAAACTTCACCCGGTGAGTCATCATTGGGCGAAGTTTCGCCCGACGACATTTTCCACCTCCCCGAATATTTTCATGGCACTCACGACCGGGTGAAATTTCGCCCACCGGGTGAAATTTCACACGATGGAGAAACCGAGCCGAATTTGCAAATTGAGAAGAAAATCTCACCGGGTGAAATTTCACCCGGTGGGATTATTATGTTGAGCCGCAGGGTGAAGTTTCACCCCATGAAGATGCAAAGGGTGATGGTCTAGCTAAAATGAAGAGAAATTGGATTTGGGCCTTGAAGTTTGTGCAACCCACTAAGACTAGTATAAATACTCCTCCTAGGGTTTTGTGCCTCCTTGAGCCTTGAGTGAGCCTTGAGTGAGCCTCTTAGGAGTAGGAGTAGTTTAGAGAATTCTCCAGTAATAGTAGTGGTAATTTGTAGTAAACTCTCTAGTAAAAATCTCTACAAACAATTAGTAGATCCACTTAGTATTAGATTAATTAGTAATCAAGCATCCATCTTTGTAGTTGATTGTGTTGAAGATTCAAGGGTTTTCCAAGGGTTTATGTGACAAGACTCTTGTTTTATTTCTTTAAGATTCATATTTCTTTTATTGAAGATTGAAGATTTATGCATGGATTAGTGACAAATTCTTGTATATTTCTCTCAAGATTCAATCTTTTATGTTATCTTCATCTTCCTTCTTAGTTTCCTCCATAGTTGGTAAATTCTTTCCTCTCCCTCTTTTCCATTAGTTTATGATTTTTTCTCCATTGTTAGCTTCTCTTTAGATTGTGTGTTATTTAATCTCTCTTCTTAGTGTTAATTGTTAGTGTAGTTGTTATGCATGCTTTAGACAAATTCTCTTTTACTAGTGTTTTGTTGTTAATCGTCATGACTAGTGAGTAGATTTTCTTGTTGGGGATTTAGGGAGGAGAATTTGGATTATTTGATTCAAGGGATGTTGGTGGGTTGTTTACTTGTTGATTATCAATCTTATGGATTTTTGTGTCTTTGTTGACCTAGACTGCAGCTAGATTGACCTTGGCCCATTTCTATCAATATGGGGAAACTCGGGGTAGAAATAACCTTAATTTGAGACTTACCCTTTTGTCGCGAAAGCGGGTTTAGGTAGGTTGGGTGAAGAAACCGAAAGGTGGCACTCTCCCTTTTCAACGTTGTAACTAAAACTCGATCCCGAGACTCTAAGACCTCATTTTCGAATCCCGACTCTCCCTCACACTTTTCCTATTATTGTCCCTAGCCTTAGTAGTGTAGTTCGCTAGCCTTAGTTCGACTCCTCTCTTCCCAAAACCCCCGTTTCAATTCCAATCGCGATTAAACTCTTGACTTGACCAATATCGCTTAACCCATCTCCCTGTGGATCAATCCTGACCTACCACTACCACACCAGTTAGGTTAGTCGGTGTTAAAAATATTGTTTGCATGCGTGTCAGCGACAGCGCGTATCACCTATGTAGGGTAATATTTTACAGCTAAGATGATCATGATTTTTCATGGATGCATCAATATTCTCTTCAATAGTTGTAGAGAATTACTGTTAATCCTGAACAATTCAAGGTCGATTCTACTCCCACTATTTCTATTAGAAATCACATTTCTTTAAAAGAAATGTATCACTCCATGCAACAAAACAGTTTTGTTCTTTGGATGGTTTGTAGAATTAACATAATACCCCTAATAAAACACATGTCATAATTGAGTCTAAGTTCTAGAAAACAATTTTCTCTGAACTTTAAGGCTTGATAATTAAGAAAAGACTATTTTAGAACATTTTCAATCCATATCTCATATGGTATCTATTCTCCGACTTACATGGACAATCTCATCAACATTTGTACAAAGACTTTTATAGTGCACAACTTTCTGAAGAGTCAATAAAATCTGCAAATAACTCATCATATACCAAATCATACCAAATATGGTTCGATGTAGTTTGAAACACTTTTCACTACTTCTAAGATGATCACAATCTTTTAGTTCAATTCCTCCCTGTTTCAATCATATCGAACGACTCGTACCAACTTATCAAGTTGATCTTGTACTTTCATCTGAATTTCCTTGAACAATTCAAAGCATTCAGTTTCAAATTTCATCAAATGAACAAAACCGTACATGTTAAACATTTTTGCAACATCACTAGTTAAACTCACATGTATCTGTATATGTGTGATCCAACAAGTCTAAGTACCCTCCCACTACAATTAATAGGAGTCACTTCTAATGTCATTTATCCATCTAGACAAGATCCATTTACCTCAGTTGATCCTTATCAATAAGGTTTATAATTTCATCATTATGAAACTTATTCTAATGTTTCTTGTATCATGGATTAAGGACAATGCCATAATAGGTAAAACTTGTGTCGAGGGACGAAACCTTTTGATTATGTTACAAATAAAAACATTAACTACTAGGAATGTAAAGTCCAACAATCATGTTAGCCTTATTGTACCTCATAATCTTGCAAGGTATAGAGCAACAATTGTTCTACTTTTATTAAAACTTTTCATACCCATACATGAAACAGAATCAATATTCTTGCTTATGACTAGTACAAGAATAACAATTATTCAATTCCAGTATTCAGCTTTATGGTAAAATTAAGTGATTTTTCTTTTACATATGAAACAACAACGTTTGTCTATTTCATCATAAAACACTTCACTTATATACCATTATTTCACCCTCTTTGAGCCATCACATCCACAATGTAATAGTTGCATTTGGTATCTTATATCAAAACAGTAGAATGAAAGTAACAATTACTCTAGTAACATACACACCAGAAGTCATACTTCAATAATTGATTTGCAGATCTTCTAGACATTTCTAGAAACTATCTACCAATGTCATATATATTTGTCATTACATTAGTGACTAATAAAATCGTACCTAATCTAAATTTGGCAACAAGTTTGGGTATGACAACGATTGTGCTTCCCTTACTTTAACCAACGTCTTAGATTCATTAATCATTATCTCAAGCAATTTTCTTAATGAACTCATAGAACATTAGTGTTATTTGCCTTCTTGATACAATGTTCAATCCTCTTTTAACATCTCATGCTAAAAGGTGAGAAACCTTATTAAGTCACATGTTTATTCATAATAAAGTGACCTAAACTTAGGACTAATTGAAACGATTTCAATTCCTAATTCTCTAGAAAGAAGCATAAAAAATTTCCCGATTATCAATATAATCACGTCATCGTATGACATGGATTAATTAGACCATCTTTAACATTTTCTCACTTAATGGAAACGGTTCCCTTTATTGAAACAATAGATTTTGGTACTTATAATCATCTTCATGACTCTAATTATACAGTCCATACTGTACATTAACAGTGGTAATAATTTGTCAGAATTATCCTTCATAAGGACAAAATCCGTATCTCTAATTTTGAGAAAAATTCTCAAGATACCAATCGACAAGGTTGAACCATTCAAACTCATCTTTAATAAATGTGATAAAGGGACTAAATTACAACTTCAATTATATGCAAAGTAAAACGATAATTAATATTAATAATCTTAAACAATTTTAAGATAAAATCATGAAAACTACCCTCAAGTTCGCATAATATTCCAAGATCCTAAACCTTTTGTCGCTCAAGTGAACTTGGGCTCACTGCTCAAGCTCCAAAAGTAAAGGTAGAAAACAATATTGTCAATTACATCAATATGTAATTCTTGGTTCGTCGGAATTAGTCATCATATGACACCAACTATTTGCCTCAAAGCCCAAGTCCGACTTGATAGCAATGTTAAGCAAACCAGATTGAACCTGTGGGTAACCGTTACCCACCTACTCTGTCCACACACATTGGCAAAGCACCGCTTAGGCAGTCATTTCAACCAATGGTATGAAATTGTTGTAGTGGTCAATTCTGGAAAGGCAAGACTTAATATTTGTGTGAGGGATTTAATACATTATGGGTCCTAAACATGTTGCTAGGTCAACTTACAAGGCGACCTATCAGTTTTAGGCACAGAAGTCACAAGTCTAAACAATAAAATTGATGCATCATATGACATAATTATTCAATTGTTATATTAGTGAATTGTGCATAAAAAAAGTTAGAAAAATCCCATATTTTGATTCGAAATCATATCACAATTCGTAATTGTTATTTGGTTTGAACAATTTCACGAATATCTTTCATTTTTCCAACTACGAGAAACAATTTCCCACCCAGAAAAATTGAACGGATATACAAAACTCGATTCACAATCGATCTGCAACTTATAATTGTCATATAGATGAACAATTCATCAAAATCAAATAAGACTCGAGAAACTCTTTTCTCGATCTATTTATGATAATATGATAATTAAAATGCATAATATTATTAGCCGATTTAGAAAACTATTTTTTCAGCGATTCAGAAAAATAAAAGTATAATCCATGTTTGATTCATAATCAACACACAAACGCAAGAAAATGACTTTTCTTAAAAGCATCACCCGACCCGACACCATGTCGTCCGAGTAAATATTGTGTCGTCTTGGTCAAACCTTTGTCGTCCGGGTCATCCCGTTCCAACCGGGAGATACCCGTACCGACCGAGTCACACTCGTGCCCACTGAGTCATACTCGTGCCAACCGGGCTGGCTTCGTTTCATTCCGTCACCACCATAATTAAAACGGGACTTGTCCTAATCTTATTAAGACTCATCGTTAACAATAAATTCAAGTAATTTACGTTCCCAATTTCAATCGAATCTTGACTAATATAATTAGTCTCATCGTCAACAAAGAAATTTGGGATTATGGTGGTTCAATTTAGGGTAAATTAAATTAAAAATAATCAATATTAGAACTTAAATTAATTTTACGAGTCAATTTCAGAATTTAACAAATTTAAATTCACAAGGCAAGCCCTAAACACGAAATGACGATTGCTAACCGCAATATCTCGCATGAAAAACATGGAAAACGGAGAGTTGATACCTTAAGTATTCATATGTGCAAGCATGACATCATCAATGTATTACACTTTTACAAGCATACGGAGCATGCAAACTAAATACAGTAACAACTTGCACTAGCCTCGTAGAAAACCCTCGAACAATCAGAATAAAAGGTGTGCACATGCTAATAATAAAATAGTTCATGAATCTGACATTCTAAGCTAATAAATCTTATATTTATTCTAATTATGCACGGCTGATAAATATATAAAACAGAAGTTCAATAGATAAGAATTTATCATAACTTTTGTCCGTAGCAGTTAAGCAGTATATAAGCGAGAATAACGTTCATATGAAAAATATATAATCAAATTAATACGCGGGTGAAATTCTTCATAACCAATTATGAGACATAGATTCACGTCTATTGGATTAATACTACATAACAGAGGCTCAGATACCACTGTAGGGTTACAACCCTTAAACCCTGGACCTGTTACGAGTATTAACCGAAAAGACAAAAGAAGAGGGATAACAATTATACCTTATTTGCAGCGGAACAGCGTATTAATAAGAAGTAAAATAAACCCAAAAATATATATAATCTCCACGGACGGAATAAATAATCTCCACGAACGGAATAAATAATTCTCACGGACAAAATAAAGCACCCAAATGTGATGCCTCCTTTGGTATCCACACGGGTACAGAATTGCGACGTATATGCTAGTATAAAGGTACGTGAGACCGCCTCACAACTTCTCTCTATATCTCTCTTATAACTCTTTATAAGACGAATATATATATATATATATATATATTATGAGTCAATACTCTTAATTCCCTATTATGGTTCATCATGAACCTCCTTATATAGGAGATGAGAAGGTAGAATTAGTTTATTCTCATAACTCTAATTACCATAATTAGATTATTAGCATAACTCTAATTACCATAACCTGACAACGCAGTTGGGTCCGTATTACTACTGACCCGATATATTTAATATATCGATATATATTAATAATATCCCGGACACATTGTGTGTGATCCAATGGGCCCACTTAAGACTACCAGATACGTAACTCATTTACTTGTTAACCCGACATCGATCTCTAGCAAGGCATATCGGATACATAAACTTAAACGGGTTAATTCGTAGGACAGTGGACATAACTCCTTCAGTAGGTACCTCTCTCTACAATATAAACTGTACTTGTCAAAACCTTCATTTTAAGTTTATATTAGTAGTGCTCAATGCCTTTTGTATTGATTATTATGATGGAGTTGTAGAATAATACTCCTAGAAATTATGAGGGATAATTTTTACTCTGTTGTTGATTTCATTATTCCCCATTTATATTGATATTGATACAGGCCGGGGTTATACTTACCGACAACTATCTAGCTCATCGATCATGGACGCCTGGCTATCAGAATTGGTAAATTTTCATCTCCTCCATCTTTATCTCTCATTTATTGACTCATCTACTACTTCGTACTAGCTAGCTTAGTACCTGTAGTACTCACATTCTAATCACAGTACAATGTGTATATGACGTACTATCAGTCTATCACCTTTTTAAATCATTTTATTTGATGTAGTAATTATGTAAAAATTGGTAAGTTTTTTATCTAAAGAAGTGCACCGTTAATCACAGACAAGATTTGGGATCAAATCTACGTCTAAATCATTAGTCTAAGACACTGTCAGATGTAAGTAAAAAAGCAATACACGGAAAATAGCACATCGTACAACGAATAAAATTGGACACAAAAAATTAGGGGGCGTTTGGTTCAAAGTATTGGAATGGATCGGAATAGAGTGTGATTCCATAAAGGATTGGAATTAGATACCCATACTTGTTTATGGTTGTTTGGTTCGAGGGTGGAATGGATTGCATGTTGGTAGATTTTGTGAATTTTAATACTACACTTGGAAGGGAGAAAGGATTGCTTGAATTGAATATCAAAAAAGGAAAGCGTACATTCCTTAAATATAGAAATAAACCTGCTTGTAACTTCACTAAGAGCACTACTACTCTGTTGCCTACAATTGTGGATCACCATGACTCTTAATTAACTTCCTAACTGACTTCTACTATTATTCCTGATTATTAGCTACTGCAAATTAACTGCTGTTGACTCATTCAAGGGAACGGTTTGATTCATACTTCAACACCTCCCCTTGATTCAAACATCCTCATTCCAATTCGCTCCATAAACCTTTGATGCTTGGCTAAAGTTAAGCTCTTTGTAAAGAGATCAGCATCTTTATCATTCGTCCCACAGAATTTTAGCTACACCTCAATATGCTTTGTTCTAGCATGAAAGGCCTGATATTTCGTCATTGATATTGTTGACTTGTTATCGCACCAGAGGACTGTGGCTTCCTCCTGTGTGTGACCCAGATCAGACATTAGTTTCCTAAGCCACATGGCTTGTCTTCCAGCCGCTCCAGCTGCTACATATTCTGCCTTTGGGCTTGACAGAGTTACAGATTCTTGCTTCTTTGAGTTCTAGGTGATGGCTCCTGACCCAAGTTTAAAGACTGACCCTGAAGTGCTCCTCCTATCATCCAATGCTCCAGCCCAATCACTATCAGTGAACCCTTCTAACTGAAACTTAGCTGCCTTCTCATACCAGATCCCATAATCCAAAGTGTCTGCTACATATGCAAGAATCCTTCTAACAGCACCAAAATGTTGTTTGGTTGGATTATGCATAAACCTTGATACCATACTGACACTGAATTGGATGTCACGCCTTGAGTGGGTAAGATAATTGAGACCTCCAACCATACTTCTGTATTGATGCTCGTCTACTAGTTCAGTCCCATCTTCCCTTTGCAGCTTTTCACCCGTGTTCATGGGTGTAATATCCCATTCACTTTTTTCCACCCTAAATTTTTCAATTAAATCTCGAGCATACTTTCTTTGTCTTACGAATATCCCTTCTTCTTCTTGCCTTACTTTTAAGCCCAGAAAGTATTTCAATAGACCAAGATCGGTCATTTCAAACTCTTGTTTAATCCTTGCCTTGAATCTGTCTAGCAACTCAGAGGAAGAGCTAAAATAGATAATATCATCTACATATAAGCATACCACCAGAAATTGAACCTCACCTTGCCTTTTTATGTACAAGGTGGGTTCATTTTCACTTCTCTTGAATCCATCGTTGAGGAAGAAAGCATCAATTTTGCTGTACCAAGCCCTCGGTGCCTACTTCAGCCCATAGAGTGCCTTCCTGAGTTTGTAGACTTTGCTTTCTTTTTGTCTCTGATAAAACCTTGGGGTTGTTTAACATATACTTCTTCTAGTAACTCCCCATTCAAGAAGGCTGACTTGACATCGAACTGGTATACAGATAATTTGAACTGAGCTGCTAATGCCAGTACAACACAGATAGTCTCGAACCTTGCAACATGAGCAAATGTTTCTTCATAATCTATCCCTTCCTTCTGGGCATACCCTTTGGCTACCAATCTTGCCTTGTGCATCAATACACTACCATCTGTGTTGAGCTTGGTCTTGTCACTACTACAATTTTGATATTGGAAGACGCCCAAAATAGGACGCTTATATAAGGAACCGTCCTCTATAACATGATAAATTTTTGGCTCCCCATGACCTTTGTTAAATAGCACGGTTCAACAAAGAACCATCCTTTTATTTATATTATTAGCATGGTTGGTCAATATAACCTTCCTCATAAAGAAAATAGCACGCTTGTAGGTTTAACCCGTGCTATTAAAATATTTTAAAAGCGCGGTTATACTCTAAACCCATCCTATTAAAATGTAACACCCGTCCTATTCAATCCTACTCAATCTTGGAGAGTTTTACTTAACAAAATACTAAAAATCAATTGTATTTTCAATTGAATAAAATACCAAAAATTGAAAATTGAAAATACCAAATGTATTCCGGTCTTCTTCAAAATACCAATTGAGTAGGATTATTTGAAGAGTAAACAAAATAATACCAATCGATGACGAACTTGATTTTAACCCGAAGAAAAAACGGGTCTAAACCTGTTGAATTCAGTGTTTAGTAATCGAATTTATGAATCTGAAGGATGACGATGTCTGATTAATAACTATTTTTGAATTCGAAAGTATTTCATTATTTTACCGATTTTTTCTTTCTTGTTAAAATTTCGATTTGTTGTTTGATTGATGAATTTTCGAACTTTTTGTGGAAAACTGGCCCATTTCTGAGACCAAACTCGTTGAATCATTTTACGGTTTTTGAGACAATTTCATTCAGGAATTTGTGATTTTATCAAGTCGCTTTAAATCAATTTTATCAATTCTATGACAATTTCGTATAAGAAATTGTGTTTTTAACGAGTCGGTTTAAATCGATTGTATATCAATCTTTGATCTGTGTCGAAACTAACGTGTTTATATTTAGACAGATCAAGACTGATCTGGTCAAACACCATTCGATCACACAAAGCCATCAACCCGGGTTCAATACGGGTCATTTGCGGGTCGGGTCAATTTTTTCGGGTCTATTTACGAATCACAATTCACAAGCATTCAGGAGTGAAAGGGTGTTGAGTGAGTTTAGAGAGAGAAACACGAGAAACACAAAAATGGTGAGAGAAGTGAGAGAAGCCTGCATCGACAGCATGATAATGGAGATGGTCTCATCATACTGCGATCGATTGTACCTTAACAAACCTGATCTCGCTGCTCGTCGTATCTAAGCTATCGGTTATCAAGTCGGTCATCAACTCTCTGAGAGGTTGTTCTTCTTCTAACCCTAATTTCATCCCCCAATTTTGACGCATTTTTTGTGAATTTGATTTAGGTAGTTTGATCGTCTTTGTTTTTCTTCGTGATTGATGTTTCTGTGGATGTAATTGAAACTTAGTTTGTTGATTCGGCATTTTCGTGAATTCGATTGAGGTATTTTTGCGTGATTGATGTTTCTGTTGATGCAATTAAAACTTAGTCTGTTGATTCGGCATTTTTCGCGAATTTGATTTAGTTATTTTGACCGTCTTTGTTTATTTTTATGATTCATGTTTCTGTTGATGCTTGCAATTGAAACTTAGTTTCTTGATTTGGCATTTTCGCGAATTTGATTTAGGTATTTTGATCATTTTTTTTCGTGATTGATGTTGCTGTTGATGCTAGTAGTTATTGCTCGATTCTTAGATGCTATCAATGTCTAGGCATTTTTCACGAATTTGATTCAGACACTTTGATCGTCTTTTTTTTTGTGACCGATGTTTCTGTTGTATGATTGTTGCTGGTACTCTTACCAATAAGATTGCTGCTACCACATGATCAAATTTAGGTGTTAGACTTCTCAACACCTTTCCCACCACCATTTCACTTGACAATTTTTCTCCATACGGGCTCATTTGATGAACTATACTAGAGACTCTGGACAAATATTCCTGGATCGATTCCTTGTCCTTCATGATTGCAGTCTCAAATTCCCTTCTCATGGACTGCAGCCTAACTGTGACAACCTTTTTTGTCACCAAGATACTCTTGCTTGAGTATATCCCATGCCTTTTTAGATGTGGTGGCTACTGCAATCCTCGGGAAGACTTCATCGTCCAAGGCCTGTTTTTATCATGAACAAGGCCTTGGAATCCTTCTTTCTCTTCTCCTTCAACCCTTGATCTGGTTCTCCAGATTCTTTGTCATCAAACCCATCATCCACCAGCCCCCACAACTCCCGAGACTTGAATAAAGTCTGCATTTTCAAGCTCCAAAAATGGTACTTCACACCATTGAACACAGGTAGCTGTGAGAACGAGTTTCCCTTGTTCTGCATACTGACCAACGTTTGAACCTTCACTTGTAGAATTTAAGTGATTAGCATCGCTTGTAAATGGTCATTGACATCGTTTTTCCAACGATGTCAATCAAGGCGATGCTAATAGCAAACAAAATTGGCATCGGTTGTTGAACTGATGCCAATATTCCAAAAGTGGTATCGATCA
Source organism: Agrostemma githago (assembly GCA_958450325.1). NCBI lineage: Eukaryota > Viridiplantae > Streptophyta > Magnoliopsida > Caryophyllales > Caryophyllaceae > Agrostemma > Agrostemma githago. The sequence goes on from OY288240.1 coordinate 54,699,156, forward strand.
TAACTGATGCCAATATGCACAATTAGCATCGGTTGTAAACGATGCCTATACTGATGCCATCGATTGTAACCGACGCCACTCTTCCAAATGTGGCATCGATTACAATGGATGCAAATTTGACATATATGATTGTCACCGATGCCACTTTTGCAATATTGGCATCGAATGTCGTTTAAAAACCGATGCCAATTTTATAAAAGTGGCATCAGTTATCATCGATATCGTTTTGTAAATTGAAATTAACATATCCTCGTGCACGTTGTATGTACAACGACCTCCAATTTTTTTTCATTTGAACTCTATGCAAAATGCAATGCACCTCCATCATCATTTGAACAATCTAAACAAAATAATTAACTTTAAAATTTATGTAATAATAACAAAAATCCAATACAACACTCCACAGTAGAGTTTCATTCACAGTTATTTACATTAAAATCGTTCACCATATAATTTATTACATAAAAACTCAAGGATAATGTATGTCTAAGTCGATCATCCACTATCTACATCATTATATTATCTATGTAATATGGAGCTCAAAGCTTCTAAACCTCGTTCATTTCTTTAGTTGTAATTGCTGATCCTGAAATACACTACATAAACATATATGACAATGATATGATATCTAAAATGATAATTATACAAGTTCAAAATAAGAGATGGATTTTTAAAATACCTTTTCAAAACTATCTCCAAAGGTTGAATGACGTAGAGTTATGTCAAACATCACTTTCATGACAAAGTAAGTACACTCGTAACTAGATGGTTGTTGAGGTCGGGCACTACATTTTATCAAGTAAAGTGTTAATTAAGTTGTTAACTATGTTAATCCATATAAGCTTTTATTATCTTTTTTGTATGTGTGTATTACGCATACATACATTTAATAATAAATGGCTAATTAAGCTAGTTAGTAGTAGTGTAGTACATACCTCAATTATATGCGTTAGAAATATACCTTATTAATAATGTGATCAACAACCTTGATAAGCGGACGAAAGTGAAAACTTCAGTAGCATTATGAGACGATCACTTTAAAACATGCATTATGGCGTCATGTGCATAATAAAGAGATGTTGAAGACAACAAATGTTGATGGGTTTCATAGTAGTCAGCTCTTCATGAAGGTACTCTCAGATTACCCTGCATTTATACACACTCAGTTTATTGATAACATATAGGGCTGTGCAGTTGTGCTTAGCATATTAGTCTGTAAGCTCATTTATAAGGAGCCGAATACTCTATGAATTCGGAATAAACATGCTACGAAGTATATAGAATGCCATAGTTTAAAAAGTACTCTATTTAAGTATCCATGTATGTGTATGCATTTTAGAGTAAGTATATTGTGGTACAGGAGCTCACCTGCCATCACAGAGCAATCAAGAGAATATGAAGACTTGATAAGCAAGGTTTCTAAAATGCATATAGCTGCTTTCTGCTTGAGTCTAGTTATACTCCGGTATTTGGTATTTCCTACATTCGACTTGAATACATGAATTAGTCCACTATATTGCACGAAACTACACCATGGACGTAAATGACGCACCAAATACTTACTGGAGGTGCCACAGCATTTGGTTTGAGGGTTATAGTCACTCATCCTCTAATAGAGATATAATTATATATGTTCTACTACCACTGTTGCTTCATTCTACTGCCGCTGCTACCAGGTGTGCATCTAGGTTGTTGTCCTTTTTATCACTGAGCCTTTTATTTTTTTTGCATTTTGTTTGTTTAAAATTTCGTGCAACAATTATTGAGATATCATACCTGAAGCAAGCTAAGGACAAGTATAATGTTTAGCTTGCAGATATAGTTTTCATATGTAGCTTAAATATGTTACTCCAGTTCAGTCAGTTAACCCTATAGTGAATTGGGCGAAATGACTCTAACCTGCACCACTAAATAATAGCAGCAAAGAAGAGGGAAGGAATCAGTGCTCAGATATACTCACAGAAAACACCATACATCATATTAACTATATAGTATCCAACTCAATGCTAATTATTCTTGATTACGTCGTAACAGGATAACTAACAGCTGAACATCCCCCAACCTGGCAACCTTATTCGTGACTCAATGCTTAAGAAAAATCAATAACTTTGACAAAATAGAACGATGCACAGAACAAAAACAGCCATAGTCACACTCTTAACCAAGGTTGGGGGACTTAAGCATCTGATGAGAGTCAAGTATATGTTACACAACTCCAAACTTCATACTCGATAACGACACGCCAAATTACATATGCATAAGAAATATTCGGGTCTGATGCAAAAAATTTCCCTTTCGTTTCCAAGTTCAGCCTCTGATTCACCAACACCCTCCTATTAAATTATAATCTACCAAAACCCAACGAGCAGCATCATTCTTTGTAGCAACAAGTATATTCTTGTTGTCTTGTGCTGTTTGAGTTTGATAGTAGTTACAAATTAGCACAATGCCTGTCATTAATTTCTTTGTGTTGATTACTAATTGTGCCATTTTATTTTCAAACAATGGTTGCTGATTCCCAAACACTTAAATTCTTATCACGCCACACACACACACATATATACCTCTAATCCCAATTTGTTTGAGCTTTGACAGACCCAGTTTTATCTAAATCTTATGATAAAAAAAAGGAAGAAAAAAAGAAAAAGAAAACCGTAGACACACCTTCTTGTGACGTTCGGAATGCGGAAAAGCCAGAAATCTAGTAGAATTTGTGGTAAAATTTACCAATGGTTGTGTGAGCAAAGTTGAACAGTTTGTAACAATGGCTGCGTGAGAGTTTGAGAAGGTGAGGATTCTTATGAAGAACGTGTGTGCGTACGTGTGTGCAGGATGGTAGAATTCAAATAAACTGAAAATATAATAGGGAGTATATACTTCCAATGGTAAGTGTTCTATGTTTTGAAAGTGAGATTGTGGGTTCGGCCACCATATATAGAGTTCACTTTTTTATACAATCTTTTATCTGAAATAAAAAACAATCATTCTTATAGCTTTTTGATAGTCGTGTTCTATGACGAATTAATTTGGCTCATTTTGAGTCGTTTTTCATGTCATAATAATGTCGGGTTTAGAGATACTTTAACGTGTTATGTCGGATTTCATGTCTACATGGTATTGGGAGTTCTTACTTCTTAGGCTCGAGTTGCAGATTTTTGTTGAACAGAAAACTTGGATCTGGTAGGTTTAGGTCGAGTCAAGGCTGGTCGGGCCATGTCGGGGTTCGAGTTATATCAGATCAACATACTCTTTCGGGTTGTGTCTCGTTAGGGTCGATCATTATCAGGTTGGGTCATTTCGGGTCAGCTGATATGTCAGGTCAGATGTAGTTTTGGTCGGGTCATTATCGAGTTTAGTTAATATATCATATAACTTCAATATTTTCACAATAATTTTAATATTGATCTTTATTTAGTTTAATTAATTTGTCCTTATGTCAAATAATGTATAAAGTTATACGGAGTACATTAAAGTATTTCATTTGAATCAATCTTTAAGCTTAAAAATTGTCTGATCATCAATCTTATTAGGTTGGGTTCAAATCGGATCAGCTTGGGTTGTGTTCGGTTCGCCGGTCATCGGGTTATATCGGGTAACGGGTCACAAAAAATTCTGGTTGGGTATGTTTCAGGCCGCTAAATTTTCAGGTTCTGTCGGGTTGGGTTTCGGTTAGGACATATCGGTTTGTAAAAGGCAAGTCTGACCATCATTGAGCAGAGTTTAGGTAGAAGAGCCGCCTTTTAGGTCAGATGTTCCGTGTTCACTCATTGTGTAAATGGAACATCATGTTGTGGTAAATGGTGAAAAAATTGGGATAAATTTCTCTCCATTACTTTCTCTCCATTTCCTCTCCTATTGTATTATAATACTAGTTTTTATTACTTTTGACACACTTTAGATGATGAAAGTAACAACCGTTAGATCGTTTCTGAATAACATCTACACCGTTAATAAGTAATGGAGAGGGAGTAATGGAGAGAAGATAATGGAGAGGATCCTACCCAAAAAAATTAGCATCGGTTTCAATTTAGCACTCAATGACAATAAATTTTTGGCATGAGTTTAAATAGCTAAATAGATGACGTGACATCATAATTTTTCATTAAAGTGAAAAATAATGAAAATGCAATTAATTGAATAAAAAAATTATTCTTATAGAGTCTAATAAATTGAAATACTAAATTTTATTAACACTAATTAATCAATATCTTATATAAATAGTTATTGTTAAACATTATTACAAAAAAAAACCTGCCAAGATTCCTTTATTTATACCAAAAATACAAGTAAATTAACTTTGTTTACAACAATTTGAGTTAACTATAAATAGCAAATGACGAAAGAAAAAAACACTCCCTCCGTTTTGTTAATTTGTTTGTTTGTTTTTATATTAAATTGTGAAATGTATTTTAATCAAAGACAAACAGGTGAAGGGACAATACACTTAAAACATACTGAATATATCAAAAGAACAAATTTTAATCTTAATTTGAAATGTCAAAATCTGACAAAAAATTGAAACAACTTAAGAAAAAAAACACACACAATATATATTGTTTCTAGAACTCGACTAGAACTTTTTTTTTTTTTTTCGCCAACAGTCCAAATTCCAGCCTTAAACCTGATGCAATACTTTACAAGCTATCCTATGTGCATCAGTGTTTAGACGTCGGGGTACATATCTAACTGCCAAACAATGGAACATCGCAGATTCTTCATGGAATATTGGGATGATGCTCTTAATACTGTGATGACATTGTTCCACGTTAGCTAGCTGGTTCACCAGTTGCTGACAGTCCGATTGCAGGATAATATGGTATATCCCTTCCTTTCTTGCCACACATGGTTATTGAAAAATACCGAGAGGTTATTTGAGAAGGAAGAGCTATGGGAAGATCTGATGCAGTTCGTGAACGTGCTTTACAATATTTGGCTATTCAGGAATAGTATTGTCTTTTCAGGAGAAGACAATCAGCAAACGAGACTATTAGCAAGATACAGAGATTCTACATCACATATTCAAGATTTATGGAAAGACATAAAGAAAAGAGGTCAAAAGGAGATCTCCAAGAGAGGAGGTGTTTTGGAAGAGGAAGATCAAAGAAGCATGATTAAGGAATCAAAGGAGATATGGATGATAGTTGCTAACAACAGTTCTCATAGGTGCTCTGTAACAACCATCAGTGTAGATGCAGGATGGAAGGATCCGGGATTTGCAGCAGGAGGATGGAGCATAACGAAGAGGACAGGGAAGGACGATAATAGAAAGACTAGGAATTATGGATCAGAGGCTTTCCTTGCAGAAAATCCTCTCGGTATTTTTCAATAACTCAACTAGAACTTAAAGTGGTTATAATAATAAAAAATAAAAAGAGTGTGCGCACGTTATTGTAAACCTATTTTAAAACATATCACTAGGACGTAAAGACAAGGTAGCAAAATTCGTGTAGCTAATCATGTTAAAAAATAAAGAAAATCTTTGGCGGATTTGTTTTGACTAATTCAGAGTGACAATGGAGGAGTGTCGTGGCCCCGCCTGGTTCCATTTCCTCTTTAGTATTTCGTTTTGTTTGGTTGTTCCTGTCTCGTGTGTGCTGTTTCTATTGTTTTTGACATTTGTCGCTCCGTTTTACCAAAAAAAAATAAAGAAAATCTTTTAACGCGCTTAAACCTAGTTCATACAAAATGTCCAGGCTTCAATTCTATTTTAACAATCACTTCCAATGAGGAAAGATTGGGGTCGGTTATACTTTATAACAGATGCCACTATTGCACAACATTGGCATCGACTTTGATTCAATAATCGATGTCGAAAAAAATTGGCACCAGTTTCATCAATTCAACCACTGATGTCAATATGTTAAAGTAAATTTGCATAACTTTTGATTTAGCAACTGATGCACAAAAACATTAAAAATTGCTTCGGTACAAGCGAACCACTAAAAAAATTGGCATCGCTCCCAGCAAACCACTGATGCCAGTTATTTTTATGCATATACTAAACAAAATTGGCATCGATTCTAATCTAACACCCGATGCCAAGCCAAAACAATACAAATGGCATCGGTGCCAACGTACCACTGATGCCAAAAAAAAAATTGGCATTGGTTACAGTGAACCACTGATGCCAGTTATTTGTTGCATATATACTAAACAAAATTGGCATCGATTCTAATCTAACAACCGATGCCAATGTAAAAAAATTAGAGTCGTAAGTTAACAACTGATGCCAATTGTAAAATAATAAAAAAATAGCATCGGTTCGTAAGTCACAGTCGATGCCATTAACGCTTTAAAATACAAATGGCATCGAATCTTATTAGAACCGATACCATTGTATCGATGCCATTCACTTGAATTCTACTAGTGCTTGAACCCGGTTAGCTCTGATACCACTTTTGTTGGTAGATTTTGTGAATTTTAATACTACACTTGGAAGGGAGAAAGAATTGCTTGAATTGAATATCAAAAAAAGGAAAGCGTACATTGCTTAAATATGGAAATAAACCTGCTTGTAACTCCACTAAGAGCACTACTACTCTGTTGCCTACAATTGTGGATCACCATGACTCTTAATTAGCTTCCTAACTAACTTCTAGAACTACTCCTCATTATTAGCTACTGCAAACTAACTGCTGTTGACTCATTCAAGGGAACGGTTTGATTCAGACTTAAACATTGCATGTGTAGCAAAGTGATACGGATTTAGAATCATGAGGTGAGGGTAGGGGTTATGATTCCAAGGGTTTGGAATGGAATTACAACCCCTTGGGGTTCCAACTCCATTCCTAAACTCTTGAACCAAACATCAGAATGGGTGAAATCCATTCCAATCCATCCCCAAACCTCCAACCAAACACCAACAATGACGGTGAAAGAAGGAATCACTACTACAAAACATGACATAGACATGGGTCGTTTTAACTAATAGACATGGGTTTCGCGACCCATGTTAAGTTGAGTGACATCTTTTGTCCAATACTTAGACATGGGTCGTATGTCCTATGTCTATCTAAAACATAGACATAGGTTTTTCAATTAACCCATGTCTTTATAGAATTAACCCATGTCTATAAAAACTATAAACATGGGTTTTTTGTTCGCCCTATGTCTATTATAAATATAGACATGGGTTTTTTGTTCGCCCCATGTTTATTGTCATAGTACAGACATGGGTTATTTGTTTGCCCCATGTTTATTGTCATAGTACAAACATGGGTTTTTCGTCTGCCCCATGTTTATTGTCATAGTAATCAGTCCGAAAATGATATCAATTATTAATGCTTTCCGTATTTTTTATAAGAAACTGCAATCCAACCGAAACCAAAATAAATCTCATAAATTATACAACGTCGAATTGGACGATCAAACGTTCCATATTTCATAAAAGTAATCATCATCCCAAACAAATAAGTAGCTTAGATAAAAAAAACTACACAATTACGCGATGTACCAATAATAAAATCTCTTCCTACTACAACCAATCTTTTTAGCTCATACATTGAATACTACATGCATGTCTCATACTTCTAATTTTGAAGATAATAGTTAGCCCACAAATCGCGAACCTCATCGATGTCTTCTTGTGAATACATGGCAAGTACTTTGAAGTGCTGCAACAATTTCAATATAATTGAAAGCAAATACTTCAAGAACATAAATACTTTGATTATAACATAGAGAAAATGTGTATGAAGTCTTGTTACCTTATCAATAGTTCCCTTCAAACTAGAAGAAGTGATTAAGTCGGTCATGTACTTCATTATGTAGTAGCCACATTTTGTGTTCCCCGGCTGACAAGCACACTATAGCAACATATATACCAACATCAGCAATTCAATCACAAACAAGAACCAACAAGGCAACATGCATCAAATCCAATCAATAATTAGCCAAAATAATTAGCCAAAGTAGTAATATTGCTGCTTGATTTGCGCCTGCAGAAGACATAAACCAAGTATAAGTCGATGTTATGAGTCCAATTACCTTACAAAGAAAGATGAAATGCTACATTGTATTGTAGAAATATAAACCTGAAATAGTTAAAAAGGAAGACCAAGTAAATAAGCAATAAAGTCGAAACCCTGTCACCCACAATCCAGTAGTATGATCGTAACTTCGTAAGCACTAAGACAATAATAGTGGCAGCAGACAGCAGTTCCACTTGTAAGATGTTGTCCAAAAAAGAATGGATGCATGGGAATGTAAATAGCCGTTTATTCCACTTGCCAGTTTTCTACACCAACAAACACAGCCACATAATAACAATTTGAAGATGTCAAAATACCGTCATCTCGTCTCATTTCTCCTCTTAATATCCATCCAGTTTTGCTTAGCGGATGACGACAGCCTCCAGGACTTCTGCCCAGCAGCCATCTCTAATCGGCAGCAAAACAACCTGATCTTCTTCAACGGACTTCCCTGCCAAAACCCGGCTAATGTCACACCCTCTGATTTCAAAACAATGGAGCTGAAACAGGTTGGAGATACCGACAATTTCTTCATGTCCTCCACAAACATCGTCACTGCAGTAGAGTTCCCTGGGCTCAACACTCTCGGGCTTGCGTTAGGCCGGACTGACATAGACACTGACGGGATAGTGAGCCCGCACACTCATCCCAGGGCTGCCGAGATTCTCTATGTGAGCAAAGGGATGGTGACAGTCGGGTTCATAGACACAGGGAACCAGGTATTCAAAAGGATGCTCAGAGAAGGCGATGTGTTCATTGTTCCAAAGGGTATGCTGCATTTCTGTTATAACACAGGGTTTGAGTTTGCGACTGTAATATCCGTCGTCAATAGTCAGAACCCGGGTGTTATTGACATAACGAGGACTGTGATGGGATCCAGCTCCGAGGCTGTAGCAGATGTAAAGCAAAGACTCGTATCTCTAGCCCAAACCCAAGCGGAAGTTAATCATCCTCCTACTTCCAAAGAAACAGTTTCAAAACTACATTCTGAACTGTGAAGTCTCGTACAAGAATTTGTGTAATTTCGTTATCTTGCTTCTGTTTGTATATTATGGATTTGTTTGTAACAATTTCATGGGGATAGGGCTGCTGTAACTATTTGTTGTTATCAAGCTTAATATGAAGACCATTTTTGAATGCTAAAATGGGACTTCTTGCAATTTCTCCTCCCTTTATTTTCTTCCACCTGTTCATCACACTAACACAAGAATTAGAACCAAAAGCTTATGCTCAACATTGATGCCCCACCCCGGCCCCGCCAATGGACAATGGTTTCAATCGCTTCATCCCCTGCTTTCTTAACCGGGGAAGTTAATGTAAGCTAAGCTAGTGATGGAGGGAGACGTACACGTACCTATATTCGGTAATGAGGACGTGAAGGAAGACAGACATCAAAACCTTAGCAAACTCAGCTCCAGCACATTGCCTGCTTCCCCCACCAAAGGGCATGAAGTTTTTCGCGATTACATCTGCTTCCATTCCCTGCACAGCTCACTGTTATGTTACCATCAAATTCTGTAAATATCAAGTTGTCACCTATTTTCATACTACTAATTTGCTTTGAAATCAAAAAGGGAGGGATGAGAAAATGAGTGACCTCCTCGGGGGAAGTGGGTGCCAAATATCCAGTAATGGATTGAGTAGGAGGAGGTTGGTGAAAGACATGAGGGCGCTTATGCATCTCATTCAATCCTCTTCGTTTCTCCGACTCCTTGGCCACCTCCTTTTCCATAACCCAGAGCCTGGCCACGAAATCCCGATCCAATTTAGGATTAGGAGGGCCACTATGCTTAAAGCGGCGACACCCCACCCACATTGACATTGACCCACCAACATTACCACCACCATGTAACTGAATCAATCCGGTCAGTGAATTCCTAAAGCCTATCACTCCTATATCTACTACTACTTGTGAGAATGCGGTTAAAACTCTCGATTGTAATCCCCCACATTTTTAACAACCACCCACCTGCAAAGAGAGAGTACCCAAACTTGATTATTGATTTAGAGAAAATTGTTCTGTCAGTACCAATGTTCACCATATTCCCGTTTTGACCATTTGCCTGACACGAGTCTCCTGTTTTAAGTTTTTAACCACACTGACTTTAGTGTCACGGACAGTAAATAAGCAAAATCTATCGGAATGGATAGACATAATACTTGTTCATGATGGCTACCATTATTACCTTCAGTAATATCACCAGCAGTCTGTAGCTCAGGAAAATCATCCTCGGCAGAAAGCGGCTGAGGTACCTGAAATAATATGCTCCGTTACATAATTTGACAACAGAAAAACACGGATAATGAGTTTTCTGAGATATAAGTATCCAGATACGCAGAGGATGCAATATGAAAAAAGTCCCAACCCATCCATGGTTAATATGCTCCGTTACATAATTTGTCAGGCCACCATCTAAGGTCATTTCATCTTTATTTTAAATGATTAGTACATATATATATATATATATATATATATATATATATATATATTGCTGCTTGATTTAAACTGCTGTATATATATACATTTCCTCTCTCCCAAGTCCCAACCCATCCATGGTTAATGTTAACAGTTAACTTAATTATGCTAGCTGTTGAATGTTTCTATTTGACTTTATGATTTGAGCTAATTAACTCAACTTTTTCCAGTCGAATATGGAATGATACTCGGATGACATTCTTTGCTAACAAGCCCTGCAACCATGAGCTATTTTTGAAGCAAAATCTCAACATGGAAATGGCTGTAGTTATGGCCAGAGTAAGTAATATTTTGAAAAACTTTCACTGCATTGCATGCTTGTGTACTGTTTTCATCATTAATTTGTTAGTTAATTACAAATTCAGTACGACATCTAATTGGAGTCTAATGAGTTGTGTGATGTTGAATTGGCGCAAACCGAGTAACGTTATATTATAATTTAATCATATAAGTACTCATTCATCCTCATCAAATCAAACAAATCCAGTATGATTGATTGGTCTGAACCAATTAACCATAATTCTGGAACAAATTAGGGTTCATAATACTAAGATTCTCGGACAATGCACACACACGAAACTATTCTCGGAACAAATCGTAAAAATGCAGATTAGAAATGAAAAAAACAAACTGAGTATTAGCACGTGAATTGAAAAAAACAAACTGAGCTTAACGTAATTTAATCGACGAATCAACAAACGAAAATCAAACTGACTCATCACAATTTCACAAATCGAAAACCCTAAAACCCCAAAATCGAATATAAACGAACAATAACAGAGGAGGCGATGGATTACTGAAGGAATTGAAGAAGAAACTTACGAATTGAAGAAGCCTACGCGTGAAATCAGGATTGACGGATTGAAGAAGCCTACGCGTGAAATCAGGATTGACGGATTGAAGAAGCCTACGCGTGAAATCAGAATTGAAGCTTATTGAAGGTTGATTGAAGGATTAGGATTGAAGATTATAGAGTATGCCGGAGGATTAGGGATTAGGTATGTCGGAGCTTAGTTTTCGTTTCATGGCTGAGCTTCGAGTTCTATGTATGGCTGAGCTTCGAGTTCTATGTATGAAAAAGGGAAAGAAGGCTGCATAGGAATTAAGAAAATATTAAGAAAAAGGGAAAGAAGGCTGTGTAGTAATAAAATAAAATAAAATAGAATAAATATCTACCATTTGTGTCTAATTAAGAAAATATTATTAGTTTATTAGGACTAATAGAATAAACATGTGTCACTACTTTATTAGTATTACATCAATATACATGGTTTTCTATATACCCTACATCTATTCATATATTACAGACATAGGTTTTACTTTGACCTATGTGTATAATTTTTAGACATGGATTTTAATTTTGACCTATGTATATTTTCTTTTATATACATAGGTTTTTTAATAACCTATGTCTATTAAAAATAGATGTCGGTTTTTCTTTTAACCTATGTCTATTAGGTCATGTCTATGACTAATTTTGTAGTAGTGAATGAACAGAGAGAGGACTACCTGAATATCTGTAATAAGAAGAAGGAGAAGAAGGACAGAAACGGCGATTTAGGGTAAACACCACAGAAGAACGAAGATGTGAACAGAAGGAGGGCAAACGGCGATGAACAGAAAGACGACTCAACGGCCAAGGTGGGCGTTGGGGGATTTCGTCGGAGACAGTGGGTTGATTTTGGGTTCGGGGATTTAGGGATCATTTTTTTATTTAGGGTTTCAGTTGTGAAGGAGGGTGCGAATGGCAGTGGGTTGATTTTGGGTTTGGGTTTTTTCAGTTGGTAAGATACTTGACAAGCTTATATGGGTCGGGTATTAACTAAATTGATAGTGGTCTATAATAGGTTAATAGACAACTGAGTTTTAGAAAAACAGTTGTCTATATATTATACAACTGTTTTTCTTAAACTCAGTTGTCTATTAACCTATTATAGACCACTATCAATTTAGTTAATACCCGACCCATATAAGCTTGTCAAGTATCTTACCAACTGAAAAAACCCAAACCACTATCAATTTAGTTGCCTATAAAGACATCTGTTGGTTAAAAAAACAGTTGTATATAAATTATACATCAGTTGTTAACAATATTAGATGTCTATTAGGAGATGTTTATTTGATATTTTGTAGTAATGTTTTCAAATTGCAACGGCGAAACCACTAAATTTTAAATAACTCAACAAAGCCACAATATCGTTGGTCTAAGGGTTCTGAACTGTAATTTCATCAAAATGATTGACATTAAAGTATTCCTCAAAACAACACGATAAGTCTGATCTCTAACTGTGCAAGATGTTTCTTTTCTTCAAGGTTAACAATGATCTATCCAAATTTAGGTCAGTCAACTCCAAAATTCGTAGGTTACAACCTTACATCAACAATCGACGATCTAATCCATAAGGAATAAGGGTTAATCTATGTCTTCCAAAATTTACTAGAACATTAACGAGGACCTGAAATGATACCACAACACTCAGGCTAAAATCATAAACAATGATTTTTGATCCCAAAAGTTCACGACTAGTCCATAAAGGCGGTATTAGGTAGGAATCCCAAGTAATATTATTATTTACGCTTAACTCGGTTCTAGGCTGGGTATTAGGTATCCACCAGACAGAATATACTCTATTGTTACTACCCAAAAGCATATTCGACTCTAAGTACTCCATACAATCTGGTAACCTATAACCTAAGGTCAACACTTAAGGCACGATCCTAATTCCATTAATTGACAATTTATCATTCAAAGCGATCCTCAAAAGCTTACTAAGCTAGATAACAAGGTACAACTCACAAACCTCAAACCATAGGTAACAAGGAACTTACTTAACCTTAAACATCTATCACATTTCACGGGGTTTACTAGGATAAAATTCAATCTATCTGAAGAATTCTCAAGAGGAAAGATAGTAAAGTGGAAGAATAGAACAAGGATTCACCGTATGAATGATGAAGATGAGAATATATAAGAGAATAATTGGAAGAAGCAGATGGTGGAAGATGAAACAAAATAATCAATGATCCTATATAATTAAGATCTTAAACTAGAGGAGAATCCTCGGGCCTTCGGAGTTCACAAAGGAATCTCGCTGGATTTCTTCATCTTTTGGTAGAGAAACGAGCACACTAGTATTGGATCGCTCTATCTGGATCCAAAGTCAAATCACAGTTGAGTCTAGTGCATCATCATGGAACTGGAATCTACCCTTGATCATTTGGCCGTATCTTGAGCAAACTGGATCTGGGGTGGTAAGTCACCATTGTATCTTTCTTGGAGCACCAAGTTGTCCACTCGAGTCAACAGATGATGACTGTGTTGTCTCGATCTGGAGCAGCATCACGTCAGTATCATGTCCACTCATCATCTTCTTGGACATATAAAACAAATATTCAATGCTAATCATCCATTTTCAGAAACAGGAAAGCTAAACCAACAAGTCCTTACTTGTTTCTACCCATCTTTAATAATATGTTTATTTACTGTTCAAATAATTTACTGGTATTTTCTCGAATTTCAGGTGTAAGCGTTGGGAGCAGTGCTGCTCTGATACCAACTTGTGGACATGACATAGGTCCACCCCGACGCGGCCACGCGCGGGTTTGGGGAGGCGAATGAATCTCCATATGAGATGGTCAAATTGAAATGTAAATCGAAGTAGGAGTCGCCACCGAATTTTGTGGTTATTCGGAACCATTTGAGCCCACTCTATGTCGTAGTGGGCCGTATACAAAATATGGCCCATTTCTGATGTGAGAGTTTATTGGGCTCGTCCCTTTGCATTACGATACCGATACCGACATTATCGGATACCGTGTATTGAATGACTCTCGTTGCCAATGAATTCGGACATCCGGAAACCATGGTTCTGAGTAAGGGGTGAGGGTACGTGTTGGGAAGTTCACTAAGAACACCCAACCCCGCCCGCACTTAGCGGCCTTTACTAAGATATCGTTCGTTTTTGGTGTACACGCGTTAGTTCGACGGTTGAATGATATGCAAAGATTATTTTCCCTAGACATGTGAGAGAAAAATAAATGGGTTGCTAAGTCGTTTAATGCATATTAAACTAATAACGTCAAAGTTATTTTAGCATGTGAAGTTCGTTTTAGTCTAATAAAACAAACGATAAAAATAAATCGCTACAAACAAGAAGCAAACGAGTTAGTAACGGTTGAATAAATCGAATAAAGATGTAAATACGATAATATGCATGATTTTGGAAAAGATTTTATGACGCGCGAAAAATACTTGTCGAAATCTGAAAATATACCGAGAAAACCGCTGTTTTATGTTAGAAAACGATGCTGGAAAAAATCGGAAAAGACGAGAAAACAGGCCGCGGTTTACAGCAGTCCGCGCGACTCGCCCGGGAGGGGCGCGACTCGCCCGGGAGGGGCGCGACTCGCGCGGGTGACTGTCTCGGATTCGATTTTCGAAAATTGATAATTTTGATAAGTCGCGTACAAATATGGATTAATTTATACTCGATTTATGTTTTCGATATTCGTTGTATTCGATATTCGATTATGAAGTCGATATCAAATAGTCGGAAGGTTTTTAGAAAAGGTTTTGAAAAAAGAAAAGTTTGCTTTGAACGAAAAGAAGAAAAAAAGAAATTTGAACGAAAAGAGAAAAAAAGATGTTAATTCTCTCCGCGTAAAATCGTCGAATTTGGTTTAAAAAAGATGTAACGATTTTTTGCATCAACGAGTTTTAATTAATTTAGTTCTTGTTGGATACGATATTTGATTAGAAAATCAATATCGTATTTTAAGAACGTTATATAAAAAGAAATAGTTTTTTGAAGTACTGATTATTAGAAATAATAAAAAATATGTGACGAACGACCCATATTAAAAATATGAAACGACCGACGACGCAACGAAAAGAAAGAAGAAAAAAACGTGGAGAAGGAAGAGAAAAGGGAAAGAGTCGGGTTTGATTTACACCCTCAACCTACATGCTTTGCTTTCTCGGTATAGAGCTCGTCGGACGGTGGCTTAGGCACGAAAGCGTCGAGATGATGTGGATGAGTTTAGGATGGTGCGTTTTTTTATGTGTGAGGTGACGGATTCCGCCGGATGGTGGGGTCGGATTTCGTCGGTATTTTGACAGTATTTCGGTGCTTCTTTGGATGTATGTCGAGATTATATTTTTTTTTGCTAGATGTCGAGGATGTATGAATGATAGATGTATATTTCATGTATGGGAACAATTGATCGCCTATTGATGGATAGTTTCTGAATGAATTGTGTTGAACAGAGGGTCCTATTTATAGGCGAAGAGGTTTAGGAGAGGTATCTTGCTTAGACAATAAGAAATACCGATTTGGATAGGAAACGCGAGAGTTCGAAAGGAACGAGAAGTCCGTTGCTTGGGGAGGAAGCAAGGAATCTTGGCTGGGTGGGGGGAGTTGGCCGCGTATTTTGATGCTCGGTCGGTAATTGATTCGCTTTTCGGATAGAATTCCTACTTGAGATCGAATTCTATCCTTAAACGGATTTGTTTAATATTTTTTGAAGCTGATTTTTTGTGGTGTTTGAGAACGAATCAGCCACGTGAGGTGTCACGGCTGACTCGTGTGTCTCGAGAATATATTTGACCGGGTTTTGACTCGGTCGCTAAAAGACGGTTTTACCCCTGGTGTCGGAATCGACCCAAATTAGTCTCATTTGACTCGAAACGACCCACTGGGCCTGGATTTGAGGTTGGTTTTGTAAGATTTGTACTCCGTAATAAGCCCAAGCCAAATGTCCATGATTTCGAGCCCATATCCGAGTCCATCAAAGCATGTTTGCGTCCGATCATCATCGGGTGTTTGGCGGGAACTACTATAGACACCTGGCGGTCAAAATGTGGGTGTCTACACAACTGTAATCCCCTAGAAATTCTAATGCAATACAGTGGCAGAAACACTATAGAAGTGGGATTAAAACACACTATAACTATCTTTTGATTAAATAAAAACGATAAGTGAATACATAAGCCATAAAATAAACATGACTATAAAATAAAAATAAAATAAAATGCATAACAAGTGTTTTAACAATCCGTATTTCAAATGATTAATCAGCAAAGTAGGATCCGTAACTACTCGCTAGCTCACCCGAAAGGAACACATATACCTGTCATGTTAAAAACACAACCGCCACAATCAGTGATCAGGACTAACGACGACATTCTCCCAGCCATATTACAAGATTCAAAACTGTAATTACTATTATATGAAACATAGTAGAAACGGAAAACAGTAAAACATTGTACTAAAAATAAGCATTCAGTGAAAAACTTCACACATCGAAACAATATAATGTAAATGAGTTTTCCGGAGAAAACATAAAACATTTGCCAACCTGCAAATCAAATTATATCGATAATAATAAAATATTGGAAATGACGTTATGGATAAAATTAGTGTAGAATCTAGACTTTCACTAGGATAATACTAAAATCAGCTACGAGAATTGTAGTCTTAACACATAACAGACTCCAGTCTCTAACTAGACAACTTAACTATAACGGGACTGTGTGCTGCGAGATCCTTGTTTAAGTAGTGCACACCCCTCCTAAAAATCAATTATGTCTAGTTCAGCTTAAGGTCAAAATATACACTATCTTGGGCGAAACTACGTCCAATTTAACGACCAAATATGCCCCAAATAGACACACCGACTTTATAGTTGATGGCAAAAACGTACATCCCAGACTATATTACTCTAAACCCCTCACTTGTCCTTATTCCATAACTCCAAAACAAAGTCATTATCGATATATACAAAAGATATAATCATTATAGTAATAAGAGAACAAAAGGGAAAATGATCACCTTCCAAAATAGAAAACTTTTTATTTTAGGAAAGTTCTATATTTAGAAACTTCTATTTTTAGGAACTTTGCAAAAATAGCATTATATCAAATTGTGGAAAATATTAGTTCATACTAATAAAATATTTTTAGTAACGATATAGATTTATAAAACTAATATTTTCGGCCTTAACGATACTAGTTTCTAAAATAAGGATAAATGATTTATGAAATTGTTGAAATATCACACAAGTGTTTGTTAAAGTATTAAAATGTCTTAATTATTTTATTATTACTTACTCGTATTAGGGAGTTTCCAAAGTATATAAAACTAAAATTCCCTAATTGTTAATAGTTCTGACAAAACAAGTATAAATAGGATTTTACGGCAAATATCAAAATAAATCATTTAACGTCTTTTATTTATTAAATAATTTACACAACTTTAGAATATCATAAGGGTGATATATGTTATAAAAGTTTAGATTTCAGAAATCTCAAAATGGCTGAAAAATAATTTACTAAAGCCGAAGTGGGATATTTTAACAGTAATTGGCAACTTCTCTCAAAATGCAACACTATCATTTAAGGGTTTCAATAAATAGTATAAAAATTATGTAAAATAGTTACAATACATTTTTGGATATTCTGTCCAGAAAAATAAATTTTCCAGAATCTGTAAACTCGATTTTTAAAGAGTTCTCTCGTTAATCGTCTAATCTCGACAATAATGATTAATAAAAATAGTATTTACAAAACGATTTAAGAATTAATTTGTGTCAAGAGACGATCCGAGGCGGCATACATCGCCACCATAAAGGACATCGAAATAACTGATCCCGAACCTTGGTATCGAGCGGTCTTGGTATACAAAGGGATGGGAGAATATCTTCCCAACATCAAGAACCGAGCCAAGAAAGCCTTACGAAGGCTAGCTACCCAATTCATTCACACAAATGATGGGGAGCTATACAAAAAAAAGGGCACAGGGGACTCTCCTCCTATGCATTGACAGGATAAGAGCCGAAAAAGGTTGTGACCAAAATACATGACGGCGAGTGTGGCCCTCACATGAACGCCCAAATGTTGGTCGAAAAAATCATGAGACTCGAGGGAAGCTGACTGTCGGCATTATGTCAAACACTGTCATAATTGTCAGATCTTCGCTAATGTGCAACACATGCCATCATCTTTACTATATACTACGACATTATCACTATGGTCATTCTCAACATGGGGAATCGACATAATTGGAAAAGTCAACCTCTCAGGGTTGGGAGGTCACTGCTTCATCTTGGTTGTCATCGACTATTTCATTAAATGGGTGTAGACACCCGCATTTTGCCTGCTAGTGTCTATAGCAGTTCCCGACAAACACCCGATGATGATCGGACGCAAACGTGACTTGGTATACTCGGATTTGGACCCGAAATCAATAATATCTGACATGGACTTTTAGCGGAGTAATAATCTCTCAAAACCAACCTCAAATTCAGGCCCAGTGGGTCGTTCCGAGCAAAATAAGACTAATTTAGGCCAAAACCGACACCAAAAATGAAACCCATCTTTTGGTGACCGGGTCAAAGCCCGGTCAAAGACGAAACCGTCTCATAAATCAGCCAAGTTCAGCTGGCGCACAAATCTAAATTCAAAAAATCAATCAAAACAACAAAATCAATTCTTTCCTATTTTGTCTCGATTTGCTTGACCCACTCGATCGAGTGGATTGACCCACTCGGTCGAGTGGAGCGTCATTTTCCGGATCAGGCCCATTTTCTAGGGCACTCGACCGAGTGTACTAGGGCCACTCGATCGAGTGACCCTAGGTCGTGGGGTAAACTCTATAAATACCCCACGACCCCCACACTTTTGACACAAGTTTTTCCTATGGTTTTAACCTACATTTACCCTATATTTTCAGCCATACTCTCTACACTACAAGTCTTAGAAACCCTAAGCACTACACACAAAAAACCGAGTCCCTTGTCCCTCGAAAAACCGACAAACACACACACATATACACATACACACCATAACTTGCATACATCCTCGATACTCCGACGTCCCGTCATTATTCGCGAGTCCATTTCCGAGGTTCCTACTAAGCATGTATGTTGAGGGTGTCCTAAACCCCATTTCGATCCTTGTTACTCTTTTATTTACGTTTTTCTATCGTTTATATTATATCTATACTAGTATTATAATTCTAACTTCTAACATAATACTAACATTTTAATTTTTCGTATACTAATTTTGTACATTCTCGTTACTAACATTATTATACCGCGTATATATAAACTAGTATCAAAATCCGGTTCTAAATCCGTTTGACTACGATGTTTGCCTAAAGTCCGTCTAATCCTTTTACGAGCAACGACGAAGGTGGAGCCCTTTCGAGGAGCCCCGCCCCAATGTGCTCAAGGGCGTGACGTGACCGCAATCGGTCGTAGTTGAACGAATTTAGTTCCATTTTTATAATTAGTGCGGAACCCGTTGACACGAAAACCGACATCTCGTAACCCGAAAGGGTTAGTTTCGATGTCGTGACGTAGAGGGATGCATTCCGTTACTAATTCAAATTTTTTAATATAAACGTTTTCATAAAATCCCGACAACGGTATTATGATCGTATATATACACGATTATAGTACCGGAGGTCAAGTTAAATTCAAATCGTGCGATATTTGCATTTAATTTGACCAACCGTCGATTTTAAACCCAAAAGCAAAACGAGTTGACACTCGTACAGGGGCTACTCGACCGAGTATGTAGGCTACTCGATCGAGTAGCGTCCATAAATCTGGGCAGACCCCTTTTCGAGGACACACTCGATCGAGTCAGACCATGACTCGACCGAGTGGGTCCTGTAACCCAGAAAACTGAGAGTTTAAATGCAACATTTAAGCTTCGTCTTTTTACGACTTTTAGTCGACACGTGTACAGCCAATCACGTGAATCCATTTTTCAAAACTCACGCTTATCACGACACTTTAACGACTTTGATCGATTTTTCGACGTGATAGGTCGGGACAAGGCATCGAGGCATAGGATCGGGCTAGCATCACGCTTAGGTCCTATGTCTCCGTCATTCGTTTAATACACAACGCAATGTGTATTTAATCGGGGTTCATCCATTCGCACGGTTCACGGTCTAGTTTGTATACGGGTCCGTACCTAACTTTTTGTTATTTATTATCCCGTTTCCATATCGCTTATAATTTTTGTATTGGCCGGGTTGTATTTCCGCCCGTGTAACTTGTACGTTATTTATTTTTTGAGTTTTATTTATTTACTTGCTTATCGCTTTATAAATGAACCTCGCATGTTAAATCACTCCGACCATAATTAAGATGCATTAAATGACGTAGTTAACCAACAACTCGCATGCTTAGCCCGAAAACGCTGTTTGCATATCATTTAAATCATTTTACTAACGCGCGCACACGAACACGAACGATGTCTTAGTAGAGGCCGCCATGTTCGTGGGTAGCTTGTCACTCAGCGGGTTGTACTCTCGACTATTCTCCCGATGGATGTTGTTACTCCCAGCCAAATGGACCTGTTCCTCTAGCCGGCGCACCACGCTGACTAGTTCAGCTAGAGGCTCAGTAGCCTCGACATTAGGAGCCCTTTGCTCCTCTGTAGCTAGGCGAGCAACAATGGCCACTTGGCCAGCCCTCATTTCAGTCAATTGGGCTTCGATGTCGGTCTGCTTCGCGACCATGGAGTCCAGAGAGGTTTGCAGGCTGTTCAAAGTAGCCATCCTTCGAGCGTGTCTAGTTGCCGGCGGCCTGTCTGTAAGAACACCGCGTAATCAGAAGCTGAACCCAGATCTTGGAAAAAGAAAGGAAAAGTACACCCCGAGCGACTCTAAAAAGGAAGACTAAAGACTCGAGAAAGACATCTAGACGGATGACTCGATGGGTGGTATAGCTTCCTTAGGATTTTGGCTTTGTGGGCCTAATCCCGTTCGAAGGAAGGTCCACGTGAGACTTTTCCCCAGACTTTTGACTCGAGTGTATAGACGGACTTTCCTTTGTAGGGGTATGCCCTACGCGGGTTGGTCGTGCCTTGATAGATAAGGCGGACTCGGGAAAGGGGGGGAAACTCGTGATATAGGATCAACGGAGTTTCGACGCTATAGACCTTCGACAAACTATGCAAAGACCCGACACACGGCTAGACGGTAGGTCCTATAATAAGGAAGGTTTATTAGGAAGGTTGAATGCTTGAATTTTTGAATATAAAATGAGCGAGTTTTCAAAAGTTCGGAAATTGAAAACGGGATCTCGAAAACCAAGATTAGAATTTTGAAAATTCAGAAAATCAGAATGGTGTTGGAAATTCACGAATTAAAATGGGCAGCATGCCGACTAGAGAAAAAGGATATTTTGAGTCAAATCATCGACCCTAAATTTCGGCGACATTCCGAATTTTTGAAAGTTTGATATTTTGAGAAGACAGGTCCCGAAACGGACAGTATTTCGGGATTTTTTCAAAATTTGGTGTTTTTGGAAAGATGCATTTTTTGAAATGACGGTTTTTTGAAAATTGACACGGAAACCAAGTAGCACGTAGTCAAACAAGCATTATAACGACGCTTATGTATGCTTTACACTAAGTCTCGGTCAGTCAAAGTAGGGTCTATACCAACAACGATAGCATTCTCGCGAAACGGGACGGACTCCCTAGCCGATTTGGGCTTAGGACCTGCCGTAAAACCCCGGCGAGTTCCGCCATCGAAATCTTTAGTGCACCCATGTAGGAATGCACCGTGGTATAGTGGGACGTCGGTCACAAGTAACCGGCCCGGGCAAAATTGGGTTATGCATGAATCATTAAACTAATGCGCGCACACTAATATACGAACAATTTCTCTTCGAGTCTCACCCTAGGAACCCCGATGACATGTGGTACATCAGGTATCCCCAGCGGAGTCGCCAAATTGTGGACATGACGTAGGTCCACCCCGACGCGGTCACGCGCGGGTTTGGGTAGGCGAATGAATCTCGTGGTGAGATTGTTCTCGGGTTCGAAATTTAAGTCAAAGTTGGAGTCGCCACCGAATTTATGGTAATTCGGAACCATTCGAGCCCACTCTATGTCGTCATGGGTTATACACAAAGTACGGCCCACTTCGATTTCAGAGTTTATTAGGCTCGTCCCTTTGCATTGCAATATCGATACCGTTTAAACCGGCTTTCGTATATAGAATGACTCTCGTGCGCCAAGGGTTTCGGACATCCGGAAACCAAAGGTTCTGAGTAAGGGGTGAGGGTACGTGTTGGGAAGCCCACTAAGGACACCCAACCCCGCCCGCACATGGCAGCCTCTACTAAGACATCGTTCGTGTTCGTGTGCGCGCGTTAGTAAAATGATTTAAATGATATGCAAACAGCGTTTTCGGGCTAAGCATGCGAGTTGTTGGTTAACTACGTCATTTAAAGCATCTTAATTATGGTCGGAGTGATTTAACATGCGAGGTTCATTTATAAAGCGATAAGCAAGTAAATAAATAAAACTCAAAAAATAAATAACGTACAAGTTACACGGGCGGAAATACAACCCGGCCAATACAAAAATTATAAGCGATATGGAAACGGGATAACAAATAACAAAAAGTTAGGTACGGACCCGTATACAAACTAGACCGTGAACCGTGCGAATGGATGAACCCCGATTAAATACACATTGCGTTGTGTATTAAACGAAGGACGGAGACATAGGGCCTAAGCGTGATGCTAGCCCGATCCTATGCCTCGATGCCTTGTCCCGACCTATCACGTCGAAAAATCGATCAAAGTCGTTAAAGTGTCGTGATAAGCGTGAGTTTTGAAAAATGGATTCACGTGATTGGCTTTACACGTGTCGACTAAAAGTCGTAAAAATAAATGTTGCATTTAAACTCTCGGTTTTCTGGGTTACAGGACCCACTCGGTCGAGTCATGGTCTGACTCGGTCGAGTGTGTCCTCGAAAAGGGGTCTGCCCAGATTTATGGACGCTACTCGATCGAGTAGCCCCTGTACGAGTGTCAACTCGTTTTGCTTTTGGGTTTAAAATCGACGGTTGGTCAAATTAAATGCAAATATCGCACAATTTGAATTTAACTTGACCTCCGGTACTATAATCGTGTATATATACGATCATAATACCGTTCTCGGGATTTTATGAAAACGTTTATATTAAAATTTTTGAATTAGTAACGGAATACATCCCTCTACGTCAGGACATCGAAACTAACCCTTTCGGGTTACGAGATGTCGGTTTTCGTGTCAACGGGTTCCGCACTAATTATAAAAATGGAACTAAATTCGTTCAACTACGACCGATTGCGGTCACGTCACGCCTTTGAGCACATTGGGGCGGGGCTCCTCGAAAGGGCTCCACCTCCGTCGTTGCTCGTAAAAGGATTCGACGGACTTTAGGCAAACATCGTAGTCAAACGGATTTAGAACCGGATTTTGATACAAGTTTATATATACGCGGTATAATAATGTTAGTAACGAGAATGTACAAAATTAGTATACGAAAAATTAAAATGTTAGTATTATGTTAGAAGTTAGAATTATAATACTAGTATAGATATAATATAAACGATAGAAAAACGTAAATAAAAGAGTAACAAGGATCGAAATGGGGTTTAGGACACCCTCAACATACATGCTTAGTAGGAACCTCGGAAATGGACTCGCGAATAATGACGGGACGTCGGAGTATCGAGGATGTATGCAAGTTATGGTGTGTATGTGTATATGTGTGTGTGTTTGTCGGTTTTTCGAGGGACAAGGGACTCGGTTTTTTGTGTGTAGTGCTTAGGGTTTCTAAGACTTGTAGTGTAGAGAGTATGGCTGAAAATGTAGGGTAAATGTAGGTTAAAACCTTAGGAAAAACTTGTGTCAAAAGTGTGGGGGTCGTGGGGTATTTATAGAGTTTACCCCACAACTTAGGGTCACTCGATCGAGTGGCCCTTGTATACTCGGTCGAGTGCCCTAGAAAATGGGCCTGATCCGGAAAATGACGCTCCACTTGACCGAGTGGGTCAATCCACTCGATCGAGTGGGTCAAGCAAATCGAGACAAAATAGGAAAGAATTGATTTTGTTGTTTCGATTGATTTTTTGAATTTAGATTTGTGCGCCAGCTGAACTTGGATGATTTATGGGACGGTTTCGTCTTTGACCGGGCTTTGACCCGGTCGCCAAAAGACGGGTTTCATTTTTGGTGTCGGTTTTGGCCCAAATTAGTCTTATTTTGCTCGGAACGACCCACTGGGCCTGAATTTGAGGTTGGTTTTGAGAGATTATTAATTACTCCGCTAAAAGTCCATGTCAGATATTATTGATTTCGGGTCCAAATCCGAGTATACCAAGTCACGTTTGCGTCCGATCATCATCGGGTGTTTGTCGGGAATTGCTATAGACACTAGCAGGCAAAATTCACATTTACCCCCTATTTGGTGATCCTGTCTCTTAATTGGACAGTTCACATTTACCCAGACCGCATTCTGAGGCAATTCGGTTCGTCTCAGCGCATTCCTGAGACTGAAGCCATTATTAGCGTATCGCTCCAACTGACAGACGCTATGTGCGACACCTGGTTGCAGAGATGGTTCATTCGTCCTACATGGACTATTCCCAACCCTTGCCAATCCGCTTGGGCTTCTCGGGCTTACGAGAAATGTACTTCTGAGGAGTCCGAAGAAGCTCGCAAAGCTCTGAAGGTCGATGAGGCCTTCGAACTGGTCCGTCGGGAGACGACAAAGGATAATGGGGGGTTCTTCGATGAGGGAGAGACCCCTGCTACCTTAGTCCGATTAGAATCGGGTCCTAAGTCACATACTAAGACTCGAGCTAAAGATGTCGGTGCTAGCGGCACGTGGGGGCGGCTAAGCCCTCAGACTGATTTGGAACGGCGACTTGGGCCAAGGCTAGCGGCCCGGGACCGACTAGGTCCGCGCGACCGGCTCCCAGAGCCCGTGAAGGCCCGACTCGGGCCTATCGAGGTGGATGAGGACTCGAGTTCCAAGAAACGAGTCCGGGCTAAAGAGGTTCCTGTGGTGATTCGGGAACGTTCTCCTCCGCGTCGTCGTCAGTGGACGGCCAAGGAGCCCAAGGACAAGGGGAAGGGCAAGATGCCTTAAATACCGAGTCCTTAGCTTTTTTATTATTTAAATATTATTATTATTTATTTTGGAGTGTCGTGCATTTTTGTAATAATTTTTTTTTGAATTCCTGCATTTTGTAAGTTTCCCGAGTTTATCGGGGCTTTTTTTTTGTGACAATTAATAAAAGAAGTTTATTATTAAACCGTTCCTGTCTTTTCTTGATTGCACTGGTTGTGCCCTTTTGAGAGGCTGCCTACGTATCCGCAATTAGCAGAATCAAACAAAATGTAGTTCAGGCTTAGGAAATTTGCAATCTCGAATTACACCAAGACTAATGGTTCAAGATGTTTTGTGACAGTAGAATAAATAATTCTAGCTCATTGACTTGCTTTTTTATATAAAAAAAAGATTTTGATAAATTTTGCTAATGACATTGAGAAATGGCTAAGGGTAGTAACGCTTCAGCTGGTCCAGGTTGGTTGGGTTGACGAACTCGTTCCCGTCCAGGTCCGTCAGCATCACTGCTCCCCCTGATAGGATTTTCTTTACCAGATATGGCCCAGCCCAGTTGGGTTTGAACTTTCCCCTTGGGTCAACTGGTAGTAAGGCTCGAACAGACTTAAGGACTAAATCCCATTCTTTAATGTTTCTGGGCCTTACCCGCTTATTGAAGGCCCGTTGGATCCGTTTCTGGTAGATTTGGATGTTGTTGAGAGCGCGGGACCGTCGTTCGTCCAGTAGAACCAACGAATCGTACCGTGCTCGAACCCAGTCGGCTTCGGGTACTTGACTTTCTAACAAAATTCTGAGGGATGGTACCTCTAATTCAACTGGTTGGACTGCCTCCATCCCATAAGTTAGGTAATATGGTGTTGCTCCGGTTGCGGTGCGAATTGATGTCCGGTACCCCCATAGGGCAAAAGGTATTTTGTCGGGCCAATCCCGATAATTATCAGCCATCTTTTTGAGTATGGTGACAATCGTTTTATTAGCCGCCTCTACCGCTCCATTCGTTTGGGGACGGTAGGGCGAGCACGTGTGCCTTTGAATTCTGTATTTAGCCAGTAGGGTTGCTATAGACCCAGTAATTGTGGGATGATCGAGGAAGAGTACCTTTTTAGGCCTTACTTCACCACGAGCCTTGACACGATGCTCCAGAACCTAGGGTACCTTCCAGGGGCTACCTCTCGACCCGACCTTCCAGCTGGGAAGATCATCGAGGTCCTTAAGGACGAAGACTCCCACTTCGGCCTTGGCTATGCCGTTACTCCGGGCAACGTTGTCCGAGCAGGAATCGAAAAGGCCTGCAACATCATGAAGGGTATCCACTTGAGCCCTTATAGCCCACGGTTGTCTGACTACTTTGTCACACCCGTATTTGGGGCTATCCAGATTGGACTATACCAACCCAATGCTACGCACCTCGGGACCCACTTGGCCCGGGACTGCAACTACATCCCGGATGATGTGTTCGCCCTCATCCAGTCCGATGAAGCTGACGATGCTGAGCCCGCGCTGGGGCTGCTCTTCGGGGAAGACACCATAGCCCCGACCCCCAAAGAAGACCTGGTCAACCTGATTCTTCGCAGCAACAGGTTTGACCCGACCAAGCTGATCTCGGATGTTGGCTCCGAGACGGGAAACAAGGCCTGGAGGAAGACTGTCAAGTGGACTGACAGTCAAGGAAAGATTTACAAGCTGGTCACCGGAGAGGGAGACACGCCTGAGTCTGAGTCTGAGTCTGAGTCTGAGTCGGAGTCTGATTCAGAGTCTGAGGTCGAGTCCAAGAAAGTCGGTGCTAGAGTCACTCCGGTAACCCCTCTCCCTTCTGTCATTCCTGCTGCTGGCACTTCGGGTTCTATCCCGAGTGCCTTACCAATTCCGCCACTGACCAATGATCAGATGGTTGCTCTCTTTGAGCTGTTTTCCAAATTTTCAATCAATAATAACAACCGTTCTGCTTACGACTTGTCTCTTTTAAATTCTGCTTTCAAAAATGCTTTATGCTATGACATTGAGAAATCCGACGAACAGGTACCCTTACCTCCGCATCTGATTGAGCAACTAGAGCAAAGGGAATCCCGGAATCCGGTAATCGAAGAGACCGAGTCCATAAACGTGGGAATAACCTTAGAGCCTCAGCTACTTAAGATAGGGTTATCTTTAGATCCCGAGGAGAAACAACAGTTTATAAACCTCCTCCAAGAATTCAAGGATGTCTTCGCATGGTCCTACAAGGACATGCCGGGGATAGACCGGGAAATAGCTGAGCACCGCATACTTATCAAAGACGGGTGCAAACCGGTCAAGCAGAAGCTTTGTCGAATGAGGCCCGAGTGGTCTCTCAAAGTAAAAGAAGAAGTCGACAAACAGTTCAAAGCCGGCTTCATACAAGTGTCCGAGTATCCGGACTGGGTTGCAAACATCGTGCCGGTTCCTAAAAAGGACGGTAAGGTGCGGGTGTGCGTAGATTTTCAGGATCTTAACAAAGCAAGCCCAAAGGATGATTTTCCGTTACCACACATCGATATACTGGTGGATAACACGGCCGATCATGCCCTTCTGTCATTCATGGACGGGTATGCCGGATATAATCAAATCAAGATGGCGGAAGAAGATATGAGTAAGACTACCTTCACTACACCTTGGGGTACTTACTGCTACACCGTCATGCCATTTGGTCTCATTAATGCCGGGGCCACGTACCAAAGGACCGCTACCACTTTACTACACGACACGATGCATAAAGAGGTAGAGGTTTATGTGGACGACATGATCGTCAAATCCAAAGAACGGGACGGTCACATCACCGCCCTAAGGAAATTTTTCACCCGATTGCGCAAATACAACATGAGGCTAAACCCTCAAAAGTGCAGTTTCGGGGTAACGTTAGGCAAATTACTGGGTCACATCGTTAGCCAACGAGGTATCGAGGTCGACCCTGCTAAAATCAAAGCCATTACCGAGATGCAAGCCCCTAAAACCGAAAAAGAAATAAGGGGATTTCTCGGGAAAGTCCAGTATATTAGTCGATTCATTTCCAAACTAACCATGGTATGTGAACCAATTTTCAAGAAACTGAAAATAGGGGAACGAATACTATGGGACGACAAGTGTCAAGCTGCTTTCGACAAAATCAAGGAAATTCTGTCTGCTCCGCCAGTCTTAATGCCGCCTCAGCCCGGTTTGCCTCTGTCGTTATACCTAACAACGACCGAGACAGCCATGGGGGCTATGCTGGCTCAGACGGTCGACTCCGAAGAACGAGCCATTTATTACATCAGCAAGAAGTTTTTAGAGTATGAGTGCAAATATACCATGCTCGAAAAGACGTGTTTGGCTCTAGTCTGGGACACTAAGAAGCTCCGACACTATATGCTCAGCTACGAGGTCCATGTTTTATCCAAGATGGACCCGATCAAATACCTCTTCGAAAAGCCCATTCTCAATGGCCGAATTTCTAGATGGACTCTAATGTTAGCAGAGTTCGACCTAAAATTTGTGCCATTAAAGGCCATTAAGGGACGTGCGGTAGCTGAATTCCTCGCTGATAGCCCGGTAACTGAAGAAGGACACACTGACACCTGGTCCTTCCCAGACGAAGATATTTTCCATACCGATGCCGAAACATGGGATTTATACTTCGATGGAGCGTCCAATTTTCGAGGGTTCGGAGTCGGGATCCTTCTAATTTCACCAAGAGGGGAGCATACTCCCGTCTCCATCAAACTGGACTTTGATGTTACCAATAATGCAGCAGAGTACGAAGCATGCATTTATGGGCTACAAGCCGCCGCCAACCTGGGGATCACAAATCTCCGGGTACACGGCGACTCATCCTTGGTCATTAACCAAGCACTCCAAAAATGGAAGACTCGGAATGCTAATCTCGTGGCTTACCAGGCACGAGTAAGGGATCTCGAGAAACAATTACAAAAGGTGAAGTATATATACCTACCTCGGGAAGAAAATCAGTTCGCAGATGCACTCTCAAAATTGGCATCTTTACTGAATATTCCCGACCACGTGACCAGTATGCCAATTTGCGTCGAAAGACGGTCCGAGCCGGCATACGTTCATAACATTGAAGACATCGAGATCACTGATCCCGAACCTTGGTATTAGGCTGTATTAAAATACCTAACGAATGGAGAATACCCTCCCAGGACTGAGGGTCGAGCCAAGAAAGCCTTACGGAGGCTAGCCACTCAGTTCATCCGTACTGATGACGGGCAACTGTACAAAAAGACGGCACAGGGGGCTCTTCTCCTTTGTGTTGATAAATACAAGGCCAAGAAAGTAATGGCCGAAGTACATGATGGTGAAAACGGC
Source organism: Agrostemma githago (assembly GCA_958450325.1). Classification (NCBI taxonomy): domain Eukaryota; kingdom Viridiplantae; phylum Streptophyta; class Magnoliopsida; order Caryophyllales; family Caryophyllaceae; genus Agrostemma; species Agrostemma githago. Next base: position 54,728,846 of record OY288240.1, read on the forward strand.
CCACACATGAATGCTCACATGTTGGTCCGAAAAATCATGAGGCTCGGGTATTACTGGAATACCATGGAAGCCGACTACCAATTTTATGTCAAACATTGCCATAACTGTCAAATCTTTGGCAATGTGCAACATATGCCGTCATCTCTGCTTTATACCATGACGTCGCCTTGGCCGTTCTCGACGTGGGGTATCGACATAATCGGTAAGGTAAATCCCTCCGGTACCGGCGGACACTGCTTCATTTTAGTAGCTATCGACTATTTCACCAAATGGGTCGAAGCTGAATCATATCGCATCCTCAATGCTAAACATGTCGCCAAATTTATCCAGAACAAGATAATATGTCGTTATGGAATCCCACATGAATTCATCAGTGATCACGGGACTCATTTCCAAGCTGAGACCGCAGCCCTACTGGCTAAATACAAAATTCAAAAGCACACGACAAGAATAATAATAATAATAATAATAATACTTAAATAATAAAAAAGCTAAGGACTCGGTATTTAAGGCATCTTGCCCTTCCCCTTGTCCTTGGCCTCCTTGGCCGTCCACTGACGACGACACGGAGGAGAACGTTCCCGAATCACCACAGGAACCTCTTTAGCCCGGACTCGTTTCTTGGAACTCGAGTCCTCATCCACCTCGATAGGCCCGAGTCGGGCCTTCACTGGCTCTGGGAGCCGGTCACGCGGACCTAGTCGGTCCCGGGCCGCTAGCTTTGGCCCAAGTCGCCGTTCCAAATCAGTCTGAGGGCTTAGCCGCCCCCACGTGCCGCTAGCACCGGCATCTTTAGCTCGAGTCTTAGTATGTGACTTAGGACCCGATTCTAATCGGACTAAGGTAGCAGGGGTCTCTCCCTCATCGAAGAACCCCCTATTATCCTTTGTCGTCTCCCGACGGACCAGTTAGAAGTCCTCATCGACCTTCAGAGCTTTGCGAGCTTCCTCGGACTCCTCAGAAGTCCATTTCTCGTAAGCCCGAGAAACCCAAGCGGATTGGCAAGGGTTGGGAATAGTCCATGTAGGACGAGTGAACCATCTCTGCAACCAGGTGTCGCACATAGCGTCTGTCAGTTGGAGCGAGACGCTAATAATGGCTTCAGTCTCAGGAATGCGCTGAGACGAACCGAACTGCCTCAGAATGCGGTCCAGGTAAATGTGAACTGTCCAATCAAGAGACAGGATCACCAAATAGCGGGCTTGGTCCCTCTTGGCCAGTCCCGTCAGTTTAAAAAGGAACCACCAAGCGACCGTGCACCTGATTAAAGAGCCGCCGTGGAACACCAATTCTTCATCCTAGTAAGCTCGATTTATATGGTGACTCGAGCTTATCCGGCGCCCTCTTGAACTGATTTGGCTGCTGCGGTAGTTGGAAACGCTCGGAGGAGGCTCTATGATTGACAGGCATTCCGACAACCAAACCTGAAAAAATATATACAAGATTCGTAAGCAACGGAATGGTCCGCCACAGCCCACTCGATCGAGTATGCCATCTGACTCGATCGAGTAAGGCTCTCTAAAGGCTCCACGGATGGGCAGAAGCCCTTTGCAGACATCTCACCCGGTCGAGTAAACCCTCCACGGATGGGCAGAAGCCCTTTGCAGACATCACTCGATCGAGTGACAGGTCCACTCGATCGAGTGACTTACGGACCTTAAGAAATCGCGCGAAAAACAAAAAAATCGAAATTGCGAGACATATACCTGCAGAATAAGGGTACTCCCCGTCAGTTGCCGGGTTGGTTCGAGTCGCCTAGCGTCCAGACCCATGATGATTTATCCAGTGACTAGCCAAGCAGGGCTATGACCAGTCTCCATCTGGTCAACCACTCCGATCAGCCTGATTTGACCCAAGCATGAGTCAACATCCATCATCCCCTCAAAAACGTAGCGGTGCAGCATGCAGAAGGCGAAAGCCCTACGCCTATGAGAAGGGGTAGCCCTTACATCTTGACTGTTCATAAACTTGTCAGCCAAGTCGAAGAGGGAAACAGTATTTCCCCGCACCATTCGATCTGTCTCAGCATGAGACAGACCCAGGAAATCCCTCAGCCTTCTCCTTGGGTCCGGGTAAAACGGAGGGATGGCAGGACGAGCAACAGGGCTCCAACCCCCGATGGTTGCGATCTCCTCGGGAAGAGGGCATATCTCTCCCCGCGGGAACGCAAAGACGTGATGGGTGGTATCTCAAAACGACAGACAAGCGTCCAAAAAATGCAAATCAGGTATTAGGCGTCGAAGAGGAAGCAGGCTGACAATCCCCATTTGGGTCAGTTGAATTTTGTCCTCATCCCGGAAGTGCTGGGACCAGGCAAAAAGCATTGAAGTAAGATGCTCGATACCCATGGCAGGAATTTGAATCCTCTTGAGAGACTAAGAATTTTTTGAGGAAAAGAAGGGGTTTTTGATTTGAGATACAGTAAACTGAAGCAGGGAGACCTATATTTATAATAGGAAACCCTAACTGTAATCCTAACTACCTTGCCTCCTCAGCAAACTGGGCCCCAGCATGTTCAGGCCTGACTTCAACCCAGAATAGGAATCAAGTTGTCCCGAGCTTTCCTAAATTTTTCTAAAAAAAAAAAATATCTTCCAAAATTTTCGACTTTTTCAAAATTCAGTACATTTTCCCCAGCACGAGTCGGTGTTTTGCCTATGTATTACATGCAATTTGTTATGTGTCAGCATACAGGTACACCCAAGACTTCAGAAGCAAGTCTCCGCGCAACTACTTCACTCCCCAACGTGAGTCAATATTTATCCCAGAATGCTACAATCAGAGCTATGATGTATCAGCATACGGGTGCACCTATACCTTCAAAAGCAAGTTTCACTCCCCACGGAGCTATCATCAGCAAGACAGGTATGACCCTCTGCTTATGGCTGGCGAGCCCTTCACGCTAGTCTACTGGACTATAAACGACCCGACCGGAAGGCTGCCAGGTCGTAATCTGCGATTGGCCTGGTAGCTACTCTGACTTTCGCCTTGTCCAAGTCTCAGTCAGAGTGGGGGCTCTGTAGACACCCGCATTTTGCCTGCAAGTGTCTATAGCAGTTCCCGACAAACACCCGATGATGATCGGACGCAAACGTGACTTGGTATACTCGGATTTGGACCCGAAATCAATAATATCTGACATGGACTTTTAGCGGAGTAATTAATAATCTCTCAAAACCAACCTCAAATTCAGGCCCAGTGGGTCGTTCCGAGCAAAATAAGACTAATTTGGGCCAAAACCGACACCAAAAATGAAACCCGTCTTTTAGCGACCGGGTCAAAGCCCGGTCAAAGACGAAACCGTCCCATAAATCATCCAAGTTCAGCTGGCGCACAAATCTAAATTCAAAAAATCAATCAAAACAACAAAATCAATTCTTTCCTATTTTGTCTCGATTTGCTTGACCCACTCGATCGAGTGGATTGACCCACTCGGTCAAGTGGAGCGTCATTTTCCGGATCAGGCCCATTTTCTAGGGCACTCGACCGAGTATACTAGGGCCACTCGATCGAGTGACCCTAAGTTGTGGGGTAAACTCTATAAATACCCCACGACCCCCACACTTTTGACACAAGTTTTTCCTAAGGTTTTAACCTACATTTACCCTACATTTTCAGCCATACTCTCTACACTACAAGTCTTAGAAACCCTAAGCACTACACACAAAAAACCGAGTCCCTTGTCCCTCGAAAAACCGACAAACACACACACATATACACATACACACCATAACTTGCATACATCCTCGATACTCCGACGTCCCGTCATTATTCGCGAGTCCATTTCCGAGGTTCCTACTAAGCATGTATGTTGAGGGTGTCCTAAACCCCATTTTGATCCTTGTTACTCTTTTATTTACGTTTTTCTATCGTTTATATTATATCTATACTAGTATTATAATTCTAACTTCTAACATAATACTAACATTTTAATTTTTCGTATACTAATTTTGTACATTCTCGTTACTAACATTATTATACCGCGTATATATAAACTAGTATCAAAATCTGGTTCTAAATCCGTTTGACTACGATGTTTGCCTAAAGTCCGTCTAATCCTTTTACGAGCAACGACGGAGGTGGAGCCCTTTCGAGGAGCCCCGCCCCAATGTGCTCAAGGGCGTGACGTGACCGCAATCGGTCGTAGTTGAACGAATTTAATTCCATTTTTATAATTAGTGCGGAACCCGTTGACACGAAAACCGACATCTCGTAACCCGAAAGGGTTAGTTTCGATGTCGTGACGTAGAGGGATGCATTCCGTTACTAATTCAAATTTTTTAATATAAACGTTTTCATAAAATCCCGACAACGGTATTATGATCGTATATATACACGATTATAGTAACGGAGGTCAAGTTAAATTCAAATCGTGCGATATTTGCATTTAATTTGACCAACCGTCGATTTTAAACCCAAAAGCAAAACGAGTTGACACTCGTACAGGGGCTACTCGACCGAGTATGTAGGCTCTCGATCGAGTAGCGTCCATAAATCTGGGCAGACCCCTTTTCGAGGACACACTCGACCGAGTCAGACCATGACTCGACTGAGTGGGTCCTGTAACCCAGAAAACTGAGAGTTTAAATGCAACATTTAAGCCTCGTCTTTTTAGGACTTTTAGTCAACACGTGTAAAGCCAATCACGTGAATCCATTTTTCAAAACTCACGCTTATCACGACACTTTAACGACTTTGATCGATTTTTCGACGTGATAGGTCGGGACAAGGCATCGAGGCATAGGATCGGGCTAGCATCACGCTTAGGTCCTATGTCTCCGTCCTTCGTTTAATACACAACGCAATGTGTATTTAATCGGGGTTCATCCATTCGCACGGTTAACGGTCTAGTTTGTATACGGGTCCGTACCTAACTTTTTGTTATTTATTATCCCGTTTCCATATCGCTTATAATTTTTGTATTGGCCAGGTTGTATTTCCGCCCGTGTAACTTGTACGTTATTTATTTTTTGAGTTTTATTTATTTACTTGCTTATCGCTTTATAAATGAACCTCGCATGTTAAATCACTCCGACCATAATTAAGATGCATTAAATGACGTAGTTAACCAACAACTCGCATGCTTAGCCCGAAAATGCTGTTTGCATATCATTTAAATCATTTTACTAACGCGTGCACACGAACACGAACGATGTCTTAGTAGATGCCGCCATGTGCGGGCGGGGTTGGGTGTCCTTAGTGGGCTTCCCAACACGTACCCTCACCTCTTACTCAGAACCTTTGGTTTCCGGATGTCCGAAACCCTTGGCGCACGAGAGTCATTCTATATACGAAAGCCGGTTTAAACGGTATCGATTTTGCAATGCAAAGGGACGAGCCCAATAAACTCTGAAATCGAAGTGGACTTACTTTGTGTATAGCCCATGACGACATAGAGTGGGCTCGTATGGTTCCGAATAACCACAAAGTTCGGTGGCGACTCCATTTTGACTTAAATTTCGAACCCGAGAACAATCTCACCACGAGATTCATTCGCCTACCCAAACCCGCGCGTGGCCGCGTCGGGGTGGACCTACGTCATGTCCACAATGGGTCGAGGCTGAATCCTACCGCATTTTGAACACCAAGCATGTAGCTAAGTTCATCCAAAATAAAATCATATATCGGTATGGGATCCCACATAAATTTATCAGTGATCACGGGACCCATTTCCAAGTTGAAACAGCAACCTGCTGGCTAAATACAAAATCCGATAACACACGTCTTCGCCTTACCGTCCCTAAACAAATGGAGTGGTAGAGGCTACCAACAAGACAATTTTTTTGGTAAAATGAATGGGGGTACTCAGATGAGCAAAACCATATAGTCAAAGATACTCCGTAATATCCAGTGTCCTGCCGAAATTCCTTGATGGTGGGACCTAGAATCCACAAAAAAAAGGCATTATATACTCTAATTGGTGGGAAAAGAGTGGGAGGGATGGAAGTGGAAACTAACAGAAATTTAAATTTCAACGGTCTGTCTCAAGTGTGATATTTATCAAAAAAACAATAAAATTAGAATAAGGAATGAATAAGTAGAAAGAGAAAATTGAGAGCGTGCATCCATGTCTTAACTCTTAACCAACCACCAAATTCCTGATTTTTCTGAGGATCATCTCTTCAAAACTTTTCAACCCAATGAAAATTTAAAATAAAACTGATGCTGTTCTTCTCCTCCTAATTTACGGTTTGTTTCACCCCAAATTTCTTTCCTTTTCCTTTCAATCCCATTTGTTGAAGGGGTCCGAGTCCAAAGGACCTTTGTTCTCCAAATTCTTTTCTGTCTCCTTCACCAACGAATTTGGTTTTTCATTTTAAGTTTGGCGAATTGAATTGCTTGGGCGATGATTTCTTGATGCAGAGTCTGACTTTTCACCCCTTTGTCATCGTTGATGGGTCACCGTGATTTTAGGTTGTGATGATGATGGTTGTGAGAAAAGTCGGGAGGACTCGGAGGAATATTTCAGCTTTCGGGTGAATTTATATAGGTTGTTGTTGGGTTTCTGGAATTTTGTTCAACAATACAAAATCGAGGAAGTCATCACAAGCAAATAATAATTATCAGGCAATATGAGTTGCTTACCGTGCTTTCAGAATGATGACGATGATGAAGGCACGGATGATCAGCCAGCTCCCACCAATAGAGAGAGCCAAGCTCAGACCAATGTTGCCACAGAAACTGCTACTGCTGCTGCTGCTGCTGCTGCTTCTTCTTCTTCTTCAAACGGTATCTCTCTTGTCACCTAAATGATGATCACATTAATTTGTTTAATCACATCCTGTTCTGCATTGAATTCCTATTTCTTTAGAGATTGTAAAAATCATTATGAGAACGAGGCTCTCCCCACCTTAATCGCTTCGTTTAACCCAAATTATTGTTCTTTACCATATGACTGGTATGAGATTCATATGGTAGTTTCAGTTTACCCCCCCCCCCCCCCCCCCCCGGTTTAATGTGCCCCCATTTTAATAAAATAAAAATACTCTTCACGTATATCGAGGAAATCGGGCAAACATTTAAAAGCGGAGGGAGTAAATTATTGTTGCTGTCTTCATCCACCTCGTCGTTGTTGTTGTTGTTGTTGTTGTCGTAGTCGTCGTCGATGTAAGGATTTGGTAAAAGTAACCTCGCTTATTTTATACTCCGTACTACGTAATTCCTATGTAATAATCTATGTAGAAAGTGAGATATGCAGGTGAAGCGAAACCATGAAATAGAATTTCATCCTAAGCAATATTATTGTTTAATGGAGTAATAATAATCTCATCTACTTACTGTCGAATACAATTAGTGACATAAATTTTTCTGCAGCAAAAACTTTCACCTTTCGGGAGCTGGCTATGGCGACAAAGAATTTCCGGCAAGAATGCCTGCTTGGTGAAGGTGGATTCGGACGAGTGTTCAAGGGAAAGATTCAATCCTCTGGTCAGGTTAGTATATGACTGACCCCAACCCAACCCAACCCCGGCCCCCATATCGACTTTGTTACTCCGTATGTGTTGGTGTTTGTGGGTGATGGAATTGTAAATGGGAGAAGTGAGGTGAAGGGAAGAGTTGTTTGATTTGTTGGAAAGGTTGTTTTATTAATTGTTGTGAATTGTCGGTTTTTGGATACATGAAATGGGAGGGGAGGACCTCCTATTTATAGTGCTCCTCATCCTCCTCCTCCTCATCTGAAGCCCAAACAATATCACTGTGTTGGTACAACATCCACTATTCCACTCTTTACCCTCCCTCAGCAACAAAAGAAACTTGGAACTTTATTAGGGATCTCTTGGAGACTGAGGTTCTCAGTCATTCTTCAGAGTTGCATTATTTAGTCATCAGTTTAAGACATTTCCTATCTCAGATTACTGATGAGATGATTATATATGTATGTGTGTGTATATATATAAGTGTATTACTGAATACTGTTCGATAACTGACATTAGCTACTGGCTACTTGTGTATGATAAAGGTTGTTGCCGTCAAGCAGCTGGACAGGAATGGAATGCAAGGTAACAAGGAGTTCCTTGTTGAGATCATGATGCTCAGCCTTCTTCAACATCCCAACTTGGTCACTCTCATTGGCTACTGCGCTGATGGCGACCAAAGGCTTCTAGTTTATGAATACATGGAAATGGGAAATATAGAGAATCATTTGTTTGGTACGTTTACTTGACCCGATTATCCAAATATCTAAGTATTAATACTCTCTCCCCACCACTAAGATTTTCCCACTTTCCTTAAAAAAAACTCCACTAAGATTTTCCTACTTCAAAACTTTCCTTATTCATCCATTATACTCTCTTTCTATTGGTTACTTTTTGTGATTTGACATCTTGAATCCCACCCAACAATTTACCACCTTTCATTACCCATTTCTTAATCCATGTGCTATAATGAAGTGGAAAGATCATTGTGGTGGAGGAGGGAGTAATATTTAATCCATGAAAATTCATGGGTTCTTTTAGATATTGACATACGGAGTAGAAAAAAAAAGTTTATGACCGCTTTATAACTTAAAAATTGTATATATGACCCATGAATTAAGCCACAAAGCAATCTAATTTATTTGAAACGTAAATTTATAGTATATCTTTGTGTTCTATTGCGTTTTGCAAAATAACAAATGATAGACTATAATGATAATCTTACATAAGTTAAACGGTATAACAAATTTGTAATACTACGTATAAGCTCACATCTCACGATGTAATACAATTTTGTGATGTCAAGTGAGCAGCTATGGTTTTTGGATTACTAATATATATCATATGATGACGAGCCAGAAAAAACTCTCTAGAATTTCCGAACCTAATGCCTAATTGTCATCTATTAACTATTAACTAGTATGGTCTTGGGAGCAGTACATATGCTGATATGCTTGGCTTAGGCTCAGAGTGTGTTGTGATTAATTCTTGGAAAAATGAGTTAACCCCCTATTCAAACACAGGTGAGGATCCTGAAAAGAAAGCAATTGATTGGTACACAAGAATGAAGATTGCTTCAGGAGCAGCCCAAGGTCTAGAATACTTGCACGACAAAGCCACTCCCCCAATCATATACCGTGATCTAAAGCCGTCAAACATCTTACTAGATGAAACGTATGAAGCAAAACTCTCAGACGTTGGTCTAGCGAAGCTTGGAGGAGGCAGTGGGCAGATGAATCCAGCCTCAAGAGTAATGGGAACGTACGGATACTCTGCACCTGAGTACTCCAGCAGTGGTGAACTAACCCTCAAGTCAGACATTTATAGCTTTGGAGTCGTCTTGCTTGAGCTTATTACTGGACGAAGAGTTATTGATACTACACGAGCAAACGACGACCAGAATCTGGTGACCTGGGTAAGCATATATGTTGTATAACTTGTATTGACATTAGAGCTGACGATCAGGTCGATTGGATTGATTTCGAGCTGTGTCATGTAGGACTCAGGCTATGAAAAGGTCAAAATCACCATTTGAATAAATTTTGATCGATGATGCATCAACTCAAATGTCCGGGTTGTGCTCATTTAGAACCACTGTTGTGTTACTATCGGCCTTTTGTCCTTTTATTCCAAGCACGGTTGGTATCATGTTTGGTTTATTAGGTTGAATCAACTTGTTTCGGGTGGATTTGATTGGATCATTGTTAGGGTTAGTATCGTCGAATTGTCTATTTACAAATGTTAATATCCTGATCTCCTCCTATGATGTTAATGCACATCTCAGGCACAACCAATCTTCAGGGAGCCAAAGCGATTCCCAGAATTGGCGGACCCACGTCTAAACAAAGAATTCCCAGTAACAGGTCTAAATCAGGCGGTAGGAATCTGTGCAATGTGTCTACAAGAAGAAGTCTCAGTTCGTCCACTGATAGGGGACATCGTAGCAGCACTTAGTTTCTTGGCAGTACCTCAACCAGCCACCACTCATGCTTCAGCACAAGCTAGTCCACCACCACAGCAACAGATGCATTATGATGATGGCCCCAACCAGGACCAGTCTCACTCGGACAAAGATAGCTCCAAGCATGATGATCGACACAGCGAAGATAGCGAGAGCGAAAGTGAGAGCGAGAATGAGAATGAGAATGAGAATGAGAATGAGAATGAGAATGAGAATGAGAATGAGAATGAGAATGTGAATGCGAAAACGAATGAGAATGAAAATGAAGATGAAGATGAAGATGAAAATGAAAATGAAAATGAGGGTAGTAAGAAAGAAAGCATTTCTAAGGATCAAAATGAAGGCGAGACTGTTCAGAATACAGGTCAGCATTCAGTTGGGGACGACAGTGAACAGGTGTCAGAAAGAAAAAGTAGTGCTGATTCCGAGGAAGAAAGTACTTATGATACAGGGTCGGGTAGTGAAGATGAGAGTGGGAGTTATGGTGATGCTCGAAATACAGAGTTGTCAAACTCTGGGAGGTCAAATCCAAGTGTTTTGAGCTCAGGATCAGGCTGTGAAGGCGAAGACGAAGGCCAAAATGAAAGTACCAGCAAAGGTGATGTGGGAAACCAGTCGTCCAAGAGAACTGGGTCTCGTCGTAGAAAACCAGTAGTGACATTTAAGGAACCAAGTTTAAGCTGTAAAGGAAAAGGTAGTACGGATGGAGTCGAGGAAGAAAGCTCTTCTACAGAAAATCAGGCTGCTACCGTTGAACAAGGGAAACCAAGTTCGAGTTCAGACAGCAGTAGCAGCAGTGAATCTGAAGGTGAGCAGAGTTCTCCTAGACATGAAAATGATGATGATCCACGAACCTCCCATAAAAAGGCAAAACGCAGGCAAGCGAATAGTAGCAGCATTGACGGAAATGAGAATAGAGACTTTGACGGTTTTGAGAAAGAAAGTCCCAAGTTACGGCATCTTAAAACCAGGTGATCCAATGCAAGGTAGCAGCAAATCTCCTTAGAAGAAGAGGCCTAACTGGTGTACCCCGGCCGAACCATATTCTCACGAGTCTTGGGGTATTTTTCATTATATTGTACGGAGTTATGAGTATAGGATTGGGCTCGTACATAGTAAGACCCCCATCTTGCCTCCAATCTCAACGACTTGGTAGTGTAATGTAAGCAGTTCATCACCCTCTTTTTCCTCGACTCTTATTCTTGTAATTATATGCGGATTATCTTGCTGAGATTGCTACCAGGCTTCCTTAATGTCTTAGATTACGTTACACAGTTATGCTACTAGTCTCGTATACAAGTGCAAGTGCATGTCGTAGTCTCAGTCACGGCGATTCTTATCAATATCTTTGTCTCTTTGTCTTTTTTTTCAGATTGTGAGACGTCATCAATTGCCATTTTTCTGTCAACTGCTTAAGATGTACTGTATTTTTATTGTGAGGATATCCAGATATAGATATGATATCTACGGTCCCTCATTTCCAAATTTACCAAAGTAAGGATGTGTTTGGAGGAAGGGGAAGGGAATAAGGATGGAGAATCTCTTGTTCTGTTAGGAAATGAGGATGAATAAAATGGAGGGAGAGTGATTTGGCGGATCCATTTTCTCTCTTCCTATACAAATCAAAATTTTTAGAAAGATTTGGAGGGAAATTCAACATTGGATCCAAATTGTCCCACCTTCCTTCTCCTCCCTCTTCCTTAGGGATGGCAACGGATCTGGATCCGATCCAGATCCGCAAGACCCGGTCTGCACGGATCGAATATAGATCTTAAATTTTGAGATCCGTTGGATATAAATCCGGATCCGGATCCGCTATCTTTAAACGGATCTGGATCTGGATCTTAATAAGTAAATCCGGATCCGGATCTGCAAATACGTTTTATTAAAATATTAACCATAATAAAAAATTTAGAACTTTAATTTGTGTTTTTTTGGTTATTTATAAGACTTTTTTCTTTTAGTTTATTAATCTTTGATCATGAATCTTTACATTTGATTTTATTTGTAAAATTATGAAAATTAATATGGTCGCAAATATGTATTAATTAAATTTTTTGTAGAATTTAGGTAAGAAATTGGATCCGCGGATCCGGTCCGGATCCGGTTCAGATCCGGCGGATCTGGATCTGGATCTGCATTTTTGGGATCCGTTGGATCCGGACCGAATCCGCTACTAGGGATGCGGATCCGGATCTGGATCCATGCGGATCCGGTCCGTTGTCATCCTGTGGACATGACACAGATCCACCCCGACGTGGCCACGCGCGAGTTTGGGTAGGCGTATGAATCTCGTGGTAAGATTGATCTCGGGTCGAAATTTAAATCGAAGTTAGAAGTCGCCACCGAATTTTATGAGAATTCGGACCCGTTCGAACTCACTCTACACTTAGGCGTTTCGTATTCAAAACACGACCCGCTTTTAGTGTTAGAGCTTACGAGTTCGTCCCTTTGCATTACGATACCGACGCCGAGTTATCGAGAATCGTGCATCTAATGACTCGTGTGCCGAAGGTTTTTTTGGACATCCGGAAACCATGGTTCAGAGTAAGGGGTGAGGGTACGTGTTGGGAAGTCCACAAAAGACACCCAACCCCGCCCGCTCTTAGCGGCCTCTACTAAGATACCGTTCGATTTTTGTGTACGCGCGTTAGTTTGATGATGAAATGTTATGCAAGCGACATTTTAACTAAGCATGTGAATCATGCGTTTGACTACGTCATTTAATGCATTTAGTTCACGTCGAAGTGATTTAGCATGCAATGTTCATTTAAGGCAATAAATGGCAAACATCGAAAATAGAAAACTCGTAAATAAATTACAAATTACACGAGCGGAATACAACCCAGAATTTACAATACAACGAACGAAAAAATAGAATAATCAAATTTAAAAATGATTAGAATAAAAATGCAATGCATGATTTTGAAAAGGGTTAGCACGTGATAGACTTGACACGTGACGACTAAAAGTCGTAGAAAAAGATTTGACGAAGCTTGAGTGATGTGACACTACAAGAAAAACTGTTCCGGGCGTCCACCTGGTTGGCGTCGTTGGCATATGGACGCCGACATGGCGTCGGAAAAATCATACGGACGTCCACAGTCGGACGCCAAAATTGGCGTCCGATTGCATTTAGGAAGGACGAAATCCAGGCCGACGGGCGTCCACAGGCGGACGCCATTTGGGGTAATTGGCGTCCACTGGCGGACGCCATTTGGGGTAAAACGGGCGTCCACCAGTGGCGACCGACAGTGGACGCCCGCCGAGCTCGTATTGACGACAAATAGTCGTGCACCCCCTCTCCCCCATCACTCTCTAAAAAAAAACTACTCTCTAACTCTCTTCCTCTCCTCGCCGCGCCATTCCTCTATTCCTCTCCTCAATTTTTTTCCTAATCTTTGGTATGTTTCTTACTTACTTAGTTGTTATTCATTATATTTAGTTCTTGTTTTCTATTGTTATCATTATTTATTGATAGTTTGCTAGTAAATATTGTTTAGGTCTAAATTTAGATTAAGTTGATTAGTTTAGGCCAAATTCGATTAGGTTGATTAGTTTAGCCCAAATTCGATTAGGTTGATTAGTTTTTCCCATCACAATTTTGATTAGGGTTTGATCAATTTGGTTGAATTGAGCTACAATGACCTCTAGGGCATTCCGTGAGTTTTTGTGTCACTTAGGACAGACCAAAAGGTGTCGTAATAATGCCGGATTTTCCCGAAACCACTTCTATCTTGATCGGGGTTGTAATTAGGTGTTAGCGGTGCTTTCGAAGTTTTGATATCTGTATCCGTAAATTTGACCTATTTTAGCTGTTTTTGTCGGACCTAGGCCATGAATTTTTGTGTTTCGTTTGGTTATTTTGGGATTAAATTGATAAATGAGTTAGGGTTTTCGTAAATTGCGATGAAATTGTGATTACATTTGTGATTAAAATCGGTGAGTGATTTTTGTAAGGTCAATTCTAGAGTAATAAGACATTTGGGTTTACTTCGACGTATTAGGGATTAAATTGAGGAAACTTAGTTAGAGAAATTAAGTTTAAGTTAAATGGTGATTAAATTTTCGTTTAGTATGTTATAAATGAAGTTAGGAAAATTTAACTTTAATTTGTTATATATATTTTTTGAACATAGAAAATGAAGAGAATTGAACGGAAATGGATGTATGAGGGAAGACTTGATAAGAAGAGATGTCCCACCGTCGAATTTCTGAGGGGTGTTGAATCATTTGTCGAGGTGGCTAAAAAGTCAGTAGATTATGCATCGAGGGCGGAGGTTAGGTGTCCGTGTACTAAATGCAAGAACATAAAATTTCTTGAGATCCTTGTAGTTAAGGAACATGTCATCTATAGTGGTTTTTCACCCAATTACTATAATTGGATTTGTCATGGTGAGCCATCTCAGTCTGAGGAACCCGAAAACCATCAAAATGAGGGGGGATTGAGAGGTATGATAGTTGACGTTGTGGAGTGCAACTTATTTAATAACGGGAACACATATGGGAATGACGACTCACCTAACCCAAGAGACTCACCCAACCCACAAGACTCACCTAACCCACAAGAGCCTAACCCACGAGCAAAGGCATTTTTTGACATGTTGGATGCTTCGGAGAAACCGTTGTACGGAGGGTGTGATGTGACTTTGTTAGAAGTCGCGTCTATGGTAGTTAGCCTGAAATGTGAGTTCAACCTACCCTTTGCTTGTGTCGATGATATTGCTGCCTTGCTCGAGAGAGTTATTCCAAAGGACAATATCATGACCCGATCATTCTACACAACCAAAAAGGTTGTGAAGGGACTTCAACTCCCGCATCAAAAGATTGATGCTTGTCCAGATGGATGCATGCTATTTTGGAAGGATGATGCGATGCTTGATGAATGTAGGAGATGTGGTAAGGGTAGGTATAAGATGGTTGAGGGGGATATTGTTTTGAGAGGTAGAAAAGGGAAAAGTGGTGTCAGGGGTAAGAAACCAATCCCAATAAGTCAGCTTACGTACTTCCCTATTGCACCTAGGCTTCAGAAATTGTATGCCACAAAAACCATAGCGGAGCAAATGAGGTGGCACAAGGAGGACATTCGGGTACTAGGAAAGATGTGTCATCCGAGTGACGGTGAGGAGTGGAAGCGTTTCGATAGACTACATCCCCACTTTGCGTTAGAACCCCGAAATGTAAGGCTTTGGTTGTGCACTGATGGATTTGCACCGTTCGGCCAATTTGGTAAATCGTACTCTTGCTGGACAGTGATGATCACACCTTACAACCTACCTCCTTTGTTGTGTTTGAAGCAGCCTTTCATCTTCCTATCTCTTATTGTGCCCGGACCCAAAAACCCGAAAAATCATTTGGATGTTTACTTGCAACCTGTTATTGAGGAACTGAAACAACTGTGGGAGGTAGGGGTGGAAACTTATGATGTCTCTCTTAGACAAAAATTTCAGTTGAAAGCAGCTTTGTTGTGGACTATAAATGACTTTCCCGCATACGGTATGCTCTCGGGGTGGTCTACTGCGGGTCAGAAAGCATGTCCGTGTTGTATGGATGAGAGCAAAGCTTTTTATCTTCCAAATTCTAGTAAAATAAGTTGGTTTGACTATCATCGACAGTTCCTACCAGAAGGTCACCCATATAGAAAGAATAAGAAGGCATTCAAGAAGGGTGAGGTTGTGCTTGATGACGCACCTGATCGACTCCCCGGAGATGAAGTCTGGGAGTTGATTTCCGATTACCCGTCCACTATCGACGGAACAGAGCAGGAGTTCAAAGACCTCAAGAAGTTGAAAAATGGTTGGTTTAAACGTAGCATATTTTTTTACCTACCATATTGGAGGACTTTGTTAATTCGTCACAATTTTGATGTGATGCACATAGAGAAAAACTTCTTCGAGCAGTTGATTCACACGGTGATGGATGTGAAGGGGAAAAGTTGTGACACTATAGGCTCCCGGCGAGATGTAAAGAATATTTGTGACCGTCCTCAACTGCACATCAAACGGGATGGGTCAAAACCGAGAGCCTTGTTCACACTTGTGTGGACATGACGTAGGTCCACCCCGACGCGGCCACGCGCGGGTTTGGGTAGGCGAATGAATCTCGTGGTGAGATTGTTCTCGGGTTTGAAATTTAAGTCAAAGTTGGAGTCGCCACCGAATTTATGGTAATTCGGAACGATTCGAGCCCACTCTATGTCGTCATGGGCTATACACAAAGTACGGCCCACTTCGATTTCAGAGTTTATGGGGATCGTCCCTTTGCATTGCAATATCGATACCGTTTAAACCGACTTTCGTATATAGAATGACTCTCGTGCGCCAATGGTTTCGGGCATCCGGAAACCAAGGTTCTGAGTAAGGGGTGAGGGTACGTGTTGGGAAGCCCACTAAGGACACCCAACCCCGCCCGCACATGGCGACCTCTACTAAGACATCGTTCGTGTTCGTGTGCGCGCGCTAGTAAAATGACTAAATGATATGCAAATAGCGTTTTCGGGCTAAGCATGTGAATTTTGCGTTAACTACATCATTTAATGTATCTTGAATATGGTCAAAGTAATTTAACATGCGAGGTTCATTTATAAAGCGATAAGCAAGTAAATAAACAAACTCGAAAGTAAATAACGTACAAGTTACACGGGCGAAAATACAACCCGGCCAATACAAAAATTACAAATGATATACAAACGGAATAATAAATAATAAAAAGATAGGAACGGACCCGTATGTAAACTAGACCGTGAATTATGTAGATGGACGAACCCCAATTAAATACACATTGCGTTGTGTATTAAACGAAGGACGGAGACATAGGACCTAGGCGTGACGCTAGCCCGATCCCATGCCTCGATGCCTTGTCCCGACTTATCACGTCGAAAAATCGATCAAAGTCGCTATAGTGTCGTGATATGTATGGGTTTTGAAAAATGGGTTCACGTGATTGACTTTACACGTGTCGACTAAAAGTCTTAAAAAGGACGAGGCTTAAATGTTGCATTTAAGCTCTCGGTTTTCTGGGCTACAGGACCCACTCGGTCGAGTCATGGCCTGACTCGGTCGAGTGTGTCCTCGAAAAGGCTACTGCCCAGATTTATGGGTGCTACTCGATCGAGTAGCCTACGTACTCGGTCGAGTAGCCCCTGTACGAGTACCAACTCATTTTATTTTTTTGTTCAAAATCGATGGTTGGCCAAATTAAACGCAAATATCGCACGATTTGAGTTTAATTCGGCTTCCGGTGCTATAATCGCGTATGCATGCGATTATAATACCGTTATCGGAGTTTTATGAAAATGTTTTCGCTAGATTAGAAATTTTGTATTAGTGACGAAATTGCATCCCTCTACGTCACGACATCGAAACTAATCCTTTCGGATTATGTGATGTTGTTTTTCGTGTCAACGGGTTCCGTACTAATAAAAAATGGGATCAAATGCGTTCAACTATTATTAATCGCGATCACGTCACGCCCTTGAGTACATTGGGGCAGAGCTCCTCGAAAAGGCTCCACCTCCGTCGTTGCTCGTAAAGGGATTAGACGGACTTTAGGCGATCATTATAGTCAAACGTATTTAAAACTGAATTTTAGTACATATATATATATATATGCGGTATGATAGTGTGTTAGTAACGAAAAGATAAAAGTTAGTATACTAGAAACAAAATGTTAGTGTTATGTTAGAGTTAATGTTAAGATACTAGTATAGATATGATATAGATAATGCAAAAACGTAAATGAAAACGAAGTAGTAAGGATCGAAATGGGGTTTAGGACACCCTCAACATACATGCTTAGTAGGGACCTCGGAAATGGACTCGTAAATAGCGACGGGACGCCGGAGTATCGAGGATGTACGCGAGTTATGGTGTGTGTGTGTGTGTGTGTGGATGATTCGTCGGTTTTTTGAGGGAAGAAGGACTCGGTTTTTGTGTGTATTTGCTTGGGGTTGTAGTGTGAAGAGTATAGGAGGATTAGGGTGAAAATGTAGGGTAAAATGACATTGATCAAAGCTGAAAATGCAAAGGGTTTGAGGGGGTATTTATAGATTTTACCCCACGACCTAGGGTCACTCGATCGAGTGGCCCTAGTGCACTCGATCGAGTGCCATAGAAAATGAACCTGATCCGATTTTTGACGCTCCACTCGACCGAGTGGGTCAATCCACTCGATCGAGTGGATCAAGTGAATCGAGATAAATTAGGAAGGAGTTGACCTTGTTGATTTGTTTGTCTTATTTGAATTTTGATTTGGGCGTCGGTTTCTAGAAGGTCCCCTTAGGCTGATTTTTGTGACGGATTCGTCTTTGACCGGGTTTTGACCCGGTCGCCAAAAGACGGTTTTTATTTTTGGTGTCGGTTTTGGCCCAAATTAGTCTTATTTTGCTCGGAACGACCCACTGGGCCTGAATTTGAGGTTGGTTTTGAGAGATGTGTACTCCGCTAAATGTCCATGTCGGATATTATTGATTCCGAGCCCATATTCGAGTATACTAAGTCATGTTTGCGTCTAATCATCATCTGGTGTTTTGTCGGGAACTGCTATAGACATTAGCAGGCAAAATGCGGGTGTCTACAGAGCCCCCACTCTGATTGAGGCTTGGACAAGGCGAAAGTCAGTGTAGCTACCAGGCCAATCGCAGATTACGACCTGGCAGCCTTCCGGTCGGGTCGTTTATAGTCCAGTAGACTAGCGTGAAGGGCTCGCCAGCCATAAGCAGAGGGTCATACCTGTCCTGGTGATGATAGCTCCGTGGGGAGTCGAACTTGCCTTTGAAGTCATAGGTGTACCCGTATGCTGATACATCACAGCTCTGATTGTAGCATTCCCGGGTAAATATTGACTCACGTTGAGGAGTGAAGTAGCTGCGCGGAGACTTGCTTCTGAAGTCTAGGGTGTATCTGTATGCTGACACATAACAAATTGCATGTAACACATAGGCAAAACACCGACTCGTGCTGGGGAAAAAAAAAGCTGAATTTCGAAAAGTCGAAAATTTTGAAAGAGATTTTTTTTCCACGAAATTTTATATCACAAAATTTGTCACAAAATTTTTAGAAATTCTCAGGAAAGCTCGGGATGACTTGATTCCTATTCTGGGTTCTTGTCTTAAATCAGGCCTGTGCATGCTGGGGCCCAGGTTTGCTGAGGAGGCAAAATAGTTAGGGTTACAGTTAGGGTTTCCTGTTATAAATATAGGTTTCCCTGCTTCAGTTTACTGTATCTCGAATCAAAACTCCCACTTCTCCTCAAAATCCTTTAGGCTTTCAAGAAGATTCAAACCCCTGCCATGGGTATCGATCATCTTACTTCGATGCTTTTTGGCTGGTCCCAATATTTTCGGGACGAGGACAAAGTTCAACTGACCCAAATGGGGATTGTCAGTCTGTTCCCTCTTCGACGTTTGATAATTGTTTCACACTTTTTGGACGCCTGCCTGTCGTTTTGGGATACTACCCATCACGTCTTCGCGTTCCCGCGGGGAGAAATATGCCCTCTTCTCGAGGAGATTGCCGCTATTGGAGGTTCGAGCCCTGTCGCTCGTCCTGCTATCCCTCCGTTCTACCCGGACCCGAGAAGGAGGCTGAGGGATTTCCTGGGTCTGTCTCACGCTGAGACAGATCGAATGGTGCGGGGAAATACTGTTTCCCTCTTTGACTTGGCTGACAAATTTATGAACAATCAAGATGTAAGGGCTATCCCTTCTCATAGGCGTAGGGCTTTCGCCTTTTGCATGCTGCACCGCTACGTTTTTGAGGGGATGATGGATGTTGACTCATGCTTGGGTCAAATCAGGCTGATCGGAGTGGTTGACCAAATGGAGACTGGTCACAGCCCTGCCTGGCTAACTACAGGAGAGATCATCACGGGTCTGGATGCTAGGCGACTTGACCCGGCCCGACAACTGACGGGGAACACCCGTATTCTGCAGGTATACGCCTTGCAATTTTTCATTTTTTGTCTCGCGCGATTATATTGATGTCCGTAAGTCACTCAATCGAGTGGACCTGTCACTCGATCGAGTGACATCTTCGAAGTGCTTCTGCCCATCTTTGGAGGGCCTACTCGATCGAGTCAGCTGCAATACTCGATCGAGTGACACTCTTGACGAGTTTCTGTCTTCTTTTAGAGGGCCGTACTCGATCGAGTCAGACGCTGTACTCGATCGAGTCAGACGCTGTACTCGATCGAGTCAGACGCTGTACTCGATCGAGTCAGACGCTGTACTCGATCGAGTCAGACGCTGTACTCGATCGAGTGGGCTGTAGCGGACCACTCCGTTACTCACGGATTTTGTATATACTTTTTGCAGGTTTGGTTGTCGGAACGTCTGTCGATCATAGAGTCCCCTCTGAGCATTCCCAACTACCGCAGCAACCAAATCAGTTCGAGGGGGCGCCGGATAAGCTCAAGTCACCATATAAACCGAGCTTACTGGGATGAGGAGTTGATGTTCCATGGTGGCCCTTTAATTAGGTGGACTGTCGCTTGGTGGTTCCTTTCCGAGCTGACGGGACTGGCCAAAAGGGACCAAGCCCGTTACTTGGTGATCCTGTCCCTTGACTGGACAGTTCACATTTACCCGGACCGCATCCTGAGGCAGTTCGGTTCGTCTCAGCGCATTCCTGAGACGGAAGCCATTATCAGCGTCTCGCTCTAACTGACAGACGCTATATGCGACACCTGGCTGCAGAGATGGTTTACTCGTCCTACATGGACTATTCCCAACCCTTGCCAATCTGCTTGGGTTTCACGGGCTTACGAGAAATGGATTTCCGAGGAATCCGAGGAAGGTCGTAAAGCTCTGAAGGTCGATGAGGCCTTCGAACTGGTCCGTCGGGAGACGACAAAGGACAACAGGGGATTCTTCGATGAGGGAGAGACTCCTGCTACTTTAGTCCGACTAGAATCGGGTCTTAAGTCACATACTAAGACTCGAGCTAAGGATGTCGGTGCTAGCGGCACACGGGGGCGGCTAAGCCCCCAGACTGATTTGGAACGATGACTTGGGCCAAGGCTGGCGGCCCGGGACCGACTAGGTCTGCGTGACCGGCTCCCTGAGCCTGTGAGGGCCCGACTTGGGCCTATCGAGGTGGATGAGGACTCGAGTTCCAAGAAACGAGTCCGGGCTAAGGAGGTTCCTGTGGTGATTCGGGAACGCTCTCCTCCACGTCGTCGTAAGTGGACGGCCAAGGAAGCCAAGGACAAGGGGAAGGGCAAGATGCCCTAAATACCGAGTCCTTAGTTTTTATTATTTAAATATTATTATTATTTATTTTGGAGTGTCGTGTTTTTTTTTTGTAATTTTTTGAATTCCTGCATTTTGTAATTTTCCCGAGTCGGGGCTTTTTTTTGTGATAATTAATAAAAGGAATTTATTATTTAACCGCTCCTGTCTTTTTCTCGATTGCATTAGTTGTGCCCTTTTGAGGGGCTGCCTACGTATCCGCAATTATCAGAATCAAACCAAACGTAGTTCAAGCTCAGTAAATTTGCAATCTCGAATTACACCAAGACTATTGGTTCAAGATGTTTTGTGACAGTAGAATAAATAATTCTAGCTCATTGACTTGCTTTTTGTAAAATAAATGATTTTGATAAATTTTGCTAATGACATTGAGAAATGGTTAAGGGTAGTAACGCTTCAACTGGTCCAGGTCGGTCGGGTTGACGAACTCATTCCCGTCCAGGTCCGTCAGCATTACTGCTCCCCCTGATAGGATCTTTTTTACCAGATATGGCCCAGCCCAGTTGGGTTTGAATTTTCCCCTTGGGTCAACCGGTAGTAAGGCTCGTACTGACTTAAGGACTAGATCTCCTTCCTTAATGTTCCTGGGCCTTACCCTCTTGTTGAAGGCCCGTTGGATTCGTTTCTGATAGATTTGGATGTTGTTGAGGGTGCGGGACCGTCGTTCATCTAGTAGAACCAACGAATCGTACCGTGCTCGAACCCAGTCTGCTTCAGGTACTTGACTTTCTAATAGAATTCTGAGGGACGGTACCTCTAGTTCAACTGGCTGGACTGCCTCCATCCCATAAGTTAGGTAATACGGTGTTGCGCCGGTTGCGGTGCGAATTGACGTCCGGTATCCCCACAGGGCAAAAGGTATTTTATCAGGCCAGTCCCGATAATTATCAGCCATCTTTTTGAGTATGGTGACAATTGTTTTATTGGCCGCCTCTACTGCTCCATTCGTTTGGAGACGGTAGGGCGAGGACGTGTGCCTTTGAATTTTATATTTAGTCAGCAGGGCTGCGGTCTCAGCTTGGAAATGAGTCCCGTGATCACTGATGAATTCATGTGAGATTCCATACCGAAATATTATCTTGTTCTGGATAAATTTGGCGACATGTTTAGCATTGAGAATGCGATATGATTCAGCTTCGACCCATTTAGTGAAGTAGTCGATAGCTACTAGGATGAAACAGTGTCCGCCAGTACCGGAGGGATTTATCTTCCTTATTATGTCGATACCCCATGTCGGGAACGGCCAAGGTGACGTCATGGTATAAAGCAGAGATGACGGCATATGTTGCACATTGCCGAAGATTTGACAGTTGTGACATCGTTTGACATATAACTGGCAGTCAGCTTCCATGGTATTCCAGTAATACCCGAGCCTCGTGATTTTTCGGACCAGCATGTGAGCATTCATATGTGGGTCGTTTTCACCATCATGTACTTCGGCCATTACTTTTTTGGCTTTATACTTATCAACACAAAGGAGAAGAGCCCCCTGTGCCGTCTTTTTGTACAGTTGCCCGTCATCAGTACGCATTAACTGGGTGGCTAGCCTCCGTAAGGCTTTCTTGACTCGACCCTCAGTCCCGGGAGGATACTCTCCGTTTGTCAGGTACGTTAATACAGCCTGGTACCAAGGTTCGGGATCAGTTATCTCAATGTCTTTGATGTCGTGAATGTATGCCGGCTCGGACCGTCTTTCGACGCAAATTGGCATACTAGTCACATGATCGGGAATATTCAGTAAAGATGCCAATTTTGTGAGTGCATCTGCAAACTAATTTTCTTCTTGAGGTAGGTATACTCCACCTTTTGGAATTGTTTCTCGAGATCCCTTACTCGTGCATGGTAGGCCACGAGATTAGCATTCTGAGTCTTCCATTTTTGGAGTGCTTGGTTAATGACCAAGGATGAGTCACCATGTACCCGGAGATTTGTGTTCCCAGGTTGGCGGCGGCTTGTAGCCCGTAAATGCATGCTTCGTACTCTGCTGCATTATTGGTAACATCAAAGTCCAGTTTGATGGAGACGGGGGTATGCTCCCCTCTTGGTGAGATTAGGAGGATCCCGACTCCGAACCCTCGAAAATTAAATGCTCCATCGAAGTACAAATCCCACGTTTCAGCATCAGTATGGAAAATATCTTCGTCTGGGAAGGACCAGGTGTCGGTGTGTCCTTCTTCGGTTACCGGGCTGTCGGCGAGGAATTCAGCTACTATTCGCCCGTTAATAGCCTTTAGTGGTACAAATTTAAGGTCGAACTCTGCCAACATTAGAGTCCATCTGGAAATTCGGCCATTGAGAATGGGCTTTTCGAAGAGGTATTTGATCGGATCCATCTTGGATAGAACATGGACCTCGTAGCTGAGCATATAGTGTCGGAGCTTCTTAGTGGCCCAAACCAGAGCCAAGCACGTCTTTTCGAGCATGGAATATTTGCACTCATACTCTAGAATTTTTTTTGCTGATATAATAAATGGCTCATTCTTCGGAGTCGACCGTCTGAGCCAGCTCAGCCCCCATGGCTGTCTCGGTCGTTGTTAGGTATAACAACAGAGGCAAACCGGGTTGAGGCGGCATTAAGACTGGCGGAGCAGACATAATTTCCTTGATCTTGTCGAAAGCAGCTTGGCATTTGTCATCCCATAGTATTCGTTCCCCTATTTTCAGTTTCTTGAAAATTGGTTCACACACCATGGTTAGTTTGGAAATGAATCGACTAATATACTTGACTTTCCCGAGAAATCCCCTTATTTCTTTTTCGGTTTTAGGAGCTTGCATCTCGGTAAGGGCTTTGATTTTAGCTGGCTCGACCTCGATACCTCGTTGGCTAACGATATGACCCAGTAATTTGCCTGATGTTACCCCGAAACTGCACTTTTGAGAGTTTAGCCTCATGTTGTATTTGCGCAATCGGGTGAAGAATTTCCTTAGGGCGGTGATGTGACCGTCCCGTTCTTTGGATTTGACGATCATGTCGTCCACATAAACTTCTACCTCTTTATGCATTATGTCGTGCAATAAAGTGGTGGCGGTCCTTTGGTAGGTGGCCCCCGCATTAATGAGACCGAATGACATAACGGTGTAGCAGTAAGTACCCCAAGGTGTAGTGAAGGTAGTCTTACTCATATCTTCTTCCGCCATCTTGATCTGATTATATCCGGCATACCCGTCCATGAATGATAGGAGGGCATGATCGGTCGTGTTATCCACCATTATGTCAATGTGTGGTAACGGAAAATCATCCTTCGGGCTTGCTTTGTTAAGATCTCGAAAATCTACGCATACCCGCACCTTACCGTCCTTTTTAGGAACCGGCACGATGTTTGCAACCCAGTCCGGATACTCGGACACTTGTAAGAAGCCGGTTTTGAACTGTTTGTCGACTTCTTATTTTACCTTAAGAGACCACTCGGGCCTCATTCGGCGGAGCTTCTGTTTAACCGGTTTGCACCCGTCTTTGATAGGTATGCGGTGCTCGGCTATTTCCCTGTCTATCCCCGGCATGTCCTTGTAGGACCATGCGAAGACATCTTTGAATTCTTGGAGGAGGTTTATGAACTGTTGTTTCTCCTCGGGATCTAAGGATAACCCTATCTTAAGTAGTATCTGAGGCTCTAAGGTTGTTCCCACGTTTATGGACTCAGTCTCTTCGATTACCGGATTCCGGGATTCCCTTTGTTCTAGTTGTTCGATCAGATGTGGAGGTAAGGGTACCTGTTCGTCGGATTTCTCAATGTCATAGCATAAAACATTTTTGAAAGCAGAATTTAAAGGAGACAAGTCGTAAGCAGAACGGTTGTTATTATTGATTAAAATTTGGAAAACAGCTCAAAGAGAGCAGCCATCTGATCATTGGTCAGTGGCGGAATTGGTAAGGCACTCGGGACAGACCCCGAAGTGCCAGCAGCAGGAATGATAGAAGGGAGAGGGGTTACAGGAGTGACTCTAGCACCGACTTCCCTAGACTCGACCTCAGACTCTGACTCAGACTTAGACTCAGGCATGTCTCCCTCTCCGGTGACCAGCTTGTAGATCCTTCCTTGACTGTCAGCACACTTGACTGTCTTCCTCCAGGCCCTGTTTCCCGTCTCGGAACCAACATCCGAGATCAGCTTGGTCGGGTCAAACCTGTTGCTGCGAAGAATCAGGTTGACCATGTCTTCCGTTGGAGTTGGGACTATGGTGTCTTCCCCGAAGAGCAGCCCCATCGCGGGCTCAGCATCATCAGCTTCATCAGATTGGATGAGGGCGAACACATCATCCGGAATGTAGTTACAGTCCCCGGCCAATTGGGTCCCGAGGTGCGCAGCATTGGGTTGGTACAGACTAACCTGGATGGCCCCGAATACCGGTGTGACAAAGTAGTCAGACAACCGTGGGCTGTAAGGGCTCAAGTGGATACCCTTAATGATGTTGCAGGCCTTTTCGATTCCTGCTCGGAAAACGTTGCCCGGAGTGGCGGCATAGCCAAGGCCGAAGTGAGAGTCTTCGTCCTTAAGGACCTCGATGATCTTCCCAGCTGGAAGATCGGGTCGAGAGGTAGCCCCCGGAAGGTACCCTAGGTTTTGGAGCATTGTGTCAATGCTCGTGGTGAAGTAAGGCCTGAAAAGGCACTCTTCCTCGATCATTCCCACAAAGTCGAACCCCTAGAGGTCCGTGCGGCCCGTGGCATTACAGCTGGCCACGGTCATTGGGGTTGCCTCCAAAGTAATAACATTGTCGAGCGAAGGCATCTTTATCTTACGGTGAAGGGTGGAGGACACGGCTTTGACCGCGTGAATCCATTGCCTTCCTAGGAGCAAGTTGAAGGATGAGGTGACGTCAATCACCTGGAATTCGAGATCATTTTCTATTGGGCCCGTTACAATGGTCAGTCTTACGACCCCAGATACCGTCTTTGGGCTCCCATCAAAGGCTTGGATGGTTTGAGCCGTCGGGACATAATCGGCCTCGGTGATACCGAGGGCTTTGGCGGTCCTTAAGGGAAGGACATTCACAGCGGACCCGTCATTGACTAGGGTCATCGGGAGGTATTTCCCTCGGCAGATTACCGTAATGTAGAGGGCCAGATTATGAGAGGCCCCGAACGGTGGCAAGTCGGCTTCAGAGAAAGTGATCATTGGGCCTTCTTCCTTGATTTTGCCCTTCCGGTGGGGCAGGACCGTGGCTACCATTTCAGCAGGGGTAGCCAAAGAGTCGATCTTAACTTGATCGAGAGCCTTAGTGAGTGCTTCTCGATGTTCTTGTGAGCTAACCAAGAGCTGCCATATAGTGAGGTCAACTCGGGTCTTCTTCAGTTGCTTCACAATAGCCGTTTCCTCGGGGGCAACTTCCATCCCGAGTGGATCGGTGATGGTTGTCGGGATGGGGATGTCCCTAGAGCTTGTGGCTTGATAGGGACGACCCAGGTGGTTACTGGCCAAGACTCGGGATTTGGCCTCGCGAATCTGTTCAGGGGTGATGGGAACATTTTCTCCTTTAACGAGGTAGACATCATCCTCGTCGTCAAACCAGATCCCGTTCACCTGCGGGACGAATGGAGAGATAAGGTGAGAGCCATCAATCACCTCCCCGGCAAAGATGGCATGGGAGCTGAAAGGGTTCTCTTTGTTGCTTGGTTTATCCCCGGGTAGCGGGATTTTACCGCTCTCGATCAGGTCCTGAATCAAGTGTTTCAGCTTCCAACACTTTTCGGTATCATGCCTATTGCCTCGGTGATATTGGCAATAAGCTTGGACATTGTAGTTCTTGGAGCGTCGCTCGACCGGAACTTCAGGAGTTGGGCCTATCGGTTGGATTAGGCCTTTGGAGGACAGCCTTTGTAAGGCATAGGTATAGGTGGTACCTATATCAGTGAAAACTCGAGGTGGGGTGTTTTTCCTGGACGGGGCATCTAGTAGATTAACCGCGTCAAAAATGCTGCGAGTTGCAGCTTGGGGCTTAGTGGTGGAGGAAGAAGCCCCTTGGTATCCTTTGCTAGCGGCCTTAGTGAGGCCTTCCGGTCTCAGATCATCTTCGATCCTCATACCCATTTCAGTAAGGGTGGTGAAATTGGGTATGACAGCGTACCGGAGGTGAACCCGGTAGGAAGGGAGGAGGTTCTTGACAAAAGCCTCCACCAAAGTCTTCTCATTGGGCTTATCGACCAGTTTCACGCTCTCGGCTCTCCAACGTTGAAGGTATTTAGTAAAACCTTCCTTCGGCTCTTGGGCCATAACCTCTAGAGATCGCATTTTGGTTTGGATCTCGGTGTTTTCAGCATAGTTCCGAGCAAACTCGGTAGCCACATCATCCCATGTAGGGTATTTTTTCGGGTCTAGCCTATAGTACCAGGCCCGTGGGTGCTTCTCAAGAGATGCAGCAAAGAGGTTTTTGAACATGGACGAATCCACTCCCTTGATGGCCATGAATTCCTTGAAGGCCCGTTCATGTAGTAACGGGTCTTCAGTTCCCTCAAACATGGGCAAGCCCGTAAGGTTCAGGTTTGCGGGCAGTTTGTCGCTCAACGGGTTGTACTCTCGGCTATTCTCCCGATGAATGTTGTTACTCCCAGCCAAATGGACTTGTTCTTCTAGTCAGCGTACTGCGCTGACTAGTTCAGCTAGAGGCCCAGTAGCCTCGACATTAGGTGCCCTTTGCTCCACTGTAGCTAGGCGAGCAACGATGGCCACTAGACCAGCCCTCATTGCAGTCAGTTGGGCTTCGATGTCGGTTTGCTTCTCGATCATGGCGTCCAGAGAGGTTTGCAGACTGTTCAAAGTAGCCATCCTGCGGGCGTGTCTGGTTGCCGGTGGCCTGTCTGTAAGAACACCGCGTAATCAGAAACCGAACCCAGATCTCGGAAAAAGAAGGAAAAGTACATCCCGAGCGAAGCTAAGAAGGAAGACTAAAGACTCGAGAAAGACATCTAGACGGATGACTCAATGGGTGGTATAACTTCCTTAGGACTTTGGGTTTGTGGGCCTAATCCTGTTCGAAGGAAGGTCCACGTGAGACTTTTTCCTCAGACTTTTGACTCGAGTGTATGGACAGACCTTCCGTTTTAGGGGTATGCCCTACGCGGGTTGGTCGTGCCTTGACGAATAAGGCGGACTTGGGAAAGGGGGAAACCCGTGATATAGGATCGACGGAGTTTCGACTCTATAAACCTTCGACCTACTATGCAAAAACCCGACACACGGCTAGACGGTAGGTCATATTATAAGGAAGATTCACTAGGAAAGTTGGACGTTTGAAATTTGAGTATTAAATGAGCGAATTTCCGAAAGTTCGAAAATTGAAAACGGAATTTCGAAAACCAAGACTAGAATTTTGAAAATTCAGAAAATCGGAATGGTGTCGGAAATTTGAGAATTAAAACGGGCAGCATGCCGACTAGAGAAAAAGGATATTTTGAGTCAAATTGTTGATCCTAAATTTCGGCGGCATTCCGAATTTTTGACAGCTGGATATTTTTGAAAAGACGGGTCCCGAAACAGACAGTATTTCGGGTTTTTTTTTTCAAAATTTGGTATTTTTGGAAAGATGCATTTTTGAAATGACGGTTTTTTGAAAATACACGGACACCAAGTAGCACGTAGTCAAACAAGCATTATAACGACGCTTATGTATGCATTACGCTAAGTCTCGGTCGGTCAAAATAGGGTCTATACCAACAACGATGGCATTCTCGTAAATCAGGACGGACTCCCTAAGCCGAGTTGGTCTTAGGACATGCCGCAAAACCCATACGAGTTCCGCCATCGAAGTCTTTAGCGCACCCATGTAGGAATGCACCGTGGTATAGTGGGACGTCGGTCACAAGTAACCGGCCCGGGCAAAAATTTGGGTTATGCATGAATCATTAAACTAATGTGCGCACACTAATATAAAAACGATTTCTCTTCGAGTCTCACCCTAGGAACCCCGATGACATGTGGTACATCAGGTATCCCCAGCGGAGTCGCCAAATTGTGGACATGACGTAGGTCCACCCCGACGCGGCCACGCGCGGGTTTGGGTAGGCGAATTAATCTCGTCGTGAGATTGTTCCCGGGTTCGAAATTTAAGTCAAAGTTGGAGTCGCCACCGAATTTATGGTAATTCGGAACCATTCGAGCCCACTCTATGTCGTCATGGGCTATACACAAAGTACGGCCCACTTCGATTTCAGAGTTTATGGGGCTCGTCCCTTTGCATTGCAATATCGATACCGTTTAAACCGGCTTTCGTATATAGAATGACTCTCGTGCGCCAATGGTTTCGGGCATCCGGAAACCAAGGTTCTGAGTAAGGGGTGAGGGTACGTGTTCGGAAGCCCACTAAGGACACCCAACCCCGCCCGCACATGGCGGCCTCTACTAAGACATTGTTCGTGTTCGTGTGCGCGCGCTAGTAAAATGACTAAATGATATGCAAACAGCGTTTTCGGGCTAAGCATGTGAATTTTGCGTTAACTACGTCATTTAATGCATCTTGAATATGGTCGAAGTAATTTAACATGCGAGGTTCATTTATAAAGCGACAAGCAAGTAAATAAACAAACTCGAAAGTAAATAACGTACAAGTTACACGGGCGGAAATACAACCCGGCCAATACAAAAATTACAAATGATATACAAACGGAATAATAAATAATAAAAAGATAGGAACGGACCCGTATGTAAACTAGACCGTGAATTATGTAGATGGACGAACCCCGATTAAATACACATTGCGTTGTGTATTAAACGAAGGACGGAGAGATAGGACCTAGGCGTGACGCTAGCCCGATCCCATGCCTCGATGCCTTGTCCCGACTTATCACGTCGAAAAATCGATCAAAGTCGCTATAGTGTCGTGATATATATGGGTTTTGAAAAATGGGTTCACGTGATTGACTTTACACGTGTCGACTAAAAGTCTTAAAAAGGACGAGGCTTAAATGTTGCATTTAAGCTCTCGGTTTTCTGGGCTACAGGACCCACTCGGTCGAGTCATGGCCTGACTCGGTCGAGTGTGTCCTCGAAAAGGCTACTGCCCAGATTTATGGGTGCTACTCGATCGAGTAGCCTACGTACTCGGTCGAGTAGCCCCTGTACGAGTACCAACTCGTTTTATTTTTTTGTTCAAAATCGATGGTTGGCCAAATTAAACGCAAATATCGCACGATTTGAGTTTAATTCGGCTTCCGGTGCTATAATCGCGTATCATGCGATTATAATACCGTTATCGGAATTTTATGAAAATGTTTTCGCTAGATTAAAAATTTTGTATTAGTGACGAAATTGCATCCCTCTACGTCACGACATCGAAACTAATCCTTTCGGATTATGTGATGTCGGTTTTCGTGTCAACGGGTTCCGTACTAATAAAAAATGGGATCAAATGCGTTCAACTATTATTAATCGCGATCACGTCACGCCCTTGAGTACATTGAGGCAAGGCTCCTCGAAAGGGCTCCACCTCCGTCGTTGCTCGTAAAGGGATTAGACGGACTTTAGGCGATCATTATAGTCAAACGTATTTAAAACCGAATTTTAGTACTAATATATATACGCGGTATGATAGTGTGTTAGTAACGAAAAGATAAAAGTTGTATACTAGAAACAAAATGTTAGTGTTATGTTAGAGTTAATGTTAAGATACTAGTATAGATATGATATAGATAATACAAAAACGTAAATGAAAATGAAGTAGTAAGGATCGAAATGGGGTTTAGGACACCCTCAACATACATGCTTAGTAGGGACCTCGGAAATGGACTCGTAAATAGCGACGGGACGCCGGAGTATCGAGGATGTACGCGAGTTATGGTGTGTGTGTGTGTGTGTGTGGATGATTCGTCGGTTTTTTGAGGGACGAAGGACTCGGTTTTTGTGTGTATTTGCTTGGGGTTGTAGTGTGAAGAGTATAGGAGGATTAGGGTGAAAATGTAGGGTAAAATGACATTGATCAAAGCTGAAAATGCAAAGGGTTTGAGGGGGTATTTATAGATTTTACCCCACGACCTAGGGTCACTCGATCGAGTGGCCCTAGTGCACTCGATCGAGTGCCATAGAAAATGGGCCTGATCCGGTTTTTGACGCTCTACTCGACCGAGTGGGTCAATCCACTCGATCGAGTGGATCAAGTGAATCGAGATAAATTACGAAGGAGTTGACCTTGTTGATTTGTTTGTCTTATTTGAATTTTGATTTGGGCGCCGGTTTCTAGAAGGTCCCCTTAGGCTGATTTTTGTGACGGATTCGTCTTTGACCGGGTTTTGACCTGGTTGCCAAAAGACGGTTTTTATTTTTGGTGTCGGTTTTGGCCCAAATTAGTCTTATTTTGCTCGGAACGACCCACTGGGCCTGAATTTGAGGTTGGTTTTGAGAGATGTGTTCTCCGCTAAATGTTCATGTCCGATATTATTGATTCCGAGCCCATATTCAAGTATACTAAGTCATGTTTGCGTCCGATCATCATCGAGTGTTTTGTCGGGAACTGATATAGACACTAGAAGGCAAAATGCGGGTGTCTACAACTTGACAAGGCTCAAAGAAAGGCGTTGTTGGAGTGGGTAGAGAAGTTGAAGTTCCCTGATGGGTACGCCTCCGACTTCAAACGCTGTGTTGATCTTAAGAACATGAAGCTGCAAGGGTTAAAGAGTCATGATTGTCACGTCTTCATGGAGAGGTTGCTTCCGGTATCACTAAAGCACCTTTTGCCACCGACGGTGTGGAATTCTATAACTGAGATATCTCAGTTCTTCCGAGATTTGTGTTCTTCTACAGTATCAATTGAGGACATGACTCGGCTGGAGGATCAAATTCCACAGATACTATGCAAACTTGAGATGATCTTCCCACCGTCGTTCTTTAATTCCATGGAGCATCTACCTGTCCATTTGCCCTACAAGGCTAAGGTTGGAGGACCTGTCCAGTATAGATGGATATACCCATTTGAAAGGTACATAAATTTTTGTAACTTCACTTATACATTTAATTTAAACATAGCTAATTTTTATTAATTGAAATACATAACTTGTTTATTTAGGTTCCTCAATCATTTGAAGAAGAAAATTGGTAACAAGGCTAGAGTAGAGGGATCTATTTGTAATGCATATTTGACAGAAGAGATTGCAAACTTCTGCTCCCTCTACTTCAAGAAAGATGTCCAAACAAAAACAAAGAACTTGAACCTAGAACATTCGGTGTCCATTGATCCTACTATACCCGAGTTTTTTCAAAAGAAGGACGATGAAGGAGCTTCATCCGCTGAGGGTTCTAGGACACTAGATGAGAAAGAGTATAGCCGAGCGCACCTTTACCTACTCTCTAATTGTGAGATCTTAGTGCCTTATGAGAGGAAATTTGTAACAGAATATGTCGCTGCGAACCCTGACGTGAACCCTGATGACGTTTGGAGTAAGCACGACGAACATTTTCCGAAGTGGCTCAAGGATCACGTAGTTTCCTTAGACATACATGATGACTTGGTTAGAAGTTTGGCATTTGGTCCAATGCGAGCGGTTAAAACCTGGAAACGATACTCGGTGAATGGGTTCAATTTCCACACATTCAACTACGGGAAGAACAAGGCTAGATGCAACTTTGGTGTGAGTGTGTCATCTCTTGATGGTGATGAGTACTATGGTATTTTGGAGGATATTTTTGAGTTGTGTTATGCCGGCAAAGAACGAGCGTATAGAGCTGTGGTATACAAATGTGAGTGGAAAGACAGATCCGTGAACGGGACCCGAGTTCATGAACGTTACAAGATTGTGGAAGTTAATCACACAAGGAAATATCCTACGTACGATCCGTTCATACTCGCCCATCAGGCGAAGCAAGTCTATTTTGCTCCTTCTCCTTACACAAAAAATGACAGAAATCAAAGTCAATGGTGGGCAGTCTTTACAACTAAACCACGGGGACAAATAGACAGTTCTCTGTTCCAGGAAGAAGCTGCGTCAACTGGTACACGCTTATCTTCTATTGAAGAGGCCATATTCTCCGAAGAAGATCAGGATGAAGGGGCAGAGGAAGATTTTGAGGACAATAATGTTGATGATGGACAAGGAGATTACATGGTTATGGATGTTCCGGAGATCCTTGAGGAGGATGACGGACACGAAGAAGGCAATTGGGAGGACGATCAAGTGGAGGGCGAGGAGACGGAGGAGGAGGATCAGACTGAGGAGGATGAGGCTGAAGACAATAACGACAGTGAAGATGACTAAGCGAGTTGTTGTAGTAAGTTATATTGATGATTACATGATTAGGTCACTGTGCTACTTATTTGGTACATTACTTAAATCAAGTTAGAATGTAGTCGCTAGTTGTTGTTAACATTGTTTAATTTGTTACAAGGTGAAGATAATGGCAGGCAGTAGATCGACCAGGAAACGTGGTGGGGGTAGTAGGTCCGCTCGGACGTCGACCACACAGCAGGAGGAGGAGGAAGTTGTCCCCGAAACGATACTGGAGCAGACCGATGAGCGTGAGGAGGAGAAGCAGCAGCAGGGACAGGTGGAAGAGCTGGAGAAGGACGATGCCGGTCGGGTGATTCTCAAACCTACAGGCACATGGTAATATAATCTAACTTGTTGATTATTCGTTTATAACATGTTTATTTTTGGACTACATCTTGTATGATTTTGTACATATATGTGCTTCTGGACTCGGTGCAGGTTTCTGCATAAAGATGTCGTCAGAGGCTGTACTACCAGCTACATGGTCGACAAAGGACAGGGGTATGCCTGTTGGTCTCAAGTGCCGGAGGAGGTACGACAGTGGTGGTTCAACCAATTCCGGGTATGTGGATTGTTTTTGCTACCGAGTTTTTAATTTATAATGAGGACTTTGTAAATAATTTTGCTACTAATTATTAATCCTCCTTGATTGTGTAGATGAAGTTCAGTTGGGCACCCGAGTTAGAGGGAAGGGTCTGGAGCCGGTATAATGAGGCGTGCACACGACGTTTCACTTGTGTGATGAATAAACGACGCACGCGGGGGACTCCGCTAAAGGACCTTAAAGGTGTTGTTTTTATTTTGGTAATCAATTTTAACAAACAATCTAACTTCAATATTTCACTGTATTAAATAATATATTGGGTCGTCATATTTTAGGTGAAGCATTGGAGAGATGGGTCGCCTACCACGACAAGAAGGACTTTAAGGTCAGGTCTGAAAGGGCCCAGAAGAACAAACTGGCCAACTGTGAGCATGAGGGCCACGCAAACCCGACACATCATCGGGGTTCTCAGTCTTCTTTCAATCGTGCCAAGAGGGTATGATTTCTACTAATTAATACCATACTCTTACTTGAATAATCGGAAACTATTTTCGCATAATTTATATTCACCTAATAACATTCGTACTCATTTAATAGATGCAAGCTGAGCTCGGGAGGGTGCCAACCGCGGCGGAGGTATTCTTCGACATCCATGGGCAGACCGATGACAAAGAGACTAGCTTTAAGACGAAAAAGGATCAGGCGCTCTGGGTGAGTACTAACTATTTCAAATAAATCGACTTTAGTTGGTAGATAACTATCTTCGATGATTTCATCTAATAATAACTTCAATTGAAATCGTTGTTCTATACGACACAGGACGCCTACCAAGAAGAGCTAGCGAGACTCGAGGCTGATCCTGATGTTGAGGAAGTCGACCCGAATGAGACTTGGTTCAAGGTCATCAAGGGTTACAAGAAAAGTAGTGTGTACGGTGTAGGAAATGCACACGGTATGTACTTCACACCTCCCACACCGCGTCTCAGCACCTGCACACAAGTGGAGTACACGCCGGCCGGATCGCAGCAACCCGACCCGGAGAAGGACGCCATGAAGGAACAGCTGAAGGAACAGGCCGAGAACGTAAAGAAGATGCAGGAACAGATGGCCATGTTTCAGGCCATGTTCAGAACTTGCAACCAAGGTCGTCCCCCATCCCCTCCAGACGACAGAGACCCATTTGGTGATGGTGGTGGTAACTCTGGTGCTACAGCTAGCTTCACAGTTTGCTGATTGTTTTTTTTTGTTGTTGTTGTTGTAACTTAATTTGCGGATTATGTATCTTCTAACTAGTTTAGATTTGTGTATCTTCAAACCGTATGTTAAATTTTTTTTATATAAGTTTTTTCAGCAGAAATGAGTCGAGAGATGAAGTGTTTTGGTTGACTGAGAGTGAATGAGGTTGAGGTATTGTGGATAGTCCACATTTGTGGTTGGTTGAGTGTTGTGGATGTGGTTTATATTGCAGGTTTTGGCTAGACATTGAATGCATGTTTACAGCCATGCAACAGCGTAAATAACGTCTGATAACGGATGCCAGGGGAAGCTAAAATGGCGTCCGACTGTGGTTACGAGGTGTCCCCAGATGGTGTCCACAGTCCGACGCCAACTTAAGGGCCCTGGTGTCCGACTGTGGACGCCATCTTGGGACCCTTGGCAACCACTGTCGGACGCCAATCATGGCGTTCACTATCGGTCGCCATTTCCCTTGACGTCCAATAGTGCACGCCCGTTTAAAAAATGGGCGACTGGTCGTGGCTTCCGCTTTCTGACGTCTGTTTGCGGACGCCGGTTCCTTTATAGCGTCCACTGTCGGTGCCCACCAGGTGGACGCCCGGAACAGTTTTTCTTGTAGTGTGAGAAGCTCACGTAAAAGCGTTATAAAGGCCACTCGATCGAGTCATAGGAGGGACTCGATCGAGTGCCCTTAGTGAGGGCTCGCTGCCTCTTTTTTGGGGTGCCACTCGATTGAGTGGGCTATGGCACTCAGTCGAGTGCCCCCTGTTTGAGTAGCTGCTCAATTTCGTAAAGGGTGGCTATTTCGAAATTTGTTATTGGTTTAAAATCGATAGTCAACCGAGTAGGATATAAATATGGCATAATTTATATTCGGATCGGTTTTCGATACATGTAATATGTATTTTATGATTATGAGACCGATATCGGAAATTTAGAAAAAGGTGTTGTAAGATTGTTTTGAATCGATTTGGTCGAAATTAATTCCCTCCGCGTTACGACATCGTTACCAACCCTTATGGATTATGTGATGTTCGGTTTAGCGTCAAGGGTTTCCTACCAATCTTGAAAATGGTATCGGACGTGTTCAACTACGTACTACCACGATCACGTTATGCCCTTAAGTGCTTAGAGCGACGCTCCTCGAAAGGGCGCCACCACCGTTGCGACTTATAAAGGGGTTAAACGGACTTGGAGCGGTAGTCGTAGTTAAACGCGTTCAATCCGAAAATGATTTATAAATTTATATGTACGCGGTATTATTTAGTTACGACGATAATGAATAAGCGATAATAAAAATATTAGTATACGAAATAAAAATGTTAGAAGTTAGATACGATAAAAATGTTGGAATGCGAAAAGATAAAGAGTTAGTAACAAAAAATTAAAATGTTATTAGTAAACGATAAAATTAAATGTTAGTGTTAGGGATTAATAATATTAATAGTGAGTAGTATATACATATATAATCGAAAAAGAGAAGGGAGAAAAAGATTAGAGAAGAAAAAACGGGGTTTGATGACACCCCCAACCTACATGCCTAATTGGTCTCGGAAACGGACTCGTAGTAGCGGCGTGTGCGCGGGAGTGTCGAGATATGTAGGGTGAGTTAGGGTGTGTATGGTTAGGGAGAGGATTCTCTCGGGTCTTTGACGAGTTTTGATCTCGGGATTTTGATTGTGTATGTGTAGGGATAATGTCGAGGTTGTGCTAGTGTGCAGAGTTGCAAATGACTTGAAATGTGGTGAAAATGTATGGGATGTAAAGTTGTAGGGTTGTAAGGTTTGTGAAAATGTGAAGAGCATGAAGGGTATTTATTGAAAATGTCCCCCGACCTAGGGTCACTCGATCGAGTACACCTACTGCACTAGATCGAGTGGCCCAATAAAAGCGTCTGATTAGGTTTCAATAGCCACACTCGATCGAGTGAGGTTATGACACTCGATCGAGTGGCTAGACGGGTGGAGTAGGAATAGGGAAATAGTTTGACCCTTTTGAATTTGAAAATGTGGGTTTGGCGCTTGTTTCTAGAAGCATGCAACTAGTTTTTGCATTGGATTCGACTTTGACCGGGTTTTGACTCAGTCGCTAAAAGACGGTTTTAATTCCGGTGTCGGTTTTGACTCAAATTAGTCTCATTTTATTAGAAACGACCCACTGGGCCTGGATTTGAGGTCGGTTTTGAGAGATTTGCACTCCGCTAAATGCCCACGTCGGATACTATTAGTTTCGAGTCCGTATTCGAGCGTATTAAGTCACGTTTACGTCCGATCATCATCGAGTGTTTTGTCGCGAACTGATATAGACACTAGCAGGCGAAATGCGGGTGTCTACAGAGCCCCCACTCTTATTGAGGCTTGGACAAGGCGAAAGTCAGAGTTGCTACCAGGCCAATCGAGGATTACGACCTGACAGCCTTTCGGTCGGGTCGTTTATTGTCCATTAGACTCGCATGAAGGGCTCGCCAGCCATAAGAAAAGGGTCATACTTGTCCTGATGATGATAGCTCCGTGGGGAGTCAAACTTGCCTTTGAAGTCCTAGGTTTACATGTATTTGCACGTAATATTTAGGTGAAACACCGACTCCCGCTGGGGAGTAAAGTAGCTGCACGGGACTTGCTTCTGAAGTCTTGGGTGTACCCGTATGTCGACACATCACATCTTTGATGTAGCATTCCAGGAGAAACACCGCCTTTGTTGTTTCGTTGGGAAGCACTAGCTGGCACCTGAAATGTTAGATACATAGGCAGAAATAGCAGGCATAGTAGATAGCAAGATAGCATACATGAAATGCAGTTAGCATCTATAGACTGGCTTGCGCTGGGGAAAATGATTTTTGTTTCATTTTGAAATCAAAGTCCTGAAAGCAACTCACGTGCTAGGAGATAGGTTTTCAAAATTGAAAGGGTTAGAAAAAATTTTGCTGTTTTAAATAGACCGAAATTTGACCTTGTCGAAAAAGATTGTCTCAAATGGCTAAGTTTTGCAAATTTCAATGCAAGAATTTGAAGAGATAGGCATACCGACAGACTCGACTCTGGACGTGACAGGGCGAGTTGACAAACATGAACTGGACAATGGAGGGGTTGGACCGTGACTCGGTAGGAGGGTGGGCCACCTATGATGATAAGACTCTTAAGTTGCATTATTCCACAGCCTAGGCGGCTGGCAACATGGTCGAACATCGAAATGGAAAAGATATGTAGTAGTCTGTAATGAGACTATTTCTGCAGGAAT
The DNA here is from genome assembly GCA_958450325.1 of Agrostemma githago. Taxonomy (NCBI): domain Eukaryota; kingdom Viridiplantae; phylum Streptophyta; class Magnoliopsida; order Caryophyllales; family Caryophyllaceae; genus Agrostemma; species Agrostemma githago. Next base: position 54,767,177 of record OY288240.1, read on the forward strand.
TAGCAGTAGCAGTGCTGTAGACTAGTGCTCTTTGAATTTTTGGTTTTGGGGTACATTCCCAAAGTGGGTGTCGCTTCGAGTCCCTAACGGATTCTCGTCTTTGACTGAGCCGAGTACTAGGACACACTATAGAAATGAGGCTATTTTTTGAAAGTAATTTGGATTATGTGAGTGGATGAGAGTCTTCTGCCTAAGAGAAGCCCCCAGGACGATAAAGCTAGCTGTTGAGAACATGACAGTGTAGTGACAAGAATGACGGTGCTTTTGAATTTGTGTCAATGTTGGTGGTTGTGCTCTTGTTGAAAGGTTGCCTACGTATTCACGTGTAGTGAAATCAAACCAAGCCGTAGTTCAGTGAATTGGAAGATATGTTATGGTGCCTAGTTTATTAGGGCTTTGTGTGTAACTAGCCATAACGATGGTGTAGGCTAGGTGCATTCCCAATGATGTCTTGATCAAAGGGCTAGAATGGTTAGGATGTTGATCCTGTGACTTCGAGCCTTCTCTAGGGTAGCCCCAAGAGGTGGTGTGAACTATTTGGGCATGTTCTATGCCGATCGCAAGTTGAGTTCCCGTGTTTGGGGCTGGTAACTGGTTTGGATGTTTTTGGAAATGTGGTGCTAGGTCGCAAGTGGCTTTGATGTTTTGATATCTGGAGCTTGATTTTGTGGAGCTAAGGCTTCGAGGGTAAGGTATTGTAATGTGGTAGGAAAGGGGGAAGTCGAGTAAAAATGACTCGAGCTTCCAACGGGGTAGGTTTGATAATGCGGGATCCGATTTCCATCTCTGGCCCTTATGGTTAGGGTGTGTCCTATGGAGCTTGAATCCTCAATATTCCGGGCTGTCTCTTACCCTAGGTCTCGGAAAGGTCTTGAGGATTGTAATGTGGGAAGACTAAATGTGGCGTTAGCTGACCAGCTGATTGTCACCCTTCTATTTGATGGTATGGGCATTGATATTTTTGAATTGACCGTATCCCGGTCAAGGGACTTTCACTTGAGTTGACTGATAACCACAGTCATGGTTTTTTGATTTTTTTTTGTTGACTTCTTAGCCCTGGTGATGGAATTTAAGTTAACCGTGCCCTGGTCAGGGATTGACCGTATCTGGTCGGGGGTTGCTGAGAGTTCTTTTTAATCATGGCCAACTCTTTTATTTTGTCCTTTTGCTTCTTCCTTGGACTTTTGATTTTTTTGTCCAGGTTTTTTTTTTGCTATCCCTCCTATGGTGTTGGCAATAGGCACGGGTATTCCCGGATCTGTGGCATCCATTTGTGGGTGGATCTGGGGTTGGGCCTATCAGTTGGATTAAACTTGTGGAGCTAAATCTTTGTAAGGTGTAAGCCAATGTGAGTGCAACTCGCGATGGAGTACTCTATGGTAAGCATGGTGGTTTGAATCTCGGGATTGTCTGCATAATTCCGAGCGAGCTTGGTAGAAACATCGTCCCAAGTTGGGTATTTTTGGCATCACGTCTATAGAGTTACGGTGTTTCTTCTTTTTTGCTTATGGCGGTCAGACTAATGCCTAAGGTAGAGTTTGGTCAGTCTTATTGGAAGGGTGTTTATTGTGGGAAATGGGCTTGCCTCCCGTCTTGAACCCAAACTAGGAGACTACCTAGATTTTTCATAGGATTCGATACCGCTTCTGCTAGGGGTAGTTATGTGGCTTTCTATACCAGACATGTAACAGGTAAAGGAAAGCACGGGTCTCGGTTTACTGCAGTCATTATAGATGTGCCTATAAAAGTCACGTGCATGTGCTCATAGTGTATGATGGTGTTCATCATGTTCTCGGAAACACATAAGGAAAGCATATGTGAGAGATAGAAAAGCTGATTTTATTGAATTTTAAAAGAGGACAGAATACAGTTGACTCTGACTTTGAAATTGAAAGAAATAGTACATCCTAGACTCGGACTCAGACTCGAACTTAAACCAATTCTAGACTCTCGGATGATGTCGTCAGTAATCTTCGTCTTCTAAGGACTCAAGTGGATGTCCAATATAGCCTTCAGTAGAAGCTTCACCCAGATCTTCATTGTGTCGAAGATCGTCTTCAATCCTAGTGCCCATTTCGGTAAGTGCTGCAATGTTTGAAATGCCGGCATACCTAAGATGGACGCGTTAGGAGGGTAGGAGGTTATTGATGAACGCCTCCACTAGTGTTTTCTCGCTGAGCTTGTCTACCAACTTAACACTCTCAGCCCGCCAACGTTGAAGGTATTTGGTGAAAACCCTCTGTTGGATCTTGGGCCATGACTTCTAAAGTCCGCATAGTAGTCTGAAGTTCAATATTATCAGAATAGTTTTGAGCAAACTCTGTAGTCACATCTTCCCAAGTGGGGAATCATTTTGTGTCTAGCCTATAGAACCGGGCCTTTGGGTATTTCCCGAGGGATGCGCCGAACAAATTGATGAACATGTCGGCTTTGACCCCCTTGATCGCCATAAATGCTTTGAAGGCTCGGAGGTGTAGTAATGGATCCTCCATCCCTTCGAATATGGGTAACCCTTCTAGATTGAGATCTGTTGGTAGTTTCTCACTGATGGGTATATTGTTTGGGGAGTTTTCAACACGAATGTTGTTCCCTTGGAGGGTATGAAACTGTTGTTCGAGCTCACGCACCGTGTTGATCAGTTTGGCAAATGGCCTATTATTCACCATCTCAGAATTGAAGTCTCCTTGTTCAATGATAGTTAAATTAAACGAGCGTTCATGGCCTCTTGGTCGGCTCTTAGGAACCCTAGCTGGGTTTCAACCATGGCCTGCCTACTAACCATTGTCTCTAGCAAAGCTTTCATTTCATTAATGGTGTCTTCCATGTCCCTATTTCCGGTTATGGGTGCCATACTCTGCGAGGATACCCACGTAATCAGAAATGTTGCTTCGGAACTCGAATACACCGAGGCATAGGAAATAGCGCGGGAGGAAAGACAACTCCAGTTTGACTCGAATTAGACTCTCCTAAGACAAATATGTAGGGTACGATTCTCGGAGTGAACGTAATTAATCGCTTCGTCGGAGAATAGCCCCCAAGTGAGACTAAGGACTTTGACAGGACTCAGATGATGTGGCATCTAAGTGACTCGAAAGTGGGGTACGTGAGACAACAACACCTGTAAGACATGACCCTTAGAACAACCGTGATTGATCGCTCCACTGAAGGGTAGCCCTCGAGTAGGATCGAGGTTTTGTTAAGACTTGAGTGTCGGACGAGTGAACCTTAGATGTAAGGATCACGAACCTTTTGTTATAGGGCTATGCCTTGTAAAAGGTTGACTCGACCTCGAGGAAAGGCAGACCGGGTAAGGGAAGAAACTTGCGATGTGAGATCGGCAGAGTTCCGACACTAGAGACCCTCGACTTGACTTGAATAAGGATGGCCCTAGGACTAGGGCAGACCCTTAAGTTAAAGGATTCTTGAATTGGGATGACTCGACTAACGGATTGAAAGATGGGCTAAATTCCCTTAGGAAAGGTCGTGGGGACCGTCCTGCTAGAGGGAAAGATCGCGTGGAACTTTCTAGTTAGGACTCGAGTGTAGAGATCAGATGAACCTTCCATTTACGAGTGTATGACTCGTGTAGGTTGGTTATGCCTTTAGAATAAGGCGGACTAGAATGGGGAAGAAACCCGTGATGTAGGAACGATGGAGTTTCGACGCTATAGACCTTCGACAAATTATGAAAAGAATCGACTCACGGATTACGGTAGGTCCTGTAATAAGGAAGATATTTTTTGGAAAAGGAATATTTGGAATTTTGAAAATTTGAATATCGTAAATAAATTTCCAAAAATTTGAAAATCGAAAATAAGATCCCGAAGATTTGAAAATCGGAAAAGGAATTTCGGAAAATTGAAAATTGAGAATGACATCTTGAAGATTTAAAATTCGAAAATGGTATCTCGAAGATTTGAAACACTCAAAATGGAATTTTGAAAATTCAAAAATCGAATGGTGGGTCGGAAATTCGAATTGTGAAATGAGCAGCATGCCGACTAGAAAATAGGCTATTTTTGAGTCAAATCACCAGTCTAAATTTCGGCAGCATTCCGAGTTTTGAAAATTGGATATCTTGAAAAGACGGGTCCCAAAACGAACGGTATTTCGGGTTTTTCAAAATTTGGTTTTTTGGAAAGATGCATTTTTTTGAAATAATGGTTTCTGAAAAAAATGACACGGAAACCAAGTAGCACATAGTCACGTAAGTAATATGACGACATCATGTATGCTTTAAACTAAGTCTCGGTCGGTCAAAATCGAGTCTATACAAACACCGATGGCTCTTTCGTAAATCAGGACGGACTTCCTAAGCCAAGTTGGTCTTAGAACATACATGCCGCGAAACCCATACGAGTTCGGCCATAGATGTCTTTAGCGCGCCCATTTAGGAACGCACCACGGTATAGTGGGACGTCGGTCACAAGTAACCGACCTGGGAAAAAAAATGGGTTATGCATGAATCATCGAACTAAAACGGGTACATTTGTAATCGAACGATTTCTTTTCGAGTCTCACCCTAGGAACCCTGATGACTACTGGTACATCAGGTATCCCCAGCGGAGTCGCTAAATTGTGGACATGACATAGGTCCACCTCGACGCGGCCACGCGCGGGTTTGGGTAAGGCGAATAAATCTCGTGGTAAGATTGATCTCGTCGAAATTTAAATCGAAGTTAGGAGTCGCCACCAAATTTTATGGGAATTCGGACCCGTTCGAAGTCACTCTACACTTAGGCGTTTCGTATACAAAACACGACCCGCTTTTAGTGCTAGAGCTTATGAGTTCGTCCCTTTGCATTACGATGCCGACGCCGAGTTATCGGGAATCGTGCATCGAATGACTCTCGTGTGCCAACGGTTTCGGACATCCGAAAACCATGGTTTTGAGTAAGGGGTGAGGGTACGTGTTGGGAAGTCTACAAAGAACACCTAACCTTGCCCGCTCTTAGCGGCCTCTACTAAGATACCGTTCGATTTTTGTGTACGCGCGTTAGTTTGATGATGAAATGTTATGCAAGTGACATTTTAACTAAGCATGTGAATTATGCGTTTGATTACTTCATTTAATTCATTTAGTTCACGTCGAAGTGATTTAGCATGCGATGTTATAAATGGCAAACATCAAAAATAGAAAACTCGTAAATGAATTACAAATTATGCGGGCGGAATACAACCCGGAATTTACAATACAGCGAGCGAAAAAATAGAGTAATCGAATTAAAAATGATTAGAATAAAAATGCAATGCATGATTTTTAAAAGGGTAAGCAGGTGATAGACTTGACACGTGACGACTAAAAGTCGTAGAAAAAGATTTGACGAGGCTTGAGTGATGTGAGAAGCTCACGTAAAAGCATTGTAAAGGCCACTCGATCGAGTCATAGGAGGGACTCGATCGAGTGCCCTTAGTGAGGGCTCGCTGCCTCTTTTTTGGGATGCCACTCGATCGAGTCGGTTATGGCACTCGGTCGAGTGTCCCCTGTTTGAGCTGCTGCTCAATTTCGTAAAGGGTGGCTATTACGAAATTTGTAATTGGTTTAAAATCGATATTCAACCGAGTAGGATATAAATATGTTATAAATTATATTCGGCTCGGTTTTTGGTACTCGTAATATGTATTTTATGATTATGAGACCGATATCGGAAATTTTGAAAAAGGTGTTGTAAGATTTTTTTGAATCGATTTAGACGAAATTAGTTCTCTCTGCGTTACGACATCGTTGCTAACCCTTATAGATTAGGTGTTGTTCGGTTTAGCGTCAACGGGTTTCGTACCAATCTTGAAAATGGTATCGGACGTGTTCAACTACGTACTACCACGATCACGTTATGCTATTAAGTGCTTAGGGCGGCGCTTCTCGAAAGAGCGCCACCAACGTTGCGACTTATAAAGGGGTTAAACAGACTTGGAGCGGTATGTAGTCGTAGTTAAACGCTGTGGATATGACATAGGTCCACCCCGACGCGGCCACGCGCGGGTTTGGGGAGGCGAATGAATCTCCATATGAGAATGGATCGAATTGAAATTTAAATCGAAGTGGAGTCGCCACCGAACTTTGTGGGAGTTCGGGCCCGTTCGAACCCACTCTATGTCGTAGTGGGTCGTATACAAAATACGGCCCATTTCCGATGTCAGAGTTTGTTGGGCTCGTCCCTTTGCATTGCGATACCGATACCGTCACTACCGGTTATCGTGTATTGAATGACTCTCGTGCGCCAACGGTTTCGGGCATCCGGAAACCGAGGTTCTGAGTAAGGGGTGAGGGTACGTGTTGGGAAGCCCACGAAGGACACCCAACCCCGCCCGCACATTAGCGGCCTCTACTAGGATATTGAATGATTTTCTAATACGCGTGTTAGTTCAACGGGAGAATGTTATGCAAACATTGTTTTCTTTAAGCATGTGAGAAATTGAAAGGGTTTCTATGTCGATTTAATGCAAATAAAATTAACGTCAAAGTTGTATTTTAGCATGCGGGTTCATTTTAGTACGATAAAATAAATAATTAAATCAACAAGAAAAGTGACAAACGGTTAGTAACGGTATAACGTTATTAACGGTTTGCTAGAATAATGTAATGATGCAAATAGGATGATGCAAAGTTTTGAAGAGGTGATGTTTCACGTGATGGACTTGGCACGTGTTGACTTAAGTCGTAAAAAAAATATTACCGAAACTAGAAGATGATGTAGGACTCATGGTTTTGTCGTGATAAAGGGCCACTCGACCGAGTCATTGGGGGACTCGACCGAGTGGACCCCTGAAAAGGGTTCTGTCCCGTTTTTTAGACCCTACTCGGTCGAGTTATTGGCGAACTCGATCGAGTACACTGCCACTCGACCGAGTCATTGCGAGACTCGACCGAGTGGAGGTCGAAAAAGCATTCTGTTCGGTTTTTGTGATGTCACTCGATCGAGTGGCTTATGACACTCGGTCGAGTGGCACCTGTACAAACTATTGGTTCGCTTGTAATTTTGTTATCGATTTCGGAATTGCTTTTGATTTTGACAATTTGACGATTTTGTTGAATCGGGCATAAATATTGTATAATTTATGCTCGACTCGGATTTTTATGAATCATTGATTTTGTTGAACCGAATATAAATATTATGGGATTTATACTCGATTCCAAATTTGAATACTCGTTGTATCCCATATTCGATTATTGAATCGATATGAAATAATTAGAGCGGGATAAAAAAAAATTTACAAGTCGTTTTAAATTAACCAAAGCGATATGAATTTTCCTCCGCGTTATAGTGTCGTAATTCTAGTGAATTAAATGACATCTACGTCAGCATCAACGAAAAAATCGAATTGGTTAAATTGTTTGACTAGATCGTTAGATTCAACATCCAATTAAGGAATTTGTATCGAATTTAATAGATCGACACTTGAATTAAACTCGACTTGATTCCCTCCGCATCCCGACATCATAATTAATTCTTGCGAATTGTTTGATGTCGGATCCGCATCAACGGGCTTCGACCCATATGAAAAAGTGCTTCTAAAATAGTTTTTTTTTAGAAAATCGATGAAATATGCGATTGAATAATGACGAGAACGAAAATAAGAACCATTATTTAGATTGACTTGCTTCAATAATCAAGCGATCGGGGTGATGGGATAAGCGACCGGCAACGTTGTGCGCACTACAGTTGTATATTCGGGTTTCCTTATCCCACCATCACCCACACTCGACACAAATCCACAAGTATTTTAGTGTTTTATACTAGTGATATTAACGATATTAGGACTCGAGTAAGGACGATAAAAAAACGACACTACGACGACGAAAACGACGCGAGAGAAAAAGAGAGGGGAATGAGCGGGGTTTTGCACCCTCAACCTACATGTTTCTTATGCTCGGACGGGACTCGTAGTGGCGGCTTGCACGGGTGTATCGAGTATGTAGGCTAAGTTTTGGTGGTTAGGGTTTTGATTAGGGTTTGAGTGTAGTATTGATGAGGGTTTGATTAGGATAGAATTAGGGTAAAAAGAGATGTTCAAAAACTGTGTGAAAGGTTGTGCATGGGGGTGTATATATAGGCTTTGCTATGGACCCCCGGCTAGGGTTACTCGACCGAGTAGCCCCTTAACTCGGTCGAGTGGCCCAGACGTCAGCAGCCGGGCTCAAATGAGGGCCCACTCGATCGAGTGGGCTGAGCACACGATCGAGTGGCTCAGCTGGGTCGCGCGGGTCAACTTTTGGACCGTGGCTTTAGATGCTTGATGGGTTTTTGTATTTGGGCTGGGTTTTTGATATTTGAACGGCTATTTTGTATGTCTCAGAAACGACTTTGACCGGGGTTGACCCAATCGCTAAAAGTCGGTTTTATTTCTGGTGTCGGCTTTGACCCAAATTAGTCTTGTTTGACTGGAAACGACCCACTGGGCCTGAATTTGAGGTCAGTTTTGTGAGATTTGTACTCCATAAGTGCTTAAGCCAACAACTAATGGTTTTGAGCCCACATCCGAGCGCGTAGAAACACGCTAGCGTCCGATCATCATCGGGTGTTTTTTGGAAACTACCATAGACACCTGGCAGTCAAAATGCGGGTGTCTACAAACGCGTTCAATCCGAAAATGATTTATAAATTTATATGTACACGGTATTATTTAGTTACGACGATAATGAATAAACGATAATAAAAATATTAGTATACGAAATAAAAGTGTTAGAAGTTGGATACGATAAAAATGTTGGAATGCGAAAAGATAAAAAGTTAGTAACAAAAAATTAAAATGTTATTAGTAAACGATAAAATTAAATGTTAGTGTTAGTGATTAATAATATTAATAGTGAATAATATATACATATATAATCGAAAAAGAGAAGGGAGAAAAAGATTAGATAAGAAGAAACGGGGTTTGATGACACCCTCAACCTACATGCTTAATTGGTCTCGAAAACGGACTCGTAGTAGCGGCGTGTGCGCGGGAGTGTCGAGATATGTAGGGTGAGTTAGGGTGTGTATGGTTAGGGATAGGATGCTCTCGGGTCTTTGACAAGTTTTGATCTCGGGATTTTGAATGTGTATGTGTAGGGATAATGTCGAGGTAGTGCTAGTGTGTAGGGTTGCAAATAACTTGAAATGTGGTGAAAATGTATGGGATGTAAAGTTGTAGGGTTGTAAGGTTTGTGAAAATATAAAGAGCATGGGGGGTATTTACAGAAAATGTCCCCAGACCTAAGCTCACTCGATCGAGTGGCCCAATAAAAGCGTCCGATTAGGTTTCAATAGCCACACTCGATCGAGTGAGGTTATGGCACTCGATCGAGTGGCTAGACGGGTGGAGTAGGAATAGGGAAATAGTTTGACCCTTTTGAATTTGAAAATGTGGGTTTGACGCTTGTTTCTAGAAGCACGCAGCCGGTTTTTGCATCGGATTCGACTTTGACTGGGTTTTGACTCGGTCGCTAAAAGACGGTTTTAATTCCGGTGTCGGTTTTGGCTCAAATTAGTCTCATTTTATTGGAAACAACCCACTGGGCCTGTATTTGAGGTTGGTTTTGTTTACGTCCGATCATCATTTTATTGGAAACGACCCACTAGGTCTCATTTGAAGTCACGTTTACGTCCGATCATCATCGGGTGTTTTGTCGGGAACTGCTATAGACACTAGCAGGCAAAATGCGGGTGTCTACACATCCCTACTATTCCCTCCCTTGTATCTACCTTACCCGCTAATGATAACAAATTGTAGATAAATGGAATAACTCACCAAAAAGAATGAAATTTTTTATCCCAAGTCTAAAAGGATCGAGATTTGTAGATTTTATATATTTTGATATCTACTTCATGTACAGTATCTTTAGTATTTAGAGATCGATAACTATAAATAAATATTGTGATTATATCTTATGATACTATACAATATTCTACCTTCCCCGCTATAAATGTATTTAGGGTTTGAGAGAGAGGTTAGGGGGTTAAGTCTCAACCGACTTCATCATCTCACTAACAAATTGTAGGTAAATGAAATAAGTCACAAAAAATACTTCATCTTTCTCATACGGATTTAAGTCAATAAGACCTCGTAGTACTATCATAATCCTAGCGTTTGAGATGAAATAAAGAGATCCACGGAATTTGTAAAGCTCAATCTTTCTATTATAAATTAAACAAACTTTTGTTCCATACTATTTTGTACTGTTACTGTTATTTTATTTGTAGGTGTTTTTTATGTTTCACCTTTCTATTTTGTTATCCAAAAGAGTTCATATTGCTTAAGAAGCTCAAAATTGTAATTTCGCTTCCAAAGTATTGGAGGATATTATTATATTATGAAAATATATCATAGATTAAGAAAATTTATATTCTTTCTGTTTCATTTATATCGTTCACTTTAAAAGTGACACATTTTGTAAAAAAAAACAATAAAATATATGAAACTGAGAGGATGTAAAGTAGGTGGGTCACCTAGGTAAGAGAGAAGTGTGATAACCAAAAAAAGAAAGTGGAACAAATCAAAGAAATGGTTGAAAAACGAAATGTGTGTTATAATGTAATATATTGTATTGGTGGATGTCCACACTATGACGACATTATGTCGACATCATATCTACACAGTATATTCTAGACTTAGAAGAAACCCTAGATATCTGTATATGTATATATACACGTTAATGATCAATGGAATAAAGTACCTCATTCTCTCCTTTTTCTCTCCCATATTATAACACGTTATCAGCACGAGACTCTACCGAACGAGCAACAATAAGCAACTACGATTATTATTATTATTATTATTTTTTTTTTTATAAACGGAACTTGGATTAACACCAGAACAAATTACAAGAAGTTAGAGAGAAGCCGAGATACTATCTGGGCCCCCACTCCTTTAGCGATCGCAAAACTAATTCAATTGAAAATATGAACTGCGGCACGCGCTCCAGCATCGTATGATATAGCGAATTTACGAATCCGCTGGAGCAGAGAGACAACATCCGTGTCGAGCTCACCGAGAGAGGAGAAGGAGAAGGGAAGGAAACCATACCCAATGGCCGTGCAGCGTGCCTGATACTTGGCACACTTACGACAAACAGCATCAGCAATGGCCCGCCCAGGCTCAAAAGAAGTCAAGCCGGACTGGGTCAAAGGAGAGGACTCAGTCAGATCAACACAAACATCAGATCTTATTATTATTATTATTATTATTATTATTATTATTATTATTATTATTATTATTTTTATTATTATTGTTGTTGTTATTTTTATTATTATTATTGTTGTTGTTGTTGTTGTTAGTATTATTACCAGTATTACTACTAGTATTACTAGTATTATTACTATTATTATTATTGTTATTATTATTATCAGATTTTATTTATTATGCTATTCAGGTACATTCTCGTATAAATTTTCATAAGAGAATTAATATTATTTACGCATTGTTTATATAATTAAAAATAATATTTACATGATTACACGTATTGATTGTTATAGCATTATAATAAATTATAGCATTAATATTCATATGATTATACGTGTTGATTGTTTACACGTATTCATATGTTACTCGTATTCTTATGGTTCATATAATAATAAATTTCATACTCTGAATTTCATATGATTTATAACATTATATATTGTTTGTCATTAAGATTAAAATTGTATGCACATAAACAAACTACGGAGTATTAATTTTTTTTTTCATTTTTTATTTTGAAAACACAGAGTATTAATTGAATATTGACGTTTACATATAGTAAATTGATTATGTTCATAACAAGTGTATCAACTATAAATTACTTAGAATATGATATGTTAATACGTGTAACAGGGTACATGCCCTGAATATGACATATGTATAGACATACATTGATATATTTTTCATACATATTGTTGTTTGCATAAACAAATTGGGTAAATTGACACATATTAGTTAACTGTATACGATTGTCTTTAATTAGATTACTTATATATGATATAATTATAAGAATATATGTTATTGCTTTGTATTAATCAACGTAAAGACTAGCGGTAATCGATAGTAGTGTTATACTTCGTACACTCATGAGGTAATTATTAGGCGTCATGTTACAATAACAAGAATTTGGAAATATTAAAAGCATGATAATGACTAGTAAAGATTAATCCATATCCATATACAAGATATTGTTTGTCGTCAATATGTCCTACTTGTATCATATAAAGTTTTATACTCCGTATCACTTAATTATATTGATGAATTTTCTCATATTCATGCCTAATTTAGTTATATGTGTATCTCATATATTTTGTGACCTAACTTGTACATAATTACAAGATTATACTTCAATTTCACAAATATTGGGTTACCCAATTGAGACTAATTCGTATATAGTTACAAGATTTTACTTTGATTACATGACATATATCTCATAAGTTTGCCATTATTATGTTTATAACAATATTATTATGAGTTTTTATTTATTTATTTAAATTTTGTTGTTGTTGTTATTATTATTATTATTATGGATTTGCTAATGAGAAGAGTATCATAATTTTGTTATATATGCGATGGATTGACTAAATAGCTACAATAACATGGTATTAGGTCTTGACATAAGTATAATTCTATATAAAACCGTAATTTATAAAATCAAGATTAAATTTTTTTTTCATCACTACTACTTGATGCCTTAGATACCTATTGAACAAACCAAAAAGTCGTAATTATTTATTGATGATGCTTTCTTTCACTTGATCTTGAATGTTTTAAATTGAACTCATATGCTCATTTCATATTCAACGACTAAAATTGTGAATACTTGATGTACTTGTCCCGTAGATTTTTTGTATGCTATTCACAATACTCAGTTCTAAATCATTGCTAAGATCACTCTAAATAGCATGTCTCATATAGTCATATTATTTATGAATTCATATTATTTCTTATTACTCTTTACATATTACAGTAAAAGAATAAAATCGGTATATTAAGAATGTTTTGTCATATAGTTTTGTAAAACTAACATGTGATATATATTTAATTGTATATGGTTCATCATGTCAAACATTGCAAAACTTGATTTCGAGGCCCTAGATATACGTGGAAAGAACTACTTGGCTTGGGTATGTGGTACTCAACCATTCCCAGAAGCGAATGTGGCCTCCCATCAGGTAACATATGAAAAAGCAAATGATTATGCAAATAGTTATGGTCAAGGACGTGGTCGCGGTCGCGGCCGTGGACACGGTTGTGGTCATGGTTGTACGTCGGGATACGGACGAGGCCGGGGTGGTACCTTCTAAATGTCATATCATCACCAGAAGTGGGAAAATGATCATAAACCAGAGGAAAACACAAATGAGGTTGGCCCAAATCAATGCTACCGTTGCGGACAATATGATCACTGGACCCGTGTGTGCCGCACTTCAAAATACTCTGTTGACCTCTAGCAAATGTCTCAGAAAGGAAAGAATGTAGAGACAAATATGGTGCATGGAGATGGTGAAGGTGATTTCGATACTAATAAGTGAACCCATTTGGAAGTAGAAGATTTCTTCACTACCCAAGCATAATTGGTCCACTAAGATCAATTTACATTTATAATTACTTATAGAATAAAACATTAGTTATATGTTGGATTTTATCGCCGTACTTTACTTTGATATTTTGATGCTTGGATAATTATAATTATTGTTATTTAAGTTGATATTTTGTTCATATACTGGTTATTTGCTTTATTTATACAACACTTATTTTTATTTATATGAAGAAAATTTATAACCATCAGGATCAATTATTAAGGAAATTTGACGGATCTCACCTATTTGTGTTTATATAAGACACCATTTGTGTCATGTCACATATATAATTTATTTTTGGACACATGAATAAGATTATTATGCATTAAGATGAAATATAGCTAAATTAGAAGTTTAGCATAATGAAAGTGGCGTGCGATAAGTGATTTTATGTACGATAATGCGAAATAAAAATTGCCATGAATTATAGGCAAGGTAAAGTTAGAACAAAAAGATTATATATGTGACAAATTGAGGCCATCCGGGTTCTTGTTACACCCGTTTTGATAAACATGAAGTTTATCTTGGAAGAAATGCAATAAAGTGCTGAAACTCTCTCGTGTATCATTAAAATTATATATTTGAGGCGAGACAATACACTGAGATGAAATATTATGATGGAGATTTGGATGATACTCGTAGCTGGATAATGAATATGAACGTTTATATATGATTAAATTATGTGAACTGTAGTCACACAGAATTTTACGAGTAGTTCGTGTAATCAGAGTTCACAATGTAAGTATTATGTGAAGATGGGAATCTCTTGAATGGGCAATTTTTATTCAGCAAATGGAAAACCAACTGTGTTAAATTGAGCTCCCCATTAAATTACTCTACTGAAAAGGATTAGTCGATTAAAATTTATGAAATATAAGATAAATTCTAAGGTGGATATTGCCCTCTTAAATCTATCAAATAATGATAGTTTTACCACCTTAAGGAGGGAGATTGATAAGGATAAGCTTGTAAAACGAACAAGTAATGTTGACCCCAAACTGAACCCGAAGTTCAGACACTTGTTTTGAATATGATATACATCAACTAGAGGTCAAGAAATATGAATTTTGATTTACATAATTTGGTTTTGATAAGGATGTATAATGGTATACCAGCTTGATCATTTTATCATATCAAGATATGTTATACATTGAAATTTATGATTTGATTATAGATAGACTTACCCTCCTTGAGGTAGAGCGAGCTATAGCTCGGTCATGGATAGAAAATGTATGAACATTGAGATTCTTGACAAAATTTTCAATAATCACACACGATGGAATGTTAAGGTCATATTCGGTTCATATGTTATAAGTGAAAGAAAATGGCAAGCATGTGCAGTTGGTACTCATGAAGAGTAATGAAAGTTGAATGTCTTGAGTGAAATAGATATCTGAACGATAATAGATGGCCTAGCTATGTGAAAAGATTGGTATCAAATATATTCAAATATTTTTAAGCAGTGCCGGCAGTATAAGTAACTATATCGATATATTAATTGATCACGAAACCGAATAATATTTGCGCGCGATATGTAATGGACACTTTAATGGGGATCTTATATAAGCGTCCATTTTGATTGTTGACGTACAATCTATTGTTAAGAATGAGCTCATGGACTTGAAGTCCATGTATTGACTCGAAGTCAACCCAATAATGAATAGACTCGAAGTCAATCCAATATTGAATATTATTGGTGAAGATATTGTACAATTTGCATTTGAATATCATGTGCATGTAATATAGTTATTTTATCATTGCATAGTAGTGTTATATTACGTCATTGCATTAGCATAGAATATATATTATAGTGCATTATTCATAGTACATGCATGCACACAATTATTGTTTTGTTAAATTGCAGGATAAATGTGTAAATGATATAAGCATCTATGCTTGATAAAGTCCTGAAGGATAAATGATCAGGTGTGAAATATTAGCTATACTCCTTTTCCATTCGACTAGGTTTTTGTCCCAAGGGGGTTTTCCTAGCAAGGTTTTTAACGAGATAGCACTACAGACGTGTTAAAAAAAACGCTATAGTTTTAACCATCATTGTTGAGATGACAATTGTTTGAGACATATTTGTCGATTACGACGAACCCATTTAACGCCATGAAGTTACATAAAGACATGGATCATTTCAATACATATTGTATCAAGTTGTGCAATCATCAGGGGGACTAAACACGCGCTGTACTCTTTTTCCTAAGCCATGGTTTTGTTCCACTGGGTTTTCCATGGAAAGATTTTAACGAGGCAGCATGTTATGCGTGTTTTGAAGATTTATGTACTCGTTTTCTTTACTAGTGTTTTTCCCATTGGGTTTTTCTAGCTAAAGTTTTAATGAGGCATGACTTTACTGATGGACATCCAAGGGGGAGTGTTATAATGTAATATATTGTATTGGTGGATGTCCACACTATGACGACATTATGTCGACATCATATCTACACAGAATATTCTAAACTTAGAAGAAACCCTAGATATCTGTATATGTATATATACACGTTAATGATCAATGGAATAAAGTACCCCATTCTCTCCTCTTTCTCTCCCATATTATAACAATGTGAAAAATAACAATGAAACAAAGGGAGTATATAATATTAGATAATATTATGAGTAAGAGGATACTCCTTCCGTCTTGTTCATTTTTTTGCCTTTTATATTTCTTGTGAGGATTATTTTACGAAAGTTACTTTTTCGTACATGCGTGTTACTCAATCATCACTAAATTTTCCAAAATTATCCTTTTCTTTTTTTCATTGTTTTCTCCCTAAATTAAAGCAGTAAAACCAATTTTCTCATAAGAAAGTAATCTTTGTCAATTCTAAAATCGATTTCATCAATTATTTGCGAATTCAATATGGATCATAATTCAATAATTGATATTTTTTGTAAATTAGTTTTAATTTTGTAATTAGGGTTAATTCCGAATTAGAGTTAATTGGGTAAAATTGAATTTTATGGTTTAAGGGTGGCGTTGGAGGTGGACACATGAGTGGCAGGGGCGCCGGGGTAGATAGAGGATGACATGGCAGCTTGGCAGGAGGACGACGTCGGATAGGAGGGGTTGAGTGGTTTTAGAAGTGGTTGGGATGGTTTTAGGAGGGGTGGGAGTGGTGGCAGGAAGGGTAGCTAGGTCACCGACTCACTGGAAGGGATAGGTCGGCCGGTATTGCCAGAATTTGAGGATACTGTCGGTGTATCCCGATGTGGAGGGAGGGTGGAGCGGTGGCCGGAGGTGAGGGGTGGGGTGGTTCATGCACTTTTTTTTTTTTTTTTTAATGTTTTTTTTAATTTGAATTGTATATTAACTTGAATTTATTTTCTAATTTGATTTTTATTTTGAACATTAGGACAATGATTATGTCGACAATATTTGACGTTTCCAATTAAAAGTAAAAAGAACTAATAATAACCCAAAAAAATTACGTCAAAAAACATACTCTGTAATAACAACGGAGTACTACTCATTTTTCCCCAAAAAATCTTGACAAAATTCTAACATCAATATTCTTTAAAAAAAATGGGAAAAAAGGGAAAAAAAAACATGGTGGACGGAATGGCGGCCGATGTGGTGGGCCGGAGTGGTCGCCGTTGTGGTGGGCCGGAGTGGTCGCGGTGTGGTGGAATGAAATGAAGTTTGAGATTTTTTTTTCTCTTACAAGGATCTTTAGAAAATTTCGAACGGGGAGGGAAAATGGAAGGGATAAACTTGTAATTTTCAGCGATAATTGAGTAACATGCAATTATGAAAAAGTAATACCCTTATTTTAATCAAAGACATAGAAATGAACGAGACGGAGGAAGTATAAAATATATTAGTGGACTTTAACCATCACCTTACGTTCCGTTTGGAGGGAAAGGTAAGAATTCGATTTCCTTTGTTTGGATACTAGTATACAACATAGGGAGTAGGGATGGCAACAGATCTGGATCCGATCCAGATCCGTATGGATCGGATATGGATCCTAAAATTTCGTACCCGTTGGATATGGATCAGATCCGGATCCGATATTCATGAACGGATCCAGATCTTGTTAAACAAATTTGAATTCGATCCGCATACATATTTTTATTATAAAAAAAAAGATACAAGCGATTCATTATTATTTACTATTGGACAGTGGTGTATTCTACATTTCTACTTCTTAAAACAAGCTCACTCTCATACTAATAACTGATAAAGAGGAAGTTGAAATGAATGAAAAAGGTGAAGTTGAAATTGGGGTGACAATGGATGAATAAAATGAAATGAAAGTTGAAATATTTTTAAGGCCTCGTTTGGTTCATCTGAGAACTTATTTCCCGGAGGAAGTTGCATTTCCCAGGAAGTTACTTCCACTACAAGAACACTACAACAAAAAAGCCTTTTCGCGACGATTATTTCGTGCCAATTAAGAAATCAACAAAATTAATAAACATGTATTTCTTATGAAAACCATTTAAGGTAACAAATATCAATTGCCACTAATTAACCCGATAAATTGACAGGTTAGATCTCCACAACCCTAATACACCCACTTAAAACCTCTAATCACATTCACTTCGTATCTCCCTCCTTGCAAACCTCCATTAATATTGTCGACCACCATCACCAATATCTGCTCGCCTACCGCTACCGCCGGTCATTATCCCCGATTCTCCACCGGTTTCCGTCACTGTTCCTTCGACGCCCTCCTTTGTTGTCATTGTCCGCCCTCCGTCGCCCTAAATCGAGTTGTTGTTCATCTCTTGTTATTGGTATTCTCTTCCTTCTTCTCCTTCTTTTTTCATTCTCTCTTGTTCATCCTCGTTGTTGTATCTTTCACAAAGACACTCAACACTCCCTCACTTTGTGAAGGTGAAGTTAATTGTACAGTTTGTTTTTGTTGCAGGTGTAAAAGAGGGATAATCACGACGTCGAACTCTGGTAAATACCATGTGAACCCAACCCACTACTACTATTTTCCTCTGTGTCATTTATTAGTAATGTTCCTCGGTCACTAACTTCTCTCCTTGACTTAGAACGCAGTGCAGATCCAGTTTAATTCCGTTTTTTTGCCTGGGTTGTGAGTCTTCTAATTGCACTTGATTTCAATTTAAGTAAACTCAGTTTGGCTTTGTTGTTGTTCGATTTGAGTGTATTTGTGATTTTATTGAATCATTTTGCATTTGATTACTTGATTCAGTACAATTTTATTGTAACCACAGTTTGAACGCTTTACTAATATCTGTTTTTTGCTAGATTGTGGTTAATCTGAGCATTTGGCCGAAGTTTTAGTATCTTTTATGAATTCAGTGATTTCATCGACTTTGATCTCTTAATCTTGTTCAGCTTTATTGTTATTAGAGTTTGAATGCTTGTGAATTGTTTGGTAGACTGTTTAATTTAACCATTTAGTCAAAATTTCATCATGTTTGGAAGATTTAAAGAGCTGTAATGTTACTGAATTCAATCAAATCACTGAGTTTGCAATGATTGCTTGACAAAAACTTAAATCTCTATTAAGAGTAGGCAAGACGTTGTAATTTAAGCAGTACGCGACTTGCTTCGGGTGCTCTTAACATGTTTATCCTGAATATTATGTTCTGAAAGAACATACTTCCCCTTGTATATTTGGTTCCATTAAGAAGAAAAGGTGGTCCTTATGCATGTGCCAAGCATTTGATTGACAGGCTCATCTAATTTCTGTTTGACGCACATTAATTAGGCATGTGCAACATCCTTGCCCCTCACACTCGTCTAAAGAGTCTTCCTAGTTTACGTCTTTTCATCTTAACACTTCTGCCAAGGACAAGATATGCATTGTGGTCTCTGCAGCTAATTTTTTGAATATATGTCTCAGCGTGTTTCTTGGAATTAGGTACCAATCGCACTTTCTTTGTACAATTGACGAGGCAAGATGTGGCTGTCATTTTCATATTGAAATGAAGACATCACAGGTTTATTTACAATTAGATTCTCACTTGTTTTGCGTTAATTTTGCATCTGTGATGATCTTGGGAATTGGATTCGCATGTATCTCTTTCTTTCTAACCTTGTGTATTTTTGTTGATGCAATTCAATAAGCAAGGAGTTGCCTTGTCGTAAGTGGGTCTTTTATCTTTTTCGGTATATGGGTGCTATATCATAGAAAAAAGGGTGTTTATTTGATCATGTCTAATCCTAAGCCCTGAAATTTAGCTTGAAACATCCATGATCATCTTACGATTAGTTCCTATTTGAGTTTGGATCTACGTAGTAATACAATAATGCATGTTTTGTCCAACAGATCTCCGATTCTTTGTCACAAACTTATAACGTGTTAAATAAGATCAGACTGTAATAATTGAGAGAAAATGAACCTTCCGAGGTTGAACTGAACCGAGTAAAAGAATAAGTGAAGTGTGAAGTGGAGAGCATGGTGTTAACAGCTCACATGACTGATTGACTGTAAGATTCTTTAAGTACATACTCTATTGTTTCTTTACTCTCTTTTTTTGTCACACATTTCTTGTTAGATACTCTAATGACTGTGATTTAGCATACAGTTTTGTTAAATAAATACAATATGAAAATACTGTACATAAATTGCACTTATCAAACCTGAAATTTTTGGCTATATTTACATATATTATGGTCCAAGTGACACTAAAATATTTATTGGTCCGAGTAAGCTAGACGGAGGATTTTAATTAACTCCTTTGAGACTAAGGTTGTGCTGCTTTTGGTTTAATTCTTTTTTAAATAGATTATTTTTTATGAATGAAGTTTGAATTGTAATAGATTGGAGTTGGGATTGCTGTTGTGGTTTTTGGATTACTTTTTGCGCTTGGTGATTTTTTGTCGTCCGGAAGGTATTACTATCCACATTATTTTTCTGATGATTTGTTTGTTTATATTACATTGTTTCCTTTTTGTGCCGTTGATTTGTATGCTAGTGTGATTTTCTCTACTCATGAAAAACCTTTCTCTAGTTCGGGACTTTGCTGTTTCTATGTCTACCGGAATTTCCTTCCTTAAATAGTTAAATGTATGTTCAGTGTGGAGTGTATGTTATTCAATCTTACCTTAAGAGTTTCAGGGTCTCATCACATAATTCTATTTAATAAAAGGTATAACTAGTTTGTATAAACTTTAGTGCATCATTTAAAATTCTTCAGGAAAGACCAAGTGACAAGGTTCGTCCCGGACGTATTTCGTATGCTGGGAGAGGTTAAGTATGAGCTCAAAGATTATGAAGGAAGTGTTTCTGCCTACAGGAGTTCTGACAAGGTTCATACTAATTTCTGTAGATTTTGTCATTCTTACTAGCTCGATCTGCTAATATTTTTCTGCGTGTTTGTGGCCTTCTTTTCTTTTGCCACTAACTTCTTTCCTACCCTAATGGTAACCACGTTGTGATTTTCTGTAAGTGTCAAAAACTGTAGATTTTGAAGTTCTGCGAGGTCTTACAAATGCACTTCTTGCAGCTAAGAAGCCAAACAAGGTTTGTATCAAGCTCAGTGATAGACGAATATTGTTTCCTAATTTCGATATTGTGTCCGTTTAAAATTGAATTAGTTAGAGTTCAGTTTGAAGATTACAAGTGTGCTTTTTAAATGTTCTGAGTGCTTTTTAAATGTTCGTACAGGATGATTGTAGCAATTCAAGCGGATTATGTGTGACATTTGTTATATGTGTCACGGAATATACATGGAACACATAAATATATTTGATTTTCTTTGTACTTCACGTTAGAAATAAATATAAAATGGGACTAACTTGGTATATACATTATCTTTGTTTATTGCAGTTCTTCCGAGGCACGGCTACTCTATGTAATACGGGATACATGGATTGAAACTTTGCTTTAAGGTTGAAGAGAGTAATTTTTTTAGATTCTAAAAAAACTATTGAACTTATTTTGGACCCATTGTTATAAACTTAATTAGCCGATGTATGTTGAATACATATATATAATTCTTGGATTTTATGAGTAATATAAAATTATCATGTTTTTTAACTTGTCATTTCTTTTTATTTTTGCATCCTAGTTGTTCCGGTCACGGAAACAATTTACCCGGCCTAGGATCCGGGCTGTATAATTGGGTTAACAGTGAACAATCGATCGTTTGATCTCCTTCAGCCTCCCCTTCCTCTCACTCCCTTGATCGGACCTTCCCGGCGGAGTTGGCCTGCTCCCTGCACAATGAACGCACAGGGCCTCGGAGGTTGTCCGAGGAAACCCTCTCCGATGCCTAAGTCAGTCCGTGAAATGCCTTGACGAACCTAGCTCGTGAGGAACTAGGTGGCGTTTTTTAGGAGTAAGAGTCTAGAGAGAGAAAATCCAACCCCTCTTATGTGGGAAATGGGTAAGTATTTATACCTTCCCACAAGAGAGAGGAAAAGAGAAAGAAGATGAGGGAAATGGGTGGATGTTGGCGCGACACGTGGACTCACCTTGTCCACCCATTTCTCCTTACCTTAGGCAAAATGACGGATGGGTCCTCGGTTCTCCTTCGGTTCTGTTTAGGCGGGAATGCCCTGGAAGCAGGCGGGAGGCCTGGCTTGCTCTGTTTGGCGGATGGCTCAAGGGATTAGGGCCACACTTGGAGATTTCAATGACTTTGATGGAAAGGCTGCTGGGCAGACCTTTCCTCCTTCTGGGACTGGTCGCCTTGGGGCCTGATTGGCAGGCGGCCAAAGGCAGGCAACCGACCCCCATCAATTGGCCCTCGCCGGCTGAGGAGGAGCGGGGTTCCTGCTCGGCAGGCGACGTCTTGCTTTGGGACGGTGGGAGGTTGTCTCCTTGGATATTTGCATTAAATGTGTCGCATGTTCCCGAGGGAACATGCTTTTATTTCTCTAGGCACGCAGGGAGTTCAAACGTCTTTTGTTATGATTACCCTCCTTTGCATAGAGAATTTTTGGGCAGTGTGCTAGTTCGATGATTGGCTCTCTTCCCTGCGGAAGTGGTTGGGGCACCATTAATGCCCTGCTTCTATTTTCTGTATAAATTTTATTCTTCTTCACTATTTTTATGACCCATTTCCAATCTTCATTCTTTGTCTTTAATCATGGCTTGGATCAAAAAAACTGTAACTCGTCGTGGGGCTAGGCATGTTACTTTCATCTTCAGAGGTTTTTGGAGGCTTCGATATGCTCGTGCTGCTTACCTAGCTGTTCGCCGGAGTCGCCGTTCACGACTTCATTTTCGCCGGAGGAGTCAGAGGGCCTCTGTTAGGATGGGCAAACGCCCTAGGAGGTCCTCGCCTCCTGCTGCGCCTAGGTTTAGGCGTTGCTCTCAGGGGGGGCTGTTATGACAGGGGATGCCATGAGTGCTTTCCATGGCTGCACCCTGAACAATTCTACCCCAACCTTTCGGACACTGATTCCTCCTTGGCGTCAGGTCCCTCTTCGCCTGTGAAGAAGACAGGCTGTCGTACCTGCGACGAATCTCAGGCCGCTCCCTTTGGCAGGGACTGGGAGGACAGCAGCCATGACTCTGAGGACAGTGAAGGCCTTGGCTGCCTGAGCGACAGGGATGAAGACGGAGCTTCTGATGACCCTTTCCAGGGCTCCCCAGACTGGGACTGGGGCTCGGCTCTCAGGAGTCCAGGCAGCCCTGGGGATTGTTCCCCAGATTTGGGCGATGACTAGGCCTGCGTGGCGGGGCGTTTGATTTCTGTCAGGCCGGAACTTTTGGGCCTTATGTATTTTTCTTTTCGTATCTGTCTTAAGATGTAACTTTCCTTTGTAAGGCTTAATGAAATGAAGATCAGGCGATGCGTTTGTGTATTACGATTTTTTTTTTTTTTTTTCAGGGGAGGATGTCATAGGGTGACCAATCTTCTGACACTTTTTGGTCCTCCCGAGGTTTTTCTTGGGAAGCTGCCTAGAGCAAACCTTCCTAGGGGCGACACGTGGACCGCAGCCCTTGGGTGAATTCCTGAGGGTTGGGCGACTCTTGGCATGCCTTTCTTCTCTCTATAAAAGCGATCAGTCATCCATTCTTTCATTTTTTCCAATCTTTCTTTTCCTTCGACATTCCCTCATTCTCTTTGTCTTGTCAAAAACCCTTGAGTATTGACGGATCGTATCCTACCTTGCACCCCCATTTCCTTGAGAGACTCTTTCTTCGGGCTTGTGACGTGCTGTCAGGCGATCTTAGGTCAGATTTTCATCCTCCATTCTTTTTCTCTCTTCGATTTCCTTTTTTCCGCATCTTTTTAGAGTAACATGTCTAGAACCAGTGAACGGATTTTGCCCCTTATCGACCCATCAAAGAGGGGAGAAGGGATGGATTTTGCCTCCTCCTCTAGGGAGGTTGGTCTAGAGGAAGAGCATTCGGCGGGCAGCGGGGGCGGTAATTCTCCTAACCCCCCTTCATTTGATGCTATTGACTCGGACGACGAGGCGTTGGAAGTTAACCCTTCCCGAACTTCTGGCCCCCTCGTTCGTCGGGAAAGGGGTAGGGTTTACTATTTAGACAAGGCTAAATACCGCATCCCTCTGAGTACTTTCACTGACCTGAAAAATCGGGAGATTATCCTTGCCAAGAACGCCGCCGTTGTGATTGAGCGGCTCTGTAACTTCGGGGAGGGGTATACAGTTGTTGTCCCCGGCGAAAAGGATACCGTATGCAACCCCCCGGATGGGTGCATAGCGGTTTACCATAAATGTTTAGAGTTTGGCCTTTGCTTTCCCCTCCATCCTGCTTTAGAGGAGATCTTCAGGCGCATGAACGTCGCCGTCGCCCAGCTGACAGCCACAGCTGTCAGGGCGCTGATCTCATATGTCTGGACCTGTCTTTTCCACCGCATGGAGCCTTCCATCGACGCCCTGCGGTTTATGGTGGGTTTACAGATGGTTTCTTCTGGGAGTACGGGCTCCCCTGGTTATTGGTCCTTCTTAAGGCAGAAGGGACATTGTTTGGTGTGGCCTGGTATGGACAGCTTGAGGGACTGGAAGAACAACTTCCTTTACATACACAACACCCATGGGTGGAAGATTCCTCGTCATTTCAGGAATCATGTCCATACCAGGCTGGAGACCCCTGAGGAGTACCACCCTGGCGTGGGTGGAAAGGCGTTGGAGGTCAAGCTAAGTGAGAAGGATAAGGAGTTGACGGCCTACTTTGCTGGCCACACTAACAAGTATGGGGTGTATGGCCCCACCTTATGGCTCCCTCATGCGGAGCTTATAGCGACTGACAATTATTTGACCCAGTTGGGCATGAACACGGGTCTAAATAAAGGTAGTTCAGGAGTGCTGGTGATTCCTTCTTACTCTTTTTTTTTTCTTTTGAAAATGCCCTGACAGCCTGTTTGTTTGTCTTGCAGATCTTGCCACCTTTATTTGGAGAAAAGGGGAGGTGAGACGCCTGGGCTTGGACGAGAATCTCACTGTTATCCAAAGTCGCCCTTCTCTTCCCCCTGATTTTAAGAGAGGCGAGAAGAATTTGATGAAGCATTTGAAGGGCTTGTCATTCAGTAGACCGAGGCTTCCTCCTCCTCCTCGGGTCACGCCTGCCAAGACGGCGGTTTCTGAGGCCACCCCCTCTCCAGTTGCGAAGGCGATTGCCTATGAGGCTACCCCTTCGCCTGTTGGCAGGCAAGAGGGCCCTTCAGCAGGGATCCAGATTCCCCCGGGGCCACGGGCTGCAGGTTCCGAGGAGACTGGGGAGAGCACTCCCCGGGCGCTGCTTAGGAAGAGGGGTAGGGAGGCTCCAAGTGCCGACCAGGTGGTGGACCTGGAGACTTCCACGCCTGAACCCAAGCGTTTTGCTCCGGAGATTCCCGCCACCCTTTTTTCTGAGGAGAACGTTGAGTTCCACTATAATGCAGGCGACAGCCAAGATGTTTCCGCCCTACTCTCCGACTCAGGGGCAGTTTTAACAGACCATCTTCTCAAGACTGTCAAGTCTGCTACCAGTCAAGTGACCCAGTATATTAAGCGCACCTCTCGAATTATGCAGGCTTCCGCGGAGCTGGCTGCCCTCAGTCGCCTGAGTGATGAGGAACTGGCCAACTCTGACCGCCTTTCTGCAATTGAGAGGGACGTTGCTCTCATTGCTAGCCTAAAGGATCAGCTGGCAAAAAAGGAGACTGAGCTAGAAGAGGCCAGGGGTAAGGCGATCCACTGGAAGTCTGAGAGCGAGAGGGCTACCAGGGAAGTGTCTCGCCTGGGAGAGGAGTCCAAGAGAGCACAGCAGGCCTTTGCTGAATTGGAGCAGGGCAGAAAGGCTTTGGCTGAACTGGACCATGCTAAGAAGAGCGTTATTGACCTTGGGGAGCGCCTTTCCAAGGCAAACTCTGATCTGCAGGCGGCCCTCGGCGATCTGGCGGCGAAGACCGAGGGTTGGGAGAAAGAGAGGGACGAGATTCTTCAGGAGGTGGAAACGGCTGTGTCGGCGGGCTTCGTTAATAGTGCTAACTCCTGCCTAGGGGTTGTCATGGAAGCTGTCAGGGAGATGTTCCCTGGTTTTGACGAAGATGCTTTCCGAGCCCTTTACACTGCTAAGGATGAAGCTCAAATGCGCAGGCTATCTGAGGGAGCTGCTGCTTCCGGCCCAGACGCTCCCCCTGCTTAACATGGAGGGCAGTCTTCCTCAGAGGGCTCTTGCTCGTCCCCTGCTGCGCCTGCGCCAACGTTTTAATTTCCTTACTTCTTTGCGCGCCGAGCCCTTTGATGGCCGGCTGCCGTACTCTTGATTGTAACCATCTTGATTGTAACCATTTGTTTTGAAAACTCTTGTCCTGTATTCCTTTGACGCTACCTTTTCTTTTATATGTGAATTTTCTGTTTGCTTTTGTGTATATTTTGATTCCTCATGAACTTGATCCGCAGTCTGCCTGCCTGTAGGTGGGGGGTTCCTGTTTATTTTATTTTTATACAAGGTTGGGGGGCCTGCCCCCAGTCCTTGTTAGTCTGGCCTGCCCCTGGCATTTGTTTAAAGTCCAGGGAGCCTGCCCCCTGCCTGCCCAGAGGCAAGCAGGGTGGCTTTCGCGTTTTTATACAAGATTGGGGGGCCTGCCCCCAGTCCTTGTTAGTACGGCCTGTCCCTGGCTTTTGTCCAAAGTCCAGGGGGCCTGCCCCCTGCCTGCCCAGAGGTAGGCAGGGTAGCTTTTGCGTTTTTTATACAAGGTTGGGGGGCCTGCCCCCAGTCCTTGTTAGTGCGGCCTGTCTCTGGCTTTTGTCCAAAGTCCAGGGAGTCTGCCCCCTGCCTGCCCAGAGGTAGGCAGGGTAGCTTTCGCGTTTTTTATACAAGGTTGGGGGGCCTGCCCCCAGTCCTTGTTAGTGCGGCCTGTCCCTGGCTTTTGTCCAAAGTCCAGGGGGCCTGCCCCCTGCCTGCCCAGAGGTAGGCAGGGTAGCTTTCGCGTTTTTTATACAAGGTTGGGGGGCCTGCCCCCAGTCCTTGTTAGTACGGCCTGTCCCTGGCTTTTGTCCAAAGTCCAGGGGGCCTGCCCCCTGCCTGCCCAGAGGTAAGCAAGGTAGCTTTTGATTTGCGTTGGGGGGTTCATTTTTCCCAATTTCGGCAACAGGGGGCCTCCCCCTATTGCCCCCTGCTCGTTTGTGTGTGAAAGACGCGAGTGTGAACAGGCAACGAGTATAAATCTGTATCTTCTCATTTCTCTTAAAAATTTTCTTTTTGACATTGGGGTGGTCGGAGCCGTCGACATTTTTGACCGTCCTCCGCCTTTTTTAGTAAAAGTAAAAACTGCCTGTATTCTTGATCAGACGTAATATTTCTTTAGTGTGTCTGCATTCCAGTGAGCATGTAGCTCTTGTCCCTCAAGGTTGGCGATTTTGTATGTGCCTGGTCCCAGAACCCGAGTTACTTGGTATGGGCCCTCCCAGTTGGCACTCAGCTTTCCATGTTCTCTTGTTTTCCCAATCGCCTGCGTCTTTCTCAGAACCAGCTCGCCCATCTGGAAATTCCTCTGTCGTACTTTGCTGTTGAAAGCTTTCCTCATTCGCTGCTGGTAGGCAGCGATGTTGGTACTGGCTTCTTCCCTTAACTCATTCACCAGGTCCAAAGCTTCGACCAATGCAGCTTCGTTTTCAGCCCGGTCGTACTACAGGGAGCGCAGAGAGGGGATCCTTGCCTCAATTGGCAACAGTGCCTCTGCCCCATATACCAGACCAAATGGGGTCTGGCCTGTAGACTCTTTTCTGGTAGTTCGGATTGACCAGAGTATACTGGGGAGTTCGTCAGCCCACCTACCTTTGCAGTCATCCACCATTTTCTTCAGGCCGTTCAGGATTTGTTTGTTGGCCGCTTCCGCCTGTCCGTTGGTTTGAGGATGACAGACAGCTGAGTAGGCGACTGAGATGTTTTGGCTTTCCAGCCAGATTCTCAGTGGATCATTATCAAATTGCCAGCCATGGTCAAATACCAACATCTTTGGTAGACCGAATCTGGTGATGATATTTCGCCAAACCACTTTCCTGACCGCCGGCTCAGTGATGTTGGGTACTGCTTCGGCCTCCACCCATTTGGTGAAGTAGTCTATGGCGACAATTAAGAATTTTCTGCCCCCTGTGGCTACCGCGAAGGGTCCCAGAATGTCCATCCCCCATTGAGCGAAAGGGATGGGGGATAGGATTGGCCTGAGCTCCTGGGCCGGGGCATGGATTGATGGGGCAAAGAGTTGGCATTTCCTGCATTTCTGGGTCAGGCTCTTGGCATCTGCTAGCATGGTAGGCCAGTAGTAGCCTGCCCTGAGGGCTTTGTGGGCCAGTGATCTCCCACCAATGTGATGTCCACAAATCCCTGAGTGGATATCCTCCAATACCTCAGCGGGCTGATCCGCCCGTAGGCATTTGAGCAGGGGATAAGTAAAAGACTTTTTGTAAAGTTCTTCATCAATGAGTATGAACCAGGCTGCTTTAGCCTGTATCTTCCTTTTTTGTAACGAGTCCGATGGTAAGATACCATGTTTCTTTTACTGGATGAAGGGAGTCATCCAGCTTTCTAGCTCTTCCTCCATGGTATTAATCGTCTGACAGGGGTTAGTGGACTTCTCGTGTAAAACGTCGACCCATACTGATCTCCGGATGTCCTGTAGACTGGAGCTTGCCAGTTTTGACAGGGCGTCTGCTCTGTTGTTCTGGGATCGGGGGATCTGTTTGACCTCATATGATTTTAGGCCGGATAATTCTCCCTTTACCATCTCTAGGTACGTGGCCATTGCTGGGTCTCTTGCTTCGTATTCTCCATTGATTTGGTTGGCGATGAGCTGGGAGTCTGTCGCTAGGACAATTCGTTCTGCTCCTGCAGCTCTAGCTAGCCTGATGCCTGCGAGCACTGCCTCGTACTCCGCTTCGTTGTTTGATGCTGGGAAAACAAATCTAAGGGCATGTTCAAAGTCGGTCCCTCCTAGGCTGGTTAGTACGACGCCTGCGCCTGCGCCATTGGTTGTCGAGGACCCGTCAGTATGCACGGTCCATTCCTCGGCAGGGGTCTCTTCCTCCCCTGAATGGGAGCACTCAGCCAGAAAATCTGCTAAGGCTTGGGCCTTGATGGCTGTTCTTGGCTGGTAAGATATACCTAGTCCACTCAGCTCAATTGCCCACTTCAATAGTCTCCCTGATTTTTCAAATTTTTCCAACACCTTCTCCAGCGGTTGATCGGTGAGGATCACGACTGGATGCGCGTCAAAGTAAGGTCTGAGTTTCCTGGCAGCAATTATGACTGCGTAGGCGGCTTTTTCGACCAACGGGTAATTCCTTTCGGCTGCCCCCAGCGCATGACTAACAAAGTATGTAGGTTGCTGGGCGCCTGCTTCTTCTCGTAAGATGACCGCGCTGACAATTATATTGGTTACTGCGATGTAGAGGAAAAGTTTTTCCCCTGCTACTGGTCTTGCCAGGGTGGGGAGCCTTTTAAGATGGTCCTTTAGCTGCTCAAAGGCCTCTTTCTGCTCGTTTTCCCACTTGAACTGTTTGTTTCCTTTCAGTATTTTGAAGAAGGGAGTGGCCTTGTCTGCTGATCGGGCGACGAACCGTGCTAAGGCGGCCATGCGGCCCGTCAGGCGTTGGATGTCTCTAACGGTCTTAGGCTCAGGGAGGTCTAGAACCGCCTGAATTTTTTCAGGGTTGGCGTCTATCCCCCGAGAGCTGACCAAGAACCCCAGAAATTTTCCGGAACGGACCCCGAATGTAGACTTTTTTGGACTAAGTTTCATTTTGTAGGCGCGCAGGGAGCAGAATGTTTCCTGCAGGTCTATCAGGTGCTCTCTGTCTTCTCTGCTTTTCACGATGGCGTCATCAACGTAAGCCTCGATGTTTCTGCCTTTTTGCTTCTCGAACACTTTATCAACTAACCGCTGGTATGTAGCCCCTGCATTTTTGAGCCCGAATGGCATCATCTTGTACATGTAGGTGCCTGAACTGGTGATGAACGCACACTTCACCCTGTCCGGCTGCCACAAGTATACTTGATGATACCCTGAAAAGGCGTCTAGGAAGCTCAGCATGGAGTAACCACTGGTGGAGTCTACCAGTTGGTCGATTCTAGGGAGCGGGTAGCAGTCTTTCGGGCAGGCCTTGTTGAGGTTCGTAAAATCTACGCACATTCTCCATGCGCCTGACGACTTTTTAACCATGACTACATTTGCCAACCATTCTGGGTAGTCACAGACCTCAATAAAATCTGCTTTCAAGAGTTTGTCAATTTCTTCCTTGATTGCTGCGTCTTTTTCCGCAGACATGTTTCGTTTCTTCTGTTTTACAGGGCGAGCATCCACGCTTACATTCAGCTTGTGAACGATGCATGATGGATCAACGCCGGGCATCTCGTCTGCAGAATAGGCAAATACGTCTTTGTTTTCTTTTAGCAGCTTGACCAGTTCAGCCTGGTAGGATTTTTCCAGGTCAGCTCCTATCAGGACTTGCCTGCCTGGTTCCAAATCTACCAACATGCTTTCGCCCCCTGGCTCCAGGTGGTCGGGCGCCGGTTGTTCGGCTGGGATCTCGCCCTCCCTGCTGGGGGAACTGTCAGCCTTCCTTTTCCCCTTCCTTTCTTTTTCATGCTCTTGTAGGGCCACGGAGTAGCATTGCCTGGCTGACTCCTGGTCCCCACGCACCTTTCCTTCTAGCCCGAAATCAGTGACATACGCTATGGTGAGGGCCCTGATGGAGATGGCCGCCTCGATTTCGTCCAGGGTGGCTCTGCCAATTAGGGCGTTGTAGGCAGATCTTGCATCCACAACAACAAAGGTTGCCCTGACATTTCTGGCAGTAGAGCCTTCTCCAAAGGTTACGGGCAGATCTATGACTCCCATGGGCAGCACGCCTGCCCCACTGAATCCGTACAGCGATCCGGGAGCAGGTCGCAGGTGCCTCTTTTCCAGGCCCATTTTCTCGAAGGCGTCCTTGTACAGTAGATTTGTGTACGCGCCTGTGTCTACCATACATCTCCACACAATGTGGTTGCTGATCTCTAGGGACAGCACCAAGGGGTCACTGTGCGGGTACACTACGCGCCCTGCATCATCAGGGGTGATGCTTAATGTCACTCCCCTTGGACTCTCTGCTTTCTCAGCATAGCAGATCTGGTTCCTTAGTTCACGCATTTGTCTTTTTTGGCCTCTTCGACTGAGCTGGCCCTCAGTGCCCCCTGAAATTACATGGATCACCATGCGATTCTGCACGGACCCTTCGGGTTTTTCAGGCACTTCCTTCTGAGACTTATTTTTAGCTGCGTAGTTGGCTAACCACCCGTTCCTGATTAACTTCTCGATTTCGTCCTTCAGGTGACGGCATTCTTCGGTGGTATGGCCTATACAGTCGTGGAAAGTGCAGAATTTCTTGGGGTCTCCTTTTGGGCTGCGAGGTTTGTTCGGGCGGTTCCATTTAGCAGTTTCTTTTTCCAGTTCGAAGATCTCCGCCCTGGATTTGTTCAGAGCAGTGTAACTGTCGAATCTGGGCTGGTAGACTGTGCGCTCCTTCTTGGGAGTGTCTCCCTCTTCCCTTTGCTTGCCTGGCTCACTTCTGCCCCTTCCACCCTGCGGTCCCCCTTGAGGCTTTGCTTGGCCTGCAGGGGTATCCGTCAGGCCGTGGAACTCCTCCTGCAGAATGAACCCTTCCGCAATCTTCTTGGCCATGGCCAAGGTTTCAGGCTGGGCCTTGATCATCTGGTTTTTCATTTCCCCTGGAAGTAGGGAGATTGTCAGGGCGTAGGCGGCAGTGGAATCATCGATCTCCCTGACCTGCTGGTAGGATAGATCAAACCTTCTCATGTATTCCCTCACACTCTCACCCTTTTTCTGTTTCAGGGTCATGAGATCGAAACGGGTAAGGCGTCTTCTCTTATTTCCGGCATACTGCTCGAGGAAAATTTCAGCCAACTCTATGAAGAACCTGACTGACCCCTGGCGGAGGTCTCTGAACCATCCCTGTGCGAGCCCTAACAGGGTGGTTGGGAAAACTTTGCACCAGATGGCATCATCTACGTCATACATGCCCATGTGGCTCTCAAAGGCTGCCAGGTGGTCTTCAGGATCTGTCGTCCCGTCAAATTTGATGGTGGGCATTTTGATTTTCGGAATGGGGTACTCTTGTACCTCAGGGTGCAACGGGGTTTTTGTGGGCCTGCCTACCAGTCGTGACCTGCTTTCCCCAGACTGGTTACCGTGAGATTCCCATTGTTTATGGGTCGGTTTCCTCGCACTGGGGGAGCGGTACCCTGGTGGCGGCCTACTGGCTGCTTCATCCTCTGTTTCCGGGGAGGTCTGTCTGGGCCTCTTCCTCTGAGAGTGGCAGAGGTTCTCACCCTGATGGTACCTGGACTCGAGCGGTTGTCCCCGGTTGAGTCTGGATTGCAGGCTTTGGGATAAGCCTGGGGCCGACTGTTCCTCGGCTGCAGGCGTTAGCCTGGAGAAAACTCCGCCTGGTCTTTCTCCCAAGCGTTTTGACATGGGCTCCCTGGGCCTCATGCGCTCCTGTAATCCTTGGGATAAGCCTCCCTGTCCTCCAGACGCTGATTCTGTTGTATGAATGGAGAACGCCTGCTGGACAGGTGGCTCTGGATCGCCAGTAGTAATGCGCCTTTGCACATGCGCATACGCTTGAGCCGTCCTCTTTGCTTTCCTCTGGGCATTCCTGGCGGCGGTCCGCCTCGTGCCCCCGGCCTCATCCCTGCTAATTGGGGATGGTTGCCTGGGAGCCGATGCGACCCTGCCCACCAAGTCCTTAGGAGTGAGCTCCTGGTTCAGCATCGCGGAGAAGAAAGCGGCTGCCTGCGCCATCTGAGCTGGGGTCAGATTAAGAGCGTGTTGTGGGGGTGCCCCCAGCTCAGGCGTCACCGCAGTGTTAGGTCCACCGAGGAGACTGGTTCCCCCTACCCCTAAGATCGTGGCAGGAGGAACTCTCTCCGACTGCGGCATACCATACAGGGGGGCCACCGGTGGGACCGTCGGACCCGTTCCTGCACTGGCATCAACGATTTCTGGCATAATTGTTTTAGTTTTGTGGTTATGAGTGGTTGATTTTAGTGGGTAACTCGTGAGCACAACCGTAAGTTCCCCACAGACGGCGCCAAATTGTTCCGGTCACGGAAACAATTTACCCGGCCTAGGATCCGGGCTGTATAATTGGGTTAACGGTGAACAATCGATCGTTTGATCTCCTTCAGCCTCCCCTTCCTCTCACTCCCTTGATCGGACCTTCCCGGCGGAGTTGGCCTGCTCCCTGCACAATGAACGCACAGGGCCTCGGAGGTTGTCCGAGGAAACCCTCTCCGATGCCTAAGTCAGTCCGTGAAATGCCTTGACGAACCTAGCTCGTGAGGAACTAGGTGGCGTTTTTTAGGAGTAAGAGTCTAGAGAGAGAAAATCCAACCCCTCTTATGTGGGAAATGGGTAAGTATTTATACCTTCCCACAAGAGAGAGGAAAAGAGAAAGAAGAGGAGGGAAATGGGTGGATGTTGGCGCGACACGTGGACTCACCTTGTCCACCCATTTCTCCTTACCTTAGGCAAAATGACGGATGGGTCCTCGGTTCTCCTTCGGTTCTGTTTAGGCGGGAACGCCCTGGAAGCAGGCGGGAGGCCTGGCTTGCTCTGTTTGGCGGATGGCTCAAGGGATTAGGGCCACACTTGGAGATTTCAATGACTTTGATGGAAAGGCTGCTGGGCAAACCTTTCCTCCTTCTGGGACTGGTCGCCCTGGGGCCTGATTGGCAGGCGGCCAAAGGCAGGCAACCGACCCCCATCACTAGTGAAAAAAGATACAAATGATATTTCGTATCGAATGAAATCGATACCAATTTATTATATAGTTACAATTGTATTACGTAATGTGTGGAATGCAATTGTTACGATTGTCATAGATGACGTTTTGTTATACTTATCGCGTCGAATACAATTGATACAATTGTAAAATGAATGACATTTAATAGTACTTATCATGTCGAATACAATTACAACAATTGTCACTAAATGACATTTTATTGTACTTATCGTGTCGAATACAATCGCAACAATTCTTGTTAGTGGGAAAATCAAATTATTTACCGCATCAATAATAATTGACACTAAAATTGCCACTAAACTTCCCCTTCTTCCGCGTCGATTTTAAGAAGCTAACCCAGCGAATAGATTATTCGCCACGAAAGGCTACGGCAACGCCGCCTACCTCAACGAATACACAATCGATGGGGAAACATTTCGTGTCGAATAGAATCGCCACGAAATATCAAAATAATCGCCGCGAAAAGGTAATTTTGTTGTAGTGGATAGAGCTCCATTAGCTACCATACGCGCGCGACCAAAACTATCAGTCACTCATTTAGCAACTGAAAAAAATTCGGGCGACCGATTTTCGTCGCTAGACGATGAGACCGAATGGGTGAAGGCTGGGAAAAAATAAATTCATATTAGCGACCGATTTCGGTCACTAAAGTAAAGACGCGTGACCGATATCAGTCGCTAAATGATGACAAAACCCTCAGGAAAACAAACCTCAGCGACCAACCGCTGTCAGTCGCTAAGGTCGTCAGTTTTTTTTTTAAATTAGACGACCCCCCCTCCCCCCTCCCGGCCTCGTTCACTTCTCACTTCACTTTCTCTCTCTCTCTCTCTCTCTCTCTCTCTCTCTACCTGATCTTCCCCTCTCTCTCTCTCTCTACCCATGCCCTTCATCCTTTCTCTTCATTCTTTCTTCTTTTCTCCAATTTTTCTTAATTACGATATGTTTTCTATCTATACTTAATTTAAATTATTTGTTAATTTCTGTATTTATTTATTCAAATAAATTATTTATTTAGTTAGATGTTTTTTTAGTATAGTCTTGTTGTCGTCGAAATATTCAGTGTAGCTAGCATGTTAATTGCCCATAGGTTCCCCCAAATAGAAATAGGTAGATTGTTAGTATGAAGTTAGGGTTTATGATTGGGTACTTAAATAATGAATTGGGTTGTTTTAATATGTTAGGAAATTGGAAGTGAAAATACAATTCTGCTGATTTAGTGATGTAATTATAGACGGATTAGATGCAAATAGTACTATATTTAGGTGAATTGAGAATTTTACAAAATATGTGAGTAGTGTATATTATTAATAAATTACTTT
Organism: Agrostemma githago; assembly: GCA_958450325.1. NCBI lineage: Eukaryota > Viridiplantae > Streptophyta > Magnoliopsida > Caryophyllales > Caryophyllaceae > Agrostemma > Agrostemma githago. The sequence goes on from OY288240.1 coordinate 54,802,225, forward strand.
AGAGGAAATAATGTGTATTTGGTTATTGTCTAAATTTTTTAAAATAAAAAATGAAGAGATTTGAACGAAAATGGATGTATGATGAAAGATTGGATAAGAGACGATGTCCCACAACACAATTTTTAGACGGTGTTAATAGTTTTCTGGAGTTTGCTAAAAACCACCCCGAATACGCGTCGGATGGTAGATTTAGATGTCCTAGTGTGAAATGTAAAAACTTCAAATTCTTGGAGATTATTTTGATTAAGGAACGAACATATTATCTCAAATGGGTTTTATCCAAATTATTATCATTGGATTTGTCATGGTGAGACGTCTCCTGTTGAGGAATTTGAGGTTGAACAAAATGAAGGGGGGTTGACAGGAATGATAGTTGATGTAGTTGAGTGCAATGTGTTTAATGATGAGAGCATGTACACTAATGACAATGACCAACCAACGCCACAAGAGCCAAACCCACGAGCGAAAGCATTTTTTGATATGTTAGACGCTTCGGAGAAGCCGTTATATGGAGGGTGTATGTGATGTGACATTGTTAGAATTCGCGTCTATGGTAGTGACCCTTAAATTTGAGTATAACCTACCGTTTGGGTGGATAGACGGTTTCGCTGCCTTGCTTCAGAAGGTCATCCCAAAAGACAACATTATGACCAAAATATTCTACACTACCAAAAAAATAGTAAAAGGTCTTCAACTTCCGCATCAAAAGATTGATGCTTGTCTCGATGGGTGCATGCTTTTTTAGAAGGACGATGTCCTACTTGAGGAATGTAAGAAATGTGGTAAGGGTAGATACAAAAGTGTAGATGAGAATACTGTTTTGAGGGGTAGGAAAGGAAAGAGTGTTGCGAGGGATAAAAAATCTATACCACTTAGTCGACTTACCTACTTTCTCATCGCCCCTAGGCTTCAAAATTTATATGCAACCAGAACCATTGCCAAACAAATGAGGTGGCATAAAGAAGAAACTCGTGTAGAGGGGAAGATGTGTCATCTTAGTGATGGGGAGGAGTGGAAACGCTTTGATAGAATTTACCCTAATTTTCCTGGGGAACCCCGTAATGTGAGACTTGGTTTGTGTACCGATGGATTTGCCCCTTTCAGTCAGTTCGGTAAGTCGTACTCATGCTGGCCTGTCATGGTCACACCATACAACTTTCCCCCAGGGCTGTGTCTGAAACCACCATTCATCTTCCTTTCTATTATTGTTCCCGGCCCAAAAAATCCAAAAAACCACTTGGATGTTTACTTACAACCAATGATAGATCGAGGAATTGAAACACTTGTGGAAAGTAAGGGAGGAGACATATGATGTGTCGTTGAAACAAAATTTCCAGCTTAGAGCATCACTTTTGTGGACTATAAACGATTTCCCTACGTATGGTATGTTGAGCGGTTGGTCTACGGCGGGCCAAAAATCATGTCCTTGTTGCATAGTGAAAGTAAAGCGTTCTACCTAAGAAATTCAAGCAAAATTAGTTGGTTTGACTGTCATAGACAGTTCCTATCCGAGGGTCACCCGTACAGGAAGAACATGAGATATTTGAAGAAGGGTGAGGTGGTGCTAGATGAGGCACCAATTCGTCTTCAGGGAGATGATATATGGGAGGTAATTTCGGAGATCCCATCTACTGTTGACGACACCGATCAAGAGTTCAAGGATCTTAAGAAATTAAAAAATGGTTGGTTTAAAAGAAGCATCTTCTTCGACCTTCCATATTGGAGTACTTTATTACTTCGACATAATTTGGATGTGGTGCATATTGAGAAGAAGTTCTTTGAGCAACTGATTCACATCGTCATGGATGTAGACGGTAAAACATGTGACACCGTAGGATCCCGAAAAGATTTGAAGAAAATTTGTGACCGTCCGAAATTGCATATCAAGCGGGACGGCTCCAAGCCTAGGGCCTTGTTTAGCCCTGACAAGGCTCAGAGAAAGGCTGTGTTAGAGTGGTTAGGGAAATTGAACTTCCCTAATGGATACGCATCAAATTTTAGTCTGTGTGTCGACATTAAGAACCTGAAGTTGCAAGGTTTGAAGAGTCACGACTGCCATGTTTTCATGGAGCGGTTACTACCCGTGTCGTTGAAGCAACTCCTGCCGCAAGGTCTTTGGAATCCTATTACTGAGATACCTCAGTTTTTTCGAGATTTGTGTTCGTCGACAGTTATAATTGACGACATGACTCGTTTGGAGGATCAAATTCCTCAGATACTGTGTAAACTTGAGATGATCTTCCCACCCTCCTTCTTTAACTCAATGGAGCATCTACCGGTCCACTTGCCCTACGAAGCTAAAGTGGGAGGACCGGTCCAATATAAATGGATGTACCCGTTTGAGAGGTGATAATTTTCAAATACTTAATGAACCACTAACGTTAAATATTGTCATTTATTATTAACATAATTGCTTGATTTTCATAGATTCTCAACCATCTGAAGAAAAAATTTGGTAAAAAGGCGAAGGTCGAGGGCTCCATATCTAATGCTTACCTAATAGAGGAGATGGCCAACTTCTGTTCTCTGTATTTCGAGAAAGAAGTCAACACCAAAACCAAAAATCTTAACCTCGAAACACCTGAGATGATTGACCCCAACATACCAGGCTTTTTCCAAAGTAAGGTAGGTGAAAGATCTTCATCAGCTAGGGTGTGGAGGATGTTAGATGAGAAGGAATACAATCGTGCTCACCTTTACTTGTTATCAAACTGCGAAGTATTGGAGCCTTATGAGAAGCAGTTCGTAACTGAATTTCTCGCTGCTAATCCAAATGTAAATGATGATGATGTTTGGAATAAGTATGAGGAACAGTTCCCCAGTTGGCTTAAGGATCATGTAATTGCTTCGAATATCCAGGATGATTTGATTAGGAGTCTAGCATTAGGTCCTTTGTGGAAGGTTAGAACTTGGAACCGGTATTTGGTTAGTTGTTACAATTTCCATACATTTGCCCATGATAGCAGTAGGGCTAGATGTTATTTTGGTGTGACTGTATCGTCACTTGATGGTGACGACTATTACGGTCTACTAGAGGACATCTTCGAGTTGTGCTATGATGGTAGCCAATAGCGTAGCCAGAACCACGAGTAAGATCATTAGTACATAGAGTTATTGATCCATCGCCAGTGGCGTGAAAAGTGATCGTGGGTATAGAATTGTGGTATTTAAATGCGAATTGAAGGACAACTCAGTGCATGGTACTAGAGTACATGAACGATACAAACTAGTTGAAGTTAATCATATAAAAAAATACTCTAAGTAGGATCCGTTTATACTTGCATATCAAGCACGCCAAGTGTACTTTGCTCCTTATCCAACCATAAAGAACGATAGAAGTCAAAATCAGTGGTGGGCGGTGTTTAAAACTAAGCCACGGGGACACATTGATACTGACCTCTTCCAAGAGGAGGCCATTTCTAGTGGTACAACATTATCTCCAATTGATGAGAGTCTTTTTGCAAGTGAGGATGATAATGAGGTGGATGTGGGGGATGATTTTGAAGACGATGAAGGTGGTGAGGACATCGAAGGTGCTTTTGGTGATATGGTCGAGGAGGAGGAGGACAACGAAGTCGAAGGCACCGATGATTTGGAGGTGATGACGAGGAGGAGGAAGATGACTACGAGAAGGAGGATGTAGTTGGTTCGAGTAGGCAAGTGGGAGATGACAACGATAGCGACGATGATTTCTAGTAGGTAGGGACGAAACCAAGATTAATTTTTAGCACGGACCGATTTTTCATATATGAGTTGTTCGTACTATCGTTCCTAAAATTTAAGTCATTACTTAAGCATTATCAAAATGTATTTGAATGTCATTATAAATTAGACGTCTCTATAAAGCGTATATTTTCGTAGTTATAATTAATTATTAAATTAGAAATTAAGTTTTCATTTAAAATTAGTGGTATTTTAAATAAAAAATCTTTTTTTCTTCTTTTATATAATGTCCTTTAAGAATAAAAAGTAAGAAGCCAAAAAAATACTAACAATTACACTTTATTATGCACAAATAAACGTAAAAGGCACAAGTTTTAAAATGGTTAATTACACTTGTAAATTATATCGATCATCTCAAAAAATTGCTTCACTAAATAATAGATTCCACAATTATAATTTTAAATTGTTCATTGGTACCATAAAAGTAAATTTTAGAGTACCATAAATAAAGAGTAAAAAGTCCACTTATAAATTATTCTATATGATACCTTACCAAACATAAGATTAAGAAATACTTATAATAATAACTTAAGTAATTATCACATTGGAAACAAAAAGAAAGCACACTGAAAAAAAGAAACAAAAAAAAAGCAAAATGTTGACAGGCGGAATCGAGCACAGGTTGGCAAGTACTAGGCAACTTCACGTTCCATTACAAACCACTTCAACACAATACAGCTTCCGAACTATAGTATACAGCTTCCGAACTATGCTGAATTTAGATATTCTACCGCCACTGCCAATTTCAAACTCAAGAGCATTGCTACAAGAGAAAATCAGTGTCAAAGGCAATCTTATCAAGTAGATGTGTATGTATTTGTGTGATGCTCATATGATGATCGGCAAACTCCCCAAGTATAACAATCGTAAATGCCCTATTCAGCAAATTATACACGCGTCATAATCAATTCAAAGCATTTGAAATGAAGAATAAACAAAACTCCTAATTCTGCCTCCAACACGCCCACGAGACTTCATGGAAAAGCGATGTGTATAATGAGCTGATGCCCCAAAAAAGATGCTGCCAAACTGTGCATAAAAGAAAATTATGAGGGAAATAAGTACTATCTCCAATCAACAGGCAACTAAGTACATGCTCAAATGCTATTTGAAGAGAGAACCTCAATGCAACTTTAAGATTAAAAAAAATCAAGACTTACAAAGATGCAACAGTATGCCATATAAATGTCAGATGTATGTTTCCGAATCACTTATATTAAAAGTTCAGAAACGTAAAGAACCTCAATTATGAAAGTTATGAAAATAAATTGATCGAATATATAGCCATGGCATAGCAGTTTAACAGAACCTGTGCAGATAATATAGATTTCCACGAACCTATAAATCCTCTAAATATACAAAGAATTTTAGAATATTGTCTTTCTATCAATTCTAATTACTGTAATTTTTACAGTTTAATCATATTTTGAAATGACAAACAAATGATTGAAGGGATTCCTATATCAAATCAATGTACAGTTGATAGTGCAAAATCAACTTAAACTAGATCTTTTAGTAGCGTTGGTTGAAAAAAGTTTCAGCCTAATAGTCAATGTTCATCCAAATCACACTTGAACAGAAAAAATCAGGTTCAGACCAATTAGTGCCAATTGAACAATTAAAGCAATAAACGATGAAGAATAAGAGGATACAATTCACACGAAACACGAAATAAGAGAATGCAACTACAATTACTGCCAAATAATTTGATACAAGCAGGCGGAGTTAAGATACATACAAACACGAAACACGAAGCAAAATTGAAGAATCAGGCGGATTTACTTGTTCGTGAAGTCGATCAAGGACGGAGCAAGAGTTGGAACTATGAAGGTTGAGTTGGAACTGTGAAGAATTCAGGGGGAGGTTATGCGGTGGTTGAATGATGCGTATGTGTCGTATGGTTTGACATACAAGGGTATTGAGGGTATTACAAATTACTTTTGATGAATGATGCGTCTAACTAAACGAGTCATTCGATTCAATTTCGGATCAGGTTAAATTGTTTCGATCATAATCGGGTTAGCTTCAACTTCAGTTTCAATTCTATTTCGATAGGGTTCATTTCAGTTAGTCACTTTCATCGGTTTATGTTATTTTGAGTCGGGTCCAGTTCGTGTTGGGTCAATAGCAGGTCGGGTGAAAGTCTCGGGTCATAAATTTCTTGAGTAAAAACAACAATTTATTTTAGAGTTTGTTATACGTTTCAAATTGTAGGTAATAGTTCATAAAATTATTAATAAATAACTAATCAATGAGGAAATTCCTGAATTTGAGTGTTTCTAAGAAGGAAAAGTATTTATTAATCATATCAATCGGTTCGGATATTATTGGTTCAGGTATATCCAAGTTTGTGTATCAGTCGGTTGTATTAAGTTCGGTACAGTTTTGGTTTGATTCCGGTTGAATTGGGTTTCGGTGTTATTCGAACTTAATCATGTCGGGTGTTCGATCGGTTATCAATTCATGTATTTTCGATCGGTTTTCGAGTTGGCGGGTTTATTTTTCCAGGTCTACGTGTAACTGTGTCTTACTAACTAGGATTGAATAGGATGAGTCCTATATATTTTAATAGGATGAGTTTAACCTATAACCGCGCTTTTAAAATATTTTAATAGGATGGGTTTAACCTATAACCGCGCTTTTATATTAATGAAGATGGTTTCATTGACCAACCGTGCTAACAGTAAAAATAAAAGGATGGTTTTTTTGATGAATCGTACTATTTAACCAAGGTCAAGAGGCGCCAAAATTTATCATGATATAGATGACGGTTCCTTATATAAGCGTTCTATTTTGGACGTCTTATATAATCAAAATTGTTACAGTGCCAGTACGGGTCTTATGTCCCCATTATGTGTCACATATTGTTTTAGTTAGAATAGGGTATTAGCTAGGAGAGATACCTTAAGTGGTACATGGTAAAATTGAAAGTGTTCGTTAAGTATCATTCTATAATAAACACTGTTATAGATCTCGCGGCACGGTATATTTAGAGTTTTATATTTAGTGATTACAAATCTATTGGCGATTTATTACCTTTTCACATTTTAAGTTTTACATTTTGATTTGAGTAATTAATTTAAAATTCCAATGATAATCAAGATAATCGAGTAACCTCATTTATGTAATATTCTAATGAACATATTTTTTTCACAAAGCTAATAATACTCCTTAAATTTTTTATAATTTTTACCTGCCTATTCAATTAAAAGTTTGTTTTATAATTACCAAACCAACAGATACGAATCAAAATAAATTCGCTTAAGTATTCAGATCAGTTAAAAGATAACCTAAATCTTCAAATATTATTAGATAATATATAAATTGACTTCAGTTCTAGTTTAACAACCAATTAAATGAAGAAAATTTAGCATCGGTTTAAATTAACAACTAGTGCCATAATTACACAAAAATGGCATCGTTTTGATTTACAATCGATGCAAAAAAATTATATTAACATCGGTTTCAATTTAAGAACTGACACCAATATATTACACAAAATTAGAATCGGCTCTATTGAACAACTGATGCAAAAAAAAATGGCATCGATTCCAAAGAACAAATGGTGCCAAGGAATTTTTGTATATAGTAAATAAATATTGGCATCTGTTCTAATTTAACAACCGATGCCAATGAGAAAAAATGGCATCGGCTCTATATAAACACCCGATGCCAGAAAAAAATAGCATCAGTTCTGAAGTCACAACCAATGCCAATAACACTTTAATTTAACTTTTGCATCGGTACTAACAAGAATCGATGCCATTGTACCGATGCCATTCGCTTAAATTCTACTAGTGAGAGAGCCTGATATCTTCAGCAACTTATCTCTAATTGCTAGAATGCATTTAATACCGGTAGAGAAGTGGTCCTTGGCCATAACGGACCAAACTGATTCCTTGCCAAAAATATAGACTTGACACCATCTGCACCAAATATTACTGTTATTAATAGAAAACTACCAAAACCATTTAGAAATAAGAGCAGCATTCCAAGCTTCAACATCTTTCACATTAAAGTCTCCTACTGCCCAAGGAGAACAGATTTCCTTCCACTTTTTGAAAACAAGCTTCTTTTTCTTCTCCTTAATGCCCCAGAAAAAATCTTTGCAAAGTTTATTGATATGTTTAACAACCCCCTTAGGTAAAAGCACCCCAAAACACCAAAATTTTTCAATACCGAAGATCACATAATTAATTAGTTGCACCTTGCCAGCATAAGAAAGGAAATGAGTGGACCAATGATGAATATTATGCTGAACTTTGAGAATAAGAGCATCAAACATTTCAACTGTAAGTCTACCCTCAGTAAGGGGAATCCCAAAATATCTAAAGGGAAAATTGCCAACAGTAAAACCAGTTACAGCAGTAATAGCATTCTGAATAGAAGGCTTAACTCCCCCAAAGTAAATATTAGTCTCATCAGCATTAGCATAAAGACCAGAAAGATGTGCAAACTTTTCCAAAGCATTATTAACAGCAATGACTGAAGGGACATCACCTCTGATAAAGATCATCAGGTCGTCTTCAAATACTAAGTGAGTAAGATTTATCCTACAACACTTAGAATGATAGGAGACTTGTTCTTGTTGGCAAAGAGTTCGAAGAGACTTAGACAAAATTTTCATACTCATCACAAAAAGATAAGGTGAAAGAGGATCACCCTGCGTAATCACACTTTACCTTGCAAGAAGCCAGAAATACCACTATTTATTTTGATGGAGTACCAGGGAGATGAAATGCATCCCATGATCTAATAAATAAATGTATCATGTAGACCAAAACACTTCAACATGTTTTTAATAAAATCCCATTGCAAAGAGTCAAATGTGTAACAACCCGGATTTTCCAGACTTTATAGGTAAGTCTATAATAGGAAACAACGGAAGACATAATACTTATCCGAGTCATTACTATTCTCAACTAATTAGATTACTTCATAACAATTACTCCCTCCAATTCATTTTTCTTCTTCCTACTCCCCTATTATATGTGAGGTATATAATAATGAAGTAGGAAGAAAAAAAAGAATCGGAGGGAGTATGAAAGTACTTAAATATTACATTTAATTGTAACAATTTGTGAAGAAATAGAAATACCTTTGAGTCCCATATTCAGCTATCTCCAACTATGCCCGTCTGAGGAATGATCAGTCTCCCATAATCTGACGATTATAAAATCAAAATTTAATATGAATAAAATATTAAATCAAACATAGATCAAATAGCAATACATCAAAGCACAACCAATAACACATGCCTTTTGAAATCGTAAGAAATGTTTTAAGTGCCGTATTATTTTTAGAAAAGATTTATCACGATATATCGGCCAATTATTCCGAATAAGTTTCGTATTTGATACTTGTACAATAATAATAATATATCGCCAATCACACCGATACCAGGGGGCTTACATTATTACCCCTGTTTACCGTGGTGACATAAACACGTTATTTAAAACAAAATTCATCCTCTCATCTCCAGGGTCGAATGCCGGTACGTGGGGTTGTTACCCGCACCACAGACTACTCACCACCCGGCCGGTTATCCCCGAAGCCACGCTCCAATCGTCGACACTCGGGAACCCGGGTGCGATCCACCTAACATGTACGAGACTGATCAGATCCCCACCTAAAGTATGGCCACACTCCCGCCTACTCTCGAGTCAATGACAAGGGTAGCCAAAGACCCTTCGTACGCTACGGACGACTTTATACGGTAAAGCTAAGTGCTATTCATCCAAGTCATCTCGTACACAATAGAGACAACCTGTTTTCCCACTCAATGAGATTTTGAATAAATTCCTAAAAATGCCCAATAAAATAGACAATCTTTTGAAAACATTATGTGTTATCCAGCTCGAATACAATAAAATTTCTTTTCCTTGAGAATAGATACAGAGTAATAATAGCCAAATAGCACCTAGTCAAATAAATGTCTCCTAACGGGGTTGTCCTTATTTGTAGGCAGAGATTTGGCTCACGAATTTGGTTAATATGTCGAATGATTAGTAGGACGATTTAACAAAGTTTAACTAAGTCTAATCAATTAAACTAAGGGATGTTTTTGTTTAGTCCCCCTGAGTAGCCAATTGATTGAGAATCGCCCCTTGATTTAATTTAGTTATCTAAAACTTTTGACTCCAAAATATTATAACTGAAAGATAAGGAGTAAATATTTATAAAAATTGTCTTAAAAACTCATGTTACAAAATACACGATATTTAAAAGAAAAAAATATTTTAATATTAATCATTTAATAAAATCATGAAGAATTGATTAACAATTTCAACTGTTTAAATGACGTTACCTGATAAATGTGTCCCGTATTTTGAAAAACTTACTAACATTCCTTTTGATAAAACTCTTTGAAAAGTAAATAACGAAGATTTGGGTGACATCCATTTAATTTTAAACTTGTTAAAAAGTCAAACCGTATCTCAAATGATATTTGTTTTTAATTTGCTAAAGTACAATAAATCACTGACTTAAAAGAAATTTGTGGATCAAGATAGCGATATCGTGAGTCCGGCCTAATGATTGCCAGGGTCCTAAAATCTTAACCTACTCGTGAGTAGTGTATGTCAAGTCTAGCAAGTAATTTAATAATACATCATTTTTGGAGTAGCGTAGGTCAAGTCTAGCAAATAATAAGTATCAAATAATATCATTATTAATCAGCATAAAATTAACAAACAGAAATTACTCATATAATTATTAATCGACACACAACTATATAAGTATCAAATAATATCATTTAACATACTTCATATGGTAATAGTAAACATAGTCTACATGTCGTCTTTTACTTTTGTTTAAGACACCAAATATCCTTTCGGGAAGGCCCCTAGACCTAAGTCCTCGTCACAACATTCGATTTGAATTTAGTTACTCTGAAAATAATATTTAACCCTATAAGACTATAGAATAAAGACAATAAAAAAAAGTTAAGATAAATAGAAACAACAAGAAAATAAAAAAGGTAACCATTTTCTACCCAATTAACCTACTAAATAAATTTCAGGTTTTAATGAACATACATACTTATGGGGGTCGGTAGCCTGCCGCAGGTCACCCGCCATATGGGCCCCGGGGAAGCCCAACCCAGAAGTAAATAAAGACCTGCCTGGTAGGCCAGCTAGCAAAACCTTGCCAGGAAGCCTTCAAAGAGCAATTTCAGCCGCTCCAAGCTCCAACCCAGCTTCCCTCCTGCCTAGCAAGGCCCTGCCATGGGCGCTAAGGTTATGAAGGAGAGTCCCCTACCTGCCAGGGGTTAGGGCCCCCCTCCCTGGCAGACTCAGGGGCCAGAAATCAGAGCCCTCCCGTCCATGCCTAAGGTACGTAGGGGAGAATGAGTGGACGAGGTGAACCTACGTGTCATCTCCTCGTCCCCTCTTTTTTTTTGATGAAAACGTGAGATATATTAATAATCAAGAGCCAACTTTACAGTGGAATCAGGTATAGACTATGTAGAAAAAACTGACACAACTAGGGACATCACCATATATAACCCCACTCTACTTGTCTACCAGGCTTCGTAACTCTCGAGCTTCATTCACAGTGATGTGTGGACGTTGTAAAATGCTCTTAGCTCTGTCTTGGATATCCTCTTGTATATTCTTAGCAGTTTGTATTGGGTATTGTACATACCCCTTAACTCGTGCTACATTTCTTTTCATCCAAATCATATGATGGAATGCATTCAAAACCATTGCTTGGATTCTTCCCTTGGTACCAGGTTCACTTTCCAACTCCGGTCCAGTTTTCAAGTTCATTCCGAACTATTCTGCTGTAATGACAGTTCTGTGCCAGGTGTAGGCTTGTTTCCTCCGCTGAATCACACAGGCAACAACTTACCACGCAGCAGCAGCCAATACTCTTTAGTTTGGCTCTTGTATTAAGTCCATTGTTAACCCACAACCACGAAATAATCGTATGTTTGGGTGTAATCCAATCATCCCAAATAAGCTTGAACCAAGTAACATGGGGACGGGTACCGCGCAACCAGCAGTACCCCTCAGTTATCGAGTAATCTTTCTGCGCTTGATTCCACCTGTTATTAGTAGAGCCATCCTTTATTTTTTCTTTTGTTTTGCATATCATTCTCCACGTCCAAGGGGTATCAGGAGGTGGTATATAATCATTCCAATCTTTCCCGTTCATAAAATTGGTACTAACCCATTTCATCCAAAGCTTATCGCTTTTTTCATATATCCAGTTTACGAGTTTACCAATGGCTGCCACATTCCATAGTTCGGCCTTTTTTATTCCGAGCCCACCTTCCACCATCTTCCTTGTTACCTTGTCCCAAGCTACCAACGGAACCCGACTATATTCAGCCTGTCCTTCCCAGAGATAATTCCTGCATATAGCTTCCACCCTCTTCACAATCCCTTTAGGCAGAATAAAGATATTGGACCAGTAATTGTGCAGAGTATTGAGGACCGAGTTAATTAGAATGATTCTCCCTGCATATGAGAGTTTCCTCGCCCCAAAGCTTCGAATTTTCCTGACCATGTTTTCTGCTATCACAGAGCATTCTTTTTTTTGTCAATTTCCTCGATCGAATAGGAACCCCCAAATAAGTGAAAGGTAATTCCCCTTCGATGAAGCCCGTGGCCCTAAGAATATCATCTCGTTGGTCTCTCTTCATTCCAATAAAGTAGATAGCTGACTTAGTAGCATTAAGTTTGAGACCTGACACTTTGTTGAATGAAGATAGCGTCCTCATCAACAACATAATGGATTGAGTGTCCCCTTTACAGAACAGCATAAGATCGTCAACAAAAATCAAATGGGTCAGTTTTAATTGCTTACACTTCGGATGGTAATGGAATGGCCATTTCTCTGTTGCGTAAGAGATGAGCCTGCTCAAGTAGTCCATAGATAGCGTAAATATAAAAGGCGAAATAGGGTCCCCTTGACGCAGACCTCTTTTCCCATTTAAATACCCAAACATATTCCCATTCAGGCTCAAAGAGAACATTGGAGTTGTAATGCATTCCATAATCAGTTGGCGGAACAGATTAGGGAATTTGAGCTACGTGATTAACTCCTCCACAAATGTCCATTCAACAGAATCGTACGCCTTCTGCAGGTCAATCTTGATCATACTTCTTGGGGAAGCCTTTTTCCTAGAATACTGATGAGCAATGTCTTGGCATATAAGAATATTATCGATAATTGATCGATTTTTTATGAAAGCACCCTGGCACTCATTCACAATTTCAAGCAGTACTTGAGACAACCGGTTGCATAAAACCTTGGAAATCACTTTATAGATCAGGTTGCAGCACGCAATAGGTAGGAATTGCTTCACGTCCGAAGGTCTATCACATTTAGGTATGAGGGTTAATGTAGTAGCACTAATTTGCTTTAGAATTCTTCCATTCCTAATCGCATCTTTAACCGCTGCACACACTTCTCCACCTATAATGTTCCAGGACTTTTTGTAGAATCCACTTGTGTATCCATCGGGTCCAGGAGCCTTCTCATTAGGAATAGAAAACACAATATGCTTAATTTCCTTATCAGAGACAAGAGCCTGCAACACATTCTGCGCTGTACAAACCGATCCCCTGCTGATGACCTCCTCTCTTATCTTATCACTCATGGAACTGCTTCCAAGAAGGGACTTATAGAACTCCAAAAATGCATCTTGTATCTCCTCTTGTTTAGAGCAATTTTGTTCATTTATGTCGTTAATCTGGAATACTGTATTTTGTCTGGTACGTTGCTGCAATGCCCTATGGAAATGAGCGGTGTTATCATCTCCATCCCTAATCCAATCAGCCTTCGCTTTCTGTTTCAGGAATGATTGTTGTGCATCTGCTAGTACCTGATAGTTCTTTGCCATCTCTCTCTCCTTCACGATTAAATCAGCATTTGTGTAATCCTGATGAATCTGCAGCTGAATTTTTTCCAACTCTTTTATGGCTTTCAAGGTTCGACATTCAATTTCAGAGAACGCTCGATTATTCAATCGCTTCAGTTCAGGTTTAAGCGCCGTCAAATTTTTAACCAGCCTGAACATCAACGTCCCTGAACTATGTCTCCCCCAATTAGCTTCAACTAAGGGCAGAAACTCTTCATGAGCAGTCCACATGTCATTGAATTTGAACCCATTCTTCTTCATTCTGACATCTTTAGCCGATACAACACACGGGGAGTGGTCGAAAAGTCCCTCAGGGAAGAAATGTGATTGATGATTGGGGAAGCTTTGCAACCACTGCGCATTGACTAGTGCTCTGTCCAGACGATTGTAGATACGTTGTGCCGGGATTTGCTTATTATTCCAGGTATAATAGGCTCTAGAGCCCCCTAAATCCATCATATCACAAGCGTGAAGGCATTCATTGAAGTCGTCAATGTCCTCCTGTTTGGAAGCAGCTCCTAGCCTTTCCTCATGACAGGTAACTATGTTAAAGTTCCCAGCCATGAGCCACGATCCCTGAACACCAGCAGCAATTTTAATCAGCTGTTCCCACAGCTCATTCCTTTCCTCTTCTTTATTGAATGCATATATCATAGATAACTCGAACCTTGAGTTGTCACCCTTGTCCAGTACCAAATCTTGAATACATTGCGCAGTGGTTTGTGTGATCCACACATCAAAGTGGGACGGTCTCCAGATAATCCAGATCCTCCCTCTAGGATGTTGATGGCAATTAGTAGCCACACTCCAACTACTACACATATTATGAATGATACCTTGCATATTATTTGCTTTTATTTTTGTTTCCACGATCCCAAATAGACTAATGTCTTTATTATTAACAAAATTGGAAATACTTTTCTATTTATTCACATCGTTCACCCCCCTCACATTCCAAAATCCCACCTTATACATCATTGGGTCGAATAGAAGGAATATGAGGATGGGTGCTTACATTTGTCTCAATTTGCACATTGGTGTCCACCAACACAATCTTTGTATCTCCATCTTTGTCCTGTACCAGTTGACCTTCTTTATTAGGTGTGGGGTTCAAAATTGGACGCTTGGGCAAAGAAGGGAACTGATCTTCGTTTACACCATGCATCTTCTGTTGTAATTCCACTGGTACTTTTTTCCAGACCTGCACATCTTATTATTCTTCTGACCAGGCTGAGTGGGTCCCCTCATTCTTCCTCTTTCTCTCTTTCTCCCTTTCTCTCTCTTGAGAGAACCTATAAATACTTCGGTATTTCCCACAAGAAAGGGATTGGACTTTCTCTCTCTAGAATCTTACTCTAAAACCGCCACCTTACTCCTCACGAGTAAGGTTCATCACGGCATTTCACGGACTGACTTAGGCATCGGAGGGGGTTTCCTCAGACACCTCCGAGGCCCCGTGCGCTCTGTGTGCAGTTGGCAGGCCATCTCCGTCGGGAAGGTCCGATCATCGGAGTAAGAGACAAGGGAGGTCTGAGAAGTGAAGCAATCACCATCAAACATCAACATCAAGTACTAAGACTCGAAGCAGATCCGGGTCAATTGTTTCCATACCGGAACAATCTGGCGCCGTCTGTGGGGATTCGCTCGAAATTCCTCGAAAAAGAAAAAAAGCCACTAGAAGAATGCCCGAAATTGTTGAAGCCAACTCTGGGGCGGATCCGACGGGAAATCCGGTGATCCCTCTGTATGGCGTGCCTATGCCGGAGGTAACGCCCGCCGCTACGATCCGAGGCGTAGGGCGAACAAGCCTCCACGAGGTGCCCAACAAGGAGACCGCAGTCGCAGCTGGGCAGGTCGATCAGAGGCCCAACCTTAACCTTACCCCTGCCCAAGTTGCGCAGACTGCGGCCTTCTTCTCGGCGACCTGGTGGGCAGGATTGCCACGATCCCCAGGCACCTGCACTTCAAGAGTGCTGAGTGGGCTGGGGGGCACGAAGCGAACCGCTGCCAGGAACATTCAGAGGAAGGTGCAGAAAACTGCCTGGGGATATGCGCAAGCCAAAAGACGCATCACAGCCGGCGACCAGGTGCCGCCTGCTCAGCAGCAAGCATTTTCCATATATACCACCAAATCTACAGTAGGTGAGATGAGACCCAGGGAGCCCGCCTCGAAGCGCCTGGGAGAAAAGCAGAGTGAAGTCTTTTTTAGGCTGACACCCGCTCTAGAGGCACAGCAGGCACCAGAACTGTCCAGAAGCATGCAGTCCCGGCTCAACAACGGACACCCACTGGGACCAAGGCACCACTAGGGCGATAACCTCGAGCCGCCCCAGGGGAAACGACCCCGGCGCCGCCCCCTATAAGGGAAGATAAAATGAACCTGGAAAAGAGGCACCTCAAGCCCGCCCCTGGATCGTTATACGGATTCAGCAGAGCAGGGATCCTCCCTATGCGAATCATCGAGCTGCCGGTGACGTTTAGGGAAGGGGCCTCAGCCAGAAATATCTGAGCATCGTTCGTTGTTGTTGATGCAAAATCTGCATATAACGCTTTAATAGGCAGAGCCACCCTGGATGAAATTGAGGTGGCCATATCCATCAGGGCACTAACTATAGCCTACGTAACAGATTTTGGAATGGAGGGAAAGGTACACGACGACCAGAAGTCAGCCAGGCAGTGCTACTCCGTAGCCCTGCGCACCCTTGAAACAGAAAGAAAAGGCAAGCGAAAAGCGGATAGTTCCCCCAGCAGGGAAAGGGAGATTCCAGCCGGTCTGCAAACGGCGGACCACCCTAAACCTTGGGGGGGAGAACATGCTGGTGGAACTAGAACAAGGAAGACAAGTCCTGATAGGGGCAGACCTGGAAAGTTACTACCGCGAAGAATTGATTAAGGTCCTATGAGACAACAAAGATGTGTTTGCCTACTCGGCAGATGAAATGCCGGGTGATAGTAGGGATTTGCCATGGATCCCCACCAACAAATAAAAACCAACTATTCCTAACACGTAGATAGGGAAAGTCAGGTCGAGTCCACGGGGACGGTAAAGAGGGTTTCGACCAAGTTTCACCTAAAGACTTGAATAGGTCTCAAGGCTAGACTAAACTAAAACAAAAGTAAAGGGGAGGAAACTAAAACTAAGAGTAAGCTAAGTGCGACAACTAAACTAAACTAAGACTTGACTAAGAGGAGGAAGAAAACAAACAAGGAAAGAATAGGGTTAGGTCGGGTTCATAAATGTAGTAGGATAGTTGGGAGATCGATGGTGCAAGGTTCACCTAGTTACTAAGGTTGTTCTGCGCTCTCGCGTCAAAGCCAATGTCCGCACTCTCGTGTCAAAGACAAAACCCGAATACTTATGCAAGATGTTACCCAATACACAAGGATTCAACCACAAATCAATCACACAATGAGAAGAGGAAGACAAGCAAGAGAATTATTTGCAACTACTACTCTAACAAGCAATTCAACAAACACATGGTGTGCATAACTTGTGACTAGCAACAAAGAATCCAACTTTACCCACAATCAAACCCTAACCAACCATAATCAACACTTAATCCCCCTACTAACCCCACAAAAAGTCTACTCACACATGTCTAAACAAAATTAACATAAACAAGAGAAATCATCACAAACAACAAAACATTCATAATGAAACTAGTAATAACAATGAACTATGAACAAAACAATGAACAAAGATTAAAACTTGAATGATAAAACAAAGATTTAAGGAAAGGAGAAGAGAAATTATTCCACACTAGTAAGGAGGAAAGATTGAAACTTGTAATAATAAGAAAACCCAAATACATCAACCAAGGTTGTCAATCTTGGTTGGATTCTTCAGGAATTCCCCTAATACAAGGATTAAACTAAGATTAATGATTAACTAAAGACTAATCTACACTAATCTAGGCTAATCTAGGCTAAAGTATTCTAGGGTTTAGTGGGTAATGAAGAACATAAGCTAAGATTACAAGAGGGAGGTATTTATAAGGTTACAAGAGCAAAGGAATTGAAAGCAAGTCACGCGGTGCTGTATTGGGCTCATCCCGGTCGGGATGGATGGTCCCGTCCGGGATGACTTCATCCCGTCCCGGTTGACTCAGCAGAAGAGCTTCTTTGTTTGCACTTCATCCCGGACGGGATGAGGGTTGTCCCGACCGGGATGGGTCTTGTAGGCCTCTAATATGGTCCCAAAGGTCCCTCCTTGCTCTTGTTAGGCTTCTCATCGATTCTCGCTGCTCGGGATCGGGTCCAAGGGGCTCGGGAATGGGTCCCAAGGTCTCGGGATCGAGTATAGGCTACCGAGTGATCGTCGCTTCTCTTCGAAGGCTCCAAATGTGTCGGAAACGAGTCGGAATCGCTCCATATCTCCAATAATGGTCCTAGGAACCTAACAAAAGCTAGAAGAAGCGTAAGTAGCCTCAGAAACCGCTCCAAAGAGCGATTTTACAAGAGAAACCGGGACTAAACACAAGAAAATAGGCACTACAAACTACACTTATCAACTCCCCCACACTTAACCCTTACTTGCCCTCGAGTAAGCACAAACTAACTAAAGACTAAAAGAAACTAGACTACTAGCCGAGCGGGTATTAGCGCACCCTACACCCTTTCAACTCACGCGAGAACACTTAGGGGACAAGTGCTCTCCGCAAGGCAAGTGGGGTCTTGCGACAAAACTGTGGATGCAACCGGACACGAAAACACACAAACAAACAAACACACACACAAACAAACACCAAACGGTTGCATCCAAGACAAAACAAATACCGCTTCCTTCAACAATGCGGTGAAATAGACACCGGTTAAGGACTCAAGGCAAGTGACAACGTTCCCAAGCTAGCAATACAAATCGAAATGGGAAAAACCCTAATAGTATGACGACAAAGTAATAAAAACGTTGGTAACTTACCTAGGTTCCTCCTAACCTTCTAACAACGTACTACGGGATGATAGGCGAGATGGAAAAAGAATGAACCACGGAGTTAGTCGACACTGTAGGTAAAGTGAAACCCTGCCCCCTTTAGCGATGAGCCAAGAGGGTCGTCCCATGTCCAAAACCGCCCAACTAGTCCAAGTAAAAAGGTGGATAAGGTTGCAAAGCGAGGGAAGACCGACTATTTACCGCTATCATCCATCCTAGGGACTCGGTCCTTTGGTAGGCTCTTCATGGTAATAGTCGGACAAAGGCTTATTTTTGAGAGGGTGAGACTCTTTTTGTGGAATTGATTTTCTTTTGGCATTCTTTTCTTTTTCATTTGGCTTTTGAGTTGCTATGCCACTTCTTTTTCTTCTTTTGTATTTTGTTTTTCTTTTGTTGTGCCCTTTTCTTTTTCTTCTTTCTTTTCTTTTCTTTCTTTTTCTCTTTTCATTTTTCTTTCTTTTTCTTGGTTTGCCCTTTTGACTTGATTTTGTAGGCATTTCTTGCAACCAAGTAACAACTTATGAAATTTGCAACTTATTGGTGGGAAATGTGCAGGAGGTAGGGAAATGGGTAAGTCGGGAGTCGCGATCTCCCTTCAAACTCACAAAAAGGTGGAGAACTTGGACTAGTCAAAGAAATTCCGAACATGGTCACCTAAGGGACGGGACTCGGCAACCAAGGCCTTTTCACTCCGTGGGTGGTCATAATGGTCAAAATGCAAATCCCGTAGTAAATCCCTAGTAAGCTAGGTGGACTCAAGGCAAGAAACCAACAAAACTATTGATTTAGGGTCATTCTACTAGACTAAATTCCAAGACTCGACTCATATTGCTAGGAAGGGAGAGTAAACACTTGCGCACTAGCCTCAAAACCAGGTTTTCGAAAACCTTTTTACACACTAGACACAAACACAAGACACAACAAGGACGAAAGGAAATAAGACACACACAACAAAACAAAACATAATAAGAGAAAAGAAAACAAACATAAAAACAAAACAAACACCACCCCGAAACATCCAAACAAGCTACCACAACCACCACAAATCTCAACAAGCTCCACCCGAGCACACATCAACACAAAATTCCCTCCAAACTCCACAAGAGACAAAGAGGAAAAAGGGATAGAATGGCATTACCGGATGTTCCGAGCTTTCCAAAACTTACGGCGATCAAGGAACCTACAAGGAAATGGGGAGGCAAAACACACACAATACAACAAAAATACAACACAACGACGCAAAAGGAAAAGACACAACGAAAATCATTTTATTTTTTATGAAATTTTCAAATTTTTTGGGGTTTTTAAGATTTTTCGGAAAAAACTACGAAAATAAAACTAACTAGGCTAGGATATCGCTCCCCCACACTTAAACCGAGCAATGTCCTCATGCCCGATTAGTAGTGTGCGAAGACACTAAAGAGAAAAGAAACTACGAAAATAAATCTAAAAATAAAAAAGAAAGGCGGAGAAAAGGTAGAATGTGTCCGGCCGGAGTGTAGTCAAGTCACCACGGGCTGAGACGAGAAAAGATATGGATGGGGGAAGAAATAAAAAGAAGGAAATAAAAGGAAATGGGAGGGGAGGACTAGGTGTAATCAAGTCACCTAGCCTGGATTCCACCCGAATCCGACTAAATCCTAAAAAGTAAAAAATAAAGGAAAAGTGAAAAGGGCTTGTAAATTTGGATTTTTTTTTGAAATGACTCTCGATGTAGTCACGTCATCGAGAATCGGGAACAAAGACTACCAAGGCCCCGAGGGCCACCATGACACAACAATGATAGGGGAAGGGGAACGCACAAAGGGAGACGAGCAATAAAAGACGGAAAAGAAAGGATAGTTGCCGTACCAATCGGTTAGCAACTCACTAACTCCATCGTCTCAATGATCATTAATGGCACAAAGCTTGTCTTCGTCATTGTCATTCCTCTTCATTCTTGAAAAGGCCGCATGGTTGAAGTACAAGGCTTGCATTGGTGTAAATGAGGTGAGATTTGAGGTGAAACTCGGTGTGTAGTGAAGAGAAGATGAGGTGAGGGTACATATACGAAGTGTAGGGATCATGGATAGTCGCAAGGGTAGGTAGGGAGGTTGGGAGGGGGTATAAAGTGGTTGGGTGGGCTCAAATGTCAAAGAAGAGGCAAAAAGGAGGAGCAGGGAACCATCCCGGTCGGGATGGATGGTCCCCTGTCGGGATGACACACCCTTCCCGGTCGGGATCATGCTCCAGAAAACTCGATTTTCAGCACACTCATCCCGATCGGGATGACATCCTTCCCGGTCGGGATGACTTATCCTTCCCGGTCGGGATGCTTTCTTCCCGGTCGGGAAGAGTCCTCTAACTCTTCATTTCCTTGATGTCTTCACCCACAAGGCCACCAATACTTCGGGATGCAAGATCTCGTCCCCAAAAGCTTGTCAAAAGCTTCAAAAACCAACTTCCATGCCCAAATCCAACCTTCATCAATAACCACTCTCCTTGAAAGTTCATCTTCACTAATAACCTATCAAATAAACTCAATAACCATCATCAAATTCCCTCCCTCACATCACTCATCAAATTCCAAATTACAAGAATTTCATAAACACACAAAAATCCTAGAAACAAAATCACAATAAACACAATTACAAACACAAAACTAAAAAGAAGAGAGAAAGGGGAATATACAATATGACGGTTCTTTAAGAACTCCGTCAAACCGAGAATGGTGGATTCCTCCTTCTTATCCATAGCCATCAAGAGCTCGGAGGAGCAAGTCAAACGCACGAGCCACATCATAATGAGGGCTCAAGCTATCCTCCATGGCCTCCAAGGTGGAGGCAAGAAGTAGTAATCCCAAGACCCAACGTCATCATTCATGTTGTCTCAGGGGTCTATCCATCCTACAAGCTTTACCGACCTCTTCCTCCCTAAGCACCGTCTCCTAGCACAACCAAGGCTTGAATTTCTAACACACGGGTCAAAAGGGAGTTTAACCCTCTTCTTTTCATCAAGCAAACCCAAGTCATTACCAAGTTCCGGCCCATTATATTCCAATCCTAAAACATCGTTCTTCCCCACATCATCAATAAGAAGAGATTTGAAACTCATACAAGCGGTTTCAACCTCCTCTAAACCAAGATTCAAATTACACACAGGGGGTTCACAATATTTCATTGGATTATCACATATGAGCGACTTGATTTCTTCATTCATGTCCCATGACTTCACAACACTTATCACTTCACTCAACTCATCCCAAAGTTCAACATCCTCAACAATAGGCTCACAAGAGGCGGCATGAAGCTCAAGAGGAGAGCAAGCGGAGGGGATTGAAGGTTCAACAAGTATAGAGGGGGTAGACTCTTGACTTTCCTCTTTAATATCGGTGTTTTCATCAATGAAACTCTTCAAATTCCCACTATCCTTACCCAATTCTCCACCAAAAACTCCTCCATCAAGGATTATCTCCTCTTTCGCCTCTTCTAGGGTAGACGATTGAGGTTCTTCAAAGGAAATTTCGCTTCCAAAAGGACCTTCATCGGCGGCTTCGTCATTGGGTTGTTCCCCTTCCCCAAATGAACATCCTTCATCAAGTTGTGAAGTTCGAGTTAAAAATATTAGGGTTTGAGCCGCCAAAGCATTCAATCTAACTTTACATTCCTCTCTTTCCCTTTGGATTTCGGCCAAGATTTCATAGTCCTTTTGCAATTGGATGGCCATTTCTTCTTGGCTTCTTTGCATTTGAAGAATCGATTGGTTTAACTCCAAGTTGGGCATTTGATGGTCATTGGGGTTTTGGAGTGCTACTTATATATATTGTTGGTAGTGAGGTTGAGGTGATTGGTAATATGGTGGGTTTTGGGGAAATTGGCTTCCATAAGATAAAATATGGTGAGGCATGGTGGGTTCACGATGGTAATTTGAGTAATAACCACCACGATCACAAGGATGATAAGCACTCACTCGACGGAAGCCGTTTTTATATCCTTGAAGCTCATACCCACGGGTTTCTTGATTACCCGATGAAGCTTGGTGGTAGCTAGGAGACATCATGGCATAATCTCGATTCATGAAGGAAGAGGAGTAGCTTGTTGTAGCTTCTATGAGTGGGGAGTTTAGATCGAACCTGATGCTAAACTCGAAAATCGTGGCTCGTACCCGGTTGAGGACCTCTCAATCTAGCAACCGTCTGTTAAAGCAGCTATAAGTTGTAAAGAAGAAGATGGTCACCACCTCTAGGCACAAACTGTAGACTAGGAGCAAACGTGAGAAGTCTAGTGCTTTTTGGGCACTAGACAAGAATGAAATAAACTTCGTACACACAAGAAACAAAGGAATAAAAAGAAAAACGCAAAAACAAAAGACAAAGTCAAGAAAATAGGCAAACAAGGTCTAAACTAGCACCGTCCCCGGCAACGGCGCCAAATTGATGGTAGGGATTTGCCGTGGATCCCCACCAACAAATAAAAACCAACTATTCCTAACTCGTGGATAGGGCAAGTCGGGTCGAGTCCACGGGGACGGTAAAGAAAGGTTTCGGCCAAGTTTCACCTAAAGACTTGACTAGGTCTCAAGGCTAGACTAAACTAAAACAAAAGTAAAGGGGAGGAAACTAAAACTAAGAGTAAGCTAAGTGCGACAACTAAACTAAACTAAGACTTGACTAAGAGGAGGAAGAAAACAAACAAGGAAAGAATAGGGTTAGGTCGGGTTCATAAGTGTAGTAGGATAGTTGGGAGATCGATGGTGCAAGGTTCACCTAGTTACTAAGGTTGGTCCGCGCTCTCGCGTCAAAGACAATGTCCGCACTCTCGTGTCAAAGACAAAACCCGAATACTTATGCAAGATGTTACCCAATACACAAGGATTCAACCACAAATCAATCACACAATGAGAAGAGGAAGACAAGCAAGAGAAGTATTTGCAACTACTACTCTAACAAGCAATTCAACAAACACATGGTGTGCATAACTTGTGACTAGCAACAAAGAATACAACTTTACCCACAATCAAACCCTAACCAACCATAATCAACACTTAATACCCCTACTAACCCCACAAAAAGTCTACTCACACATGTCTAAACAAACATTAACATAAACAAGAGAAATCAGCACAAACAACAAAACATTCATAATGAAACTAGTAAAAACAATGAACTATGAACAAAACAATGAACAAAGATGAAAACTTGAATGATAAAACAAAGATTAAAGGAAAGGAGAAGATAAATTATACCACACTAGTAAGGAGGAAAGATTGAAACTTGTAATAATAAGAAAACCCAAATACATCAACCAAGGTTGTCAATCTTGGTTGGATTCTTCCAGAATTCCCCTAATACAAGGATTAAACTAAGATTAACGATTAACTAAAGACTAATCTACACTAATCTTGGCTAATTTAGGCTAAAGTAGTCTAGGGTTTAGTGGGTAATGAAGAACATAAGCTAAGATTACAAGAGGGAGGTATTTATAAGGTTACAAGAGCAAAGGAATTGAAAGGAAGTCACGCGGTGCTGTATTGGGCTTATCCCGGTCGGGATGGATGGTCCCGTCCGGGAGGGCTTCATACCGTCCCGGTTGACTCAGCAGAAGAGCTTCTTTGTTTGCACTTCATCCCGGACGGGATGAGGGTTGTCCCAACCGTGATGGGTCTTGTAGGCCTCTAATATGGTCCCAAAGTTCCCTCCTTGCTCTTGTTAGGCTTCTCATCGATTCTCGGTGCTCGGGATCGGGTGCAAGGGGCTCGGAAATGGGTCCCAAGGTCTCGGGATCGAGTATAGGCTACCGAGTGATCGTCGCTTCTCTTCGAAGGCACAAGATGTGTCGGAAACGAGTCGGAATCGCTCCATATCTCCAATAATGGTCCTAGGAACCTAACAAAAGTTAGAAGAAGCGTAAGTAGCCTTAGAAACCGCTCCAAAGAGCGATTTCACAAGAGAAACCGGGACTAAACACAAGAAAATAGGCACTACAAACTACACTTATCACCGGGGGTCGATCCGGCTCATATCGTTCACAAGCTGAACGTAAATCCGGAGACCCGCCCTGTGAAGCAAAAGAAAAGAAACATGTCTGGAGACATGGATCAGGCCATCAAAGAGGAAATTGAAAAGCTCTTGAAGGCCGATTTCATAGAAAGTTGCGACTATCCCGAATGGCTGGCTAAAGTGGTGATGGTGAAGAAATCCTCGGGTGCCTGGAGAATGTGCGTAGACTTCACCAATCTCAATAAAGTGTGCCCTAAAGATTGCTACCCCCTACCAAGGATTGATCAATTGGTAGATGCTACCAGTGGTTACTCCATGCTCAGCTTCTTGGACGCCTTTTCAGGCTACCACCAAGTGTATCTTTGGCAGCCTGACAGGGTAAAATGCGCGTTCATCACCAGCTCAGGCACATATATGTACAAAATGATGCCATTTGGACTCAAGAATGCAGGCGCAACCTACCAACAATTGGTTGATAAGGTTTTTGAAAGCCAGAAGGGTAGAAATCTGGAGGCGTATGTGGATGATGCGACAGTGAAGAGTAAAGGGGATGCGGAGCATCTAAATGATTTACAGGAGACCTTCTCTTCCCTGCGCGCCTACCGGATGTAGCTGAACCAGAAAATGCACCTTCGGAGTCCGGTCTAGAAAGTTCTTAGGTTTCCTGGTCAGCGCCAAGGGAATTGACGCGAACCCAGAGAAAGTCCAGGCCATCCTGGATCTCCCAAAACCCAGAACAATTAAGTATATTCAGCGCTTAACCGACAGGATGGCTATCCTGGCACGGTTCATCGCCAGGTCAGTCAACAAATCAACACCTTTCTTCAAAGTATTGAAAGGAAACAAGCAATTCAAGTGGGAAACTGAACAAAAAGAAGCTTTCGAGCAATTAAAAGAACACCTGAAGCAGCTGCCCACCCTGGCAAGGCCGGTAGCAGGGGAGAAGCTCTTCCTTTACATTGCCGTGACAAATTCAACGGTAAACGCGGTAATCTTAAGGGAGGAAGCAGGCTCCCAATAGCCAGTTTACTTTGTAAGCCATGCCCTGGGGGCAGCAGAAAAGAATTATCCTGTCGTTGATAAAGCTGCCTATGCGGTGGTCATAGCAGCCCGTAAACTCAGGCTGTACTTAGACGCCCATCCCGTCTTCGTGCTGACCGACCAACCTCTGGAGAAAGTCTTTGAAAAATTCGAGAAGTCTGGAAGACTGCTAAAATGGGATATAGAGCTGAGCGGGTTGGGCATATCGTACCAGCCCAGGACGGCCATCAAAGCACAGGCCTTGGCGGACTTCCTAGCAGAGTGTTCTCACTCAGAGGAGGATGATCCGCCTGCGGGCGAATTGACGGTGTACACCGACGGGTCATCTACAACGGTTAGGAAAGTGATCTGGAGGAATATTATAACGAAATATGGCCTGCCGAAAGTGCTAGTCTTTGATCATGGCAGGCAGTTCGACAACGATCCTCTGAGAGCCTAGCTGGAAGGCCATGGCATAGCTGTCGCTTACTCCGCCATCTACCACCCGCAAACTAACGGTAGGCTGAAGCAGCGAACAAGCAAGTCCTGAACGGGCTGAAAAGAATGGTGGAGGAACTCAAAAGGAGATGGGCAGACGAGCTTTCGAGTGTGTTATGGTCAATCAGGACCACCAGAAAGGAGTCCACGGGGCAAACTCCTTTTGGCCTGGTCAACGGGGCCGAGGCCCTGTTACCCATAGAAGCGTGAATTCCCACCCTCTGATCCCAGCAATATGACAGGGCAAGCAATGAGGCTGCAATGACCGAGACTCTTCATCTAGTCGGAGAAGTAAGACACGAGGCCTACGTCAATATCGCCGCCTATCAACAACGAATGAGAAAATCTTACAACAAGAAAGTGAATGTAAGGAACTTCCAGGTAGGGGACCTGGTCCTAAGAAAGACACAGGTTGTAGGAAGATCGAGGGAGCACGGCAAGCTAACCGCCAATTGAGAATGCCCATATGAAGTAACCCAGATTATGGGGCCAGGAACCTACAGAATTGCTAACCTTGAAGGCCAGGAGCTGGCTGCCCACTGGAATGCGGATACCTTGAAGAAGTACTACGTCTGAAGTTAAAAGTCTTTTTTAGCTTTCTTTTTTTCCTAGAAACATCGGCGGAGGACGGTCAAGATGCAATGTCGACGGCTCCGACCACAAATGTTTAATGTTTTTCAAGAAATGAGAAAGACTCTCAAATCTATACTCGTTGTCTGTTCAAACTAGCACTTCACACACAAACGAGCAGGGGGCAATAGGGGGAGGGCGCCCCTGTTGCAAAGCCGAAGGAAAATAGACTCCTCAACGAAAAACCTATGTCCCCCCACCTGCCTCTGGGCAGGCAGGGGGCTGGCCCCCTAGACTTCAGCAAGAAGCCAGGGTCAGGCCGGGCCCCACGTACCAAAAAAGGAACAAGGACTGGGAAACCCCCAACCTTGTATAAAAAACGCAAAGTCCCCTCACCTGCCTCTGGGCAAGCAGGAGGCAGGCCCACTGGATTTCGGCAAGAAGCCAGGGTCAGGCCGGGCCCCACGTGCCAAAAAAGAACAAAGACTGGGAAACCACCAACCTTGTATAAAAAACGCAAAGTCCCCCACCTACCTCTGGGCAGGCAGGGGGCAGGCCCCCTGGGCTTCGGCAAGAAGCTAGGGTCAGGCCAAACCTCAAAAAACAACAAGTGGAGTAA
The DNA here is from genome assembly GCA_958450325.1 of Agrostemma githago. Classification (NCBI taxonomy): domain Eukaryota; kingdom Viridiplantae; phylum Streptophyta; class Magnoliopsida; order Caryophyllales; family Caryophyllaceae; genus Agrostemma; species Agrostemma githago. The sequence continues at coordinate 54,829,433 of OY288240.1, forward strand.
TGAAAAGGAAAGCATTCATAAAAAATAATAACAGATACTCAAAAGAATTTAAACACAAGTGATACAAATCCGGGTACAAGAAAGCTAAAAATTACATCAGCCGGCAGCCGGCAGTCGGCCACATCAGGGCCCGGCGCGAAAAGGATAGCAAAATTAACAAGGAAGCGGAGGCGCAGAAGGGTAGGGACAGGAGCCCTCAGAGGACGACTGCCCTGCATGTTACGCAGTAGGAGCATCCTGGTTAGGGCTAGAAGCCTCCTCGGGGGATCTGTTAGCCCTGGCCTCATTCTTAGCATCATAAAGGCTCTAGAAGGCATCTTCATTGAAGTCCGGAAGCATTTCCCTAATGACCTCCATGATAAACTTTGAGGAGGAAGAAGCTCCTGAATTAAAGGACTTCTCCACCTTTAAGTTAGCCTTCTGTATAATCTCCTCCTTCTCCTTGAACCATTGTTCACCCTGAGTTTTAAGCTCAGCTTGCGCCTTCTGAAGGTCCGAATCAGCCTTGGACAGGCAACCCTCCAGTTCGGCAACCTTTTTCTTAGTCTGCTCCAGCTCAGCCACCTCCTTCCTGGCCTACCTTAGCTCAGCCTCCAGTTTTTCAGCCTCGTTTACCGCCTTCTCGCCCTGATCCTTCCAGCGAGCGGCCTGATCTTTGGCCTCCCCAAACACACCTTTACACTTGGCCAGTAGAGACTTCAAGCTGGCAATGAGAGCAACATCCGTCTCAATCACCGCTATACGCTTGGGAAGGGGGAACACAGGGGTAACACTTAACTCCTCATCACTCAAGCGGTTGAGAGCCGCCAGCTCTGCGGTAGCCTGAAAGACCCTGGAGCAACGTTGGATGAATTGGATCGCCTGGTTGCTTGAGTAAGTCAGGGATTTGGCAAGATGGTACGCCAGCGTAAAGTTAGAATCCGAAAGAATCACAGAGACGTCAACGCTCTCACCAATAGTGAAATTGAACTCAGCATTTCCATCTGAGAACAGAGTCTCCAGAAGATCAACAGCAGGGCGCTTCGGCAGAGGTGTGCTGGCATTTCCTTCCAGGTCCACCACCTGGTCAGCGTTTACCGGCTCCCTATCATTCCTTTTCCTACCCACCAGGGGAATGCTCTCCCCGGTCTCCTCTGAAGCAGAAGGCCTCGCCCCCACAGGAGAACGAGTTCCAAAGGGGGAACCCCCGCGCCTGCTAATCGAGGATGGAGTAGCCTCCGAAGCAGCCTCCACCTCTGCCATCCTGGGGACAGGAGCAGGAGTCGCAGGACGTGTAGAAGCTGGCCTAGGAAGATGGGGAGGGAGCCTCGCCCTGCTAGTCGAGAGGCTCTTCACATATATCATGAGGGTTTTCTTCTGGAAACCAGAGGGGAGTGGAGAACAATTGGTAGCAACCGAGAGATCCTCGATGTCCCTCAGCTGCCTTTTGGACCAAAGATGAGTAACAAATTCTGAAAAAATCAAGAGAGTTAACCAAGTAAGCATACGAGAGGGGAGAAATAAGAAAATTTGACTGTTATCAGAATCCCCAAGCTACCTTCTCCATGGCCGGGGTTTAACCCCACAAGGGTCAAGTAGCCATCAGTCGAGATAAGATCCGCGTGGGGGAGCCAGATGTCAGGGACATATATGCCCTTCCTATCCTTGGAAGAATCAAATCGTTTGACCAAGTCCTCTTCTTTGCGGCTCAGCTTGACCTCAAGAGCCCTCCCCCCAACCCCAGGGTGATACTCCTGACGGGTTTCGAGCCGGGTATGGACGTGGTTCCTGAAGTGCCTAGGGATCCTCCACCTCTCAGCACTATGCACATATAGAAAGTTGTCCTTCCAATCCTTCAAGCTATTCATTGTTGGCCAGGCTAGGGAACAATTTTTCTGCCGGAGAAAGGAGAAGTACCCTAGAGAGTAGCCCCTCTCGGTAGACGCCACCATCTGCAGGCCAATCATGTACCTTAAGGCGTTTATGGAAGGCCCCTCACCCAGAAATAGACAAGTCCAAGTATAGGCTATCCGAGACTTGACGGCCACAGCAGTCAGTTGGGCAAAGACCATGTTCATACGTCTGAAGGCTTCCTCCAAAAAAGAGTGCAGGGGGAAGCGGAGACCAAATTCTAAGCACTTATGGTAGACGGCTATGCAGCTGTCAGGGGGGGGGGGGTTGCACACAGTGTCCTTCTCTTCAGGAACGATAACTGTGTAGCCCTCCCCAAAGTTGTAAAAGTTAGCGATGGCGTCAGCAACATTCTTCTCCAAAATAAGCTCCCGATTCTTGGAAGCAGGGTAAGTCCGCAGGGGGATTCTATACTTATTTTTATCCAGATAATAGGTTCTCCCTGACACTCTGGGAATAAGGGGGTCGACGATTCTGGAGGGGTCAATCTCCATCGCCTCATCATTAGAATCAACAACATCATATGGGGCAGGTTCAGGGGAGTTGCCGCCCCCACTGTCCTCCTCAACCACCCTAGCCCCCGGTCCCCTAGAAGAGGGGGGGAGGTCAGTATCAACCCTACCCCCACCCTCCTCTGGTCTTTCAGTAGGGGGGTCATTAAAGGAAAGAATTCGAGCGCCGCGACAATGGGCCATGGTGTTCAAATAAAGCAGTAGAAGAAAAGAAGCGAGAAATGAAAAGGCGAGGAAGTCTAAGATGAGGGTCCTAACCTAGTTATGAGTCCCTGAAAGGTGGCGTCGGAAAAGTTCCTCAGTCTAAGTGCTCGACAGAAAAGGGGAGTACGAAGAAGGTGGGGTTTATGAGATTCAAAAGTGTAAAGGGGGGAAGGGAGAAAGGGAGAAAGCAAAGATGCTTTTATAGGAAGGGGAAGACGAAAAGCCCCTCCTAGGAAAGCCATCCAATCAGAAGGCAACCCTACAAGATCCCCACATGTCACACTCTTTGAATCCAACCACCCACCACTTCCCAAGAGACCTCGAGAATGTAACAAGAGTAGAAGGAAATCATAACGTGGCGTCATCCGAGGCGCAAAACAAAAATGAGACTACAGCACATTAAAGACAAAAGCCCACCTGATTTTCATTAATTAAGAGGCCCAAAGGGCCAAGATTACAAAATGAGGAGGATTAAAAGAAAAGTAAAAAAGGAGCCTGATAGTCCGGCTCAGCCTGTCTGCAAACGTAGGGTGGCCTAATCTTTATCAAAACCCGGGGAGTAATCCCCAGGGCTGCCGCAGCCTCCGTCATCGGACCCCCAGTCCCAGCTGCCTGAGTTCTTGAAAGGGTCATCAGAGCCCTCTTCTTCACTCCCTAAGGCATCCCGGCCAGATAAGTAGCCCTGACCGTCGCTGTCCCCTGAGTCACGGCTGCTCAAGTCCCAATCTTCGCCATATTCGGCCACCCTGGTACCCTCAGGGGAGCCATAATAATCCTCCGGTTTCCTCACCAGAGGGGAAGAAGGGCCTAAGTCGGGAAAAGAGCCCGAGTCAGGGAAGTCAGGGTCGAGGTTTTCAGCTGCAGCCAGGGGAAGCACCTGTAGAATCCCTTGAAAGAGCAACACCCCCGCCTGGGTGCAGTACTTGGGCCTAGACTCTGCGGGGGATGAATATTTTTTGGGGCATTTGCTAGCCCAAGATGAGGATTTCGTCCTGACAGTTCGCAGAGGGCGAGGACGTGTTCGCCTGCTGCGGCGGATAGCTGAATACGCTTGCCTGGGGTACCTTAGTATTCTATGTCCCCTATAGCGAAGGGCGTTCACGTAAACCTCGCGACGAAGGAATATATTTCTCACCCAAGACATTTTAGAGGAAGAATAGTGGAAGAGGATGTTGAGGAAGGATTGTGAAAATGACGAAGTGGAATGGGATTGTATACCCATAAGATGAAGGTAAAGCATTAAATGGCATCCCAACCATCCCTACAGGAGGGCCAATCGCTTGTACGAGAAAAGTAATCATGAGGGAGCAACATCCCAACTCTTTGCATGCCCAAGGCATTAAAAACAATCCTCCTCAGGAACATGCGTTGCATTAAATGCCAAGGGGGAATTCAAGAAGTCCACCTCCCGCCATCCCAGCCAGAAGTCGTCTACTGAGGAGGAGCCCTACTCCCCCTCCGCCGACGAGGCCAATTGATGGGGCTCGGTAGCCTGCCGCAGGTCACCCGCCATACGGGCTCCAGGGAAGCCTGACCCAGAAGTAAATAAAGACCTGCCTGGCAGGCCAACCAGCAAAACCTTGCCAGGAAGCCTCCAAAGACCAATTTCAGTCGCTCCAAGCTCCAAGCCAGCTTCCCTCCTGCTTAGCAGGACCCTGCCATGGGCTCTAAGGTTGTGAAGGAGAGTCCCCTGCCTGCCAAAGGTCAGGGGCCCCCTCCCTGGCAGACTCAGGGGCAGAAATCAGAGCCCTCCCGTCCATGCCTAAGGTAGGGGAGAATGAGTGGACGAGTTGAACCCACGTGTCATCTTCTCGTCCCCTCATTCTTTCTCTTTCTTTCTCTCTCTCTCTCTCTCTCTCTCTCTCCCTTTCTCTCTCTTGAGGGAACCTATAAATATTTCGATATTTCCCACAAGAAAGGGGTTGAACTTTCTCTCTCTAGAATCTTACTCTAAAACCGCTACCTTACTCCTCACGAGTAAGATTCGCACTACAACAAAATCACCTTTTCGTGTCGATTATTTCGTGACGAATGGAAAATCGACACAAATAACCCACAAATTACTCATATAATGAATAACTTATGGTAACAAATAGAAATCGACGCTAATTATCCCTCCTTAAATGATGGCATAACATAACACTCCATCTAGTAATTAGCACTAACCGTACCCAAAATTCTGATTGAGGGCTGGAAAAAAAAAAGAACAAAAAGGGAAAAAAAATCTGATTGAGCGTGCTTCAAAAATGAAATTCAATTGAGCGGTAAACCAATTTCCTAATTTTTCATCTTTGCGCCTCCCTCTAAGTCTTTCCTAAACACTCATAATTTATTCAATATGAAGCCTTGGATACAGTTTCAGAACACTATACGGTTCATACGATTTTTGTCGTTGTTCCAGATTTTTGATGCTGTTCCAGATTTTCAATTCCCCAATTCGATCAAGGTCTGATTGTAACTCGATTTCTTTTGTTCTACTTTGTTTAAATTTGTTTTATTACTGTTATTTGCATACCAATTTCAGCAGTATTTGATTAGTTATTCTCAATTCGATGTAAATTTATAGTTGTTTAGGTTAGGGTTTAGATAAATTGAGTTGCGTTCACTTCCGTTGCTGCTTGAAACAGAAATTCGTGCAACAGATAAACAGAAACAAATGAACTTGAAATTTCGTTGCTGCTGTCGTTCACTTCTGAAGGTTCCTGTTGTCGTTTTCGTTATGGCTGCTCGCTGCTGTTATTGATGTTGTTATGCAATGTGTTGATGTTCTTTCATTCTCACTTCTGTTTTGTCGCGGCTGCTGTCCAATTCTCTTTCTCTCGTGTTTGTTTTTGTCTCTTTGCTGGAATCGAACCTTTATTTTATTCATATTTGGTTGCTGCTGTTGATTCTTTAACATATTCCTGCTGTACATTATTGATGGCTGTTAGTTTATTATCGTGGATCGTGCTGCTGCTGCTGTCATATTCTCGTTGTTGTTGGTCCGTTATTGTTTTTGCTGTCAGTTTTTGCTCTTCATTATTGATGGTGCGTTATTCTTGTGAATTGTGCTGCTGCTGCTGCTGTCATATTCCTGTATAATTCTACTGTTTTTGCTGTTTCCGAAACTCATTGTATTCCTCTAAATTCATCGCTATCTTCGGATTTAAACAATATTAGCAGTCTTTTGTTGCCTAATAATGAAAACCCAGATGAGATTTTGGTGGAGAAAGGGGAGGAGGATGGTGAGAAAGTGGTTTCATCTGGGTTGGAGTAGAGATTGAGTGGTGACAGTAGAGTTTTCGAGGGATGAATCGAATGTGGGGTGGATTTCGGTTGAGCTTGGGCAGAATTATAGCTCAAAACTTTTGTCTAGATAGTTGGAGGCCTAGAAATATTAATATACTCTTACACATCATCTATTTGTAAAAAAATAATAACTGATATTATTAATCAAGTTAATTTATGACGATACCCGTTTTGAGTTGATTTGAGTTGTTAATTTTATAAAAATTTGCTATGACTATTTTTTTATGTTTAGTGTTAATTTATTGTTTATTTAATATTATTTTTTTTTGGTGAAAGGTAAAGATTATATTAATTGAGATAAAAAAATTACAAATATTCGTCACCATACAACCATTTCGTAACACTCAAACTGGAACTACAATAAAATTACATCATATCTACCACTTTTTGCAAGTTCTTCTGATTCAGCAAGAAGTTGCAATTGATCCTAACTTTTTTTTGAATGTACCGCAGCACTATCTCAGGTCTAGTAAGTTTCTCTTCATGTTTGCATAAATTTTGAGCTATACCAGTGCAATCAGCGAGCAACCGATAATCCGCTTCAACATACTACTCTTCTGACAGTGTCACTAATCCCAGGTATTCTCCAGAGGTATGTTAACCTTGAACCACTCTTCCAGACCCTTCATACACCTCCTACTGTACTAGAATTTAAAAAGGAGATGTTGATGATCCTCTTCCCCATTATTCTTACATATATTACATTGGCATACAAGCATCATACCTAGTTTATGAAGTCTAACATTAGTTAACAGTTGATTATGCATCATGATCCAGCCAATAAAGGCATGCTTAGACATCACAAGCCAATCCCACACTTGAGTATGTCAGGCCCCTTTAGTTCTTGACCCTCGCAGCCATACATATCCCTATTTAATATTAATTTAATTTCCACTGTTGTGGGCTAGTAGCATTGGTGATGGATTATTGGTTATGTCTTTTGATTTCGATAATTGATAATCGTATGATTTTGCCTGCGTTGACCATGATTTACAAGTAAGTTTAAAATGCTCTTCCTTAAACAGATAATCATTACATGTCTGGACGAAAACGTAAAGTTTGGTCAGATTGTGAGCTTGGAAGCAATGATTATTTAACTGGATTGACAAAGTTGATTAAATATGCTTTTGAGAAAACATCTAGTGAAGATAAAACAATAGCTTGTCCTTGCGCCAGATGTGTACGTTACCATCGTTGTAGTGAGAATGTCGTTTATGACCATTTAGTGATAAATGGACCTATCCGTGACTTTGAGAAATGGTATGATAACTTTGATTTTGGGTCCTCTTCGATGCCTAGTAATGACGACGAACTTTCTAAATCCATTGCGAATAATAGGATATTAGAAATGTTAGGCGATGCTTGCGAAATTCATTGCAATACTTCTTATAATGAGACTCTTGGTGGGAATCCTAACAACACTCCTAATTCTAACGACTATGTCGAGTTTGATGAAGGTTTAACTAGGGTGGAACACCCACTTGAGTCAGTCCCTTCTAATGTTGATATGTTTAATAAGCTTTTAGAAGATGCTAAGTTGGAGTTGTATCCTGGGTGTAAGGAGTATTCTAAACTTTCATTTATCCTCCATCTTTATAATCTCAAATGTAACTCTGGATGGTCTGATAAGTCATTTACGGAGTTACTTGACATCTTTAGGAAGGTCTTACCGTAAGGTGCAGTGATTCCCGACTCCCTTTATGAAACAAAAAAGATTGTAGATAAACTGACTCTTAAGTACGAGAAAATTGATGCATGTCGAAATGACTGTATGCTTTTTTGGAAAGAATATGCTAATCACGACGAGTGTATAGTCTGTGGAGCATCTCGTTGGAAAACCTTAGATGGTTCTAGTGTCAATGTGTCTAATAATACGAAAAATAGTAGTGGAAAGGTAAACAAAAGAAAAAACATTCCCGTCAAAGTACTCCGATATTTCCCTTTGATACCAAGGCTTCAAAGACTCTTCATGTCTTCTAAAACAACTGAACTTATGAGATGGCATCACAAAGACCGACTAAACGAGGATGGTGTCTTAAGGCATCCGGCGGACTCCGAATCATGGAAGAATTTTGATAATCGTTACCCGACTTTGCCGCAGATCCTCGGAATGTTAGATTAGGCTTAGCTAGTGATGGTTTTAATCCATTCGCGGAAATACGGAGCACCTATTCCACTTGGCCTGTACTCTTGATAATATATAATTTGCATCCTTGGTTGTGCATGAAAAAGCCTTTCATTATTCTTTCTACACTGATTCCTTGTTCAAAGTCTCCAGGAAATGACATTGACACTTACTTACAGCCGTTAATAGGTGAATTGAAAGAGCTTTGGGATGTAGGTGTTAAGACGTATGACGTCTTTGAAAAGAAAAGTTTCCAGTTGCATGCTATTCTCAATTGGACTATAAATGACTTTCCGGCATACGGTAACTTGTTAGGGTGGTGTGTCTATGGAAAAAGTTATTGTCCATGTTGTAATAATGAAAAGTGGTCCAAGCGATACAAGTATAGCGGGAAGGTTTGTTATATGGGTCATCGGAGGTTCTTGGATACTTTACATAACTATCGTTTTGATGAAAAATCTTTTGATAATACCATAGAAACCAGGTGTCCCCCAAAACCTCCTTCTGGTTCAGAGGTGTTACAACAATTGGAGAATATCTCTTTCACTCTCGGTAAAACTAATCAAGATCACCTCTCCGGAGTAGAACCAAACACTTGGAAAAAGAAAAGTATCTTCTTTGATCTTCCTTACTGGGAGTATAATATGTTGCGTCATAACCTCGATGTGATGCACATAGAAAAGAACGTGTGTGATAATATAGTTAACACACTCTTAAATGTTCCTAACAAGTCAAAAGATAACCTTAAAGCTCATCAAAATTTACAAGAGATCGGTGTGAGAAAACATTTATGGCCTCAACCTCAAGGGAACAAAAAAAATATTTTTTTTGCCTCCAGCACCTTATACTTTGAGCAATCTAGCAAAAGATCGATTTTGTGAAGTTCTTAAGAATGTAAAATTCCCTGATGGTTATGCGTCAAACATCTCCCGTTGTGTGCTGAAACGAAAGTTGTATGGGTTAAAAAGTCATGACTGTCATGTGCTAATGCAGCTAATGTTACCTCTTGCAATGAGAGAGATCTTACACGAGAAAGTATCCCCAATTTTAATCGAGTTGTGTGATTTTTTTCGAGCATTATGTTCAAGAACACTCTACCTAACTGAACTTGATCGATTAGAGGCGAAGATTGCTACTATTCTTTGTAACCTAGAGAAACTCTTTACACCAACTTTCTTCACTGTTATGGTACACCTTGTTGTTCATCTTGTTGCTGAAGCTAAAATTGGTGATCCGGTGCATTATCGATGGATGTACCCTATTGAGAGGTAAGAATGTTTACTTTATTTAGTTTTAGTTAGTGTTGCGTAATAAAGCGAAATACGTCTAATAAGTTAATTATTTTAGGTATTTATCTACACTCAAGTCATATGTAGGCAATAAAGCACGTCCTGAAGGATCGATTGACCAAACCTATCTAATTCAAGAGTGTATAACATTTTGCTCTCGTTACTTGGGAGAAGGTGATGACATTATGAATTCCTCAAATAGAAATAATGCACAGTGTACCTATGGTTATGAAAATAGCCGATAATCATGTCTTTTTCCATCGGTTGGTCAACCGTATGGAATAGTTGAAGGTTTTATGATGGATGAGAAGACAAGGTTACAAGCACATCGATACGTTCTGTTCAATTGTGATTGCAAAGATATTGAATCTTTAAGAGAGTATGAAATTCTATTGTGCATTTTTGTTTGTAACTTTTATGTTTAAATATGTTTTATATAACTAACATAAATAATTGATGTAGGGAACATGTTACTTTCCTCAAGAGAATACATAGACGTAATCGTTTAACTCAACATGCCCAAGATCGAATGCACAATGAAGAATTTGTCGAATGGTTGAAATCATTTGTGAGTATTAATAAAACAAATAGTTTCATAAATAACATAAAATTGTTTTGTACTTACCTCGAATTGAACCTTGTTTTATCATGTTCAATTTATTAGGTCAATGATCCTGACAAAAAGAATGACATAAGAATCACAAATGATGTTAGGACACTTGCACTTGGTCCACTGCCTATGGCTAGAAGATTTCATGCATTTGATATGAAAAATGGTTATAGATTTCGTACTAAAGAATTTAAGAAGAATAAGACTACACAGAATAGTGGAGTGAAGGTTGTAGCAAAGACCCAAAGTTATGCTAGCTCTAAGGATACAAATCCGATTTTCGGAGATGTTATATATTATGGGATCTTAACTGATATCTTCGAGTTAAATTTTGACAGTAAATATTCGATACCTATGTTTAGGTGTGATTGGGTGAATGTTCACAGTGTGAGTGGTTTAAAGAAAGACAAGTTAGGATTTACTCTCGTTAATTTTTCTCATCTTATGTATAATGGAGACCGAGTAAGCGATGAGCCGTTGATAGTATTAGATAAACATTCTTATAATATCTAATCCCTTTCAAATTTTTTATGTAGTTGCGATTTATATTCCCACGTAGAGGAGAAGATCATATTCTTAAGGCATTAGGAAAGGTGGTTAAGGAATTTAGAGGAGAACAAAAAGCTACGTACTATGAGCCAAACAAACAAAATCGATCAAACTTGGTTAATGTGAAGCCTTCACGTGTTCCTATGGATCAATGGTTGAAGTTGATTTCTTATTGGGATCAAGACAAGACAAAGGTATTTGATATTTATATTTATTAGGATCACCATTGTTATATTATTGTTGTAAATTTAGTAAATAATTAACAAAGTTATACTTATTTTTCTAACTAACACTTTAATATACGCACAGAGACGGGCAACAATTAATAGGATCAATCTAAAAAATCAAACTATGCCTCACTGCGCAGGGAGACAAAGTTTTGCTCAACTAAGAGCGAAAAAGGTGATACTCTTATTTGATAAATTGTTTAATATCCGTGTTCTATTATTATTTCCTATCTATTATTTTTGTGTAGTAAATAATCTAGTGCTCGATATTCTTTAGACGGTAAATGGTATTGAGCTTAGTGGCGCACAAATTTTCACTGCGACCCACAAGGACAGAAAAACAAGAGAGAAGAAGAAAATTGATGAACGGTCGGCAAAAGCAGTTGTAAGTTTTATTTATTTATTTACTATGTCTTTTTGTACAGTTAAATCAATCCATACTTTAAAAGCTGATGAAGTAGTAGCGCTCATCCTTCCCTTTTTCTATTCTCTTGGTCACTATTTCAATGATTATTTTTAAAAAAACATTATTGTATACATTAGGAATTAATGAAAGAAAAATTACAAGAGCTGCCCAATGGAATAGAGCAATTGGATGAAAAGATAGCTTGGAAAGGAGATATATTTGATCAAGTAATTGGAAAGGAAGAAAGACGTGGACGTGTGCGTGGAGTTGGCGGAGACTTGTGTGCTTCCAAACTGTGGACTAATTCTGGTGTACAACCATAGTCAGACTTTATGGAAAACAATGTTGCCTCCAATGAGTTAATTAACAAGCTTCGTGATGAGATGAACCTCATGCAACAAAAACATACCAAAGAATTGAAGATGGTACAAGAAAAGAGTGATGCAGAGGTAAATAAGGTCTTGGAAAAGCAAAATCAACTCGAGAATCTAATCCATGACTTGTTGGTCCTCTTTAAAGGTAGAAAAGCACAATATTCAAAATACGATCAGACTAATACGGTATGTTCTTTTTTCATTTTTTTACATAATGGTTCGTAATTAATACACAATATGTTACAAATATGATATTATACTGAAGTGAATTGGATAATGGACTTCCATCATATAATATTTAGCGTGTTGTTTAAATGTTCATACATGATGATGATAGCAACTCAAGTGGCTGATTTGTGATATTTCATTATACGTGCCACAGAATATTATTGAACCAGTGAGTATATATTTGGACACACATAAATATATGTGATGTTTTCACTTGCACGTGGGAAATGAAAAAAATTTGGACTAAATTGGTATATAAATTATCTATGTTTATTGCAGTTTTTTCGAGGAGTGGCTATTATATGTAATACGGAATACATGGGTTGAAGCTTTGCCTTGAGGGTTGAAGACGTAGTAACTTTTTTTTAGGTTTTTAAAAGGTTGTTTGCACTTATTTTGGACCTATTTTTATTAATTTAATTTAGTCGATGTTGGATACATATAATTTTTGAGATTTTATGAGTAATATAATTGTCATATTTTTTTACTAGTCATTTCTTTTTATTTTCGCACCGTATTTGAGAGATAGAAATAATATTTCGTATCAAATGAAATCGATACCATATTTACTATATGGGTGCAATTGTGATGCTAACCGTGTCAAATACAATTGTTACTATTGTCATAGATGATTTTTTGTAATACTTATCGCGTCGAATATAATTGATACAATTGTAAAACAGAAAACATATAATAGTAGTTATCGTGTCAAATACAATCGTTGCAATTCGTTTTAGTAGGAAAATCAGATTACTTACTGTCTCAATAATAATCGACACTAAAATCGCCACCAAAGCTTCTCTTCTTTCGTGTCGATTTTAAGAAGTTAACCCGACGAATGGATTATTCGTCACGAAAGGCTACGGCAACACCAACTACCCCAACGAAAACATAATCGACGGGGAAACCTTTCGCGTCGAATAGAATCGCCATGAAATATCAAAATAATCGACACGAAAAGGTGATTTTGTTGTAGTGTCATTAAGGCATTTCACAGACTGACTTAGCCATCGGAGAGGGTTTCCTCGGACACCTCCGAGGCCCTGTGCGCTCTGTGTGCAGGTGGCAGGCCATCTCCGCCGGAAAGGTCCGATCATCGGAGTAAGAGGAAATGGAGGTCTGAGAAGTGAAGCAATCACCATCAAACATCAACATCAAGTACTAAGACCCATAGCAGATCCGGGTCGATTGTTTCCATACCGGAACACATACCAATAATTTCCTATAATCTTGATTTATTCCCTCAAAACACAAGTTTGTTTTGTTTTACGAAATACATATCATCATTTATAATCATAATTTATTTCTTAAAGTGTTTCAATGATTCTTGAATTAAGATAGTTGTAAGACTCAACCTTATAGTTAGTTACTCAAAACTTTCGATCTTCCAATGTTCAAACAATTAAAGATTCTCATCTTTCTTTCATGCGATTAATTAACATGCAAAACGATTTACACATAGATAACCCGCATACTAATCATACCACTACTACAAATGAGAACTTGGGCCACGGCTGAATTCGTGGCAAAAGTGCTTAATTTTCGTGGCTAAAGTACTTTGCCACGAAAAAACCATCCGTGGCGCAAGTGGCCATGGCAAACAAATAGCCACGGGAAAAAAAAGTGTGGCAAGTATTGATTTATTGCTACGGAGTCTCCCGTGGCTAGAATTAATTTTTTGCGACGGATTATCCCGTGGCTAATTATTTTTTTGTCACGGATTATCCCGTGGCTAATTATTTTTGGGGCGAAATATTTATTCCGGTGACAAAATATATAATAAATTAAATAACCGTAAGAATTCTCTACCCCTATAGTAGTCACATCTGGACCGGTTACTAGCTTTATAGCTGAGTCATTCCAGTCATTCCACTATTATTTAATTTCACCATACGCATCGAAGAGCCTTTCCAGGAGGTCACCCATCTTCACACTACTCTCACTCAAGCACGCTTAACTGTGGAGTTCTTATGGGCAGCGACCAGAAATGAAATTGAACTTGTTTGACCTAATCATTGGTTTGAATTCATTTAAAGTGATGTTTTTTTTCAAACTACATTTTCTTTTGAGTAATTAATTTTTTTTCCTTATGATTTACATATTATGATTAAAAATTTATTATTCCGGGAAAAAAAAATTCGAAGTTGATTTTCGGACTCATGATTCCATTAATTTATCGATATTTTTATTTTAGTTTCTATTTTCCACGTTCTTTTATTGCTAGTTGTTTTGATATGTTTTTTTTCTTTTCGTTATCGGTCGTTATTTTATTTCATCAGTTTTTTTATCCTCATTGAGTTTCCTCTATCCTACTTCAAGTTTTACCCGAATTATATTTTTTAATTAAGTATATTTTATTTTAAATTCATTTTTTAAAATATCTTCCAAATAATATTACAGAACAGCTATCGAATTAAACAGTTGACGATAAATTAATTTTTGATTTTCTCACTATTAGTCCTTAATTATTAGATTTTCTTACTTGTATTTTTTAATTATTTGATTTTGTCACTTATACCTCTCTTTTTTAGAAAAATTATTTTCACTTGTTATTGAACTTATGCACGACTTTCTAATACGTTAATCTTTCTTCCAAACCAAACAACTTGAAAGACAATTAATTTACAAAAATAATTATTGTTTTCGCAGTCAATGTTAATTCCATAAAAAAATATAGACCGATTAGAATTCTTAAATACCAATTTAATAAATCGGTTTTTTTCACACTGAAAATATTGTAAGAAAATCAATAATTTGGACAAAAATCATGCTCAGTCACTTTTTTTGTCTTAAAAAGAAGTGTATTACATGTGAAAAAATTAATTAATTAAGCGATAAAATGAAAGAGTCTTAAATTATATTAGATGTCTTAATAATGGATGATCAATCACATACTAATTTTACTTGATATGCTATGTACGCCGCATTTTAGCTAGCATATATTACACTATGTAAATGTTAGTTGTCTTTCAAAAGTCATACTTAAGAGTATAAGATTTTAATAAAACATCTTGTCAAATTAAGAGAAATCAATTGCTACACAAATGATGATTAATAAAAAAATCAACAAATTAGACAACCAAAGTTTTCTAGTATTTCATTTTACAAAAAATCTATTTTTTTTCTTAAAACTAAATAAAATAATACGAATTTTTTTTACTAATTAAATATTTTTTTTCTTCATATTATCTTTAGCTTTGAATTTTAATGAATTTTTAAGATCAATAATTGACACTCGGCTTAACTTGAAAGTAATTCGATTAAAATTTGGAGAACCATTAGCCACATGCGTTTATTACATTTGTGGCTAATAAATAATTTTGCCACGGAAGTTAATTATGTCGTGCCTAAATAATATTTGCCACTGAACAAATTCATGGCTAAATATATGTTTTGCCACAGGTGTGGCATCTTTCGTGGCAAGAGTGATTATTGGCCACAACTTTAATTAAATTCGTAGCGCAAGTGACTTTTTGCCACGGGAAAAATTGTTCCCGTGGCATATTTTATTTTCCAAGTAGTGAATCAAATTTTTCCCGTGGCTAGGTAAAATTTAGCCACAAATAACAAATTTTCGTGGCATAATTCGTGGCGCAAGTATCAATTTGTTGTAGTGTACTTATAACATGCACCGTAGATCCAAAGAAGAATTTAAGAGAAAATTAAATTTTAAGAAAACGGATATTCAAAAAAAAAGTTTGACGATTTACCCACCCTACTTAAAGGGTTTAAGTCAAGAAGGTAGTCAGATTCTTGTGCTGGTTTCGTAGAGTCGACATGCTTGGTCCGTTCCGTCCTCGCCGGTTTTTTCTTGTCGGCAGAATT
This sequence comes from Agrostemma githago, assembly GCA_958450325.1. Classification (NCBI taxonomy): domain Eukaryota; kingdom Viridiplantae; phylum Streptophyta; class Magnoliopsida; order Caryophyllales; family Caryophyllaceae; genus Agrostemma; species Agrostemma githago. The sequence goes on from OY288240.1 coordinate 54,844,960, forward strand.
TCCGTCATCAATCAAATAAGAATTTTAATTATATCACTCAACAAAATTTTGAAAAATTTAATTTGAAGTATGAGTTTGTTTTAATTTTAGATCTAGCTAGAAATTAACATGCAAGTGGAATTTGAACCCAAAAATTTAAATTTAAAATAAATTACAACTATGAAATAATATTAATACCTTGATATGGATATAGGATCAAGATTGAGGAAAGTGGAACACCTTTCGTTGTTTTGAAATTTGGATTGAACTTACTTTTCTTTTTAAAAAAGAGTTGATGGGTTGGAATTTGGAGATGAACAACGACAATGGAGGGAGATTAGTGGGAATTTGTGGGAGTTAATGATTTTTGTTTTCTTAGAAAATGAAGTTGAGGGAATTAAACGAAGTTGGGTGAGACATCATAAGTGAGGATGAGTGATTAGTGACTTTGGGTAATTAAGGTAATAAAAAGAAGATGTGTAAGATAGACGTAGGTTTTATGTTAAATGAAGTTATCTAATAAGTTTAACATGAAAAAAATAAAAATAAAACGAGTAACAGCGTAATACATAACTTGAACTCGTTTAAGAAAAGACGTATTAATGACGGATTATAAACTATCGCTTCTAATAATGTATATAATAATGCATTCAAATAAGATATGATGATACCCGAGGAGATCTTACGTTTTCCTGATAAATTTTCTTTTGGTATTTGAGTATGAAAATATTTACCTTATAAATAATTCAATCAGAAAATAACTTATTAATGACCATCGATCCTTTCAGCTAAATGTTTGTCTCGTAATTGATTGTATATGTCTCTGACTTCTTCTACAAAGTTGTAATGCTTTTTTTTAAATGCGAAATGTATATTGGGGTAGTGTGAGAGATAATGAAAAAAAAGTAGGGTCGACTTAAGTTGTCTTAAGCTGAGCTGAAAAACATTATACATACGATCAATTAATATATTTAAATAATAAAATGACCTTTTAAATTTTAAAACGAAGGTTTAAATTGAGAAAATTTGGTGAAATAAAAAAATATGAAAGTTTTGACCATCCTACGGAAGGGAGTCTAGTAGTTTCTAAAATTAAACAAAACATAACGTAAAAATAGAAAATATTTATAAAAGATTGTTAAAAATATGGGGTGTTTCAAAATGCCTTTCTAATATGCAAGCATCTAGGGGTTAAATATTTTCTATTATAACCCTTCACTAGAGCTTGTAAAAGTAGAACATTATCAAAAATATTTCTCCCTTCTATGAAAGCAACTTGTTCAACACCAACGAGACTAGGCAATATCTTTTTCAACCTATTTGCTATGATTTTTGACACAGTTTTATAAAAAAATGTACATCAAGAAATTGGCCTATAATCCTGGATAGAGATAACATTAGATTTTTTGGGAATTAAAGTAATGATAGTAGAGTTAGCTTGTTTGGGCATTCTTTTAGTGTGAAAAAAGTTATTCACAGCAACACAAAATCATACTCAATAACAGACCAAGAAGTTTGGAAGAAACCTGCAGAAAATCCACCCAATCCATGACTGCTATTAGCATTCATGGAGAAAATTGTAGTTTTAATCTCAGACATCTGAACAGGTTCCAAGAGGGGATTGATCTGATCCTCAGATAAAGAAAATTGATAAGGGAAATGCCCTAATAAAAGCCAGTTGTCCCCAGAAGAGAAGAGTAATAATCTTGAAAAGCCTTAGAAACAGCTTCCACATCATAATGAAGAATACCATTGTGATCAGTAATTGAGCCAATCATATGTTGATGCTTCCTCTCAGCAATTTTAGCAAGAAAATACTTAAAAGAGCGGTCAGATATTTGAAGGTGTTTAACCTTAGCTTTTTGGAACATAATATTGAGTTCAGAAGTTTTCAGCTTGCTATAAGTATCCAAATGTCCCTTCTCCTGCCAGGGGAGAAGGGATCACCTAACAAATTCTGCTGACATTGAAAATGAAGCACTTTGGCCTCATGAACTTGCTTGGACATATTAGTAAAATGCTTCTTATGTAGTTTTTGAAGGCATTGTTTGACAACTTTCAATTTTTTTAAAAATCTATACAATCCAGGAATATAGACTGCCCAAGCTTGTTCAACTATCATAGAATAGTCAGAATGACTAGTCCAGCTGTTGAGGAAACTAAACCTTCTACAAGGCTTCACTTCCTGAAAGATAGTAACTAAAATGGGGGAGTGATCAGACACCCCAGAATCACAGCAAATGGTAGAAGAGGAAGAGAATTCTCTAATCTATTCAGGATTAATGAGAGCCCTATCCAATATTGACCAAACCCTAGAATGTTGGTCATGTTTGTTAGTTCAGATTAACCCACATACAAAGCTATTAATGTCCTCCAGCTTACAATTCAGAATGCATTGATTAAAGTCCCAAATGTCTTGAATAGAGGGGGAGAGTGGAACCTAGTTTTTCATCAGGTCTCCTTACAATGTTAAAGTCCCCCCCCCCCCAGAAGGATCCACAGTTGAGTAAAGGAGAAATTACTGATAGCATTCCTAGAGCTGTTGCCTTTTGACTCCATCATTATTAGCATAGATGGCAGAGAGGCAAATATCCTTATTTGACTGGAAGTGAGGAGCAGACTAGTAATATGTTGATAAAATTTAGATAGTACTTGAAAAGAAATAGTTGAGGGGTTATATAGAAGCCAAACCCTTCCATTATAGTGACAAACATAGTTATCCAACATCACCCAAGAACTGAAGTTTCTTTTCACAATTCTAGTAACTTTGTTAACTTTCACTCTAGTTTCAATGAGAATCATCATATCAATACTCTGAGTTGTAATGAAGTCTTTGGTTTCACTTTGCTTGAGGGGGTTATTAAGACCCCTAATGTTCCAAGATGCTATCTTCATGGGGATTAATGTCAGGTGGGACTTGCTCCCTTTCCTTCCCACTAAGACTTGCAATCTTCTCCATCGGACATTCTAAGTGCATTACAACAGCTGACTCAGAGGGTTTTCCACCAGAAACAAGAGACACATACTCCTCCTCTGGGTACTCAATGTCCTTTGAGGGCTCAGAGGTATCACCTAGTCCATCTCCATCATTATAGAGAACTGTAGTGCTCTCCAGAAACAAATGAAATTTGTTATCTAGAGGCATTGGTTCCACACTCACAATAGACCTCTGCTTACAAGAAGAAGAGTTCCTTCTGTTCACAGGCTGAAAACCATCATCCTGTGAATCATGAGAGCATTCTGAGTGCTTTACAGCAGCATCCAAAGGAGGCTTTACATCAGGAAAATGGGACTTATTCCTCACCTATGAGTACTCACATTCACCTAAGGACTCTAAGATATCACCTATCTTTATGGGATATATTTCTACTGCCCCAGTTGAGGGTTTTTGAACATCTATTAGATCTGGAAGGGTCATGATAACCTCTTCCTGCTTTTTAGCAGCCATCACTTTCTTCTTTTCCCATTTACAGTTGGTAATTGTGTGTCCCAACTTATTACATCTCTTACAAAAATAAGGAATCCATTCATACTTAATCTTTTGGACTAAATATTCATTGTATGGAGTGTTGATATCAATCTGCTCAGGGAGAGGCCGTGAGATGTCAGCCTCAATTAGAACCCTAGCAAGTGAAAGTTTAGCTTTAAGTGTAGTAGCAAGATCAGCACATAAGGGTCTACCAATTTTGCTAGCAAGCTTTCCTAGCACCACATCGGACAACAAGTACGGATCAAGATCAGGAAAAAGGACCCAAATAGGGACACTTGTAACCTTGTCCATGGATTCAGATAAAGAATGGCGACCACGTACTCCTTATGGATTAGAGTATATTTACGAAGTATTATTATTATTATTATTATTATTATTTTATTATTATTATTATTAATTTTTTTTTGTAAAAAGTTATCATTTATTATCATTGAGAATGAAATTACAAGATGCAAAAAGACTATCACACTACTTACACATTAGTGTGTATCTAAATGCTCTAGGATCCTAATGAACTTAGGGTTATCCTTTCTACAAACAAAACGAGTATGCACAATAAACCTAACTTGCTCCAAAATGGTCTCAATAGTAGCTTCCTTCCCAGTAAACAGCCGCTTGTTACGTTCCATCCACAGAGCATACACTAATGCCCCTGTGCTGACTCTCAATAGTAAGTTCTTCCAATGCTTCTTTACCTTAGCATTAATCATCCATCCCACTACTTGCCTTAACTCCATCCCCACACCTCGAACCCCAATCCAGTGTAGTACTTTAGTCCATCCCAGTCTGGAGTAATCACACCGGAATAAGATATGTTGAGAGCTCTCCTCAGCCTGACAACACTGACAACATCTATTGGCCAACTGAAACCCTTTGATCTGAAACCGATCATTAGTGGCTAGCTGACGTTGAATTTCCAAAGAAATCACTACCTTACGATTTGGTACAAAAATTGAAGAAGAGATTATAGGAGCCCATCGTTTTTGAACTGGATGCTGCAACAACTTGAAGACTTTCCTCACCTGAAACTTTGAGCCTGATCCACAACTTTTTAGGACCTTATTAGCCTGATTTCCTGAACCACAAATATTAATGAGAAGATCCCAAACTGTCAGAATATTCTGGATGTCTGATGGAAAGAACTCCTTCGAAACAACAGACCAAACTGACTGTGACTTGAAGATATAACAGTGACATCACCTAGTCCAAATACCAGAAGGCTCTTGTCCAAAAAGCCAAATCCACTTAGAGAGTAAGAACATCTTCCAATTCAATACATCCTTTATATTAAAACCACCAGAATCCCAAGGGAAACAAATTTCTCTCCAACTCTTGAAGACTAATCTTCTAGTTCCTTCCTTTATGCCCCAAACAAAATCCTTGCAGAGCTTGTTTAGTATTTTTGCAATGCCTTTTGGTAACAGCAAACTTGAGCCCCAAAAGTTCTCCAAGCCAAAGATGACAGAGTTCAGTAGTTGAGCTTTGCCAGCATTGGAAAGCAGCTGGGATGACCAATGGCCAACTGAATGTTGAACTTTTAAAAGAAGAGAGCTGAACATACATTGGCACATTTATTCTTGCATCAGACAGTGGAATGCCAAAATACCTAAGAGGAAAGGTACCCTCAGCAAAGCCTGTTTGAATCAAAATTTCCTTCTTAATATCCTAGTGCACTCCTCCAAAATATATGTTTCTCTTCTCCACATTTGCCACTAATCCAGACAGTTCACCAAACAAGTCCAAATCTTTCTTAACAGCAATTACAGAGGGTAAGTCACCCCTGGTAAAGACCATCAAGTCATCTGCAAATATTAGATGAGTGAGCTTAATTCTACTACATTTAGGATGATATAAGAGCCTTTCCTGTGAGCAGAGTTTTCTTAGTGATTGAGACAAAATCTCCATGCTCATGACAAAAATATAGGGGGACGAAGGGTCACCCTGCCTAATACCACTCCTCCCTTGAAAGAAACCACTTATTTCTCGATTAATCTTCAAGGAAAACCAAGGATTAGTAAGACAACCCATGACCTATCCTATAAAGATTTTAGGAAAACCCAGATTGATTAGCATTTTTTCAATAAACACCCATTGCAAGGAATCAAAAGCCTTCTTAATATCTACTTTGATCATACTTCCTGGTGTCAGGTATTTCCTAGTATATCCCTTCACTAGGGCTTGAGACATCAAAATATTGTCAAACATGCCAGAAACGAAAGCAGCCTGTTCTTCACCAATGATAGATGGAAGCACCTTTTTTAGCCTATTAGCCAGAATTTTTGACACTGTTTTATAGAAAACAGTGAAACAAGAAATGAGTCTGAAGTCTAATACCGACTGAGGATCCTTCTTCTTTGGGATTAAGGAAATCACAGTAGAATTAGCTTGCTTTGACATTCTACTACTTTTGAAAAAACTGATCACAGCTCTGCAGAAATCTTTCTCCACAATACTCCAAGATGCCTCGAAAAAACCTGCTGAAAATCCATCCACACCTGGACTACTATTGACATCCATACTAAATATAGCAGATTTAATTTCCTCTATGGAAACAGGTTTCTCTAAGCTAGTAACAGTATCATCATCCTGAACCATAGATGGAGAAGAGATAAGCCCAGAGGTCACCTTACTTTGCCCCAAAAGAGAGATGTAATACTGTTGGAAGGCATTAGAAACAGCATCAAGACCATTCTGAATTTTACCAGTAACATCAGATATAACACCTATGACCTGTTGGCTTTACCTCTCTGCAATCTTGGCAAAAAAGTACTTAGATGAGCAATCACTGAGCTGTAGATGTCTTACCTTGGCCCTTTGAGACAACATGCATAGTTTTGCATTTTTAAGATCAAAAAATTTATTTACCAGGATTTCCTCTTCCTCCATAAGATTTACAGAGAAAGGATCCTTAGTGAGGCTCTGCTGGCAGTTTCTCAATTCATATTTCACCTGTTGAACCTGCTCAGTAACATTTGAAAAACTATCTCTATGAAAAATAGAAAGAGCATGTTTAAAATTCTTAAGCTTTTGGAACAAAACAAACATAGGAAAGCCGTTTATTTTTCCCCCCAAGCATGATTAACCACCCTGTGATAATCTGGATGAGCAATCCAAGAATTAAGGAAACTAAATCTCTTCTTAAGATGCTTTTCCTGAGAAACTTCAAGCAAAACAGGAGAATGATTTGATATGCTAGCCTCAAAAAAAATAGCACTAGCATTAGGATAACAAGACAACCAGTCTGTATTTACTAGAACTCTATCAAATTTAGACCAAATTCTATCAATTGGATCTCTCTTATTTGTCCAAGTCAATCCACATCCCGCAGTGTTTAGATCATCAAGTTGACAATTCAGCAAGCAAGAGTTAAAATCCCACATATCTTGCAAATTAGGAGGGTTTTTACCCAATTTTTCCTCAGGACTCCTAGCCACTTAAAAATCTCCTAAAACCACCCAAGGAGAAGAAGTTGCTAACTTTTGAAGATCCTGCCAAAAAATCTCTCTATCCTTCCCATCATTATAACCATAGACAAGACTTATTTGGAGGCATTTATTAGTTTGAAAATGATGTAAAGTTCCAGAAATCAACTAAGCAGATTTATAGCTAATGCTAAACTTGACAGTTGAAGCATTATATAGTAGCCAAACTCTTCCATTATAGTGACTATCATAGTTGTGGACAACTGTCCAGTTATTAAAACATCTTCTCAAGATCTTATTTGCTTTATTCATTTTCACTCTTATTTCCAAAATTGCAAGAGCATCAATTTTATTAGTCTGCAAAAAATCAAGTACCACACTATGTTTGAGAGGGTTATTGAAACCTCTAACATTCCAGAAAGCTATCTTCATGGGAAGCTTTGTGAGGAGGGACCTTCAAGATCCTACCATTCCCACTACAGATGCTCTTCTGCCCCTGCGGATGTTCTGAGTGCATTACAGCAGTCGAGTCAGAGAGTTTTCCACCACGCCTTAGCACTGAGTACTCATCCAACTTTAAAGACTCTGAGGTACCACCTAATCCCCCTTCACAAGACGGATTATTTAGCCCTAGAAACAAATGAAATTTACTTTCCAAAGGCATTGGTTGACGAGATATCTCAGGTTTTGGTTTAGATGAGGAAGAGTTTCTTCTGGACACAGGTTGGAAGCCTTCTTCCAGATCCTCGGAGCATCCTTGATGCTTTACAGCAGCTTGCTTGGGGGGTTTTCCACCAGGAAAGGGAACTTCAAATCCCACCTCTAGGTCTCTCATCGCCCCCAAGAGCTCCGAGGTACCACCTAGGTCCTTGGACTGCATAGTTGCAGGATCCACATTAGCCTCCACTTCTATTGTAACCTGAGCAGCTTTAGACTCAACCTTCTTTTGAGCTTCCACTTTCTTTCTTTCCAATTTGCACGAAGAAATTGTGTGCCCCAACTTCCCACAACCTTTATAGAAATATGGTATCCACTCATATTGTATTTTCTGAGCAGAAAACTGAGAATATGGTGTGCTTATTACAACCTGCTCCGGTAAAGGCTTAGATATATCAGCTTCCACAAGAACACGAGCAAAAGAGAGCTTTGCTTTAGTAGTTGTAACAATATCAGCACAAAGGGGCCTACCAATTTTGCTAGCAAGCTTACAAAGAACCACATTTGACCATAAAAATCGATCAAGATCTGGAAAAAGTACCCAGATGGGAACACAAGTTACCCTATCCATCTCATCTGAAAAAGAGGGTGACCATTCCTTAAGAATCAAGGTGTACATCCCCATTTTCCATGGGCCGCCCCCCGAAACCCTTTCCATGGCTTCCTTAGATTCAAATCTAAAGGAAAACCACCCCTGTTTAAAATACTGAACACCTGGGGTCGCAAGAGTACTCCACTGTTCCTGAACAAACTTCTTAACCTGTTGCAGTGAGGGTTTTGAACCAATTACATTTCCCATTAGAGTGAAATTCTATTTTTCCAGTTCTTCTTCAAAATCATCCAATTCAATTGTAGTTTCAGCAGACTCCTTAACATCCTCAAAATACTGAAGATTCATTCCTAACTGTTTCTGAGAAGAGGCAATTGAGGCCCATGGTTTAGTTGTCGGGTTAACCTCTGGTGGAACAATCATATTAGGCTCAGTATTAACTGCAGCGTTCATATTAGTATCAGTATCAATGAAAGAAGAATCAGAACGAGGTTTACCAGTTGAAGAAATTGCTTTGAGAATAACATCATTCAATGAAACCCTCCGCGTAGAACTCTGAAATTCAGGTTAAGAAGCCATTTCATCGCCATTTTTCTCCAATTCAGCTTCAGAATGACTACCATTGGGAGGAGGAATGGAGTGGCGAGCCTTCTTTCGCGGGCGTCCAGGACCACGCTTCACTGCTGCAGAAGAGGAAGCCATGATTGATGCGCGCAAAGAAGGAAGGAGAATTCGCTTTTTCTAACTATTATTATTATTATTGTTGTTGTTGTTGTTGTTATTATTTTTATTTATATTATTAATATTATTAATATTATTAATATTATTATTGTTTTTTTTTATTATAACCGGAGCTTGCATTAATAACGAAACAAATTACAAGAAGTTAGTGGGTAGGCAAGATACTATCTGGGCACCCACTCCCTTATTATTATTATTATCATTATTTGCAAAAAGATATCATTTCATTAGATGTTAATGAAATTACAAGATTTGCAAAAGAACTAGCACACTATTGTTTTAGTTAGCCAAAACAGCAATTCTATCTAAAGCCCTCTTATGCTTAGGACTAGTTTTGTACAGGAGGAATCTAACTGAAATTATAAACTTCAAATGATTAATTAGGTTGTCAACTGTAATAGAGGTCAGCCCAAAAACCCTTTCATTTCATTCCTTCCAGATCAAATAAACCATAGCAGCCACACTTGCCTTATACCAATCTGCCTTCCAGTGATGTTTCTTACTTAACTTAGATATCCATCTCAAACCATGAAGGAGACCATCAGTTACAGATGGTGTATCCAACCAGACCAAAACTTGATGCCAGACTGAATTTGAAAAGCTACATTTGAAAAAGAGATGACCTGCAGTTTCCTCTGCCTGTTGACATAGAGCACATCTGTTAGCCAAATGAATCCCCTTTGCTTGTATTTTATCCACTGTCGGTAGCTTGTTCTGTGCAGCCAGAGATAAGATGATGCGGTTCCTTGGGACAATAATTGATGAAGCCAAAGCTTTACTCCAGAACTGAGGCAAATGATCCTTTAAGAAGAAGTCATAAGCTGCTGAAACTTTGAATTTTCTATTATAGACACAACTAAGGATTACTTTTTGAGCATTCTAAAGAGAACCACATCTGTTGATCCATTCATCACGAACTAAGAGAATATCTTTATCCCAGAAGGAAAAAACTCCTTGGAACACAATGTCCAAATGGACGAGTTATCCAGAATGTAGCAATGACACCATTTACTCCAGATACTATCAGGAGCTTTAGACATGGACCAAATCCATTTAGTTAGGAGAGCTTTATTCCAGGCTTCCAAACTCTTAATGTTAAAGCCCCCTGCTGACCAAGGTTTACAAATGTCATCCCATTTCTTGAGAGTTAACCTTCTGGCACCTGGTTGAATACCCCAGAAGAAATCCTTGCATAGTTTCTTAACAGACTTGACTACAGTCTTGGGAAGAAGAATGCTAGAGCACCAGAAATTTTGCAAGCCAAAAAACAACTGAATTTATCAGTTGAGCTTTACCCGCATATGAAAGGAATTTTGTAGACCAATGCTGTATAGACTGTTGGACTCTAATAATCAGAGAATCAGACATGGAAACCTTGATTAATCATTGTTGCGTCATTAAGTGGGACTCCAAGGTACCTAAAACGGAAGGAACCTGAAGTAAATGCCGTACAATTGAGTATCTCTTGCTGAGTCAGAGAGCTGGTACCTCCAAAGTATATATACAGGTTTTCTCAAGGTTTGCCCTCAATCCAGACATAGAACCAAAAGAATCCAAAACACTCTTCACTGCCTTTACTGAAGGTACATCACCTCTAGTGAAAATCATAAGGTCATCCGCAAAAATAAGATGAGTAAGATTAAGCCTACAACATTTAGGATGAAAAGAGACCCGATCCAAGGTCCCTATTCTCCTCATCAACCTGGAAAAAACTTCCATACTTAATACATACAGATAAGGGAACAAAGGATCCCCTTGTCTGATTCCACTTTTACCTTGAAAAAATCCATGAAATCCCCCATTTAGGTTGAAGGAGTACCATGGATTAGAGATACATCCCATGATCCAAGAGATAAAGATGGAAGGAAAACCAAGCTTAGTAAGCATTTCATCAATGAATCTCCATTGTAAGGAATCAAATGCTTTTATAATGTCAAGCTTCACCATACATCTAGGAGTAATGTACTTTATAGTGTAGCCTTTGACCAAAGCTTGAGACTGGAGGGTGTTATCAAACAAATTTCTGCCGTTTACAAAGGCTGCTTGCTCTTCCCCTATGATATCAGGCAGAGTAAGTTTGAGTCTATTAGCAATGATTTTGCTTACTGTCTTATAAAAGACTATACAACAAGATATGGGTCTAAATTCCATTACAGATGAGGTTCCTTTCTTCTTAGGAATTAAGGTGATTAAGGTGGAGTTAGCTTGCCTAGCCATGTGACTTTTATGAAAGAAGCTCATAACAGCTCTGCAAAAATCCCCTTTGATCAAACTCCAAGTAGCTTTATAAGACTCTGCTGAAAACCCATCTACTCCAGGACTGCTATTAGAATCCATACCAAAAACAGCATTCTTTATCTCCTCTTCAGTGATAACAGATATGAGCTTTCCTTTTTGATCTTCAGAGACACAAGTACCTTTCAGTGTGCCCACTGAAATAACCTCCTTCTTCTGCCCCAAAAGAGTTTGATAATAGTTCTGAAAAGCAATAGCTACATTAGTTGTACCTTCATGAAGTACTCCATCCTCATCAAGAATAGCACCCACCATTTGAGCATTCCTTCTTTCACCTGTTTTTGCAAAAAAAATACTTGGTAGAGCAATAAGAAAGTTGAAGGTCTTGTATTTTGGCTCTTTGTTTGAGCATATCAAGTTCAGCCCCTTTCATGTTGCTATATAAAGTATATAAAGCCTTTTCTTCAGATATAAGACCAGGGGAAACAGGAGATGCCTGCAGTTTTCCTTGACAAGCTAGAAGATCCTGCTTAGCCCTCATAACCCTGTCAGAAACATTGGAAAAATATTCTTTACGCAATGTTTGGAGAGCCTTCTTAACCAGTTTCAATTTACCAAAGAATTTGAAAGTAGGAGAGCCTTTAATATTACTATTCCAAGCTTGCCTAACAACAGGTAGAAACTCAGGATGTGATATCCAACAATTTAGGAAACTAAAAGCCTTCCTTGTTGGATGATCCTTCAGGACCTGCACCAAGGTTGGTGAATGATCTGAAATTCCTGCCTCAGAAATAATTGCAGATGAGTTAGGAAAAGTAGAAAGCCAAGTGGGATTAACCAGAACCTTGTCCAACTTATACCAAATCCTATCAGAAAGAACTTGCTTATTGGTCCAAATCATGTCACAGCCCGAACTACTAAGATCATCAAGCAAAGAAGCAGAAAGACAGTCATTGAAAGCCAACATATCTGTAAGAGAAGGAGGGTTAGATCCAAGCTTCTCCTCAGGAGTTCTAACAATGTTAAAGTCCCCAAAAACAAGTCAAGGATTATTATCCCTCAATCTGTGTAAAGACTCCCACAAACCTTCTCTAGTTGTAGCATCATTGTCACCATACACCATACTAACTCTCATCTGAGACTTAGTTTCTATATGATAAACCCAACCCGAGATAATTTGATTAGAAAAGCATAAATTGGAGATCTTAACAGTATTAGGGTTAAGGATCAACCAAATTCTACCATTGTAATGATGAGAGTAGTTAGTAAGAACATCCAAACTATTGAAGTTATTGAGTATTATTCTATGAGCATTATTCTGTTTAACCCTGGTCTCCAGAAGTCTAAGAATATCTAACTTATTAGAGAAGAAAAACTCCTTAACTTCACTATGTTTCATAGGATCATTAAAACCCCTAATATTCCATGATGCAATCTTCATTATTTATCAGGGGGGTAAAGGATCATGTAGACTACCACCAGAAAAGTCAGACTCTTATCCAAAATATTAGGCTTCTCATGTTGAGAGATAACCTGAAAAGCGTTAGTTAGAACCAAAGGTTCTCTAATAACAGGTTGAACAACCTTAGTGGCAGAGGAGTTTCTCTTAGATATAGGTTGAAACAGGTCGTCCTGACAAAATTTCTTTGGAGAGGCAGGTTTAGCCTCCTTCCTCTCTTGAGTCTTCACAACATCAGGCTATTCAGAAGGGATTGGAGATATGATATTAGGAGCCATTCCTTCCTCATCCTCCTTAGCCTTATTAACAACCTCCTTCTTATCCTTAAGTTTCTTCTTCTCCTTCTTACAGTTAGAAATTCTGTGACCCAGTTTGCCACAACCATGACAGTAAAATGGCACCCATTCATACTCCACTCTTTTAACAGATTGACCAGAGAATAAGGTATTAATAATAACATGATCCAAAAGGGTTTGGGACACATCAACCTCTATCAGGACCCTTGCAAATGACCATTTTGCTTTAGTAGTAGTTGCTAAATCATTATAGATGGGCTTGCCAACCTTACTAGCAATCTTACTCAAAACAATGTCCGACCACATGAAGGGTTCTAGGTCATGGAACAACACCCAAACTGGGACTGTAGTTACTACATCCAGTTCAGCAGAAAATTGAGGTGACCATTCCTTGAGCACCAAGGATGATCCCCCAATCCTCCAAGGTCTCCCTTTAAGCACATTAGTTAGGTCCTCCTTTGATGAAAACCTAAAGGAGAACCAACCCTTCTTATAGTATTGCAGTTTAGGAAATGCAATGCTACCCCAGCTATCAGACACAAATTTTTTGTTTCTGACTGTAGAGTAGGCTTAGAACCAATGAAATTCCCCATTAGAGTAAACTGTCATAGTTTCAATTCATCAGCAAAATCATCCAATTCTATATCAATTTCCGTAGAATTAGAACTATCTTCACAGTAGTAAAGATTCATTCCCAATTGTTTAGTAGAACGAGCAACATTTGACCAAGTTTTAGTTTCAGGTTTATCAGGAACAGAGGGTACAACAATGGGTTGCATAGGTGTTGAAGGTAAAACAGTATAATTAGATTGAGTAGAATCAGTAAGAATAGGATCAGGAGAGACAATTTTACCAACAGATTTCATAGCAGTGAGAATTATCTCATTTAGCGAAGATCGATGCGAAGAACCCTGGGTGTTAGTTTTCTCCATCAATTCTCCATCATCTTTCTCCATAGTCGAATCTGGCTCAGGAGGAGGGATGAATTGGTGCGATTTCTTGCTTGGACGCCCAGGACCCCGCTTGATTGGAGGGATGGACGCCATTGTTGCAAGCTTCGTGTAACAAAATTTCAGAGGAAAACGGCCTAGAGAAAGAAAGTTTTCTCTCACTTCGCGTGATGATTGATTATTATTTGGTTTTTGTTGATAAGTGTAGTTTTTAGTGCCTATTTCGTAGTGTTTTGGTCCCATTTTCCTTGTGGAATCGCTCCTTGGGAGCGATTTATGGGCTACTTATGCTTCCTCTAGTTCGTTTCAGGTTCCCGAGACCATTCATGAAGAGTTGGAGCGATTCCGACTCAATACATACACTTTTCGGAGCCAACGAAGTGAAGGAACGAACACTCGATGCCTTGGACTCGATCCCGAGACCTTGGGACCCAATCCCGAGCCTCCGAGACCCGATCCCGAGTCCCAAGAATTGATGAGAAGTCCATGTGAAGCAAGGGGTAACCTTAAAGATCAAATTGGAGGCCTACAAGACTCATCCCCGACGGGTATGGCCTCATCCCGTCCGGGATGAAGTGCACATTTGAAGAGGCCACTGACCAGGCCGTCCCGGTCGGGACTAACCCATCCCGGTCGGGACGACAGGCAGTCCCGGTCGGGATGATCCCGTCCCGGTCGGGACCAACGTGCTGTAGCCGCGCATCATTTTTTCTTCCTCCTTCATTCTTGTACCCCTAAAAATACTTCCCTCTTGTATTGTTTATGTATCTTATCATACCCTAGACTATCTTAAGCTTCTCTACAACATATAAACCCTACATTTAGTTCTCCTCTCATTAGTTTAATCTTCCTTTAATCTTTAGTTAATCTTAGTTAATTAGTCTTGTAATTAAGAAGATTCTTGAAGACTCATCCAAGATTGACAACCTTGGGGTTTTATTTGGGTTTCTTATTAATTCAAGTTCTCATCTTTTTCATCCTATTGTAGTGGGTATAATTTCTCTTCTCTTAATCTTTGTTTTATCATCAACTTTTAATCATTAATTATTGTTTATTGTTCTTGATTGTTCACCATGAATGTTTTGGTGTTTATGATGTTGTTTTCTCTTTTCATTGTTGTAGTTAGTTTGAATATGTGTGAGTAGTCTTTTTGTGGGTTAGTAGGGGGATTAAGGGTAGAATATGGGTGATTAGGGTTTGATTAGGGGTAAAGGGTGGATCTTTGTTGTTAGTCACATACTTGGCACACCATGTGTTTGTTGAAATGCTTGTTTGAGTTGTAGTGGCCACTTCTCATGCTAGTCTTCCTCTACTCATTGTTTGTCTTGTATGTGGTCATGTTGAGGATATTGTTGAGGATAGTCGTAGTCACGAGAGTGCGGACTAGGGTCTAAGTTGCGAGAGCCCGGACCTACCTCGACATCGGTCTAAGTAGCGAGAGCCCGGACCTACCTCGGATGTAGTTGCGAGAGCCCGGACCGATTCTAGAAATTAGGAGACACCTACACCCTTGACCACCCAAGTCACCCTACTACACTTTTGAACCCGACCTAACCCACTTCTTCTTCATATTTGATTCAACTTATTAAATAATCATCATTTCTTTAGTTCATTGTTTAGTTTGTGTTTAGTTATTTCATTTAGCCTTGTTATAGTCTAGTTCATTGTTAGTCTACTTTCTTCTTCTCCTCTCATCATAATTCACCAATTAGTAGCTCTTTGTGTTTGTTTGGTAGCATAGTCTCGTTTTAGGCCGACCTAGTCTAAACCTTGCAACACCGTCTCCGTGGACACGACCCGACTTACCCTAACTACCGTTAGGTCTTAGCCGGTTATATATTTGGCGGTGGGGATCCACGACAAATCCCACCATCAATTTGGCGCCGTTGCCGGGGACGGTGCATTGTTTAAACTTAGTTTGCTTATAGCTAGACTTAGTTACCCTTCTTTGTGCTCTTCTATCATCTCTTGTGCATATTCTCTAGATTTTTCTTGTTTCCTTAGCTTTATTTCTTTCTTTTCTCTTTGTCTTTCGATTGTGCTTGTTTATTGTCGTTACCTAGTGCCCATAAAGCACTAGGTGTTCTCACGTTTGTTCTCGTGTGTAGTGTATGCCTAGGCGGGGAGGCGAATTCTTTCTCTTTAATCCAGAGCCGGAAAGGCTTTTTCGAGCCTTTCACCAACGGACGATTAACCGAGTTAGGATCTCTCAACCAAGTGCAAGCAATACTCATCAAGAGCAAGCTGAAGGAAACGATTTTGAGGAAGCATCTCGAGAGACGGCCGAAGGGAATTTCACCAATCCCTTTGGATCTTCTAGTCCTAGTTCCCCCTCTACATCTACTTCAACTCCGTTTTCACCACCATCTCCCTTACATCCAATAATGCCGAAGTTTTCATCCCACTCTACATTCACGGAAGACGTCTTGCCGGGACCGAATGCTCTACCGGCCGCTTATGCCGGAAATTTTACGGCTAAGACTCACTTCATCCAACTTGTGGAAAGGAATCAATTTAGTGGTTTGCTCACCGAAGACCCGCACCAACATATGGAGACTTTCTCCGATTATTGCGACGCTATCTCTTAACCCGGGGTTACACAAGATCAAATCCGATGGGTATTATTTCCATTCTCATTAATTGGAAAAGCGAAGCAATGGATCAAGAGTCTCGATAGGGCAACCATGGGCATCGACACATGGAAAAAGCTTGCATTGGCGTTCTACCAAACATTCTACCCTCCGGAAAAGACTAATTTTCTTATGGCCTCCATCACCGATTTCCAACAACGGGATGAAGAGAGCATTTATGAAGCTTGGGAGAGGTTTAAGTCTTTGGTTAGATCATGCCCCCACCATGGACTTTCACAATGGTTCTTAGTCCAACAATTTTGGAACGGTCTTTATGAGGACTCAAGAACTATAATCAACATGGGCTCCAATGGTAGGTTCACCGAGGTCAATGATGACCAAACATGGGCAAGAATCGAGGAGATGACGGTTCATAATTCTCAATACTCAAGGCCTAGGAAGGGAAATCGAGGAGGTAGGCACGAGGTTGATGCTATTACTCAATTAAGCATTGACCTTGGAGCTCAATTGAAGACACACATGGAGACCATTGATAAGAAGCTCCAAGGCCACCTCACTCAAGTTCAAAGCGTTAGTTCCTCCCATCAACACTCAAATCAAGAAGTGAATGCTTTGGGATTTGCACCTCCTTTGCCTTATTATGGCATGTGTGACACTTGCGGAATCGTTGGTCATGATCCTATGAATTGTAGAGG
This sequence comes from Agrostemma githago, assembly GCA_958450325.1. Taxonomy (NCBI): domain Eukaryota; kingdom Viridiplantae; phylum Streptophyta; class Magnoliopsida; order Caryophyllales; family Caryophyllaceae; genus Agrostemma; species Agrostemma githago. Next base: position 54,862,085 of record OY288240.1, read on the forward strand.
AAGTATTGAACAAGTGAACGCCTTTCAAGCGTTCAAGCAAGGTGCCTCCTACTCTAATCAATACCAAGCTTTCAATCAAGTCCCTCAACAACAAGCCCTTCAACACCAACAACAACATCGTCCTTATGTTCCACCTCCCTTAAGGGACAACAATCAAGGCAACCAAGGTTACCAAGGCAACTCAAGGCCTTTCAACAATTTCAAGCAAAATAACCAAGGTACCTTCCACAACAACAATCAAGGGTTCCAACATGGGAACTTCAACCAAGGCTATCAAAACCACAACCATGGCAACAATCAAGGCCTTAATCAAGGCAATTCTCATGGGTTCCAAGGGAACCGTCAACAACAAGCACACAACAAGGCAAGCCTAGGAGCCGGTCTCCTATTCATGATTACGGTGCTCCATTAGCCCTCACCGATACTCCGCATAATCCATCATCCCCACCACGGGATTTTGACATACAAAAGCAAATGATGGATATGCAAAGGAATACTCAAGAAATGCAAAAGAGTCAATTGGAGACACAAATGTCACAACAAGGAATCATTGCTCAAATTCTAATGGATAACAAGGAAATGAAAACTCACATTAAGATGATTGAGAATCAAGTATCACAACTTGCATCGGGAAGTTCTTCAAGACAAAGAGGGCAATTACCTCCTCAAGGGGTAACTCCGAATTTTGAGCATGTCAATGCCATCACCTTAAGGAGTGGTGCCACCTATAATCCTCCCGTGTTTCCTAGTGAGCAAGAAGCAATGAAGGAAGTCGTGTCTCCAAATCAAGAAGAATCAAGCTTTGATAATCCAACGGAGGAGCAAGTCTTATGGGAGATCGAGAGACCCCAAGAAGACAAGCTTACCCCACTTCAAGAAAAAGACAAGGGCAAAAGGAAAGTGTCATTTGAGGAGTCTACCCCGATTGAGCAAAATAAGTGCCATATCAAGTTGCCTTTCCCAACAAGGCTAATGAAGACCAAGGTAGATTCTCAATATGAAAAGTTCCTTAACATTTTGAAGAAATTGGATGTTAGTGTCCCATTCACCGAGCTACTTACTCAAATCCCGGCATATGGAAGATTCATGAAAGATATCTTGGCTAGGAAGAGATCCATCGACAAGGAAGAGACCATTGCGTTTACAAGGGTGGTGAGTGAGCTCATTCAAGGTTCTACGCTTCTAAAGTTGAAGGATCCGGGTAGATTCTCGATCCCTTGCACCATAGACCACTACAAGATCGAAAGAGCATTATGTGATTTGGGTGCGAGTGTGAGCATCATCCCTTATTCTATTTGTTGCCGACTTGGGATAAAGGAGCTTAAAAGTACTTCTATCACACTCCAAATGGCCGATAGTTCATTCAACCGACCATTGGGAATGCTAGAGGATGTGCCGGTGAGAATCGGTAAGTTCTTCATTCTGGTTGACTTCATCGTGCTCGATATGCGGGAAGATGCTATCACTCCCATTATTCTTGGGCGCCCATTTCTACACACCGCCGGTGCTATGATCGATGTGAAGAATGGTAGGATCACCTTCGAACTAGGCGAAGAGAAGCTAGCGTTTGACCTCCAAGGTAACACTTCGCCCGCCAATGATGAGTCATGCAATATGATCCAAGCCGCAAAAGACATCGATCTAGGGGGAGAGTCGGGACAAAGCTTGAACAATAACTCTTGTGAACATGATGACTCCGAGAGTGGAGAAGATGAGTGCCCATTTCTTGGGCTTGATGACAAGTTGAAAAGCAAGAAGGATGAAGATGAGCCTCCCTTGGGGCCACATGAGGACCGGTGGACGTTTGGGTATGTCCCCAAAGACCAAAAGTACAAGTTCAAGTCGTTGAACTTGGAAGATCGGGATGCCCCGGGAACGTCAAGGCGAGGCCATGAAGAGCCTTGGTATGTGGTCGGTTATATCTCGAGCTTGATTGAAGACTTGAAATTGGATTAGAAGATTGCTCCTCCTTGCTCTCTCTCCTAGGGCCTTCGACTTGTTCCTTCGTGCCCTTGATGGAGATGGAACTAGTTCTTGTTGTTGAAAAAGATTGAAGAATGCACCACCTTGGTTTGACGGAGTTCCACAAGAACCGTCTCTTTGTATATATCTCTTTCCCTTGTAGTTTGTTTTGTTTTGTGAACTTCTTGATTACTTGGATTGATTGATGAGCGATGTGAGGGAGGGAATTTGATGTGTTATTTGAGTTTATTGTGATAGGCGTAAAGTGGAAGTGATTCCTGGGGAGGAGTGGTCATTGTTTGAGCTTGGATCGTGTGAAGGGAAGTCGGTTTTTGAAGCTTGGAACGAGCTTTTGGGAGCTATAGAGGGTAGGAGACTCTTCCCGACCTAGAATAGGTCATCCCGTCCAGGATGGAAGGACCATCCCGATCGGGAAGGATGTCATCCCGTCCGGGATGAGGTGTACAAAAGATGTGTCTACTGACAGGTCATCCCGACCGGGACGAGCCGGTCATCCCGACCGGGACCACCCATCCCGACCGGGATGGACCCCCTGTCCTCCTTTGGCCTTTTCTTCGTCTTTTGAGCCCACCCAACCACTTTATACCCCCTCCCAACCTCCCTACATGTCCTTACTCTCATAATATGACCCCTACACCTCACGTAAACATTTTCACCTCACTTTCACTTCACTTTAAACCGACTTTCACATTAAAACCCACCCCATTTTACTTTTGTGCCCCAACCATGGAACCATATCGCGATTGGGAAGGAATAACACGACGACTAGCTACGTGCCGATATTGATTTATGAGACGATGGAGCGAGTAAGTTGCTACCCGTATGGTACGGCAACTATCCTCTCTTTTCCGTTTTTTTAGCTTGTCTTCATTTGTTTATTCCCTTCCCCTTATACACTTATTTGTCATGGTGGCCCTCGGGGCCTTGGTATTTGTTGCTCCCGACTCTCGATGATGTGACTACATCGAGAGTCGTTTCAAAATCAAAATTTTTCAAGATTTTCACACTTTTTTGTAGGAGTTAGTCGGATTTGGGCGGAATCCGGGCTAGGTGACTTGATTACACCTAGTCCTCCCCTCCCATTTCCTTTTATTTCTTCCCCCATCCATATCTTTTCTTGTCTCGGCCCACGGTGACTTGACTACACCCCGGCTTGACACATTCTACCCTTTTCTCCACTTTATTTTTGATTTTTAGCTTTATTTTCGTAGTTTCTTTTATTTTCTTTTGTGCTCCCATGCACTACGGTCAAGCATGAGGACATTGCTCGGCTTAAGTGTGGGGGAGCGATATTCTATCGTAGTTAGTTTTATTTTTGTAGTTTTTCGAAAAATCTTTAAAAATCCTAAAAATTTGAAAAAATTTCACAAAAATCAAAAAGATTTTCCTTTTGTGTGTTTTCCTTTTATGTCGTTGTATCGTGTATTTGTTGTGTTGTGCGTGTTTTGCCTCCCTTTTTCCTTATAGTTTGCTTGAATCACCATTAGTTTTGGAAAGCTTTCAAGACATCCGGTAACATCTTCTATCCCTTTCCCTCTTTATTTCTTGGTGAAGTTTAGAGAAGGTTTGTGATGTGGTGTGCTCGGGTGGAGCTTTGTAATGCTTGTGGGTGATTTGGTGGCTTGTTTGGATGCTCGGGGTGATGTTTGTGTTGTTTATGTGTTTGTTTTGTTTTGTTTTTGTTTTGTGTCCTTTTATCTCTTTTTCTTTCGTTTTCGCCATGTCTTCGTTTTGTGTTGTGTTAGTGTGTCTTGTGTGTAAACAGTTTTCGAAAACCCGGTTTAGAGGCTAGTATGTGAGTGTTTACTTTCCCTTCTTAGTAGTATAAATCGAGTCTTGGACTTTAGTCTAATAGAATGACCCTAAATCAATGAATTCGTTGGTCCTTTACCTTGAGTCCACCTAGCTTACTAGGGATTTACTACGGGATTTGCATTTTGACCATTATGACCACCCACGGTGTGAAAAGGCCTTGGTTGCCGAGTCCCGTCCCTTAGGTGACCATGTTTAGGATTGTTTGATTAGTCCAAGTTTTCCCCTTTTTGTGGGTTTGAAGGGAAGGCGCCGTCCCGACTCACCCATTCACCTAGCTCCTACACATATCCACACAATAAATTGCAATTTGTTGAATTCCATCTTTCTTGTTGCAATAAGAAATGCCAAAAAGCCAAATCAAGCCAAAAGGGCAAAGAAAAGAGAAAGAAAGAAAATGAAAGAAAGAAAAGAAAGAAGAAAAAGAAAAGGCACAAAAGCCAAAAAGAAAATAGAAAAGAAGAAAAAGAAATGGCATGGCAAAACAAAGCAAAAATGCAAAAGAAGAAGAAAATGCCAAAAGAAAATCGTCTCACAAAAATAGAAACCTCACACCTCATAAAATAAGCCTTTTACTGACTATTACCGTGAAGAGCCTACCAAAGAACCGAGTCCCTAGGAAGGATGATAGCGGTAATGGTCGGTCTTCCCTCATTTTGCATATTTCCACCTTTTTACTTGGACTAGTTAGGCGGTTTCGGGCATGGGACGACCCTCTTGGCTCATCGCTAAAGGGGGCAGGGTCTCACTTACCTACAGTGTCGACTAACACCGTGGTTCATCCTTTTTCCATCCCGCCGATCGTCCCGTAGTACGTTCTTAGAAGGTTAGGAGGAACCGAGGTAAGTTACCAACGTTTTTGTTGCTTTGTCGTCATACTATTAGGGTTTAGTCAATTTTGGTTTGTATTGCTAGCTTGGGAACGTTGTCACTTGCCTTGAGCCCTAAACCGGTGCTTCTTTCACCGCTTGTTTGAGGGAAGCGGTATTTATTTTCTTTTGGGTGCAACCCTTTATCTGTTTGTTTGTATGTTTGTTGTTTATGTGTTTCTGCCCGGTTGCATCCACGGTTTTGTCGCAAGACCCCACTTGCCTTGCGGAGTGCACTTTTCCCTCTAAGTGTACTCGCGTGAGTTGAAAGGGCGTAGGGTGCGCTAATACCCGCTCGGCTAGTTTAGTAGTTAGTATGTGCTTACTCGAGGGCGAGTAAGGGTTAAGTGTGGGGGAGTTGATAAGTGTAGTTTGTAGTGCCTATTTCGTAGTGTTTTGGTTCCATTTTCCTTGTGGAATCGCTCCTTGGGAGCGATTTATGGACTACTTATGCTTCCTCTAGTTCGTTTCAGGTTCCCGAGACCATTCATGAAGAGTTGGAGCGATTCCGACTCAATACATACACTTTTCGGAGCCAACGAAGTGAAGGAACGATCACTCCTTGGACTTGATCCCGAGACCTTGGGACCCAATCTTGAGCCTCCGAGACCCGATCCCGAGTCCCGAGAATCGATGAGAAGTCCATGTGAAGCAAGGGGGAACCTTAAAGATCATATTGGAGGCCTACAAGACTCATCCCCGACGGGTATGGCCTCATCCCGTCCGGGATGAAGTGCACATTTGAAGAGGCCACTGACCAGGCCGTCCCGTTCGGGACCAACCCGTCCCGGTCGGGATGACAGGCCGTACCGGTTGGGATGATCCCGTCCCGGTCGGGACCAACGTGCTGTAGCCGCGCATCATTTTTTCTTCCTCCTTCATTCTTGTACCCCTATAAATACTTCCCTCTTGTATTGTTTATGTATCTTATCATACCCTAGACTATCTTAAGCTTCTCTACAACATATAAACCCTACATTTAGTTCTCCTCTCATTAGTTTAATCTTCCTTTAATCTTTAGTTAATCTTAGTTAATTAGTCTTGTAATTAAGAAGATTCTTGAAGACTCATCCAAGATTGACAACCTTGGGGTTTTATTTGGGTTTCTTATTAATTCAAGTTCTCATCTTTTTCATCCTATTGTAGTGGGTATAATTTCTCTTCTCTTAATCTTTGTTTTATCATCAACTTTTAATCATTAATTATTGTTTATTGTTCTTGATGGTTCACCATGAATGTTTTGGTGTTTATGATGTTGTTTTCTCTTTTCATTGTTGTAGTTAGTTTGAATATGTGTGAGTAGTCTTTTTGTGGGTTAGTAGGGGGATTAAGGGTAGAATATGGGTGATTAGGGTTTGATTAGGGGTAAAGGGTGAATCTTTGTTGTTAGTCACATACTTGGCACACCATGTGTTTGTTGAAATGCTTGTTTGAGTTGTAGTGGCCATGCTTCTCATGCTAGTCTTCTTTTATTCATTGTTTGTCTTGTATGTGGTCATGTTGAGGATATTGTTGAGGATAGTCGTAGTCACGAGAGTGCGGACTAGGGTCTAAGTTGCGAGAGCCCGGACCTACCTCGACATCGGTCTAAGTAGCGAGAGCCCGGACCTACCTCGACATCGGTTTAAGTTGCGAGAGCCCGGACCGATTCTAGAAATTAGGAGACACCTACACCCTTGACCACCCAAGTCACCCTACTACACTTTTGGACCCGACCTAACCCACTTCTTCTTCATATTTGATTCAACTTTTTAGTTAGTCATCATTTCTTTAGTTCATTGTTTAGTTTGTGTTTAGTTATTTCATTTAGCCTTGTTATAGTCTGGTTCATTGTAAGTCTACTTTCTTCTTCTCCTCTCATCATAATTCACCAATTATGTTTGTTTGGTAGCATAGTCTCGTTTTAGGCTGACCTAGTCTAAACCTTGCAACACCGTCTCCGTGGACACGACCCGACTTACCCTAACTACCGTTAGGTCTTAGCCGGTTATATATTTGGCGGTGGGGATCCACGACAAATCCCACCATCATTTGTTTTTTTTGCAGAAAGATTATCATTTCATTTCATAAGAAGTGAAATTACAAGATTCATGCAAAAACTACCTCACTATGGATACATCAATGAGCATCTATGTGATCTAAAATCCTCATAATCCTGGGATTAGTAGAACTAGCCTTAAGTCTAGTACAAACAATAAAGAAAATTTGAGCAAAAACAGTTTCTAAAGGTGTGTAATGATCAGTAAAGATCCTCGTATTACGTTCTTTCCAAATGTTATGTACAGTTGCTGCAATACTATTTTGAATCCATAGGAACTTCCAATTCTTCTTATGACTGGGATGTTGATGCCATTTAATGACTGATCTTAGACGAGAATCAGGAATCGTCACCCCCATCCACTTCTGGACAGCACTCCAAATCTGATGTGAGAATGAGCAACTAAAGAAGAGATGCTGATGATCCTCAGCATTTGCAATGCACAATATACATCTGTTTACCATACATATACCTCTTCTAGCATATTGATCCATAGTAGGGAGCTTATGTTGGTAAGCCAGAGACAGAATCACCTTGCTACTAGGAGTTAGAGAAACTAGATAGAAAAGGCCCTCTAAATCTATCATAAGCTTTAGCAACCATGAACTTATTATTAAAACTGCAGGATCTCAGGAAACTCCTTGCATTCTGAGCAGAACCACACATTTCAATGCATTGATCTTTCAATACTATTATGTTTTTGGTAATGGAAGGATAAAAGTCTTTGAACTTGAGATTCCAGATTGAAGCTCCTTGAAGTATGTAATCCTTACACCATCTCACAAAGATTCCACCCACACCCTCAGAAAGTTGCCATGTCCACCTAGCCAGTTGATCTTTGTTCCAAGCCTCAAGATCATTAACATTAAAACCCCCTTTATTCCAGGGAGCACATATGTCCTTCCATTTCTTAAAAACCAATCTTCTATTTCCAGGTTGAATCCCCCAAAAGAAATCCTTACAAAGCTTATTAATAGCAGATGTAACTGACTTGGGAAGCAAAGCACATGAACACCAGTAATTCTCTACCCCAAACACAATGAAGTTAATCAGTTGAAGCTTTCCAGCATAAGAGAGACATCTATTAGACCAATGAGAAATTGCATTATGAATTTTAAGAACAAGGGGGTCAAATAATCGAACAGTTATCCTAGAGTCACAAAGGAGCATCCCAAGATATTTAAAAGGGAAGACCCCAGAACTAAATCAAGAATCAGCTAAAATAGTCTGCTGCAAGTCAAGAGAAACTCTTCCAAAATAGATATTAGTTTTCTCTTTGCTTGCACACAGACCTGATAGAGAACCAAAATCATCAAGAACTCTTTTGACAGCCATAATAGAAGGAAGATCACCCCTAGTGTAGATCATCAAATCATCAGCAAATATCAAATGAGTGAGATTGGATTTAACACACTTGGGATGAAAAGAAACATTATTTCCTTGGCAGATATGTCTCATCTTCTTAGAAAGCACCTCCATACTCAAGACAAAGAGATAGGGGGAAAGAGGATCTCCTTGCCTGATCCCACTTTTCCCTTGGAAAAACCCTTCTACACCACCATTAATTTTGAATGAATACCATGGATTTTGGATGCAACCCATTATCCACTTAACAAACAAAGGGGGAAAATTAAACTGGATTAGCATTTGTTCAACGAACTTCCATTGCAAAGTATCAAAAGCTTTTCTGATGTCTACTTTTATTAGACTTCTGGGGGGTTAAAAATTTCCTTCCATACCCTTTAACCAAAGCCTGAGATAGTAGAATATTCTCAAAAATGCTCCTATCTTTAACAAAAGCAGCATGCTCCTCCCCAACAAGAAGAGGCAGAACTTCCTTAAGCCTGCTTGCCAAGACTTTAGAAATAGCTTTGTAAAAAACAGTACAACAAGAAATAGGTCTAAAATCCTTCACACTGCTAGCATTAGGCTTCTTTGGAACAAGGAAAATAAGAGTAGAGTTGGCCTGGTTAGACATTCTCCCAGTCTTGAAAAAAGAATCTACAGCCCTGCAAAAATCAGTCCCTGCAATATGCCAGACAGACTTAAAAAAACCAGCTGAGAAGCCATCTATTCCAGGACTACTATTAGAATCCATTTGGAAAATAGCAGCTCTGATTTCAAGAGGAGAAATTGGAGCTGTAAGGTAACTATGTGTTTCAGGTAATAAACCTCCTGAGAGATGGGATAAACTCTCAACAGGAGGATTCTTATCCAGAAGATTAATATAATATTCTTGGAACGTTTTTGTAACTTCTTTGGAGCCTTTTCTAACTTTACCTTCTGCATCATTAATCGAGCCAATCATCTGTTGAGTCTTCCTTTCAAAAATTTTTGAGAAAAAATATTTTGAGGAACAATCAGTGAGTTGTATGTGCTTAACCTTTCCTCTTTGTTGAAGCATAGAGATCTAAGCTTTTTTAAGAGTGGAATAGTTATCAGACAGAATTTTCTCCTCGTTCATGAGATCAGAAGAGAAGGGATCATTCCGTAATTTATGCTGACAATCAATCAGGCCCTTTCTTGCCTCCAAAACCTTAGATGAGATATTGGAGAAGTGCTTCTTATGAAATTCCTGTAAAGCCTTTTTAACTATCTTAAGCTTTGAGAAAAACCTAAACATAGGCGAACCATTGATTTTAATACCCCAAGCATTCTGAACAACTGAAGAGTAATCAGGATGATCATACCAGTAGTTAAGAAAGCTAAATCTCTTCCTGATTACCTGTTCCTTAGATATATCAACTATGACAGAAGAGTGGTCAGAGATTCCAGATTCAGTCATAGTAGCAAAAGAATTAGGAAAAATGGTTCCCCAACTAGAGTTGATAAGAACTCTTTCAAGTTTAGACCACACTCTGGAATTAGGCTCCTGCTTATTAGTCCAGGTCTTGTTACAGCCAGAACTATGCATATCATCCAATGAACAATTAAGAATACAAGTATTAAAATCAAGCATATCCTGCAAAGAAGGGAGGTTAGGACCCAATTTCTCCTCAGAACATCTCACCACATTAAAATCCTCTAACACAATCCAAGGTTCAGAAGGAGAAAAAGAAATAAGGGAGTCCCAAAGCCCCATTCTATCTTTTCCATCATTCATCCCATAAATAGCACTAAGCCAAAAGGAATTTTGAGTAATATAATGGGAAACCAGGCAGGAAATATGCTGTGCAGTACTAGAGATGTGAGTCACAGATACAGTTGCAGGATTATAGAACATCTAGATTCTCCCATTGTAATTGGATGAGTAGTTAGTTTCAATCCTCCAATTACTAAACTTTTTATTAATGAGCTTAGCAGCTTTATTGAATTTGATCCTAGTCTCAAGAAGAGCAAACACATCAGGACTATGAGAATGAAGAAAATCCAAAACCTCACTATGCTTTAATTGGTCATTGAACCCCCTAATATTCGAAGATGCAACCTTCATTTATCAGGAGGCACTGGATCAGTATTCAAAACCACCATGGAACATTCTTGATGCATTTCAGGGAGCTTCAAAGTTCTGCCATCAGGGGAGAGTGAGGGGATCAGTTCTTTCCCTTAACCAGATTCCACCCTCCTCTCTAGACCCTGAGATACACTCAGAAGATCTGAGGTACAACCTAGTTCCTCTCCACCACTAGACACCTGACTCTCGAGGAGTATCTGGAAAGAATTTTCCAGAACTAAGGGCTTAAAAAAAGACTCCTTGGATTTGAAAGAGGAAGAATTCCTCTTGGAAACAGGGATGAATATGTCATCCTGAAAGAACTTCTGAGGGCATTCTTGATGCTTTACAGGTTCAACAATGGAGGGAGACAGACTTGAGTCAGAAGGCAAACTCTTCTGAACCTCAATCTTATCTTCACACACCAAGGAGCCTGAGGTACAACCTAGCCCTTTTTCCAAATTAACAGACATCTTCTTTTTCTCCCGTTTACAAGTATCAATGGTATGTCTTAATTTCTTACATCCATGACAGAAAAAAGGCACTCATTCATATTGGACTTTCTGAAAGGAATGATCATGGTAAGGGGTATTAATAACCACAGAATCTAGTAGCTCCTTTGAGACATCCACCTCAACAAGAACTCTAGCAAAAAACAATTTGGCTTTTGTTGTAGTGGCAACATCAGCACAAAGAGGGGTTCCAATTTTACTTGCTATTTTGCTTAGAACAGATTCAGACCATAGATAGGAATCAAGATCAGGAAATAGCACCCAAACAGGTACCACTGATATCCTTTCCATCTCAGCAGAGAAGGATGGAGACCATTCCTTAAGAATCAAAGAGTAAACCCCAACCCTCCAAGGACCTTCTCTAAGAACCTTATCCATGGCTTCTTTTGATCCAAACCTAAATGAAAACAATCCTTTCTTATAGTATTGAACTATAGGCTTGTCAATAATACTCCAATTACTCTGAACAAACTCTTGAACTGTTTGCAAAGAAGGTTTCGAACCAATGACATTACCCATTAGGGGCTGTTTGGTTCGACAATATCGGGTATAAGGTATGGGTTTAGAATGGTCGAAACCCATACCTTTGTTTGGTTAGCAGTTTTTTAATCTTGATACCCATACCTCAAACCCTCAAGGTATGGGTTTTTGAAACCCTTGGGTGGAGGTGGATATCACTCATTCCAAACCCTTGGGTATCAAATAAAAAAAATCTTTGAAACAATTCTCACAATATACCAATACTCTGCCGTCAAACTCCAAATCAAATTCTTCATTCATCACGTTCATCTTCACATACTGAGGTACTTTTTTTATGTGTTTTTCCAATTTATTTCTTTTTTAATTACTAGTATTAAATTCTGTATTGAATTTTTGTTGTGAAGTGAAGTTACATAATTAAATTCATTAGATTTTGATGTTTATTGATGCTATATTATTTTACAATAATTGAAATTTGAAGTTACATTATTATTTTAGTTTGTACGGGTAGTAATTTGTGAAAATACAACTATGCACAGAGATGGATGATCATGGACTATCATTAATAAGGAAGAAGATGAAGAAACAAAGAGACCTACTTGTAACTTTATTGGTTATTATTAATACAATAATTTGCATGTACTTTTTATTGTGTACTAGAAATGTATCACTTCGTAGAATACACCTAAATAGAAATAAGGAACATCGTAGAATATACAATTTAAATGCTTTGATTCGGGATAGTGATATTGCTTGTAGGAGTGAATTACGTATGAATAGACAAACATTTGGTGTACTTTGTGAGATGGTTAGTGAAATTGGTGGATTAAGAGGTACTCGAAACATGAGTTTAGAAGAGATTTTGGCTATGTTTTTATATACTCCCTCCGTTCCAGTGAATTGTTTGCCTATTCCATATTGGGGCGTCTCAATGAATTGTTTGTCTTTCTATTTTAGGAATGTTTTTCATATGTAATTTGACCATTGACTCTACATGTCACTTCTTCATTGGTTCTCTTTCCCTTGGTGTCAAAAGCAAAGGCAAACAATTCATTGGAACGGAAGGAGTACATTAGGTCATACTTTAGTATTTTATTTTTGCCAATACTTATAGTAATATTTGTTATTGTATTTTTTAATTAATATATAAACTGTTTTTAAAAAGTTGTAAAAGGTTCCAAAAAAAATAAAGTCGTACACAAATTGATTTCTTATTCCACTATTTTTTCATCCAAACACTAGGTAAGAGGATGAAATTGATTCCATAAATGAACCAAACACCAAGTATCAAATATCAAGTTTCAAACCCTTACCACCCTGGTTTGATTCCTGATTCCAAACCCATACCTTTGTGCGAACCAAACGGCCCCTTAGTGTATTTTCCCAAATCTTAAGCTCCTTATCAAAATCTTCCAATTCAATGTCAATTTCAGTGGAATGAACACTAGCATCACAAAAATACAAGCTCATACCAGATTGCTTTTGTTTCGAAGCAATTTGCGCCCAAATTGAATTCGGTATTTTTGGCGGTAAAACGGGTTGTTTCTCATTATTAGTGTTAGTCAATACTATAGGTTCTTTAATGGAATCAGAATCATGCAAATCATAAGTACCAGAAGTAGGTTGAAGAATTTTACCAGCTGTTGCCATACCTGAAAGAATTACCTCACTTAGGGAATTGCGATGCGAAGAACCCTGAGAATCAAGTCCCTTCTCCAATCCTTCCTTCGCTTGCTCATGGAATGCAGAATCGTTCTTGTTCTGCATAGATTTCTTACTGGGCCTCCCTGGTCCTCGCTAAACAGGTGCCACGGAAGCCATGGAAGAAACTCGCGTAACTGAATTAGAGAGAAAACAGAATTCTAGAGAGAGAGAGAAAACTTTCTCACTCTTCGCTATTATTATTATTACTATTACTATTATTATTATTATTATTATTATTATTAATTTTATTTTATTTTAACCAGAACTTGTATTAAGAACGAAACAAATTACAAGAAGTTAGTGGGTAGCCGAGATACTATCTGGACACCCACTCCCTTAGCAATAGAAAAACTAAGTCGAGTAAAAATAAAAGCAGCTGCGCGAGCTCCCGCGTCTTGAGAGATAGATAATTTCTGAATCCGCTTGAGTAAAGGAACGGTCTCCGCGTCGAGCTCCCCCAGAGAAGAGAAAGAGAAAGGTAGGAACCCATACCCAGTTTTGGGTATTATTATTATTATTATTAATTATTATTATTATTATTATTTGCAAGAAAGGTATCATTTCATTTCATTGTGAAAGAAATTACAGCTTTTCATAAAAAACTACCACACTAGAGTATTACGCACATCTAGACTTCCAAAGCCTCAATGACTCTATGATACTTCAGACTATTTCTATAACTAGCGAATCGTGTAGTAACCAAGAATTTAACCTGAGAAAGAATCGCCTCTACAGTAGCTTTCTTATCTACAAACAGTCTTTTGTTTCGCTCCTTCCATATGCAGTAAATAGCATCTGCCAGACTAACTTTGAGCCAAACTATCTTCCAATGTTTCCGTCTATTAGCTGTCAGCATCCAACGTGAGATCGTGGGCAAGCAAATCTCAGAAATCTGCAGATGCAACCATCTAAGGATACCTGTCCAAACTGCCCTTGAGAAATTGCATTTGAAGAGTAAATGACGATGATTCTCCAACGGTTCTTCACATAAACAACATCTATTCACTACATGAAACCCCCTTTTGCAATATTGATCCACTGTAGATAACTTCTGCTGAATGACTGAAGACATTACTCAAGACAGTGCCTTTTCATATTTTACGTGCACTTTTACGCGAACTAATACGTCCATTTCTACGTGAACCAATTTTTGTTATAGGTTTTGCCATATTTTATTATTTCATAAATATGCATTAGAGATATATGGATATATCCATTTCATGTCAAAACTAATTTGTCATTTTTTATATTACATTACTCAAGACAGTGCCTTTTCATATTTTAAGTATATTTTAAGTGTAGTATTATCCCTGTCGTTGTTTATGTTTTGGATTAGAACAAATTACTAAAATTCGTCCCCGTCTACATATCAGACGACATTTTTCACAAATTTTACGAACAGAAGCTCTTATTTTCATATTTGTCATTCCTTACTTTTAATTTTGAATCTAATTCTTGGAAGAAAATAAGTTTCTTGCTACTTGATATTTGAAATCTTGAATTGTAGTCTCGCGAGAAGGAGTGTTGAGGTTGAAAAACCACTTAATCATGTGAATCCTTAGTGTATAGTTTATAAATTTTATCTATGACTTTTGGTTCAATCATTTCAATCATAAGGGCTTACTTCAATTTTAACCCTATAGATCCAGGGTTTTGCGTATAGAACTCCGTTGTATCCTTTATGAAATAAAATCTAGAATCTGATCCTTATTATCTAAACGAACTCAGAACATACCGTTAAGGAGGATTCAGTAACCATCATGAATCGTTTTTTGTTCTTTCATTCCCGAAAAAACCTCCTTAATGTATGTATCAACTAATAGAGCAGAGATATTAGATAACCCAACATAATACTTGGACTAAGGGTGATGTTTGTAATTTTTCTTACATCTCCCCCTCCAGGAGCCCAGGTATCATATACGCCCCCAAAATAAAGATCTTTGAATACTAGAAGAAAAGAGCCGATACCTAACAAGATTAAGTGAATGCCCAAAATTGTGGTCATTTTATTTCTATCTTTCCACACATAACCAAAGAATGGAAAAGATTCTTCAAGAGTTTCAGGCCCAGAAGTGCATGATAAATACCACCAAAGCCCAATACTGCCGAAGAAATTAAGTGAAGTACTCCAGATACAAAGTATGGAAAGGTGTCTATAACTTCCCCACCGGGGCCTACCCCCCAACCTAGAGTAGCTGGGTGGGGAAGTAAAATTAATCCTTGTTCATACATCGGCTTCTCTTTGTGGCTCGACATAAGGACACCGGATGAGAGCATCGATTGCAGCGTTTCTTTTCCATCTGACGCAGCACCGCATAAGCCTTATGTACTTTGCAATCTGCATTACTAACACAGTTCTGTATAAAATTCTGAACAAACTCAATAGACCCAAATCGCTGAACCAATACATCTCTGACTTTTAAGCAATGCTTAAAACTAGTAGGATGAAATTCTTTGCTTTTAATGTCCCAGATTGAGCTTGAACCAAAAATATACTCTCTACACCACTTTCCCCATATGCTAGAAGGCTGCCTAGAGAAAACCCAAACCCATTTCAAGAGTAGAGCATAATTTCAAGTTTGGAGATGCTTGATATCAGCCCCACCTGCATCCCACATAGAGCAAAGATCGCTCCAAATTTTTAACACTAACCTGCGCTCTCCCTCTTCAATTCCCCAAAAGAAATCCTTACATATCTTGTTAATTTTTTTAAGTATCGCCACGGGAAGAAGTAGACTAGAACACCAAAAATTATCGAGGCCAAATATCACTGAATTCAGCAGTTGAGCTTTACCGGCATATGAGAGGAACTTTGTGGACCAATGATGGATGGAGGTCTGAATTTTTAGCAGCAGAGGAGAGAACATCTCTATACTGAGTCTAGAGTCAGTAAGAGGAATCCCTAAATATCTGAAGGGAAACGTACCAGCTACAAACCCCGACTGGGCTAGTATAAGGTGCTGAACTTGGGGAGCCACTCCCCCAAAATATATATTGGTCTTCTCTAAGTTAGCAACAAGCCCTGAGGTCCGAGCAAACGAGTCAAGTTCCCGTTTACAAGCCAGAACCGAAGGTAGATCACCTCTTGGAAAAATCATTAGATCGTCCGCGAAAATTAGATGAGTCAAGTTGATCCTTTTATATTTTGGGTGATATGAGACTTGAGAGGAATTGCAGATTGTTCGTAAACACCGTGAGAGAATTTCCATACTAAGCACGAAGATGTAAGGCGAAAGGGGATCCCCTTGACGAATTCCACTCTTGCCTTGAAAAAAACCCTAAACTCCACCATTAATCTTGAAAGTATACCAAGGATGCTGAATAGAACCCATTATCCAATTTATGAACTGATTGGGAAATCCAAAATTCTCGAGCATTTGATTGATAAATGACCACTGGAGCGAATCAAAAGCCTTTCGTATATTGACTTTGATAAGGCAACGAGGAGTCAAGAATTTTCTTCCATATCCTTTCACCAAAGCTTGCGATAGCATGGTGTTATCGAAAAGATTCCTACTCGAGACAAATGCAGCTTGTTCTTCTCCCACTAAAGAGGGGAGGATTGGCTTCAATCTATTAGTTAAGATCTTAGCAATTGTTTTATAAAGTATCATACAACAGGATATTGGCCTATAATCCATCACCGATCCTGCATCCTTCTTCTTAGGTATGAGAGAAACAAGAGTAGTGTTGGCTTGCTTTGACATTTTGCCACTCTTAAAGAAACTTAACACTGCAGCACAGAAATCATCATTAATAATACTCCAAGTTGATTTAAAAAACCCAGTAGAGAACCCGTCCAAACCTGGACTACTATTATCATCCATACTAAATATAGCATTCTTAATTTCATCCACAGAAATTGTAGCTGTAAGGGAGGCAGTAGCATCAGGAGGGAGAACAATGGCATCCTGAGCTATACAGTTAGTACGAACTGCATTTCTAAGAAGCCTAGTGTAGTACTCCTGAAAAGCTTCAGAAACTGCAGAGCCAGTTCTAAGTATACCATCCGCATCGTTAATTGCTGCAATATTCTGCTGATTTCTCCTTTCCGCCACCTTAGCATAGAAATATTTAGATGAACAATCTGCCATTTGAATGTGCTTTATTTTTTCCTTTTGCTTAAGCATTTCTAGTTCATATTTTTTTAAGCATAATGTATTTATCTAACAACACCTTTTCCTGTGCAAGCAACTACTGTGAAAGAGGAGATACTGAAATTTGCCCTTGGCAATCTAATAACTCAGATTTGGTCTCTTTTACTTTCAGGGAAAGATTAGTATAGTTAGCTGAGTGAAGTTTAGAAAGCCCATATCGAGTTTGCTTCAATTTCTGGAAAAGGCAAAACATAGGGGAACCTGCAACTTTAAAATTCCAAGCACTACTCACCGTCTCCAAATAATTTGGATGCTCTATCCAACAATTTACAAAACTAAAGCGTTTCCCAGGGAGCAATTCAGTTGAGATATTCACCAGGATTGGAGAATGATCGGATATTCCTTGCTCACAAAAGATAGCTGAAGAAGTAGGAAAAACCTGAGACCATTCAGGGTTAATCACCACCCTATCCAATTTAGACCATATTCGAGAATCTGGCTCCCTTTTGTTAGTCCAAGTCAGGTTGCATCCTGAACTATGCAAGTCATCGAGTCTACAATTCAATAAGCATTGATTGAAATCCCACATGTCCTGAAAATCAGGTGGATTCGCTCCTAACTTTTCCTCAAGACATCTAAATATATTAAAATCTCCAAGAGCTATCCAAGGTATATCAGTAGAGAGAACTTCAAGATCATTCCAGAGTTGTCTTCTCTCCAATCCATCACTAAAGCCATATATAACACTCAGCTGATACTGTTTATTAGTTTGAAGATGATGCAGCAATCCAGTGATCTGTTGAGCAGACGTACTGGAAACCACGAAGGAAACTGTGGAAGGATTGAATAAAATCCAAATTATTCTCCCATTATTGGGACTACTGTAATTTTGTATGACTGACCAGGCAGAGAAATTTCCTCTAATTATTTTAGAAGCCTTATTGTGTTTCACTCTAGCTTCAAGTATTGCCATAACATCCGACTTATTCGCATTCAAAAAATCACGAACTTCACTATGTTTTATTGGGTCGTTAAATCCCCTAACATTCCAGGAAGCTACCTTCATTTTTATCAGGGGGAAGAGGCTCAACTACATCCAAAATCTCACTAAAGGCAACCTCTGATTCATCATCTCTCGCTGAAGATTCCTCGTGATCATTCATAAGAACCTAAAATCCATTCTCCAACACTATAGGCTTCCTTTTAGCATTTGGAGCAGGTCTCCTGGTAGACTTTCTCACTGATGAGAAATCATTCAGAGTAGAATTCAGTATAAGGGTTTCAGATATAACAACACCTTGCTTATCCTCAACTTCAACAGGAGGTTCCTCCACTACAATTGCAAATGTTGCTTCTTTAACTTCAACCTTCTTCTTATCCCTTTTACAAGAGGCCTTGGTATGCCCCAGTTTACCACAGCACTTACAATAGTTCCACTCGTATTGCACCCGTTGAGCAGAATTCTCGCAGTAAGGAGTAGAGATCACAATGGTGTCTGGGAGGGGTTTTGAGACATCAGCTTCCACCAGAATTCTAGCAAAAGAAAGCTTAGCTTTCGTTATAGTTGCTAAATCAGCGCAAATAGGCTTACCAATCTTGCTAGCCATCTTGCCTAAGACAGTTTTTGACCACAAAAAAGGATCGAGATCCGGGAATAGCTCCCAAATTGGAACACTCGCGACCCTGTCCATCTCACTCGAGAATGTAGGGGACCATTCCTACACCCCCATTCTCCAAGGACCTCCTCTTAGCACAGCATCCATGTTCTCCTTAGAGTAAAATCTAAAGGAGAACCAACCTCTCTTAAAGTATTGAACCACCGGTTGAGCAATCGCTCCCCACTGTTCCTGCACATACTTCTTCAATGCCTGTAAATTTGGTCTTGAACCAATTACATTCCCCATTAAAGAGTTTTTCCACACTTTGATTTCATCCTCAAAATCATCCATCTTAAAGTCGAGAATCTCAGTATCCACCACATCATCAAAATAAAGGAGATTCATACCTATTTGCTGCTTCTTTCCCGCAATTCCAGACCATACCTTGGTCGGAATTACAGGTTCTACAACAGGCTGAGTAACAGAGGGGACCTCAAGAAAAACAATATTGTTGTTCAACGAATTATCAATTCCAGATTGAGGAGATTTGGGAGGAGCAGAATGAATACCAGATGATTTCATCACTTGGAGTATGAAGTCTTTGATCGTGCTGGGTTGCGAAGAACTCTGATTCTCCATTTGCTCTGTATCATCCTCTTCCTCCACCAATTCTGAGTTGCGAGAAGGAGGAACTGGAGGAGTAGGAGGAATGTTATGACCCTTTCTCGGCCTTCCAGGTCCTCTCTTAGCTTGAGAGTCAGCCATGGATGCTCGATCAAAGAGTTGAATTCAGAGAAACGGTTTTAGAGAGAGAAAGCCTTTCTCTCACTTCGCTATTATTATTATTATTATTATTATTATTATTATTATTATTATAAAACGGATCTTGCATTAACACCAGAACAAATTACAAGAAGTTAGAGGGGAGCCTAGATACTATCTGGGCCCCCACTCCCTTAGCAATCGCGAAACTAATTCATATTATTATAATTATAATTATAATTATAATTTATTTTATTATTATTTATTATTTATTATTATTTTATTATTATTTATTATTTTTTGCAGAAAAATATATCATTTCATTCAATCATGAGCGAAATTACAATTTGGTGCAAAAAAAGCTATCACAAGAAGAATGCAAAAGCATTCAAGGAACCCAAATGAGCAACAATCCGATTAAATCTAGGACTAGCATTCTTATAAAATCTAACTGCTACAAGGAATTTGACTCTGCCTATCAAAGCATCCATACTTGTAGCTTGACTTGTGAAAATCCTCTTATTTAGTTCCTTCCATACAACAGCAACAGTGGCAGCTAAACTGGCCTGAATTCAGACTTTCTTCCAATGCTTCCTCTTTTGTGGTGACAGCACCCATTTTACAATGCCTTTCAGATTCACGTTTCCTATTGGTATTTGGATCCAATCTGCAATCTCCCTCCACACCTGAGCTGAGACTGAGCATTGGAAGAATAAGTGCTGATGAGATTCTTGAGCAGCCATACACAGAGCACAGCGATTAGCCAGTTGAAAACCCAGTTTAGCAAACTGATCTACCGTTGCAAGCTGATTTTGCAAAGCCAGGGAGAGCAATATCTTATGACTAGGGATGATCCTTGTGGAACTTAGAACCTTTGGCCATCTGTTTACCCTCCAATTCAGAAAGAGCTGATATGCCTTTGTCATTTGATATTTGGAGCCGACACATTCTGCTAGGCTTGATTGAGCTTAAGTAATTGATCCTGCCAACTCTATAAGCCTATCTCGCACTTCAAGGATCCCCTTGATACCATTTGAGAAATGATTCCTGGACTTAATACTCCATATAGACTCCTTATCAAAAACATAAGAATTACACCATCTGCTCCAAATGTTACTGCTATCAGAGAGAAGCCATAACCACTTGGACAGTAACGCTGCATTCCAAGCATCTATATTCTTGACATCAAAACCACCTGCTTCCCAAGGCAAACAAATGTCTGACCATTTTTTAAAAACCATCTTTCGTTCCTTCTCCTTGATACCCCAAAAGAAATCTTTACATAGTTTATTGATGTGCTTCACAACTCCCTTTGGTAGTAACAACCCAGAGCACCAGAAATTCTCCATACCAAAGACAACAGAATTAATCAGTTGTACTTTGCCTGCATATGACAGAAATCTAGTAGACCAATGCTTGGTATGATGTTGTACTTTCAGAATCAGGTCATCAAACATGTCTATCTTCAGTCTACCATCAGAGAGAGGTATCCCCAGGTACCTAAAAGGAAAATTACCTATAACAAATCCAGTTGCATCAGTAATAGCCTGATGAACAGGAACTGAGACCCCTCCAAAATACACATTAGTCTTCTCAATATTTGCATAAAGGCCAGAAAGGAGAGCAAAAGAGTCTAGAGCCCTCTTAACTGCCAATACAGAAGGAACATCTCCTCTAATAAAGACCATCAGATCGTCTGCAAACACTAAGTGTGTGAGATTAATCTTACAGCACTTAGGATGATAGGATACCTGATCTTGCAGGCAAAGATTTCGAAGGGATTTTGAAAGAATTTCCATGCTCATCACAAATAGGTAGGGTGAGAGGCGATCACCCTGCCTAATGCCACTTTTCCCTTGCAGGAACCCAGTAATTTCCCCCATTAACTTTGAAAGTATACCATGGGGAGGAGATACACCCCATAATCCAATCAACAAATATATCTGGCAAACCAAAATGTCTCAGCATATTCCTCACAAAATCCCAATTCAAAGAGTCAAAAGCCTTTCTTATATCTACCTTAACCAAGCATCTAGGAGTTAAAAATCTTCTACCATATCCTTTAACCAAAGCTTGTGAAAGCAGAACATTATCAAAGATGCTTCCACCCTCAATAAACGTTGCTTGCTCCATTCCAATTATGTCAGGTAAGACTTTCTTTAATCTGTTAGCCAATATTTTTGAAACAGTTTTGTAGAAAACTGTGCAGCAAGAAATTGGCCTAAAATCTTTAACTGAGGAAGCATTGATCTTTTTAGGTATAAGAGAGATAACAGTAGTATTAGCCTGCCTAAGCATTTTTTTAGACCTGAAGAAGTTATTTACAGATGCACAGATATCCTTCTCTATGATTGACCAGGATTTCTGAAAAAACCCAGCTGCAAACCCATCTAAACCAGGACCGCTATTAATATCCATGGAAAAAACAACCTGTTTTATCTCATTGATCTGAATAAGTTTTAAAAGGTCTTGTATCTGCTCGTGAGGTAAAGAACCTGGACTAGGCAAAAATCTTATAGAAGAACCAGGAACCCCTAAAAGAGTAGAAAAATAGCTCAGAAAAGCCTTAGACACAGAGTCCTTTCCATGATGCTGAGTACCATGTTGATCTTCAATAGAACCAATCATTTGTTGGTGCTTCTTTTCTGCAATTTTAGCGTGGAAATACTTAGAGGAACAGTCAGACATTTGCAAATGTTTAACTTTAGCCCTTTGGAATAATATGCTAAGCTCAGAAGTCTTGAGTGAACTATAAGATTCCAGCAACCCTTTCTCTTGAGCAATCAGGCTGGGTGAGAAAGGATTATTGACTAAATCCTTCTGACAGTTTTTAAGAAGAAGTTTAGCCTCCTGAACCTGAGAAGTGACCTTAACAAAGTGCTCCTTATGAAACCCTTGGAGAGCCTTTTTAACTGCCTTGAGCTTATGAAATAGCCTGAAGATAGGGGAACCAGAAATAGTAGTTAACCAAGCCTGTCTTACAACTGTGTCATAGTCAGGATGATCTGTCCAACAGTTAAGAAAGTTGAATCTTTTCCTAGGCCTATTCCCATGAACAACTTCTACCAAAATTGGGGAGTGATCAGAGATTCCTGGCTCACAACATATAGTAGTAGAGGATGGATAATCTATAATCCATTCTGGATTAATAAGGGCTCTATCTAGCCTTGACCAAACTCTAGTTTGGGATTCCTACTTATTAGTCCAGGTTAACCCACAACCAGAGCTGCTAAGATCTTCAAGTCTACAGTTTAGGATGCAGTTATTAAATTCCCACATCTCTTGCAGATTTGGAGAGACCGGTCCAAGTCTTTCCTCAGCTCTTCTTACAATATTAAAATCCCCTAAGAGAAGCCATGGAATAGGGAAAGACATCTGCTCAAGGTCAGCCCAAAGCTGTTGCCTTAATCCTCCATCATTATGTACATAAATGGTTGAAAGAGCAATCTTGTTATTGGTTTGAAAATGATGAACTGTCCCAGTGATATGCTGGTCAGACTTATCTAA
Organism: Agrostemma githago; assembly: GCA_958450325.1. Classification (NCBI taxonomy): domain Eukaryota; kingdom Viridiplantae; phylum Streptophyta; class Magnoliopsida; order Caryophyllales; family Caryophyllaceae; genus Agrostemma; species Agrostemma githago. The sequence goes on from OY288240.1 coordinate 54,884,880, forward strand.
CACCCTAAAGGAGACTGTAATAGGATTGTATAACACCCAAATTCTCCCATTATGATGGCAACTATAGTTATCCACCATGATCCAAGAACTAAGCATTCTTTTGACTATTTTGTCTGCCTTTTTTTCTTTCACTCTGGTTTCAATGAGAACCATAACATCGATGTACTGGTTTACAACAAAATCTCTGGCTTCACTTTGTTTTAAGGGGTTGATAAGACCCCTAATGTTCCAGGATGCTATCTTCATGGGAAAGAATATCGGGTGGAACTTGGTTCCTTTTTTCTCCATGTAGACCAGCCTCTTCCTCCAATGGACTTCCTGAGTGCATTACAGCAGCTTCAGAGAGCATTTCCTCAGCAACAGGAGCATCCAACTCCTTATCCGGGGACTTAGCTCTTCCTGATAACTCTGAGGTACCACCTAGTCCATCTCCCTTACCATAAAGAAACTAAGTGCTCTCTAGAAACTTTTGGAATTTGTTCACTAGAGGCATTGGCTCCAGAGTAATCACTGGTTTTTGCTTATTGGAAGAAGAATTTCTCCTGCTCACAGGCTGAAAACCTTCATCCTGCACACCAAGAGAACATTCTGATATCTTCTCAACTTCCTTTAAAGAAGGTTTCCCTACAGATTCTGAAGCATCCAACTTCAGAATAACTGGATTAACCTCTTGAACTGGGTCTGGAATGCTAACCACCTTAGCAGCCATCGCCTTCTTCTTTTCCCATTTGCAATTGGCTATAGTATGACCCAACTTGTGGCATCCCTTACAAAGATAAGGAATCCACTCATATTTGACTTTCTGAGTTGAGAATTCATTGAATGGAGTTTTTATCACAATCTGATCAGGGAGATCCTGTGATATATCAGCCTCAACAAGAATCCTAGCAAAAGATAGCTTAGCTTTTAGGGTTGTAGCAAGATCAGCACATAGTGGGCGACCTATTTTGCTTGCCATTTTCCCCAAGACCGCTTCAGACCACAGATAAGGGTCTAAGTCAGAAAAAAGGACCCAAATAGGTACCTTAGTCACCATATCCATAGAGTCTGAGAATGAAGGCGACCATTCTTTAAGAATTAAGGTATAAACCCCTAAACTCCAAGGTCCCCCACCAAGAACCCTATTCATGGCCTCCTTAGAATCAAATCGAAATGAGAACCAACCACGCTTGAAATATTGAGTTACAGGCGTAGCAAAAGACCCCCATTTCTCTGAGACAAATTTCTGCATCTGCTGCAATGAGGGTTTAGACCCTATTACAGTACCCATGAGAGTAAAATTCCAAAGCTTCAGCTCATCCTCAAAATCACCTAAGTCGATATCAATTTCCGCTAAGTCGACAACATCCTCATAAAAAGGAAGAGTCATCCCTAATTTTTGATTTTTTGATGCAATTTTCGAACATTTCCCGATTTCAGGGTGAGCAGAGTTATCATCCGTATTACCAATTTCCTTTTCTAGCAAAGTTTTCACAGGCTCATTGACAACCAAAGGATCATTTAACAAAATTCCAGATGATGAAGATGGTGGTTTCAAGTTCTTACCAGCAAAGGCTTCAAGAATCACATCTTCAAATTTCGGCGCGAAGAACTCTGGGCAGTATTCGGGCTCTGCAAATCTGTTTCAATCTTATCCCTATCCGGATTGGGAGGAGGGAGAGAGTGATGAGTTTTCCTTGGACGTCCAGGGCCGCGTTTCACCGGAGAAGCCATGGCAGACGAAGCGAAGCTCGTAACAGAAAGCAAAGAGAGAATAACCGTCTAGAGAGAAAGAGTTTCTCTCTCTTCGCGTGATTGTGTTTTATTTTTATTATTATTAATATTATTATGTATTATTATTATTATTTTTTTTATTATTATTTTATTATTATAAACGGAACTTGCATTAAACACCAGAACAAATTACAAGAAGTTAGAGGGAAGCCAAGATATTATCTGGGCCCCCACTCCCTTAGCGATTGCAAAGCTTGTTATTATTATTATTATTATTTTTTTTTTTTTTTTTTTATTATTATTATTATTATTATTTATTTATTTTAACTTTTTTTGCAAGAAATGGTATATCTTATTATTAGAATAAGATAGGTTCTTACAAAGAATAAAACCACTATACAGATCAAAGTAGTATTTCCCAATCAGTCTATGTATCGTAATATCAAACCCCTTTGCTCTCAAACGAGTAAAAACACTAAATTTGATATGCTCAACAATACTACTAAGAGAACTAAACTTATTTTCAAAAAGCATGTTGTTTCCTTCCTTCCAAATGCTATGAACTGATGTTTTTTCCTCTTCTTTCTTGCACACCATCGTAGCTCTACTGCAAGATTGCTGCTTCTACCAGTTATCTGCATCCAATTCAAAAGATGCTAACAAACCTGATATGAAAACAAGCATTCAAAGAACAAGTGAGACGCATCCTCCACAGAATCTTTGCATAAACTGCATCTGCTAACCATCTCCAGGCCCCTTTTATTCATCTGCTCATGTGTAGCTAATGAATTCTAACCTGCAAGGCAAGTTATAACACAGTGCTTGGGAATGCTGGAACCCTGCCAAAGACGTTTAGCCCAGACCATAGAACTCCCCTTGGGTCTAAACCAATCATAAGATTTCCCAATATTATACTTCCCACTACTAGACCAACAAAGAAGCAGCTAAACAGCTTCCCTCCTACTGCCAGTAGCTTCCATCAGCTCATCTCTTATACCCAACATACTATTAAAAGTAGCATTATATGTTTCCTTTTTCTCAATTTCCAAAATGCTTTTGCCCTTTAGTATATAAGTTACCTGCCATTGAGCCCATATACCTTCAATTCCAGATTCTAGCTTCCAAAGCCAATGGCCTATCATGGCTTTGTTCCAACTCCTGTGGTGCTTAACATTAAAGCCACCCTCATCCACAGGCTTACAAATATTATTCCAACTCTTATAGCAAATATGAGTAACATCCTTCCCTGACCAGAAAAACTGTCTACTTAACTGATTCAGCCTAGTAAGAACATTATTGGGAAAGCTAGCATTAGCACACCAATAGTTATTCAACCAAAAAATAACAGAATTCAAAAGCTGAAGTAGCCCTGCATAAGTCAAGAGGTGAGTTGTTCAATGTGAGATTCTGAGCTGAACCTTACTAATCAAGGTGTCATATTGAGCCCTCCTGTTATTAGTAGAATGCAGTGGCATTCCCAAATACCTACAAGGGAAATACCCTAGTTGAAACTGTAATCCCCTAGAAATTCTAACGCAATACAGTTGCGGAAACACTGTAGAAGTGGGATTATAACACACTGTAGCTATGTCTTGATTAAATAAAAATGGTAAGTCAATAAATAAGCCATAAAATAAAAATGGCTACAAAATAAATAAATAAATAAATAAAATTCATAAAAAGGGTTTTAACAATCCATAATACAGTGATCTGATTAAAACAAGCAGGATCCATAACTGCTCGCTAGCCCACCCGAAGGAAAACACATATACCTGCCATGTTAAAAACATAACAGCCACAATCAGTGGGGAGCAACGTCAACGTTCTCCCAGCCGTATAACAGGATTTTAAAACAGTAATTACTAATATAGGAAAAATAGTCAAAAATGGAAAACAGTAAAACAGCATATTAAAATAAGCTTTAACGTGAAATGAAATAATTAAATGGGTTTCCGAAGAAACATAATAATATTTGCCAACCTGCAAACCAATTTATATCGATAACAATAAAAATATTCAAAATGACGTTATGGATAGGAGTAGTGTAGACGACTAGACTTTCACTAGGAGAATACTAAAAACTAGCTTCGAGAACTTAGTTCAAACCAATTAAACTTCGGTCTCTAACTAGGCTACTCAACCATAATAGAGCGGCGACTTATAAATGCGTGACCCTAATTTAAGATAATGCACACCCCTCCTGGGATTACCTGTCACCCAGTTCAACTTATGACGGCGACATACTGCGAGGCCTAAGCTTAAGGTCAAAATGTACAAAACTCCCGGGATACCTGTCACCCGGTTCAACAACCAATGTACCGATTCCTGATACACTAGCCTTATAGTTGATGGCAAAACCGTAAACCCTAGAATATATTACTCTAATCTCACACTTGTCCTTATTCCATAACTCCAAAACCAAGTCATTATCGATAATCAAAAGATATAATCAATATAAATAATATGAGGATAAAAGAAGTAAACATTTATATTCTAAAAGAGGAAACTTTCTATTTTAGGAAACTTCTATTTTTAGAAACTTTACTAAAAATAGCATTATATCAAAATAGTGAAAATATTAGTTCACACTAATACCAATTTTTAGTAAACGATATAGATTTATAAAACTAATACTTTCGGCCTTAACGATATTAATTATTAAAGTAAGATCAGTTGATTTTATGAAATCATTAAAATATCGTATAAGTGTTATAAAATGATTAAAAATGTCTTAAAATTTTAATACTACTAATTAGGGTGTTTTCAAAAGTTAAAAAAAAAACTAAAATTCCCTAATTATTATTAGTTTCGACGATAAAATTATAAATAGGATTTTACGGCAAACACTAAATTAAATATTTGAGCGTCTTTATTTAATTAAACCAACAAATATATTTAGAGTATGTTAAGGGATGATTTAACTCCTAAAGTTTCAGATTTAAATACTTTCAAAATTGCTGGAAAAATAATTCTTTTAGGTAAGACGAAGCATTTTAACGATAAATCACAATTTGTCCGAAAACCAATATTTATCAATTAAAGACTTTAATAAAAAGTACAAAAATTACGTAAAATAGTTAAAATATATTTATGGACATTCTGTCCAGAAAATAAAATTTTCTAGAATCCTAAAACTCGGTTTTTAAAGCGTTTTCTCGTTAATCGTCTAATCTCGACAACAACGATTAATAAAAATAGTAATTACAAAACGATTTAAGTATTAATATCCAAAAATTATTATAAAACTTAAAAATCATGATTTTCCAGAAAATACTATTTTTCCAGATTTCCAAAAATTCCAGATTTAATAAATCCCATCAAAACCGTCTTTAAAACCCGTTTTCACAATTAACGATTCCATTAATAAAACTTATCGTTCCTATCATTTTATTAAGGCACTAAAAATCATAAAACTACATTTTAATATGAAATCATCAGAATCATATTTTTTTCCAGATTTAAACCAAAGACCAGAAATCGAGAATTTAAACAACAAACACGGTTTTAACGATAAACGATGATTTAAAGTGATTAATTAATTCATCCACTTAACAATTCCGAAAAAATATGAAAAACTTCAGAAAATTCTATTTCACCAGAAAGTTTCACCACGTCAAAAATCAGATTAAAATAAAATGTTTAAGTACTAGAACTAAAAATCGTCTTTTAATCGTTTTTGTCCGTAAACGGTAATAATTCAATAATTGATATCAAAAATATCAGAAAAATACTAAATTATTAAAAATCATCAAAAACAACATTTTTCCAGAATATAAACATATATTACATGTTTAGGCCGAATATTACGATTTTACAAATTAATATAACAATTTAATCGTTAATCTCGTAAAAGCGATAAAAATACCGAATCATACAAATTTTCAACTTTTAAAAAATTTCCAGAATTCGTGACATACATATATTGCCAAAATAAAATATAAAAATATATACATGCAAATACTCAATTAAAATCATGAAATATCGAGTAACATCGACGTTACCTCTACTCCAAGTCTGAGTCGATAATATATTCATCGGCTTCGGGATCGTCCAAAAATCCTTAACGAAGAGAACGGAAAGAGGATTATTTGACGAAGAATTTGAGTCGATTAAGGCTAGAATTGAAGCAAAATAATCCTAGAATGGAGGGAGAGTGCCACGGCCAAGTGTAGATGAAGATAGTTTTTTTTTTTTTACTTGATGAATGAATAAAGTGTAGTATGGAAATGGATGGTTTTTCAAAATATAAATGAGAATAAATTATTGATGAAAACTATGTGATATCCACATGAAGTGGCCAGCCAAAATGATGTGATAAGGAGTATGAAAAGTTTTGATACTAATGCAACAATGAATGAAAAGAAATTATCTTACGTTTACGTTTTAACGTGATAAAATGAAATGTTTAAATAAAACGTAATAAAACTTGTGACCAAGAGCTCAGTTGGTCCAAAATGTGAGGAAATGGTCTCAAATAATTTATAAGTTGATAAAAAGTATAATCGTAAAATAGTTAAAGGCATTTGAAAGTAATTCGAGTAAACCTCGCGTAAGAAAATAATTATTCGCGAAGCTTCGTAATAAAAATCATTAACAACTAATTTTTTGTAAATAAAAATATTTACTAGTTGAAAATATTATAGAACGTATTCAAACATTTTTAGGAAAAGGGATAACTTAAATCCAAGCTTAAAAATGTCAATTCGAAGAGAAATAGAATTCCTTGCGGAAAAATTAATTAGTTTACGAAGAAACCAAATAAATGGATTTAAAAAGAATTTAAATCTTTAAAATTAAAATTAAAAATTATTAAACTCAAAAATTAAAATAGAGCTTAGTAAAATGATGAAATATGAGGCCAAAAGTGACAGAGTTAAGACGGAGTCCTAACGGAAAGAATGAAAATGCTTAAGAAAAATAGCGGGTGTTACAATACTCCCCACTAAAAGAAAGTTTCGTCCTCGAAACTAAGAATAAGCAGAAAGGAAACAAGATTACCCCACTCGAAAAGGTGAGGATACAAATCTCGCATAAAATTTTTGCTGTAAAAGAAAATTTTACAACTTTTAAAGTGATATGAAATCAAATGCAAATATTTATTCCGAGAGGAATTGGGCTAAGCTACCCGGAGTTTAAATTTTTTTAATTAGTGAAATCGTAAAGTAAAGTTATTTGGTAAAATAATGATGACAAATAACATTTGTAAACAAACTCTAAGGAAATAGGATAACCAAAATATTTTGAAAACAAAAGTAAAATATTTTGATTAAGAAATTCGATATTATTATTTTTTTTGATGAAACACAATTTAGTTTGGAGAAATCAAATTTTGTAGTTAGTAAAAATCGCACCAGCCATCAAACATTTTCAATAACAGATTCAAAAGTCCACCAACAATAAAATGAAAATCAATTTTCAAAACGTTAAAATTTCGAAAATGTTATCAAAGTAATTATGAAAGTTTTCAAAAATGTTATCAAACTTGAAAATACAAAATAGTTTCGACAATGTTAAAACGTTTTACATAACAATCCTATACAAATTGAAGTACTTGGAAATATAAAAGTCGTCATAAAATTTTGATCGCTTGAAAATCAAAAATTAAAAATAAGTTCGAAATAATTTAAAATCAATTATTAAGGCATTTTGAAATAGATCTAAATATAAATATCAACCAAAGATAAAACAAAGTGAAGTATATAGTTCTTAAATTACAAATAAAAAAAATGTTAAATTTCACGATAACCCAAAATGTTAATTTGCTCAAAGTTTTTACAAAATGGGGAGTTTAAAATTTTGAAATTATGCTTCAAAATGTTAAAATTTCATGAAAATCAAAAATTTTAAATTAGTCAAGCTTTTTACAAAACAGGCAAATTTACAATTAGAAATTATAACTCAAAATGTTAAAATTTTACGATAATCCATTTTTTTTAAAGTAGTCAAACTTTTTATAAAATAGAGAGTTCGAAAAAAAATGGTCAAGGATAAAAAGAACAAGGATAAATAAATTAAAAATAAGAGCTTTCCAAAATCGACAAAGGTTGAAGGGATTGGCAGGAGTTACCGTAACAGAATTCAAGAGAAGCAGAAAGGAAGACGGAGTTGAGAATCAAAAAGAGCTCCCAAGGATTATGGAAGAAATTAATCATCTCGAGATTCCTAGCACGATTCTCACAAACACGGTTCCCAATTGGCCCATCAACTACGCTAAGTCCAATATCGGTACAAGGTGGTCCTACTCAATCTACAACCTCCAAAATTATCAACTGCCATAGCCTCCAAAATTAAGTCTTACCTACTTATATAATTTTTCAATTAGTATGGTAAGAATCCACAAATGATTTAGACTAATCCATTAATTAAGATTTCAACAGTCATCAAAACATACTCAAACTGGTACTCACTAAGGCTCACAAATTCAAAGCTCAAAGTCCGAACTCGAGGTATACCTCAAATTACTCGAGTAAGGAACACGAAATAAAATCCACCAATTAACAAGGTTCAGACACGAAAACTTCAAAAATGATCATCAACATATTCTTCAGATCATCAATAGACAGAGGTTAGGAAAGTACACCAAACCTTAAACACACTCAGCCTGACATGTAACGACAGATACTCACATTTCCAAACACGTCATTCGGCTAAGGTTTCTGAGAATTCCATCAAATTTCATATCGTAACAACGAAACCACTAAAATATTTATTAAATCAACGAAGCCACAATCTCGTTGGTCTAAGGGTACTGAACTGTAAATCCATTAAGATGATGGGCATTAAGTATTCCTCAAATCAACGCGATAAATCTAACCTTTAATTGTGCAATATGTTTCTCTCCTTCAAGGTTAACAATGATCTATCCAAAATTTAGGTCATTCAACTTCAAAGTTTGTAGGTTACAACCTTACATCAATGATCCAGAAAATAATCCTTAAGAAACACGGAAAGTCTATGTCCACCAAAATTTCTAACGACATTAATGAAAACCTTTAATGGTACCACAACACTCAGCCTAACATTTTAAACGATACTCTAAGATCCCAAATATTCACGATACATCCACCAAATAAGCATTAGGTAAGAATCCCAAAGTGATATTATTATTTACACTTGATTAGTTTCTATGTTAGGTATTAGGTATCCATCAAATATGACATACTCTCTTACTACTCCCAAATATATCCAACTCTAAGTACGCCAAAATAATCAAGGTAACCTATAACCCAAGGTTCAGTGTCTAAAGTATCATCCTAATTCCATCAAGCAACATTTTGCTATTCAAATTAATCCTCAAGAATTTCTTACTTGCTTAGAAAGTAAGGCAAACTCAAAATCCTCAAACCAGGTAACAAGGGTTTACTAAACCTCAAACATCTATAACACGGGTTCACTAAGATAGAATCCAGTCTAACCAAAGAATCTCAAGAGAAAGATGGTAGAATAGAAGAATAGAACAAGGATTCACCAAGAGAATGAAGATGAGAATATATAAGAGAAGAATTGGAAGAAACAGGGGAAGGAAGAAAAGAATCGATGATCCTATATTACTAATTTCTTGAACCAGAGGAGAATCTTCGTGCTTCAGAGTTCACGCAGGATCCAAATGGCTTACTTCATCTTCTGGTAGAGGAACGAGCGCGTAAGTCTTCGGTCGCTCCATCTCGATCTACTGCGACATCATGGAATAGGAATCTACTCTTGATCATCTGGCCTGTAGCTTAAGTAAACTGAACTGGAGCTAAAAATCACCATCGGTATGTTTCTTGGAGCACCAAGTTGTCCACTCAAGTCAGCAGGCGTTGAGAGTTCTAAGTAGGTCTTGTCCCGATCTGGAGCAGCATCCTATCAATATCTTGTTCATTCGTCTTCTTCCCACAAAAGCAACAAATATTCAATGCTAATCATTGAGTTCAGAAACAGACAATCTTAACAGTTAACTCCTTATTTGTTTCTACCCATCTCTAATAATATTTTTATTTACTGTTTAAATAATTTACTGGTATTTTCCCTAATTTCAGGTGTAAGCGTTGGGAGCAGTGATGCTCTGATACCAACTGTAATCCCCTAGAAATTCAAACGCAATACAGTGGCGGAAACACTGTAGAAGTGGGATTATAACACACTGTATCTATGTCTTGATTAAATAAAAATGGTAAGTCAATACATAAGCCATAAAATAAAAATGGCTACAAAATAAATAAATAAATAAATAAATAAATAAAATTCATAAAAACAGTTTTAACAATCCATAATACAGTGATCTGATTAAAAAAAGCAGGATCCATAACTGCTCGCTAGCCCACCCGAAGGAAAACACATATACCTGCCATGTTAAAAACATAACAGCCACAATCAGTGGGGAGCAACGTCAACGTTCTCCCAGCCGTATAACAGGATTTTAAAACAGTAATTACTAATATAGGAAAAATAGTCAAAAATGGAAAACAGTAAAACAGCATATTAAAATAAGCTTTAACGTGAAATGAAATAATTAAATGGGTTTCCGAAGAAACATAAAAATATTTGCCAACCTGCAAACCAATTTATATCGATAACAATAAAAATATTCAAAATGACGTTATGGATAGGAGTAGTGTAGACGGCTAGACTTTCACTAGGAGAATACTAAAAACTAGCTTCGAGAACTTAGTTCAAACCAATTAAACTTCGGTCTCTAACTAGGCTACTCAACCATAATATAGCGGCGACTTATAAATGCGTGACCCTAGTTTAAGATAATGCACACCCCTCCTGGGATTACCTGTCAACCAGTTCCACTTATGACAGCGACATACTGCGAGGCATAAGCTTAAGGTCAAAATGTACAAAACTCGCGGGATACCTGTCACCCGGTTCAACAACCAATGTACCGATTCCTGATACACTAGCCTTATAGTTGATGGCAAAACCGTAAACCCTAGAATATATTACTCTAACCTCACACTTGTCCTTATTCCATAACTCCAAAACCAAGTCATTATCGATAATCAAAAGATATAATCAATATAAATAATATGAGGATAAAAGAAGTAAACATTTATATTCTAAAAGAGGAAACTTTCTATTTTAGGAAACTTCTATTTTTAGAATTTTTACTAAAAATAGCATTATATCAAAATAGTGAAAATATTAGTTCACACTAATACCAATTTTTAGTAAACGATATAGATTTATAAAACTAATACTTTCGGCCTTAACGATATTAATTATTAAAGTAAGATCAGTTGATTTTATGAAATCATTAAAATATCGTATAAGTGTTATAAAATGATTAAAAATGTCTTAAAAATTTTAATACTACTAATTAGGGTGTTTTCAAAAGTTAAAAAAAAAAACTAAAATTCCCTAATTATTATTAGTTTCGACGATAAAATTATAAATAGGACTTTACGGCAAACACTAAATTAAATATTTGAGCGTCTTTATTTAATTAAACCAACAAATATATTTAGAGTATGTTAAGGGATGATTTAACTCCTAAAGTTTCAGATTTAAATACTTTCAAAATTGCTGGAAAAATAATTCTTTTAGGTAAGACGAAGCATTTTAACGATAAATCACAATTTGTCCGAAAACCAATATTTATCAATTAAAGACTTTAATAAATAGTACAAAAGTTACGTAAAATAGTTAAAATATATTTATGGACATTCTGTTCAGAAAATAAAATTTTCCAGAATCCTAAAACTCGGTTTTTAAAGCGTTTTCTCGTTAATCGTCTAATCTCGACAATAACGATTAATAAAAATAGCAATTACAAAACGATTTAAGTATTAATATCCAAAAATTATTATAAAACTTAAAAATAATGATTTTCCAGAAAATACTATTTTTCCAGATTTCCAAAAATTCCAGATTTAATAAATCCCATCAAAACCGTCTTTAAACCCCGTTTTCACAATTAACGATTCCGTTAATAAAACTTATCGTTCCTATCATTTTATTAAGGCACTAAAAATCATAAAATTACATTTTAATATGAAATCATCAGAATCATATTTTTTTTCCAGATTTAAACCAAAGACCAGAAATCGAGAATTTAAACAACAAACACGGTTTTAACGATAAACGATGATTTAAAGTGATTAATTAATTCATCCACTTAACAATTCCGAAAAAATATGAAAAACTTCTGAAAATTCTATTTCACCAGAAAGTTTCTCCACGTCAAAAATCAGATTAAAATAAAATGTTTAAGTACTAGAACTAAAAATCGGCTTTTAATCGTTTTTGTCCGTAAACGGTAATAATTCAATAATTGATATCAAAAATATCAGAAAAATCCTAAATTATTAAAAATCATCAAAAAAAACATTTTTCCAGAATATAAACATATATTAAATGTTTAGGCCGAATATTACGATTTTACAAATTAATATAACAATTTAATCGTTAATCTCGTAAAAGCGATAAAAATACCGAAACATACAAATTTTCAACTTTTAAAAATTTTCCAGAATTCGTGACATACATATATTGCCAAAATAAAACATAAAAATATATACATGCAAATACTCAATTAAAATCATGAAATATCGAGTAACATCGACGTTACCTCTACTCCAAGTCTGAGTCGATAATATATTCGTCGGCTTCGGGATCGTCCAAAAATCCTTAACGAAGAGAACGGAAAGAGGGTTATTTGACGAATAATTTGAGTCGATTAAGGCTAGAATTGAAGCAAAATAATCCTAGAATGGAGGGAGAGTGCCACGGCCAAGTGTAGATGAAGATAGTTTTTTTTTTTAATTGATGAATGAATAAAGTGTAGTATGGAAATGGATGGTTTTTCAAAATATAAATGAGAATAAATTATTGATGAAAACTATGTGATATCCACATGAAGTGGCCAGCCAAAATGAAGTGATAAGGAGTATTAAAAGTTTTGATACTAATGCAACAATGAATGAAAAGAAATTATCTTACGTTTACGTTTTAACGTGATAAAATGAAATGTTTAAATAAAACGTAATAAAACTTATGACCAAGAGCTCAGTTGGTCCAAAATGTGAGGAAATGGTCTCAAATAATTTATAAGTTGATAAAAAGTATAATCGTAAAATAGTTAAAGGCATTTCAAAGTAATTCGAGTAAACCTCGCGTAAGAAAATAATTATTCGCGAAGCTTCGTAATAAAAATCATTAACAACTAATTTTTTGTAAATAAAAATATTTACTAGTTGAAAATATTATAGAACGTATTCAAACATTTTTAGGAAAAGGGATAACTTAAATCCAAGCTTAAAAATGTCAATTCGAAGAGAAATAGAATTCCTTGCGGAAAAATTAATTAGTTTACGAAGAAACCAAATAAATGGATTTAAAAAGAATTTAAATCTTTAAAATTAAAAATTAAAATTATTAAACTCAAAAATTAAAATAGAGCTTAGTAAAATGATGAAATATGAGGCCAAAAGTGACAGAGTTAAGACGGAGTCCTAACGGAAAGAATGAAAATGCTTAGGAAAAATAGCGGGTGTTACAGAAACCCAGTCTTCTGCAAAATGAGACTCCTAACTCCATCAGCAACCCCGCCAAAGAAAATGTTAGTCTTATCACGATTGACCTGTAAGCCAGAGTGCTTACCAAAATCCATCAGAATATCAACTACAGCAACTACAGAAGGCACATCCCCTCGAGTAAAAAGAACTAAATCATCCGCAAAAATCATATGAGTAAGGTTAAGCTTACGACATTTAGGATGGTAAGAAACATTAGGTTTAGAAGTAATGTCTCTAAGCATTCTAGATAATACTTCCATACTAAGGACAAAGAGATAAGGTGACAATGGGTCACTTTGCCTTAACCCACTTTTCCCCTTAAAAAACCCATGAGTAGAACCATTCACCTTAATGGAGAACCAAGAGCCAGTCATACCCTCCATAACTCATTTAACATAGATGGAGGGAAATTAAACCCCTGAGCATGTCTTGAATAAAACTCCATTGGAGTATTATAATTATAATTATTTTTATTTTATTTTTTTTTATTTTTTTATTTTTTTATAAAACGGAACTTGCATTAAACACCAGAACAAATTACAAGAATTTAGAGGGAAGCCGAGATACTATCTGGGCCCCCACTCCCTTAGCGATTGCAAAGCTAATTCTAGTGAAAATATGAACTGCGGCACGTGCTCCAACATCTTGTGATAAAGCGAATTTCCGAATCCGCTGGAGCAGAGAAACAACATCCGTGTCGAGCTCGCCGAGAGAGGAGAAGGAGAAAGGTAAGAAACCATACCCAATCACCGTGTAGCGTGCCTGATACTTGGCACACTTACGACGGGCAGCATCAGCAACGACCCGTCCAGGATCAAAAGCGGTAAGGCCAGACTGAGTCAAGGGTGAGGACCCAGTCAGATCAACACAAACATCACGCCCCTTGTCCCACGAGTAGAGCAGGAGGTCGGCTGGTCGTAAGGGCTTGTCGTTATCATCGTAGAGGCCAATCTCCACTTCCTTACCTGCAGAGATCCCTGTCCAGAAGCAAATATCAAACAGTGTGTTGCGAACAAGGTTATGGCGATGTTTAATCCCCATAGAACCAGCACACGAAACCGCGTGATCACCAAAAATATCATCTCTGAGGACCCTGAAGCAGGAAGATCAAGTCCCGGAAAGCGGAAACAAGGGGACTCCCAGGCGGTAACTAAGCACACTGTGATAAGTCCGACCGTTCATGGTTTGCCCAAGCCTGGTAATAGGGACAGCTCTCAACCAGTCAGAAGAATGGTCCCCCTGCTGAGATTTCCACAGGGCAACCTGTCGAGGGGTCAAGGAGAAAATCCTTTCCGCTGTTGTAGCAATCCTCGTGAAATATATATCTGCCAATTTCTTCATAAGTTTTGGGGCAGCGATCTCAGAAGGGTTACTCAAGAAGTCAGAACCGATAGCCTAAACAAAACCACTCAAGGCAGACTCTAAGGCAAATCCAGGGACGACGATCTCGGAGGGACGAAGCAGCTTAGATTGCAGATCGGCAGACTGGAGGCGAGAAGCAAGGAAGGCAAAATGCAGGGCATCAGTGGCGGAAAAGATACCGAGCCCCCCTAGGGAAAAGGGAAGGGTGGCCAGCCGCAACTACCACTCCCCGAAACCGGTTCCGGACGCCGTGACAATACGCTCAAGGCTAGATCGGAGCGCAGCATCGAAAGAAAGGTGGGCCGACCCAAAAGCAAGGGGAGAGCAAGTGCGCAAAGCAAAGTATAACTTAGAAATACCTGTGCACGCCCGGAGAAGAAGTAACTCACACTGGGGATCCTCGATCGTAGCTACCAAGTCCATGAGCTCTATAGTACGGGCAACCCTCTTCGAGACAAGAGCACAACTGAAAGCAGGACACACGTTGACCGGCCTTCCCAGGACCTTAACATCATCCAAGGGTCTGGCAATAGCGGTAGGGAAAACACCATCAAACATACTCCTCGGGTCTTCGGTAGGCCTGAAAATCTCCGTTTTAGTAACGTTGAGATGAACGCCAGAACGGGGGCCCTCCTCCATAATCATCTGGAGAACCTTCCTCACAACAAGCGTATCCTCGACAATAGTGCCATCGTCGAGGTACCAAGCATGGAAGCAAAGATCAAAGGATTCCCCGATCCTATAAACCAGAGGATGCAGAACAAGGGAGAAAAGGAGGGGGCCTAAGGGGGTCACCCTGCTAGACCCCCTAGCAAGAGCGGAGGCAGTGCTCCCCGTAGTAGATCCTAGCTGGGCTGGAATAGCAAAACTCAACCGAACTGGAGAGGGCAGGACACTGACGGCGAACCTCCCCCAGCATAGTCTCCCTCCCCCAGCATAGTCTCCCCGTATTATTATTATTATTATTATTATTAGTATTATTATTATTATTATATTATTATTATTCTTATTATTATTATTATTACTTTTTTTTTTTTTTTTTTTTTTTATTATAAATCAGAGCTTGCTTTAATAGCGAAACAAATTACAAGAAGTTAGTGGGTAGCCGATATTATTATTATTGTTGTTGTTGTTGTTGTGGTCGTCGTCGTCGTCGTCGTCATCATCATCATCATTGTTATGATCATTGTTGTTATTGTTGTTATTATTGTTGTTATTGTTATTGTTATTGATGTTATTATTTTTGTTATTATTTTTGTTATTATTGTTCTTATTATTGTTCTTATTATTGTTCTTCTTATTCTTCTTCTTGTTCTTATTATTCTTGTTCTTATTATTCTTATTATTCTTGTTCTTATTATTCTTATTATTCTTATTATATTTTTTTATTATTATAAATGGGAGAATTTTATTGATGAAACAAAACGTAGTTTACAAAAAATTGGTGGGTAGCCGAGATACAATCTGGGCCCCTACCCCCAATGCTCTTATTATTACAAATAATAATAATAAGAATTTTCTTCTTCTTCTTCTTCTTCTTCTTCTTCTTATTATTATTATTATTATTATTATTATTATTATTATTATTATTTTTTTTTTTTTTTAAATTTTATTTTATTTTAATTTTTTTTTTTTTTGCAAGAAAGGTATGACTCCTTTATTCCTCCATTGTGGGTAAATAAAAGAGACTCGATCTTACAAACACAACCCTCTAGTATGCAAATTACATACAATCAATCCAATATTATTATTATTATTATTATTATTATTATTATTATTATTATTATTTTTATTATTTTTATTATTATTATTATTATTATTATTATTATTACTATAAATATAATTATAATTACAATTACAATTATAATTATAATTATAATTATAATTATAATTATTATAATGATTATTATTGTTGTTGTTATTGTTGTGGTTGTTGTTGTTGTAGAAAAGTTATCATCGAATATCAATCGAGATGTGAAATTAAATTTTGAGCAAAAAGACTATCACACTAAAATACATCAAAAGGTATACTCTAACTGCTCTAAAATCCTTCTAAATTTTGGATTATCAGAGTGTAAGGATAGTCTAGCAGAAACATTGAACTTGAGCTGAGCCAATAGAGCCTCGACTGTAGAAGACTTGCCAATAAAGATCCTGTTATTCCTTTCCTTCCAAATTGCATAAACCACTGCTGCCAGGGAGACTTGTTGCCAAGGAGCTTTCTAATGTTTTCTGTGAGAAGGCCCTTGACACCATTTGATAACAGATTTGTGGTTACTATGAGGTAAACATACACCCATCCAATTGAGAGTACCAGTCAAAAGGACCTGAGAAACAGGACATTTGGAGAAAAGATGAGCATGGGACTCCAGATCTTGGAGGCAAAGAGCACATCTGTTAACTAGACATAACCCTCTCCTGGCATACTGATCCACAGTAGGAAGCTGTTGCTTATATGCCAAAGAAAGAATGACTCTAGTACTACGAGAAAGTAAGGAGGAAGAGATAACTCTAGGAAACCTCAAGCAAGGAACATCCTGAATCTTTACATAGGCTTTGTGCAACAAGAATTTGGTACTAGTACAACAGTCCTGCAACATTTCCTTTGCAGCTGAAACTGAGCCACAATGTCAGATCAAGAAGTCTTTAACCACAATGATATCTTTAAGAGCAGTAGGAAAGAAATCCTTGTAGGCTAGAGACCAAACATCCTGCTGCAGAATATAAGCAGCACACCACTTCTGCCAGATACTACTAATCCCCTTAGACAAATGCAAGACCCATCTTGACATGAGTGCCAGATTCCATGCTTCCAAATTTTTGACATTGAAACCACCACTATCCCATGGGCTGAAAATGTCTTTCCATTTCTTGAACACAAGCTTTCTATCCCCTTGGTGAATGCCCTAAAAGAATTCCTTATGTAACACCCCTAATTTTATTAAATTAAAAGTTTGTTCGTAGTTTTTTTTTTCGATTTAACTCGTAATTCTTAAAATTATTATAAAACGAATTTATCGTTTAATCGTTTTAAACTCCTAAAATTTTATTTGTCTCGTAAAGCCTACTTATATTTAAAACATATTTTCATTTCTGTCTCGATTTATTATATACATTTAATTTAATTCTTATCAAAAGTCTATTTCGTTGATTTAAATTATGAAATTTTATTTATTTATTTACTTTTAAGCTCGAATTTCCATATTTGGCTCGAAGTACAATTATTTTAAGTTTCGTCAAAACATCTATTACCTTTCATCGAAAAATCAATTTAATTCACTTTATCGAAGATTTATTATTTATCGGAAATACTATTTCATCGTTTAATTATTTATTTCTATAAACTTAGTGTAGACACCCGCATTTTGCCTTTTAGTGTCTATGAGAGTTTCCAACAAACACCCGATGATGATCGGACGTAAACATGACTTAATACGCTCGATTTTGGACTCGCAATCAATAGTATTTGGCGCGAGATTTTAGCAGAGTGAAAATCTCACCAAACCGACCTCAAATTCAGGCTCAGTGGGTCGTTTCCAGTCAAACAAGACTAATTTGGGTCAAAACCGACACCGAGGGCAAAACATTCTTTTAGCGACCGGGTCAAACCCCGGTCAAAGACACTTCCGAGACATAAAAATCAGTCACGCAGATTTGAAAGTCTGACTCGAAGTCAAAGACTACACAAAAATCAGCTACGAAGAGGATCAAAGCAATAGAACAACTTCGTTAGAGATAAAACTTTATCTCCAAAGAGACCTCCCACCCGACCAGACCCACTCGATCGAGTGGCCGGCCTACTCGGTCAAGTAGGCTCGTAAAACCCACGAGAACCAGTTTCAGACCGGGTACTCTATCGAGTGCCATGCACCACTCGGTCCAGTGGCCTCTTTTCTATGCGAAATTGAGCCTTTTTTCTATCCAAAACCGGGTGTTTCTTTTCATCCAAAACCGGTCATTTTCTTTCCAAAAGCCGGGGTATTTTACTATAAATACACCCCCTTTGCAACCTTCAAAGCACACAATTTACAACCCAAAATTTAAGCAACCTTAAGCAAATTATACACAAACACAACCCCGACTTTTCCTCTAGAAATCCTATAGGAAACCCGAGCCAAACCAATCCAAAAATAAAACACCTTAACTCTCCCTATATCCTCATTCCTCCCCCGCGAACGCCGCTACTACGAGTCCTTAATCGAGGCCGAAATTAGCGTGTAGGTTGAGGGTGTTACGAATCCCGTCTTCTCTCTTTCCTTCCTCTTTCTCGTTCTCGTTCTCTTTCGTCTTTTTTCTTTTTTTTGTTTTTTTCATCATCGTCATAATTATACAATAAACATCGCGCATACATAATTCTTTCTAAAACAAATTTGAATCAAACACGTTTAAAGATGAATCTCGTATAAGACCCTTCTAATCCCTTTACGAGTAGTAACAGTGGTGAAGCCCTCTCGAGGAGCCTTACCCTAAACACTCAAGGGCATGATGGGACCGCGAATACTCCTCTTTAAACGCGTCTGATTCCTCTTTTTAAGGTTAGAATGAAACCTGTTGGTGCAAATCGCACATCAGATAATCCGGAAGGATTAATTACGATGTCGTGCCGCGGAGGGAATTGACTTTTGCTCTAATCAAACAAATAAAACGTTCATTCTTAAGATGCGATATCGAATCCGTAGTCGAGTATTATGTCTAAAAGAATTAGTCAATAAATCGAGCTCACATGAACACGTTGATGCCGAAATAATTGTCACATAGTCCGAAAGGATCAATTACGACATTACGACGCGGAGGGAATTATTTCGTCCTAGTTCAATTTAAAATGACTTATAAGTGTCTTTTACAAAATTCACTCCAAATATTAGATATTGATTATATAATCAAGTATCGAATATGACGAGTATCGAAAACTGAATCGAGTGTAAATCATATTACATTTTCACGCAATCTAGCAAAATTATCGATTATAAAATTAAAAACAAATTCACGAACTGCTGTTCGTAGAGGGGGCACTCGACCGAGGGGGCACTCGGTCGAGTGGCACCCCAAAATCGGGGCAAAAGGTTTTTTGAAGACCACTCGGTCGAGTCCTCCCTACGACTCGATCGAGTGGCCTCTAGTACGTCAAAGTCGTGAGTCCTTCAACATAGTTCAAGCTTCGATAAAATTCTTTTAACGACTTCGGTCAGCACGTGTCAAGTCTATCACGTGATTTACTCTTTTAAACCATGCATCACATCATCTTATATTATCTAATCAATTTTGAATCCGTTATTATCGATACTAACTCAATTATTTATGTTTTCGCGCCTTTATTTTCATTGTTTGTTTTATTATACTAAAACGAATCTCGCATGCTAAAACAACTTCGACCTAATGCAAAGATGCATTAAACAATGTAGTTAAACATATTTCACATGTTTAGTTAAAAAGCCTTGTTTGCATAACATTTAACGGTCAAACTAACGCGCGTACACGAAAAACGAACGATATCTAAGTAGAGGCCGCTAAGTACGGGCGGGTTTGACTGTTCTTTTCGAACTTCCCAACACGTACCCTCATCCCTTACTCAGAACCATAGTTTCCGGATGTCCGAAACTGTTGGCATACGAGAGTCATTCAATACACGATTTCCGATAATGTCGTTATCTGTGTCGCAGTATCGGTATCTGTACCCAAGATCCATCTCACATGAGATTCATTCGCCTCCCCAAACCTGCGTGTGGCCGCATCGGGGTGGACCTATGTCATGTCCACAATTTGGCGACTCCGCTGGGGAGGCCAGATGTACTACTTGTCATCGGGGTTCCTAGGGTGAGACTCGAAAAGAAATCTTTTGATTATTAATGTACGCGTTTTAGTTCGATGGTTCATGCATAACCCAAAAATTTTCCCGGGCCAGTTACTTGTAACCGACGTCCCACTATACCGCGGTGCATTCCTAAATGGGTGCGCTAAAAACATCTATGGCCGAACTCGTATGGGTTTCGCGGCATGTTCTAAGACCAATTCGGCTTAGGAAGTCCGTCCTGATTTACGAGAAAGCCGTCGTTGTTGGTATAGACCCGATTTTGACCGACCGAGACTTAGTTTAGAGCATACATGGTGTCGATATATTCGTTCCTTGACTACATGCTACTTGATTTACATGTCATCTTTTTCAGAAAACCGTTATTTAAAAAAAATGCATCTTTTCAAAAAAAAATTAATTTTCAAAACCCGGGATGCTACCGAAATTAGGACTTACGATTTGACTCAAAATAGGCTATTTTTAGCCGGTATGCTGCCCATTTCAAAAATTCGAATATTTTCGGAACCTTCAAAAAAAAATGGCCCCGACGGCGCTTTTGCCACTTTCCAAAGTCGTGACCGTCCTCCAATTTTTCTCATAATTCAAACCTTTTCAAAAAATCTTCTTTATCCTACGACTTACCACATTTAGTAGTGTCGGGTCTTTTCCTAAGTTGTCGAAATCTCTAGTGTCGAAACTCCATCGATTTTACATCACGGGTTTCCCCTCTATCCTAGTCCGCCTTATTTGTCAAGGCACGGCCCACCTACGTAGGACATACCCCTACAAAGGGAGGCCCGTTTACACATTCGAGTCCAAAGCCTGGGGAAATCTCACGTGGACCTTCCTTCGAACGGGACTAGGCGCACTCAACCAAATCTTAAGAAAGGTACACCACTCACCAGTCACCCGTCTAGGTGTCGGTCTTGAGTCGTTTTCTCGTCTGGTCTTTTCCTTGCTCGGGATGTACTGTTTGATTCTAGGATCTGGGTCAGTTTCTGATTACGCGGTGTTCTTACAGACAGGCCACCGGTAACCAGACACAAGCACAAGATGCAAGAAGCTTTGGACAAATTGACGGTCTCGTTGGACGCTATGATCGCCAAGCAGACTCAGATTGAGGCCCAACTGACAGCTATCAAGTCTGACCAAATAGCTATTGTTGCCCGTTTGAGCGCCATGGAACAAGGGACTCCTAATGTTGGGACTTAGACTACTGGGCCCTTGGCTAAACTGGTAAGCGCAGTTCGCAAACTAGAGGAACAGGTCCATTTGTCAATAAATAACACTATCCACGCAGAAAATGCCCGTGCCTATTCGCCACTGAATGATGAACTGCCCGCCAATCTCAACCTTACGGGCCTACCAATGTTTAACGGGACCGAGGATCCGGTGCTTCATATCCGGGCCTTCAAAGAGTTCATGGCCGTTAAGGGAGTGAAATCAACCATGGTCAAGCACCTGTTTGCCTCTTCTCTGGAGAAGCATCCGAAAGCCTGGTACTACAGGCTATATTCCGACAAATACAAAACTTGGGATGACGTGGAAACGGAGTTTGCTCGGAACTATGCCGACAACACCGAAATCCAGACCACGATGTGCACCCTGGAGGTTGTGGCCCAGGAACCCAAGGAAGGATTTACGAAATACCTTCAATGCTGGAGAGCCGAGAGTGTGAAGTTGGTCGACAAGCCCAATGAAAAAGTTTTAGTAGATGCCTTCGTCAACAACCTCCTCCCCTCCTACCGGGTCCATCTCCGGTATGCTGTCATACCCAACTTCGCCACCTTAACTGAAATGGGGACGAGGATTGAAGATGATTTGAGGCTAGAGGACCTTACTAAGACCTCTAGCAAGGGATATCAAGGGGCTACTTCTTCCGCTACCAAGCCCACAGCTGCAGCTGCAACTCGCAGCATTTTCGACGAGGTTAATCTACTTTATACCCCGTCCAAGAAGAATACCACACCTCGGGTGTTCACTGATATAGGTTCTACCTATACATATGCCTTACAAAGGCTATCAACAAAGGGCCTGATCCAACTGATAGGCCCAACTCCCGAAGTCCCGGTCGAGCGACGCTCTAAGGCCTACAACACCCAGGCCTATTGCCAATACCACCGAGGCAATGGGCATGACACCAAAAAATGTTGGAAACTGAAGCACCTGAACCAGGATATGATCGAGAGTGGTAAGATCTCGTTACCCGGAGACAAGCCAAGTAATAAGGACAAGCCCTTCAGTGCTCATGCCAATTTTACCGGAGAAATGATCGACTACTCACACCTTATTTCTCCATTTATCCCTCAAATAAATAGGATTTGGTGCGATGACGAGGACGATGTGTACCTCGCCAAAGGGGAATCTGTTCCCATTACCTCAGAGGAGATCCGAAAAGGTAAGTCCAAGGTCTTAGCCAGTAACCACCTTAGTCGTCCCTATCAAGCCACTAGCTCTATGGACGCCCCTACTTCGATAACCGTCACTGAGCCAATCAGGGCGGAAGTCGCCCCTGAAGAGTAGACCACCGAAAAGGCTCTCGTGAAGCAACTAAAGAAGACCCACTTGGCCCAGGACTGTAACTACATCCCGAATGATGTATTCGCCCTCATCCAGTCAAAAGATGCCAACGAGGCTGAGCCCGTGCTAGGGCTACTTTTCAGGGAAGAAACCGTGGCCCCGACTCCAAAGGAAGATCTGGTCAATCTTATTCTTCGCAGCAATAGGTTTGACCCAACTAAGCTGATCTCGGATGTAGGCTCCGAGACAGGAAACAGAGCCTGCAAGAAGACTGTCAAATGGACTGACAGTCAAGGAAGAACTTACAAGCTGGTCGCCGGGGAAGGAGACACGCCTGAGTTTGAGTCTGAGTCCGAGTCGGGGTCCGAGTCAGAGTCTGAGGTCGAGTCTAGGAGGTCCGGTGCTAGAGTCACTCCTGTAACCACCCCCCTCCCTTTAGTTACTCTTGCTGCTGGTGCTTCGGGGTCTGTCCCGAGCGCCTTACATATCCCGCCACTGACCAATGATTAGATGGAAGCTCTTTTCGAGCTATTTTCAAAATTTACTGTAACACCCCTGATTTTATAAATTAAATTAAATTAAAATTTCGTTACATTTTTATTTTTACGATTTAACTCGTAATTCTTAAAATTATTATAAAACGTATTTATCGTTTAATCGTTTGAAACTCCTAAAATTGTACGGAGTATTTGTCTTGAAAACTCTTCTTATATTTAAAAAATATTTTTATTTATGTTTCGATTCATTTTATACATTTAATTTAACTCTTATCGAAAGTCTATTTCGACGATTTATATTCAAAATTCTTTTTATTTATATATATTAAGCTCGAAGCTCATTTATTTTAAGTTTCGTCAAAATATTTATTTTCTTTCCTCGAGAAATCAATTTAATTCACTTTATCGAAAATTTATTATTTATCGGGAGATACTATTTGATCGTTTAATTATTTATTTCTATAGGTTCGTTTTCATCTCGAATAATCTATTTACTCATTTTATTTGACGGTCCGATTATTTATTAATTTTATTAACTCGTTTTAACCCGATTCGTGGGTCAGTCAACTTATCGTTACGGAATTCGTTTATTTTGTGTTTCTGAACCGATTCATTTAATTAATCCTTTTGTTTCCCACTTATGTAACGTCTCCCATTTTCCTCCTTTGGTTTTCAATGCACCGCTTCATACCCCTTCCTTTCCACCTCTTCATCCTTCCTCCTTCATACTCCCCCTCCTTCTCCTCATTCATTTTTTCATTTGCTACTGCGTGTTTTTGCACCCCCGTTGGCATCCTCTTTTTCATCATTCAACACCATTTTTTTTGTTCATCTTCTTCCCTGGTTATCTTCTTCGAGAGTGTCCTCTATTTAGGCCTGATTTCTCCATCGTTTTTCCCTTATTTTCCACTTTTTCTCCGGTTTTCCGTTGCTGCGCTGCTGTCTCTGTTGCTTTACTGCTGCTGCTACGCTGATGCTGCTACTGTCCGTTTCTTCCTCTCTGTTTCTGTCTTCTTCTCCTGCTGCGTTGCTGCTGCCCGTTGTGCTTCTTCTAATGCTGTTTTCTTCCTTTTTCCTCTTCTCATTTCTCGCTACCTGATGCATATTGTAATTTCTTCTATTGTTTTCGTCTGTTGCTGTTGCTATATGTCATCACTGTACTGCTAGTGCTCTAATTTGTGTCGTGGACGACGGTGTTCTTCCCTTGTTCTGCTTCCGTATGCACCTGGTGTTGTCGTTAGGGATGTCAACGGGTCGTTTCGGGTCGGGTGGAGCCTCACCCGAATCCGCATACTCCACCCGATCCATCCGTCACCCGATTAACCCACCACCCGGATCCAATTCATCCATCATCCGCGGGTAATTCGGGTGGATCGGGTGCTTAGCGGATGAAAAATATTTTTTTTAAATACAATAACAAATATACAAATTATAAGATGCGTAAAGTTTTTTTGGATTTTTTGGTGACCGGAAATTAAGACGGGAAAGAAAATCTAAATTGGTGGCCGCCAATGTGATTACGGAAAATATTTTCTTAGGGTTTTAAGGAAAAAAAAGGATAATGAGTATAAAAATAGAGTGAAATTAATTTTTTTTTATATATTCATATAATTTTTTAAAAAATTTATAAACGGGTGAACGGATCGGGTGACGGGTGGAAAATCTCCACCCGAATCCGACCCGATCCATCACCCGATTCATCCATCATCCGCTTAAAATCCATTTAGTTCGGGTTTTCGTCCATTAATTTTATTCGGGTGGATGGATTTTGAACGGGTTCGGGTGAAATTGACATCCCTAGTTGTCGTTGTTTATCTGTCCGATTTTGATCAGGGTCGGTTATCTTCTCGGTCCACTCTTTTGTTTTATTCCACACTTGTTATCTTCTCTGATTTCTTTTCGACGTACTCCTGTCACTACTGATGACTGATGCAACTGTTTTGTCGTTTCTGATATTGTTGATTTCGAGTTCTTCTTGCTTCATCTCGTCCCTTCGTTCTTATTTTTTTTGGGTTCGTTGTGTATTTGATGTTGTTACCCATTTCCTCTTTGTGCATCACTTCCGTGTCGATTCACATCTTTACTTTGTCGTATTCGACTCTATTAAGTTCAACCTTCGGGTTTCTATTTGACAAATCCTTTCCCTTTCCGTCTTGTGTCAAATACCCTTATCTCATTCCATTGTTTAGTCTTCTCGATTGTCGTGGTGGACCATGTTTAGAAGACTAATGATTTTACAACTTGAAGTTTAAAGACATCACTATCGATTTGGAGCTTAGACTGATCAAGGACGAATATGTGTTCATTTTGGCTATCGACTCAAGGTAACTTTAGGACGTTACTCGATTTTATATCGTATGTTTGAGTAGTAGTATGTAGTCAATATTTTAACTTCGGTTTTCAATTTTTAGCTATTTATTATTGCTAATAATATTAGTTTTAAATCGTATGCCTTATCAATATTTTAACAACTTTCGATATCGTTTTATAATTCGTTAATAATATTTTGTTGGTTATCGTGACACTAGTAACTAAATAATAACAATTTCATATTTCGTTAATTTATAGTTTTAACTCAAAATCGTATTTTTATATTATAATCGAGATTTTTATTCGTGCTCAATAAATTAATTTTATTTTACGACTTATATTAATAAATGAGAAAATAGTCGATTTTGTTATTAATACACTTTTAGTCGAGACCATTTTCCCTAATAATTTCTCAATTGTCTGCGATTGATTGTTTTTAGTAAAAATCATTATTATTTATTGATAAAATGTATTTGTTAAAAATAATTTGAAATCTTTATAAAATCTCGTTTAATTTATAAAACTCGATGACTCAATTAATTTTGATCTCATTTTGTTAAAACGTCTCTTTTCTGAAAATGTATAGTTTTAACTCGATTTCCTAATTATTTATAAAATACTATATATTGACTTATTATTTTATATTTTGAGTAACGAATTTATAAATATATTAAAGTTACGATAACGACGATAATAATAAAATGTTAATTTCGTTAGAAATGCTATTTTTGATATATTTCACTTATTTTAATAACTTACGTATTTTCTGTAAGACTTTCTATTTTAAGTACGTTTCTAAAATTAGTAAGTTTCTATTTATAGAAAGTTTCTCTTTTAATATAAATGTTTATTCTCTTTTATCTTCATATTATTTATAATGGTTATATCCTTTGTTTTTGTCGATAATGGCTTGTTTTGGAGTTATGGTATAAAGAGAAGTGTGGGGTTAGAGTAATATAGTCTGGGGTGTACGTTTTTGCCAACAACTGTAAGGCTGGTGTGTCTTTATGGGGCACATTGGTTGTTGAACTGAGCATGGTTTGTGTTCAGGAGAGTGTGCATTGTGCCCATAAACTTAGATATCGCATCGTGTAAGTCGCGTCGGGTTGAACTGGATATGGTTTGTATCCAGGAGGGGTGTATACTACTTAAACCAAAATCTCGCTGCACGCAGTCCTGTTATAGTTGAGTTGCCTAGTTAGAGACTAGATTCTGTTATGAGTTAAGTCTACAGTTCTCGAAGCCAGTTTCCAGTATTATCCTAGTGAAAGTCTAGCCTTGTGCACACTGATCTAATTTCCATAACGTCATTTTTGAAATATTATTATTATCGATTGATTTTGACTTGCAGGTTGGCAAGTGTTTTAAGTTTTCTCCGAAAACTTATTTTATTATATCGTTTTAATGTTTTTATTTCCTTTTTAACTATTTTGATATAATAATACTAATATTTTTCCATATGATATAATATGCCTGGAAGAACGTCCGAGTTACTCCACACTGACGTGGCTGTTATGTTTATAACATGACAGGTATTCACTGCTGGGTTTTGGGTGTCAGCTAGTGAGTAGTGTGGACATGACATAGGTCCACCCCGACGCGGCTACGCGCGGGTTTGGGTAGGCGAATGACTCTCATGTGAGATGGATCTCGAGTTGAAATTTAAATCGAAGTAGGAGTCGCCACAGAACTTTGTGGGAGTTCGGGCCCGTTCGAACCCACTCTATGTCGTAGTGGGCCATGTACAAATATGGCCCATTTCTGATGTCAGAGTTTATCGGGTTCGTCCCTTTGCATTTGATACCTATACTGACATTATCGGTAATCGAATATTGAATGACTCTCGTTGCCAATGGATTCGGACATCCGGAAACCATGGTTCTGAGTAAGGGGTGAGGATACGTGTTGGTAAGTTCACTAAGAACACCCAACCCAGCCCGCACTTAGCGGCCTTTTTTAAGATATCGTTCGATTTTTATGTACGCGCGTTAGTTCAAGGATTGGATGATATGCAAAAAGTATTTTAGAGTAAACATGTGAATTGTGTTTGCTAAGTCGTTTAATGCATCGAAATTAATAACGTCAAAGTTGTATTTTAGCATGCGGGGTTCGTTTTAGTATAATTAAACAAACGAAAAAGAAATTGCTAAAGTCAAGAACAAACGGGTTAGTAACGATTGATAAATTGCATAAAAGATGCAAATATGATGACATGCATAATTTCGAAAAGTTTTGTGATACGTGATGAAAACACGTGTTAACCCGAGGTTGAAAATATTTGTCGAAATCTGAAAATATATCGAGAAAACCGCTGTTTTGTGTTAAAAAAACGATGCTGGAAAAATCGGAAAACGAAAAAATATGCCGCGGTTTACAGCAGCCCGCACGACTCGCCCGGGTGGGGGCACGACTCGCGCGGGTGCCTGTCTCGGTTTTTTGGCTTTTCGAAAATCGTGAATTTTAATAAATCGCGTATAAATATGAACTAATTTATACTCAACTTATATTTTCGATATTCATCGTATTCGATATTCGATTATGAAATCGATATCGAATATTCGGAATTTTTGTAAGAAAAGGAAGAATTTTGCAAATCGTTTTGTAAAATAAAATTAAAAAAAACGATGTTTGATTCTCTCCACGTTAAAAATCGTCGTGTTTTGTTTTATGAAACTACGTGATGATTTTTTAGTATCAACGAGATTAATTTAGTTCTTGTTAGATACGATATTTGACTATAGAGTCAATATCGTATTTTAAGAACGTTGTTTTATATGAAAATAGTTTGTAGTAACGATATTATGTTAAAAAAAATGCGACGACGACCCATAATAAAGAAGGACGACGACACGACTAGAAGAAGAAGAAAAGACGTGAGAACAGAAAAGAGAAAGGGAAGAACGGGATTGATTTTTACACCCTCAACCTACATGCTTTGTCTTCTCGGAATAGGGCTCGTCGGAATGTGGCTTAGTCACGGGAGCGTCGAGATGATGTGGGTGAGTTTAGGGTGGTGTTTTTGGGTCGTGTGAGGCGACGGGTTATGGCCGGCTTTTTGGTCGGTTTTGTCGAGATGTTGACGTGCATGTGTATGTCGGGAATTGCCGAGAGTAATTCGTGTCGAGGATTGAATGTGTGTTGATGTATGAATCGTGGATGATAATTGGTGTCTTGTATGTGTGATGGGAGGGTCCTATTTGTAGGATGACTAACTTGCAGAGAAAGAAAGAGTCACCGGTCGGGTTCAGGTAGGATACCGTCTAAGGATAGGAATAATAAGCAATTCGAGTGGAACAAAAATTCCGTTGCTTGGTGAAGAAGCAAGTCACATGGCTGATATGTGAGGAATACTCGGCCGAGTATGCTTCTTGTGCTCGGTCGAGTATTCGGGTTTGCGTAGGAATCCTCCTGGGAACCGTATTCCTCCTTTTAATGGATTTGTTTAATAATTGTTGAGGCTGATTTTTGTAGTGTTTGAGCTCAAACCGGACTCTTGGGGGTGTCACGGCTGATTTGAGTGTCTCGAGAATATTTTTGACCGGGTTTTGACTCGGTCGCTAAAAGACGATTTTGCCCCTAGTGTCGGATTTGACCCAAATTAGTATTGTTTGACTCAAAATGACCCACTGGGCCTGTACTTGAGGTCTGTTTTGTGAGACTTTTACTCCGTAAAAAGCTCACGCCAGTTACTATTGACTCCGAGTCCAAAATCAAACGTATTTAGTCATGTTTACGTCCGATCATCATCGGGTGTTTTTCGGAAACTGCTATAGACACCTGACGGTCAAAATGTGGGTGTCTACAGAGCCCCCACTCTGATTGAGGCTTGGATAAGGCGAAAGTCAGAGTAGCAACCAGGCCAATCGAGGATTAAGACCTGGCAGACTTCCGATCGGGTCGTTTATAGTCCATTAGACTTGCATTAAAGGGGCTCGCCAGCCATAAGATAGAAATCATACATGAGTGGATGCTAAAGATTTCGTGGGGTCTTGCCTAAGAAGCCTTGGGTGTGCCCGTTTGCAGTCACACCCCATATTGGAGCTGCGCGGGAGCTTGCCTAGGGAGCTATTGCTGTGTCCGTTTGCAGACATATCCCGATTCAGAATTACGCGGGAGCTTGCATAGGAGGCTATGGGTGTGTCCGTTTGCAGACACATCCCGATTCTTTAGTAGAAATGTCACCTCGGCTTTCCACTGAGGAGTTTTAGCGAGGAGTCTTCCTTCTCGAGTCTGGGTGTACCTGTATGATGCCGAAACATAGCAATTCGTATGTAACATTTAGGTGAAACACCGACTCACACTGGGGAAGTAAATCTTGATGTTCCTTTGGGAAGCACAAGCTGGTACCTGAAACATTAGATATGTAGGCAGAAATAGCAAATATAGCAGATAGCAAGATAGCATACAGGAAATGCATTTAGCATCTATAGACTGACTTGCGCTGGGGAAAATGATTTTTGCTTCAATTTGAAATCGAAGTCCTGAAAGCAACTCACGTGCTAGGAGATAGGTTTTCAAAATTGAAAGAGGTGAAAAAGAAGTTTGCAGTTTTTAAATAGACCGAAAGCTGACTTGTCGAAAAGTATTTTCTCAAATAGCTAAACTTTGCAAATTTTAAAATGAGAATTTGAAGAGAGACATACCGACAGACTCGACTCTGGACGTGACAGGACGAGTTGACAGACACGAACTGGACTCTCTAGGGGTTGGACCGCGACTCGGTAGGGAGGTGGGCCACCTAAAAAAGACAAGACTCTTAGGTTGCGCTATTCTGTAGGCTAGGCGAGTGGCAACATGGTCGAATCCTCGAAATGGGAAGGATGTGCTATACAGGGTTGCCGTAGTTACTAATGGGACTGTAAGACAGGACTCGGCAGTAGCAATGCTATGGTCTAGTGCTTCTTTTGAATTTTTGGTTTTGGGGTATATCCCCAAGGTGGGTGCTGTTTCGAGTCCCTGACAAATTCTTGTCTTCGAGTGAGCCGAGTACTAAGACACACTATAGAAAGGTGGCTAGATTTTGAAAGTCTTTGGATTATGTGAGTGGATGGCGGTCTTCTGTCTAAAAGAAGCCCCCAGGATGACAAAGCTTGCTGCTGAGAACATGACAGTGTCGTGACCGGAATAATGGTGCTTTTTGAATTAATGTTGTAATCCCCTCGAAAATCTAACGCGATACAGTGGCGGAAACACTGTAGAGTCGGGATTAAAACACACTGTAACTATGTCTTAGTAAAATTAAAATGGTAAAGTCAAACAATAGGCCTTAAATAAAATGGCCAAAATTTAAAACAATCCACAAAAGGGGTTTGAACAATCCATAAGACATAATTATCAAAATAAACAAGCAGGATCCACACTGCTCGCTAGCCCACACACGGAACACGTATACCTGCCATGTTAAAACATAACAGCCACAATCAGTGGGGAGCAACGCCAACGTTCTCCCAGCCGTATAACAGGATTTTAAAACTGTAATTACTATTATAGAAAAATAATAAGAAAACGGAAAACAGTAAAACATTATAATGAAAATAAGTTTTCAGTGAAAAACTTCACGTATCAAAACAATATGATAAAAACGAGTTTTCCAAAGAAAACATAAAACATTTGCCAACCTGCAACCAAATTATATCGATAATAATAAAATAGTCAAAATGGCGTTATGGATATTCGATTAGTGTGCACATGGCTAGAATTTCACTAGGATATACTAAAAACTAGCTTCGAGAACTCAGACACCAACTTCACACGCAGCGAAGATCCAAGGTCTCTAACTAGGCAACTCAACCATAATAGGACGTCGACTTATCATGCGAGGTCCTAGCTTAAGTAATATACACCCTTCCTGGATACCAAATGTATCCAGTTCAACTGACGGCGACTAACACGATGCGATATCTAGCTTAAGGGCACAATGCACATATACTCCTGGACACCAAATGTATCCAGTTCAACAACCAATGCATCCCAAATGGATACACCAGCCTTATAGTTGATGGCAAAGCAGTACATCCTAGACTGTATTACTCTAACCCCACACTTATCCTTATTTTATAACTCCAAAACAAAGTCATTATCGATATTCAAAGATATAATCTGTAACACCCCTAATTTTTATAAATTAAATTCGTATTTGTATTTTTATTTTGTTTACGATCATACTCGTAATCCTTAATTTTACTTCTTATTGGACTTACGTTGACTTCTTCTTAAATTCCTAAAATCTTTATTTTTCCTCGAATTTCTATTTTCAACTCGAAACTCGTTAAGACATTTTATTATTTTCTCAGGAAACCATTTTATTAAACTTTCATTGAAAAATCATCAGTTTGCTTTCGATACATCAATTTAATTCATTTTCGTTGAAAACAATTTATTCGTCAAGAAACTCAATTTCCTTACAAACAATTAATTAAATACGAGATTGACCCATTTGATTTCTCGAGTCAACTAATTATTTTTATCAACACCGAACTTGACCCAAACATTTAATTTTATGACAAAATAATATTTTAGCCCATCTCAAAGTTTGATTTTAATTCCTTTCTTATGCGATTTTAAACCAATTTATTTGTAAGCCAGTTATTTATTTTTACTTATGATTTCGATCACACCGTAAATTATTTCTCGACCCAAATCAAGTCTGTTACCTCGTCACTAACTAGATGAGTCCCTAAGATATTTTATTTATTATGATCAAATCTTTTATTTATTTATTTATTTATTCATTCATTCATTCATCCATCCTAATTCTATTCTACAACTCTAATTTTGGTTGTTTTACGTTACTTCTCCAACTCTTTCTTTTTATACTCCCTCTCCAATTCTATTAGTTCTATCATTACGTAAAACTCATCCTCCTCCAATTCCGTTTAATTACGTTATTGCTGCTCAGCCTGTTACGTATCTCTTCTCCTTCGTTCATCGTTCATTCTAATCCGAGGGTAATTTAATTACTTTTATTCTCCATCTCGTTTCCCTCTTTCTAATCCCTTCTTATGTGGTTCTAATACCATATGTTTTAATTTTTCGTAGGCTATCGTGCTAGATCCGATGAAGACGGTTATTTTATTAATTCGGATCTCGATGAAGGTAACACATGATGGCATGACTCGGTATTGCATGATATATATGTTGTAGTTGCTTGTAGTATCGTTTTAAATCAAATTTTATAAATATGTTTACTATATTATTATGATGATATGTTTCAATCTTCTAAAAATTATTATAGGGCCGAGACTAAAACATATGAATAAGAAAATTAATTTCTTAATTTTTCGTGATTTTTAATATGAATTATCAAATTGAAAGTTTTATTGTTTTTAAGTAAAGTTACAGCATGTTTTCGAATCTGTTACTACTTTTATACGATTTTTACTCCTGTTTACAGATCTTATTTTCAAAAAGTTTGAAAAGAGACTACTATTCATTTTAAGCCTATTATACGTATATTAAATTTCGTAAATTATTACCAAGTAGTTTCGTCACAACAAATCGTTTATGAAACTGTGACAGATTAGTTCGCGAATCTGTCAGTTGTTGTAAAACCTAATTTAAAACCTATGATAAACTTTGAATTTAATTTTGGTAATTTACTTACATTAACGTTAAAGAGTCTAGATAATGTTTCTAATTGGATTTGTTTTAAAATAAAATTTTAAACGTCTTTTATTAAAGAAATATGATCGGGTGACAGATTCTGTCAGTTTACAAAAATACGAATAAAAACCGCCTTTAAGTTAATAATTTCAATTTTATCCAGAAACAAAAGTTGTAGTTAAGCTTCTAAAGGTTTCAACCTCACTGATCTTACGTTGTTTTGATTTTTAATGATTTAATTATGAATTTTATAGTAAGACAGTGCAAATCTGAAAAATCTGTAAACTTATAATTTATTACTTTTAATTACTTAAACTCCAACCCTTTTTAGAAATAATTATGATTTTTACTTTCCTTGACTTTTAATAATTAATTATACATTTATCTAAATGTTTATGTCTCAAGGCCTAATATTAAATATTTTATATAACTCATATGTTAAACGATTTCTAATTATAATAATACCTATTTTGGAAAGTTACTATTTGAAGAAAGTTTCTATCTTTGGAAAGTTACTATTTTGGGAATATTTAAGATATCTTCGGATAAAATATTTATTGGTTTGAATATGGAATAATGTTGGAAATGAGAATGTACAGTATATAAGTCTAGGATATGTTGTTTGTTGTCATCAGCTATATGGTCAGTGTATTTGCGTCAGGGATACATTGATTGTCGAACTGGGTATCGTTTATGCTCAGGAGTCATGCGCATGTACTTAGGCTAGCACCTCGCTGAACGCAGTCCTATTATAGTTTGAGTTGTCTGGTGAGAGGGCTTAGGAGTCGCTTCGTGGGCACTGAGTTCCTTAACCAGTGAGGCTTAGGGGTCGCTTCGTGGGCACTAAGTTACACTTCGGTGTTGTTTTGACATATCTCTAGTAGTAAAAGCTGTACTTATCATCGGTTTTTTATATTCCATTATTCGTTTTGACGCCGTCAGGCTGCTGAATTGTTTTCTGGTTTTGAATCTATTTTGATATATATAATGTTTTGAGTTTAATCTATTTTCTTATATTATGCTTCTATTGCTTATATATTATGTATTATGGCTGGGAGAACTGCCTGAGTTGCTCCCCGCTGAATTGTGGCTGTTATGTTTATAACATGACAGGTATTCTGTGTTCCGGGGTTTGGTGTGAGCTAGCGAGTGGCATGGATCCTACTCTGCTTTAATTATGTTTGTTTATGGATTGTTAACCCATTTGAAGGATTTTTATTTTTAGCCCTTTTGTAAAAAGTGACCTTTGTATAGACTCACCGTTCTTTTTGTAATATATAGAACGTCAGTGTGTATTAATCCCAAATCTACAGTGTTTCCGCCACTGTATTGCGTTAGAATTTATAGGGGATTATATAATCATTATAAATAATAAGAGAACAAAAGAAAATGATCACTTTCCAAAAGAGGAAACTTTCTATTTTAGAAAACTTCTATTTTAGGAAACTTTACTAAAAATAGCATCATATCAAAATAACGAAAATATTAGTTTATACTAATACAACATTTTTAGTTTACGATATAGATTTATAAAACTAATACTTTCGGCCTTAACGATATTAATTGATAAAGTGAGAACATTTAGGTTTATGAAATTATTGAAACATCATACGAGTGTTTATAAAATGATTAAAAATGTCTTAAACATTTTATTACTACTAATTAGGGTGTTTCCAAAATTTATAAAACTCAAATTCCTTAATTATTAATAGTTTCGACAATACAAATATAAATAGGATTTTTACGGCAAATGTCAAAATTAAATCTTTTAACATCTTTTATTTAATTAAACCATTGAATATATTTAGAATATGTTAAGGGATGATTTAACTCTTAAGTTTCAGATTTAAATACTTTCAAAATTGCTGGAAAAATAATTTTTTTAGGTAAGACGAAGCATTTTAACGATAAATAACAATTTGTCCGAAAATCAATACTTATTAATTAAAGACTTTAATGAATAGTACAAAAATTACGTAAAATAGTTAAAATGTATTTATGGACATTCTGTCCAGAAAATAAAATTTTCCAGAATCCTAAAACTCGGTTTTTAAAACGTTTTCACGTTAATCGTCCAATCTCGACAATAACGATTAATAAAAATAGTAATTACAAAACGATTTAAGTATTAATGTCTAAAAATTATTATTAAACTTAAAAATCATCATTTTCCAGAATATAGTAATTTTCCAGATTTTCCAAAGTTCCAGATTTACCAAATCCCGTCAAAACCATCTTTAAAACCCGTTTTCACAATTAACGATTCCATTAATAAAACTTATCATTTCGAACATTTTATTAAATCATTAAAAATCATAAAATTACATTTTATTATGAAATCATCAGAATCATATTTTTTTCCAGATTTAAACAAAAGACCAGAAATCGAGAATTTAAACGACAAACAAGGTTTTAACGATAAACGATGATTTAAAGTGATTAATTAATTCATCCTCTTAATAATTCCAAAAAATTATGAAAAACTTCAGGAAACTTTATTTCATCAGAAAGTTTCACCACGTCAAAAATCAGATTAAAATAAAATGTTCAGGTACTAGAACTAAAAATCGACTTTTAATCAGTTTTGTCCGTAAACGATAATAATTCAATAATCGATAACTAAAATATCAGAAAAATACTAAATTAATAAAAATCATCAAAAACATCATTTTTACAGAATATAAACATATATTACATGTTTAGGCCGAATATTACGATTTTACCAAGTAATATGACGATTTAATCGTTAATCTCGTAAAAGCGATAAAAATACCGAAACATGCAAATTTTCAACTTTTAAAAATTTTCCAGATTTTATGACATAGATATATTGTCAAAATAAAACATAAAAATATATACATGCAAATACACAATTAAAATCATGAAATACCGAGTAACATCGACGTTACCTCAAATCCAAATCCGAGTCTACTATAAATTCATTGGCTTCGGGGTCGTCCAAGGATCCTTCAATACACGACATACATGGTACAAAAATACCATGAGAAAACTTAAAAGAATCAAGGTAAATAACGATCGGAAATAACATCGATTATTATCTTAACGAAGGGAAAAGATAGACGATTAATTTGGAGATGAAAATGGGACGATCAAGACTTGATTTGAAGCAAGATTAAGCCTTGAGAGATTGCTGGTGTCATGGCCAAAATGAAGAAGAAAGAAAGGATTTTTTTTTTAAAATGTAAAAATGAATGGTAGGAAATGGATGGTTTATGCAAGCTTAATGACAATGAATTTTTTGATAAAAACAAGGTGAAAGTGAGTCAAAAGTTCCAACCAAAATAAAGGAAGAAGGTGTATGAAGAGTTTGAGTAATAATGCATCAATTTAATGAAAAGAAAATAATCTTACGTTTACGGTTTAACGTGATAGAATGAAACGTATTAATAAAACGTAGTAAAATTGTGACAAGAAGCTTTGTCAGTCCAAAATATGGGGAAAATGTCTCAAATAATTTGTAAGTTGATAAAAAGAAGAATCGTAAAATAGTTAGAGGTATTTCAAAGCAATTCGAGTAAACCTCGCGTAAGAAGATACTTATTTATGAAACTTCGTAATAAAATCATTAATGGCTAACTTTTCGTAAATAAAAATATTTCTAGGTTGAAAATAGTAAATAAATATATTCAGACACTTGAAGGAAAAGAAATAATTTAAATCCAAGCTTAAAACGTTAACTCGTAGAAAAATAGAAATCCTCACGGAAAATTAATTAGTTTACGAAAAAAATCAAATAAATAGATCTAAAAGAATTAAAACCTTTTAAAAATAAAAATAAATATCATTAAACTCGAAAATGAAATTAAAGTTGGAAAAATGATGAAAAACAAGGCTGACAGTGACAGAGTTATGACGAAGGCATAACGGAAAAGATAAAAATGCTAGGAAAATAGCGGGTGTTACAAATGTGGGTGGTTGTGCCTCTGTTGAAAGGCTGCCTACGTATTCACGTGTGGTGAAATCAAACCAAGCCGTAGTTCAGTGAAGTTGAAAGATATATTATGATTCCTAGTTTATTAGGGCTTTGTGTGTAACTTGCCATAGCAATGGTGTAGGCTAGGTGCATTCTCAATGATGTCTTGATCAAAGGGCTAGAATAGTTAGGATGTTGATCCTGTGACTGTGAGCGTTCTCCGGGGTAGCCCCAGAGTTGGTGTGAACTATTCGGGCATGTTCTATGCCGACTTCAAGTTGAGTTCCCGTGTTCGGGGTTGGTAACTGGTTTGGATGTTTTTGGAAATGTGGTGCTAGGTTGCAAATGGCTTTGATGATTCGAAATCTGGAGCTCGATTTTGTGGAGCTAAAGCTTCGAGGGTAAGGTATTGTAATGTGGTAGGAAAGGGGGAAGTCGAGTAAAAATGACTCGTACTTCGATCGGGCAGGTTTGATAATGCGCGGGATCTGATTTCCATGTCCGGCCCTAATGGTTAAGGTATCCTATGGAGCTTGAATCCTCAAAATTCTGGGCTGTCTCTAGCCTAGGTCTCGAGAAGGTCTTGAGGGTTGTAATGTGGGAAGGCTAGATGTGGTGTTAGCTGACCAACCTGATTATCTCTCCCGTATCGGATAGTATGGGCATTGATAATTTTTGAATTGACCGTACCCTAGTCAAAGGACTTTTACTTGAGTTGACCGTTGACCACGGTCATGGGTTTTTGAATATTGTTTTTTGGCTGAGCTCTTAGCCCCGCTCATGGGATGTTAGAAGTTCTTTTTTATCATGGCGAACTCTTTTGTTTTGGGTCGTTTGCTTTTTTTCCTTGGACTTCTGATTTTTGTCCAGTTTTTTTTTTCTTTTTTTCTGTTGGTCAGACTAACACCTAAGGTAGGGATTGGTTGATCTTATTGGATGGGTGTTTATTGTGGGAAGTCTGCTTGCCTCCCGTCTTGGACCCAAACTAGGAGACTACCTAGATTTGTCATAAGATTCGATACCGCTCCTGCTAGGGGTAGTTATGTGGCTTTCTATATCAGACATGGAACAGGTAAGGAAAAACACGGGTCTCGGTTTCCTGCAGTCATTATAGATGTGCCTATAATAGTCACGTGCGTGTGCTCACAGTGTATGACGGTGCTCATCATGTTCTCGGAAACACATAAGGAAAGCATATAGTAGAGATAGAATATTGAAAGCTGATTTTATTAAATTTTGAAAAGAGACAGAATACAATTGACTCTGACTCTGACTTTGAAATGAGGATGTAGAGCATCCTGGACTCGAACTCAGACTTAGACTCGAATCAAATCCGGACTTTCGGATGCTCGGTTGGTTGTTTTTTTAGTAAGGTCCTTGATTGGAGAGAACGATAGGTGCCACGACTCGCCTAAACTCGACTTTGCGCAAATGCAAGTAAGGGAGTCAAACTAGACACGGCCCGTGGTGACGGGTCAACAAAGACTCTTGGACTGGGATACTCGAACGTTGACCTAGACAAGGTAACGACCCTGGCTTGGACTCGACGATGAGACTTGGGCTGCGAGAGGGTGAGTTCGAAAATGGGGCGGACGCGTTTGACCACGTCACGTGCTCGGACGACCAACCGTGGTGACCTAACCCTAGGTGACTCGAGTATTCGTAGCATAGGTGCGACTCGAAAGAGGCATCGTAAGGATGCCGGTGTAGGATGGACGTAGGGCACCCTTAGAGCAACCGTGATTGATCGCTCTGTTGGAGGGTAGGTCCCGAGTGAGGAAAAGCCTGAAAAGGGAATGACTTGGAAAGGACACCAAGACGGGTGACTCGTGAAAGGTGGGCCTCCCTTAGGATTCGGCAGGTAGGCCGAGTCCTGTTTGTTGGAAGGTCCACGTGAGATATTCCCCAGACTTTTGGACTCGAGTGTGTAAACGGGCCTTCCTTTGTAGGAGTATGCCCTACACAGGTGGGTCGTGCCTTGACAAATAAGGCGGACTGGGACAGGGAGGAAACCCGTGATGTAAGATCGACAGAGTTTCGACGCTAGAGACTTTGACAACTTATGACAAGACCCGACACTACTAAATATGGGAAGTCCTAAGAAGAGGAAAGTTTTGAAAAGGAAAATTTGGACTTTAGGAAAAAAAACGTAAAAAAAGGTCGGATGGACGGCCCGATTTTTTTGAAAATCGGCAAAGGGCCATCGGGGCGGATTTTTGATGGTTGAAAATATTCGGGCAGCATACCGTCTAAAAATAGGTTATTTTGAGTAAAATCGTAAGTCCTAAATTCGGTAGCGTCCCGGATTTTTTGAAAAGTTGAATATTTGGAATTTTGAATATTGAAAATAAATTTCCGAAAATTTGAAAATCGAAAATAAGATTCCAAAGATTTGAAAATCGAAAACGGCATCTCGGAGATTTGAAAATCGAGAATGGCATCTCGAAGATTTGAAAATTGAAATAGAATTTTGAAAATTTGAAAATTGAATGAGGAACGGAATTTGAAAATTGAAATGGATAGCATGCCGGCTAGAAAATAGGCTTGTTTTGAGTCAAATCTTAAGTCTAAATTTTGGCAGCTTTCCGAGAGTTTTTTGAAAAATGGATAATTTTGAAAAGATGCAAGTTTTTGAAATAACGGTTTTTTTAAAAGATGACATGTAAACCAAATAGCATGTAGTCACGGAAGCAGTATAATGACGCCATGTATGTTCTTAATCTAAGTCTCAGTCGTCGAAATAGTGTCTATACCAACAACGATGGTTTTCTCGTAAATCAGGACGGACTTCCTAAGCCGAATTGGACTTAGAACATGCCGTAAGGCCCATGCGAGTTCCGCCATCGAAGTCTTTAGTGCACCCATTTAGGAATGTACCGCGGTATAGTGGGACGTCGGTCACAAGTGACCGGCTCGGGAAAAATTTGGGTTATGCATGAACCATTGAACTAAAACGCGTACATTACTAATCGAACGATTTCTTTTCGAGTCTCACCCTAGGAACCCCGATGACTAGTGGTACATAAAAATCCCCAGAGGAGTCGCCAAATTGTGGACATGACATAGGTCCACCCCAACGCGGCCACACGCGGGTTTGGGGAGGCGAATGAATCTCATGTGAGATGGATCTCGAGTTGAAATTTAAATCGAAGTAGGAGTCGCCACCGAACTTTGTGGGAGTTCGGGCCCGTTCGAACCCACTCTATGTCGTAGTGGGCCATGTACAAATATGGCCCATTTCCGATGTCAGAGTTTATCGGGTTCGTCCCTTTGCATTTGATACCGATACCGACATTATCGGTAATCGAATATTGAATGAATCTCGTTGCCAATGGATTCGGACATCCGGAAACCAAGGTTCTGAGTAAGGGGTGAGGGTACGTGTTGGGAAGTTCAGTGAGAACACCCAACCCCGCCCGCACTTAGCGGCCTTTACTAAGATATCGTTCGATTTTTATGTACGCGCGTTAGTTCGACGATTGGATGATATGCAGAAAGTATTCTAGACTAAACATGTGAATTATGTTTGCTAAGTCGTTTAATGCAT
Source organism: Agrostemma githago (assembly GCA_958450325.1). Lineage (NCBI taxonomy): Eukaryota > Viridiplantae > Streptophyta > Magnoliopsida > Caryophyllales > Caryophyllaceae > Agrostemma > Agrostemma githago. Next base: position 54,925,660 of record OY288240.1, read on the forward strand.
CTAAATTAATAACGTCAAAGTTGTATTTTAGCATGCGGGGCTCGTTTTAGTATAATAAAACAAACGAAAAAGAAATTGATAAAGTCAAGAAGAAACGGGTTAGTAACGATTGATAAATTGCATAAAAGATGCAAATATAATGACATGCATAATTTCGAAAAGTTTTGTGATACGTGATGAAAACACGTGTTAACCGAGGTTGAAAATATTTGTCAAAATCTGAAAATATATAGAGAAAACCGCTGTTTTGTGTTACAAAAACGATGCTGGAAAAATCAGAAAACGAAAAAATATGCCGCGGTTTACAGCAGCCCGCGCGACTCGCCCGGGTGGGGGCACAACTCGCGCGGGTGCCTGTCTCGGTTTTTTGGCTTTTCGAAAATCGTGAATTTTAATAAATCGCGTATAAATATGAACTAATTTATACTCGACTTATATTTTCGATATTCGTCGTATTCGATATTCGATTATGAAATCGATATCGAATATTCGGAATTTTTGTAAGAAAAGGAAGAATTTTGCAAATCTTTTTGTAAAATAAAATAAAAAAACGATGTTTGATTCTCTCCACGTTAAAAATCGTCGTGTTTTGTTTTATGAAACTACGTGACAATTTTTTAGTATCAACGAGATTAATTTAGTTCTTGTTAGATACGATATTTGACTATAGAGTCAATATCGTATTTTAAGAACGTTGTTTTATATGAAAATAGTTTGTAGTAACGATATTATGTTAAAAAAAATTCTACGACGACCCATAATAAAAAAGGACGACCACACGACTCAAAGAAGAAGAAAAGACGTGAGAAGAGAAAAGAGAAAGGGAAGAACGAGATTGATTTTTACACCCTCAACCTACATGCTCTGTCTTCTCGGAATAGGGCTCGTCGGAATGTGGCTTAGTCACGGGAGCGTCGAGATGATGTGGGTGAGTTTAGGGTGGTGCTTTTGGGTCGTGTGAGGCGACGGGTTATGGCCGGCTTTTCGGTCGATTTTGTCGAGATGTTGACGTGTATGTGTATGTCGGGAATTACCGAGAGTAATTCATGTCGGGGATTGAATGTGTGTTGATGTATGAATCGTGGATGATAATTGGTGTCTTGTATGTGTGATGAGAGGGTTCTATTTATAGGATGACTAACTTGCAGAGAAAGAAAGAGTCACCGGTCGGATTCAGGTAGGATACCGTCTAAGGATAGCAATAATAAGCAATTCGAGTGGAACAAAAATTCCGTTGCTTGGTGAAGAAGCAAGTCACACGGCTGATATGTGAGGAATACTCGGCCGAGTATGCTTCTTGTGCTCGGTCGAGTATTCGGGTTTGCGTAGGAATCCTCCTGGGAACCGAATTCCTCCTTTTAATGGATTTGTTTAATACTTTTTGAGGCTGATTTTTGTAGTGTTTGAGCTCAAACCGGACTCTTGGGGGTGTCACGGTTGATTTGAGTGTCTCGATAATATCTTTGACCGGGTTTTGACTCGGTCGCTAAAAGACGGTTTTGCCCCTGGTGTCGGATTTGACCCAAATTAGTCTTGTTTGACTCGAAATGATCTACTGGGCCTGAATTTGAGGTCTGTTTTGTGAGACTTTTACTCCGTTAAAAGCTCGCGCCAGTTACTATTGACTCCGAGTCCAAAATCAAACGTATTTAGTCATGTTTACATCCGATCATCATCGGGTGTAACACCCGTAAAATTTACAACTTTGATATCCGTCCCGTTGCGATTAAATCGACTCTTATCGAGTCTCGTTATTTTTCATCCAGCTTAATTTCGATCTTCGTATAACACTTTAATAAATTTTCGTTCAAAACCAATTTTAATTTCCTTGTTCGCGAGAATTTTGATTAATCTCGAGAAATTGCTATTTAATATTTTTCTACGCGATTTCGTATATAATTATTTTCGAAACGTGATTTTAATACTTCTTTCTCATAAACACGTTCTCATATGTTTTCCGTCTTATTATTATTATTATTATTATTATTATTATTATTATTATTATTATTATTATTATTATTATTATTATTATTATTATTATTATTATTATTATTATTATTATTATTATTATTATTTTTAATCGCGAATCGGGCTCATATTGTAGCAGACCCGACCGTTTCCCTCATCAGACTGAGATATTTTCGTAGTCGGTTGAGAGTCAAAACCGACTCCTCTATTTCCTTCTTTATCCTATTACAAGTTACCCCTTTAACCGTCTTTTGGCAGTTACCCAACCCCTTTTAAACTCCAACCATATTCCTCTTTACAATGTACGTTCTCCTCTCCTCTACTCAAAAAAAAAGAAGAAGAACGTAAACAACAACAGTGCACTGTTCTTCAATTTTTTTTCCCGTTTTCGATCATTCTTTTCATTCCGTGTTCATCTTAATTCAAGGGTAATCATCGAAACCCCTATTCCTCCTTCCTACTTCTCGATTTACGACGCTAATAAGGGTCTTATACCTTTTTATATTTTTTTATATAGGTTTTCGAGACAACCCAGAGGAAGACGAGTACATTATTGACTCAGATCTTGATTAAGGTAACACGACGATCTCGGTATTGCTTGATATTTTGTCGTAGTTACATGTATAGAATTTAAGTTTTTGTTTGGCTATTATAGTATGTCATTAATTTTTTTTATTTAAAAGTTTTAGAATCGTTAATTTTCAATTATTTCGTTGTTATGTTCGTTTTTACGAGATTAGCGAATAAATCGTTATAATAGTTATTAAATCATAATATTTGGCCGATACACTAATATAATTTTAAAGTTCCTGCCAAAAAAAAATTTTTTACAGATTTCGAGTTTTTGAGTCGTTTAATGGATTTTTAACCGATTTCGTACAAAATCGATTTAAAACCGATTTAATGTTCAAATGCCTAAATTATGTATTTAAATCTGAAATTTTTTGTGTACGTACATTCTGAGCAAATTTAATTTTCTGTAAATTTTCGTAACTTTTCGAATTTTATAAGTGGGTGAAAAAAATAAATAGTCCTAAAACACCGTTTATCGTTAAAACCGAATATTCCTTTTAATTTTTGATTTTTATTTTTTATTCTCGATTCAAAATAAAGTTTCTGATATTTTCTAACAAAATAATTCTTTTTGTGACATTCGAGATTTAATAAAATAAAAAGAGCGATAAATAGTTATTTAACCTTTTAAAACGAAACCGATGATTAAAAGACGGTTTTTCCTATTTTTTTTTAATTCTGGAAAAAAAAAATTCTTAAAAACTGAAAAGTTTCTGGAAAATTTTTATTTCCTTGATAAGTTATGATTTTTAACAACCGTCCACAAATCGTTTTGAATTTAGCTTTTATTTTTAATCGTTAACGTTTATTAACGCGTTTTCCGTAAAAGCCTTTAAAAACGAGTTTCCAGATTTTGAAAAAAATAAATTATTTTCTGGAAAGATTGTCTAAATATTAGTTTTTTTTATCGTAATTTTTACACTATTTTTCGAAGCTTTTAAATGATAGAATCAATTATTAAGCGAAATCGTGAATAATCGTTAAAACACGATTTTACAGCAACTTATTTAATTTTCCAGCAATTTCGAACCTTCTAAAAATTTAACCGTTTCATCTTAAGTGACCCTTTATGTTATTCAAAAATAATTTAAATGTTTAATAAAATAAAGAAGGTTAAATAAATTACTTTTATAAAGATAATTGTCGTAAAACATTATTTTATACTCGTTCCGTCGAAACTAATAATAAATAGGGAATTTTAGTTTTATATATTTTCGAAACACCCTAATTCATAATAATAATAATAATAATAATAATAATAATAATACGTTTGTAAAGTATTTCGATATTTCTTATAAACAATTTATACTCGATTTAGAACTTAAAAATTGTTAAGGCCGAAAGTAGTAGTTTGCGAAATTAATAATATTTACTTTATAGTTAGAGTAAATTACTATTCTCGATATTTTTCTATAACGCTATTTTCATCGTATTGTTCTTCCGAGAAAATTCCCTAAAATAGAAAATTTCCTAAAAATAGAAAGTTTCCTAAATCAAAAAGTTTCCTATATTAGAAAGTTTCCTTTTTAGAACGTTTTGTCAACGGCTTTGTTTTGGAGTTAGGGAATAAGGATAAGTGTACGGGTAAAGTAATACAGTCTAGGGTATACGTTTTGCCATCAACTATAAAGCTGGTGTGTCTAGTTAGAGACACATTGGTCGTTGAACTGAGCATGGTTTGTGTTCAGGAGTGTGTATATTTTGACCTTAAACTTAGATATCGCATCGTGTAAGTCGCCGTCGGGTTGAACTGGATTACGGTTGGTGTCCAGGAGGGGTGTACATTACTTAAGCCAGGACCTCGCTGCACGCAGTCCTGTTATAGTTGAGTTGCCTAGTTAGAGACTGAAGTCTAATTTGTTTTGACTAAATTCTCGAACCTAGTTTAGTATGATCCTAGTGAAAGTCTATTCCGTTACACTGATTGACTTCCATAGCGCCGTTATTTTATTGATTGACATGGATTTGCAGGTTGACAATCATTTCGAATTATTTTACCGTATCATTTTAAATGTTTTCCATTTTTCAACTATTTTGATATAGTAGTAATTGTGCATTAATATCATGTAATATGGCTGGGAGAACGTCGCCGTTACTCCCCACTGAATTGTGGCTGTTATGTTTGTAACATGGCAGGTATTATCTGTTCGGGTTGTGTGAGCTAGCGAGCGGCATTTGGTCTTGCGCCGTTGAATTTATTTTCATACTATGGTTTGTATGTTTAACATTTTTAAGGATTTTAAATTTTTGCCCTTTTTATAAAAGTGGCAGTTGTACTGACTTACCTTTTCATTATTAAAATTTAGTTATCAGTGTGTTAATCCCAACTCAATAGTGATTCCGCCACCGTTTTGCATTAGAATTTATAGGGGATTACAGTTGGTATCAGAGCATCGTTGCTCCCGACGCTCACACATGATTTTAGGAAATATATCAGTAAATTGGTTAAACATTAAATAAGATATTAGTGAGAGATGGGTAGAAACCAAAATAAGGACTTACTTGTTTAGTTTATATGTTCCTGAACTCAATGATTAGCATTGATTATGTGTTTCTTTTGTGATTAAGATGAACGGCCGAACGAACCAGAATGACATCAATGCTGCGTTTATCAACAACATGAATGCGATAGTGCAAACACTCCAGGAATTGACCAACAGGAACGCAAACAACCATCGATCCTTTAGCTTCTCGCACGCAGCTGAAGGAATGGCCAAGAGCAAGTTAGAAATTTACGACGGCTCTGTAGATCCTGAAGTCATGAATCGTTGGTTCCGGTTGATGGAGAGGCAATTCGGGATTTATTCTGCTCCCGAGGACCAGAAGGTGGGCCTGGCCGTGCTTTACTTGTCTGATGAAGCCGATCGATGGTGGAGCCTAGTTGGCCCAACTACCTTGCAGACTCCGGGTTTTGGTTGGGCTCAATTCAAGATCCTGTTGGAGCGTAGGTTCTATCCCAAGGAGCTAAAGAAGCAAAGAATGAGGGAGTTCAGCAATCTTGTCCAAGGAAACAACATGACCGTGGCTGAGTACTCGCAACAATTCCATTTCCTGGCGCATTATGCTGAAGGCCTGCTACAAACTGAGGACAATCGAGCCTTTTATTTCAGAGAGGGGCTCAGAGCAGACATTGCACACAATATTCCCAGGGATTTGGAGACTGTACAAGATATCTACAATGCCGCGCTGTTTACCGAGTCCTCACTGAAGGAAGTCAAGAAAATGGAGACCACTGCTGCTGGTTACAAGCGACCATTCCAATCTTCTGGCAACACCTCTTCTTCATCGAAGAAATTTCATTCTTCTGGAGGTCTGAAATATTCCTTTGTTTTCTTTCTTCTTATCTTGTTACATATCAGAATCACATCATATGTTTTACAGGAAAAAGGAACAACTCTAACTCCCGAATTCAAGACAAGAAGAGCACTGCCTGCTTCAAATGCAAGAAGGATTTCCACCCGGGCAAGAACTGTGACGGCTCTCCCATCGTCTGTTTCACCTGCGGAGAACCGGGACATATTTCGACCAGATGTTCGAAGAAGCCTGCAACCAGCAATGCTGTCACCACACCTGCTCGAAAGGGGCGCATATTCTTGATGAGCCGAGCCGACGCTGAGGCTAACCCTGACGTTCTTATGGGTATGTTTACGATCTCTGGTGTTAGTGCCTTTATATTATTTGATACTGGTGCCTCCATATCTGTTATCTCCTCCAGCTTTGCTTCGAAATTATCTCTTATTCCTTCCCAAGCCGAGCCTATTTCTATCACTCTTCCTTCTGGTGAAATCGTTGCTTGTTCTAAAGCATATCAAGCTGTTCCTATTCTTTTTTCCGGTATTATCCTTCCTTCAACTCTTCTCGAGTTTCCTCTGGCAGAGTTCGACGTTATTTTGGGCATGGATTGGTTATCCCTCTATGATGCAAGATTTCAGTGCCGAGACCAGAAGATTTTTCTGAAGACTCCTAGTGGTTCTCGTATTACTTATCGTGGTGGTCGACGCCAGAAGGGTATCAAGATCATTTCTGCTATGAAAGCTATTCGTTTGCAGAGAAAAGGTTGCCAAGCATTTTTATGTACGGTGACTGTAACTGCAGAATTATCCAAACTTGAGGAAGTACGCATAGTCAGTGAATATGCAGATGTATTTCCCGAGGAATTACCTGGTATTCCCCCTGAGCGAGATGTAGAATTCACCATCGAGCTCGTACCAGGTACTGGCCCTATTGCCAAGGCCCCTTATAGAATGGCTCCAGCTGAGTTGCAAGAATTGCGTAAACAGTTGGATGATATGATTGAGAAGGACTTCATTCGTCCTAGTTCATCTCCATGGGGTGCTCCTGTACTGTTTGTAAAGAAGAAAGACGGTACTATGCGCTTATTTATTGACTATCGTGACCTTAACAAGGTTACGATCAAGAACAAATATCCCTTGCCCAGAATCGATGATCTCTTCGATCAACTTAAGGGCGCTTCTGTATTTTCCAAGATCGATCTCAGATCGGGTTATCATCAAATTCCTGTCCGTGAATCAGATATTCCCAAGACGGCTTTCAGTTCGAGGTATGGACACTATGAGTTCAAAGCTATGCCTTTTGGACTGACCAATGCTCCTGCAGTATTCATGGATCAGATGAACCGAACGTTCCGGGAGTATCTAGACCAGTGTGTTGTTGTCTTTATTGACGACATCCTAATCTATTCTAAATCCGAGGCTGAGCATGCCGAGCATCTTAAGATCATTCTTGGCATCCTGCGAGATCAAAAGTGGTATGCTAAGTTCTCTAAGTGTGAATTTTGGCTCTCTGAAGTGGCTTTCTTGGGTCATGTCATTGCTAAAGACGGTATTAAAGTGGACCCGGCTAAGATTTCCGCTATCGAGAATTGGACAAGTCCGAAAGATGTTGGTGAGATTCGAAGTTTCTTAGGTCTTGCTGGATATTACCGAAGATTCGTTCAAGATTTCTCTAAGGTGGCCCGTCCTATGACTCATTTGCTTAAGAAAGAGTCTAAGTTCCTATGGAACCAGGCCTGTGAAGATGCCTTCTCCGAGCTTAAGAGACGGCTTACTACTGCTCCAGTTTTGACCCTACCCGAGGAAGGTGTTAACTTTGAAGTTTATTGTGACGCTTCTAAGCATGGTTTGGGTTGTGTTCTCATGCAAGGTGGTAAGGTAGTCGCTTATGCCTCTAGAAAGTTAAAAGTTCATGAGGCGAATTACCCTACCCACGATCTTGAGTTAGCTGCTGTAGTTCATGCTTTAAAGGTCTGGCGACATTATCTCTATGGAGTAAGGTGCAAGGTGTACACTGACCACAAAAGCCTACGATATCTCTTTACGCAGAAAGACCTTAATGCGAGACAGAGACGGTGGGTAGAGTTGGTGAACGATTACGATCTTGAATTGGTGTACTGCGAGGGTAAAGCCAATGTGGTTGCAGATGCTCTTAGCAGAAAGATCCTACATTCCTTAACTCCATGTTCTGGCATTTCTGAAGATCTGTCCCGAGAGTTCGCAAAGATGACAATTGATGTGGTTATCGAAGGTTCTGATGGGCGGATCAATGCCTTAGTTGCTGAACCAGCTCTTTTTCAGGAGATTCGTGATAAACAGTTGGAAGATCCTCTCGTTGCCGGTATCCGTGAGAAGATGAAACAGGGTAAAGCTCTCGATTTCTCTGTGGATTCTAGTGGAGCTCTGAAGTTTAGGGACCGTTGGGTCGTTCCGGATGAGGTGGAAGTCAGGAAGCAGATTTTGACCGAAGCTCATAAGTCGAGATATTCTGTACATCCCGGAGGTGGTAAAATGTACAAGGATTTGAAGCTTCATTTCTGGTGGCCATTCATGAGGGACGACATTGCCAAATTTGTGAGCAAGTGTTTGACTTGTCAACAGGTTAAGTTTGAACATAAGAAACCTGCTGGTATGCTACAACCGCTCCCTGTTCCAGAGTGGAAGTGGCAGTGTGTAGCCATGGATTTTGTAGTGGCATTACCGAGAACCGTAAATGGAAGAAACGGTATTTGGGTCATAATAGATCGTTTGACCAAATGTGCACGATTTGTTCCTATTCGTGACACTTGGAGTCTGGAGAAGCTTGCAGAAGTCTATATTGTCGAGGTGGTTCGTCATCACGGTGTTCCACTCGAGATCGTGTCCGACCGAGATCCAAGGTTCTGTTCTAAATTCTGGAAGGCATTACAAAGTGCCTTGGGAAGTCAATTGTTGATGAGTACCGCTTTTCATGCCGCTACCGATGGTCAATCCGAGAGGACGATTCAGACCTTAGAAGACATGTTACGGGCTTGTGCGTTGGATTTTCAGGATAATTGGATCCGACATCTTCCATTGGTAGAATTCTCCTACAACAACAGTTATCATGCTTCCATCAAGATGGCCCCGTTTGAAGCACTGTATGGTCATAAGTGTCGTAGCCCATTGTGCTGGGACGTACCTGGTGAGGTGAAGACTTTGGGTCCTGATCTGCTGGCCGAGACCGTTGACGCAGTGGAATTAATTCGTTCCTGGATGAAAGCTGCTCAGGATCGTCAGAAATCCTATGCGGATGTCCACCGCCGACCTCTGGAGTTTGCAGTTTGTGATCTGGTATTTCTTAAGGTATCGCCGATGAAAGGAGTGAAACGATTCGGGATCAAAGGCAAATTTAGTCCTAAGTTCATTGGACCGTACCCCGTGATCGAGAAGGTAGGTGAAGTGGCTTACAAGCTAGAGTTGTCTGCTTCGATGGGCAAAGTTCATGACGTCTTTCACGTATCTCAGCTGAGGAGGTATGTTAGTGACCCAGAGCACGTTCTAGAACCAGAAATTGTTGATGTAGAACCTGACCTGACATACGAGGAGAGACCTGTGAAGATTACTGATCGACGAGAAAAGCGCTTGAGGAATAAAGTTGTACCCTTGGTGAAGGTTTTATGGCGCTGTAACAAGTTCGAAGAAGAAACTTGGGAAACCGAAGCGGCGATGCAAGCCAAACATCCTCATCTCTTCGAGTAAGGTAATCTCGATTCCTTCCTTTCCGTCTTTTCCAGTTTCGAGGACGAAACTTCTTTTTAGTGGGGAGGGTTGTAACACCCGTAAAATTTACAACTTTGATATCCGTCCCGTTGCGATTAAATCGACTCTTATCGAGTCTCGTTATTTTTCATCCAGCTTAATTTCGATCTTCGTATAACACTTTAATTAATTTTCGTTCAAAACCAATTTTAATTTCCTTGTTCGCGAGAATTTTAATTAATCTCGAGAAATTGCTATTTAATATTTTTCTACGTGATTTCGTATATAATTATTTTCGAAACGTGATTTTAATACTTCTTTCTCATAAACACGTTCTCATATGTTTTCCGTCTTATTTTTTTTTTTATTATTATTATTATTATTATTATTATTATTATTATTATTATTATTATTATTATTATTATTATTATTATTATTATTATTATTATTATTATTATTATTATTATTATTATTATTATTATTATTTTTAATCGCGAATCGGGCTCAGATTGTAGCAGACCCGACCGTTTCCCTCAGCAGACTGAGATATTTTAGTAGTCGGTTGAGAGTCAAAACCGACTCCTCTATTTCCTTCTTTATCCTATTACAAGTTACCCCTTTAACCGTCTTTTGGCAGTTACCCAACCCCTTTTAAACTCCAACCATATTCCTCTTTACAATGTACGTTCTCCTCTCCTCTACTCAAAAAAAAGAAGAAGAAGAACGTAAACAACAACAGTGCACTGTTCTTCAATTTTTTTTCCCGTTTTCGATCATTCTTTTCATTCCGTGTTCATCTTAATTCAAGGGTAATCATCGAAACCCCTATTCCTCCTTCCTACTTCTCGATTTACGACGCTAATAAGGGTCTTATACCTTTTTATATTTTTTTATATAGGTTTTCGAGACAACCACGAGGAAGACGAGTACATTATTGACTCAGATCTTGATTAAGGTAACACGACGATCTCGGTATTGCTTGATATTTTGTCGTAGTTACATGTATAGAATTTAAGTTTTTGTTTGGCTATTATAGTATGTCATTAATTTTTTTTATTTAAAAGTTTTAGAATCGTTAATTTTCAATTATTTCGTTGTTATGTTCGTTTTTACGAGATTAGCGAATAAATCGTTATAATAGTTATTAAATCATAATATTTGGCCGATACACTAATATAATTTTAAAGTTCCTGCCAAAAAATTAAATTTTACAGATTTCGAGTTTTTGAGTCGTTTAATGGATTTTTAACCGATTTCGTACAAAATTGATTTAAAACCGATTTAATGTTCAAATGCCTAAATTACGTATTTAAATCTGAATTTTTTTGTGTATGTACATTCTGACCAAATTTAATTTTCTGTAAATTTTCGTAATTTTTCGAATTTTATAAGTGGGTGAAAAAAATAAATAGTCCTAAAACACCGTTTATCGTTAAAACCGAATATTCCTTTTAATTTTTATTTTTTATTTTTTATTCTCGATTCAAAATAAAGTTTCTGATATTTTCTAACAAAATAATTCTTTTTGTGACATTCGAGATTTAATAAAATAAAAAGAGCGATAAATAGTTATTTAACCTTTTAAAACGAAACCGATGATTAAAAGACGGTTTTTCCTATTTTTTTTTTTAATTCTGGAAATTTTTTTTTTCTTAAAAACTGAAAAGTTTCTGGAAAATTTTTATTTCCTTGATAAGTTATGATTTTTAACAACCGTGCACAAATCGTTTTGAATTTAGCTTTTATTTTTAATCGTTAACGTTTATTAACGCGTTTTCCGTAAAAGCCTTTAAAAACGAGTTTCCAGATTTTGAAAAAAAATAAATTATTTACTGGACAGATTGTCTAAATATTATTTTTTTTTATCGTAATTTTTACACTATTTTTCGAAGCTTTTAAATGATAGAATCAATTTTTAAGCGAAATCGTGAATAATCGTTAAAACACGATTTTACAGCAACTTATTTAATTTTCCAGCAATTTCGAACCTTCTAAAAATTTAACCGTTTCATCTTAAGTCACCCTTTATGTTATTCAAAAATAATTTAAATGTTTAATAAAATAAAGAAGGTTAAATAAATTACTTTTATAAAGATGATTGTCGTAAAACATTATTTTATACTCGTTCCGTCGAAACTAATAATAAATAGGGAATTTTAGTTTTATATATTTTCGAAACACCCTAATTCATAATAATAATAATAATAATAATAATAATAATACGTTTGTGAAGTATTTCGATATTTCTTATAAACAATTTATACTCGATTTAGAACTTAAAAATTGTTAAGGCCGAAAGTAGTAGTTTGCGAAATTAATAATATTTACTTTATAGTTAGAGTAAATTACTATTCTCGATATTTTTCTATAACGCTATTTTCATCGTATTGTTCTTCCGAGAAAATTTCCTAAAATAGAAAATTTCCTAAAAATAGAAAGTTTCCTAAATCAGAAAGTTTCCTATATTAGAAAGTTTCCTTTTTAGAACGTTTTTTCAACGGCTTTGTTTTGGAGTTATGGAATAAGGATAAGTGTACGGGTAAAGTAATACAGTCTAGGGTATACGTTTTGCCATCAACTATAAAGCTGGTGTGTCTAGTTAGAGACACATTGGTCGTTGAACTGAGCATGGTTTGTGTTCAGGAGTGTGTATATTTTGACCTTAAACTTAGATATCGCATCGTGTAAGTCGCCGTCGGGTTGAACTGGATTACGGTTGGTGTCCAGGAGGGGTGTACATTACTTAAGCCAGGACCTCGCTGCACGCAGTCCTGTTATAGTTGAGTTGCCTAGTTAGAGACTGAAGTCTAATTTGTTTTGACTAAATTCTCGAACCTAGTTTAGTATGATCCTCGTGAAAGTCTATTCCGTTACACTGATTGACTTCCATAGCGCCGTTATTTTATTGATTGACATGGATTTGCAGGTCGACAATCATTTCAAATTATTTTACCGTATCATTTTAAATGTTTTCCATTTTTCAACTATTTTGATATAGTAGTAATTGTGCATTAATATCATGTAATATGGCTGGGAGAACGTCGTCGTTACTCCCCACTGAATTGTGGCTGTTATGTTTGTAACATGGCAGGTATTATCTTTTCGGGTTGTGTGAGCTAGCGAGCGGCATTTGGTCTTGCGCTGTTGAATTTATTTTCATACTATGGTTTGTATGTTTAACATTTTTAAGGATTTTAAATTTTTGCCCTTTTTATAAAAGTGGCAGTTGTACTGACTTACCTTTTCATTATTAAAATTTAGTTATCAGTGTGTTAATCCCAACTCAATAGTGATTCCGCCACCGTTTTGCATTAGAATTTATAGGGGATTACATCGGGTGTTTTTCGGAAACTGCTATAGACACCTGACGGTCAAAATGTGGGTGTCTACAAGTAGCATGGATCCTACTCTTTCTTCATTCATGTTTATTTATGGATTTTTGTAACCTTGTTTGGAGAATATTTATTTTAGTCCTTTTGTAAAAAGTGGTCTCTGTATTGACTGACCGTTCTTATATTAAAATGTTGAACATCAGCGTGTTTTAATCCCGACTCTACTGTGTTTCCGCCACTGTATTGCGTTTGAATTTCTAGGGGATTACATTTAGAATCAATAATAACAACCATTCTATTTACGACTTGTCTTACTTTTAAAATGCTTTCAATTTCAAAAAAGTTTTGTGCAATGACATTGAGAAACCTGATGAACAGGTGCCGCTACCTCCACATCTGATCGAGCAACTGGAGCAAAGGGAATCCCGGAATCCGGTAATTGAGGAAACTGAGTCCGTAAATGTGGGAACAACCTTAGAGCCTCAAATACTTAAGATAGGGTTATCCTTAGGTCCCGAGGAGAGACAACAATTCACGAGCCTCCTCCAGGTATTCAAAGACGTCTTCGTATGGTCCTACAAGGACATACCGGGGATAGATCGGGAAATTGCCGAGCATCACATACCGATCAAAGATGGATGCAAACCGGTTAAACAAAAGCTCTGCCGGATGAGGCATGAATGGTCTCTCACAGTCAAAGAAGAAGTCGACAAACAGTTCAAAGTCGGCTTCATACAAGTGTCCGAATATCTGGACTGGGTTGCGAACATTGTGCCGGTTCCTAAAAAAGACGGTAAGGTGCGTGTCTGCGTGGATTTTTTGGATCTTAACAAAGCAATACCGAAAGACAATTTTTCGTTGCCACACATCGACATACTGGTGGATAACACGGCCGATCACGCCCTTCTATCATTTATGGACCGGTATGCCGGATATAATCAAATCAAGATGGCGGAAGAAGATATGAGTAAGACCACCTTCATTACACCTTGGGGTACTTACTGTTACACCGTCACGCTATTTGGCCAAATCAATGTCGGGGCCAATTATCAACAAACCGCCACAACTTTATTACACTACATGATGCATAAAGAAGTGGAAGTTTATGTAGACGACATGATCGTCAAGTCTAAACAAAGGGACGGTCACATCACCGTTCTGAGAAAATTCTTTACCCGATTGTGCACATACAACATGAGATTAAACCCTCAAAAATGCAGTTTTGGGGTAACGTCTGGTAAATTACTGGGTCATATCGTCAGCCAACGTGGCATCGAGGTCGATCCAGCTAAAATTAAGGCCATTACCGAGATACATCCTTCTAAAACCGAAAAAGAAATAAGAGGATTTCTCGGGAAAGTCCAGTACATCAGTCGGTTCATTTCAAAACTAACCATGGTATGTGAACCGATTTTTAAGAAGCGGAAGATAGGGGAACGAATGTTGTGGGACGATAAATGTCAAGCAGCCTTCGATAAAATCAAGGAAATATTGTATGCTCCACCAGTTTTGATGCCACCTTCATCTCATCCTTGGTCATTAACCAAGCACTTCAAAAATGGAAAACTCGGAACGCCAATCTCATGGCCTACCAGGCACGAGTAAGAGATCTCGAGAAGTAATTCTTGAAGGTGAAGTATATATACTTGCCTCGGGAAGAAAATCAGTTTGCTGATGCACTCTCCAAATTAGCTTCTTTACTGAATATTCCCGATCACGTGACCAGTAGTATGCCAATTTGTGTCGAAAGAAGGTCTGAGCCGGCGTACATCCACGACATTGAAGATATTGAGATACCTGATCCCGAGCCATGGTATCAAGCTGTGCTAACATTCTTGATGACCGGAGAATATCCTCCCGATACCAAAGGCCGAGCCAAGAAGGCCTTACGGAGGCTAGCTACCCAGTTCGTCCGTACCGACGATGGGGAACTGTACAAAAACACGGCACATGGGGCTCTTCTCCTATGTGTTGATAAAACTAAAGCTGAAAAGGTTATGGCCGAAGTACATGATGATGAGTGCGGTCCGCATATGAATGCCCAAATGCTAGTCCGAAAAATTATGAGGCTCGGATACTTCTAGAATAATATGGAAACCGACTGCCAGTTATATGTTAAGCATTGCCATAACTGTCAAATCTTTGTCAACGTGCAACATATGCCGTCATCCCTCTTATATACCATGATATCACCTTGGCCATTTTCGACGTGGGGTATCGACATAATCGTGAAAATAAATCCCTCCGGTACCGGCGGACATTGTTTCATTCTGGTAGCTATCAACTATTTCACAAAATGGGTCGAAGCTGAATCTTACCGTATTCTTAATGCCAAGCATGTCGCCAAGTTTATTCAAAACAAGATAATATGCCGATATGGAATTCCGCATGAATTTATCAGTGACCACGGAACCCGTTTTCAAGCCGAAACAGCGGCCCTGCTGACTAAATATAAAATTCAGATGCATACAATTATGCCCTACCGACCCCAAACGAATGGAGTGGTAGAAGCGGCTAATATGACGATTATCACCATACTAAAAAAGATGGCTGATAATTACCGAGACTGGCCCGATAAAATACCCTTTGCACTGTGGGGATACCTAACGTCGATTCGCACCGCAACCGGTACAACGCCGTATTACCTAACGTATGGGATGGAAGCAGTTCAGCCAGTCGAGTTAGAGGTGCCGTCTCTCCGGATCCTATTAGAAAGTCAAGTGCCCGAAGATGATTGGGTCCGAGCACGATATGATTCGCTAGTTCTATTAGATGAACGACGGTCTCGTGCCCTCAATAATATTAAGATATATCAAAAGAGGACCCAGCGGGCCTTCAACAAAAGGGTGAGGCCCAGAAACATTAAAGAAGGGGATTTGGTTCTCAAGTCTGTTCGAGCCTTATTGCCAGTAGACCCGAGAGGGAAACTCAAACCCAATTGGATCGGGCCATATTTGGTGAAGAAGATTCTATCAGGCAGAGCTGTGATTTTGACGGACCTGGACGGGAATGAGTTTGTCAACCCAACTAACCTGGACCAGCTGAAGCGTTACTACCCTTAAGCCCTTTCTCAATGTCATTAGCAAAGTTTATTAAAACTGTTTATTATATAAATTTTTAAAAGCAAGTCAAAAGCTAGAATTATTTATTCTACTGTTGTAAGCATCTTGAACCAATAGTCTTGGTTTATTTCGAGATTGCAAATTTGTAAAAAAATATGAACTACGTTTGGTTTGATTCGGCTAATTGTGCATACATAGGCAGCCCCTCAAAAGGGCACAACCGGTGCGATCAAGAAAAAAACAGGTACGGTTTAAATAATAAACTTCCTTTATGTATTACCAAAAACAATCCAATAAACTCGGAAAATTATAAATTGCAAAAATTCAAAAAAAATCATTAAAAAAAAGAACACGACACTAAATAAATAATAGTAATACTTAAATAATAAAAAGCTAAGGGCTCGGTCTTTAGGGCATCTTGCCCTTTCCTTTGTACTTGGCCTCTTTAGCCGTCCACTGGCGACGACGTGGAGGCGAGCACTCCCGGATAACCACGGGAACCTCCTTCGCCCGGACTCGTTTCTTCGAACCCGGTTCCTCTATCACTTCAATAGGCCCAAGTAGGTCCCTTACCCGTTCTAGTAACCAATTGTGGGGGCCCAGTCGGTCTCGGGCCGCCAGTCTCGGCCCAAGTCTTTTCTCCAAGTTAGTCTGGGGGCTTAGCCGTCCCCGTGAGCCGCTAGCACCGACCTCTTTAGATCGAGTCTTAGTTTTTGAATTAAGACCCGACTCCAATCGAACGAGGATAGCAGAAGTCTCCCCTTCGTCAAAGAAACCCCTATTATCTTTCACCGTTTCTCGGTGAATCAAGTCGAAAGCCTCGTCAGTCTTCAAAGCTTTACGGGCCTCCTCTGACTCCTCGGAAGTCCATTTCCGGTATGATTCTTAAACCCAAACGGATTGGCAAGGGCGGGGGTATACACTACAACAAAATCACCTTTTCGCGTTAATTATTTTGGTATTTAGTGGCGATTCATTTCGATGTGAAAGGTTTTCTCATCGATTGTGTATTCATTGAGGTAGGCGGCGTTGCCGTAGCCTTTTGTGGTGAATAATCTATTCGCTGGGTTAGCTTCTTAAAATCGACGCGAAAGAAGAAAAGGTTTAGTGGCGATTTTAGCGTCGATTATTATTGATGCAGTAAATAATTTGATTTTTCCACTAATAAGAATTGTAACGATTGTATTCGACACAATAAGAACGATAAAATGTCATTTAGAATTGTATTCGACGCGATTAGTACTATTAAACGTCATCCATTTAACAATTGTATTCGATGCAATAAGGATTACAAAACATCATCTATGACAATCATATATAACAATTGCATTCAACACGATATGTAATACTACAACCATATATTATTTTTTGTATTGATTTCATTCGATACAAAATATCATATCAATCTCTCAAATATGATGGGAAAATGAAAAGGACAAGTGAAAAAGTATGACACTTTTATATTACTCATAAAATCCCAAAATATGGATCCAACATCGACCAAATTAAATTAATAAAAATGGATACAAAGTAAGTGCAAAAGGGTTTTTTAAAACCTAAAAAAATTACGTCTTCAACCTCAAAGCAAAGCTTCAACCTGTGTATTCTGATTAAATAGAGTAGTCGCGCCTCAAAAAAACTGCAATAAACAAAAATAATGTATATAGCAAGTTAGTCTGAATTTTTGTTCATTTCTCACGTGCAAGTAAAAAAACTTAAAGCGACAGCAGAGGCAACAATAACGCACCAACAACATCGAGAATATGACAGTAACAGCACAATTCACGAAAAGAGAAGTGACAGCCGACAATAATGAAATCTACAGCAGCAGCGAAATACGAAAACAAAAGTTTGATTCCAGCAATTACACATAAACAAACAAGAGAGAAGGAGAATTGGTCTCGAAATAAGCAACAACAGCCGCAACAAAACAGAAGCGTGGATTAGAGAACAACAACACAACGCCCAATAACGTCAATAACAGCAGCGAGCAACCATAACAAAAATTACAGAAGAAACCTTGAGAAGTGAACGACAGCATCAACACGATAGAGGGAACGTAAGAGAAATAGAAGGCCAGGGGAACGAAGAGAAAAGACGAATAAATAGAATAATAAAGGACAAATCAAAACCAATTAACGAAATTAACGAACAACTCGTACAACAAAACTAAATGAGATAAAACAGAACGACGACGACGTAGATAGAAGCAGCGACAACAGTAATAATTGTGAGTGTTAACGACACAGCAGCATTAACGGAGGCCTTAAACAATGTTCCGATTTTTTTGGTTTTACCCTCCCTAGAATCTTCTTAAATACCATTTTGAATTGTGTAGAAAAAACTCGCATCCTTTTCCATCAATGAAAGGAAAGATATAGTTGTACGTACTGGGTCACAAGCATCAATTATATAATTCTAGACATCATGCGCAGGAACCCTCGACTCTTCAACTTCTGACTAACCTGATCCGCCCCAGGAAGTGGCCATTGGTGAAAGCAGACATCTTCCATACGAAGTTTTTTTCCTCCGCATCGCATAGACATGGGAGCTGAAGCAATCCCTACTCCAAATGGAATCTTTAACTCAGACAGGGATGAAATCTTAACCAACTTAGAGAAACGTAAGCTACAAAATAGAACAGTAGGCCGCACCAAAGCCAAAGAGTCTAATCAATTTAAAAGTAAAGGGATCTTATCACCAAATAAAAATATTTGGGGTGGGGGTCTCCAAAAATCTAAAACGATCGTGTCAATTGAGTGAAAAGAATAGTTTCATTTAGGGACTTCAGGTTTGGGATAAATTGAGGTTAGATTGGGGTCAACTGGAAACAGCTTGTTTATGTTCATGAAAAGGTGCTTACATCCTATACATCCAACCCAGACCCCTTGACCTCGAATGGTGGACGCCTCATAGAAGGTTTTAGAGTCGTTATGATGCTGATACATCCAACCCAGACCCACTGACCTTGCTTGGTGTGCTTCATAATGATGATTGTAACTGATTAGAGAACTTACTTTTATTTTGGAAGTGGTTCCAAGAGTAATTATGTCACCATCGACAAGCTCCCTAGAGTCACTCCAAGTTCTGCTCCCTGAATCAGGATGATTAATACCCCTAGAGTTCAGAAGAGTTCCATTAAGACTACCCAAGTCTACTAGTTTCCATTTTCGCTTCTGAAAGGGAAACAAAAGAAGTGCTATATGTCAGAAAGTAAGGAATACATCAAATAATACCACAAAAAAAAAATCAACAAATCCCTTTAGCAATTTACATTGTGACTCCAATTTATCATAACATGTTTTTAAGATATTTCTGAATCTTTTAGCAGTAAGTCACTTGGTGGGACCCTTCCAAGAGTGTGGAAGTTTAAAAGCATCAGTAGACCGCAACAAATGACATAGCCCGCACGTAGGACCAGTAATACCTTCCAAAGAGAGGCAGCTTCTTGCACATCTAACACAAAAATGAAGTGACACGCTTGACAAAAAACTGAAATGCTTCATTCATACCTTACTAGCTGAAAAGTGAGGCATGTACCTTGATCAGGAACATCACTGGAAATGTTTTCTGTAAGTTTAGGACGCTTAGATATGGATCATAATTAATATCTTCTGTTGTACTGCATTTAGTACTGTGTCAACACCATAATTTTCTGTATTTTCCTACTGTAACAATTACTGATCGATGTCTAAAGAATCTTTGAATGACTCAATGCAACATTATATGTTTATCATATCACGCCTAGAAAAGTTGCTTTAATTTCAAATAGGTCAGGCCGCAGAGACGCGGAACCATCTGTTTTATGTGTGACTATAGCAGTAAGATCATGCATCTCTTAGCAGTGTGGTGCAAGGTTGAACTCCCAAATAACAGCACGCTTGAATGGAGGAGACATCATAGAGGGACCAAACTGAAGAGGGCTGTGATTATTGCTATATACAATTCGACCCTTTACTAGATTTGGAGACAGGAATTTGAGCAGAATTGAGCATGTACTCATAAGACAAGATCGGAAGTCATTGCTTATACTATTATTAAAGAATTTCAATTGTACTGTAGGAAGAAACTTAATTCTACCCTGAATTCTAGAGACAAAGGTTGGATCGATATATTGTTAACATAGAGGAGATTTAGTTCTCCTCAGCCTAGTAGCTTCTTTTTCTAATATACTTACCCTTTTACCAAAAAAAGGAACCGGGTTAATGTAGCAGCAACAACGGACTTAACGTGAATACATCTTTAACAGTAGACTTTGCAGCAAGCATTACAGCATGTTTTATGCAATTCTAATGCTGAAGTGGTTTTTGTA
Source organism: Agrostemma githago (assembly GCA_958450325.1). Classification (NCBI taxonomy): domain Eukaryota; kingdom Viridiplantae; phylum Streptophyta; class Magnoliopsida; order Caryophyllales; family Caryophyllaceae; genus Agrostemma; species Agrostemma githago. The sequence goes on from OY288240.1 coordinate 54,945,920, forward strand.
TTACATTGTTTTGAGTTTGGTTCATAATGTCTCTTGGGATGATTCAACTACACTAAACTTTCTTACTTAGAGAAGAATTGAACATTCTCTTTGCTTAGGTTGTGATAGTTTAGGGATAGGCTTCATTTTTATTAACTAGCCTCAAGGCTCAAGTCAATCAATTAAATTAAATGGTGCGGGTTCAACAAAGCAGAATTACATGAATTTCCCAGAAAAATCAAACCAAAATGCAATTAAAAAAGCTGATTCAAAACTTACAGCACAATTGCACCAAATAAAAGGAACAAAGTTCAAATCTTAACCACAATTTGAATCAAATGTGCAATCACAGCTCAGAAATATAGCAAATAATTCTACTCAAACAAATTAAAAAACGTGCAATTAAACTAAAATGATTATAAATTAAAACACAGTAAAAACTAAAAAGAAAGGTGAGAAATTTTTCACCTTCAGTAAAGAAACATAAATGGAAATAGATTTGAATAGAAGCTCGCCAATTATGGAAGTTCGAAGAGTCGAACATTATACGAAACGGCAATATGAAGTTCAGTTATTCGAGCAATTCCGGGGTGAATATGAAGACAATTAGGGGGGAACGTTCTAGGGTTTCACATATTGGATGAAATTTGAAGTGTTTAGGAAAGAATCAAAAGGAGAGGCAAGGTGAAAATATGAAATTATTAAGAGGATTATTTGACGCTCAATGAAAATTTGGGTTTTGGTAATTAGTTATGATATCCCATCATTTAAGAGGGATAATTATTGTCGATTTCTATTTGTTACCATAAACTGTTTATTATATGTGTAATTGTCTTTTATTTGTGTCGATTTTTCATTTGTTATGAAATAATCGCCATGAAAAGGAGATTTTGTTGTAGCCAATGGTCCACATGGCACGGGTAAACCAGCTTTGTAGCCACGTGTCACACATAGCGTCCGTCAATTGGAGCGAAACGCTAATAATTGCTTCAGTCTCGGGGATTCGTTGAGATGAACCGAACTGCCTCAAAATGCGGTCCGGGTAGATATGGACGGTCAAGTCCAGTGATAGGATCACCATGTAGCGAGCTTTGTCTCTCTTGGCTAGCCCCGTCAATTTCGAAAGGAACCACCAGGCAATGGTCCACCTAATCAAGGGTCCACCTCGGAATTTTAGGTCTTCGTCCCAATAAGCTATATTTATGTAGTGGCTCAAGCTTATCCGCCGTCTCCTTGAGCTAATTTTGCTACTACGATAGTTGGATAAATTCACCAGGGCCTCTATGATCGACAAACGCTCGGATAGCCAAATCTGATAAAATAAATGCAAATTTCCGTAAACAAATCTTAACTCCGCTGACAGGCACTCGATCGAGTGTCACGCCTGACTCGACCGAGTGGAGTAGCTGAAATCAGGCAGATGGGTTTTATCGAGGTCACTCGATCGAGTAACGGATCCACTCGATCGAGTGGCTCCTGTACGTCAGAATTTCGCTGATGGGAAGGATGTAATCCCCTAAAAATTCTAGCGCGATACAGTGGCAAAAACACTGTAGAGTCGGGATTAAAACACACAGAACTATGTCTTAATAAATTAAATTGGTAAAGTCAAACATGCGCCATACATAAAAATGGCTAAAATTTAAAACAATCCATAAAGAGGTTAAACAATCCTTAAGACATGATTATTAAAAAGATCAAGCAGGATCCAAGACTGCTCGTTAGCCCACACCCACCGGAAAATAAACACGTATACCTGCCATGTTAAAACATAACAGCCACAATCAGTGGGGAGCAACGTCAACGTTCTCCCAGCCGTATAACAGGATTTTAAAACAGTAATTACTAATATAGGAAAAATAGTAAAAATGGAAAACAGTAAAACAGCATATTAAAATAAGCTTTAGCGTAAAACAAATTAATCAAAAGGGTTTCCGAAGAAACATACAAATATTTGCCAACCTGCAAACAAATTTATATTGATAATAAATATAATAATCAAAATGGCGTTATGGATAGGATTAATGTAGAATCTAGACTTTCACTAGGATAATACTAAAAACTAGTTTCGAGAACTTAGTCAAAACAAATTAGACTTTGGTCTCTAACTAGGCAACTCAACCATAACAGGACTGCGTGCAGCGAGGTCCTGGCTTAAGTAGTGCACACCCCTCCTGGATACAAACCATACCCAGTTCAACCCGACGCGACTTACACGATGCGATATCTAAGTTTAAGGTAAGCATACACCCTCCTGAACACAAACCATGCTCAGTTCAACGACCAATGTGTCTCAACATAGACACACCAACTTTATAGTTGATGGCAAAACGTACATCCCAGACTATATTACTCTAAACCCACACTTGTTCTTACTCCATAACTCCAAAACAAACCATTATCGATATTTAAAAGATGTATTCATTATAAACAATATGAGGACAAAAGAAATAAACACTTATATTCTAAAAGAGGAAACTTTCTATTTAAGGAAACTTCTATTTTTAGAAACTTTACTAAAAATAGCATTATATCAAAATAGTGAAAATATTAGTTCATACTAATACCACATTTTTAGCAAACGATATAGATTTATAAAACTAATACTTTCGGCCTTAACGATATTAATTATTAAAGTAAGATCATTTGATTTTATGAAATTATTAAAATATCGTATAAGTGTTATAAAATGATTAAAAATGTCTTAAACATTTTAATATTACTAATTAGGGTGTTTTCAAAAGTTAAAAAGCTAAAATTCCCTAATTATTATTAGTTTCGACAAATAAAATTATAAATAGGATTTTACGGCAAACATCAAATTAAATATTTGAACGTCTTTATTTAATTAAACCAACAAATATATTTAGAGTATGTTAAGGGATGATTTAACTATTAAAGTTTCAGATTTAAATACTTTCAAAATTGCTGGAAAAATAATTCTTTTAGGTAAGACGAAGCGTTTTAACGATAAATCACAATTTGTCCGAAAATCAATATTTATTAATTAAAGGCTTTAACAAATAGTATAAAAATTACGTAAAATAGTTAAATTATATTTATGGACATTCTGTCCCGAAAAGAAAACCTTCCAGAATCCTAAAACTCGGTTTTTAAAGCGTTTTCTCGTTAATCGTCCAATCTTGACAATAACGATTAATAAAAATAGTAATTACAAAACGATTTAAGTATTAATATCCAAAATTATTATTAAACCTAAAAATCATGATTTTCCAGAATCTACCTTTTTTCCAGATTTAATAAATTCCATCAAAACCGTCTTTAAAACCCGTTTTCACAATTAACGATTCCATTAATAAAACTTATCGTTCCTAACATTTTATTAAGGCACTAAAAATCATAAAATGACATTTTAATATGAAATCATCAGAATCATAATTTTTCCAGATTTAAACCAAAGACCAGAAATCGAGAATTTAAACAACAAACACGGTTTTAACGATAAACGATGATTTAAAGTGATTAATTAATTCATCCACTTAACAATTCCAAAAAATTATGAAAAATTTCAGAAAATTCTATTTCACCAGAGAGTTTCACCACGTCAAAAATCAGATTAAAATAAAATGTTTAAGTACTAGAACTAAAAATCGGCTTTTAATCGTTTTTGTCCGAAAATGGTAATAATTCAATAATCGATATCAAAAATATCAGAAAAATACTAAATTATTAAAAATCATCAAAAACAATATTTTTCCAGAATATAAACATATATTACATGTTTAGGCCGATTATTACGATTTTTCAAATTAATATAACAATTTAATCGTTAATCTCGTAAAAGCGATAAAAATATCGAAACATGCAAATTTTCTAATTTAAAATTTTTCCAGAATCTGTGACATACATATATTGCCAAAATAAAATATAAAAATATATACATGCAAATACTCAATTAAAATCTTGAAATACCGAGTAACATCGACGTTACCTCTACTCCAAGTCTGAGTCGATAATATATTCGTCGGCTTCGGGATCGTCCAAAAATCCTACCAAACACGGAATTCATGGCAGAAAAATACCATGAGAAAACAAATAAAAATCAAGGTAAAAATTGATCAAAAATGACGTCGATTAATACCTTAACGAAGAGAACGGAATGAGGATTATTATGACGATAAAAATGATGCGATTGGGACTCGAAATGGAGCGAAAATTTGCCTAAGATGGAGGAGTATTACACGGCCAAATGAGATGGAGGAAGGTTTAGTATTTTTTTTTATGACAAGAATGAATAAGGTGTAGTATGGAAAATAGATGGTTTTCAAAAATATAAATGGGATTAAATGGTTGATGAAAACTATGTGACGGCCACATGAATTGGCCGGCCAAAAGAGTTGATGAAGGAGTATGAAAAGTCTTGATACTAATGCTACAATGAATGAAAATAATTTATCTTATGTTTACGTTTTAACGTGATAAAATGAAACGTTTAAATAAAACGTAATAAAACTTATGACCAAGGGCTTAGTTGGTCCAAAATGTGAGTAAATTGTCTCAAATAGTTTATAAGTTGATAAAAAGTATAATCGTAAAATAGTTAAAGGCATTTCAAAGTAATTCGAGTAAACCTCGCGTAAGAAAATAATTATTCGCGAAGCTTCGTAATAAAAATCATTAACAACTATTTTTTTTGTAAATGAAAATATTTACTAGTTGAAAATATTATAGAAACGTATTCAAACATTTTTAGAAGAAGGAATAACTTAAATCCAAGCTTAAAAATGTCAATTCGAAGAGAAATAGAATTCCTTGCGGAAAAATTAATTAGTTTACGAAGAAACCACTTAAATGGATTTAAAAGGATTTAAATCTTTGAAATTAAAAATAAAAAAGTATTAAACTCAAAAATTAAAATAGAGCTTAGTAAAATGATAAAATATGAGGCCAAAAGTGACAGAGTTAAGACGAAGTCCTCACGGATAGAATAAAAATGCTTAGGAAAAATAGCGGGTGTTACAATCCTCCCCACTAAAAGAAAGTTTCGTCCTCGAAACTAAGAATAAGCAGATAGGAAATCGAGGTTTACCTTACTCGAAGAGTTGAGGATGCTTAGCTCGCATCGAAGACTCGGTTTCTCACGTTTCTTCCTTAAACCGATTACAGCGCCACAAAACCTTCACCAGAGGTACAACTTTGTTACTTAAACGCATCTCGCGGCGATCAGTAATCTTCACCGGCCTTTCTTCATAAGTCAAATCTGGTTCGAGATCCACAATCTCGGGCTCCAACACGTGTTCGGGATCACTAACATATTTCCTTAACTGAGAAACATGAAAAACATCGTGAACCTTACCCATAGATGCAGGCAATTCCAGTTTGTAAGCAACTTCGCCCACTCTCTCGATCACAGGGTACGGGCCAACGAACTTAGGGCTGAGCTTGCCCTTAATCCCAAACCGTTTCACCCCTTTCATAGGTGATACCTTCAGGAACACAAGATCACCAACCGAAAACTCCAAAGGTCGGCGACGAACATCAGCATACGACTTCTGTCGATCCTGGGCGGACTTCATCCTAGATCGGTCCACACTCACTACGTCAATAGTCTGAGCCAACAAATCCGGGCCCAAAATCTTCACTTCACCGGGAACATCCCAACAGACGGGACTACGGCACTTTCGACCATAAAGTGCTTCGAACGGGGACATCTTAATAGAAGCATGGTAGCTGTTGTTATAGGAAAACTCTACCAGCGGAAGATGTCGGATCCAACTCTCTTGGAAATCCAAGGCACAAGCCCGCAACATATCCTCCAAAGTTTGGATCGTTCTCTCGGACTGTCCATCTGTAGCAGCATGGAAAGCGGTACTCATCAATAATTTGCTTCCCAAAGAATCTTGCAAAGCCTTCCAAAATTTAGAGCAGAACCTCGGGTCTCGATCCGAAACAATCTCGAGCGGTACACCATGATGACGGACGATCTCGGCAACATACACTTCTGCGAGCTTCTCCAAACTCCAAGTGTCGCGAATTGGGACGAATCGTGCACACTTGGTCAAGCGGTCCACAATAACCAAAATACCGTTTCTACCATTCACGGTCCTAGGTAATGCCATCACAAAATCCATCGATATGCACTTCCATTTCCACTCTGGAACAGGGAGTGGTTGTAGCAAACCTCCAGGCTTCTTGTGCTCGAACTTCACTTGCTGACATGTCAAGCACTTACTTACAAACTCTGCAATGTCCTCTCTCATATGAGGCCACCAGAAATGGAGCTTCAAATCCCGATACATCTTGTCACCACCAGGATGAATAGAGTACCTCGTCTTATGTGCTTCGGTTAGAACTTGCTTTCTCACCTCAGCATCACCAGGGACAACCCAGCAGTTCTTAAATTTCAGTGCTCCACTGGAATCCACAGAAAAATCTAGAGCCTTACCAAGATTCATCTTTTCTCGGATACCAGCTACAAAAGGGTCATCCAACTGCTTCTCACGAATCTCACGGAAAAGAGTTGGTTCACCAACTAGGGCACTAAGGCGACCATTATAACCTTCATCAACAACATCAATAGACATCTTGGCAAAGTCTCGGGCCAACTTCTCAGGCAAGCCAAAACACAGAGACAAGGAATGGAGGGTCTTTCTGCTAAGGGCATCAGCAACCAGGTTAGCTTTTCCCTCAGAATACACCAATTCAAGGTCATAATCGTTCACTAACTCGATCCAGCATCTATGTCTCGCATTCAGATCTTTCTGCGTGAAGAGATATCGCAGGCTCTTATGGTTAGTGTGAACCTTACATCTTACTCCGTACAAATACTGCCTCCAAACTTTCAAGGCATGCACCACAGCTGCTAACTCCAAGTCGTGGGTTGGGTAATTCACCTCATGAATTTTCAACTGTCTAGAGGCATAAGCGATCACCTTACCGTTCTGCATAAGGACACAACCCAAACCATTCTTAGAAGCGTCACAATACCCATCGAAACCAACGCCTTCTTCAGGTAGGGTCAGGATAGGAGCAGAAGTGAGCTTTCTCTTGAGCTCAGAAAAAGCATCTTCACAAGCTTGACTCCACAGAAATTTATTCTCTTTCTTGAGTAATTGAGTCATAGGTCGTGCTAACTTAGAAAAGTCTTGCACAAATCTTCGATAATAACCGTAAGACCTAGGAAACTTTGGATCTCGCCAACATCTTTGGGACTTGCCCAGCTCTCGATAGCTGAAATCTTAGCAGGGTCAACTTTAATACCTTCCTTTGCGATAACATGACCCAGAAAAGCTACCTCGGAAAGCCAGAATTCACACTTGGAAAACTTAGCGTACCACTTCTGATCTCGTAGAATGCCAAGAATAATCTTGAGATGTTCTGCATGTTCAACCTCTGACTTGGAATAAATCAGGATGTCATCAATAAAGACAACAACACACTGATCCAAATACTCCCTGAAAGTTCTGTTCATTTGATCCATAAAAACAGCAGGAGCATTGGTTAGTCCAAAAGGCATGACTTTGAATTCATAATGTCCATACCTCGATCTGAAAGCCGTCTTTGGAATGTCTGATTCACGGACGGGGATTTGGTGATATCCAGACCTTAGATCGATCTTGGAAAACACAGAAGCACCCTTAAGTTGATCAAAGAGATCATCAATTCTAGGCAGAGGATATTTGTTCTTGATCGTAACCTTGTTGAGATCACGATAATCAATACACAGGCGCATCGAACCGTCTTTCTTCTTGACAAAAAGCACAAGAGCGCCCCAAGGGGAAGAACTTGGACGAATGAAATCTTTCTCAATCATTTCATCCAATTGCTTGCGTAGCTCTTGCAACTCAGCAGGAGCCATTCTGTAAGGTGCTTTGGCGATTGGGCCAGTACCAGGCACGAGTTCAATAGTGAATTCCACATCTCGTTCGGGTGGGATACCTGGTAACTCCTCGGGAAATACATCTGCATAATCACACACTATGCGCACCTCCTCGAGTTTAGGAAGTTCAGGAGTTACAGTTACCGTACATAGAAATGCTTGGCAACCTTTTCTCTGCATTCTGATAGCCTTCATAGCAGAAATAATCTTGATACCCTTCTGTCTTCGACCACCACGGTAAGACACTCGAACACCTTCGGGGGTCTTCAGAGAAATCTTCTGATCTCGACACTGAAACCTTGCATCATACTGAGCTAACCAGTCCATTCCCAAAATAACGTCGAACTCAGCGAGAGGGAACTCAAGGAGAGTAGAAAGAAGAATAGTACCAGCAAAGAGAATAGGTACATTCTGATAAGCTTTAGAACAGTCAACAACTTCACCAGAAAGAAGGGAAATAGCTATAGGTTCAGCTAGACAGGGGGTTAAGGATAGTTTTGGAGCCAGAATAGAAGATATTACAGATGTGGAAGCGCCAGTATCAAATAGTATATAAGCACTAACACCAGAAATCAGAAACATACCCGTAACCACATCAGGATTAGCCTCAGCGTCGGCACGGCTCATCACAAAGATGCGTCCCTTACGAGGAGCAGAAGTAGAGACAGCGCCAGCTGCAGTAGCGGTGTTGGTTGCTGCTTTCTTCGGGCAGAAGGTAGAGCGGTGTCCCACTTCCCCACAGTGGAAATAGGTAATAGGGTTACCCTCACAAGTCAAACCCGGATGATAGGCCTTCTTGCATTTGAAACATTTAGAATCCTTCTTGTTGTTGGGCTTCGAGTTGAAATTGCTTTTCTTGAAACCACTACCTGTAATAGCATACAGTAGAGTCAGAAATTTTAGAAGAAAAGAAAGTAAAAGAAGAAGAGAAAGGAAAAATAATCCAGACCTCCAGAGTTGAACTTCTTAGAAGAAGATGAAGAGTTATTCCCAGAATGGGTGAAAGGTCTTTTATAACCAGATGATGGGTTCATAGATTTCACCCGCTCAATCAAAGATTCCGCGTATAGCGCGGCATAGAGCTCATTAACAGTTGAGAGACTCTGGGGCATGTTGAGAGTGATATCGACTCGAAGTCCTCCCCGATAAAAGAAAGCTCGGGAATTCTCATTGGGTAACAAATCTCCAGCATAATTCGCCAGAAAGTGGAACCGAGTGGTGTAAGCTTCAACCGACATGGTATTCTGGCTTAGAGTGTTGAATTCAGTCATCCTCTGACGCCTCAGCTCCTCGGGATAAAATCTCTGCTCTAAGAGAGTCTTGAACTGAGTCCAGTTGAATCCTGGAGTCTGAAGTGCAGTCGGGCCAACCTGGCTCCACCATCTGTCTGCATCGTCTGACAGGTACAGCACAGCTTTCCATCTCTCGGGGGCGGAGTAAATTCCAAACTGTCTTTCCATCACTCGAAACCAACGGTTCATGACTTCGGGATCTACGGAGCCATCATAATAGTCCAATCTGCTTTTAGCCATTCCTTCAGCTGCGTGAGAGAAGCTGAAGGGACTCTGCTGGTTTCGGTTGTTCATCTCGTTCATGGCCTGCGCTATGTTCCTTAGCGTGTCAGCCAGAGTTTCGATACCTCCTTGATCATTGTTGTTGTTGTTGTTGTTTCGGTTACCTCTTCCGGCCATCTTGAAGTTCAAAAATAACAACATAAAATCAATGCTAATCATCGAGTTCAGGAACAAATAATCTTAACTGTTAAGTCCTTATCTGTTTCTACCCATTTCTAATAATATCTTCATTTACTGTTTAAATAATTTACTGGTATTTTTCCCTAATTTCAGGTGTGTAAGCGTCGGGAGCAGTGATGCTCTGATACCAACTGTAATCCCCTAAAAATTCTAGCGCGATACAGTGGCGGAAACACTGTAGAGTCGGGATTAAAACACACAGAACTATGTCTTAATAAATTAAATTGGTAAAGTCAAACATGCCCATACATAAAAATGGCTAAAATTTAAAACAATCCATAAAGAGGTTAAACAATCCTTAAGACATGATTATGAAAAAGATCAAGCAGGATCCAAGACTACTCGTTAGCCCACACCCACTGGAAAATAAACACGTATACCTGCCATGTTAAAACATAACAGCCACAATCAGTGGGGAGCAACGTCAACGTTCTCCCAGTCGTATAACAGGATTTTAAAACATTAATTACTAATATAGGAAAAATAGTAAAAATGGAAAACAGTAAAACAGCATATTAAAATAAGCTTTAGCGTAAAACAAATTAATCAAAAGGGTTTCCGAAGAAACATACAAATATTTGCCAACCTGCAAACAAATTTATATCGATAATAAATATAATAATCAAAATGGCGTATGGATAGGATTAATGTAGAATCTAGACTTTCACTAGGATAATACTAAAAACTAGTTTCGAGAACTTAGTCAAAACAAATTAGACTTTGGTCTCTAACTAGGCAACTCAACCATAACAGGACTGCGTGCAGCGAGGTCCTGGCTTAAGTAGTGCACACCCCTCCTGGATACAAACCATACCCAGTTCAACCCGACGCGACTTACACGATGCGATATCTAAGTTTAAGGTAAGCATACACCCTCCTGAACATAAACCATGCTCAGTTCAACGACCAATGTGTCTCAACATAGATACACCAGCTTTATAGTTGATGGCAAAACGTACATCCCAGACTATATTACTCTAAACCCACACTTGTCCTTACTCCATAACTCCAAAACAAACCATTATCGATATTTAAAAGATGTATTCATTATAAACAATATGAGGACAAAAGAAGTAAACTCTTATATTCTAAAAGAGGAAACTTTCTATTTTAGGAAACTTCTATTTTTAGAAACTTTACTAAAAATAGCATTATATCAAAATAGTGAAAATATTAGTTCATACTAATACCACATTTTTAGCAAACGATATAGATTTATAAAACTAATACTTTCGGCCTTAACGATATTAATTATTAAAGTAAGATCATTTGATTTTATGAAATTATTAAAATATCGTATAAGTGTTATAAAATGATTAAAAATGTCTTAAACATTCTAATATTACTAATTAGGGTGTTTTCAAGTGTTAAAAAGCTAAAATTCCCTAATTATTATTAGTTTCGACAAATAAAATTATAAATAGGATTTTACGGCAAACATCAAATTAAATATTTGAACGTCTTTATTTAATTAAACCAACAAATATATTTAGAGTATGTTAAGGGATGATTTAACTCTTATTGTTTCAGATTTAAATAATTTCAAAATTGCTGGAAAAATAATTCTTTTAGGTAAGACGAAGCGTTTTAACGATAAATCACAATTTGTCCGAAAATAAATATTTATTAATTAAAGGCTTTAACAAATAGTATAAAAATTACTTAAAATAGTTAAATTATATTTATGGACATTCTGTGCAGAAAAGAAAATTTTCCAGAATCCTAAAACTCGGTTTTTAAAGCGTTTTCTCGTTAATCGTCCAATCTTGACAATAACGATTAATAAAAATAGTAATTACAAAACAATTTAAGTATTAATATCCAAAATTATTATTAAACCTAAAAATCATGATTTTACATAATCTACCATTTTTCCAGATTTCCAAAAATTCCAGATTTAATAAATCCCGTCAAAACCGTCTTTAAAACCCGTTTTCACAATTAACGATTCCATTAATAGAACTTATCGTTCCTAACATTTTATTAAGGCACTAAAAATCATAAAATGACATTTTAATATGAAATCATCAGAATCATAATTTTTCCAGATTTAAACCAAAGACCAGAAATCGAGAATTTAAACAACAAACACGGTTTTAACGATAAACGATGATTTAAAGTGATTAATTTAATTCATCCACTTAACAATTCCGAAAAATTATGAAAAAATTCAGAAACTTCTATTTCACCAGACAGTTTCACCACGTCAAAAATCAGATTAAAATAAAATCTTTAAGTTCTAGAACTAAAAATCGGCTTTTAATCGTTTTTGTCCGAAAACGGTAATAATTCAATAATCGATATCAAAAATATCAGAAAAATACTAAATTATTAAAAATCATCAAAAACAACATTTTTCCAGAATATAAACATATATTACATGTTTAGGCTGATTTTTACGATTTTACAAATTAATATAACAATTTAATCGTTAATCTCGTAAAAGCGATAAAAATATCGAAACATGCAAATTTTCAACTTTAAAATTTTTTCCGGAATCCGTGACATACATATATTGCCAAAATAAAATATAAAAATATATACATGCAAATACTCAATTAAAATCTTGAAATACCGAGTAACATCGACGTTACCTCTACTCCAAGTCTGAGTCGATAATATATTCGTCGGCTTCGGGATCGTCCAAAAATCCTACCAAACACGGAATTCATGGCAGAAAAATACCATGAGAAAACTAATAAAAATCAAGGTAAAAATTGATCGAAAATGATGTCGATTAATACCTTAACGAAGAGAACGGAAAGAGGATTATTATGACGATAAAAATGATGCGATTGGGACTCGAAATGGAGCAAAAATTTGCCTAAGATGGAGGAGTAGTACACGGCCAAATGAGATGGAGGAAGATTGAGTATATTTTTTTTAATGACAAGAATGAATAAGGTGTAGTATGAAAAATGGATGGTTTTCAAAAATATAAATGGGATTAAATGGTTGATGAAAACTATGTGACATCCACATGAATTGGCCGGCCAAAAGAGTTGATGAAGGAGTATGAAAAGTCTTGATACTAATGCTACAATGAATGAAAATAATTTATCTTATGTTTACGTTTTAACGTGATAAAATGAAACGTTTAAATAAAACGTAATAAAACTTGTGACCAAGGGCTTAGTTGGTCCAAAATGTGAGCAAATGGTCTCAAATAGTTTATAAGTTGATAAAAAGTATAATCGTAAAATAGTTAAAGGCATTTCAAAGTAATTCGAGTAAACCTCGCGTAAGAAAATAATTATTCGTGAAGCTTCGTAATAAAAATCATTAACAACTATTTTTTTTGTAAATGAAAATATTTACTAGTTGAAAATATTATAGAAACGTATTCAAACATTTTTAGGAAAAGAAATAACTTAAATCCAAGCTTAAAAAGGTCAATTCGAAGAGAAATAGAATTCCTTGCGGAAAAATTAATTAGTTTACGAAGAAACCACATAAATGGATTTAAAAGGATTTAAATCTTTGAAATTAAAAATAAAAAATTATTAAACTCAAAAATTAAAATAGAACTTAGTAAAATGATAAAATATGAGGCCAAAAGTGACAGAGTTAAGACGAAGTCCTAACGGATAGAATAAAAATGCTTAGGAAAAATAGCGAGTGTTACAAAGGATTTGCCGTGAATCCCAACCAACAAATAAAGCCAACGAAACCTAACTAGTAGCTAGGGAAGTCGGGTCGATATCCACGGAGACGGTAAAGGGTGTCTAGAGTAAGGTCTACCTAAAAACAAGACACGGTCACAAAACAACACAAAGAGGAGAAAAATTGACAAGAATTGATTACAAACACAATCACTAAGCTAGGAAACAAGGATAAACAAACTAGAACAATGAAATGGAATTGCTAACTAGAACAATGAAATGTAGAAGGATCAACTAAATCTAAATCAATCAACTAACTAGATAAATAATTGCTAGCAAGATGGAGAAATGGAATTGGGAAAAGGTAGGGTTAGGTTGGGTTCATAAGTGTAGTAGGATAATTGGGAAATCGAGGGTGTAGGTTTCAACTAGTCACTAAGGTCGGTCCACACTCTCGCGTCAAAGACAAACCCGAATTCTCATGCAAGATGCTATCCAATACATGAAGATTCAACCACAAATCAATCAGACAATGAGAGGAAGAAAAACAAGCAAGATAAGCATGGCCACTACTACTCAAACAAGCAATTCAACAAACACATAGTATGCTTAACATGTGACTAGTAACCAAGAATCCACCTTTACCCTCAATCAAACCCTAATTACCCATAATCAACACTTAATCCCCCTACTAACCCCACAAAAAGTCTACTCATATCTAAACTAACAGCAACATAAACAAGAGAAATCAACGCAAGCATAACAACATTCATTATGAAAATGAAACTAGCAAGAAAAATGAACAATGAACAAAGATTAAAGCTTGAATCACAAAGAAAGATTAAGAGAAAAGAGAAGAGTAATTATACCAAAGTAGTGAAGAGAAAAGATGAAAACTTGTATATAAAGAACACCCAAAAACCTCCACCAAATTTTGTCAAGATTGGATGGATTCTTCAAGAGATCCCTTAATACAAGAGTAATTAACTAGATTAAGCTAAGATTAACAACAGATTAAGAAAAGATTAATGTAAAACTAAGCTTAGGATGAAGAGAGTCTATCTAGGGTTTAGAATAGTGTAGAGTAATGTAAGGTGCTTAAATAATACAAAAGGGGAGTATATATAGGGTTACAAGAATGAACGAATGAAAGAAATGAAATAAATATGGCTGCGCTGGCACCTTCCCGGCCGGGAAAGATGGTGATCCCGACCGGGAAGACTCATGGTCTCGGCCGGGATGGCTGTCCAGAACCCGTCTTTGCTTTGCACTTCATCCCGGTCGTGATGGCCACTCATCCCGACCGGGATGGGTCTTGTAGACCTCCAATATGATCTCATAGGTCCCTACTTGCTCTTCATAGGCGTCTCATCGATTCTCGGTTCTCGGGATCGAGTGTAAAGGGCTTGGGAATGGGTCCCAAGGGCTCGGGATCGAATCTAGGCTACCGAGTGATCGTCGCTTATCCTTGTTGAGTCCAAATGTGTCGGTAACGAGTCGAAATCGTTCTATTCCTCCAAGATTAGTCTTAGGAACCTAAAACAAACTAGAAGAAGCGTAAGTAGCCTCAAAACCGCTCCAAAGAGCAATTTCCACAAGAGAAACCGGGACCAAACACAAGGAAAATAGCACTACAAAACACACTTATCAACTCCCCCACACTTAACCCTTACTCGCTCTCGAGTAAGCACGAACTAACTAAAACTAAAAGAAACTAGACTACTAACCGAGCCGGTATTAGCGCACTATACGCCCTTTCAACTCACGCGAGAAAACTTAGAGAAAAAGTGCTCTCCGCAAGGCAAGTGAGGTCTTGCGACAAAACTGTGGGTACAACCGAACACGAAAACACACAAACAAGCAAACATACAAACAAACAAACAAACAATCGGTTGCACCCAAAAAGAAACAAATACCGCTTCTCTCAACAAAGCGGTGAAAGAAGCACCGGTTAAGGACTCAAGGCAAGTGATAACGTTCCCAAGCTAATAACACAAATCGATATGGACAAAACCCTAATAGTATGACAACAAAGCAATAAAACGTTAATAACTTACTTAGGTCCTCCTAACCTTCTAAGAACGTACCACGGGACGATAGGCGGGATGGAAAAAGGATGAACCACGGAGTTAGTCGAGACTGTAGGTAAGTGAAATCCCGCCACCTTTAGCGATGAGCCAAGAGGGTCGTCCCATGCTCAAAAATCGCCCAACTAGTCCAACTAAAAAGGTCGATATGGTTGCAAAATGAGGGAAAACCGACTATTTACCACTATCATCCTTCCTAGGGACTCGGTCCTTTGGTAGGCTCTTCACGGTAATAGTCAGTAAAAGGCTTATTTTTTAGGGGTGAGAATTCTTTTTGTGAGATGATTTTCTTTGGCATTTTTTTCTTTTGCATTTTGCTTTTGAGTTGCTATGCCATTTCTTTTTCTTCTTTTGTATTTTGTTTTTGATTTGTTGTGCCGTTTCTTTTTCTTCATTCTTTTCTTTCTTTTCTTTCTTTTTGATTTGGTTTGCCTTTTTGATAAATTTTGTTTTCTAGGCATTTCTTGCAACCAAGTAAGAACTTAGACAATTTGCAACTTATTTGTGGAAATGTGTAGGAGGTAGGGAAATGGGTAAGTCGGGGGTTGCGATTTCCCTTCGAACCCACAAAAAGGGGGAAACTTGGACTAACCAAAGCAATTCCGAACACGGTCACCTAAGGGACGGGACTCGGCAATCAAGGCCTATTCACTCCGTGGGTGGACAAACTGGTCAAAATGCAAATCCCGTAGTAAATCCCTAGTAGATTAGGTGGACTCAGGGTAAGAACCAACAAAACTATTGATTTAAAGTCATTCTACTAGACTAAGGTCCAAGACTCGATTCATACTACTAGAAACGAAAAGTACACACTTGCGCACTAGCCTCAAAACCGGGTTTTCGAAAACCTTTTTTACATAAGACACAAACTACACATCACAAAACAAACACGCAACAAAAACGAAAGAAAATGAGACAAACACAACAAAACCAAATAAAACAAGAGAAAAGAAAACCAACACCAAAGAAAACAAACACCACCCCGAAACTTCCAAACAAGCCACCACATCAACCACAAACTCTAAAAAGCTCCACCCGAGCATACACCATCACACCACATCCTCCAAACTCCAGAAAGGGAAAAAGGAGAAAGAGATAGAAGGACATTACCGAATGTCAAGAGCTTTCCGAAACTCACGGCGATCAAGGAACCTACAAGGAAATGGGATGCAAAACACACACAATACAATAAAAATACGACACAATGACACAAAAGGAAAAGACACAAAGGAAAATCTTTTTGATTTTTATGAAAATTTTCAAATTTTGGGGGGGTTTTTAAGATTTTTCGATAAAACTACGAAAATAAAACTAATCTAGACTAGGATATCGCTCCCCAACACTTAAACCAAGCAATGTCCTCATGCTCGATCGGTAGTGTGCGGAAGACACTAAAAAGATGAGGAAATAGGGAAAATAAGGCTAAAAATCAAAAAATGAAAGTGAAGAAAGGGTAGAGTGTGTCCGACCGGAGTATAATCAAGTCACCAAAGGCCGAGACAAGAAAAAATATGGATAGGGGAAGAAATAAACAGAAGAAAATAAAAGGAAATAGGAGGGAAGGACTAGGTGTAATCAAGTCACCTAGCCCGGATTCCGCCTAAATCCGACTAAATCCTAACAAAAGAAAATTAAAGAAAAAAGTGAAAAGACTTGTAAATTTGGATTTTTTAAAAGATTCTCGATGCAATCACGTCATCGAGAATCGGGAGCGATACTACCAAAGGCCCCGAGGGCCACCATGACACAAAAATGATAAGGGGAAGGGGAACATACAAAGGGAGACAAGCAACAAAAGACGGAGAAGAAAGGAGAGTCTCCTTACCAAACGGTTAGTAACTCCATTAACTCCATCGTCTCAATGATCGATATCTGTACATTGCTTGTCTTCATCATTGTTATTCCTCTTCTTTCTCGACATGGTCGCATGGTTGAAGTATTACGCTTGCATTGGTGTAAATGCGGTGGGATTCGAAGTGAAACTCGGTGCGTAGTGAAGAGAAAAATGAGATGAAGGTGTATATATGAAGTGTAGGGGTCATATGATTGTTGCAAGGGTGAGTATGGAGGTTGGGAGGGGGTATAAAGTGGTTGGGTGGGCTCAAATGATGAAGAAGAGGCAAAAGGGGCTGCTGGACACCATCCCGGTTGGGATGGAACTCTTCTCGGTTGGGATGGTCCCTTCCCGGTCGGGATGAACTTGATCCCGGTCGGGATCGCTCATCAGTAGCTTCTGTTTTCTACCCACTTCATCCCGGTCGGGATGAGTCTTCTAGCTCTTCAATACTCTTGATAGCTTCGCCCACAAGGCATCTAACACCTCGGGATCTAAAATCCCGTCCCCAAAAGCTTCTGAAAATCTCAAAAACCAACTTCCTTGCCCAAGATCCAAGCTCCTATAATCATTAAATCCTCTCAAAACTTCATCTTCACTATCATCAGCTACAACAACTACAGAAGGCAGATCCCCTCGATTAAAAAGAACTAAATCAACAGCAAAAATCATGTGAGTAAGGTTAAGCTTACAACACTGACGGGAGGGATTTGCCGTGGATCCCACCAATCAAATAAAACTAACTAACCTAAGCTAGGTAGCTAGGGTAAGTCGAGTCGATCCACAGGGACGGGAGTTCAAAACAAGAGGGTGCTATGGTCCAAGACTAGGTCCAAGACAAACTAAACTAGGGTGCTAGCTAAGGTTGACTAATGACTAAACTAGAGTCTAAAACAACAAATAAAAAGGCTAAACAAGCAACTAATGGCTAATGGAAGCTAAAAAATCAATAAGAAGAAGCTAGGGCTAGGTCGGGTTCATGGATGTCAAGGAGACCAAAAGAGGAAAACGGGGGTTACTAGCATGCTCTTGTAGCCTAGGTTCCGATCGGGCTCTCGCTACTTAAACGGCCTAGGGGTCACCCTCACCACGCTCTCGCTACTAATGAGGTTACCAAATCTACAACCAAACACACACACATACAAGAGAAGAGGCAAGAAAAACAAGGATGGATCGTCTCGAGTCTCACAAGCATTTCATCAAACATGTGGAGTGCAAGGCAAATAGGAAACAACAATAACAATATCTAGCATCACCAATTTCCACCCTAATCATCCCTAATCAACACCCAATCCCCCTACTAACCATAGAGGATGACTACTCACACATATCTAAACTAAAACAAGCACAAACAAGAGAAACAATCACAAGGACAAAGGAAACATTCATAATGAAGAACAAGGATGAACAACAAACATAAACAAAGATGAAAACTTGAATAACAATAAAGATTAAGAGAAAAGAGTAAAGAAGAATTATACCAAACATGTATATAAAGATGAGAACTTGTATATAAAGAACACCCAAAACATCCACCAATGTTGTCAAGATTGAATGGATTCTTCAAGAGATCCCTTAATACAAGATTAACTAACTAGATTAAGGACTAATTAAGGACTAATCTATACTAATCTAAGCTAATCTAACCTAAAGTAGTCTAGGGTTTAGTGGGTAATGTCTCCCATAAGAAAAAGATAGTGTAACAATACAAGAGGGGGGTATTTATAAGGTTACAAGAGTGAAGGAGAAGAAAAGAAAGAGTCACGGCTACAGCTGCTCCTTCCCGGCCGGGACGGTGGTGGTCCCGACTGGGACGAGATGGTCCGACAGGGAAGGATTTGGTCCTGACCGGGATCATGCATAACACCGGGCGGTGTTATGCATAACACCGGGCAGTGTTATGCTCTTTCCGGTCGGGAAGCTTCCTTCCCGGTCGGGACGACCCATCAGAAGACGCATTTTTCTTGCACTCCTTCCCGACCGGGAAGGATACTCTTCCCGCCCGGGAAGGGTCTTGTAGGCCTCCAATATGATCCTAAATGTCCCTATTTGCTCTTCATAGGCTTCTCATCGATTCTCGGTGCTCAGGATCGAGTCTAAGGGCCTCGGGAATGGGTCCCAAGGTTTCGGGATCAAGTCTAAGCCACCGAGTGATCGTCGCTTCTCTTCGATGGCTCCAAAAGTGTCGGAAACGAGTCAGAATCGTTCCATTTCTCCAATATTAGTCTTAGGAACCTAAAACAAGCTAGAAGAAGCGTAAGTAGCCTCGAAAACCGCTCCAAAGAGCGATTCCACAAAAGAAACCGGGACCAAACACAACAAATAGGCACTACAAAACACACTTATCAAACACTTAGGATGGTAAGAAACATTAGGTTTAGAAGTAATGTCTCTAAGCATTCTAGATAATACTTCCATACTAAGGACAAAGAGATAAGGTGACAATGGGTCACCTTGCCTTAACCCACTTTTCCCCTTAAAAAACCCATGAGTAGAGCCATTCACCTTAATGGAGAACCAAGAGCCAGTTATACCCTCCATGACCCATTTAACAAAGATTGGAGGAAAATTAAACCCCCTGAGCATGTCTTTAATAAAACCCCATTGGATTATTATTATTATTATTATTACTTAATTTATTTATTTTTTTATAAAACGGAACTTTCATTAAACACCAGAACAAATTACAAGAAGTTAGAGGGAAGCCAAGATACTATCTAGGCCCCCACTCCCTTAGCGATCGCAAAGCTAATTCTAGTGAAAATATGAACTGCGGAACGCGCTCCAGCATC
Organism: Agrostemma githago; assembly: GCA_958450325.1. Lineage (NCBI taxonomy): Eukaryota > Viridiplantae > Streptophyta > Magnoliopsida > Caryophyllales > Caryophyllaceae > Agrostemma > Agrostemma githago. The sequence continues at coordinate 54,965,808 of OY288240.1, forward strand.
TTGTGATAAAGCGAATTTCCAAATCTGCTGGAGCAAAGAAACAACATCCGTGTCGAGCTCGCCGAGAGAGGAGAAGGAGAAAGGTAAGAAACCATACCCAATCGCCGTGCAGCGTGCCTGATACTTGGCACACTTACGACGGGCAACAACAGCAACGACCCATCCAGGATCAAAAGCGGTAAGGCCAGACTGAGTTAAGGGCGAGGACCCAGTCAGATCAACACAAACATCACGCCCCTTGTCCCACGAGTGGAGCAGGAGGTCGGCCGGTCGTAAGGGCTTGTCGTTATCGTCGCAGAGGCCAATCTCCACTTCCTTGCGTGCAGTGATCCCTGTCCGGAAGCAAATATCCAACAGTGTGTCGTGGACAAGGTTATTGCGATGTTTAATCTCCAGTGTGAGGATTTCCAGGAGCTTTCAGTGGTTATACTTTGCTTTGCGCACTTGCTCTCCCCGTGCTTTTGGGTCGGCCCACCTTTCTTTCGATGCTGCGCTCCGATCTAGCCTTGAGCGTATTGTCACGGCATCCTCGATCGTAGGTACCAAGTCCATGAGCTCTATAGTACGGGCAACCGTCTTCGAGACAAGAGCACCACTGAAAGCAGGACACACACTGACCGGCCCTCCCAGGACCTTAACACCATCCAGGGGTCTGGCAATAGCGGTAGAGAAAACACCATCAAACCTACTCCTTGGGTCTTCAGTAGGCCATAAAATCTCCGTTTTAGTAACGTTGAGATGAAGGCCAGAACGGGGGCCCTCCTCCATAATCATCTGGAGAACCTTCCTCACAACAAGCGTATCCCCGACAATAGTGCCATCGTCGAGGTACCAAGCCTGGAAGCAAAGATCAAAGGAGTCTCTGATCGTACAAACCAGAGGATGCAGAACCAGGGACAAAAGGAGGGGGCCTAAGGGGTCACCCTGCTGGACCCCCTGGCAAGAGCGGAGGCAGTGCTCCCCATAGTAGAGCCTAGCTGGGCTGGAATAGCAAAACTCAACCCAACTGGAGAGGGCAGGACACTGACGGCGAACCTCCCCCAGCATAGTCTCCCCGTATTATTATTATTATTATTATTATTATTATTATTATTATTATTATTATTATCATTATTATTATTATTGATGGGGGATAAAACCCCCTGACGCATAGGCCCGACTAACCTTTACGGGTAGCCATCAACTAACCCAAAAAGATCTCTCTACTGATCACCATGTTGATGTCATGGGTGACATCACCCTACTACACCCTTTCCCCTATAAATACCCCACTTAGGGTGAGGGGAAAAAGGGGAGAATTAATTTCATTCACACATACTCCTCCCTACTCTCTCTACCTCTCTTATCTCCCTAAACTCCCTAAATATCTATATTCAGTCATACATTTTACTGACTTGGGCGTCGGAGGCTCCGCCCCGGGGGTTCCCCTCGGGCCCGGAGTTCACCTTGCAGGATCACCGTCGGCACGCACCCGGAGCCGAGGAGAACCGCGAAGCTCAAGGTCAGGGACCCGTTTCCATACTGGAACAATTTGGCGCCGTCTGTGGGGAGAACGGTTGTGCTCGCGAATTACCCACAAAAATCAACCACTCCCAAATACAATTTTTTCCAGATCTAATCTTCATTTGGGAGATAGATCTACAGAAATCAAGGACACAAATTACAAGAAAATGGGTGTTCATTGTGGTTGTTCATCACGGTGAACGAAAAAAGCTTCAAGAACCATTGTTTTTAGCCAAAGCAAAAATCCCACAAAGCAGGATGCGCATACAATCAGGGATAAAGAAAATATACTAAAAAAAATATAATAATAATAATAATAATAATAATAATAATAATATGGTTAAACTTTCCTCCAAATAAAAAGAAGCACCGATGATTAAGGATTTTCAATCATTGCTCGCTTGTCAAGAGGATGAACTACAAGTGTCTTGGAACCAAGATAGAATCATGAAGAATTGCAGATTCATTTGAAGATATTGATCAACACTCATACCAGATTGGTCCAATTTCATCAGATCTGGGAAACCGAGAAAATTACAAAGAGAAGCAACAAAATAGAGTGAGGGCAAGCAAGTAAGTAATGCAAGTTTTTTCATGAACAATTCTATATCTCAGTCGGCCGCCTGAATTAGTTAGATTGGCCACCCGAACTTCGACTCGGGTCGGCCGCCTAATGTGTTGTGGTAAGGCGACTACCTGGATCAGCAAACGATCTTCTCGGGTCGGCCACCCAGGCCAGCGGGCCAGGTCGGCCACCTAGGTCAGGTTCTGTGAATCATGCTGAACTCCAAGCCATCTTCTGCCGGGGACTATGACAGTCTTCGACCCGGAACCATAGCATCCCTCAACGTGTCCAGAGAAATCACATGTCGGGCATGTGATAATCTTTAGTTGGCCTGTTGCTTGAAATGAATTGTGAGATCAATTAAAAGTAGCAGAAAAAGACAAATTGGAGTACTTGAAGTCGACCCATCAGTTGAAAAAATAACCATTGATGTTAAAAATCGACTTAGGTCGGCCACCTTGGTCAGCATAAAGCTCGTTTAGGTGCAGCGAACAGTTCGGCCCAACGCCACGTACCATCCCGGTACTACCTTATCAAAGCATCCTGAATACGATGCATCTGGTTCATGGTTCAGCAGCTCCACCTCAGGCCAACCACGGCCTCGGCTCCGGCTAGATGACGAGCACCCACCATCTTCTAGTTGTGATTTTAGCTAGATCGACGAGACTCCGCGCAAGCTAAATAGATTATCCGATCAGTATTCGGCCATACTAAAGTAAATTAGCACCATGACTTCCACCCTTGACCAAAGGGTTGGCCTTGAGCGCCACCCCTGGAGAGCGCCCTATTGTTGAGCCGGCAAAGTCATGAATTGAAGACGCCGACTCAACGACTAACGGTCGTCGGAACCATTGGCCTACTCCAACACTTCGCTGCTGGTTTATTTGAAGAGAAAAAGCGGAAAGGAGATATTATATACTCCGTACTATTATATGTGACCATGGAGGCTTATGGACAAGAGTAATAAGAAGAGGGTTGGCCGACCATTTTAATAAAGATATTCAAAAAGTCATCAAAAGCATCTCAGCTCATTGGATTGTGACTCACCACATTGAATTGTGAGTTTTTCTTGTACGTGTCTTGTATGGAGTGCACAGTTTGAGGTTTTACCGCTTATTCGATCAAAAATCATTTAACCACGCTCAAAATTTTCAAATAAACTCCAAGTACGCTTTCCACAATGAAAACCGAACCACAAAACTGTCACGTTTATTTATTTATCTTCTCACAAAAATTCACAAATACTTCACAAAAATTGGCCAAAAATTGTCAAAGTTGTGAGACAAAAAATGACTTAACTTTTTGCCCGTAAAAAAAAAAAAATATTCCAAAAAACTCCTCAAGAAATTTACCCGAAAATGGTGAAGATAAGTCACAAAAACGGGTATCAAATGAGCTCAAATGTTTGTAGCTTGACAGAGACTTGACCCAGCCGACTTACGTCTCGGCAAAGTTGTTGCCCTGCCGATTTACAGTTCAGCCCTGCCGATTTACGGCCCGGTTATACCGACTTACGGCTCGACCAAGATGCTGCCCTGCCGATTTACGGTTCGGCCCTGCCAATTTACGGCTCGGCCCTACCGACTTACGGCTCGGCCAAGATGCTGCCCGACCAATTTACGGTTCGGCCCTGCCGATTTACGGCTCGGTCCTACCGACTTACGGCTTGGCAAAGATGTTGCCCTGCCGATTTACGGCTCGGCCTTACCGACATACGGCTTGGCCAAGATGTTGCCCTGCCGATTTACGGTTCGCCCTGCCGACTTACGGCTCGACCCTACCGACTCACGGCTTGGCCAAGATGTTGCCCTACCGATTTACGGTTCGCCCTGCCGACTTACGGCTCGGCCCTACCGACTCACGGCTCGGCCAAGGTGCTGCCCAGCCGACTTACGGCTCAACCTCAGCGTGTGCAGAGACCGCATAGGTCCGCCAACCACCATGTGGAATTCTACGAAGACAGGACTAATATATACCCATCACCTGTTCATTACTCTCACAAGTAATGGGCAGGGGGCAATAGGGGAGGAGCCCCTGTTGCAAAACCCAGGAAAAGTGGACCCCCAACGAAAAAAAAGGGATAAATACACACTCAGCCTTATACAGACCACAAGTCCCTCTGCCTACATCTGGGCAGGCAGAGGGCAGGTCCCCTAGACTTCGACCAGAAGCCAGGGTCAGGCCCGACCCCATGCGCCGAACGATAAGTCCCTCCGCCTACCTCTAGGCTGGCAGGGGGCAGGCCCCCTGGACTTCGAACAGAAGCCAGGGTCAGGCCCGGCCCCATGCGCCGAACGATAAGTCCCTCTGCCTACCTCTGGGCAGGCAGGGGGCAGGCCCCCTGGACTTCGACCAGAAGCCAGGGTCAGGCTAGGCCCCATGCGCCGAATCATAAGTCCCTCTACCTACCTCTGGGCAGGCAGGGGGCAGGCCCCTCTGGACTTCGACCAGAAGCCAGGGTCAGGCCGGGCCCCACGTGCCGAACCATGAGTCCCCCTGCCTACCTCTGGGCAGGCGGGGGGCAGGCCCCCTGGACTTCGGCATGAAGCCAGGGTCAGGCCAGGCCCCATGCGCCGAATCATAAGTCCCTCTGCCTACCTCTGGGCAGGCAGGGGGCAGGCCCCTCTGGACTTCGACCAGAAGCCAGGGTCAGGCCGGGCCCCACGTGCCGAACCATGAGTCCCTATGCCTACCTCTGAGCAGGCGGGGGGCAGGCCCCCTGGACTTCGGCAAGAAGCCAGGGCAGGCCAGGCCCCATGCGCCGAATCATAAGTCCCTCTGCCTACCTCTGGGCAGGCAGGGGGCAGGCCCCTCTGGACTTCGACCAGAAGCCAGGGTCAGGCCGGGCCCCACGTGCCGAACCATGAGTCCCTATGCCTACCTCTGAGCAGGCGGGGGGCAGGCCCCCTGGACTTCGGCAAGAAGCCAGGGCAGGCCAGGCCCCATGCGCCGAATCATAAGTCCCTCTGCCTACCTCTGGGCAGGCAGGGGGCAGGCCGACCTGACCCTGGGCAGGCAGGGGGCAGGCCCCCTTGACTTCGACAAGAAGCTAGGGTCAGGCCAGGCCCCATGCGCCGAATCATAAGTCCCTCTACCTACCTCTGGGCAGGCAAGGGGCAGGCCCCTTGGACTTCGACCAGAAGCCAGGGTCAGGCCAGGCCCCACGTGCCGAATCATAAGTCCCTCTGCCTACCTCTGGGCAGGCGGGGGGGCAGGCCCCTGGACTTCGGCAAGAAGCCAGGGTCAGGCCAGGCCCTTTGCGCCGAATCATAAGTCCCTCTACCTACCTCTGGGCAGGCAGGGGGCAGGCCCCTCCTGGACTTCGACCAGAAGCCAGGGTCAGGCCCGGCCCAACGTGCCGAACGATAAATCCCCCTGTCTACCTCTGGGCAGGCAGGGGCAGGCCCCCTGGACTTCGACAAGAAGCCAGAGTCAGGCCAGGCCCCATGCGCCGAATCATAAGTCCCTCTGCCTACCTCTGGGCAAGCAGGGGGCAGGCCCCCTGGATTTCGACCAGAAGCCAGGGTCATGCCCGACCCCATGCGCCGAACGATAAGTCCCCCTGCCTACCTCTGGGCAGGCAGGGGGCAGGCCCCTCCTGGACTTCGAACGGAAGCCAGGGTCAGGCCCGGCCCCATGCGCCGAACGATATATCCCTCTGCCTACCTCTGGGCAGGCAGGTGGCAGGCCCCTCTGGACTTCGGCAAAAAGCCAGGGTCAGGCCGGGCCCCACGTGCCAAACCATAAGTCCCTCTGCCTACCTCTGGGCAGGTAGGAGGCAGGCCCCTTGGACTTCGACCAGAAGCTAGGGTCAGGCCGGGACCCATGTGCCGAGCCACAAGTCCCTCTGCCCACCTCTATGGCAGGCCCCCTGGACTTCGACTAGAAGCCAGGGTCAGGCCGTGCCCCATGAGCTGAACCATAAGGCCCTCTGCCTACCTCTGGGCAGGCAGGGGGCAGGCCCCCTGGACTTCGACCAGAACCAGGGTCAGGCCGGGCGTCATAGGCGAGCCAGCAAGGCCTGAGGCACGCTCAAACTTTTTATAAAACATAAGTCCCTCTGTGTGCGTCAAACATGCAGGGGGCATGACTGAACTTTGGCCGGGTTCAATGATCTGTCGAGGTAGGTCATCCAATTGACAAAGCCTAACGGATACTTGGCCTTGTAAAATATACAAGTCATTCTGCCTACATCAGAGCAGGCAGGCGGCACATTCCTCGAGCTTCGACCAAAGCTCGTAGATTGGCCGAGCCAAGATCGCCGACCGACAAGGCGTAAAAAGTAAACACTCGGGCTTGTATTTAAGCGTAAGTCCTTATGTCTGCCTCCAAACAGGCAAGGGGCACGGCCCCCAAGACCTAGGCAAGGTCCATAAACTACCCTGGCAGGCCTCTGGCACCATGACACATCCGTATGAGATGTACCAGGGCATAAGCGTTGACCACAGGGCTTAGTGATTACCTGGTCATGTATAGAATGATAAAACCCCATGTACACCTCCGAGTACACAAAAGGCACAACGTCTGACGCCCTGACAGAATCCAGGCGATGCTAGGGCAGACGCACCCACAAGGCCTAGTGAATGCTTGGCTTTGTATGAAAAACAAAGTCTGTCATTTAGTTTCTCAGTCCAATCATGCTTGGCACCAGACCCGCATACTTAGTATCTGACTCCGCTGAGGGCAAATTGATGGGGGATAAAACCCCCTGACGCATAGGCCCGACCCCCTTTACGGGTAGCCATCAACTAACCCAAAAAGACCTCTCTACTGATCACCATGCTGATGTCATGGGTGACATCACCCTACTACACCCTTTCCCCTATAAATACCCCACTTAGGGTGAGGGGAAAAAGGGGAGAATTAATTTCATTCACACATACTCCTCCCTACTCTCTCTACCTCTCTTATCTCCCTAAATATCTGTATTCAGTCATACATTTTACTGACTTGGGCGTCGGAGGCTCCGCCCCGGGGGTTCCCCTCGGGCCCGGAGTTCACCTTGCAGGATCACCGTCGGCACGCACCCGGAGCCGAGGAGAACCGCGAAGCTCAAGGTCAGGGACCCATTTCCATACCGGAACAATTATTATTATTTATTTTTATCTATAAAAAAAACGGAACTTTCATTAACACCAGAATAAATTACAAGAAGTTAGAGGGAAGCCGAGATACTATCTGGGCCTCCACTCTCTAAATTACAAGAAGTTAGAGGGAAGCCGAGAAACTGATTATTATTATTTTATTTTTTTATTTTTTATTTTTTATTATAAATCGGAGCTTGCATTAATAACGAAACAAATTACAAGAAGTTAGTGGGTAGCCGATATTATTATTATTGTTGTTGTTGTTGTTGTAGAAAAATTATCATCTCATATCAATCGAGATGTGAAATTAAATTTTGAGCGAAAAGACTATCACACTAAAATACATCAAAAGGTATACTCTAACTGCTCTAAAATCCTTCTAAATTTGGGATTATCAAAGTGTAAGGATAGTCTAGCAGAAACATTGAACTTGAGCTGAGCCAATAGAGCCTTGACTGTAGAAGACTTGCCAATAAAGATCCTGTTATTCCTTTCCTTCCAAATTGCATAAACCATTGCTGCCAGGGAGACTTGTAGCCAAGGAGCTTTCCAATGTTTTCTGTAAGAAGGCCCTTGACACCATTTGATAACAGATTTGAGGTTACTATGAGGTAAACATACACCCATCCAATTGAGAGTACCAGTCAAAAGGAGCTGAGAAACAGGACATTTGAAGAAAAGATGAGCATGGGACTCCAGATCTTGGAGGCAAAGAACACATCTGTTAACTAGACATAACCCTCTCTAGGCATACTGATCCACAGTAGAAAGCTGTTGCTAGAATGCCAAAGAAAGAATGGCTCTAGTACTAGGAGAAAGTAAGGAGGAAGAGATAACTCTAGGAAACCTCAAGCAAGGCACATCCTAAATCTTTAAATAGGCTTTGTGCAACAAGAATTTGGTACTAGTACAACAGTCCTGCAACATTTCCTTTGCAGCTGAAACTGAGCCACAATGTCTGATCAAGAAGTCTTTAACCACAATGATATCTTTAAGAGCAGTAGGAAAGAAATCCTTGAAGGCTAGAGACCAAACATCCTGCTGCAGAATATAAGCAGCACACCACTTCTGCCAGATACTACTAATCCCCTTAGACAAATGCCAGACCCATCTTGACATGAGAGCCAGATTCCATGCTTCCAAATTTTTGACATTGAAACCACCACTATCTCATGGGCTGCAAATGTCTTTCCATTTCTTGAACACAAGCTTTCTATCCCCTTGCTGAATGCCCCAAAAGAATTCCTTATGTAACACCCCTAATTTTATTAAATTAAAAGTTTGTTCGTATTTTTCTTTTTTCGATTTAACTCGTAAATCTTAAAATTATTATAAAACGAATTTATCGTTTTATTGTTTTAAACTCTTAAAATTTTATTTGTCTCGGAAACTCTACTTATATTTAAAACATTTTTTCATTTCTGTCTCGAATTATTATATACATTTAATTTAATTCTTATCAAAAGTCTATTTCGTCGATTTAAATTCTGAAATTTTATTTATTTACTTACTTTTAAGCTCGAATTTCTATTTTCGGCTCGAAGTACAATTATTTTAAGTTTCATCAAAACATCTATTACCTTTCCTCGAAAAATCAATTTAATTCACTTTATCGAAGGTTTATTATTTATCGGAAATACTATTTCATCGTTTAATTATTTATTTCTATAAACTTAGTGTAGACACTCGCATTTTGCCTTCTAGTGTCTATGGGAGTTTCCAGCAAACACCCGATGATGATCGGACGTAAACATGACTTAATACGCTCGATTTTGGACTCGCAATCAATAGTATTTGGTGCGAGCTTGTAGCGGAGTGAAAATCTCACCAAACCGACCTCAAATTCAGGCCCAGTGGGTCGTTTCCAGTCAAACAAGATTAATTTGGGTCAAAACCGACACCGAGGGAATAATCGTCTTTTAGCGACCGGGTCAAACCCCGGTCAAAGACACTTCCGAGACATAAAAATCAGTCACGCAGATTTGAATGTCTGACTTGAAGTCAAAGACTACACAAAAATCAGCTACGAAGAGGATCAAAGCAATAGAACAACTTCATTAGAGATAAAACTTTATCTCCAAAGAGACCTCCCACCCGACCAGACCTACTCGATCGAGTGGACCGGCCTACTCGGTCGAGTAGGCTCATAAAACCCACGAGAACCAGTTTCAGACCGGGCACTCGATTGAGTGCCGTGCACCACTAGGTCGAGTGGCCTCTTTTCTATCCGAAATTTGGCCTCTTTTCTATCCAAAACCGGGTGTTTCTTTTCATCCAAAACCGGGCATTTTCTATTCAAAAGCCGGGGTATTTTACTATAAATACACCCCCTTTGCAACCTTCAAAGCACACAATTTACAACCCAAAATTTAAGCAACCTTAAGCAAATTATACACAAACACAACCCCGACTTTTCCTCTTGAAATCCTATAGGAAACCCGAGCCAAACCAATCCAAAAATAAAACACCTTAACTCTCCCTATATCCTCGTTCCTCCCGCATGAACGCCGCTACTACGAGTCCTTAATCGAGGCCGAAATTAGCATGTAGGTTGAGGGTGTTACGAATCCCGTCTTCTCTCTTTCCTTCCTCTTTCTCGTCTTTCTCGTTCTCTTTTGTCTTTTTTCTTTTTTTTGTTATTTTTTTATCATCGTCATAATTATACAATAAACATCGCGCATACATAACTCTTTCTAAAACAAATTTGAATCGAACACGTTTAAAGATGAATCTCGTATAAGACCCTTCTAATCCCTTTACGAGTAGTAACAGTGGTGAAGCCCTTTCGAGGAGCCTTACCCTAAACACTCAAGGGCATGATGGGACCGCGAATACTCCTCTTTAAACGCGTCTGATTCCTCTTTTTAAGGTTAGAATGAAACCTGTTGGTGTAGATCGCACATCAGATAATCCGCAAAGATTAATTATGATGTCGTGACGTGAAGGGAATCGACTTTTGCTATAATCAAACAAATAAAACGTTTATTCTTAAGATGCTATATCGACTCCGTAGTCGAGTATTATGTCTAAAAGAATTATTCAATAAATCGAGCTAACACGAACACGTTGATGCCGAAATAATTGTCACATAGTCCAAAAGGATCAATTACGACATTACGACGCGGAGGGAATTATTTCGTCCTAGTTTTATTTAAAACGACTTATAAGCATCTTTTACAAAATTCACTCCAAATATTAGATATTGATTCTATAATCAAGTATCGAATATGACGAGTATTGAAAACTGAGTCGAGTGTAAATCATATTATATTTTCACGCAATTTAGCAAAATTATCGATTTTAAAATTAAAAACAAATTCACGAACAGCTGTTCGTATAGGGGGCACTCGACCGAGTGCCTTAGCCCACTCGGTCGAGTGGCACCCCAAAATCGGGCAAAAGGTTTTTTGAGGACCACTCGGTCGAGTCCTCCCTACGACTCGATCGAGTGGCCCTTAGTACGTCAAAGTCGTGAGTCCTTCATCATATTTCAAGCTTCGATAAAATTCTTTTAACGACTTCGGTCATCACGTGTCAAGTCTATCACGTGATTTACTCTTTTCAAAACCATGCATCACACTATCTTATATCATCTAATCAATTTACAATCCGTTATTATCGATACTAACTCAATTATTTATGTTTTTGCGCCTTTATTTTCGTTGTTTGTTTTATTATACTAAAACGAATTTCGCATGCTAAAACAACTTCGACCAAATTCAAAGATGCATTAAACAACGTAGTTAAACATATTCCACATGTTTAGTTAAAAATCCTTGTTTGCATAACATTTAACGGTCAAACTAACGCGCGTACACGAAAAACGAACGATATCTAAGTAGAGGCCGCTAAGTGCGGTCGGGGTTGGGTGTTCTTTTCGAACTTCCCAACACGTACCCTCATCCCTTACTCAGAACCATGGTTTCCGGATTTCCGAAACTGTTGGCATACGAGAGTCATTCAATACACGATTTCCGATAATGTCGGTATCTGTATCGCAGTGCAAAGGGACGAACCCCGTAAACTCTAAAATCGAAATGGGCCGTACTCTATGCACGGCCCAATAAGATATAAAGTGGGTTCTAATGGGCCTGAACTCCCACAATGTTCGGTTGCGACTTCTAATTAGATTTAAATTTCGACCCGAGATCCATCTCACATGAGATTCATTCGCCTCCCCAAACCCGTGCGTGGCCGCGTTGGGGTGGACCTATGTCATGTCCACAATTTGGCGACTCCGCTGGGGATTCCTAATGTACCACTAGTCATCGGGGTTCCTAGGGTGAGACTTGAAAAGAAATCGTTCGATTAGTAATGTACGCATTTTAGTTCAATGGTTCATGCATAACCCAAATTTTTTCCGGGCCGGTCACTTGTGACCGACGTCCCACTATACCGTGGTACATTCCTAAATGGGTGCACTAAAGACTTCGATGGCGGAACTCGCATGGGCCTTACGGCACGTTCTAAGTCCAATTCGGCTTAGGAAGTCCGTCCTGATTTACGAGAAAGTCGTCGTTGTTGGTATAGATCCGATTTCGACCGACCGAGACTTAGTTTTGAGCATACATGGTGTCGATATATTCCTTCATTGACTACAAGCTACTTGATTTACATGTCATCTTTTTCAGAAAACCGTTATTTAAAAAAATGCATCTTTTAAAAAAAATCTAAATTTCAAAACCCGGGATGCTACCGAAATTAAGACTTACGATTTGACTCAAAATACCCTATTTTTAGCCGGTATGCTGCCCATTTTAAAAATTCAAATATTTTTGGAACCTTAAAAAAAACCGTCCCGACGGCGCTTTTGCCACTTTCCAAAGTCGGGACCATTCTCCGATTTTTCTCATAATTCAAACCTTTTTAAAAAATATTCTTTATCCTACGACTTACCACATTTAGTAGTGTCGGGTCATTTCCTAAGTTGTCGAAGTCTCTAGTGTCGAAACTCCGTCGATTTTACATCACGGGTTTCCCCCCTATCCTAGTCCGCCTTATTTGTCAAGGCACGGCCCACCTACGTAGGACATACCCCTACAAAAGGAGGCCCGTTTACACATTCGAGTCCAAAGCCTGGGGAAATCTCACGTGGACCTTCCTTCGAACGGGACTAGGCCCACTCAGCCGAATCTTAAGGAAGGTACACCACTCACCAGTCACCCGTCTAGGTGTCGGTCTTGAGTCGTTTTCTCGTCAGGTCTTTTCCTTACTCAGGATGTACTGTTTGATTCCAGGATCTGGGTCAGTTTCTGATTACGCGGTGTTCTTACAGACAGGCCACCGGTAACCAGACACAAGCACAAGATGCAAGAAGCTTTGGACAAATTGACGGTCTCGGTGGACGCTATGATCGCCAAGCATACTCAAATTGAGGCCCAACTGACAGCTATCAAGTCTAACTAAATAGCTATTGTTACCCGTTTGAGCGCCATGGAACAAGGGACTCCTAATGGTGGGACTAAGACTACTGGGCCCTTGGCTGAATTGTTCAGCGCAGTTCGCAAACTAGAGGAACAGATCCATTTGTCAATAAACAACACTATCCACACGGAAAATGCCGGTGCCTATTCGCCCCTAAATGATGAACTGCCCACCAATCTCAACCTTACGGGCCTACCAATGTTTGACGGGACCGAGGATCCGGTGCTTCATATCCGGGCCTTCAAAGAGTTCATGGCCGTTAAGGGAGTGAAATCGACCATGTTCAAGCACCTGTTTGCCTCTTCCCTCGAGAAGCATCCGAAATCCTGATACCACAGGCTAGAATCCAAGAAATAAAAAACTTGGGATGACGTGGCAACGGAGTTTGCTCGGAACTTTGCCGACAACACCGAAATCCAGACCACGATCCGCACCCTGGAGGTTATGGCCCAGAAACCCAAGGAAGGATTTACGAAATACCTTAACGCTGGAGAGCCGAGAGTGTGAAGTTGGTCGACAAGCCCAATGAAAAAGTTTTAGTGGATGCCTTCGTCAAGAACCTCCTCCCCTCCTACCGGGTCCATCTCCGGTATGCTGTCATACCCAACTTCGCCACCTTAACTGAAATGGGGACGAGGATTGAAGATGATTTGAGGATAGAGGGCCTTACTAAGACCTCTAGCAAGGTATTTCAAGGGGCTATTTCTTCCGCTACCAAGCCCACAGCTGCAGCTGCAACTCGCAGCAATTTCGACGACGTTAATCTACTTGATACCCCGTCCAAGAAGAATACCACACCTTGGGTGTTCACTGATATAGGTTCTACCTATACATATGCCTTACAAAGGCTATCTTCAAAGGGCCTGATCCAACCGATAGGCCCAACTCCCGAAGTCCCGGTCGAGCGACGCTCTAAGGCCTACAACGCCCAGGCCTATTGCCAATACAACCGAGGCAATGGCCATGACACCAAAAAATGTTGGAAACTGAAGCACCTGATCCAGGATCTGATCGAGAGTGGTAAGATCCCGTTACCCTGAGATAAGCCGAGTAATAAGGACAATCCCTTCAGTGCTCATGCCAATTTTACCGGAGAAATGATCGACTGCTCAGACCTTATTTCTCCATTTATCCCTCAAATAAATAGGATTTGGTGCGATGATGAGGACGATGTGTACCTCGCCAAAGGGTAATCTATCCCCATTACCCCGGAGGAGATCCGAAAAGCTAAGTCCAAGGCCTTAGCCAGTAACCACCTTAGTCGTCCCTATCAAGCCACTAGCTCTAGGGATGCCCCTACTTCGATAACCGTCACTGAGCCAATCAGGGCGGAAGTCGCCCCTGAAGAGTAGACCACCGAAAAGGCTCTCGTGAAGCAACTAAAGAAGACCCGAGTTGACCTCTCTACATGGCAACTCCTAGTTAGCTCACAAGAACATCGAGAGGCACTCACTAAGGCCCTCGATCAAGTCAAGATCGACTCCTCGGCTACTCCTTCTGAAATGGTAGCCACGGTCCTGCCCCACCTAAAGGGCAAAGATGGGAAAGGAGCCACAATAATCATCTTCTCTGAAGCCAATCTACCACCATTCGGGGCTATCCACAACATGGCCCTCTATATCACGGTAATCTGGCGTGGAAAGTATCTCCCGATGACCCTATTCGATGATGGGTCCGCGGTCAACGTCCTCCCCTTGAGGACCGCCAAAGCCCTCGGCATTACCAAGGCCGATTACATTCCGACTGCTCAAACCATCAAGGCTTTCGACGGGAGCCTAAAGTCGGTAGCTGGGGCCGTGAAACTAACCATCATAACGGGCCCGATAGAAAAAGAGCTGGAGTTTCAAGCAATCGATGTCACCTCTTCCTTTAACCTGCTCCTAGGGAGGCCACGGATCCACGCTGTCAAGGTAGTATCCTCCACCCTTCACCGGAAGATCAAGTTGCTCCTACACGATAGTGTCATCACCTCGGAGGCAACCCCAATGACTGTGTCTAACTGTAACGCCACGGGCTGCACTGACCTCTAGGGGTTCGATTTCATTGGAATGATCGAAGAGGAGTATCTTTTCCAAACCTACTTCACAACTAGCATCGACACGATGCTACAAAATCTAGGGTACCTACCGGGGGCTACCTCCCGACCCGATCTTTCAGTTGGGAAGATTATCGAGGTCCTTAGAAATGAAGACTCGCATCTAGGCCTTGGTTATGCTACACATCCGGGCAACATTGTCCGAGCAGGTATTTAAAGAACCTGCAACCTCATTATGGGTATCTACTTGAGCCCTTATAGCCCACAACTGACTGACTACTTCGTCACACCGGTATTCGGGGCTGTCCAAGTTGGTCTCTACCAACCCAATACTGTACACCCTGGCACCCACTTGGCCCAAGACTGTAACTACATCCCGGATAATGTATTCGCACTCATCTAGTCAGAAGATGCCAACGATGCTGAGCCCGTGCTAGGGCTACTTTTCGGGGAAGAAACCGTGGCCCTGACTCCAAAGGAAGATCTGGTCAATCTTATTTTTCGCAGCAATAGGTTTGACCCAACTAAGCTGATCTCGGATGTAGGCTCCGAGACAGGAAACAGAGCCTGCAGGAAGACTGTCAAATGGACTGACAGTCAAGGAAGGACTTACAAGCTGGTCGCCGGGAAGGAGACACGCACGCCTGAGTTTGAGTCTGAGTCCGAGTCAGAGTCTGAGGTCGAGTCTAGGAGGTCCGGTGCTGGAGTCACTCCTGTAACCACCCCCCTCCCTTTAGTTACTCTTGCTGCTGGTGCTTCGGGGTCTGTCCCGAGCGCCTTACCTATCCCGCCACTGACCAATGATCAGATAGTAGCTGTTTTTGAGCTATTTTCAAAATTTACGGTAACACCCCTGATTTTATAAATTAAATTAAATTAAAATTTTGTTCACATTTTTATTTTTACGATTAACTCGTAATTCTTAAAATTATTATAAAACGTATTTATCCTTTAATCGTTTCAAACTCCTAAACTTGTACGGAGTATTTGTCTTGAAAACTAATCTTATATTTAAAAAATATTTTTATTTATGTTTCGATTCATTTTATACATTTAATTTAATTCTTATCGAAAGTATATTTCGACGATTTATATTCGAAATTCTTTTTATTTATATATATTAAGCTCGAAGCTCATTTATTTTAAGTTTCGTCAAAATATTTATTTTCTTTCCTCGAGAAATCAATTTAATTCACTTTATCGAAAATTTATTATTTATCGGGAAATACTATTTGATCGTTTAATTATTTATTTCTATAGCTTCGTTTTCGTCTCGAATAATCTATTTACTCATTTTATTTGACGGTCCGATTATTTATTATTTTTATTAACTCGTTTTAATCCGATTCGTGGGTCAGTCAACTTATCGTTACGGAATTCGTTTAATTTGTGTTTCCGAACTGATTCATTTAATTAATCCTTTTCTTTCCCACTTGTGTAACGTCTCCCCTTTTACTCCTTTGGTTTTCAATGCACCGCTTCATACCCCTGCCTTTCCACCTCTTCATCCTTCCTCCTTCATACTCCCCCTCCCTCTCCTCATTCATTTTTTTATTTGCTGCTGCGTGTTTTTGCACCTCCGCTGGCATCCTCTTTTTCATCATCCAACACCATTTTTTTGATCATCTTCTTCACTCGTTATCTTCTTCGGGAGTGTCCTCTGTTTAGGCCCGATTACCCCATCGTTTTTCCCTTATTTTCCACTTTTTCTCCGGTTTTCCATTGCTGCGCTGCTGTCTCTGTTGCGTTACTGCTGCTGCTACGCTGATGCTGCTACTGTCCGTTTCTTCCTCTTCGTTTCCGTCTTCTTCTCCTGCTGCGTTGCTGCTGCCCGTTGTGCTTCTTCTACTGCTGTTTTCTTCCCTTTTCCTCTTCTCATTTCTCGCTACTTCTCTTCTTTGTTCGGGTATTGCTTGAACCTGATGCATATTGTAATTCTTCTATTGTTTTCGTCTATTGTTGTTGCTATATGTCATCACTGTACTGCAAGTGCTCTAATTCGTGTCGTGCACGACGGTGTTCGTCCCTTGTTCTGCTTGCGTACGCACCTGGTGTTGTCGTTGTTTATCTGTCCGGTTTTGATCAGGGTCGGTTATCTTCTCAGTCCACTCTTTTGTTTTATTCCACACTTGTTATATTCTCTGATTTCTTTTCGACGTACTCATGTCACTGCTGATGACTGATGCAACTGTTTTGTCGTTTCCGATATTGTTGAATTCGAGTTCTTCTTGCTTCATCTCGTCCCTTCGTTCTTATTTTTTTGGCTTCGTTGTGTATTTGATGGTGTTACCCATTTCCTCTTTGTGCATCACTTCCGTGTCGATTCACATCTTTACTTTGTCGTATTCGACTCTATTAAGTTCAGCCTTCGGGTTTCTATTTTACACATCCTTTCTCTTTCCGTCTTGTGTCAAATACCCTTGTCTCATTCCATTGTTTTGTCTTCTCGATTGTCGTGGTGGACCATGTTTAGAAGACTAATGATTTTACAACTTGGAGCTTAAAGACATCACTATCGATTTGGAGCTTAGACTGATCAAGGACGAATATGTGTTCATTTTGGCTATCGACTCAAGATAACTTTAGGACGTTACTCGATTTTATATCGTATGTTTGAATAGTAGTATCTAGTAAATATTTTAACTTCGATTTTCTAATTTTAGCTATTTATTATTGTTAATAATATTAGTTTTAAATCGTATGCCTTGTAAATATTTTTACAACTTTCGATATCGTTTTATAAATCGTTAATAATATTTTGTTGGTTATCGTGACACTAGTAACTAAATAATAACATTTTCATATTTTCTTCATATTTCGTTAATTTATAGTTTTAACTCAAAATCGTATTTTTATATTATAATCGAGATTTTTATTCTTGCTCAATAAATTAATTTCACTTTACGACTTATATTAATAAATGAGAAAATAGTCGATTTTCTTTTAAATACAATTTTAGTCGAGACAATTTTCCCCTAATAATTTCTCAATTGTCTACGATTGCTTGTTTTTAGTAAAATCAGTATTATTTATTAATAAAATGTATTTGTTAAAAATAAATTGAAATCTTTATAAAATCTCGTTTAATTTATAAAACTCGTTGACTCAATTGATTTAGATCTCATTTTCTTAAAACGTCTCTTTTCTGAAAGTGTATAGTTTTAACTCGATTTTCTAATTATTTATAAAACACTATATATTGACTTATTATTTTATATGTTGAGCAACGAATTTAGAAATATATTAAAGTTACGATAATGACAATAATAATAAAATGTTAATTTCGTTAGAAATGCTATTTTTGATAAATTTCACTTATTTTAATAACTTACGTATTTTCTGTAAGACTTTCTATTTTAAGTAAGTTTTTGAAATTAGTAAGTTTTTATTTATAGAAAGTTTCTCTTTTAATATAAATGTTTATTCTCTTTTATCTTCATATTATTAGAATGGTTATATCCTTTGTTTTTGTCAATAATGGCTTGTTTTGGAGTTATGAAATAAAGAGAAGTGTGGGGTTAGATTAATATAGTCTGGGGTGTACGTTTTTGCCAACAACTATAAGGCTGGTGTGTCTTTATGGGGCACATTGGTTGTTGAACTGAGCATGGTTTGTGTTCAGGAGAGTGTGCATTGTGCCCATAAACTTAGATATTGCATCGTGTAATTCGCGTCGGGTTGAACTGGATACAGTTTGTATCCAGGAGGGGTGTATACTACTTCAACCAAGACCTCGCTGCACGCAGTCCTATTATAGTTGAGTTACCTAGTTAGAGACTGAATTCTGGTATGAGTTCAGTCTACAGTTCTCGAAGCTAGTTTCCAGTATTATCCTAGTGAAAGTCTAGCCTTGTGCACACTGATCTAATTTCCATAACGCCATTTTTGGAATATTATTATTATTGATTGATTTTGACTTGCAGGTTGGCAAGTGTTTTAAGTTTTCTCTGAAAACTTATTTTATTATATCGTTTTAATGTTTTTATTTCCTTTTTAACTATATTGATATAATAATACTATTATTTTTCCATATGATATAATATGGCTGGGAGAATGTCCGAGTTACTCCCCACTGACGTGGCTGTTATGTATATAACATGACAGGTATTTGCTGCTGGGTTTTGGGTGTGAGCTAGTGAGTAGCATGGATCCTACTCTTTCTTCATTCAAGTTTATTTATGGATTTTTGTAACCCTGTTTGGAGAATATTTATTTTAGCCCTTTTGTAAAAAGTGGTCTCTGTATTGACTGACCGTTCTTATATTATAACATAGAACATCAGTGTGTTTTAATCCCGACTCAACTGTGTTTCCGCCACTGTATTGCGTTTGAATTTCTAAGGGATTACATTTACAATCAATAATAACAACCATTCTGCTTACGACTTGTCTTACTTTTAAAATGTTTTCAATCGACATCTAATCGAGCAACTGGAGCAAAGGGAATCCCGGAATCCGGTAATTGAGGAAACCGAGTCCGTAAATTTGGGAAAACCCTTAGAGCCTCAATTACTTAAGATAGGGTTATCCTTAGGTCCCGAGGAGAGACAATAATTCACGAGCCTCCTCCAGGTATTCAAAGACGTCTTCGTATGGTCCTACGAGGACATGCCGGGGATAGACCGTGAAATTGCCGAGCATCACATACCGATCAAAGATGGATTCAAACCGGTTAAACAAAAGCTCTGCAGGATGAGGCATGAATGGTCTCTCAAAGTCAAAGAAGAAGTCGACAAACAGTTAAAAGTCGACTTCATACAAGTGTCCGAATATCTGGAATGGGTTGCGAACATTGTGCCGGTTCCTAAAAATGACGGTAAGGTGCGTGTCTGCGTGGATTTTTTGGATCTTAACAAAGCAAGCCCGAAAGACGATTTTTCGTTGCCACACATCGACATACTGGTGGATAACACGGCCGATCACGCCCTTCTATCATTTATGGACCGGTATGCCGGATATAATCAAATCAAGATGGCGGAAGAAGATATGAGTAAGACCACCTTCATTACACCTTGGGGTACTTACTGTTACACCGTCATGGTATTTGGCCAAATCAATGCCGGGGCCAATTATCAACGAACCGCCACAACTTTATTACACGACATGATGCATAAAGAAGTGGAAGTTTATGTATATGACATGATCGTCAAGTCTAAACACAGGGACGGTCACATCACCGTTCTGAGAAAATTCTTTACTCGATTGTGCAAATACAACATGAGATTAAACCCTCAAAAATGCAGTTTCGGGGTAACGTCTGGTAAACTACTGGGTCATATTGTCAGCCAACGTGGCATCGAGGTCGATCCAGCTAAAATTAAGGCCATTACCGAGATACAACCATCTAAAACCGAAAAGGAAATAAGAGGATTTCTCGGGAAAGTCCAGTACATCAGCCGGTTCATTTCAAAACTAACCATGGTATGTGAACCCATTTTTAAGAAGCGGAAGATAGGGGAACGAATATTGTGGGACGATAAATGTCAAGCAGCCTTCGATAAAATCAAGGAAATCTTGTATGATCCACCAGTTTTGATGCCACCTTCAACTCATCCTTGGTCATTAACTAAGCACTTCGAAAATGGAAAACTCGGAACGCCAATCTCATGGCCTACCAGGCACGAGTAAGGGATCTCGAGAAGCAATTCTAGAAGGTGAAGTATATATACTTGCCTCGGGAAGAAAATCAGTTTGCAAATGCACTCTCCAAATTGTCATCTTTACTGAATATTCCCGATCTCAAGACCAGTAGTATGCCAATTTGTGTTGAAAGACGGTCTGAGCCGGCGTACATCCACGACATAGAAGATATTGAGATACCTGATTCCGAGCCATGGTATCAAGCTGTGCTAACATACTTGATGACCGGAGAATATACTCCCGATACCAAAGGCCGAGCCAAGAAGGCCACTAGTACAAAAAGCACTTGTGGTTTCGGTTAAAAAGGACATATGGCTTCGGTTATATGGGCGTAGTAAATCAAGGCGTAGCATTAAGTATATGAGTTGTGGCTTCGGTTATGAGGCGAAGCCACATGTATTTATGAAAACGGTTATTTTTAGGAACCGAAGCCAAAAACATAGTAAAGGCTTCGGTTGTCATTGTGAACCGTTGCCAAAAGTGAGTAACAGCATCGGTTAACTGTAACAAACGAAGCCAAAAGTAAGGAAGAGGCTACGGCTGTTTATGTTGAATTGAAACCATTAGTCGACTAAAAGGCTTCGGTTTTTAGTGAAGAACCGATGCCATTTCCAAATAAAAAAATAAAAAAAAATACATATATATACATTCTGACACAAAATTAGCATAATTTTTTGGGATGTGCTTTATAAACAATAATAATAATAATAATTAAAAGCATTAATAGTAGCAAATATAACTCATCATTAACAATTATACACAATGCTAGAATTCAGAATATCCTCCAACGCAAGAAGATGAGAAAGATGTGATATACTGTGAGGTAGATATAAAAGTGCAGCACGATATCCATCTAGAACCCATTAGATGAAGAGTCCACTGAGTGAAGCTATCCACAAATCAACCGACAAACGAGAACCTAAGGCAAAAAAAGTAATCACAACCACATAACTAAAAGTTGCAGTAAAAGGAGAAAGGAAAGAAAACCTTTATAGCATCTCGCAAGATAACGTCTAATTAACCAAAAACGTGTTCCTTTTGTTCGGTTATAAAATACTTCATAATCATCCCAGGGCCCCTAAAAGAGCTTCCACTCGAGAAAAGTAGGATCATTTTTTAATTATAAATCCAATTATAATATATATATATATATATACAAATATTTTATTAATTTAATAAATTATCGTTGACCCAACAGGTCGGGTCAGGATTCGACCCTAAGTTAACGGGTCGGGCCGAGTTCTGAGAGGTCTACATGTGCTCTATTATAAAGTTAACATTCATCAAAAATATGATACACACCTCACTGTTTTCATCTCCTCTTCAATCGATGTAAGTAGATAAAGCAAAAGAGGCAACTTGATCCGTATGTTCTTCAAAAGAATAATACGGTTTGTATTAGCAGACCCCCTAGAAAAAAGTTTCAGTGTTACTATTAACGTATGCAACATATGTGGTCAGAGTGTGCAACTTATCCTCTCTTTCTGCCTTACACATAAATGATAAATTAACGTGCAAGGAAATCTATATACGAAATAACAACTACACTATTCTATAATATGAAGTCGACCTTAACACATCTAGCACTGCTTTAAAAGTGTTTATTTTCATGATGTTAGATGATTATATCACAAAATATATGCATCTTAATGTATTTTGTATTACCTGCAAAAGATGTTTCACATTGTATACCATCCTTGCACTTTCCAAACATGTTACCTGTTCTCCAATAAAATGATACAGTCAAACACTGTATGAAGTTCTGCCAGTAAATAAATATTCCTAAATGATTTGTGAACTGAAGTATTATATAGGGTAAGTACAACAGGTCCAAGTAAACCTAATATGTCCAAAATGAGTGATACATTTGGAATGAAACTCTTCGATCCAACAATCACAGTTCCCACAAGTGCTCTCAAACCTTTTGACAAGCATACCTTTGGTTCAAACATTAGAACACCATATATATTGTGAGAAAAAGTGTTAAAGGTTATATACGATGAACCAAAATAATGGTTTACTATGTTTTTAATGTGAATCAAAGTTGGTCAGGCAATACAAATTGTGTTACAGGTTTTCACAACTTAGTGTTTTATACTTTTAGGCAAAACTACTTTTATCTAACCCGTACTTGTCGTAGACAAGAACCGTAGATGCACTTGGGTAGAGTTACTTGATACTACTAAAACTAAACAATCTAATTAAGCGGCAAGAAATCAAAAGGTTCTTTAAGACGTTTTTTTTCAGAAAATAATTATTGGGAGTTGAAACTGAAAGTATTGGAAACCAAGTAAAAATATTGAAATAATCAGCTACTTGCACTAGTCTATCCACAAGAACACCATGTGCCTAAAAGAGGTCATAACGACATCAATTAATGAAAATTATCCACTTAATATACAACTAGGTTCTATAAGCATGAATAAAAATTAAGACGACAATCCAATTACATTTCACTAACAGTTGCATCATTGAATATACGAGAACCATCGATATGAAACTTTAAATTATGCCTCTTTGCAAAATATCTAATTGTCTGTGTAATCAACGGACATACATGCCCACCAGTGTTGTAATCCGACGACGTGGAGAATCAGGGTAATGTATAGTAGATCATAGAAATATAATAAGCGTTCAAGACATTCCATCCAGACGACTGCAAAGAAGTCTTTCCTTAATATTTATCCCAGAATGAAGTAATTCGTATGCTATTTATGTTCTCCGGACCAGCTAAACCTTTTCATCGAACAAAGTTCACAAAGCATAGCATAAATATGAAATGATTTTAGTCCTAACTAATATCTAAGCAGCTTAGAAATTTGTAAAACTAAATTATACGAAATAAAAAATATATTTGGTACTATACAAGTATAAATAATCAAATTTTACTTCTATTCAGATCACAACACCTTATCCAGAATCACAGTAACTTTACTAGATGTACAATACCTACTTGGCATATGAGTTCTCGAGGCAAATAACTCTCGTAATAGGATGGGTTAATGGCAATTTAAACCAAATCCAACTCCATGGCCCCATGTTTGTTATTCTTCAGTGTTCTTGGATGGACACCAACGATAGTAGCAGTACCAACAGTTCATTTTTTTTTCAATAAGCTAAGCCTATCAATGATAATTAACAAACCTTCCTGGTTCTTTGCTTTATAGGCAAAACATGTACATTTCTTGAAGAACGAAACTAAAATAATCTTACACCAATCCCCGACGAGTAATCATAATCATGCACTTACGAATTCAAAGTAACAAAAAAAATAGCGATCCAATGTCATCGAGTGGATACCAATAACCATGGTAACAAGAAAGACAACGCTACATCTGACCAAATCTTCAGAAAACTTGGTAAGACTCAAACGAATCATCTACACACAAAATCACAGACTACTAGAAACAATTTTCTAGATAATACGGAGTACATACATCGCAGAAAAGTGATGAAGTAACAAAGCAACCAAGAATATAAAGGAACAAGGGATGAAGCAACAAGAGTTGAATTGAATTCACTTACAATTGAAGCAACAACGGATGAACCAAGTGATGAAGCAAAAGGGGACAGACAAAACTTAGATTCAAAAGCGAACATCGAAAACTGAATCCACTTAAGAATTGAAGCGACTTTAGGATGAATCGGACTAAATGGAATGTATTGCCCATCGTGTGGTGCATGTATGTTTACTAGGGAATTAATTAGGGATTGGGTGGTTGTAATTAGGAATTGGACAGGGGAATTGAGAGGTGGAATTGGGGACAATTAGGAATTGGGACATTGGGGATGGGGTTGCTAGGTTAGTTGTCACCAAATTTATATTTGCTCTGATGATACTCCGTGATAGCTTAGGTATGTTACTCACGGGTCCGTATATACTCTTGGTGTAAATGTATACGGAGTAATACTCACTGAAAGCACTATAATTAGTCGACATGTTAGGACTACATAATACTATAATTATCCCTTAATTGTAATAAAATTGACATTGTTTCTATGTGTAACCGAATCTAGTCATAATTGTGGATATTTAGAATCATTTCTGGTTACGGTTAAAAATCCAACCGAAGCTTTTTATATTTGGATACGGTTTCTCATTAAAATCGTTGCTACTTATAACAACCTTTGGTTACGGTTTAGAAATGCAACCGAAGCCTTTTAGTTTTGGCTTCAGTTTTTTTTCAACAACCGTAACCTTTTGTAAATCCTATTCTTATAGGATCTTTTGGCTACGGTTATTAGTTGCGACCGTAACTTTTTCCACATGCCAAATGTATTTTTTGTACTAGTGGGCCTTACGGAGGCTAGCTACCCAGTTCGTCCGTACCGACGATGGGCAACTGTACAAAAAGACGGCACAGGGGGCTCTTCTCCTATGTGTTGATAAAACTAAAGCTGAAAAGGTTATGGCCGAAGTACATGATTATGAGTGAAGTCCGCATATGAATGCTCAAATGCTAGTCCGAAAAATTATGAGGCTCGGATACTACTGGAATAATATGGAAACCGACTGCCAGTTATATGTTAAGCATTGCCATAACTGTCAAATCTTTGTCAACGTGCAATATATGCCGTCATCCGTCTTATATACCATGATATCACCTTTGCCATTTTCGAAGTGGGGTATCGACATAATTGTGAAAACAAATCCCTCCGGTACCGGCGGACATTGTTTCATTCTAGTAGCTATCAACTATTTCACAAAATGGGTCGAAGCTGAATCTTACCGTATTCTTAATGCCAAGCATGTTGCCAAGTTTATTCAAAACAAGATAATATGCCGGTATGGAATTCCGCATGAATTTATCAATGACCAGGGGACCCATTTTGAAACCGAAACAGCGGCCCTGCTGACTAAATATAAAATTCAGATGCATACATCTTTGCCCTACCGACCTCAAACGAATGGAGCGGTAGAAGCGGCTAATATGACGATTATCACCATACTAAAAAAGATGGCTGATAATTACCGAGACTGGCCCGATAAAATACCCTTTGCACTGTGGGGATACCTAACGTCGATTCGCACCGCAACCGGTGCAACGCCGTATTACCTAACGTACGGGATGGAAGCAGTTCAGCCAGTCGAGTTAGAGGTGCCGTCTCTCCGGATCCTATTAGAAAGTCAAGTGCCCGAAGATGATTGGGTCCGAGCACGATATAATTCACTAGTTCTATTAGATGAACGACGGTCTCGTGCCCTCAATAATATTCTGATATATCAAAAGAGGACCCAACGGGCCTTCAACAAAAGGGTGAGGCCCAGAAACATTAAAGAAGGGGATTTGTTTCCCAAGTCTATTCGAGCCTTATTGCCAGTAGACCCGAGAGGGAAATTCAAACCCAATTGGACAGGGCCATATTTGGTGAAAAAGATTCTATCAGGCGGAGCTGTGATTTTGACGGACCTGGACGGGAATGAGTTTGTCAACCCAACTAACCTTGACCAGCTGAAGCGTTACTACCCTTAAGCCCTTTCTCAATGTCATTAGCAAAGTTTATTAAAACTGTTTTTTATATAAACTTTCAAAAGCAAGTGAAAAGCTAGAATTATTTATTCTACTGTTGTAAGCATCTTGAACCAATAGTCTTGGTTTATTTCGAGATTGCAAATTTGTAAAAAAATATGAACTACGTTTGGTTTGATTCGGCTAATTGTGCATACGTAGGCAGCCCCTCAAAAGGGCACAACCGGTGCGATCAAGAAAAAAACAAGAACGATTTAAATAATAAACTTTCTTTATTTATTACCAAAAACAATCCGATAAACTCGTAAAATTATAAATTGCAAAAATTCAAAAAAAATTCATTCAAATAAAGCACACGACACTAAATAAATAATAGTCATACTTAAATAATAAAAAGCTAAGGGCTCGGTCTTTATGGCATCTTGCCCTGTCCTTTGTCCTTGGCCTCTTTAGCCGTCCACTAGCGACGACGCGGAGACGAGCGCTCCCGGATCACCACGGGAACCTCCTTCGCCCGGACTCACTTCGAACCCGAGTCCTCAATCACTTCAATAGGCCCAAGTCGGTCCCTTACCCGTTCTGGTAACCAATTACGGGGGCCCAGTCGGTGTCGGGCCGCCAGTCTCGGCCCAAGTCTTTTCTCCAAGTCAGTATGGGGGCTTAGCCGTCCCCGTGAGCCTCTAGCACCGGCCTCTTTAGATCGAGTCTTAGTTTTTGACTTAAGACCCAATTCAAATCGAACGAGGATAGCAGGAGTCTCCCCTTCGTCAAAGAAACCCCTATTATCTTTCACCGTTTCTCGGCGAATCAAGTCGAAAGCCTCGTCAGTCTTCAAAGCTTTACGGGCCGCCTCTGACTCCTCGGAAGTCCATTTCCGGTATGATTCTTAGACCCAAACGGATTGGAAAGGGCGGGGTATGGTCCACATAGCATGGGTAAACCAGCGTTGTAGCCACGTGTCACACATAGCGTCCGTCAATTGGAGCAAAACGCTAATAATTGCTTCAGTCTCGGGGATTCGCTGAGATGAACCGAACTGCCTCAGAATGCGGTCCGGGTAGAAATGGACGGTCAAGTCCAGTGACAGGATCACCAGGTAGCGAGCTTTGTCACTCTTGGCTAGCCCCGTCAATTTCGAAAGGAACCACCAGGCAATGGTCCACCTAATCAAGGGTCCACCACAGAATTTTAGCTCTTCGTCCCAATAAGCTAGATTTATGTAGTGGCTCAAGCTTATCTGTCGTCTCCTTGAGCTAATTTGGCTGCTGCGATAGTTGGATACATTCACCAGGGGCTCTATGATCGACAAATGCTCGGATAGCCAAATCTGATAAAAAAAATGCAAATTTCCATAAGCAAATCTTAACTCCGCTCACAGGTACTCGATCGAGTGTCACGCCTGACTCGATCAAGTGGACTAGCTGAAACCAGGCAGACGGGTTTTATCGAGGTCACTCGATCGAGTAACGGATCCACTCGATCGAGTGGCTCCTGTACGTCAGAATTTCGCTGATGGGAAGGATTTGCCGTGAATCCCTACAAACAAATAAAGCCAACGAAACCTAACTAGTAGCTAGGGAAGTCGGGTCGATATCCACGGAGACGGTAAAGGGTGTCTAAACTAAGGTCTACCTAAAAACAAGACACGGTCACAAAACAACACAAAGAGGAGAAAAATTGACAAGAATTGATTACAAACACAATCACTAAGCTAGGAAACAAGGATAAACAAACTAGAACAATGAAATGGAATTCCTAACTAGAACAATGAAATGTAAAAGGATCAACTAAACCTAAATCAATCAACTAACTAGATAAATAATTGCTAACAAGATGGAGAAATCGAATTGGGAAAAGGTAGGGTTAGGTTGGGTTCATAAGTGTAGTAGGATAATTGGGAAATCGAGGGTGTAGATTTCAACTAGTCACTAAGGTCGGTCCGCACTCTCGCATCAAAGACAAACCCGAATTCTCATGCAAGATGCTACCCAATACATGAAGATTCAACCACAAATCAATCATACAATGAGAGGAAGAAAAACAAGCAAGATAAACATGGCCACTACTACTCAAACAAACAATTCAAGAAACACATAGTATGCTTAACAAGTGACTAGTAACGAAGAATCCACCTTTACCCTCAATCAAACCCTAATTACCCATAATCAACACTTAATCCCACTACTAACCCCACAAAAAGTCTACTCACTCATATCAAAACTAACAGCAACATAAACAAGAGAAATCAACACAAGCATAAGAACATTCATTATGAAAATGAAACTAGCAAGAACAATGAACAATGAACAAAGATTAAAACTTGAATAACAAAGAAAGATTAAGAGAAAAGAGAAGAGTAATTATACCAAAGTAGTGAAGAGAACAGATGAAAACTTGTATATAAAGAACACCCAAAAACCTCCACCAAATGTTGTCAAGATTGGATAGATTCTTCAAGAGATCCCTTAATACAAGAGTAACTTCCTAGATTAAGCTAAGATTAACAAAAGATTAAGGAAATATTAATGTAAAACTAAGCTTAGGATGAAGAGAGTCTATCTAGGGTTTAGAATAGTGTAGAGTAATGTAAGGTGCTTAAACATTACAAAGGGGGAGTATATATAGGGTTACAAGAATGAAGGAATGAAAGAAATGAAACACGGCTGCGCTGGCACCTTCCCGGCCAGGAAGGATGGTGATCCCGACCGGGAAGACTCATGGTCCCGGCCGGGATGGCAGTCCAGAACCCGTCTTTGCTTTGCACTTCATCCCGGTCGTGATGGCCACTCATCCCGACCGGGATGGGTCTTGTACGCCTCCAATATGATCTCATAGGTCCCTACTTGCTCTTCATAGGCTTCTCATCGATTCTCGGTGCTTGGGATCGAGTGTATAGGGCTCGGGAATGGGTCCTAAGGGCCCGGGATCGAGTCTAGGCTACCTAGTGATCGTCGCTTATCTTCGTTGGCTCCAAATGTGTCGGAAACGAGTCGGAATCGTTCCATTTCTACAAGATTAGTCTTAGGAACCTAAAACAAACTAGAAGGAGCGTAAGTAGCCTCGAAACCGCTCCAAAGAGCGATTCCACAAGAGAAACCGGGATCAAAGACTAGGAAAATAGCACTACAAAACACACTTATCAACTCCCCCACACTTAACCCTTACTCGCCCTCGAGTAAGCACGAACTAACTAAAAACTAAAAGAAACTAGACTACTAACCGAGCCGATATTAGCGCACCCTACGCCCTTTCAACTCACGGGAGAAAACTTAGTGGAAAAGTGCTCTCCGCAAGGCAAGTGAGGTATTGCGACAAAACTGTGGGTACAACCGAACACGAAAACACACAAACAAGCAAACATTCAAACAAACAAACAATCGTTTGCACTCAAAAAGAAACAAATACCGCTTCCCTCAACAAAACGGTGAAAGAAGCATTGGTTAAGGACTCAAGGCAAGTGATAACGTTATCAAGCTAATAACACAAATCGATATGGACAAAACCCTAATAGTATGACAACAAAACAATGAAAACGTTAATAACTTACCTTGGTCCTCCTAACCTTCTAAGAACGTACCACGGGACGATAGGCGTGATGGAAAAAGGATGAACCACGGAGTTAGTCGAGACTGTAGGTAAGTGAAATTTTGCCCCCTTTAGTGATGAGCCAAGAGGGTCGTCCCATGCTCAAAAATCGCCCAACTAGTCCTAGTAAAAAGGTCGATATGGTTGCAAAATGAGGGAAGACCGACTATTTACCGCTATCATCCTTACTAGGGACTCGGTCCTTTGGTAGGCTCTTCACGGTAATAGTCGGTAAAAGGTTTATTTTTTAGGGGTGAGAATTCTTTTTGTGAGATGATTTTCTTTGGCATTTTTTTCTTTTGCATTTTTCTTTTGAGTTGCTATGCCATTTCTTTGTCTTCTTTTGTATTTTGTTTTTGATTTGTTGTGCCTTTTCTTTTTCTTCATTCATTCTTTCTTTTCTTTCTTTTTGACTTGGTTTGCCTTTTTGATAAATTTTGTTTTGTAGGCATTTCTTGTAACCAAGTAAGAACTTAAACAATTTTTTGCAACTTATTTGTGGAAATGTGTAGGAGGTAGAGAAATGGGTAAGTTGGGGGTTGCGATTTCCCTTCGAACCCAAAAAAAGGAGGAAACTTGGGCTAACCAAAGCAATTCCGAACACGGTTACCTAAGGGACGGGACTCGGCAACCAAGGCCTATTCACTCCGTGGGTGGACAAAGTGGTCAAAAAGCAAATCCCGTAGTAAATCCCTAGTAGATTAGGTGGACTCAAGGTAAGAACCAACAAAACTATTGATTTAAAGTCATTCTACTAGACTAAGGTCCAAGACTCGATTCATACTACTAGAAACAGAAAGTACACCCTTCCGCACTAGCCTCAAAACCAGGTTTTCGAAAACCTTTTTACATAAGACACAAACTACACATCACAAAACAAACACGCAACAAAAACGAAAGAAAATGAGACAAACACAACAAAACCAATAAAACAAGAGAAAAGAAAACCAACACCAAAGAAAACAAACACCACCCCGAAACTTCCAAACAAGCCACCACATCAACCACAAACTCCAAAAAGCTCCACCCGAGCATACACCATCACACAACATCCTCCAAACTCCACAAAGGGAAAAAGGAGAAAGAGATAGAAGGACATTACCGGATGTCAAGAGCTTTCCGAAACTCACGGCGATCAAGGAACCTACAAGGAAATGGGAGGCAAAACACACACAATACAACAAAAATACGACACAATGACACAAAAGGAAAAGACACAAAGGAAAATCTTTTTGATTTTTATGAAAATTTTCAAATTTTTGGGGGTTTTTAAGATTTTTCGATAAAACTACGAAAATAAAACTAATCTAGACTAGGATATCGCTCCCCAACACTTAAACCGAGCAATGTCCTCATGCTCGTTCGGTAGTGTGCGGAAGACACTAAAAAGATGAGGAAATAGGGAAAATAAGGCTAAAAATCAAAAAATGAAAGTGAAGAAAGGGTAGAGTGTGTCCGACCGCAGTGTAATCAAGTCACCAAAGGCCGAGACAAGAAAAGATATGGATAGGGGAAGAAATAAAAAGAAGGAAATAAAAGGAAATGGGAGGGGAGGACTAGGTGTAATCAAGTCACCTGGCCCGGATTCCGACTAAATCCTAACAAAAGAAAATTAAAGAAAAAAGTGAAAAGACTTGTAAATTTGGATTTTTTAAAAGATTCCCGATGCAATCACGTCATCGAGAATCGGGAGCGATACTACCAAAGGCCCCGAGGGCCACCATGACACAAAAATGATAAGGGGAAGGGGAACATACAAAGGGAGACAAGCAATAAAAGACGGAGAAGAAAGGAGAGTCGCCTTACCAAACGGTTAGCAACTCCATTAACTCCATCGTCTCAATGATCGATATCGGCACATTGCTTGTCTTCATCATTGTTATTCCTCTTTTTTCTTGACATGGTCGCATGGTCGAAGTGCTAGGCTTGCATTGGTGTAAATGAGGTGGGATTCGAGGTGAAACTCGGTGCGTAGTGAAGAGAAAAATGAGATGAAGGTGTATATATGAAGTGTAGGGGTCATATGATAGTTGCAAGGGTGAGTAGGGAGGTTGGGAGGGGGTATAAAGTGGTTGGGTGGGCTCAAATGATGAATAAGAGGCAAAAGGGGCTGTTGGACACCATCCCGGTTGGGATGGAACTCTTCTCGGTCGGGATGGTCCCTTCCCGGTCGGGATGAAGTTGATCCCGGTCGGGATCTCTCATCAGTAGCTTCTGTTTTCATACCCACTTCATCCCGGTCGGGATGAGTCTTCTAGCTCTTCAATACTCTTGATAGCTTCGCCCACAAGGCATCTAACACCTCGGGATCTAAAATCCCGTCCCCAAAAGCTTATGAAAAGCTCAAAAACCAACTTCCTTGCCCAAGATCCATGCTCCTATCATCATTAACTCCTCTCAAAACTTAGTCTTCACTATCAACCTATCAAATGAACTAAATAAACATCATCAAAATCCCTCCCTCACATCGCTCATCAAAGTACCAAATAACAAGAATTCCACAAAACTCAAAGGAATAAGTAAGAGATATATACAATAAGACGGTTCTTTTGGAACTCCGTCAAACCAAGGTTGGTGGGTTCTTCATTCATTTTTCAACAACATGGTACACAACTCCAAGGCCTTCAAGAGCACGAAGTAACAAATCGAAGGCTCTGGAGAAGTCTTTGATCAAGCTCGTGGAATACCAATCCACACTCCAAGGTTCTTCACAACCTGGCCTCGAAGTTCCCGGGTCATCCCGATCTACTAAGTTCAATGGCTTGAACTTGTACTTTCGATCCTTCAGTATATACCCAAACTTCATTTCATCTTCACAAGGCCTCAAGGGAGGCTCAACTTTCTTCTTACCAATCGGCTTATCTTCAATCACATCACATGGGCATTCATCCGCCCCAAGCTCGAAATCATCATCTTCAATTCCACCCAAGTTGTTGTCTTTCAAGCTTTCACCTGACTCATTCCCTAGCTTTATGTCATCAAAGGCGTGGATCATATTGCATGATTCTTCATATGTAGGCGAGGTGTTGCCTTGGAGGTCAAACACTAGCTTCTCGTCGCCTAGCTCAAAGGTGATCCTACCCTTCTTGACATCGATCATTGCACCGGCGGTATGTAAGAATGGGCGCCCAAGGATAACGGGAGTGATAGCATCCTCCGTCATATCAAGCACAAGGAAGTCGACCGGAATGAAGAATTTCCCTATTCTTAGTGGCACATCCTCTAACATTCCTAATGGTCGGTTAAGCGAACAATCGACCATTTGGAGTGTAATAGAGGTACACTTGAGCTCTTTCATCCCAAGTCGCTCACAATTAAAATAAGGGAGAATGCTTACACTCGCCCCCAAATCACATAACGCCCTTCCAATTTTCAAGTTCCCTATGGTGGATGGGATTGAGAAACTACCCGGATCCTTCAACTTAGGAAGTATAGAGCCTTGAATGATCTCACTCACCTCTCTTGTGAACGCTATGGTCTCTTCCTTGTCCAAGGATCTCTTCCTAGCCAAGACTTCTCTCATAAACTTTCCATAGGCCGGGACTTGGGTAATTAGCTCGGTGATAGGGATGCTCACATCTAATTTCTTCACGATGTCAACAAACTTGTCAAATTGAAAATCCACCTTTGTCTTCAATTGCCTAGATGGGAATGGCAATTTGATGTGTATCTTGTCTTGCTCATTAGGTTGGGACTTTTCAATTGACACTTTCTTGTTTCCTTTGTCTTTCTCTCGGGGTGGGGGGAGCTTGTCTTCAATAGGTTTTTCAATTTCCCACAAGGCTTGCTCCTCCATGAGATTTCCCCAACTTTCATTGCCTTGGCACGGAGATTCAACTTATTTCATGGCTTCTTGCTCATTGGGAAACAAGGGGGAGTCATAAGATTCATCGCTCCTCAAGGTAATAGCATTCACATGTTCAAAGTTCGTCGGTTCACCTTGAGGAGGTAGTTGACCCTTTTGCCTTGAAGAGCTACCCGAAGCAACTTGAGCTAGTTTGGTTTCGAGCATCTTCCTATGAGTACTTTTCCTTTGAAGTTGAGCATAAAGTTCTTGATGAGTTTTTTGCATCTCCAATTGACTTGTTTGCATCTCTAAAATTGCCTTTTGCATCTCAGAATCCCGAGGTGGAGATTGTTGATTGTGTGGAGTATTGGTGATGGCTAGGGGAATGCCATAATCATGAATTGGAGACCAGCTCGTTTGCTTGTTTTCTTGTTGAGTATTTTGGGACCCTTGTTGGTGTTGAAGGTTCCCTTGCAACCCTTGAGAATTGCCTTGATTTAGGCCTTGAGAGTTACCATGATTGTGATTTTGGTAACCTTGGTTGTTGTTTTGAAATCCTTGAGAGTATTGGTTTCCTTGGAAACCACCTCGATGATTGAAGTTCCCTTGATTTTTGAACCCTTGATTGTTGTTGAAGGCACCTTGGTTATGTTGTTGCAAGTTATTGAAAGGCCTTTGATTGCATTGATAACCTTGGTAGTCTTGGTTGTCCCTTAAGGGAGGAAGAACATATGGAAGACGGTATTGTTGTTGACCTTGTTGTTGGGAGGCTTGGAACATGTGAGGATTTGGCACATTTTGAGCCTTGAAGTTAGAGTATGGGGCACCTTGCTTGTATGCTTGAAAAGCATTCACTTGCTCAATGCTACTTCGACAATGTAAAGGCTCATGTCCATATATTACACAAAACTCACATATCCCATAATAAAATGTAGGTGGAACCACTCCCATAGCATGAACTTGATGAATTAAATGTTGGTGGGAAGAACTTGTGCTTTGACCTTGATTAAAGTGAACTTGAAGCTTCTTATCAATGGCATCCATGTGGGTCTTCAATTGTGCTCCAAGATCGGCACTAAGTTGTGTGATGGCATCAATCTCGTGCCTTCCCCCTCTATTCGCCTTCCTAGGCCTACTATATTGGGAGTTGTGAACCGCCATTTCCTCAATTCTAGCCTAGGTTTAATCATCATCAACCTCGGTAAACCTTCCATTGGAACCCGTGTTGAGTATAGCCCTAGAATCTTCATATAAACCATTCCAAAATTGTTGTACAAGGAACCATTGGGACAACCCATGATGGGGGCAAGAACGGATCAAGACCTTAAACCTTTCTCACGACTCATAAAGACTTTCCTCGTCACGTTGTTGAAACCCCGTGATTGAAGCTCTCAATAGATTAGTCTTCTCCGGTGGATAAAACTGTTGGTAGAATGCTAGAGCTAGCTTCTTCCATGTGTCTATACCAAGAGCCGCCTTGTCGAGACCTTTGAGCCATTGTTTTGCCTTTCCAATTAAAGAGAAAGGAATTAGGACCCACCGGATTTGGTCTTGGGTTATTCCCGTTTGAGAGATGGCATCGCAATAGTCCAAGAAGGTTTCCATGTGTTGATGAGGATCTTCTGTTGGTAACCCACTAAATTGACTTCTTTCCACCAATTGGATAAATTGCGTTTTAGCCACAAAATTCCCGGCATATGCGGCCGTTAAAGCGGTTGGACCGGGCAAAACGTCTTCCGTAAAGGTTGAATGAGAAGAGAACTTAGGCATTATGCGGTAGATTGGTGATGAAGGTGTTGAACTTGTAGGGGAGGAATTTGGACTTGCTGGAGATGAAAGAGGTGATGTTGCTTGAGATGAAGTTGATATGGAAGTGCCAAAGGGGTTTAGGAAACTCTCTTTGGTGGCTTCTGGGGATAAGGAGTTTAGATCAATCTCCGAGTTTCGCTCAAAATCTTGGCTTGTACCCGGTTGGGAACCTCTCAATCTTGCAACCATCCATTGGCGAAGGTATCGAAATAACCTTTCCGACTCTGAGTTGTATACAAGAGGATGGTTACCACCTCTAGGCATAAACTGTAGACTAGGAGCAAACGTGAGAAGTCTAGTGCTTTTTGAACACTAGACAAAAGAGAAATTAACTCACACACACACAAAAACCAAGGGAAAACAAAGAAGAAGAAGAAGAAGAAGAAGAAGAAGAAGAAGAAGAACAAAATAAAAATGAGGACAAAAAAACAAAATATGCACAATGGATAAAATAAGAACACAAAACGGTAACTAAGTCAAGCTAATAAGCAAACTAAGTCTAAACGTGCACCGTCCCCGGCAACGGCGCCAAATTGATGGGAAGGATTTGCCGTGAATCCCTACCAAAAAATAAAGCCAACGAAACCTAACTAGTAGATAGGGAAGTCGGGTCGATATCCACGGAGACGATAAAGGGTGTCTAGACTATGGTCTACCTAAAAACAAGACACAGTCACAAAACAACACAAAGAGGAGAAGAATTGATTATAAACACAATCACTAAGCTAGGAAACTAGGATAAACAAACTAGAACAATGAAATAAAATTGCTAACTAGAACAATGAAATGTAAAAGGATCAACTAAACCTAAATCAATGAACTAACTAGATAAATAATTGCTAACAAGATGGAGAAATCGAATTTGGAAAAGGTAGGGTTAGGTTGGGTTCATAAGTGTAGTAGGATAATTGGGAAATCGAGGGTGTAGGTTTCAACTAGTCACTAAGGTCGGTCCGCACTCTCGCGTCAAAGACAAACTCGAATTCTCATGCAAGATGCTACCCAATACATGAAGATTCAACCACAAATCAATCATACAATGAGAGGAAGAAAAACAAGCAAGAGAAGCATGGCCACTACTACTCAAACAAGCAATTCAACGAACACATAGTATGCTTAACACGTGACTAGTAACCATGAATCCACCTTTACCCTCAATCAAACCCTAATTACCCATAATCAACACTTAATCCCCCTACCAACCCCACAAAAAGTCTACTTACTCATATCTAAACTAACATCAACATAAACAAGAGAAATTAACACAAGCTTAAGTACATTCATTATGAAAATGAAACTAGCAAGAATAATGAACAATGAACAAAGATTAAAGCTTGAATAACAATGAAAGATTAAGAGAAAAGAGAAGAGTAATTATATCAAACTAGTGAAGAAAAAAGATGAAAACTTGTATATAAAGAACACCCAAAAACCTCCACCAAATGTTGTCAAGATTGGATGGATTCTTCAAGAGATCCCTTAATACAAGAGTAACTAACTAGATTAAGCTAAGATTAACAAAAGATGAAGGAAAGATTAATGTAAAAGTAATCTAAGGATGAAGAGAGTCTATCTAGGGCTTAGAATAGTGTAGAGTAATGTAAGGTGCTTAAACAATACAAAGGGGGAGTATATATAGGGTTACAGGAATGAAGGAATGAAAGAAATGAAACACGGCTGCGCTGGAAACTTCCCGGCCGGGAAGGATGGTGATCCCAACCGGGAAGACTCATGGTCCCGGCCGGGATGGCTGTCCAGAACCTGTCTTTGCTTTGCACTTCATCCCGTCGTGATGGCCACTCATCCCGATCGGGATGGGTTTTGTAGGCCTCCAATATGATCTCATAGGTCCCTACTTGCTCTTCATAGGTTTCTCATCAATTTTCGGTGCTCGGGATCGAGTGTAAAGGGCTCGAGAATGGGTCCCAAGGGCTCGGGATCGAGTCTAGGCTACCGAGTGATCGTCGCTTATCTTCGTTGGCTCCAAATGTGTCGGATACTAGTCGGAATCGTTCCATTTCTCCAAGATTAGTCTTAGGAACCTAAAACAAACTAGAAGGAACGTAAGTAGCCTCGAAACCGCTCCAAAGAGCGATTCCACAAGAGAAACCGGGACCAAACACAAGGAAAATAGCACTACAAAACACACTTATCATTCGCGTTAAAAAAACAAAGAGAAAGAAGAAAATAGCGCGAGAGGTATACCTGCAAAAGACGGGTATTTCCCGTCAATTGTCGGTCCGGGTCGAGTCTTCTAGCATCGAGGCCCATAATGATCTCCCGGTCGCCAGCCAAGCCGGGCTGTGACCCGCCTCCATCTGATCAACTATGCCGATCAGTTTGATCCGACCCAGCAGGCACGAGTCAACATCAATTTTTCCCTCAAAGATGTATCGATGTATCATGCAAAAGGCAAAAGCCCTATGCCTATGGGTGAGAGTAACTCGTACGCCGCCAGAATTCATGAATTTATCAGCTATGTCAAACAAAGAAACAGAATCTCCTTGCACCATGCGATCCGTCTCAGCATGGGACAAGCCAAAAAAATCCCTTAATCTCCTCCTTGGGTAAGGATAAAACGGAGAAATAGCAGGATGAGCATTAGGACACAAACCGCCAATAGCTGCAATTTCTTCAGGGAGAGGACATAATTCTCCTCGAGGGAAAGCGAAAATAGGGTGGGTAGTATCCCAAAAAGTTAAGCAAGCATCCAGAAACTGCGAATCAACCGTGAGGCATTGAAGCGGGAATAGAGCAGTAATTCCCATCTGGGTCAGTTGAACTTTTTCTTCATCCCGGAAATACTGGGACCACGCCTGAAGCATTGCCGTCAAATTCTCGATACCCATAGCAGATATTTTTCTTGAAAATCTAATAGATTTTAAGAAAGGAAAAGAAAGATTAGAGTCGAGATATAGAGATTGAAGCAGGGAGCCCTCTATTTATAATAAGAAGATCCTGTTAACGTCCCTAACTACCTTAGGAATATGAATTCTTTGATTCTTTCTTAGCTCATACAGGCCTGGCCAAGTGTTTCAAAGCCCTTTTCCGAATCTGATACAGGAATCGAGTCATCCAGAGTATTCCTATATTCAGGAAAAATCAAAATTTTCAAAGTTTTTCAAAAAATCAAAAAAATATTCCCCAAAGCAAGTCAGTTTATAGATGCTAATTGCCTTTCCTAGCTGCTATATTTGTTATTTCTGCCTATATGTCTAGCATTTCAGGTACCATCTTGTGCTTCCCTGACGGAACATCAAGTTTTTATCTCCCCATCATGAGACGGAGTTTCACTTAAAATGGCACATGCAAATTGCCATGTATCTGCAAACAGATACACCCATGGCTTTAGAAACAAGCTCCCGCGTAGTTCCGAGATGGGATGTGTCTGCAAACAGACACACCCAGGGCTTCAGAGGCAAGTCCCCGCGCAGCTCCAAGATGGGATGTATCCGTATACAAATACACCCATGGCTTCAAAAACAAGTCCCCACGGAGCTCTCCCGGGTAACAGCACTCAGGAATGATTTCTATCTTATGGCCGGCGAGCCTTTCACGAACGTCTAATGGACTATAAATGACCCGACCGGAAGTTTGCCAGGTCTTAACCCTCGATTGGCTTGGTAGCTACTCTGACTTTTGCCTTGTCCAAGCCTCAGTCAGAGTGGGAGCTCTGTAGACACCCGCATTTTGTCTGCAAGTGTCTATGGCAGTTTCCAACAAACACCCGTTGATGATCCGACGTTAACATGACTTAATACACTCGATTTTGGACTCGGAATCAATAGTATTTGGCGCAAGCTTTATGGGGAGTGAAAATCTCATAAAACTGACCTCAAATTCAGGCCCAGTGGGTCGTTTCCAGTCAAACAAGAGAAATTTGGGTCAAAACCGACACCGAGGGTAAAACCGTCTTTTAGCGACCGGGTCAAACCCTGGTCAAAGACACCTCCGAGACATAAAAATCAATCACGCAGCTTTGAAAGTCTGACTCGAAGTCAAAGACTACACAAAAATCAGCTACGAAGAGGATCAAAGCAATAGAACAACTTCGTTAGAGATAAAACTTTATCTTCAAAGAGACCTCGTATGAATCTCGTATAAGACCCTTCTAATCCCTTTACTAATAGTAACAGTGGTGAAGCCCTCTCGAGGAGCCTCACCCTAAACACTCAAGGGCATGATGAGATCGCGAATACTCCTCTTCAAACGTGTCTAATTCCCCGTTTTAAGGTTAGAACGAAACCTGTTGATGCAGATCGCACATCATATAATCCGCAAGAATTAATTACGATGTCGTGACGCGGAGGGAATCGACTTTCGGTCTAATCAAACAAATAAAACTTTTATTCTTAAGATGCGATATTGACACCGTAGTCGATTATTATATCTAATAGAATTAGTCAATAAATTGAAGCTAACACGAACCCGTTGATACCGAAATAATTGTCACATAGTCCGAAAGGATCAATTACGACATTACGACGCGGAGGGAATTATTTCGCCCTAGTTCAATTTAAAACGACTTATAAGCGTCTTTTACAAAAGCCACTCCAAATATTATATATTGATTCTGTAATCAAGTATCGAATATGACGAGTATCGAAAACTGAGTCGAGTGTAAATCATATTATATTTTCACGCGATTTAGCAAAATTATCGATTTTAAAATTAAAAACAAATTCACGAACTTCTGTTCGTACAGGGGACACTCAACCGAGTGCCTTAGCCCACTCGGTCGAGTGGCACCCCAAAATCGGGGCAGAAGGTTTTTTTAGGACCACTCGGTCGAGTCCTCCCTATGACGCAATCGAGTGGCCCCTAGTACATCAAAGCCGGGAGTCCTTCAACATATTTCAAGCTCCGATAAAATGCTTTTAACGACTTCGGTCATCACGTGTCAATTCTATCACGTGATTTACTCTTTTCAAAACCATGCATCACATCATCTTATATTATCTAATCAATTTTCAATCCGTTATTATTGATACTAACTCAATTATTTCTGTTTTCGCGCCTTTATTTTCGTTGTTTATTTTATTATACTAAAACAAACCTCGCATGCTAAAACAACTTCGACCTAATTCAAAGATGCATTAAACAACGTAGTTAAACATATTTCACATGTTTAGTTAAAAAGCCTTGTTTGCATAACATTTAACCGTCAAACTAACGCGCGTACACGAAAAACGAACGATATCTAAGTAGAGGCCGCAAAGTGCGGGCGGGGTTGGGTGTTCTTTGTGAACTTCCCAACACGTACCCTCACCCTTACTCAGAACCATGGTTTCCTGATGTCCGAAACCGTTGGCATACGAGAGTCATTCAATACACGATTTTCGATAATGTCGGTATCGATATCGCAATACAAAGGGACGAACCCCATAAACTCTGAAATCGGAATGGGCCGTACTCTGTGCACGACCCACCAAGATATAGAGTGGGTTTGAATCGGCCCGAACTCCCACAAAGTTCGGTGGCGACTCCTAATTAGATTTAAATTTTGACCCGAGATCCATCTCACATGAGATTCATTCGCCTCCCCAAACCCGCGTGTGGCCGCTTCGGGGTGGACCTATGTCATGTCCACACTTTGTTTTTGTGTTGAATAATTTATTTACTCATTTTATTAAATGGTCCAATTATCTATTAATTTTATTAACTGGTTTTAACCCGATTCGTGGGCCAGTAAACTTATCGTTACAGAACCCGATTCATTTAATTAGTCCGTATCCCACGTATACTTTTTGGTCTCGTAATCTGTACAGTTTATTTTTATGGTGAGTTGAATTCAATCTCATCTATTAATTCATTCATCTCCCTTTGCCTTCATTTTTTTTCACTGCTTCCCTTGATTCCCCTCACCCTCTTGTTTTCCTTTCTTTTATATAAACGTTCTTACCCCTTTTCTTTCTTTCTTATACTCTCACCGCTTCACCTTTACAATCTTTTACGTTTCCCCTATGTTTTTCCGTTCTACATCATCAGCACATGGGATCACCGGCATTTGAGGCCATCGTCGATCTCTTCTTCACCTTCGGCAGTCCATCTTCAATCGTTCACCCCCTCTATTTTCTTCATCCTCTTTCTGCTGCTGCTAACGTTCACTCCTTGCCTGGTATTCGTCATCTATTTAATTAGTTCAGGTATGGCTTTGTCGTCCTTCTTCTTATTTTCTTCTGCGGTTGTTTTACTGCTGCTCACTGCTACTGATTTCCTTTCCGTCGTTTTGTCATTCGCGTACTGGTTGTTGTGCATCGTTGCTGAGATTGTTTGTGTGTCGCTATTATCGATGCTGCCGTTTGTTGATCTGCAGCCCGTTTCTCTCCTTCTTTGTCCTGACATTGTTGTTGTATCGATGTTTGTTACTGTTACTGTTGTACCGGTTTTACGGCTGCTGCTCTCGCGTTTTTACTGCTGTCGATTATAACTATTCTGTCCGTTTCTCTCTTCTCCTTTGTTCTTCTTCGTCTAATGTTGCCATCGTCTTTTGTTGTCGTTAATCTGCAGCTATGCACGATTGTTTCTGCTGTAGTTGTTGCCCAACTGTTGGTGCCTTGTCGCTTGTCGTTTTTGGGATCCGATTGTTGTCGTGCTTGCTTTTGTTACTTTTAATGGGGGATGTATGTCACAGTTCGCTGTTGCGGTACGTTATTTCGGTTTGAGTTTATTCAACCTTCTTTTTGAGCAAATGAGTTCATCGTACCTCTGTTCGATGACTGTTGCTCATTGTTGTCGATGCTACTGTTATGTTGTTGCTGCTTTGGTTATATCGGTCCTCTGTTCTCCGTTCTTCTCTTTACTCATTCAACCCAGTTTTCCTTACGTGAAGAACGAACTCAGATGTTTTTCCTCTCATGCATTTTTCTGCCGTTAGTTTTGCAGTTGGTCGTCCTGCTATTTTTGGTCTCTCGCTCCGACCTCGTCTATCCTATCGTTCATCTCCAAATTCTCGGGGATTTCTTGGAAGCTCCAACAAGGACGAGTGCGTTTTTTATTCGGTTATCGCCTCAAGGTAACTTTAGGACGTTATTCGATTTTATATCGTATGTTTAAGTAGTAGTATGTATTAAATATTTTAACTTCGGTTTTTTAATTTTAGCTATTTATTATATGCTAAAAATATTATTTTAAATTGTGCCCTATAAATATTTTACAAGTTTTCAATATCGTTTATAAGTCGTTAGTGATTTAATTGTTTACGATCGTTGTAATATTTTGTTGGTTATCGTGAGACTTGTAACTAAATAATATCGATTTCATATTTTCGTCATATTTTGTTAATTTATAATTTTTAACTCAAAATCGTATTTTTATATTATAATCAAGATTTGTATATTTGTTCAATAAATTAATTTCGTTTTACGACTTATATTAATAAATGAGAAAGTAGTCGATTTTGTTTTAAATATATTTTTAGTCGAGAAAATTTTCCCTAATAATTTCTCATTTGTTTACGATTGATTATATTTAGTAAAATCAGTATTATTTATTGGTAAAATCTATATGGTAAAATTAATTTGAAAGCTTTAAAAAATCCCGTTTAATTTATAAAACTCGTTGACTCAATTAATTTAATACTCCCTCCGAGTTCCTATTATTGTCCCAAATGAATTTGGGGTGAAAAATAAGAAAGGAGAAATGAGTGGTTAAAAAAAAAGGAGAAAGAGAGAGAAATGTGAGAGTAATTGTGAACCACACATTGATGAGTTAAAAAGGAAAGTGGGACAAAAATCAAACTCAGCCCAAAAAGGAAAGTGGGACAATAATAGGAACTCGGAGGGAGTATCATTTTTCTCAAAACATCTCTTTTCTAAATTTATAATTTTAACTCGATTTCCTAATTATTTATAAAATACTATATTTTCACTTATTATATTTTATTTATATTTTGAGTAACGAATCGAGAATTATATTAAAGTTACGATAACGAGGATATTAATAAAATGTTATTTTCGCTAGAAATACGATTTTAATACATTTCACTTATTTTAATAACTTACGTATTTTCTGTAACAAAATTTCTATTTTAAGTAAGTTTCTAAAAATAAAATTTTCCTAAAATAGAATGTTTCCTCTTTTGGAAGGCGATCCTTTTTTCCTTTTTGTTCTCTTATTATCATAATGATTATATCTTTTGAATATCGATAATAGCTTGTTTTGGAGTTATGGAATAAGGAAAAGTGTGGGGTTAGAGTAATACAGTCTAGGATGTACTGTTTTGCCATCAACTATAAGGCTGGTGTATCCATTTGGGATGCATTGGTTGTTGAACTGGATATATTTGGTGTCCAGGAGTATATGTGCATTGTGCCCTTAAACTAGATATCGCATCGTGTTATTCGTCGTCAGTTGAAATAGATGCATTTGGTATCCAGGAGGGGGTGTATATTACTTAAGCTAGGACCCCGCATTGATAAGTCGTCGTCCTATTATGGTTAAGTTCCTTAGTTAGAGACCTTGGATCTTCGCTGCGTGTGAAGTTGGTGTCTGAGTTCTCGAAGCTAGTTTTTAGTATATACCTAGTGAAAGTCTAGCCTTGTGCACACTAACCGAATATCCATAACGCCATTTTAAATATTTTTATTATTATCGATACATTTTGGTTTGCAGGTTCGCAAATATGTGAAATTTTCTTCTGAAAACTTGTTCCAATATTTTAAGTTTCCTCCGAAAGCTTATTTTTATTATATCATTTAATGTTTTCCATTTTAAGTATTTTGATATAATAATACTATTATTTTCCATATGATATAATATGGTTGGGAGAACGTCCAAGTTGCTCCCCACTGACGTGGTTGTTATGTTTATGACGTGACAGGTATTTGCTGTTGGGTTTTGGGTGTGAGCTAGCGACTAGCGCGGATCCTACGCTTTCTTCATTCATGTTTATTTATGGATTTTTGTAACCCTATTTGGAGAATATTTATTTTAGCCCTTTTTGTAAAAAGTGGCCTCTATATTGATTGACCGTTCTTTTATTAAAATATAGAACCTCAGTGTGTTTTAATACCAAATCTAGTGTTTCTGCCACTATATTTCGTTAGATTTTCTAGAGGTTTACACCTTACACATCTTATTAACAATTTTCAGGACTGCTTTAGGAAAAAGAACAGAACACCAGAAGTTTTCCACACCAAACACAACAGAATTTAGGAGTTGTAGTTTACCAACATAAGAAAGAAATTTAGTATACCAATGAGAAATTGATCGGTGAATCTTCAAAATAAAGGGATCAAACATGCGGACTGTAATCCTAGAGTCAGTAGGGGGCATCCCAAGATATCTAAAAGGGAAGTGACCAGAGCTGAAACCGGTTTGAGTCAGGATGAGGGACTTAACATCAGTGGAGACTCCACCAAAATAGATGCAGGTTTTATCAGGGTTAGCATTCAAGCCAGAAATATACCCAAACTCCTACAAAGCTTTTTTAGCAGCTAAATCAGATGGTAGATCACTTCTGGTAAAGATCATAAGATCATCAGCAAAAACCAAATGAGTAAGATTCAGTTTGACACATTTTGGATGATAAGAAACATCAGGCTGCAAACAGTTCTTTCTCAGGCTCCTGGATAAGATTTCCATACTGAGAACAAAAAAGGTATGGAGAGAGGGGATCACCCTGCCTAACTCCACTTTTACCTTGGAAGAAACCTACAATACCTCCATTCAACTTGATAGAGTACCAGGGGTCTCTAATACACCCCATAATCCATTTAACAAATCCATTTAACAATGGAGGGGGGGAGGGGGGAGGGGGAATTTTTTTAAATTAAATTAAATAAAGATTTTTTCCGTATTTTTATTTTCACCATTTAACGTTTTATTCTTAAAAATTTTATAAAACAAATTTATCGTTTAATCGTTTCAAACTCTTAAAATTCCATTTGTCTCGAAAACTCTTCTTATATTTAAAATGTATTTTTATTTCTGTTCGATTTA
The DNA here is from genome assembly GCA_958450325.1 of Agrostemma githago. Taxonomy (NCBI): domain Eukaryota; kingdom Viridiplantae; phylum Streptophyta; class Magnoliopsida; order Caryophyllales; family Caryophyllaceae; genus Agrostemma; species Agrostemma githago. Next base: position 55,010,655 of record OY288240.1, read on the forward strand.
TTTTAAACATTTGATTTAATTCTTATCGAAAGTCTATATCGGTGATTTAAATTCTAAATTCTTTTTATTTATTTTTATTTACGCTCGAATTTTTGTTTTCGGCTCGAAGTTCATTTATTTTAAATTTCGTCAAAACATTTGTTACATTTCCTCGAGAAATCAATTTAATTCACTTTATCGAAGATTTATTATTTATCGGGAAATACTATTTCATCGTCTAATTAACTTATTTCTATGAACTTCGTTTTCGTCTCGAATAATTATTTATATCTCGAGAAACGTTTCTTTTTCTAATTTTATTGGCTGACCCAATTAATTTTTATTAATTCCGATTTTTGATTTGATTTGTGCGTCCGTCAATTTATCGTTACGGAATTCAACTTCTACCCGATTCATTTAATTATTCCGTTTTTCTAACCTGTTTTTTTTAGTTGAATCCAACCCCTTCTATTTAATGTTTTCATTCCCTTTTCTTTTTTTAATGTTTTTTCCCCATTCATTCAACCCCCTTTACTGTTGTTTCAACTTTTCCCTTTCCTCGTTTTATTGAGTTCACTCCCCCTTTTAACATTACTGGTTCCACTGCTTCACTAATTCTCCTCCCTTCACCCTTTTTTTCCCCTGTTTGCACAAACTAATATTCGCTCTTCTCCCTACTACTTTACCACCTTTTTCTTCGTTCCCTTTCCCGTGCCATCCCTGCTGCTGCTGTTGATGTGCCTTGTGTTATAGGTACGTCTTTGTTGTCTTCCTGCTCCCTTCTTCTTCTTTTTCTCCCTTTTTTTTCGTCCCTTTGCTGGCATGTTGTCAGTTGTTTTCTTCTCCTCCCCTCTTCTTCTTCTTCTTCTTCTTCTTCTTAATGCTATTGTGTTGCTGCTGTCACGTTGGTTGTCGTCGTCGTTTGTTCTATTGTTCTTTTGCGTTTAGTTTTGTCTGTTCAATTGACTTGTTGTTGATCTGCTAATCTTTTCCTTCCCGTTCCCTATTCTTTTGGTCCTGATGCATCTTTTGTTGTTCTCGTATGGCGGCTGTTGTTGATTGTGGTCATTCAATGACGATGTTGTTCGCTGCTATGTTCCTTGTTGTCCGATTTCCTTCATTTCCCCATTGATTTCTTCCCCTCATTTCTGCTGATGTTGTTTCAGCTACTTTAGCTATCACGCTGTTACTGTTGTTCGACCCGTATCGATTCGGTTTGCTGCTCGTTTGTGTTGCGGCTGTCTGTCTTACTTTCTCCTTCTCCTTCTTCCTAGTCTTTCTCTCTTTTCTTCTTCTTCCTAAACCGATCCGTTGCTGATTCTCGCTGCTGCCGTTGTTTATGTGTAATTGTTGCAGTTTGCTCGGTTACAATGTCGATTTGCGGTGTCGTCACGTGTTTCGTTGATGTTGTTCGTTTTGTTGTTGCTGCTGCCACGCTGTTTCTGCTGCTACTTCGGTGCTGTTACGTTGCTGTTGTTAAACAACCGTCCCTTCTTCTTTTCGTTCTTCGAATCAATCCTAATTCGACCTTTGTTCGTCCCAATCTCGGGGGTAATTTATTTACTCTTGTCCTCGTCACATTTTCCCTTTTTTTTAGCTTACTTTGTGGTCTTCACACCATATGTTTGATTTTGTTGTAGGCTTTCGTGCTAGTTCCGATGAGGACGATTGTTATAATTGACTCGGATCTCGCCGAAGGTAACTTTAGGACGTTACTTAATTTATATCGTATGTTTGAGTAGTAGTATGTAGTAAGTATTTTAACTACGGTTTTTCTAATTTTAGCTATTTATTAATTGCTAAAAATATTATTTTGTTTTTTTAAATCGAACGCCTTATAAACATTTTTACAAGCTTTCGATATCGTTTTATAAATCGTTAGTAATTTTATTATTTACGATCGTGGTAATATTTTGTTGGTTATCGTGACACTAGTAACTAAATAATAACTATTTCATATTTTCTTCATATTTCGTTAATTTTATAATTTTAACTCAGAATCGTATTTTTATATTATAATCGAGATTTGTATGCTCGTTCAATAAATTAATTTTCGTTTTACGATTTATACTAATAAATGAGAAAATAGTCGATTTAGTTTTAAATATATTTTTAGTCGAGACTATTTTCACTAATAACTTCCGATTGACTAATTTTATTAAAATCCGTATTATTTATTAATAAAAGCTATTTATTAAAAATAATTTGAAATCTTTGTAACTCTCATTTCATTTATAAAACTCGTTGACTCAATTAAATTGATATCGTTTTTCTTAAAATATCTCCTTTCTGAAAATTTATAGTTTTAACTCGATTGCCTAATTATTTATAAAATACTATATATTGACTTATTATAATTTATTTATATTTTGGGTAACGAATTTAGAAATATATTAAAGTTACGATAACGACGATAATAACAAAATGTTAATTTCTTCAGAAATGCTATTTTTATACATTTCACTTATTTGAAATAACTTATGAATTTTCAATAACAATATTTCTAATTTTAGTAAGTTTCTAAAATTAGTAAGATTCTATTTATAGAAAGTTTCCCATTTTAATATAAAATGTTTATTCCTTTTATTCGTATTATTTATAACGTTTATATCTTTCACGTATATCGATAATGGATTGTTTTGGAGTTATGGAATAAAGTCCAGTGTGGGGTTAGAGTAATATAACCTGGGGTTTACGGTTTTGCCATCAACTATAAGGCTAGTGTATCAGGAATTGGTACATTAGTTGTTGAACCGGGTGACATGTATTCTGGGAGTTGTGTACATTTTGACCTTAAGCTTAGGCCTCGCAGTAAGTCGCCGTCATAAGTTGAACTGAGTGACAGGTAATCCCAGGAGGGATGTGTATTATCTTAAACTAGGGCCACGCATTTAAAAGTCGTCGCTCTATTATGGTTGTGTAGCCTAGTTAGAGACCGAAGTTTGATTTGTTTGAACTAAGTTCTCGAAGCAAGTTTTTAGTATCCTCCTGGTGAAAGTCTAACCTTCTACACTGAATATTACCATAACGCCTTTTTGAATATGATTATTATTATCGATTGGTTTGATTTGCAGGTTGGCAAATGTTTTAAGTTTCCTCTGAGAACTTATTTTATTATATTATATCGTTTTTAATGTTTTCTCGTTTTAAGTATTTTGATATAATAATACTATTATTTTTCCATATGATATAATATGGCTGGGAGAACGTCCGAGTTACTCCCCACTGACGTGGCTGTTATGTTTATAACATGACAGGTTTTTGCTGCTGGGTTTTGGGTGTGAGCTAGCGAGTAGCATGGATCCTACTCTTTCTTCATTATGTAATTTATGGTTTTGTATTAACCTGTTTGGAGATTTTTCTTTTAGCCCTTTTGTAAAAATAGGCCTTTGTATTGACTTACCATTTCTTTTAATAAGATATAGTTTGTCGGTGTGTTTTAATCCCACTCTACAGTGTTTCCGCCACTGTATTGCGTTACAATTTCTAGGGGATTACAGTTGGTATCAGAGCATTGTTGCTCTCGACGCTTACACCTGATTTTAGGAAAAACACCAGTAAATGATTTGAACATTAGAGAAATATTAGTGAGAGATGGGTAGAAACAAAGTAAGGACTTAGTTGTTAGGTTTATATGTTCTTGTAACTCAATGATTAGTATTGAATATTTGTTGCTTTTGTCTGGAAGAAGACCAATGAACATGATGCTGACGTGATGCTGCTCCAGATCAGGACAAGACCTACTTAGAACTCTCAACGCCTGCTGACTCGAGTGGACAACTTGGTGCTAAGGAAGATACAATGATGACTCTGCGGCCCAGATTTGGTTTGCTTAAGCTACAGGTTAGATGATCAATAGCAGATTCCTCTTCCATGATGTTGTAGTAGATCCAGATTGAGCGACCCAAGACTTGCGTGCTCGTTCCTCTGCAAGAAGATGAAGTAATCTGTTTGGTTCCCTCGTGAACCTTAGAGGTCTAAACTTTCCTTTCTTGTTTTAGGTCTTAATTTGTCGTCTAGAAACATTGATTCTTTTCTTCCTGCTTTTGCCTTTTCCAATTCTACTCTTATTAATTCTCGTCTTCGTTCTTGAGATAAATCTTCAATTAATTCTCCTACTTTACCATCTTTCTCTTGAGATTCTTTGCTTACACTGAATCCTGCCTTAGTGAACTCATGTTATAGATGTTTGAGGTTTAGTACACCCTTGTTACCTATGGTTTGAGGATTGTGAGCCTACCCTATCTTCTAAGCAAGTAAGAAATTCTTAAGGATCGATTTGAATGCTATTAATTAAATGAATTAGGATGATACTTTAAACACTGAACCTTGGGTCATAGGTTACTTTTATTATTTTGGAGTACTTAGAGTTGAATATATTTTGGAGTAGTAAGGGTATAGCATATTTGATGGATACCTAGTACCTAACCTACAACTGAACTAAGTGTAACTGATAACACTACTTTGGGATTTTAACCTAATGCTTATTTGATGGATGCGTCGCAAAATTTGTGATCAAAGAGTATTGTTTAAGGTGATAGGCTGAGTGTTGTGGTACCATTAAAGGTTTTTATTAATATCATTAGAAATTTTGGTTGACATAGATTACCCGTATTTCTTGAGGATTAGATCGTGATGTGTAAGGTTGTAACCTATGAACTTTGGAGTTGAGTTATCTAAACTTGAATGAATTATTCTTAGCCTTGGAGAAGAGAATTTTACTGCACAATTTAAAGTTGGATTTATAGCGTTGTTTTGAGAAATACTTAATGCGAATCATCTTGATGGATTTACAGTTCAGAACCCTTAGACCAACGAGATTGTGGCTTCGTTGTGTTAATAAATATTTTGGTGGTTTCGCTGTTACGATATGAAAATTGATGAGATTTTTAGAAACCTTAGCCCAATGACGTGTTTGAAGATGTGAGTGTTTGCGCCATTACCTATAGGTTTGAGCGTGTTTGAGGATTTGTTATACTTTCCCCAACTTCTGTACTTGTAGCATTGTAAACATGTTGGTAATCATTTTAAAGATTCTGTGCCCGAGCATTGTTATTTGGTGGAACTTGTTTAGTGTTCCTTACTAGGGAAATTTGGGGTGTACCTCAAGTTCAAACTTTATGAGCTTTGGATTTAGGAACCTTATCGATTGCGAGTTTGGGTTTGTCTGATGACCATTGGAATTTTAATTGATGAGATTAGATTGTAACAATTGTGGATAAGTATCGTGTCGATTGAATGATTGGATAATCACGTAAGACCTTTTTTTTGTTTTTTGGAGTTTGTGAGTGAGTAGTACCACCTAGCGCCTAATTTTGGACTTAACGTATTTGATGGAAATTAGGAACCCGTGTTGTGGGAGTCGTACCGGGAATCTCGAGATGGTTAACTTTTTCGGTAATTCCTTGAGAGCTCCGTTTAACTCTCAATTTCGTTCCTCCCCTTAGTTTTTCTTAAATCCTGCTACGTCTTCTTCGGCCAATCCCTTTGACCTCTTTATCGGGTTTGAAAATTTCTGTCTCGATTTTTCATTGACTCTGACTCTATTTACCCGTTTATCTTTTTTTTTCGAACCTATGTTATGAAAAGTTTGACTAATTTAAAATTCTGAGCTATCGTGAAATTTTGACATTTGGAGTTATAAATTTCAAAACTTTGTACTTCGTTTTTGTTTTATTTTTGGTTGATAACCTATATTTAGTCCTGTTTCAAAATGTCTTAATAATTTATTTTAAAGTATTTAGAAATTGTTTCAATTTTCAATTTTCAAGCGTGTTTAAATTTTACGAAAATTTTTATAATCGCTAATATTTTGATTTCTATAAGATTATTATTATATAAAACGGTTTAACATTTTCGAAAAAACTTCGTATGTCTAAGTTTTTGTTTTATTTCTGATAGACATTAAATCTATTATTGAAAATGTTTGACGACTGGTTCGATTTCTATTTACTAACTACAAAATTTGATTTCTCAAAATTTTGTTTAGTCTTAAAACAATATTTTCGAATTTCTTAATCAAAACGTTTTATTGTTACTATGAAAATATTTGGGTAGTCTCCCCTCAAGTTCGTTTACAAATATTATATATCGTCATTATTTTATAAAATAATTTTTAACCTGCGATTTTATTGATTTTAAAACATTGGGTATTGAGCCAACTCTTCTTGAAATAAATCTATTACTATGTTTTTGTTAGTTTCGAAGACGAAACTTCTTTTAGTGGGGAAGATTGTAAAACCTCTGAATTTTTTTTAATTAAATTAAATTAAGATTTTGTCCGTATTTTTATTTTTACGATTTAACGTTTTATTCTTAAAAATTTTATAAAACAAATTTATCGTTTAATCGTTTCAAACTCCTAAAATTCCATTTGTCTCGAAAATTCTTCTTATATTTAAAACGTATTTTTATTTCTGTTTCGATTTATTTTATACATTTGATTTAATTCTTATCGAAAGTATATATCGGTTATTTAAATTCTATATTCTTTTTATTTATTTTTATTTACGCTCGAATTTCTGTTTTCGGCTCGAAGTTCATTTAGTTTAAGTTTCGTCAAAACATTTATGACATATTTTTCGAGAAATCCATTTAATTCACTTTATCGAAGATTTATTATTTATCGGGAAATACTATTTCATCGTCTAATTAATTTATTTCTATGAACTTTGTTTTCGTCTCAAATAATTATTTATATCTCGAGAAACGTTTCTTTTACTAATTTTATTGGTTAACCGAATTAATTTTTATTAATTCCGATTTTTGATTTGATTTGTGGGTCAGTCAATTTATCGTTACGGAATTCGACTTCTACCCGATTCATTTAATTATTCCGTTTTTCTACCCAGTTTTTTTTAGTTGAATCCAACCCCTTCTATTTAATGTTTTCATTCCCTTCTCTTTTTTTAATGTTTTTCCCCATTCATTCAACCCCCTTTACTGTTGTTTCAACTTTTCCCTTTCCTCATTTTATTGAGTTCACTCCCCCTTTTAACATTACTGGTTTCACTGCTTCACTGATCCTCCTCCCTTCACTCTTTTTTTTCCCCTGTTTGCACAAACTAATATTCGCTTTTCACCCTACTACTTTACCACCTTTTTCTTCGTTCCCTTTCCCGTGCCATCCCTGCTGCTGTTGCTGTTGATGTGCCATGTGTTATAGGTACGTCTTTGTTGTCTTCCTGCCCCCTTCTTCTTCTTTTTCTCCCTATGTTTTTCGTCCCTTTGCTGGCCTGTTGTCCGTTGTTTTCTTCTCCTCCCCTCTTCTTCTTCTTCTTCTTCTTCTGCTTCTTAATGCTATTGTGTTGTTGCTGTCACGTTGGTTGTTGTCGTCGTTTGTTCTATTGTTCTTTTGCGTTTAGTTTTGTCCGTTCAATTGACTTGTTGTTGATCTGCTAATCTTTTCCTTCCTGTTCCCTATTCTTTTCGTCCTGATGCTTCTTTTGTTGTTCTCGTATGGTGGTTGTTGTTGATTGTGGTCATTCAATGACGATGTTGTTCGCTGCTGTGTTCCTTGTTGTCCGATTTCCTTCATTTCCCCATTGTTTTCTTCCCCTCATTTCTGCTGAGGTTGTTTCAGCTACTTTAGATATCACGTTGTTACTGTTGTTCGACCCGTATCTATTCGGTTTGCTGCTCGTTTGTGCCGCGCCTGACTGTCTTACTTTCTCTTTCTCCTTCTTCCTAGTATTTCTCTTTCTTTTCTTCTTCTTCCTAAACCGATCAGTTGTTGATTCTCGCTGCTGCTGTTGTTTATGCGTAATTGCTGCAGTTTGCTCGGTTCTGATGTCGATTTGCGGTGTCGTCACGTGTTTTGTTGCTGTTGTTCGTTTTGTTGTTGCTGCTGCCACGCTGTTTCTACTGCTGCTTCTCTACTGTTAAACAGCCGTGCCTACTTCTTTTCGTTCTTCGAATCAATCCTAATTCGACCTTTGTTCGTCCCAATCTCGGGGGTAATTTATTTACTCTTGTCCTCGTCACGTTTTCCCTTTTTTTAGCTTACTTTGTGGTCTTCACACCATATGTTTGATTTTGTTGTAGGCTTTCGTGCTAGTTCCGATGAGGACGATTGTTATAATTGACTCGGATCTCGACGAAGGTAACTTTAGAATATTACTCGATTTTATATTGTCTGTTTGAGTAGTAGTATGTAGTAAGTATTTTAACTCCGGTTTTTCTAATTTTAGCTATTTATTAATTGCTAAGAATATTAATATGTTTTTTTAAATCGGACTCCTTATAAACATTTTTACAAGCTTTCGATATCGTTTTATAAATCGTTAGTAATTTTATTATTTACGATCGTGGTAATATATTAGTAAGATTCTATTTATAGAAAGTTTCGCATTTTAATATAAAATGTTTATTCCTTTTATTCGTATTATTTATAATGTTTGTATCTTTCACGTATATCGATAATGGCTTGTTTTGGAGTTATGGAATAAAGTCAAGTGTGGGGTTAGAGTAATATAACCTGGGATTTACGGTTTTGCCATCAACTATAAGACTAGTGTATCAGGAATCGGTACATTTGTTGTTGAACCGGGTGACATGTATTCTGGGAGTTGTGTACATTTTTACCTTAAGCTTAGGCCTCGCAGTAAGTTGCCGTCATAAGTTGAACTGGGTGACAGGTAATCCCAGGAGGAGTGTGCATTATCTTAAACTAGGGCCACGCATTTATAAGTCGCCGCTCTATTATGGTTGAGTAGCCTAGTTAGAGACCGAAGTTTGATTTGTTTGAACTAAGTTCTCAAAGCTAGTTTTTAGTATTCTCCTGGTGAAAGTCTAACCTTCTACACTGAATATTTCCATAACGCCTTTTTGAATATGATTATTATTATCGATTGGTTTGATTTGCAGGTTGGCAAATGTTTTAAGTTTCCTCTGAGAACTTATTTTATTATATTATATCGTTTTTAATGTTTTCTCGTTTTAAGTATTTTGATATAATAATACTATTATTTTTCCATATGATATAATATGGCTGGGAGAACGTCCGAGTTACTCCCCACTGACGTGGCTGTTATGTTTATAACATGACAGGTTTTTGCTGCTGGGTTTTGGGTGTGAGCTAGCGAGTAGCATGGATCCTACTCTTTCTTCATTATGTAATTTATGGTTTTGTATTAACCTGTTCGGAGATTTTTCTTTTAGTCCTTTTGTAAAAAGAGGCCTTTGTATTGACTTACCATTTCTTTTAATAAGATATAGTTTGTCGGTGTGTTTTAATCACACTCTACAGTGTTTCCGCCACTGTATTGCGTTATAATTTCTAGGGGATTACAGGGAGGTTGGGGAGGGGAACCAAAACTGGCAAGAATTTGTTTAATAAAACTCCACTACAATATATCAAAAGCCTTCCTAATATCCACTTTGACAAGACATCTAGGAGTAATGCACTTCCTAGTATATCCTTTCACCAAGGATTGAGAAAGCAAAATGTTCTCAAAGATGCTTCTACAATGCACAAAAGCAGTCCGTTCTTCCCTAATAATGGAAGGAAGGACTTAGCTTGTTTTAGCCAATTTGCAAGAATTTTTGATATGGCTTTGTAAAAAACTGTGCAACAAGAAATTGGTCTAAAGTCCATAACACTGCAAGCACCAGGCTTTTTAGGAATCAAGGAAATTAGGGTGGAATTTACTTGCTTAGACATTTTCCCAGTTTTAAAGAAACTAGAAACAGCCTTACAAAAATCCATACCCACAATACTCCAGGCAGACTTGAAAAACCCAGCAGAGAAGCCATCAATACCCGGGCTACTATTAGAGTCCATTTTAAGAACAACCACCTTAAGCTCATCTATAGTAACAGGCTTGATCAAGTCATCTGTGATATTAGAAGAGAGGCTCGCAAAACAAGAGTTAAAGGGGGAAACAGGAGTAATCTTACCCAATAGATTCATATAGTAATCCTCAAAGGCTTGAGTTACCTCCTTAGATCCCTTCCTAGGAACACCTTCAGCATCATTAATAACACCTAGAAGCTGCTGACTTTTCCTTTCAGCAATTTTGGAGAAAAAGTATTTGTAAGAGCAATCAGAAAGTTGAATATTCTTAACTTTAGCCTTTTGATGAAGCATGTTGAGTTCAGCTTGCTTTTGCTCCAAATAGCTATCTGATAAAATCTTCTCCTGCTGAAGAAGCAAAGAAGAAAAGGGGTCACCTTGCAGCTGTTGGCAACTCAATAGTTATTCTTTAGTCTTTTGAGTTCTATCAAAAATGTGAGAGAAATGCTCAGAATGTAACTTCTTAAGGGCAAACTTAACAGCTTTGAGTTTTGCAAAGAAGCAAAACATGGGAGAGCCAAAAACTCTAGAGTTCCAAGCCTCCTGAACAATGGAGTGAAAGTCTGGATGACCACACCAAATATTCAGAAAACTGAATCTTTTCCTAACTTTCCTATCCTTGAGAACTTCAACCAGAAGGGGGGAATGATCAGAGATTCCTGATTCATTAACTACAGCAGTAGAAGAAGGAAAGGAGGACAATCAAGAAGGATTGACCAGAATTCTATACAGTTTAGACCGAATTCTAGCTGAAGGATCTTGATTATTAGTCCAGGTCAAGGCACAACCAAAGCTATGAAGATAATCCAAGTGATAGGAGCTCAAACAAGAATTAAAATCCATCATGTCCTGAAGAGAAAGGGGATTATTACCCAATTTCTCCTCAGGGTCCCTAATGACATTAAAGTCACCCATAACCAACCAAGGATCACTAGTACACAAGTTGACTAGATCCGACCAAAGCTCCTCCCTATCCTTCCCATCATTAAAACCATACACAGCACTAAGCTTAAGAGTAGACTGAGACATATGGTGGGACACCAAACATGTAATATGCTGAGCAAAAGAAACAAAATTGGTAGAAGTGACAGTGGAAGGATTGGAAAATAACCAGATTCTACCATTATAATAGGAAGAGTAGTTAGTATCCTCCTGCCGTTGATTGAAAACCTTGGAAATAATTTTTCGAGCCTTAGAGCTTTTAACTCTAGTCTTAAGAAGAGCCAAAATATCCAACTTATGAGAAACCAGAAAATCCTTCACCTCACTATGCTTGATTGGGTTTTGGAAAAGCCACTACAGAAAATTCTTGGTGCATTACAGACTGCTCACCAAGGCTGTCATTAGGAGGAGCAGAAGTTTTCTGGCCTAGTCCTAGAGGACATTCTGAGCCTACATACTTCTCATCAACTGCCTGGGAAACCAAGGGAGAGTATGAGGTACCACCTAGTTCCTCACCTTCCTTAAACATCACACTCTCATGGAGTACCTGGAAAGTGTTTTCCAGGGCTAAGGACTTCAAGATAGACACCTTAGTCTTGAAAGAGGAAGAGTTCCTCTTAAGGACAGGAATGAAAGAATCATCCTGCAAATCAATGGGAGGATCAGACACTGAATATGCCCCCCTTCCTTACCAGAGCATTATGAGTGCATTATAGGGTTAAGAGAAGGCTGAGTAGAACCTGGCTTGGGGGAAACCTCATCCCCAACTGAGCTGTCAGCACCCTTCTTCCCGAAGGTACCACCTAGCTCTTTCTCCTGCCTAATCTTTCCATTATCACCTTTATGTAACAATTTCTTCTTTTCCTTCTCACAATGAGTGATGGTATGTCCTAATTTGCCACTTCGCTGGCAATAATAAGGTATTCACTCATACTCCACCCTCTGAACAGATTGGTTGCAATAGGGATCATTGATAATAACATGCTCTACCAGAGGTTTAGACACATCAATCTCAACAAGCACTCTATCAAAAGAGAATTTAGCTTTTGTTGTTGTAGCTAAATCAGCACACAAAGGCTTACCCAGCTTGCTAGCCATCTTAACGAGAACCACATCGGACCAAAGGAAAGGACCCAAATCTGGGAAGAGAACCCAAACTGGCACCTGATGAACTTTATCCATCTCAGAAGAGAAAGAAGGAGTCCATTCTTTAAGAATGAGACTGTAAACCCCTAGCTTCCAAGGTCCTCTTTTCAAGACATTATTCATGTCTTCAAAACAATAAAAAACGGAATGAAAACCACCCCTTCTTATAGTACTGTATAATAGGCAAGGCTATATGGCCCCAATTATCAGATACTAAAATCTGTACAGTTTTAAGAATAGGACGAGACCCAAGCACATTACCCATGAGTGTAAACTTCCACAAATTCAATTTATTAGCAAAATCATCCAATTCGATGTTAGTTTCAGTAGAATTAGCACTATTATCACAGAAAAACAAATTCATACCCAATTGCTTAGGAGTCTGAGCAATTTTGGACCATTTTGGCGGCAAATCAGTCGCGGGTTTTTCAGAGGGTCCAACAATGGCAACATTAGAATCAGCTGGATTGACAACAATTGAGTCATCCTTTGAATTAGTAGATGAATTAGAAGAAGAGAGAACAACTTTACCAGAAGAATGCATAGCATTCATAAAGAAGTCATTGATCGAAGAATGGTGCGAAGAACTCCGGGTTTTCGAATTCTCTTGCAACTCTGCCGAGATCTTCTCCGTATCAGCATTAGAGTTAGGAGGAAGATTAGCTTGCAAAGATTTCTTACTAGGGCGACCTGGACCTCTCTCTTCAATTGAGAAGACGCCATTGAAAGACCTTCGCACGCGTAACAGAATTTTGGAGAAAACTACCTAGAGAGAAAGTTTTCTCTCTCTTCACGGATTATTATTATTGTTGATTATTATTGTTATTATTATTATTATTATTATTATTATTATTATTATTATTTTTGCATGACTCTTATTCATCCATTTAGAGCAAAGAAGAGACTAGTCTTACAAAAGTATATCACCTAGAACATCAAAAACGATCAATGCAACATACTATAACTAAAATTCAAGTTCCTTCTATTAAGTTGAGCAAAAACTTCAAATTTGATTTGTGAACCCAAAACCCTGCAAGGCCTCTCTTCCCCTGTGAATATTCGATAATTTCGCTCCATCCAGATGCGGCATACAGCAGCCCCGAGAATACTACAGTACCAAGGGTGCTTCCAATGCTTTCTCCCTCTTTTAGTTGAACTACACCGTAGTTCAGTCCTCAAGTCATTAGAACGGCCAATTACTCCCAGCCATTTTTTAAGCTCTATCCATACCTCATGCGCATACCAGCACTGAAAAAATAAATGCTCATGATTCTCATTGTTCCCTTTACACAATATACACCTATTAGTGATGTAAATCCCTCTCCCCTTCATCATGTCAATCGTCGCTAATTTCCCATGGCTAGCCATTGAAGCAATAACCCCATGCTTAGTAATAATATTTGGCCCTTTAAGTACTTTCAGCCAACTGCAAACCCCCATCTTCCTTCTACACCATTCATATGCTTCTTTAATCTGAATTCCTTGTACATATACCAGCTCTGAATAGGAGCAGCAGTTCTCTCAGCCGTTCCTTCCTTTGCCCAAATTTTGCCCCTAATTTTCAAAATGCTTTTAAAACTGAACGTGTATCTGTCTTGATGCTTAAGCTCCCAAATATTTTGCCTTCCTATGATGTAACTCTTAACCCATTTACCCCAAATACATCCCCTTTTAGTCATAATCTTCCACAACCATTGACTTATTAAGGCTTTGTTCCAAGCTGTTAGATCCTTTATGTCAAATCCTCCCTCTTCCCATAGAGCATATATACTCTCCCAACTCTTATAATAAGTGCCTCGCTTCTCTTGCGCATCAGTCCAGAAATACCTCATGCATATCTGAGTCAGTTTTAAGCGAACATTGCCTGGCAAAAGTGTATTGGAACACCAATAGTTAAGGATACCAAAGTGAGTGAAGTTTATGATCTGAACCCATCCTGTACAAGCGAGACTTTTAGAGGACCAGTGACTTAACACAATCTGAACAATATGAATTAACCCATTATAATGTACTAGCCTGTTGTTCACATCATTTAGCGGCAGTCCTAAGTATCTGCGAGGAAACATACCCTGTTTGAACCCCGTTACTAGCAGAATTTCCTGCTAAATCCCTTCTGCGACTCCTCCAAAATATACATCAGTTTTGTCTCTATTGACATGAAGACCAGATACCTTAGAAAACCTATCCAATTCCTCCAAAGCAGCGGGAACATCTCCCCTGGTAAATATCACGAGGTCGTCCACAAAGATTAGGTGGTTTAATCCTATCCTCTTACATTTGGGATGAAATGAGACCTGTGACTTCTCCATCATGTTTCTAAGAAATCTAGAGAGAATTTCCATACTCAATACGAAAATATAAGGAGATAATGGATCCCCTTGACGAATTCCACTCCTACCTTTAAAAAACCCATGAAAGGTGCCATTCATCTTTATCGAGAACCAAGACCCAGTAATACAGCCTTGAATCCAAGCGATTAGTTGAGGTGGGAAATTAAGCTCCAACATCATTGCCTCAATAAATCCCCAATGTAACGAATCAAATACCTTTCGCAAGTCAATTTTCAAAAGACAACGAGGAGTAATGGATTTTCTTCCATAGCCCTTGGCAAGAAGCTGAGACAAAGCAACATTTTCATGAATATTGCGTCCCTGAACAAACGCTGCTTGCTCAGGACCCACAAGTTCATGCATCACCAAATGCAACCTATGAGTTATGATTTTGCTAATTGTTTTGTATAAAACAGAACAATAAGAAATAGGCCTATAATCAAGTACCGAGGAGCACGTCGCCTTCGTAGGAATTAAAATAATCAACGTAGCATTAGCCTGCTTAACCATTCTCCCTTTTTGGAAGAATTCCTGTACTGCTGCGCAAAAATCCCTCCTTACTACCGACCATGAAGTCTGAAAGAACCTAGATGAAAATCCATCCGGCCCAGGACTTCTATCCTCACCAATGGAAAAAAACAACCTTCTTTATCTCCTCATCAGTAGGCAAAGAAGTAAGTGCCCCCCAATCCTTCCTCCTGACCTTAGCACCCTGCAAATTTCCCAAGTTAGATATTATTGTACTTGTACCCAGAATCTCCTTATAATAGTCAACAAACCCTTGCGCAACCTCCTTGAGACCACTTCTTTGAACTCCATGACTATCCTTGATTCCTCCCACTACCTGCTGTTGCCTACGTTCCTGCAGCCTAATATAAAAGAACTTAGTTGAGTTATCATCCAAAGCAATAGTCTCCATTTTAGCCCGCTGCTTGAGTATGCTGATTTCAGCTTGTTTAAGAGTTTTTCCTTCCTGCTGCAACCGTCTTTCAACCCGAATTAATTCAGCTCTCATTGGATCATGTTGTAGTCTAAACTGACAATTCTCCAATTCAGTATCTAATTCCATAATTCTCTTTCTTATACTCGAATAATTCTTCCTATGCATCTCTTTAAGAGCCCATTTGACAGACTTTAGTTTACTAAACAGTTTAAATCCATCAGTACCATATACCCTTCTACCCCAAGCCTTCTTCACTATAGTATTATAATGCGGGTGAGCTTTCTAACAATTAAGAAAAATGAATCTCCTTTTTATCTTTACCTCAGGAACTATGTTTACCAAAACTGGGGAGTGGTCTGAAACACCAGCCACTAAAAATTGAGTTTTCGAATTAGGAAAGTCCATAATCCACTAATCATTAACCAAAGCTCTATCAAGTCGAGAATAGACTGTAGAAGTAGGATCTTGATTGTTAATCCAAGTAAACTCGCATCCTTGTCCACCTAAATCCTGCATCTCACAATTGAATATACAAGAATTAAAGTCCTCTATATCCGCTTCATCTGGTAAGGTACCCCCAATCTTTTCCTCTAAGCTTCTAATGATATTAAAGTCCCTATGACCATCCAGTTAGTAACACCTTTGCTGATTTGACAAAGTTGATCCCAAAGCA
The DNA here is from genome assembly GCA_958450325.1 of Agrostemma githago. NCBI lineage: Eukaryota > Viridiplantae > Streptophyta > Magnoliopsida > Caryophyllales > Caryophyllaceae > Agrostemma > Agrostemma githago. The sequence continues at coordinate 55,026,461 of OY288240.1, forward strand.
TGTCCCTTCTTCGAGCCTCACTGAATCCATAAACCAAAGTGACATAATACTCAAGTCCAATCGAGAAAGAGTGCACCTTACAATGCATAAATTGTTCATGTTTCTTTAATACAGTAACACTTATCATACTATGGTTCTAAATAGCCCAAATTCTTCCATTATAATGAGAATTATAGTTGCACTACACTGTATAATCAATAAATTTAGTAGCAATAATAGATGGAGCTTTAGTCTCCTTTATTCTGGTTTCCAATAAACCAAGCATATCAATTCCCATAGCCTTCATAAGATTAATAACCTCATTCTGTTTGTAAGGCTCATTCCCACCTCGTATGTTCCAATTGCTAGTGATCATTATTTATCAGGTGGTACTCCTTCCCCGACTACAGGAAATAACTCCTCCACTGTCATGTTTCTAGCTGGTGTTGACGTCAGTCTGCACCGCCCGGCGCCCTGCGTGCGCCCGCTCGGGACCGACCTGGTTTCAAATCGCGGCAGCCACCCACGCGGCCTCTTTTCGGTCAGGGGCCGGTCCGATCTCACGTTCGGGACGAAGTTTCGGACCTCGATTCGGATGACGATTCAGACTTGTACTAGACGGGTGCGAGCGCCCATGTTTCCGTTGGAATCGATTGAGTCATGGTTGTAAATGTTTAAAGGCTGATATGTTTTGTAAGGCGACCTTTTTAGTGAACCGAATTCATTGCCGAATTGTGGAGTCGCCACCGAGTCGATTATGGGGACTCGGAAACCGTTCAAGTCAACTTTGATCCTTATCCGGCTCAAAGCTGAGGGGCACGGGACCTAAAGACAAAGACTTTTACCCTTAAGCACTCCATGCCTGGAATGACACTCATTGCCAATGGTTTCGGACATTCGGAAATCGTCGATTCTGAGTAAGGGGTGAGGGTATGTATTGGGAAGCCAACGTTTCCTAGACATCGACACCCAATCCCGCCCGTACGTAGCGGCCTCTACTAATCAATCGGTGGGCTGATAACTTCGCTCCTTTGTTGTGGCGGAAATACTGTAACATCCATTGTTTTAACCCTATGCCTTTTGCTATGTCGCTTGTTTAAGGACAAGTAGGTTTTGTCGTCAAAGTAGTTGTATTTACATTCTTTGCATGCAATTTCACGTGACGAACAGGCCATGAAAAAATGCACATAGGAGAGTAGAGAGTACTAGTATTATGCGTATTAGCAAATCAGTTTTAACGTGATAATACAGTATACCTTACCCGGTATTCTGCTTAAGATGCATCGGCCCGGTATTAATAGGGATGGATCAAACCATGCATTGCGAGCACCGAGACTAATACGGAACCCTACCATCGCTTTGTTCAGTTTTAACTTATTTACATATTGATTTCCGTGTTAGGTGATTTAGCACGCGATTATTAGGTCATAAAAGCAATAAATCATACAAAAAACGTAAATGTGAACGTAAGTAAATCACGTAGTGAAGAGTTGCACCCTCGAAGTATACGCTAAACGGGACACGATGCATAGAAAGTTGAGAACGAGTCTCGGAACTACTCGGGTCTATTTAGGGTATTTTAGTTTATGGTTGAAGTTGGGACATTACGTGTTTTAGTATGTGTGGTGGACCTAGTGTCCACGTTTGACATTATCGTAGTGCATATTAAAAGCACAAGAATGTAAAATTTTGTTTAGATGAAAACCTAGTGACGATTCAACTTCAAAAGGCGGATCCTATTAGCTCGCCTGGTGATTTCGGCAGGGTTTTGTTACCGTTGGCCCCTCCTGCGGCTAATCCGGCAGAGCTCCGCTACTACTTGCTAGTTCTACGGCTAATCCAGCAGAACTCCATTACACTCGGGGTGGCTAGTCGGACACAGGCACCTCGGGATCGAGTGGAATGCTCGAAGGTGAGGAGTAGCATTGATTTCGCTTTTATCGGAACTACGATCGAGTGGATCGTTACCCTTTGGTGTCGGAGTGCGAGCCCTTAGCGAGAAACTCTTAACTAGTGAAGAGGGAAGAGAAAATGAGTTGAATTGCCTAACCAAAGACAGCGAAACCGATCCTAGTTTAGTTAGTTCATCTGAACGGGCCAAGACTGACGAGACCCATATTAAAGCTGCGAAAGAGCAAAGAAAGTGGGATTTGCTGGACTCACGTTTGGATAGGGTGTTAGAAGCTTGCTTTCGGAAAATCAAAGAGGAAGAACGCAAGCAGTCATACCCGAATGGTAAGGGTAGGGAAAAGTTGGACCGGTAGAGCCTAGTCGTTTAGTACTATGTTGTATTAGTTGATATTATGTGGCGTATTAGTATTAGATTTTGTGAAGTTTAGACTCGTTGTTAATTTTCCGGGACGTCTGAATTTTAGATGCTTGATATTGATGCCTCGACAAAGGCTTAATTTAACCGGTTTTGTTTTTAATGAGAAGCACATTTATTTTATTTTATTTTTTTTTGTGGTGGCTCGCAACTCGATTCTTCATTTTACCCGGAGCCCCCTTTTGGGTTTTCACCCCGTCCTCGGCTCACCTTTTTTGTTTATTTTTTGTCTCCTTTCTTCCTTGTTTTTTTTGTTTTTTTTTGACGGCTCGCAACTCGATTCTTCATTTTGCCCGGGGCGCCCTTTCGGGTTTTCACCCCGTCCTCGGCTCGTCATTTTTTTTTCGTTTTTTTTAGCGACGGCTCGCAACTCGTTTCTTCATTTTGCCCGAGGCATCCTTTCGGATTTTCACCCCGTCCTCGGCTCGTCGTTTGTGCTTCGTCATTTTAACTCACTCATTGACCGGGTCGTGGGAGGAATCTCGGTTTACTTACGAGTTGATTAATCGACTGTTTTGTTTTAGTTATATGGTTGTACCCGGAGAAGGGTTGCCTATGTATCCGCTTTTGGGCAGAATCGAACCCTGTTCGTAGTTCTCTAAAAATGTGAGTGAGTTTGCTTTAGACTCGTCTATGCCAATTATCGATGCGAACTTGATTATATATTTTGTTGTTATTTGTTGCTTCCCTCTGAGTCAGAGGTTTGGACGTGGTTGACAGGGTGTTTAGGGGTAGTATCGTTTGGGATGATCCATGTTGGTTGAGGTTGATAATTCTTGACCGTTTAGGTCGATGAGGATTACTGCGCCACCGAAGAGTATTTTCTTGGCGAGGTAAGGGTCCGCCTAATTTGGCTTGAATTTCCCTCTAGGGTTAACGGGAAGGGGTGCTCTAATGGGTTTGATTACTAAATATCGCTCGTGTATGTTTTGGGATTTCACTCGTTTATTAAAGGCTCGTTGGATGCGTTGTTGGTAGGCTTGTATGTTGGGTAAGGCGTTTATCCTACATTCGTCTATGAGTATTAGCTTATTGGACTACTTATTTTGAGATTAGTACGGTGTAAGAGGCGGCTTCTACCCATTTGGTGAAATAATCGACGGCCACTAGTATAAAACAATGTCCATCGGTCTCGGATGGGTGTACTTTTCCTATGGTGTCTATTCCCCAGGTAGAGAAAGGCCAGGGTGTAGCTATGGTGCGTAGGCCGGTTGTTCGCTTCTTTCTACGCAAATGGGCATAGAGAAGAGATGATCGGGCAAGTTTACTAGTGAGGCTAGTTTGGATAATGCGTCAGAAAATTGGTTTTCTTTGCGGGGTATGTGTATGAAATAAATTTTGGAGAATTCACGGGACATTGTTTCTACTTTGGTTTGGTATGGGGTTAGGCTCTCGCTATAGACTTTCCAGTTTCCCGTGGCTTGGTTGACTACTAAGGATGAATCTCCGTGTACTCTTAGGTTTTTGACCCCTAGAGATATGGTTGCTTTTAGACCTATCAGACAGGTTTCGTGTTAGGTTGTGTTGGGAAAGTTTGGTTCGATGGAGGTTCGCTCGCTTCCGAGTTTATTGTTGTTTCGTCAGCGACTGTTTGAGCCTAAAGTTGTTATTCCCGATTTCTTTTTTAAGGCGAAGTTGAGTGGGCTGTTCGTGGTGGCCCTTGTATTTTAGTTGGTTGTTATCGATAATTGGCACAAAGTCGAGTTCTGAAGCGTTTTAAACAAACTGTTGAAAGAAAATTGAGCGATTGTCGAGGCATATTTGTAAAATGAAAGGAGATTGTTTTATTGATAATAATAGTAGACGGGCTAGGTGCCCGTGATTTTTTATGGGAGAGGTGGAGGACATGTCCCCCGCACCTCCCTAGACTCGATGAAAAAAAGGCAAACTTTTATTACTATTTCAGTCTAGGCCCTAGGACGAACTAGACTCTTACTGATAAGTGTAGTTTGTAGTGCCTATTTTGTTATGTTTGGTTCCCATTTCTCTTGTGGAATCGCTCCTTGGGAGCGGTTTCTGGGCTACTTATGCTTCTTCCAGTTCGTTTTAGGTTCCCAAGGCCATTCATGGAGAATTGGAACGATTTCGACTCGTTTCATACACTTTTGGAGCCAACGAAGAGAAGGAACGATCACTCGGCGCCTTGGATTCGATCCCGAGATCTTGGGACCCATTCCCGAGCCCCGAGAATCGATGAGAAGCCCATGAGAAGCAAGGAGGGACCTTGAAGATCATATTGGAGGCCTACAAGACCCATCCCCGTCGGGAAGGACCTCATCCCGTCCGGGATGAGGTGCACAAATGCGAAGGGTCTGTTTTGGGTCCGTCCCGGTCGGGACCATGCCGTCCCGGTCGGGATCACCCCGTCCCGGTCGGGATCACCCCGTCCCGGAGGCAGCTGTAGCCCGCACTTGCTTCTTTTCTTCTCCTTTGTTCTTGTAACCGTATATATACCCCCCCCCCCCCCCTCTTGTAATCTTATGGAATGTTCTTGATTATCCACTAAACCCTAGACTACTTTAGCATAGATTAGCTTAGATTAGAGTAGATTAGTCATTAATTAGTCATTAATTAGTCACTAATCTTGTATTAAGGGATCTCTTGAAGAATCCATCCAATCTTGACAGCATTGGTGGATGTTTTGGGTGTTCTTTATATACAAGTTCTCATCTTTTCATTCTCTTGTTGGTTGGTATAATATTCTCATCCTTTTGCTCTTAATCTTTGTTTATGGTATTCAGGTTTCAATCTTTAGCTCTTGTTTATTGTTTTGCTCATCATCCTTGTTAGTTTTACATATGTATGCCCTTGTTTTTGTGTTAGTTTCTCTTGTTCTTGTTAGCTTTAGTTTAGTTATGTTTGAGTAGACTCTTGCTAGGGTTAGTAGGGAGATTGGGTGTGATTAGGGATGATTAGGGTGAGATGGGTGGTACTAGATGTTGTTTTTGTTGTTTCCCATTTACCTTGCACTCCACATGTTTGATGAATTGCTTGTGAGACTCGAGACGATCAATCCTTGTTTTTCTTGCCTCTTCTCTTGTATGTGTGTGTTTGGTTGGTTGGTTTGGTTCCCTCATTAGTAGCGAGAGCGTGGTGAGGATGACCCCTAGGCCATTTAAGTAGCGAGAGCCCGATCGGAACCTAGGCTACGAAAGCACGCTAGTAATCCCGTCTTTCCCCTTCTTATGCCCTTGACATCCATGAACTCGACCTAGCCCTAGTTTCTTCTTATCGTTTTATTAGCTTCCGTTAGTCATTAGATGCTTGTTTTGCCTTGTTAGTTCTTGTCATAGAACTTAGCTTAGTCCTTATTCTATCCCCTAGTTTAGCTTGTCTCGGACCGAGTCTTGGACCGTAGCACACCTTAGTCTGACACCCCGTCCCTGTGGATCGACCCAACTTGCCCTATCTACCCAGTTAGGAATAGTTGGTTTTATTTGACCGGTAGGATAGACGACAAACACTACCGTCACTTACTCAGGTGCGGACTTGCTGGCCTCAGCGGGTGTCTTAGTACCCTCGTACTCGGAATACGCCCCAAATTTCTCTTCCCGGATGAGGTGGCGAACTTGTTGCCTAAATTCACGACATTCGCTAATGTCATGTCCTCGGCCTTGGTGGTACCGGCACCATTTGTCACCATTCCAATGTGACGGCCTCTTGTCGCTAGGTGGGTCAGGTGTCGGATTCAATGGATAGAGTAGTCCGTCAGATATTAGCATGGTTAGGGCTTGATCATGGGATAGCCCAAGGTGTTCTAGTAGCCTGAGACCCCTTTCCTCGGAGTTATCTGTTAAAAAACGAGTTGGTCTTTTTGTTAGTAGTGCGGTTTTGACTACCCCTGTTTTTATTAATCCCTCGACCTTATCTTTTAGCAACGTACAGGATTCCGTATCGTGGCCGTTGCCCCTGTGGTAATGGCAGTATTTTGCCTTGGACTAGTGACGGGATCTATGCTTAAGTGTGGGGTCGGCCATTGGTCCTATGGGTCGTAAAAGGCGAAGGGCGGCTAATCTTCGCAGTGCAGCCGCGTAGCTGACCCCGATTTGGGTGAACCTCTTCCTGGGCTCGACAGTCTCGGATGAGCCAACGCCCTCCCCCTTGAGCGATCCATTGCACGTGGAAACGGGAATTTTGGGAGGTTCTTCGAGTCTTTCCTCGATACGGGTGATCCTAGTCTCAATTCTCAGGAGTATAGGGTGTATTTGGGAGACTAGGCGAGCTAGGCTTTCAATAGTTGTTGCGAGGTCGAGGGGTGTGGGTTCCGGATCAGTGTCTGGTTCGTCCTCGATGTTTAAGACTTCTTCCTCTAGGGGGGCAAGGTGGAAGCAGTCAATAGCGTCATCGAAGATGGCGTGAACACTAAAGGGATTCGTAGTGTTATTGGGTTTCTCAAATGGGGGAAGAGGAACTGTCCCGTTTTCTATCATGTCTTGTATGATATGCCTGAGCCGAAAACAAGACTCTGTGTCGTGGCCCTTGCCACGATGGTATTGACAGTACTTATTAGCATCCCATGAATTTGCCCTCTTGTCCGTGGTCGGGTCCGGAGTAGGACCTATTCGTTCGAGCTTCCCTTGCCCGGTCAATCTTTTTAAGGCTTCAGTGTATGTGATGCCTAGGTTAGAAAATATTCTGGGAGTGAAGTTTGTCCTACCCTGAGCAGTCGGCTCGACTAGGTGTACTTCTTTGGTTTTACTATTCCCATAAGATCGGGCCCCCGTAGAAGTGGTCGGCCCTTGATAGCCTTTCCCCATTATTTTGGAGAATGTCCCTCTTTTCATATCATCCTCCAGGCGTATTCCTAAAGTGGATAGTTCCTTAAAGGTGTGGATATTTTGGTACCTAAGATGGGAGGCGTAGGCTGGCCTAAGGTTATTGACGAATTTTTCCACCAAGGTGGCTTCGTCTGGGCAATTTATTAGCTGGGTACTGACCTTCCTCCATCGAGTCAGAAATTCTGTGAAGCCTTCCTTCACATTTTGGGAGAGAACCTCAAGGCTCCTAATGGTCACTTGCGTTTCGGCGTTATCCGCGTACTGTTTTGCGAATTCTATGGATATGTCGTCCCAGGTAGATACCTTCTTAGGGTCAAGTGAATAGAACCAGGATCGTGGAGTGTCTCCTAGGGATGAGGGGAATATCCTAGTGAAGAGGCTAGGTTTGACTCCTTTAATGGCCATGTAATCCTTAAAGGCCCGGATGTGGTTAAGGGGTCTTCAGTTCCCTTGAACTTAGGTATGTCGGCCAGGGAAAATTCTCAGGTAATTGGTCGTTCACCATTTCGAATTTCCTATGATTTTCGAGGTGGACGTTGTTTCCTTGGTTTAGGCGCATTTGGTTTTCGAGGAAGTCTATGTGGTTCATAGCAGATTGAAGGTTGTCGTCCTGAGGCGAGGTAGCGGGATCGCTCGGGATGAGGCCAGCGGGTGCCCCACCTAACGGAGTGTAATTTAAAAGGGCCTCATTGAGGATTCGGGTGTGGTGTTCATCTGAGGCTTTGTCTTCTAGGTGAGCTAAGCGGGAATCTATGCTGTTTACGGACGCGTTTACCGTGATGACAGTGGCCTGTAAGTCCCGGATTAGGTCGGCTAGGGCCCCTATGGTGTTGTCTGCATATTGCCCGGCGTTATCCCCACTGCGGTTGCTTGCGTCTACGCTTAAATCCCCTGTCATGACTGTGAAAAGGCAATGCTAGTGAGGACAGATTTTCTGGACATTTTACGGACTCGGGGAATACTCATGGTTGGGCAACGCTGAGTCGAGACCCTTGACTCGCGCGCGTGTGTGGTTAATGATTTAGGGACTCGGGTGCTTATAGACTCTTGGTGTACTTGGCGAGATGCCTAATGAATTTTAGATCTCTGTAATGAGACGATGTGACACAAGCCTCGCAATCGAGGTTTAAAGAGGACTTCTCAAAGGAGACGACCCGAAACGTAAGACCTCGAGTAGAGGTGACCCTAGTAACTAACACGGACAATTAATCACAAGGTTGCACGACGTGAGGAATTGATCGCGATCCCGACTGAGGATCAAAGAATTTTGATGTTTTTTTTGAAAACGATCGATACTCGCAGAAAAAGTCTTTCTGAAAAAGGTGATTTCGCGAAACTAGGGTGACGACGATGTGGTGACATTGTTTGTGACGTAAAATGTTTGTTGCTATGTGTGTGTTGGGAATCCGACTATAGCAATAATGTAAAGGTTTTTGTTTTTTTTTTTAAAAAGGAACTCGGCCATTCGGTGGACCGGTTTAAAAAATGACGAAGTGACTTTTTATCGAGACTGCTATTAATTAGCTAGTTCGATAGTGTATGTGTGTGGTGATTTAAAGGTGTGACTAAATCCCTGTCAAGGGTTTATGTAGTGAATAGTTTTTTTTTTGAAAAAGTGGTTGTGTGTGTTTTTTTTACGAAAAAACGAGTGATCTACGTTTATTCGACAATGGATGGTGTTGTGAAAAACGTTTCGAGAATGTAACCGTTTTGGATTTTTTGACTTTATTAATTGAAGCTTTGGTTGTGTTAACGGTGTGTGGGGAAAAAACATTTTCTCTTTTTTTTATCTTTGAAAATGAAATGTAACCGTTTGGTGTACCTTGATCCCATTAATTGGGAGTCTCGGTAGTATTAGCGGTGTTCGTTGTTGATGGAGTTTAATTTGGCCAAGGTGATGGCATTTGAAAATAGATTTTTTTTTTTGAAAACGTCGAGTGTAAAATTTGTCATGACAATGGCGTCTCAAGGTTTTTTTTCTTTTATTTTTAGAAATTATGACTTGACCGGAGTATCGGTGTTTCAGAAATCGTTTTGAAAAGATGAGATATTTTTCGAAAATGGAATTGGGTGCGGTTGAATATGTTGGCGTGGTTGAAACCGGACTTTAGTGTTTAATTTGGGTTGGATTGTTCAAACACGCTACACATAACTAGGAATACATACACTCATGCAGGATGCAGACCCGGGTAGGTTAGGGTAGGCTACCGTCCAAGAATAGTCTTTACTTAGGCATTGACAATGATCTGGGGAGACAAGTGTCATACCGTCCGTTCTGAACTATCCGCTTATTAATCCCGCGGGTTACGCGTTAGGTGGTCGAAGCGTCAACCGAGGATCTCTTCGCGTGTCCCTAAAGATCTTACCGCGAAGAGGTTGATTGGTCCTGATATCGGTTAGGGTGGGCTTTTTAGGGCCAAAACCTGTAGTGACCATAACTAGGAACTATTAAATGAGCTTCACCGACCTCGTTCAAGTTACACCACCACTAGAAACTTGTTTCCAAATCCCCAACGGAGTCGCCAAACTGTGGACGTCCGTCCGCACCGCCCGGCGTCCCGCGCGTGCCCACGTGGGACCGACCCGGTTTTCAACGTGTAGCGGCGGCCACCCGCGCGACCCTCTCCCTACCGGGGGCCGGTCCGATCTCGCATACGGGGCGAAGTGTCGGACCTTGATTTGGATGACGATCCGGACTTGTAATAGACGGGTGGGACACCCGTGTTTCCGTTTGGTAATCGATCGAGTCGTGGTTGGAAATGTTTAAAGGCCATTTTGTTTGGTGAGGCGACCTTTTTCGTGAACTGAAGTTGTTGCCGATTTGTGGAGTCGCCACCGAGTCAATTATGGGGACTCGGAAACCGTTCAAGTCCACTTTGATCCCTTGCCGGCTCAAAGTTGAGTGGCACGGGACCTAAAGATAAAGACTTGTACCCTTAAGCACTCCATGCCTGGAATGACTCTCATTGCCAATGGTTTCGGACATCCTGAAACCGTCGCTTCTGAGTAAGGGGTGAGGGTACGTATTGGGAAGCCAACATCTGATAGATGTCAGCATCCAATCCCGCCCGCACTATAGCGGCCTCTACTAATCAATCGGTGGGTTGATATCCTAGTTCTTTCGTTGTGGTGGAAGTACTGTGACATCCATTTTTTTAATCTTATGCTTTTTGCTACGTCGGTTGTTTTAAGGATAGGTAAGTTTTGTCGTCAAAGTAGTTGTGTTTACATTCTTTGCATGCGATTTCACGTGACAAGCAGGCCATGAAAAGATGCACGTAGGAGAGTAGAGAGTACTAGTATTATACGTATTAGCAAACCAGTTTTAACGCAATAATACGGATATTAGTCATTCTCGTGGTATACCTTACTTGGTATTCTGCTTAAGATGCGTTGGTTCGATATTAATAGAGATGCGTCAAACTACATATGGCAAGCACCGGGACTAATACAAAACCCGACCATCGCTTTGTTCAATTATAGTTGCTTTATGTCTTGAATTCCGTGTTAGGTGATTTAGCATGCGATTATAAGGTCATAAAAGCAATAAATCATACGAAAAACAGTAAATGCGAATACAAGTAAATCACATAGTGAGGAGTTGCACCCTTGGAGTATACAGTAAACGGGACTCGATGCATAGATAGTTTTGAGAACGGATCTTGAAATTACTCGGGTCTACTTAGTGTGTTTTAGTGTTTGAGGTTGAAGTTTGGACGTTACGTATTTTAGTAGATGTTTGTGGGCCTAGTGCCCCCATCTAGTGTTGTCGTAGTGCATAATAATAGGAAGCACAAATATGGAAAGTTTTGTTTAGATGACAACCTAGTGACGACTTGATCAACAGGCGGATCCTCCTAGCTTGACCAGTGATTCCGGCAGAACTCCGTTACTACTTGATCTTTCTGCGGCTACTCCGGCAGAACTTCGTTACAAAGGAATAGTTCTGCGGCTAATCCGACAGAACCTGGGTACTAGTTTTGAGCTAATCGATCACAGGCACCTCGGTATCGAGTAGGGTGCTCGAAGGTGAGGAGTAGCATCGATGTCGCTTTTTTATCGGAACTACGATCGAGTGGATCGTTTGCCTCGGGTGTCGGAGTGCGAGCCCTTAGCGAGAGTTTAGAAGGGGAAGAGAGGATTGAATGGTGTCGAAATGAGGGCGTGAAGGGGGGGTATTTGTAAGTGTTTTCGGCCCTCGTCGCCCATATAGGCGCCTGAGCTGAGGCGCACCAAGACTCATCCGCCTGGGCTTAGGCGTGGGGAGACCAAGGCGCGTGAGTTGGGCGGTTGGAGTTTTGAAGATACGATTTTGATACTTTCCAAAACCGTGGGATGGGTGTATAATATGTATCTTGGGGGTTAAGGTTTCCCTCCCTTGACCTAGCGCCGTGAATTTGGTGGGCCTCGGGTGTGCATCCCGAGGTTCACTTGGCTCGGTGTTGTCTCGGTTTGAGTTTCGGGTCAGACTCGGGGTCCTGGTGTCAGAATTGACTCTAATTAGTGTCTATGCGACCGTAATGACACGACTAAGGCTGCCATCATGTTAGTTTAATTTGCCCGAGTAATTTATTTGATCCGTTCTATAGAAAAACTATCTAAAACATCGTGAACCCACGTCGCGTTGCAGTCCTATCGTCATCGGGTGTTTGTTGGGCACTTCTGCAGCCACCATGTCCAAATCTTGGTGTGTAAAATATCATAAATTCATAACCTAGTTAATCCTACAATAAGAATTCCATAACGAAGCAATTCCTAAGTATATGCTTATGATAGTAACACTTATTACTATTCCATAAGCCATATGTATTACATAAAACCCAATTTCCCAAACAGAATAATTAATTAATTAATCTCGTTAAATATACAATTTGGTAGTAAACACCAAATTAAAACGAAAAAATGAACCTGTGTGATTATGACATAGAGAGGAAATGTGATGTAACTGCACCAGATTTGAGAGATTAGCCTACATCACTTACTGTAAGAATTAGGTTATGAAGATCAATATGAATAATTAATTTTACATCTTCCATTGTTGTCATTGATAGTTTTGGATGCTTAATCGAGTACCCGAATGTTAATCTGATCACCATGAATGTAGGATTCTTCATAAAGCAAGATGTTCCACTGATTTCCCACTGTAAAAAAAGTAACAGCATTAGCTGATCTCAACCTGGCAAATGGGTCGACCGGGTCAAGTCGGACCAAGTGTCAGATCAGGTCTATTTTGACAAGAAGGCGTGAAACATGATGTGTACCAGTGACCAGATGAACATCGCCATCTCGAATGCATTCTGGGTGTCACAATGTATCAATGATTTAGTAATTTCAATTAGATTAAACCCTTTTGAGATAAAATGTGATTAGAACTAATCAAATCAACAAATTGTAAATCTTAATTGAAAAGATATGAACTGTATTAACCTAAGCAGAAGCTTAGGTTTTCGGAGCCAGAACAGCTAGTCCCTTAGTCTGAAAACATGATTTTGCATATACGGGCTTGAATCCACCGTCTCTAGCGCAAGCTTTACAACTATTCGGTGTAGTTTTGTTCCGATCAGGATGATTATCTTTGACATGAAAAAATGTCAGTCGTCAGAGCGTGATTTTCAGAATAAATTAAGCCTAAATGACAGTGTTTTCAAACATACAATTGCTGGAAGAAAGGAAATGAAAAAATAGGCGCGACTTCCTGATTCAGGTTAATGCTGTTAATGCTCTGATCCCATGTTCACGAGTTAAACCGGCTTTTAATCTAAAATCTGCTGTAAATTACCGTGGAAATCGAGGTAGATGCAAAATATGGCATATATCCAAAGGGGAATACTGCATTAGACAACAAAAAAGCCGATTCAGTAAATGTCTAAACAGTTAGTTTAGCCTCTAAAGTCACCTGATCCCGACAATGTCTCGGAATTCATCATGCAGGCTCCTAGCCATGTAGTTCAGGAAATCATTGAACAGTGGAAGCTGATGAGCCTGCAGACAAATTTACAAGTCAAGTTTAGAAAAAAACTGACAATTCTTTTACAGTTTGTGACAAAAGATTTTTTTACTGACAGTAATAAAACAGAAGCGCAGCGCAGTGTAGTTAGATTTGCTGATAGAACTCCAAAATTGACGGCCGAAACAAAGCTATACATCGCGCGACAAAACAATAGTCTGTGTTCAGAAATTCGAACATCATATCATGACAGTACAGTAGTAAAATCGGAAGGATGAAATTAAAAAGCGATGTTACCAGCCAAGCATGAATGCTGTGTTGAGCCCATGGATGCGATGCGTGATCAAGTACAAACGTATACAGACGCCTCAGCTTCTGATTTGACCCGCTGTTGTTGTCTAGGACAAAAAATTCGACTTCAAACTTCTCCACTCGAGTGGAACAAATGAACAACAATTTAAAGGATCCAAAAATTAGATGTGTTTCGGACCTGATGATGTTTGTAAAGCCATCAACTTAGCTTCATTTTCGTACTCTCTCCAGCTATAAATCATTAAACAAACAAAAACAGTTAACACATTATCATTTGCTAATTAAGTACTTAACTACTGAGATAAAACTGGACAAAATTCGCGATTTAACCTTAGTTACAGCCAATGCAATGGCTAAAGAGCAGTAAGTGATATGAGTCAACCCTAGCACGAACAGCAACCGACAGAGCTGCTCAAGGCTTTCGTACGACGCAAAAGACTCGTACCCATGAAGATCACAGAATATATTTATTTATTTTACATGTATGTATCAGAACACACAAATTTTGGTGTAAGACGGTTTTAGTAAGAATAATAACTTGGAGTGAATATTATTAACCTGAAATATTAAGCAATACAAAAAGTCAGATTCTGGAGGAATATATATAATCATGGTTACAAATAAATCATCGATGATCAAGGCCTCAAATCCAATAGACAGTTAATACGTAAAAGGGTGCAAACACTTCACATAAACAGCAACAAAGACAGCAGAAGTAATGACAAAGACAACAACTACAGTCCATAGAAGACAGGATTGCTAGGAAGGGAGTGGGCAGATTTGCAGCGTGGCATAGAACATAAAGCATTCCACAAATTCAAGCATATTCATATGTTTCTAGGCCCACGTCAAGATTTGGGGCAAAGGTACGAGTGCATGCGATGCAAGTCCCTCAGAGTACGAACATTGGAGGATCAATAGTAGGTAGAAAAACAAAAGTACCGATGAAACGTCTTTGCAGAAATCATAGAATCATAGAGAAATGTAAACAGATTTCTTGCAAAACTATGTACAGAGTCATGTTGTACTATGATAGTATACAAATCTGCACGTGTCTAGTAAAACAATTATTCCTAAGCACATGTTTAGGAAAAATATGATTCAAAAATATACAAAGCACATGGAGTCTTGTAAAGTATCAGGGGCGGACCTAGGGCTTGGCTACTCGGGCTATAGCCCGAGTAGTTATGCCAAATATAACTGAAGTGCAATACTTTTCGTGAATATGCTGTAGCTGAGTTGGTTGTATGCTTCCTCATCTTATGGAAGGACTAGGGTTCAAGCCTTCTTGCCATCATTTTCTTTTCTTTTTACTACCAGCCTGCTCTTGCTACTCTTTCCAATCGATGAGTTTTATACTTTTATACCTTTCTACTCCATAGAGTTTATTCTAGAAAATTATTTTTCTAGACAATCAATTTTAATATGAGTATATTTTAGGATAAAGAAAAAAAATACATTTAAGTCGAGTTATTAAGTACTACTCCGTATGATATAATGTCATTAATAGTACGAAATACAGTAGTAAATTGAAAAAATTAAAGCATACGGAGAAATAATTATTACTTTTTCCGTCTCGGTCATTTGTTGTCATTTGATTAAAATGTTCAACCTAACTTCTCGTGTGAGAGTTGATGAGAGGGCCTCACAATGTGATTATTGTGAGTCTGTTTCACATGAGACCTCATATATTTTCTATTTATAGTCATTTGGAAAGGTAATCTTTAATCACATCACTTCGATCAGATTATATTTTTTTGTCGACCATCTAATATTTGATAATAAAAGTCAATATTCAATAGAATACTATATGTCGCGGCAAATTTTTTTTTATTAACATGTTTCGACCGTTCGTAAGTCCAGGCCCATATACATTTTATTTCTGGGTCCGCCCCTGTAAAGTATGATAGTAAAATCTGATAGTAAAATACGACAGTAAAATTTGCACATGTTGCAAAACTGTATACAAAGCACATGGAGTCCTGTAAAGAAAACTATGATCCCTAAGTACTCTGGATTCCTAAACAAAAGCACAAAAGAGAAATGTTGTACTTAGGAATCATAGATTTCTTGCAAAACTACAACATGATGAAGCGTCTCGAGCATGTTTACAATTCACTGGAATATGATGCCAAGGAGATATCAACTGTGAAGCCTGAACTTTCCTCGACTCGATTTCAGAATTTTCTTTGCGGAGTGTTTCTTACTGAAGACATGAAACCATGAAAATTTGAACTTGTTGGTTATCCCTTTCTGAATACTTCATCCGTCTCAATCAATAATTTACGTTTGTTTTAGGCTTGTATGCCACAAATACTTCATCAAGACAAATACATAAACATAAGATGACAAATCAGTACAAGACAAAGAGGATTACAGAAACATTAACTATAAGCTTTCATCTTAATCTTATCCTGAACCTAGAACGATGTTATCCTCTTTCATCTTAATCGTTCTGTAAACCCGTATGAAAAAACCCGTAATCAATTGAAAAACCCGTATGAATTTAACAATAAAATCATCAAACAAAATTATCAGCAATAAAATTACATCAAATAATAAAATTACAACAGCAAAAAAAATCACGGAACATTTTATCAGTAACTGTTATGTTCTATGTAATCATCAATAACCTTAATGTGAGAGAAATACGGATGAATTGATGATAATAAACGCGGATGAAACTTGTCAGTTGAAGAATTGATGACCGACGAAGATGATGACTGATAATAGACGTGCGGGTGATTGAGATGATGATTCACGCGTACGAAGATGAGGATGTATTAGCTTGATACGTGGATGAAGATGATAAACGAAGATGGCGGATGATTGACGAAGATTGACAAAGATGATGATTGATGCGGATGATACAGCAGATGAAGATGAACCTTGGTTTAGATGAATATTGATGCGCGGTAGTGTGCGTGGTATGTGATGTGAATGATTTTTTTTTTTGAAATCGTGATGTGAATTATTATATTAGTTACGCATATCCGCGCGAGAATAATAGTGATTTTGGGAGAAGATCAGTACGTGGGACTAGTTTCTTAATTTATTAAAATTATTAATAATTATTTTATAGTTCTTGACACATGAAAGAGTCAAGATTGGTAATTAGGTACAAAATAGGGTCAACCCTTTATAAAAGTGTTAACCTCAAAGTGTCTAGAAAATGGGAAGTTTGTAGTAGTGATCTAATAATGAGGATGAGTATGAGGTCGTCCTAGCAGGTGTCAATCTAGTTGTGGCCGCCGGAGCGAAAAGGATCATACTAGCCACCGAATCCTGTGGACTTCCGTCCGCACCGCCCGGCGCCCCGCGCGCACCCGCGCGGGACCGACCTGGTTTTGATCGCGGCGGCCACCCACGCGGCCCCATCCCGGTTGAGAGCCGGTCCGATCTCACGTTCGGGGCGATGTGTCGGACATCGATTCGGATGACGATTCGGACTTGTACTAGACGGGCGCAGGCGCCCGTGTTTCCGTTGGAATCGATGGAGTCGTGGTTGTAAATGTTTGAAGGCCGATATGTTTGGAATGCAACCTTTTTAGTGAACCGAATTCGTTGCCGATTTTTGGAGTCGCCAACGAGTCAATTATGGGGATTCGGAAACCGTTCAAGTCAACTTTGATCCTTAGCCGGATGAAAACTGAGAGGCACGGGACATAATGATAAAGACTTATAATTTTAAGCATTCCATGCCTGGAAAGACTCTCATTGTCAATGGTTTCGGACATCCAGAAACCGTCGATTCTAAGTAAGGGGTGATGGTACGTATTGGGAAGCCAACGTCCGGTAGACATTGACACCCAATCCCGCCCACACATAGCGGCCTCGACTAATCAATCGGTGGGCTTATAACTTTGTTCCTTTGTTGTGGCAGAAGTACGATAACATCCATTGTTTTAACCCTATACCTTTTGCTATGTCGGTTATTTAAGGACAAGTAAGTTTTGTCGTCGAAGTAGTGGTGTTTACATTCTTTGCATGCGATTTCACGTGACAATCAGGCCATGAAAAAATGCACATAGGAGAGTAGAGAGTACTAGTATTATACGTATTAGCAAATCAGTTTTAACGTGATAATACGGATATTAGTCATTCTCGTGGTATACCTTACTCGGTATTCTGCTTAAGATGCGTCGGCTCGGTATTAATAGGGATGCGTCGAACCATGTAAGGTGAGCATCGGGACTAATACGGAACCCGACCATCGCTTTGTTCAGTTTTCGCTTGTTTATGTTTTGAATTCCGTGTTAGGTGATTTAGCATGCGATTATAAGGTCATCATAAAAGCAATAAACCATACGAAAACTTTAAATACGAAATGTAAGTAAATCACATAGTGAGAAGTTGCACCCTCGGAGTATGCGCTAAACGGGACACGATGCATAGATAGTTGAGAACGGATCTCGTAATTACTCAGGTCTATTTAGAGTGTTTTAGTGTGTATGATTGAAGTTGGGACGTTACGTGCTTTAGTACGTATTGTGGACCTAGCGTCCACATTTGACATTATCGTAGTGCATATTAAATGTACAAGAATGTAAAGTTTTGTTTAGATGACAACCTAGTGACGGTTCGACTTCAAAAGGTGGATCCTCCTAGATCGCCTGGTTATTTCGGCAGAGTTCCGTTACAGTTGGCCCCTTCTGCGGCTAATCCGGCAGAACTCCGTTACTATTTGCCGGTTCTGTGGCTAATCCGGCAGAACTCTGTTACTAGACTCAGAGTAACTAGTCGAATACAGGCGCCTCAAGATTGAGTGGAGTGCTCGAAGGTGAGGAGTAGCGTTGATTTCGCTTATCGGAAGTACGATCGAGTGGATCGTTTGCCCGGGTGTCGGAATGCGAGCCCTTAGCGAGAAACTCTTAACGAGTGAAGAGAGAAGAGAGAATGTATGTTGTGTGTCGAATGAAGGAGTTGGAGGGGGTATTTATAGTTGTTTTTGTCTCTCGTCACACGGATGGACGCCTGAGTCCAGGCGCACCAGTACTCAGGTGCCTGGGTTTAGGCGTGTGAAGACTGAGGCGTGCAAGGTGAGGCGCTCGGGATTTTGAAGATACAATTTTGATACTTTCCAAAACCGAGAGTTGTGCGTATTATACGTGTCTTGGAGACTAAGATTTCCCCCCTTTAACCTAGCGCCGTTGCGCCGAGTGGGCCTCGGGTGCGCGTGCCGAGGTTCGCTTGGCGCGGTGCTGACTCGGTTCATATTTCGGGATCGACTAGGGGTCCCGGTGTCAGAATTGACTCTAATTAGTGTCTATGCGACCCTAATGACACGCCTAAGGCTGCCTGGTGTTAATTTAATTTTTCCGAGTAATTATTTGATCCGTTTTATAGAAAAACCATCTAAAACATCGCAATCTCGCGTCGCGTTGCAGTCCGATCGTTATCAGGTGTTTGTTGGGCACTCTTGCAGCCACCAGGTCCAAATCTAGGTGTCTACAGAAGCACCCACTTTGACTGAGGCTTGGACAAGGCGAAAGTCAAACTATAGCCACCCAGGTCAATCGAGGATTACGACCTGGTGGCTGTCCGGTCGGGTCGTTTTAAGTCCGTTGGACTACGTGTTGAGGCTCGCCAGCCAAGGCTTAGAAATCATACCTAACGTCCTTGCCTGTGATCGCCTATTGAGGCCTGGGCCCGTGGTTTCCATCTCGTTTTAGGTTCTTCATGTTCGTGTGTTTTGCCTTTTCGGAAGTTCAAGAGTTCGTTCGAGTTTGGATTACCTTTTGAGTGTGTGTGACGCGTCAAGCGTGAATATGACAGAAAAGAATGTTCGTATGTGTCAGCTTTCATTCGAACAATTGCCTTCGGGATGCCTATGACCCCTTGAGCTTGAAAAAATAAATAAAAAATGCTCGAGTGTGTCAGTATCCACTCGAGCAATTGCCTTTGGGATGCTTATGACCCCTCGGGCTCGAGAATAAAATAAAATGTTCGAGTGTGTCAGTATCCACTCGAACAATTGCCTTCGGGATGCCTATGACCCCTCGGACTAAATAAAATAAAATACCTTTGGGATGCTTATGACCCCTCGAGCTCGAGAATAAAATGTTCGAATGTGTCAGTATCCACTCTAACAATTGCCTTTGAGATGCCTATGACCCCTTGGGCAAAATATGTTTGAACGTGTCAGTATCCGTTCAAACTTAAATTGCTGTTTGTTGTGCCTCCAGGATGCCTATGACCCCTCGGGCAAAAATACGTTTGAGCGTGTCAGTATCCTCTCAAACTTAAATTGTTGTTGTGCCCTCAGGATAACAAAGAGCCTTCGGGCAAAATACGTTTGAGCGTGTCAGTATCCGCTCAAACTTAAATTGTTGTTGTTGTTGCCTTCAGGATAACTAAGACCCGTTAGGCTAAATACGTCAGAGCGTGTCAGTATCCGCTCAAACTTAAATTGTTGTTTGTTGTTGCCTTCAGGATAACTAAGACCCGTTAGGCTAAATACGTCTGAGCGTGTCAGTATCCGCTTAAACTTAAATTGTTGTTGTTGCCTTCCGGATAACTAAGACCCGTTAGGCTAAATATGTCTGAGCGTGTCAGTATCCGCTCAAACTTAAATTGTTGTTTGCTGTTGCCTTCAGGATAACTAAGACCCGTTAGGCTAAATACGTATGAGCGTGTCAGTATCCGCTCAAACATAAATTGCTATTGTTGTTGCCTTCTGGATAACTAAGACCGTTAGGCTTAAAGGCGTTTGAGCGTGTCAGTATCCGCTCAAACCCAAATTGTTGTTTGTTGTTGCCTTCAGGATAACTAAGACCCGTTAGGCTTAAAGGTGTTTGAGCGTGTCAGTATCCGCTCAAATCCAAATTGTTGTTTGATGTTGCCTTCAGGATAACTAAGACCCGTTAGGCTTAAAGGCGTTGGAGCATGTCAGTATCCGCTCAAACCCAAATTGTTGTTTACTGTTGCCTTCAGGATATCTAAGACCCGTTAGGCTTAAAGGTGTTTGAGTGTGTCAGTATCCGCTCAAACCCATATTGCTGGAGAGGTATAAGACTCCAAAAATGTTCGAACGTGTCAGTATCCACTCAAACTTAAATTTCCCTCTGGGTAAATAAGACCCATTGGGCTCGAAGATGTTTGCTGGCGTTCATTTATTTGTTTTGTGGACTTGTCTTATTTTGTTCGGATTTGTTTTGCTTTGTTTTGATTTGTTATGCGTTGGATTCGTTCGGAATTTGTCCAGATCGGCTTTGTTTTGTTTGTTTTATCACGGTTTCGAGCGTGAGCATGTTAGTCGTGGTTCCTATGCTTGTTTTAGTATTGTTCCTTGTTTGGGGTTGGTTTATAGGTGTGCTTTACCGGTATCAACTAGTAATTATCCTGCCGTTGTTTATTTGCTTGATTTAAGGGTGCGTGTTTTCCAGACATTGGATATTAGGCCTCGTTTGTTCTTGTTTTAAGTCTTGTGTCGAGTTAGTCGGACGCGTATTCTTCTGCGCCCCAATTTTCAGGCGCTTAGCCCCCCTCGGTCCAGAATTTGGACGCGCGACCTGAGGCGCCCAAGTTCTTGTGGGTCGGGTTTGCTTAAATCAGCGAAGAATGGGCGAACGATTCATTCGTCTCAAATTTCAAACGCGCGCCCCTCTTAGCCTCAACCTTGCTCCTTCGACCTATTCAACCGATTTCCGTCTCGATTTTTTCCATAACACGAAAATGTTGACTCTAGGTGTGTTCCTTACTCGTCTATTATCGATTTTGCTTAATTTGGTTGATTGTGGGTCGATTTTGTTGAAACCCTAGAAAATCGATTTGGATATTTTGAATTTGCAAAGTTTTGATGCTTGTGCTTAATCCCATTGTTAAGTTAGGGTTGAATAGAGCTTGTTAGGGTAGTTATAAGCTTGATAGGAGACTTTGAGGTATGACAATGGCTTCCTATGGAGATAAATTCGAAATGCTAGAGTTAGGGACCGTTTTCTCGGTTATTCCCGTACTTGTCTTACGTAATCTTGCTCGATTAGTGTTTTGACATTGTGGGTGACTTCTTCGTCGATTTTTGTGAGTTAGGATGCCTTCTAGGGCACTCCGTGAGGTTTTGTGTGACTTACGACGGATCAAAAGGTGTCGTAACAATGTCAGATTTCCCCGAAACCACTTCCATTGTGATCGGGGTCGAAAATAGGTGTTAGCGGGCTTTTCGGAATTTCGATATCTCTATCCAAAATTTTGACCTGTTTTAGCTGTTTTAGCCTGACCTGAGGCATGGATTTTTGTATTTTGCTGGGTTTTGCAGCTAGAGGTGATACCGAGCATCCTGAGGGAGCTCCTTTGGTTGGCACTAGTGGCGAGGCCGCCGGGACGAGTTTACTGACTCCCCGCGAAATTCGTAGAAGACGACGAAGCGTTCCATCGCAGCGTCGTGATCCAGAGGCCACAAATGAGGCTGACTTCGATAGGGTGAGGAAGCGTAGGCTTTCTAAGGCGGTTGCTAGGAGGGCTCATGTCCCGATTCCCGTACCAGAGAATGAGGAGATCGACTATGAGGACCCTGAGTGGGCCCGGGAGTGGGACGGCCACCATTTGTTGTTTCGTCCTGACTTGCACGTCTCTCATCACATTGTGCAGGGTCTGGTGCATATCTCGACTCATGCTTATTAGTTTTAGGTTTTGAATTTTAGTTTCGGTTGGGTTTGGTTCATTTTGTTTATACTTGCATTGCTTCGGTTTGTAGTCCCCAGGTCCGATGAAGACCTTCTCGGGTTTTACGACATGCCTTGAGATATATTCTCAAAAATTGACCCCCGCGGCAAAGGAGATTAACGCGAGGACTATTCTGGGTCCCGTGGTCGAGCAATGGGTTCGATTGGTGGGTTGCAAGACCAAGTACAACCTCATGGTGATTAGGGCGATGCTGGATCGCTTTCACGACACTACCTGGACCTTCCATATATCCTTTGGGGAGGTCGGGATGACTTTAGAGGACTTTGGGGTTATTACGGGTTTACCCTGGGGTCTTGAGAGGATTTGATGGGCTGCAGAGGGCCCTAGGATAGATAGTGATGAGGTCCGGGGCCTTAGCAGGGTTTGTTTGGAGCGTGAGGCTTACATTACGCCTCATGCTCTGGTGAGTTCGTATATCACCGTTCACTTCGGGAGGGTGGGAGTGTTAGAGGGCCGAACACCCAACACGCCGGAGCAGGATGCCTGGTTGTGGTTGTGGTACTTCCTAGGATCGACCCATTCTCGGATAAGGGCGAGAGGTTTAGTACTAGGATTTTGCCTCTCCTAGCTGATTTAGGTCAGGTGGGACGTTTTGATTGGGTAACCGCGGCTTTCACGGAGATGACCCGCTGCTTGCAAGTCATGATGAGGCTGTTGCAGGTGGAGTCGGCCTCGGCTTTGCCCATCATGGGCCCAGGTCTCGTGCTGGAGGTTAGTAATTGTCTCTGCATTCGCTTTTCAGGTTTTGCTTAGCTTAGTTTTGTTTTGCTAAAGATGTTTTGGGATTTTGCAGGCTTGGATCTATTCCTACTTCCCTTACTTGGCACCTAAAACGGTGCGGGCTCGTCCGACCAGATTCCCGGCGGGAATTGAATGGAGGCTGGCTCAGCCTAAGAGTACGACCAGTCACTACCCGTCGGAGAACGTGCTGGTTAACCGGCTACGCCTTCAGGACATAAGTTTTCTCATTATAGCTCGTTTTATTTAGTATCCTTCAAGGGTTTACGGTTATTGAAATGCTAGTTTCATTTGTGTAGTTCATGGCCCGTTCTTGGGCCGACTACAAGGGTGTGCCTGAGTATGTGGCGGCGGAGTTGAGGCCTCAGAGCTAAAGGAGGATGCTCCTTCCTGCGTTGTTTCGCCCGGTCTGGTATCTGGGCGAACGGTTGGTGCGTCAGTGCTTGTATGACGATTTTAGGGTACCGGTTGATCCTCCCTGGACCATGTTCAGGCCACCGACCGCCGCAGAGGTCCTCGAGTGTAGGGATGGAGAAAAAGGTGACGCACTCCTGGTGCCTGGTGCCTCCTATCTGTCTTATATCAGCCAGCGGCTAGCTTGCCACCGCCTCGTCGTGAGAACTCGATCTTCGGCTTTAAAGCTTGTTTCGTTTTATGGCTTAGTATTTGCTCGCTCTCTGACAGGCCCCCCTTTCGTTCAGCTGGCCGATCCAGCTGATGTTAATCAGCCCCCAAACTTCCCTTTGACACTGCTTAGAGTGGATGCAGCCGGGGTAGCTTTTACTGAGCCTCTCCCCCCGTGTTCCGCCGAGGAGATGGACGCTGAGATAGAGTGGCGCGACCGGGTATACCGGGTAAGTTTCGGTTTCTGTTTTGGATTCGGGTTCTAAGAGTTAGGTTTCGTTTGGCTAACTTGTATGGCTTCGCCTTTCAGGTTTTGCCAGTTTGCCATCAGCGGTTGTGGCAAGCCGCCAATTGCTTTCGGGCCTACGCCTCGAGGGTCTCCCGTGACACTTCGGGACCTCGATCGGTAAGTGCATGTACCTAGGGTTGGCTTTTTAGGTTGTTTTTATGTTTTCCTAAAGTGCGGGTTGCATTTGTAGGATACCCCTAATATGGCGGGGTAGATGGAGACTCGGGTGACCGAGCTCGAGGTGGAAGTGGCTGATGTGCGACAACTTCTAAAATCACGGGGTGACAAGATTGCCCAACTTAAAGAGCGGTTGGCTCGGTCTCAAAGCGAGACCTCAGCGCAGGGCGAGGCAAGGCGAGGGATTAAGATAGAGAGAGAGGCTGAGGCTGAGGCTGAAGGTCATGCTACGGGCGTCACCGAGGAGGTTGGAGAGGTTCCCGAGACAGTCACTCTAGATATGCTGTCGGGGATGGACGGTAGTGGGTTTCCTACCTTCGTTTTGGAGGACTTAGGTCTGGATGACAACATTGGTGAGTTCGTGATAGCTATCGGCGCGGCTTCTAGAGGTCCTCCCTAGTATTATGAACTCGATTTGTGTATGGATTTGCATTTTTATATATTCTTAAGACTTTTAGTATTCGAATTGATTAGTTTAGTCTTGTGTTTTCGTTTTGTGAAATGTTGACCTAGATCGACAAGTAATTACTTTGCGTTCGTTTTATTTGTGATTTCATCGTAGTTTAGGATATTTTAAAATGCGTTGGGGTTGCGCGAGAGTACGAAAATGGTTTTTCAGACTTTTGAAATTCGTTAGTTTGAGCCGGGAATTGGATCAGATAGTACGTCGATTAAAATGTTTGACTCGACATGGTGCGGAACGTAAAAAGAAGCCATGTTTTGACCGAGTGTGTTAGGAGGCAAGTGTAGTCGTCTCGACATTCATATTTAGGATGAGGCAAGAAATCAAAAATAGCTAGACTACTTTTTTTTTAAAGTTAGACCTCTTTTTGTCTATTCATGCTACAGACGTAACTTGACAATAACCGTTAAAGGCTACAACACGCCTACGTGGGTATCTTATCTCCCTAAAAGAAAAAGTGAAAAGACCTCTAAGTCCGGTGGTGAGATGTGTTATCCCCGTGACCTCGCAACTCTTGCATGGGTGTTTCGGTCTCCGGAGAGGGTTTTAGTTAATTCGGATGGTCGTTCCTGACTTCTGAGATGTCAGATGGTATTTATGGTGATAACGAGGGGTTGATGCCTTGGTTTTTGGGCTGCTTGAGAGGCTGATGACTTAGAAACAGACGCGTGGACTAAGGCAGTCGAGTCCCGGGTCGCTTGGGCTCAGGCGGCTGGAGATTTGGGCGCTTGGGCTGGGGCGGCTCAGATCCCGTTTATGGAAATTTTCGTCGTTTTCTAATTGTAATGGCATTAGGGCTATATATACGGGTTATGGGTGCTTGTTTTAGACATACTAAAAATACCCAAAGTGTGCCTATAGCTTCCTTGTATTGTTTCGAGTCATGTCGGGTTTCGGGAATCTCGTGACCGAGTTGACTGGCCTGTTCATTTTTTCTTTTTTTTTCTTTTTTTTTTACTTTTTGTTCGGACTTTGCATTTGAAGTCGAGTTGAATGATCGGGGGTTTCATTTTGACCGTTGAGTTTGGTCTTGATCATTGAATTGGGTCGGTTTAGTTTGACTTGGCCATGGTTTCATTTTTTCTTTGGCTCCTTTTGGCCATTTCAGACTTTTTTTTTGTCAGACTAGCACCTACGGTAGGAATTGGTCGGTCTTTATTTGAGGGATATTTATTGTGGGAAATGGGTTTACCTTCCGTCTTTGATCACAAGCTAAGAGACTATCTAGATTTGTCATAGAATTCGGGAGTACTCGTTCTAAGGGATAGTTTGTGGCTTTCTATACCAGACATGGAATAAGTAAAAAAAAGAACACTGGATCTCGGTTTTTGTAATTCCTCATTATTTCGAGGTATGTTTGGTTGTTATCGATAAATGGCATAGCATCGAGTCGTAAGCAAGAAGGTGCGTTATTTTAAAATCAAGCATTTGTCAAGGTGCATTATAAAGGAAGAAAAGTTGATTTCTTTTTATTGATAGTAATAAGTGGGTTATGCGCCCGAGATATTACTTTCGGGGAGGTGGAGGACAGATCCCCTCGCACCTCCTGACTCAATGTGAACAAAAGACATTTGTTATACTATTAGGTCTAGGCCCTAAGAAGAACTAGACTCTGACTCAGACACAGATTTGATCGTCTTGACGGATGCCCGTGGGTCATTGGGATTTTCCTCGATATTCAGGACATTCTCCTTTATAGGGTCGCGGTGGGAACAACCGATGGTGTCGTCAAGGACAGCGTGAACGCTAAAGGGGTTTGTGGTATTGTTTGGTTTCTCGGGTGGAGGGAGAGGAATCCTCCATTTTCGATCATGTCTTGTATGACATGTTTTGAGTCAATAACAGGATTCGGTATCGTGCCCGTTACCTTGGTGATATAGGCAATAAGCATTAGGGGTCCAACTTTTGCCTCGTCTGCCGACCAGTGGGTCCGGAGTGAAACCTATGGGCAAGAGCAACCCTTGATCGACTAGGTGCTTAAGAGCTTCGGTGTAAGATGAATTGATTGGGGTAAAGTCCCTCGGTGATCTTTCTACTTTGTTGGATGTGGTCTTATAAGTTCTTGGTGTTCTTTCTGTATCGACTTTGGTAAGCTTCGATCGAGCGGAGCACTGGGATAATCTATCCTGGGTAGGCTCTTGGGCGTGGTAATTGCCCGGATTGGCGTTCGTTTCACTTTCTGTGTCCATAGTCTCAAGGAAATTGAGGCGGCTATCGATGTGACGGATGGAGGAAGTCAAACGGGTTATTGAAGTATGGATGCTGCGAACTAATTCGGTTAGGGTATTGACATCGTTGCGGATGCTTTCGATGGTGTTCGGATCTATCGACTTGTTGGGGAATGATTCTGTGGGAAAGGATCAAAAGATCAGAACGGATCCACCGGACGACGTAAGAGACTCGAGGGATGCTCGTAATCGAGCGACCCGAAAGTGAGGCCCTTGACTTGCAAGTGTTTGCGGTCATCGGATTAAGGACTCAGGTGCTTTAGACTCCCGGTGTATTCGGCGGAAGGCCTAGTGAATCTATGTCTCTAGAACGAGACAATTTGACACAAATCTCGGAGGTGAGATTTAAAGAGGACTTTCTCGAGATGAGACGACCCAAAATGTAAGACCTCGAGTAGAGGCGACCCTAGTAACTAAGAGGAACAGTTAATCACACGGTTGTACGACGTAAGAAGTTGATCGAGATCCCGGCTCAGGATCAAGGAGTTTTGATGCGTTTTTTTTTTTTTGAAAACGATCGAGTTTTTTCTTTTGGAAAAGACGGGGTTTTTAAAATTGGTGTGACAATAGTGCGGTGTGACGTGAAAATGTGTTGCTACGTGTGCGTGGAGAATTCGACGATAGCGAAAGTGTAAACGATGATTTTGCAAAAGAAGCGCGGTTCTAAAGGAACCGATTTTGAAAGTGTGAAATTGTGCTTTTATCGAGACTACTATTGATCAGCTAGTTCGATACTTGTGGTGTAGACGGCGCTCGTGAAAGAACGTGATGTCTCGTGACGGTGCTTTTAAAAACGTGACTAAGTCTTTATTGCAAAGTTTAGGTAGTGAAAGTGCTTTTAGAAAGCTTTTTAAAATGTGTGGCCATATTTGTCCATCCTATTGATTAGAACTTCGATGGTGGTGACAGCGTGTAAAAAAACGTTTTGCGAATGTAACCGTTTCGGATTCCCTGACTTCATTAATTGAAGCTTTGGTCGCGTTAACGGTATGTGCAAAAATAAAATGTAACCGCTTTAGGTGTCTCGGTTTCATTGATTGGGAATTTGGCATTTATTAGCGGTCCTCGTAGATGTTGGAAACTACGAGTTTCGCTTTGCCCAAGGTGATGGTGCTCAAAAAGGTTTTTTTTTTAAAGTAGTGAGTGTGAAGTTTGCCATGATGACAACATTTAAAATGTTTTTTTCAAAAGATAACCATGATTTGATCGGAGTATCGGTGTTCAAAAGGTCGTTTTGAGAAGGAGAGATTTTTTCGAAAATGGAGTTGGGTGCGGTTGAATATGTTGTCGTGGTTGAATCCAGATTTTAGTGTTTTATTTGGGTTGTTCAAACATGCTACACATAACTAGGAATGCGTACACTCATGCAGGATGCAGACACGGGTAGGTTAGGGTAGGCTACCACCCACGAATAGCCATCGCTTAGGTGTCGACAGGTCATCTGGGGAGATGAGTGTCGTACCGTCCATTCAGAACTACTCGTTTAGTATATCCGCGGGGTACGCGTTAGGCGGCCGGAGCGCCAACCGAGGGTCTCTCCGCGTGTCTACAAGGATCTTACCGCAAAGAGGTCAATTGGTCTTGATATCGGTTAGGGTGGGCTTTTTAGGGCCAAAACCTGTAGTGACCACAACTACGAACTAGGAAATGAGCTTCACCGATCTCGTTTGAGTTACACCACCGCTGGAAACTTGTTTCCAAATCTTCAGCGGAGTCGCCAAACTGTGGACGTCCGTCCGCACCGCCTGGCGCTCCGCGCGCGCCCGCGCAGAACCGACCCGGTTTTGATCGCGGCGGCCACCCATGCGGCCCCCTCCCAGTTGGGGGCCGGTCCGATCTCGCGTTCGGGATGATGTGTCGGACCTCAATTCGAATGACGATTCGGACTTGTACTAGACGGGCACATGCGCCCGTCTTTCCGTTGGAATCGATCAAGTCGTGGTTGTAAATGTTTAAACGCCGATATGATTGGTAAGGCGACCTTTTTAGTGAACCGAATTCGTTGCCGATTTGTGGAGTCGCCACCGAGTCAAATATGGGGACTCGAAAACCGTTCAAGTCAACTTTGATCCCTTGCCGGCTCAAAGTTGAGTGAGACGGGACCTAAAGATAAAGACTTGTACCCTTAAGCACTCCATGCCTGGAATGACTCTCATTGCCAATGGTTTCAGACATCCGGAAACCGTCGATTTTGAGTACGGGGTGAGGGTACGTATTGGGAAGCCAACCTTCGCTAGACATTGACACCCAATCCCGCCCGCACGTAGCGGCCTCTACTAATCAATCGGTGGGCTGAAAACTTTGTTCCTTTGTTGTGGCGGAAGTACGATAACATCCATTGTTTTAACTCTATACCATTTGCTATGTCAGTTATTTAAGGACAAGTAAGTTTTGTCGTCGAAGTAGTGGTTTTTACATTCTTTGTATGCGATTTCAAGTGACAATCAGGCCATGAAAAGATGCACATAGGAGAGTAAAGAGTACTAGTATTATACGTATTAGCAAATCAGTTTTAACGTGATAATACGAATATATTAGTCATTCTCGTGGTATACCTTACCCGATATTCTGCTTAAGATGCGTCGGCTCGGAATTAATAGGGATGCGTCGAACCATGTAAGGTGAGAACCGGGACTAATACGGAACCCAACCATCGCTTTGTTCAGTTTTAGCTTTTTTACATTTTGAATTTCGTGTTAGGTGATTTAGCATGCAATTATAAGGTCATAAAAGCAATAAATCATACGAAAATTGTAAACGTGAAATGTAAGTAAATCACATAGCGAGAAGTTGCACCCTCGGAGTATACGCTAAATGGGACACGATGCATAGATAGTTGAGAACGGATCTCGAAACTACTCGGGTCTATTTAGAGTGTTTTAGTGTTTATGATTGAAGTTGGGACATTATGTGCTTTAGTACGTATTGTGGACCTAGCGTCCACATTTGACATTATCGTAGTGCATATTAAAAGTACAAGAATGTAATGTTTTGTTTAGATGGCAACCTACTGACGGTTCGACTTCAAAAGGCGGATCCTCCTAGCTCGCCTGGTGATTTCGGCAGAGTTCCGTTACCGTTGGCCCCTCCTACGGCTAATCCGACAGAACTCTGTTACTAGACTCGGAGTAGCTAGTCGAATACAGGCACCTCAGCATCGAATGGAGTGCTCGAAGGTGAGGAGTAGCGTCGATTTCGCTTATCGGAACTACGATCGAGTTGATCGTTTGCCTCGGGAGTCGGAGTGTGAGCCCTTAGCGAGAAACTCTTAACGAGTGAAGAGAGAAGGGAAGATGTTGTGTGTCGAATGAAGGGGGTGGAGGGGGGTATTTACAGTTGTTTTCGGCTCTCGTCACCTGGATGGACGCCTGAGTCCAGGTGCACCATAACTCAGGCGCCTGGGTTTAGGCGTGTGTAGACTGAGGCGCGCGAAGTGAGGCGCTCGGGATTTTGAAGATACGATTTTGATACTTTCCAAAACCGAGAGTGGTACGTATTATACATTACTTGGGGATTAATCTCCCGCTCTCTTGGCCTAGCGCCGTTGTGCCGAGTGGGCCTCGGGTGCGCGTCCAGAGGTTCGCTTGGCGCGGTGCTGACTCGGTTCGTATTTCGAGACTGACTCGGGGTCCCGGTGTCATAATTGGTTGTAATTAGTGTCTATGCGACCATAATGACAGGACTAAGGCTGCCTTGACGTTAATTTAATTTTTCCGAGTAATTAGGCCATTTTATTGAAAAACCTTCTAAAACAACGCAATCTCGCGTCCCGTTGCAGTTCGATCACCATCGGGTGTTTGTTGGACACTCCTGCAGCCACCAGGTCCAAATCTGGATGTCTACAACTCCCAACTCATTGCCAACCACATCAATAGGGAGTACGAGGCCAGAGATCTAACCATGTGTAGACACCCACATTTGGCCGCTAGGTGTCTATAGCGGTTCCCAAAAAAAACCCGATGAAGATCGGACGCAAACGTGCTTCTACGCGCTCGAATATGGGCTCGAACAGTTAGTTTCTGGCTTGGGCTTTTTACGGAGTACAAATCTCACAAAACCGACCTCAAATTCAGGCCCAGCAGGTCGCTTCCAATCAAATAAGACTAATTTGGGTCAAAACCGACACCGGAAATAAAACCGTCTTTTTAGCGACCGGGTCAAACCCCGGGCAAAGCCGTGTCCGAGACACAAAGTAGCCATGCAAATATCAAGAGTCCAACCCAAACACAAGATCTGCAAAAATATCCAACCCGGAGTCAAAAACTCCGGATCTCTTCGCTCCAGCTGACCCACTCGATCGAGTGTCAGCCCACTCGATCGAGTGGGCCTTCAACAGGCCCATTTTACATCTGCTTTGGGCCAATCGATCGAGTCGACAGGGGCACTCGATCGAGTAACCCTAGACGGGGGTGAGGGATAATTCTTATAAATACCTCCCTCTGCAACACCTTTCAACACACTTTTCGAAACCCTAATCCTTTACAACCCTTTTTCAATCATAATTCTTCAACCTAAACCCTAGCATCTAGGAAACCTCAAACCCTAAACCACCATAACTCCATCTACATAAATCTCAATACTCCCGTGCTCAAGCCACAACTAGACGAGTTACATACCGAGAATACGAAACATGTAGGTTGAGGGTGCATACAAACCCGATTTCTTCCATTTTCTCTCTTCTCTTTTCTCGGCCATCTTCGTCGTCTTCTTCGTCTTTTTTTCGTTCTTTTTTTGTTTCTAATATCGTTAATAATACTAGTATCAAAACATTAAAATACTCGCTAATTCGTGTCGAATACAAAGGATGACGGAATAAGAAAATCCGAATACAAGGGTGTTTCACCCGATGTGGCCGGTCTCTTATCCCGACACCCCGAGTATTTTATTGTTGAAGCGAGTCAACATCAATAATAGCGTTTTTTTTATTTTGTCGCGTCATTAGTCACGCTTTATTATTCGCATCATCGTCATCATCGTTAATATCACATATTTGTCAATTTTCGAAACTGTTTCGAATCAAACACTTTTATTAGGTCGAAACTCGTTGATGCGGATCCGACATCACATAATCCACAACGATTCGTTACGATGTCGAGATGCGGAGGGAATCAAGTCCTTTTTAATTCAAGCAAATATAAAATGTCGTTCTTTATATGCGATACCAACTCGATAGTCGGAGATCGTATCTAAACGAATTAGTCAATAAATCTAACTAATACGAATTCGTTGATGCTAAAATAGTTGTCACATAGTTCGAAAGAACGAATCACGACACTATAAACGCGGAGATAATTTATTTCGTTTTAGTTCGATTTAAACGACTCACAATATCTTTTTCTAGATTTCGCTCTAAGTATTCGATATTGATTCCATAATAAAATATCGGATACGACGAGTATCAAAATTCGAGTCGAGCACAAATCATGTAATATTTCTGCCCGACTTGACAAAATTAGCGATTTCCCAAAATCAAGAAGCAATTTCGAAATCTATAACAAATTGTGAAACGAACCCTAGTTCGTACAGGGGGCACTCAATCGAGTGCCTAGCCCACTCGATCGAGTGGTCTTTATCACGTCAAAACTGTGAGTCCCATAACGTCCTTCGAGTCTCGATAAAATATTTTCGTGACTTGGGTCAACATGTGTCAAGTCAATCACGTGTCATACTACCTTCCAAAATCATGCATCGTGTCGTTTACATCCTTCTATAACATTTTTATATTATTTGCAAACCGTTATTATCGTTATCATCGTTACTAACACGTTTTGGTATTTCATTTCCGCTATTCGTTTTATTGTACTAAAATGAATCTCGCATGCTAAATACAACTTCGACGCTAATTAGGATGCATTAAACTGACTTAGCAACCTATTCAAATATTCGCATGTATAGTCAAAACATTGTTTGCATATCATCTCATTGTATTACTAACGCGCGTATTCGAAATTCAAGCGATATCTTAGTAGAGGCCGCTAAGTGCAGGCGAGGTTGGGTGTTCTTTGTGAACTTCCCAACACGTACCCTCACCCCTTACTCATAACCATGGTTTTCGGATATCTGAATCCCCTAAGAGGGAATTTGGTCTTCCATGCTGATATGCTTTTCACATGGGCCATAAGGCTCTCCTTTTTGTACTCTGAGGGAGCAACGGGGCGAGAGGTGATAGGTTTGTAACTTTTGTCCAGCTAAAGGGCGCGTAAGTGCCAGCCAGTCCAGAAATCACCGTAGGTATCTTCCAAAAAAGAAAAAGTAAAAAGGTTAGTATGAGTGGTATCCGCCAGACAGTATGCGTAGATAGAAAACCCCCGACTACCATTGGCGCGCGAGGGATTCAACCCTACAGAAGTAAGAAACTCGTCAGTCGATATAAGCTCTACCGGAGGAAGCCACCTAGTGGGGGCTACAACATTGCCCTGCTTCTCGTAGGCAAAAAGTTTAACTATCTTCTTCTTCTTTGGAGTCAGTTTCCCCTCTAGAGCCTTTCCCCCAACCTCAGGATGATATTCCTCGAGGGTCTCCAGGCGAGTATGAACGTTGTTCCTGAAGTGGCGTGGGATAGACCAACCCCCCTCCCCCCTTCGCGTCGAATATATGGGAAGTTATCCTTCCAATGTTTAACGTTGGCCAGTGTCGGCAAAACTGGCAAATAGGTCTTGATCCTATTTATAGAGTAGTAGTCCGAGTGGCCCTCTGTTGAATAGACCATCTGCAGACCCATTATGAATCTGAAGGCGTCAATGGAGGGCTGATACCCCTCAAAGAGACAAACCCAGGCGTGTGACACTAGGGTCCTGATGGATACCGCCGTCAACTGAGCAATGGCCACATTAATGCGCTGAAAGGCCTTCTCAAGGAAAGGGTGGAGAGGAAACTGAAGCTCAAACTTCAGACACTTATGGTAAACAACAATACATTTCGCCGGAGGGTTGTACACCGTGTCCTTTCCCCCGGGACGATGACCAAAGACTCCGGCCCAAAATCATAAAACTTTGCTATGGCTTCAGCACCATTGTTAATCAAGATCTCCTCCCGCGACCCCGTCTCCGGGTACATATGCAGAGGCAACTTGTATTTCTCTTTATCCAGACAATAAACGCCCTCGGCTACCCTCGTCCTTAAGGGGTCGGTGATTGTGAAAGGGTCAACCTCTAGAGCCTCATAGTCCGTATCCGAAACATCAGAAGGGGCAAGCTCGGGAGAGCTTGCTCCTCCACTTTCATCTATAGGAGGGGGCCCACCAGGCATCGTCGAAGGTGGTGCCTGCGCCACAGTAACGCCTGGGTCAGCAGAGGAAGAGGGGCGGCTAATTGTGGACATGACATAGGTCCACCCCGACGCGGCCACGCGCGGGTTTGGGGAGGCGAATGAATCTCCATATGAGATGGTCAAATTGAAATTTAAATCGAAGTTGGAGTCGCCAGCGAATTTTATGGTTATTCGGAACCGTTCGAGCCCACTCTATGTCGTAGTGGGCCGTGTACAAAATACGGCCCATTTCCGATGTCAGAGTTTATTGGGCTCGTCCCTTTGCATATCGATACAGATGCCGACTTGAGCGATTAATCGTATATTGAATGACTCTCGTTGCCAATGGTTTCGGACATCCGGAAACCACGGTTCTGAGTAAGGGGTGAGGGTACGTGTTGGGAAGTTCACTAAGAACACCCAACCTCGCCCGCTCATTAGCGGCCTCTACTAGGATATCGAATGATGTTTTAATACGCGCGTTAGTAATACGATGAATGATATGCAAACATTGTTTTCCTAAACTTGCGAGGAATTGAATGGGTTGCTAAGTCGGTTTAATGCATGAAAAATTTAACGTCAAAGTTGAATTTAGCATGTGAGATTCGTTTTAGTATAATAAAACAAACGATAAAAATAAATGAATTTGCTACAAGATGAACAAACGAGTTAGTATCGATTTGTGAAAAAAAATAATATAGCAAAAAATAAATATGCGAGATCGAAAAAAATATTAATCGAAATCTGAAAAATATCGTTAAAAGACGTTGTTTTGTATAAAAACGAAGTTCGAAAAATAATAAAAAGAACGAGAAAGGTGCGTCGTGGCAGCCGGCCGCGCGGCTCGCCTGAGACGCCGGCGAGTCGCGTGTCGGGCTGGTTCCGAGAGCGGTTTTTTGAAAATTCGATGCTTTTATTAAATCGCGTACGAATATTGTATGATCCGTACTCGAGTTATTATTTTCGACATTCGTTATATTCGACTGTTGACTACGAAATCAATATCAAATAGTTTTAGAAAAGAGGTAAATTTTGGAAATCGTCTCGTAGAATAAATAATAAAAGCGAACGAAAAAAGTTTAAAAAAAAGGTTCGGGTTTCAGGCCCGTGCGCGAGCCGTCTGGGCGTGGCGCGACTCGCGTGCGGGTCTGTCCGGCTTTTTATTTTTTGTTCGAAATTGCTAAAGTTGATGAATCGCGTACAAAATATGAGTTAATTTGTCTTCGATTCATGTTTTCGATATTCGTCGTATCCGATATTCGATTATGAAATTGATATCGAGTATTTGGAATGAGTTTAAAAAGGTTTTGTAAAATTGTTTTAAAAAAAAAGGAATTTGAACGAGAAAAGATGTAACGATTTTTAATATCGTCGAAATCTTAATATAATTCTTTTTGATACAATATTCGATTATAGAAAATCGATATCATATTTTTAAGAATGTTTGTTATGAAAATAGTTTTTTTTTAATATCGATATTAGAAAAATAGAAAAAGACGACGCTTGACCCGTAAAAAGAAAACGGACGACGAGGAAGAGAAGAGAAGAAAAGGAGAAATCGGGTTTAGTACACCCTCAACCTACATGCTTTTGTTAACTCGGATCGGGGCTCGTCGGAATGTGGCTAGGCACGGGAGCGTCGAGTGATGTCGGTCGGGTTAGGGTGGCTCGGTGAAGGTGACGGGTGCGAGGGAGTCGGTTTCCTTCGGGTTTGGATGTAATATCGGTTTCTCGATGCTAAATGTAAGGAGTTTTATGGATGTGTGTTGTGATATTTTCTGACTTCTCTCAGGAATTCTGTCTGTATGATATGATGTTTTCTGATGATTTTCTCTGATGTTGAAAGTGTTGTATGCAAGGGGCTATTTATAGGGAGTTCCCGACCTTGGCTAGGAGAGGTGCATTTGAATTAGAACTACCGCTTAGGATAGGAAACGTAGGAATTTGAGAGGCATGAGAATTCCGCTTTCTTGTGAAGGAAGAAAGGGAAACACGGATGGCTTGTGCTGCTCGGCCGAGTGTTTGCACTCGGTCGGGTGTTTGAATCGGTTCTCGGATAGGATTCCTACTTGAGATTGAATTCCATCCTTAAGCGGACTTGTTTATTATTTTATGTGGCTGATTTTTGTGGAGTTGGAGTCTGAATGGGACACGTGAGACATCACGGTCGGTCCACAAGTCTCGGGAAATATCTTTGACCGGGTTCTGACTCGGTCGCTAAAAGACGGTTTTATCCCTGGTGTCGGATTCGACCCAAATTAGTGTTATTTGACTCGAAACAACCCACTGGGCCTGAATTTGAGGTTGGTTTTGTGAAATTTTTACTCCTTAAAAAGCCCAAGCTAAATATCCATGATTTCGAGCCCATTTCCGAGTACGTTAAAGCACGTTTGCGTCCGATCATCATCGGGTGTTTGTCGGAAACTACTATAGACACCTGGCAGCAAAATGTGGGTGTCTACAGAGCCCCCACTCTGACTGAGGCTTGGACAGGGCGAAAGTCAGAGTAGCTACCAGGTCAATCAAGGATTAAAACCCGGTAGCTTCCGGTCGGGTCGTTTAAGGTCCATTAGACCTGCATGAAGGGTCCGCCGGCCATGGACTAGAAATGTACCTGAACTTATGATGATAACTCCGTGGGGAATTGAACTCGTCGCATAAGACTTTAAAATGGGCCTGTATGTGGGCTCATCTTGTTAAATGCCGCTGGGGAGTTATGCAAATTGCATGGTCCTGTTTGAGTCGTCCTGTATATATTTATGCAAAGTAGCAAAGTTTTGAACATAATATTTGTAGGAAAAATGACTCGTGCTGGGGAATAAAATTTTGAGAAGAGGTTTGAATTTGTGAGTGTATAGGAGTCTTTGAAAATTAGAGAATTTTTTATTCTGAAAAGGAATAGGAATGCTCGGGATGACTTAGTTAATCTCAGGATAAGTATTGTATGCTAAATACTCTAGGATTGGGAATCCTAAGGTGAGGAGGAGAACTTGGTTTTATGCTATAAATACCCTCTCCTTGCTTCATAAATTTTCACAATTCCCACAATTCCTTAAAGAAAAGAATAAACCCTGAAAATTTTATTCTTTCTTTTAGCAGTTAATTATGGGGATCGATCGATTAGTTGGAATGCTGCATGAATGGTCCAAGTATTTCAGAGATGCCAATAGGGCTATCCTGAATCAGAACGGCGTTACCCAATTGTCCGTGATCCGTAAGATGCAAGTAGACCGTCACTTCTTGGATGCTTGCCTCTCCTATTGGGACGACACTTATCATGTATTTGGTTTTCCTCGAGGAGAAATTTGCCCTATTCCTGAGGAAATTGCTACTGCAGTAGGATGGAATCCCATACTTCGTCCTGCTATTCCTTTTTCAGTTCCTGACCCAAGGAGGAAGCTACGGGAATTTTTAGAGCTTTCTCATATGGAGGTATCCCATATGCTAGAAGGGGATACCGTTTCCTTGATCGACTTAGCTGAAAAATTTATGAACCCAGATGATGTCCGGGTCAGGCCGGTCCACAGCCGTAGGGCCTTTACTTTTTGTATGCTCCATGTCTATGCCTTCGAAGGGCATATGGATTTATTATCTTGCATGGGCCACGTTAGACTTTTCACTGTGGCTGATCTGATGGAGACGGAGCATAGGCCGGCTTGGTTGATTACAGGAGAAATTATCCAGGGTTTGGATAATCGCAAGAGGGATCCGTCAGTCCGACTGACCGGGAGTACCCGTCTTCTACAGGTATTCCGTTTTTTTTTTTTCGGCTTTTTTCGGTTTTTCCGGTTTTTTGCGGCTTTTTCCCGATTTCTGCGGTTTTCTCGGTTTTCGCATTTTTCACGTTTTTTTTTTTCAACGTGATTTTGACAATTTTCCGCGATTTTGATTTTTCTGGGTTTTTCAGCTGTGGCTGTTTGAGAGGTTATCAATCTTGGATCCTCCCCTAGATGTGAGCCGATATCAACCCAGGCAAGTAATGGCGAGGAGACGAGCTATTGCTTTTTCTCGCTTCAATACCCAAAAATACTGGGATGAGGTGCTATCCTTCCATGGAGGCCTACTGATCCGCTGGGCCGTGCCATGGTGGCCAATTTACGTTTGGACCGGCTTGGAGTCCCGAGACAGGGCTAGATATCAGGTAATCCTATCTTTTAGCCAGACAATTCACCTCTTTCCTGATCGCATACTTAGGCAATATGGTCGGGTGCAAAGAATCTCGGAAATTGAGGCAGTCGTGAATGAATCTACTCAGTTGACGGATGTAATGTGTGACACCTGGATGCAAAGGTGGTATACACGAGCTACTTGGCCCGTTCCTAGAAATCCTCATTCGATTTGGGTAACTGACTCTTATGTGAGATGGACAAGAGCTGATTCAGCTAAAACCCGAGCTGCCTTGAAGACTGACGAGGCCTATGACCTGTTACGCCGGGAGCATGCTAAAGATAATAGGAGCTTCTTTGCCGAAGAAGCTACTTCGACAGGTCAGAAAGGGAGATCTAGGACTCAGACTGAAGGGTCCAGTACTAAGGGTGCATGGGGGAAAGTGAGCCCCCAGACGAAATTAGAAAGGAGACTAGGACCAAGGCTGGCGGTTAAGGACTGACTTGGTCCTCGAGACAGGCTTCCCGAACCCGTTAGGGCTCGGCTTGGACTGGTGCAAATGGTGGACGACCCAAAATCGAAGAAGTGGGTTCGAACTAAAGAAATTCCCCTTGTGATTAGGGAACGTTCGCCCCCACCCCGTCGGCCTCGGGCTCCACATGACCCGAAAGATAAAGGGAAAAGAAAAATGTACGAGTAGTCTCCTAAATTTATTATTTAAGTATTACTACTATTTTTGTGGTGTGATTTTGTTTGTGTTTTTTTTTGTGATGTATTTTTTGAAATTCCCGAGTTTATCGGTTTTTCTTAAATAATAAAAAGACATATTAGTGAGTACCGTTCCCGTCTTTTCGTTATTGCAGTGGTTGTACCCCTTTTGAGGGGGTTGCCTACGTATCCAAAATTAATGGAATCAAACCTTCCGTAGTTCAGAAGTATTTTTGCAATTTTTCGAAATACATCAAGATTATTAATTCGAGATGTGTAACGGTAGGATAAATAATCCTAGCTTATTGACTTGCTTAAAATTTTTGAAAATTCATAAAAAGACATTTTTTATAAATTTTGCAAATGACATTGAGATAGGGTTTATGGGTAGTAACGTTTCAGCTGGTCCAAGTTTGTTGGATTGACGAACTCGTTCCCGTCCAAGTCCGTTAGCATTACTGCTCCTCCTGAAAGAATCTTCTTTACTAGATACGGCCCAGCCCAATTAGGTTTGAACTTCCCCCTTGGGTCAACCGGTAGTAAAGCTCGAACAGATTTTAGGACTAGATCGCCCTCTTTGATATTCCTGGGCCTAACCCTTTTGTTAAAAGCCCGTTGGATCCTTTTCTGATATATCTGAATATTATTCAGAGCCCGGGATCGTCGTTCGTCTAAGAGGACTAGTGAGTCATATCGGGCTTGGACCCAATCTGCTTCATCAGGTACCTGACTCTCGAGTAGAATTCTGAGGGATGATACTTCTAGTTCGACTGGTTGGACTGCTTCCATTCCGTATGTCAGATAATATGGAGTTGCTCCGGTTGCAGTTCGAATTGATGTCCGATATCCCCATAAGGCAAAGGGTTTCTTGTCGGGCCAGTCCCGGTAATTCTCAGCCATCTTTTTAAGAATGGTGACAATTGTCTTATTGGCTGCCTCCACCGCTCCATTTGGTTGGGGACGGTAAGGCGACGATGTATGCCTTTGGATCTTGTACTTTTCCAGCAAAGTGGCAGTTTCAGCTTGGAAATGGGTCCCGTGATCGCTGATGAACTCGTGCGGAATCTCGTATCGACATATAATTTTATTTTGGATGAACTTAGCCACATGTTTGGCATTCAAGATCCGGTATGACTCGGCTTCGACCCATTTAGTGAAATAGTCAATAGCCACTAGGATGAAGCAGTGACCTCCCGTCCCGGAAGGGTTCACTTTCCCGATTATATCAATTCCCCATGTTGAGAACGGCCATAGTGATGTCATTGTATATAATAGGGATGAAGGCATATGCTGAACATTGGCGAAAATCTGACAGTTATGACAGTGTTTAACATACAACTGACAGTCAGTTTCCATGTTATTCCAGTAATAACCGAGTCTTGCGATTTTCCGGGCCAACATATGGGCGTTCATATGTGGATCGTTTTCACCATCATGTACTTCGGCCATAACTCTTTCGGCTCGAGTTTTGTCAATGCATAGGAGTAAAGACCCCTGTGCTGTCTTCTTATATAACTGTCCATCGTCTGTGCGGATGAACTAGGTTGCCCATCTTCGTAGGGCTTTCTTGGCCCGGTTTTCAGCTCCCGGAGGATATTCCCCTGACGTTAAGTAGGTTAGAATAGCCTGATACCAAGGTTCTGGATCAGTTATTTCGATATCTTGGATAGCGTGGATATATGCCGGCTCTGACCGCCTTTCGACGCAAATGGGCATGCTGGTTAGATGTGCTGGGATATTCAGTAAAGATGCTAATTTTGAGAGAGCATCTGCAAACCGGTTTTCTTCCCGAGGCAGATAAATGTACTCCACTTATTGGAATTGTTTTTCGAGAACCCTTACTCGTGCTTGGTAAGCCACGAGATTTGCGTTCCGAGTCTTCCATTTTTGTAAGGTTTGATTTATGACTAACGATGAGTCACCGTGGACCCGGAGGTTTGTTACTTCTAAATCAGCGGCGGCTTGCAGTTCGTGAATGCATGCTTCGTACTCGGCTGCGTTGTTAGTCACGTCAAAATCTAGCTTAATGGACAACGGGGTGTGCTCCCCTTGTGGTGAGATTAGCAAGATCCCGACACCAAATCCTCGAAAGTTGGACGCTCCGTCGAAATACAGATCCCATGTGTCGGTGTCGATATGGAATATGTCTTCATCTGGGAAGGCCCAAGTATCGGTGTGTTCTTCCTCGGATACCGGACTGTCGGCGAGGAATTCTGCTACTACCCGGCCCTTGATGGCTTTTAAAGGTACGAACTTGAGGTCGAACTCAGCTAGCATTAAAGTCCATCTGGATATACGGCCGTTGAGGATGGGCTTTTGGAACAGATACTTGATTGGATCCATTTTGGATAGCACGTGTACCTCGTGACTAAGCATATAGTGTCGGAGCTTTTTAGTAGCCCATACTAAAGCTAGACACGTCTTCTCGAGCATTGTGTACTTGCATTCATATTCCAAGAACTTTTTACTGATGTAGTAAATAGTCCGTTCTTCGGAATCGACCGTCTGGGCTAGCATAGCGCCCATGGCCGTCTCGGTCGTTGTTAGGTATAATGACAGAGGCAAACCGTGCTGAGATGGCATTAACACCGGTGGAGAGGATAGAATCTCCTTGATCTTATCGAAAGCCATTTGACATTTGTCGTCCCATAGTGTTCGTTCTCCTATCTTCAGTTTCTTGAAAATGGGCTCACATACCATGGTTAGCTTTGAAATGAACCGGCTTATATATTGGACTTTCCCGAGAAACCCCCTTATCTCCTTTTCGGTTTTAGGCGGTTGCATTTCGGTTATGGCCTTGATCTTTGCTGGGTCGACTTCGATGCCACGTTGGCTGACAATGTGGCCTAGCAGCTTGCCCGATGTTACCCCGAAACTGTATTTTTGAGGGTTTAACCTCATGTTGTACTTGCGTAGTCGGGTGAAGAACTTCCTTAGGGCTGCAATGTGCCCGTTTCGGTCCTTGGACTTGACAATCATGTCGTCGACGTAGACCTCCACTTCCTTATGCATCATGTCATGCAATAAAGTGGTGGCGGTCCGTTGATAAGTGGCACCAGCGTTAATAAGCCCAAATGGCATCACGGTATAGCAGTAAGTCCCTCAAGGTGTGATGGAGGTGGTCTTACTCATGTCTTCTTCCGCCATTTTGATCTGATTATATCCGGCATACCCGTCCATGAATGATAGAAGGGCATGGTCGGCCGTGTTATCCACCAATATGTCGATGTGTGGCAACGGAAAATCGTCTTTTGGGCTGGCCTTATTAAGGTCCCGAAAATCTACACATACTCGGACTTTGCCATCCTTTTTGGGTACTGGTACTATGTTTGCAACCCAGTCTGGATATTCAGACACTTGAATAAAGCCCGCTTTGAATTGCTTATCAACTTCTTCCTTGACTTTGAGAGACCATTCGGGCCTCATTCTTCGGAGTTTCTGTTTTACCGGCTTGTACCCGTCTTTGATGGGTATTCGGTGTTCAGCTATCTCCCGGTCTATTTCCGGCATGTCCTTGTAGGACCAGACAAAGACGTCTTTGAATTCCTGGAAGAGATCTGTAAATTGCTGTTTCTCCTCGGGATCTAAAGATAGGCCCAACTTAAGCATCTGAGGTTCTAAAGGGGTTCCTACGTTGATGGAATCGGTTTCTTCAATTACCGGATCTCGGGATTCCCTTTGCTCAAGTTGCTCGATTAGATGCGGAGGAAATGGTACCTGTTCGTCGGGTTTCTCAATGTCATTGCAAGTAAGATTTTTGAAAACATTTTGAAAATAAGCCAAGTCGTAAGCAGAACGGTTATCGTTATTATTGATAGTGAATTTTGAAAAGAGCTCAAAGAGAGCTGCCATCTGATCGTTGGTCAGAGGCGGGATAGGGAGAGCCCTCGGGACAGACTTCGGGGCTCCCGATGGTGTGGCTAAAGAAGGGAGAGGGGTTACAGACTCGATCCTAGTACTGGACCCTCTAGACTTTGACTCAGACTCCGACTTTGACTCTGACTCGGACTCGGACTCAGATTCGGATTCGATAGCATGCATATCTCCTTCACCAGTAGTTAGCTTGTAGACTCGACCCTGACTGTCGGTCCATTTAGTTGTCTTCCTCCAAGCTCTCTTCCCAGTGTTGGCACCAACTTCAGAGATCAGCTTGGTTGGATCAAACCTGCTGCTTCGGAGAATCAAGCTGACTAACTCCTGTTTAGGGGTCGGGACGACCTTGTCTTCTCCGAAGAGTAGTCCTAGAATGGGCTCAGTATTGTTTATGCCCTCCTTTGATTCGGCCTGGATAAGGGCGAAGATGTCATCTGGGATGAAGTTGCATTCCCGAGCCAGTTTGGTCCCGGGATATGAGATGGTGGGCTGATAGAGGCCCGTTTGAATAGCTTCGAACACCGGGATGACGAACGTGACCGCCTTGGTTTGGTCCGTGTATCCAGGGGCCATGGTGTAGCCTAGACCGAGGCGAGATTGTCCGTTGTTCAGGGTTTCGAAAAGTTCCCGGGTGGAAGATAGGGCCTTGATGTGATTCCCGGTAGACAACCCAGATTTTGTAGCATCGTATCGATGCTAGTAGTAAAGTATGGCCGGAAAAGGTATTCTTCCTCGATCATTCCCACAAAGTTGAAACCTCGTGGGTCAGCTGAGCCTGCCGTGTTGCAGCTTGACACGGTTATGGGAGTAGCTTCAAGAGTGACGATCCCATCTTGTAAAGGTAGCTTGACCTTCCTGTGAAGAGTGGAAGACACAACTTTGACCGCGTGAATCCATGGTCTCCCAAGTAGCAGATTGAAAGATGAAGTAACATCGATCACTTGGAATTCTAACTCCTTCTCGATCGGGCCCGTTATGATTGTTAGTTTAACGGCCCCAGCAACCGATTTTGGGCTCCCATCAAAAGCCTGGATAGTTTGCGCATTCGGAAGGTAGTCAGCCTCGGTAATGCCGAGAGCTTTGGCTGTCCTTAAAGGAAGGATGTTTACTGCGGACCCGTCATCAATCAGGGTCATCGGGAGATACTTGTTGCGGCAGATCACCATGATATATAGGGCCAAGTTATGGGTGGTCCTGAAAG
Source organism: Agrostemma githago (assembly GCA_958450325.1). Taxonomy (NCBI): domain Eukaryota; kingdom Viridiplantae; phylum Streptophyta; class Magnoliopsida; order Caryophyllales; family Caryophyllaceae; genus Agrostemma; species Agrostemma githago. The sequence continues at coordinate 55,070,141 of OY288240.1, forward strand.
GTGGAAGGTCAGACTCGGAGAAGGTGATAAGTGGGCCTTCCCCTTTAGACTTGTCCTTGAGGTGTGGCAAGATCGTGGCTACCATCTCGGTGGGGGTAACCGATGAGTCGACCTTGATTTCATCAAGGGCTCTAATAAGTGCTGCTCGATGTTCTTGTGAACTAACCAAAAGCTGCCATATAGTAATATCAGTTCGGACCCTCTTTAGTTGCCTGACTAGGGCCGTGTCAGCGTTTGGCTCTTCGGGAATGAGTTCCGTCCTGGAAGGTTCAGTGACGATTTCCGAAGTGGTGAGACTGGCCGTGATGGTGTGTGAACCGGCCAGAGCTCAGGCTTTGGCTTTCCGGATTTCTTCGATGGTGACGGGGACAGCTTCCCCTTTGGCCAAGTAGACATCATCTTCATCGTCATTCCATATCCCGTTGATTTGGGAAATGAAAGGGGAAATGAGATGAGAGCAGTCAACTACCTCTCCAGTAAAAATGGCGTGAGTAGCAAGAGGATTATTTTTGTTATTTGGCTTGTCACTGGGTAGTGGTATCTTCCCACTTTCGATCAGATCTTGGATAAGATGCTTCAACTTCCAGCATTTCTCCGTGTCATGCCCGTTGCCTTGGTGATAATGGCAATAGGCCTGAATGTTGTAGCTTTTGGATCGCTTTTCCACGGGAACCTCCGGAATTGGGCCTATCGGTTGGATTAGGCCTTTCGAAGACAGCCTTTGTAAGGCATTAGCATAGGTTGTCCCTATGTCGATGAATACCCGATTTGGAGTATTCTTTTTGGTCAAGGTGTCTAGTGAGTTAACCTCGTCGAAGATGCTTCGGGCTGCCGTTGTGGTTGCGGGCTTGCTGGAGAATGAACTGGCTCCTTGATACCTCTTGGTAGAGGCCTTAGTAAGGTTCTCTAGCCTTAGATCATCTTCGATTCTAGTACCCATTTCGGTCAAAGTGGCGAAGTTGGGTATGATGGCGTACCTGAGATGGACTCGGTAAGCGGGGAGGAGGTTTTTGACAAAGGCCTCCACTAGCACCTTTTCGGTGGGCTTGTCCACCAGCTTAACACTTTCGGTCCTCCACCTTTGAAGGTATTTGGTGAAACCCCCCTTAGGTTCTTGGGCCATAACTTCCAGAGTACGCATGGTAGTCTGGATTTCAGCATTATCCGCGTAGTTTCACGCGAATTCCATTGCAACATCGTCCCAGGTTTTGTATTTCTTGGGATCAAGCCTGTAGTACCAGGCTTTCGGGTGTTTCTCCAGAGAGGAAGAAAAGAGATGCTTGAACATGGTCGATTTGACCCCCTTAACAGCCATAAAGTCTTTGAAAGCCCGAATATGGAGTATCGGGTCTTCAGTCCCGTCGAACATTGGCAAGCCCGTTAAGTTAAGGTTAGCGGGTAATTCATCAGTTAAGGGTGAATAGGTACGGGCATTTTCCGTGAGAATGGTGTTTCTGGTGGTCGAGTGGACCTGTTCCTGCAACTTTTGGACCGCGCCGGCCAATGCGGCCAAGGGTCCGTCATTTCCGATCGAAGCATTGGGGGTTCCCTGTTCCACGGCACTAACCCGAGTGACGATGGCAATCTGGTCCTCCCGCATTTTCCTCAATTGATCCTGGATTTGGGTCAACGAGGCGGTCATGTCGTCTATGGCTTGTTGCGTCATGGCTCGAGTGAAGGGTGGCCTGTCTGTAAGAGCACCGCGTAATTAGCAACTTAACCCGAATCCTAAGAAAAGTACATCCCGAGCAAGGGAAAAGGAAGAAGACTAAAACGGTAATGACTCGAAAAAGACACCTAGACGGGCGACTTATGGAAAGGTGGGCCTTCCTCAGGATCCAACTATGTGGGTTGGGCCCTGTCCGGAGGAAGGTTCACGTGAGACATTCCCAGACTTTTAGACTCGATTGTGTAAATGGGCCAACCTTTGTAGGAGTATGTCCTACGTAGGTGGGCCTTGCCTTAGTAAAATAAGGCGGACTAGGATGGGGGAAAATCCGTGATGTAAGATCGACGGAGTTTCGATGCTAGAGACTTCAACGACTTATGACACGACCCGACACTGCTAAATACGGGAAATCTAAGAAGAGGAAGTTTTGAAATATGATATTTTTTTAAAAGCCCGAAAAAATCGGGGTGGAACCGGCCCTTTTTTCGAGAAAAAAACGGAAAAGGTGGGCCGGGTGACGGTTTGAAAAATTTCGAAAATAATTTCGAGTTTTGAATTGGGCATAATACCGGCTAGAAAAAGGCCATTTTGAGTAAAATCTTAAGTCCTAAATTCGGTATATGTCCGGGGTTTTGAAATCGGATATTTTCAAAAAGATGCAAATTTTGAAAAATGACGGTTTTTGAAAAAAGATGTGGATCAAGCAGCACGTAGTCATGGAAACAGTATAATGACGCCATGTATGCTCTTAAGCTAAGTCTCGGTCAGTCTATAAGGGTCTATACCAGTGTACATAGCATATCGAGAATCGGGGCGGACTCCCTAAGTCGAGTTGAGCTTAGGACATGCCGTAAAACCCATACGAATCGGCTAATGGACACCTTTGACATATCCAATTTGGACTACATCAATGGTATAGTGGGACGTCGGTCACCAGTACCGGCCCGGGAAAGATCGCATGAACCGTAAAACTAAAAAGCGTATTGTACTAGTCAAACGATTTCCATTCGAGTCTCACCCTGAAGGATACCGAAGGTTAGTAACGCATCAGTAAATCCCCAGCGGAGTCGCCAAATTGTGGACATGACATAGGTCCACCCCGACGCGGCCACGCGCGGGTTTGGGGAGGCGAATGAATCTCCATATGAGATGGTCAAATTGAAATTTAAATCGAAGTTGGAGTCGCCACCGAATTTTATGGTTATTCGGAACCGTTCGAGCCCACTCTATGTCGTAGTGGGCCGTGTACAAAATACGGCCCATTTCCGATGTCAGAGTTTATTGGGCTCGTCCCTTTGCATATCGATACAGATGCCGACTGGAGCGGTTAATCGTATATTGAATGACTCTCGTTGCCAATGGTTTCGGACATCCGGAAACCACGGTTCTGAGTAAGGGGTGAGGGTACGTGTTGGGAAGTTCACTAAGAACACCCAACCCCGCCCGCTCATTAGCGGCCTCTACTAGGATATCGAATGATGTTTTAATACGCGCGTTAGTAATACGATGAATGATATGCAAACATTGTTTTCCTAAACATGCGAGGAATTGAATGGGTTGCTAAGTCGGTTTAATGCGTGAAAAATTTAACGTCAAAGTTGAATTTAGCATGTGAGATTCGTTTTAGTATAATAAAACAAACGATAAAAATAAATGAATTTGCTACAAGATGAACAAACAAGTTAGTATCGATTTGTGAAAAAAAAAATATAGCAAAAAATAAATATGCGAGATTGAAAAAAATATTAATCGAAATCTGAAAAATATCGTTAAAAGACGCTGTTTTGTATGAAAAAACGAAGTTCGAAAAATAATAAAAAGAACGAGAAAGGTGCGTCGTGGCAGCCGGCCGCGCGGCTCGCCCGAGACGCCGGCGAGTCGCGTGTCGGGCTGGTTCCGAGAGCGGTTTTTTGAAAATTCGATGCTTTTATTAAATCGCGTACGAATATTGTATGATCCGTACTCGAGTTAATATTTTCGACATTCGTTATATTCGACAGTTGACTACGAAATCAATATCAAATAGTTTTAGAAAAGAGGTAAATTTTGGAAATCGTCTCGTAGAATAAATAATAAAAGCGAACGAAAAAAGTTTAAAAAAAAGGTTCGGGTTTCAGGCCCGTGCGCGAGCCGCCTGGGCGTGGCGCGACTCGCGTGCGGGTCTGTCCAGCTTTTTATTTTTTGTTCGAAATTGCTAAAGTTGATGAATCGCGTACAAAATATGAGTTAATTTGTCTTCGATTCATGTTTTCGATATTCGTCGTATCCGATATTCGATTATGAAATCGATATCGAGTATTTGGAATGAATTTAAAAAGGTTTTGTAAAATTGTTTTTAAAAAAAAGGAATTTGAACGAGAAAAGATGTAACGATTTTTAATATTGTCGAAATCTTAATATAATTCTTTTTGATACAATATTCGATTATAGAAAATCGATATCATATTTTTAAGAATTTTTGTTATGAAAATAGTTTTTTGTTAATATCGATATTAGAAAAATAGAAAAAGACGACGCTTGACCCGTAAAAAAAAACGGACGACGAGGAAGAGAAGAGAAGAAAAGGAGAAATCGGGTTTAGTACACCCTCAACCTACATGCTTTTGTTAACTCGGATCGGGGCTCGTCGGAATGTGGCTAGGCACGGGAGCGTCGAGTGATGTCGGTCGGGTTAGGGTGGCTCGGTGAAGGTGACGGGTGCGAGGGAGTCGGTTTCCTTCGGGTTTGGATGTAATAGTGGTTTCTCGATGCTAAATGTAAGGAGTTTTATGGATGTGTGTTGTGATATTTTCTGACTTCTCTCAGGAATTCTGTCTGTATGATATGATGTTTTCTGATGATTTTCTCTGATGTTGAAAGTGTTGTATGCAAGGGGCTATTTATAGGGAGTTCCCGACCTTGGCTAGGAGAGGTGCATTTGAATTAGAACTACCGCTTAGGATAGGAAACGTAGGAATTTGAGAGGCAAGAGAATTCCGCTTTCTTGTGAAGGAAGAAAGGGAAACACGGCTGGCTTGTGCTGCTCGGCCGAGTGTTTGCACTCGGTCGGGTGTTTGAATCGATTCTCGGATAGGATTCCTACTTGAGATTGAATTCCATCCTTAAGCGGACTTGTTTATTATTTTATGTGGCTGATTTTTGTGGAGTTGGAGTCCGAATGGGACACGTGAGACATCACGGTCGGTCCACAAGTCTCGGGAAATATCTTTGACCGGGTTCTGACTCGGTCGCTAAAAGACGGTTTTACCCCTGGTGTCGGATTCGACCCAAATTAGTGTTATTTGACTCGAAACAACCCACTGGGCCTGAATTTGAGGTTGGTTTTGTGAAATTCGTACTCCTTAAAAAGCCCAAGCTAAATATCCATGATTTCGAGCCTATTTCCGAGTACGTTAAAGCACGTTTGCGTCCGATCATCATCGGGTGTTTGTCGGAAACTACTATAGACACCTGGCAGCAAAATGTGGGTGTCTACACTAATACAAGCCTCCTCGTCATCCTCCACCGGAGTACCAGTAGAGGGGCGAGAGAACGGTAGTACCCGACGGAGATTTTGCATCATTTTGTCCAGAAAGGTTAAAAAAGGCAAGAAGGAAAAAGAAAGCGAAAAGCTAGGGTTTGAGTTCTAACATATTCAAATCTTCGAGATCGCCGGAGGTAAGTGTCTTGGCAGCCTACAACAAAATCGCTCCAAGAACGGTAAGGATTTAAGCGAGGAAGACGAAGATTTGAAGGAGATAGAAATTTGGGCGTTGAAGGGAGTGAAAAGGGGAAATGGAGGAAAAGGGTTTATATATTGGGGGAGAACTGAAGAGCCCTCCATTCTCAGAGTTTTTGTCAAAGCCCTTCCCCATAATATCCTTACACGTGTCACTCCCTAAAATGACTCATCCATCACATCACAAGACATTGAAAATGCAAAAAGATGGGAAGAGGAAGAGTCACGCCGCGTCATTCAAAAGTCATTAAAAAACAACAAATAAAACACAAAAACAAAAGTCACAGTTCTTCATTAAGAAAGACATGAAGGTTGGAATTACAAGCCAATAATAGTTCAAAATAATTCACGAGCAAACAAAATATTCCTAGGGTCCGGCTCGGCTAAGCAGAGGGTCAGAAGAAGCTTCAGTCTTCATCAGAGCTCGGGAAGAAGTAGTCCTTAGAGCTGCTACAGCATCAGACACTCAATCCCAGTCACCTGGGATGTCCATAGGGTCATCAGCCCCCTCCTCGTCACTTCCCCGGATCTCACGGCCTGACGAGTAGCCCGCACCTTCACTGTCATCCGATGCGTGACTACTGACATCCCAGTCTTCTCCAAACCTAGCCAGCTTGGTATCCTCGGGATAGCCGAGGTCACCCTTCGGTTACCTAGGGGTTGAAGGAGAAGACCCAGAGTCAGAAAGATCAGGGTCAGCATTCTCCGTCGTCATCCAGGGGAAGCACCGGCGACAGCCCCGGTAGTTGCAACCTCCAACAACGGTGTAGGAGTTAGACTTTGGCCTCATATAGAACAAAGCCTTCCGTGGACAACGTATGGCCACCGATAGCTCATCCAGGGGCATAGGGGGATCGACGAGCTATCAGCTTACACCGGTCAATAATCCTTCGCACCATTCAATGATATTTGAACTTTGGGGCAGGCCCTACATATCTGGTGGTGTCAGAAATGACCCCCCTTTTAAAAACCTTATCAGCTGTCCAGACCATTGTTACAAAGGAAAAATGAAGCAATGAAGGTATTCAGAAAGTTGGGAGGTTGAGGCAAGTGAGCCCCCTTTTATAACCATGAGAGGGGAGGAAGCCGAGCATTTAATGAAGTCCCAACCGTCACAGAAAAGTGAGACAAGTGTCGCTTAAGTGCGCATCTCGATGGATCTTTTGGGAAAGCAATCATTGTGAAGAGGGTATTCTGACGCCTCGTTTGCCAAAAATAATCAAGACAGTACCCCTAGGGTACACGCACATCATTCAATGCGGGTAAAGCGACGCATCAGCTTCCCACCGTGTGCAAGACGAACATCGACCGCCAGCAGGAGCCCTGCTTACCCCGGCTGCCGAAGGGCAATTGATGGGGTCAGCTATCTACTATGGGTTGCCCGTCAATTAGACCCGGGTTCGACCCGACCTTGATTGGGCCCAAGCCATCAGAGGAGCCATTACCGGAGACGCCTGTCGGACCCGACCGGCCGACCTGCAGGGGAGTGCTTTTGAAGATGGCAAACCACCTTTCCCCAAAAGCCAACCCTGAGGTCGGACTCCCGGTTGCCCGGGCTGAGCCATCCTGCGTTTGCCCCAAAGAGTTGGGGAACCCTTGGCCATTTGGACCATGAAGGCAACCCTGCCGACCCTGAGGGTGATTCAGCAGACCCTCCTGAGCCAGCCTAAGGTAACGGGCACATGTGGAGCACACGCACCCCATATTCTTCTCTCTCTCTCTCTCTCTCTTGTGGAAACCTCTAAATACCTCACTATGTCAACTCATAAAGGGGTAATTAATTTTCTCTCACTAGAATCTCACTCTAAAAACGCCACCTTGTTCCTCACGAACAAGGTTTCTTAAGTGGATACACAGACTGACTTAGGCATCGGAGAGGGTTTCCTCGGACACCTCCGAGGTCCCTGTGCGCTCCCTATGCCGGTGTGACAGACCCAATCCGCCGGGAAGGTCCGATGTTAGAGAAGAGAAAAGTGAGGCGTGGAAGTTTAGCAAGATCCGAAGAACGCAACTTAAGCTAGATCTGAATCTGATTCGGGTTTGATTGTTTCCTAACCGGAACATCATAAAAGGTAGTTTGGAGTGTATACAGGAAGGTGTATATATAGGTAGTTGGGTAGGTAGAGCTTCTAACAAAATTAACTGCTCTAACTAACTTCCTAACTAACTCATTACATGCATATATCAACAATCCCCCCTCAAGCTAAGGTTGGGGTTAAGACTAGACCTGTCAAACGGGTCGGGCGGTCGGGTTTCGGGTTTGGTCAATACTGGTTCGGGCAAAATACGGGTCGGGTCTATTTCGGGTTTGAAAAATACGAGTTTTATACGGGTCGGGTTTATACGGGTTTCGGGTCAAATTCGGGTTATTAACGCACTTTAAAACATTAATTTTCTTTAATTTTTTTATTATAAATAGAGTTTTATTCTTAATTTTCTTAACAATCTCATTTAATATAAGATATTGGTATGTTTTATTTAATATATTTTTTAATATACATTGATATTTTATTTATATAGGAGGTACGAATATATATGACGAACTTTGACTCGATTTATTGATTTTTTTTTCTCATTATAATAATCATGCGATAATAAAAATATGATTTTAAAGATATATATAAATATTATTTCTTAAAATTTTGAAAATAAAAAAATATTTCTTACTATTTTTGAGAAACTTTAGTTTATAAAAACAATACTTTTTAATTTATCTATTTTCGGGCGGGTAACGGGTTCGGGCGGGTTATGACCCAATATATTTGGGTTATTATCGGGTCTGGTCACTTTCGGGTTTCGGTCATTTTCGGGCAGGTTTTTTCAGATTTTTTTCCGGGCGGTTTCGGGTTGGGTCAGTTTTTGACAGGTCTAGTTAAGACCAATCCTAGCTTGGTGGAAAGAAAATGATGTTGTTCAGATCCTAATGCTTTCGTCATTATGTCGGCCAATTGCATTCCAGTGCTAATGTGCTTTGTCATTAGGAAACCTTCTATTCGCTTCTCCCTCACATAGTGGCAATCTATTTTAGGTGTTTTGTTCTTTCGTGAAAGACGGGGTTATTTGCAATGTGTTCAGCAGCTTTGTTGTTGCAGAACAAGGGAATAGGCTTGGGAATAGATACTTTAAGATCATAAAGGATGTTGTCCACCCATACCATTTCTGTAGGACATGCTTCTGTATTCGGAGTCAGCAGTACTTTTACTCACTGTCTTCTGCTTCTTTGTCTTCCAAGAGACTAAGGACGTCCCTAGAAATATGCAGAAACCACTCAAAGAACGCCCTAATAACAAGCTCTTAGCCCAATCTGCATCACTGTATGCAGTGAGTGATAGATCATTGTTGGCATTATAAAATAGTCCACTGTTTACAGTAGTGAGGTATTTGAAGACATGTATGGCAGCTTGAAAATGAGGCATTCTTGGTTGACTCAGAAATTGGTTGAGGTGTTGAACTGAGTAAGAAATATCGGGCCTGGTGGAGGTGAGGTACAGCAATCAGCCTACCAGCTTTCTATATTGTTCATGCTCTTCTAATATAACCTTATCATCAGTAGACAGTTTCAGTGCCTTTTGCATAGGGAAATCCGCACCAACACAGTTTTCCATCCCCATATCCTTAAGGATGTCTATGATGTACTTCCTTTGGTTGATAATCATTCCAGTGGCATTTCTGGAGACTTCAAGACCAAGAAAGTATCTCATTTTACCCAGATCTTTTATAGAAAAAGCATGATCCAATCCTTGCTTGACTAAATCAATGTCACTCACACTGTTGCCTGTGAGAAGAACATCATCAACATAGACTAGAGCAATAGTAAACTTTTGTGTAGCAGCAGTAAACCTGGTGTACAAGGAGTAATCTTGTTTTGATTGTTGAAAATCAATACTAGTGAGAAATTTGGCTAATTCTTTGTTCCATTGTCTAGAGGCCTGTTTCAAGCCATATAAGAACTTTTTCAGTCGACAAAGACATGGCGGTGCATTATAACCCTTAGGTGGAAGCATGTATAATGTCTCATCCAAGAACCATGTAAAAATGTATTGTTAATGTCTAATTGATGCAACTCCCAATGTTTAGCTGTAGCCAGGGCACGAACTGTTCGCATAGTTGTGAATTTCGCAACAGGTGAGAAGGTGTCCTTGTAGTCCTTGTCCTTGATTTAGTTATAACCTTTTACAACCAAATGCGCTTTGAACCTCTCCACGGTCCCATCAGCTTTGTATTTAGTTTTGTACACTCATTTACAGCCAATAGGTTTATGTCCTGTGGGCAAGTTCACAAGCTCCCATGTCTCATTTGATTCTAATGCTTGAACTTCTTTGTTCATGGCTTGAACCCACCTTAAATCTTTACTAACTTGCTTGAAAGTATAAGGCTCATGTTCTTTGACCACATTAGCCAAACTGACCACAAACTCAACAAAAAAATCTTGAAAATCTCGCAAAACTGCAGAATGGAAAGCTGCAGATGCAGAAGCATCTCTTTGTGGAACAGGCAAACCAACTGGACAGTGATAAGGCTGTAATTTAACAGACAATTTCCTGTCTCTAGTTGATCTCCTAGCTTGAAAGACATGAGGACCTGGAACAACTACCTCCTCAACAATCTATCTGTTCCTCACCATGGGTACATGCATTCTCATTGAACTCATGTATAACAGTTCTATTGCTATCATTAAGATTAGTAGCAATGACATTGCCAATTATATCATCATTCTCATTCTGAAGCACATCTGCCTCAATAATAACAGGAACAATCAGAGTTGAATTAGCAGGGTTCACAAGAGTGGGCTGATTTGAACTGACATAAGATTTAAATGGAAACAAGTCCTCTTGAAACTTTACATCTCTACTAAAAACACCTTCTGTGATTCTAAATCATATGATCTGTAACCCTTTTGAGCATGAGGATAACGTATGAATATGCAATTTCTAGCCCTTGTACCAAACTTATCAAAGTAAGTTGGCGGCATAGTAGAATAGCAACAACACCCAAACACCCTAAGAACATCATACTTAAGATTATTATTAAACAAGATAGTATAAGGTGATTTCCAATGAAGCATAGCTGTAGGCATCAAATTTATCAAATGAGTTGCAGTAAGAAGACAATCACCCCAGAATTTAATGGGTAAACCAGCATGAATTCGCAAAGATCTAGAAGTTTCAAGAAAGTGTCTATGTTTCCTTTCAACCCTTTCATTCTGTTGTGGTCGAGCTACTATACTAGTTTGATGCATTATGCCTAAGTCCTTGAAAGTCCTAGTACATAAATGCTCCAAAAACTCAGTCCCATTATCAGTTCTTATGACTTTAAAAGATGCCTGAAACTGTGTTTGTGCAAAGACAATGAAATATTTAATTAATCCAGGAATCTGATCTTTAGTCTGAAACAATATTGTCCAGGTATTTCTAGAATAGTCATCTAATATAGTTAAGAAGAAACGTGCCCCAGACATTGCAGGAGTCTTATAAGGACCCCAAACGTCCAAGTGAACAAGCTCAAAACATGCTTTAGATCTCGAATCACTTATAGGAAATGATGCTTTATGATGCTTTGCCAAGATACAAGGCTCACAAAAAGGATCTTTTATTGAATGTATATCATTTGTAATCCATTTCAATCTATCAAAAGCCATATGGCCAAGCCTTAAATGGTACTCCCTCTATTCAAATCCAAACTACACATTTCTCTTTTGCACATTTGTTGAGGCGCATTTTGCACCATCGATATCTTTCATTTTACATTAGCAAAAATTATAAAAATTTGATATTCTTAACCTACTCATGAAAATGAATCAAACAAGATCTCACATGACTAATCTCACATGACTATATTTTCCCTTAGTTGTGAATATGGTCAAAGAAAGAAATGTGCATTTCGGATTTGAACGGAGGGAGTACAATTTTTGAGACATACTACTGGTTACAGCAGAACTACTACTAGTTACAGCATGATGAACATGTGAATCAGCTAAATTTTGTTTATTGTCTTGAAATATGTATAAATCCCCAAGTCTCTTCCCTGTAGCTACCCAAGACTTATTGGAAAGGTCCTGAAACACACAATTAGATGAAGAAAACACAACAGACAATTTATTATGATCAATCAATTTCGAAACAGACAACAAATCCCGCTTGAACTCAGGTATGAAGAAGAGATTATACAGTCGACGTCTGTCAGTCAAAAAAACATCTCCTACTTTGAGTACTTTGTTCACACGTCCATCACGCAACCCAATATGCAATGGCCTAGGTAAATACTTAACATTATGCAACAAATTTATATCGTATGTCATGTGATCAGATGCACAAGTGTCAATTATCCAGTTGTGAACTATTAACTGATTACTGTCACAGGTAGGTGATCTAGCGTCTTTTGTATGTATTTATGACGAAGATTTAAGCTAGATTCGATGATGAAAGATGCGGATTTAGAGTGGAAATCGTCTAATTGGTTTTATTAAGTAAATTATGCTTTATTGGAGAAAAGACGGTTTTTAGAACTCTAATTCTTTGTTATATGATTTGGGCTCGGGACGGAGAGTACAAAGAACACGCCCAACTAACCCGAGTGAAATATCAAACCACAGCTCGGGGATTGAAGACGAAACTGCCTCCGGTTCCGCGTCGTCGTCGTCATCACTACGTTTATTATTATTATTATTATTATTATTATTATTATTATTATTATTATTATTATTATTATTATTATTACGTTTATTATAATTAATCACACATTAGTTACTTCGCCTTCCCTGTGAATTTGACACCCGACTTACCTCTGCTATATTGTTAAAGGTAATAGGACTTAATTATTTATCTTTAAGAGCATACGACCTCGGCTCACCAGTAGGAACCATACCTGCAAAACCTGTGTTGCCAGCTAAGTTTGACACACTGTTAGTCCGTCATCCCCTGCATCACCTGGTCCACCACTGAATTCACTAAACCATCAAAGATTGCAAGGTCAAAACTCTGTCTTGAATGACCATCCTCAAGAGGATTATTGCATAATCATCCAAAACATCAACATTATGAGCCCTTTCTCGTAATTCCCTTTTCCTCCAAAGTTTTTGCCTTTATTCCTTTGAGCTTTATTAGGGAGCCCAATGAGCTGATAGTAGTTCTTTATAGTATGACCTGACTTGCCACAATTAGTATATTCTTTAACTCTGAAACAATCCTCCAAGTTATGATTGTCCATATCACAATGGCTCCAGAACCTTTTTTCGAGTCATTCTTGAACTTCTTTTGCTTGAATTTATGCCCTTTGAAGGTTGCACATGCCGCATATTCAGCCAAAGGATCAGCCTGCTTAGTAACTTGTTTTTGCCTTTCTATCATTTGCAAAAGACTCAACGCTTTGTTGATGGAAGGCAATGGTTCCATAGAGAGTATTTGTGTTCTTACATTATCATACCCTTTGTGCAAGCCCATCAAGAACTGTATTAGTTTTCTGTTATCCTCACATTCTAACACCCTCTTGAATAAACCACATCTACAAGCATCTATGGCTTTACATGAGCAGTGAGGAACTGGATTGAGATTATCCAGAGTTTCCCACAAATTTTTCAACTTGCCATAGTACTCTACCAGGGAAAGATTATGCTGACTTACTGCATCTAAATGTTTATGCAACTGATAAACCTCAATAGCATTGGCAACTCCATACCTCTCTAGTAGTTCATCCCACAAACTCTTTGTCAATTTAACATACTTTATGTTCTCTCGTATAGGCTTATCCAATGAATTGAGGATCCAGCGCATTACCATCAAATCGCAGCGAACCCATTGATGCATTTTCTTCTCTTACCGGCTTCTTACATGTGCCATTGACGAATCCTTCCTTATTCTTGGATTCGAGGGCCATCAACACTTCCTGCCTCCAACCCAGAAAATCATGCCCATCAAAGCAGCTCAAAACTATGAGATGATGATTGATCTAAAGAAGAAGAAGAAAGATAAAGCGGATCGTCGTAATACTCATACGCAGACGCCATTGATGAAGAAAGATTTTGATTTTTGCGGGAAAAAAAAGTGTGAATCTTTAAGCCTTAAGCTCTGATACCAAGTGAATTGATAGAGTAGATTAGTATTGTAATGTTTGTTACTCCCTTCGATTCATTTGTTTCTTTACGTTTGCTTTTTGGCACTATTCATGAGTGGGGAGAATATCTAATATAATTTTCAATCTATAAAGTAAAACATAGTCACGTGAGATCTTTTTAAAATTGTCTTAATGAATACATTAAAAATATCAAATTTTTACGATTTTTAATAATGTGTAACTAAAGATAAAAACGAAACAAAACGTGCATTGGCAAGTGTGATAAAGCAAACGTAAAGAATCAAATGAATCGGAGGGAGTATCATAAAAGGTAGTTTGGAGTGTATTCAGGAAGGTGTATATATAGGTAGTTGGGTAGATAGAGCTTTTAACAACCTTACCAGCTCTAACTAACTTCCTAACTAACTCATTACATACATATATCAATAAGGTACTTAATCAGAAGAAGGCACATCACTAACCAATTCCAAAAATTGGCAATCAAGAAGAACTTGAAGAAGATGGTGTTTAGAAAAAGAAGAATTTTGTATTTTCTAGAGAAATGAAAACTTCCATATTTTGTGCAGTACTGGAGTAGTAGTCTGTCTAGTTATGTTAAAAGTTGTGACAGCAAGCCTGATTGTCAACAACACAGACCCAATAATTTTTAGGCTTGGGGAAAAATTCGTTAACTGTGCGTCTGTACCCAAAAACCAAAATGAAAAATACAAGGCTCACAATTACTTGACTATATACTCCCTAACTAATCTTCTGAGAAGGGGGAAAGAATAACGTATTATGATAAAATTTCAGTTATACAAGTGTGATCAGTTATTCGAATTTTGGAAAGTAGAGTGACTATTAAAAGATGTGTAAGATGAGAAAATCTTTTCATATGAACTGGAATGCAGCGATTTCTTGAAACCATTTTGGATCAGCATCATGCCTCCAGTTCCAAAACCATGGAATTAAATCTTGGCAACACCGTCGTGTTTAGGTGGTGGTGTTGTTATTATGTGATTTGTGTCTACTTCTGTAAGCATTTTGAGGGTTACTGTAATCTAGGCGGCATGAAGACCGATATTTACATCAGAGATCCGATACCTGAAAGCTCCTTTGGTCAAAATCTCATAAAATTCTTCCTAAATTACTCTGTAAGCTTTCTTCCACTGGTCTCAACACTTTGAGTTACTTATTTCCACTTGGTTGATTTTACAATCTCGGTGTCAATGTACACAAGAATACAATGTTTACTCACTGCAAAAAAACAAGGACACCATCAATAGCAATTTCACCCCAACAACGACAACAACCGAACCTTACTTACGAAAGAGTTTTCCAACGTAAATAGCAAGAAACCTATTATTAAACAAAACGAAAACTGAGAGAGGGACCAATATATCAGACAAACAAGTAGTAGATGATCTTTTATATCCACCATTACGTATTCATCCTTCCTAAATTGTCTCCAGATGCAACCTTTAGGCCAGATACACGTAATATAATTGTAGGTGAGATTGCAGGTCTGAGTTTTTCTAAATGTTACAAGTGTTGTCGGTGGCACAACTATTCATCGGTAACTGGTTTTAGTAGCTGCAACTTACCTTTCACAGTTAGTAATGAATTCATTGCATTCGCTTATCTGTGGTTTAGTTAGCGTATTTTTAGCTACTCACATCCAACATCCTAAACAAAATCCCTTTCTTTCAGTCTTTTCAGAAAAAAATTAAAATAAATAATAATAAGCAATACTAGAGTATCGAATAACAGAAACATCAGTCACCAAAAAAACATCACACAACAGTACAAGAATATTATGTGTGTAACAATTAAAGCGGTGCTTACCAGTCAATTAATTCTAAGTCGGTGTTATTCTGAATTGCCTGAAAGCAACTTCATCGAGTTGAACAGCAAAAGCATATCAACGTAGAGGCACGCAAAGAGTTGATTATTGCAACAAGAGCATATGCCAGGCACCATATCACTCCCGCACACAATATACTCTGAACATCGGACTGTGCCATGTAACTCTGACACACACAAAAATGATATACATGGTTAAGCTACCACTAATTTAGTAGCAAGGTCGCCTTTGTTGTCAACCCCCATGATCATCACATCACAATTCATAAAACCCAACAGTAACAAGTAGTACGTAACAAGTAACAAGTAACAAGTAACAACACTACCTAAATAGGTTCGATGGGACAGTTTCCTAGACGTATTCTCACCCACCTTTCGTTTTTACCTTATCAAAGTTTGGGTTTGTTTGGCTGTCTTTCAGATTCCTCCAGCACGGGAATCGCGGGAGGTCTTTACATTCCCAATACCCCATTATCAGTCATAACAACATGATACTATTGAGCAACATTTGTGGTAGACTTTCGCAAATGTGTTCCTAGACTTCCAACCATAAAAGTTTTGGTCTATAAATAAGGCAATCAAACATGATAAAAAAATTCCACTCAAGTCAATACTCCCACCCCCCTTTGCCCCTTCTTCAATTATGTGGTCAATATCGCAATCGAAAGCACAAATCTTTTTTCATCAACTAGCAAGACCTCCCACAACAAAATCTCCATCCTAATGAACAATTTCTCCATCAACAATACAGAAAAGCATGATTGAGAGGCCACGCTTGAAATTTTCAATGGTGATTTAAGCATATATACTCGTACCATAAGAAAGAGTTAAATGATGGATTTGATAAACAGCATTTATATTACAACTGATGAGGTTAATCAACAAGTCAATAAAGTTCACTGATTCCAGTGTTAATTAGAGCAAAAGATAAACCTGTCAACATTCAGCTTTGGGATTCCAGAACACAAGTTTGATCAATCAAAATGCAGGAACAAAATAGAATAAGATCAAATCAAGAGAGTGAATGATACCTGGGTTTTGCAAGGGATAATCTGGGTAGAAGACAGACAGATGTCAGATTGATTTCCAAAGTGGGACTTTTTTCGTGTGTTTTAGTTAGTTTATCCCTCATTCATGAGATTCTGGTGGAGCAAAATCTGCTCTGCCAAATTAAGGGGATTTTGTCTTGTTGGTTAAATTAAATGTGTATTTAGTTGCATTATATTACAGAGGAGGGAAGATTTGAACTTATCTCAATCACTAAGCCAAGCCTCCGTAATAGATAAAATCTCTTCTTTTTGCCTTATTTCATTTCAATTTAGTCCACTTCAATGTAGTTCAGTCTCAGTAGACTCAGTTCACTTCAGTTCAGTTCAACTCATTTCAGTCTAAAAGAGCAGGGCTAATAGACCAGTACTCTTATAGGAGAACATTTTATTAAAATATACTTGTATACGAGGTATATTGACATTTTGTCATCACACCGCAGTACATAATAAAAGTAGGTAGAAACGCGTTACTCTAATAGCGATTTTTATTTGAAAAAAGTAATTTCTTTTGACAAATTCTTGTTTATGACGAAAATATCATTTTTAGGCTTAATGATGGGTCAAATATATGGATAAGATAACCCATGTGCCTAGGGTGTGGGAAAATATTTTAAACATTTTTATCTTTAGTTAGATATATTTGACCTATTTTAATGTAATAGCGTATATACACGTCGTAAGAAAGACAAATTTTCTTTTGTTACAAATTTGCATTCTTGTCAGTATAATATCATTTGTAGGTCGACCCCAAAAAAATACGAGTAGGTAGTTTTAATAAGAGCACAAATGTTGCCGTTATGCTGTGTAGTGTGTACTACTCTCCTAACAAACGAGGCATAGAAAAAGCATGTAAATGATTATATAATAGCAACTCAAGTACGACTTTCTTCTATGAATTGGACAACAACTTGTAGCCTTGTAGGAGCAGCAGAGCAATTAGTCAATTACTTTTTTAAGTACTCGTATTTTTTTTAAAAGAAAATTAGTCAATAATTGCCCACATGGCCACATGTGTTTTGGCTATTTGTCCATCATATATTATTAGGGGAGTCAATCGGGTGGGCGGGTTGGGTTCGGGTCGGGTCATTATCGGGTCATGACTGTCGTCGGATTCGGGTCAGTTTTGAGTCGTTTACGGGTCGGGTTAGTCGGGTCAACTTTTGTGTCAGGTTTGGGTCGGGTCGGTTTCGGGCCACTTTCGGGTCGGGTCATTCGGGATGAGCTGTCGGGTTATCCGGGTTTGGGTTGGGTTTGGGTCATTCCCGGGTCGGGTCACTATCGGGTTCGGGTCATTATCGGGTCGGGTCATTTTCGGGTCAGACTAGATTTTGTTAGGTCTTGTATAGTTTAAATAATCAATTCATGGTTTATTTTTTATTTTTTATTAATCATTTATTACAAGAATTTGGTGGTTTATTATCTAATCATTGTGCTTTTCAATAGTTTTGGACTTTTGGTACACACATAATTTTTTTATATGAAACCATATGTAACAATAATTAGTTGTGATTGAAGATTAAAACCGCAAATACTACGAATGATGAATTTTATAAAATATGTCTTGGAGTAGAAATTGGACGGGTCAGGTCGAGTTTGGGTCGGGTCCGGGTCAGGTCTTGTCGAATCAATAATTAGCGAGTTGACTTAGGTGTAATTAATACATTTTAAAACATTTTTTATTTAATATTTAAAAGTTTTTTTGTTTTTTTAACAATGTTTAGTTAAGAATATTTGGAGAAAAAAACTAAAAATTATTTTAATTTAAAATTATTTTTTTATCTTCATTGGATCACATCAGTTCGGCTTTTGGGTCGGCTCATTTTCGGGTCGGCTCATCTTTCGGGTCGAGTCGGGTTGGGTCGGGTCATTTAATTTATCTGGTCATTTCGGGTTATGGGTCGTCTCGGGTCGGGTCGGATCGGGTCCGGGTTCGGGTCGGCCTAAAGCGGGTCGTATCGGGTTACGTGTCATCATCGGGTCGGGTCGGGTCATGTCACTACATTTTCGGGTCAGATCGGGTCAATTTTACTCAGGTTTCAGGTCGGGTCAGGCTTGCCAGCTTCTATATATCATACTCTCTCCTTCTTCTAGAATAAGCTCAATTGGGTTTGGGCACGAATATTATGGAAATAGAAAAAGGTAGGGGCATTTGATATTTTTTTTAAGAAAAAGGTGGGTAGTTAAATAAGTCAAGGTAAAAGGAATATGAGAAATCACATGAGGGTAAAATAGTCAAAAAAAATTAAAACTTTACCTTATTGAGAAATGAGGCTAACCCAAAAAAAGTCCAAAGAGGAATATGAGGCTTATTAAAAACAGAATGAGTATATCATACTCCCTCCACTATTTTTGTATCTTCGACAATGTTTTGGAAAAAAATTAAGAAGAGTGAAATATGTGAAGGAAAATGAAACTGGTAAAAGAAAGTGGGATCACAAATAATAAGAATCAGAAAAATTGTACTAAAAAAGAAAGTTGAAGATAATAGAGAAGTTAACAAAATAGGAAATGTGGAAGATTATAGAGAAGTGGAGGGAGGATCATATATTGATAAAATATAAAAAGGTTTTGTATTATTGAAACTTGTTTTATTTCTTGATTATGAATATACCGTATCCAACTTAAACTAGGAAAGTAAATCATATATTAATGACACAATATCGTCCTATTGTATTTCCTAATCCATCACACAATATTGTTCTATTGTATATTTCCTAAACCATCACACAGTAATGTTTGTTAATCCTTCACGCAATATTGTCCTATTGCGTGTTTTCTAATTAAACTACTCGGATACCATACTACGGTATCCTCTATTATCCCCCGTCAAACTCACGGTAATTGTTAAAAATTCCATGAGTTTGCACAAATTAAAAAAAATCCAATATTTTCGATCTTTAATATCTTTGAAGGTGATGTCATGAGGATGGTCGACCATTCTCGTTCCCCTTCATTTTTTTCGTCACCATCTATCACTAGTAAAAACAGAGGCTAATGCGGCGGACTACGAATCCAATGCAATTTTATTCGTTGCGTCGATTATGCGTCGGTTGACCGATGCATACACCTTGTGTCGGAATAGTCCATGCAAGGCGACGCAAGTCAAGGGCGCTCACGAAAATGAGTTTCGCGCTCAATCTTGCGTCGGATTAGTCGAATGAAGCAAGTCGGACGCAGAATATTTTATGCGGCGGATTATCTGTCGCATACTATCTTATACCGACGCATGATATTCTCGTTTAATTTTAAAAAAAATTATATATGATGTGGCGGACAAACCGACGCATCTTAAATGAATCGCGGCAGACTTGCGTCGGATTGTCTGCCGCAAGATAGTTAGATATTAAAAAAAACAGTCGAGACATCACAAATCAATTTCCCCAAAATCAATTTCCCTACCCTACCCTACCCAGTTTTCCTCCTCCCCCCCCCCCTCCTGCACCGGCAACCACTGCCCCCTCCGGCGACACTGCCGGCGCACCCCTCCTCCCCTGTGCTCCCCCATGTCGCGCCCTCCTGCTTAGCCTCCCCCTGCTGCGCGTCCTCCTCGGTTTCCTTACATTTTTCCGTCTTTTCTCCATTAAAGTATGTTCAAACTGTTAAATTGTTGTTATTGTTATTACTATTGTTATTGTTATTATTGATTAGGTTATTGTTGTGGTTTGTTGTTGTTGGTAGTGTTAGTGTTGGGGTGAGTTTGTGTGAGTTTGTTTTAATTGTTGTTGTTGTAATGGTGGTAGTAGTAGAAGTAATTTTGTTGTTAATAGTAGTAATTTCATTGTGGTAGAGTTTGTGTTAATTGTTGTTAGTAGTAGTAATTTTGTTTGTAGTAGTAGATTAGTAGCAGGAGTAGTAGTGGTAGTAGATTAGAAGTAGTAGTTGATGTAGGGATTTGTCGTGAATCCCGACACCAATAAACCAACTTACCTAAACTAAGTAGTATGGGCAAGTCGGGTCGGTCAACGAAGACGGTAAAAAGAGGGTTTAGACTAAAATTTACCTAATCACAAGACAAAGTCACAAGGAAACAAAGGAGAAGGATTGTTGATAAAGGATTAGACTAAGACGATTACTAGATAAACTAGAACAAACTACAACAATGATAAGAACTAAAATTATAACAACGAAAGAGATAAGAACTAAAATTATAACAACGAAAGAGGAGAATTCAATAAAAGAAGGGACTAGGATTAGGTCGGGTTGCTATATTGCCTGGCTTATTAGCCATAAACGCCTCCTTACTAAGGATAAGTTGTCTAGAATGGAATTGGTGATGGACAAAGCATGTTACTTGTGTGCAGGACAGGATGAATCTCATGAACACCTGTTCACTGAATGTCCTTTTACCAGGGACTGTTTTAGGAGGGTTAGCTCCTGGATTGGGGTTAGTATACCAATGTCAAATACGGAGGAATGGTGGAAAACATATCGTCACAAATCCTTGACCTTTAAGCAGGTAATTGCAGCCGGGATAA
Organism: Agrostemma githago; assembly: GCA_958450325.1. Lineage (NCBI taxonomy): Eukaryota > Viridiplantae > Streptophyta > Magnoliopsida > Caryophyllales > Caryophyllaceae > Agrostemma > Agrostemma githago. The sequence continues at coordinate 55,090,964 of OY288240.1, forward strand.
TTGGAATTTGGTATCACGTTTGGCAAGAACGCGACCTCTGTCGACTTAACCAGACTGTAACAAGCCCGCGAATCATAGTTATACAATTGAAGGGTGAGATTCAGGCAAAAGTCAGATACATTAGGAGGCAACATTTTTGTAAAAATCACAGAAGCATAGATGATATACTAAAGTGAAGAACTAGAGTATTTGTGATTCACTGTTTGTAATTGGAACTTTATTATTCAATATACTTACATTTACACCAAAAAAAGGATTAGGTCGGGTTCAAGGGTGATGAGATGATCAAGGAAGAATAAAGGTGAAGGGGTAGTCAAGCTATCTAGGCATAATCCGGGCTCTCGCTCTAAAATCGACCTAGAGGCTCCCCGCTCTCGCGCAAGAACCCATTCTAGCAACATGCAAGACCACACAAAGAAGGCAAGATAACATGCATTTGCAACTACAAGTCATACAAATACTTCATCAAACATGATCTATGCATACAACCAAGGAGCAACCAAAACTATCACCAACAACCTACACAAACCCTTAATCACCCATGAAAACACCCAATCCCCCTACTAATCCAAGCAAGAAGACTACTCACTCATATCTAAACTAAAACAAGCAAGAATTGTAAGAGGGTTCATGATAGAAGCATTCATAATGAAAATCTAAACAATTGTCAACACAAAACTCAAACCAAGATTAAAAATTTAAACAAAAGAGAAGAAGAAATTATACCAACAAAACAAGGAAGGATGAAAGGAGAGAACTTTGAATAAAATCAACCAAGAAGATACTCAATGTTGTCAAGATTGAAATATCTACTACAAGTCTTCAAGAATCCAAAGTTGAAACTAGAATTAACACTAAATTAAGGCTAAATGAAAAGTGATTAAGGAAGGATTAAGCTAGAATTAGTCTAAAGAGGCAGGGGTTTCTCTAGGGTTTCATCAGGGTTTCGTGCTTTACAAATTACAAGAGGAGAGTATTTATAGTGTTCCATAAGTGAGAGAAATGAAACTACGAAGCGGAGTAGAAGCTGGGTCCTTCCCGACCGGGAAGGTATGGTCCCACTCGGGAAGACCTACGGTCCCGACCGAGAAAACCTCTCGTCCCGACCGGGAAGGTAATGGTCCCGCTCGGGAAGACCTCCCATCCCGACTGAGAAGGTAATGTTCTCGGTCGGGAAGGCTTCACAGTAGTCTCTGATCTTTGGCACGCTTCGTCTCGGCCGCGATGGGCTTCCCGGTCGCGGTGGTTGGCCCCTTCTTGCTTTTCCGTGGTTCTATGGATACCTCGTGACTCGGATTCAGTCCTTACGACGTAGAAATGGGCTAAAAGACCCGCGATCTCGCCATTCGAACCTAGAAACACAAAATATCACTAGAGAAGACATTAGTAGCACAAAAACCGCTTCTAAGAGCGATTAAACTAAGGAAAACCAAGTAATGCAAGAAGGAAAGACGATATAAATTAGGCATATCAACTCCCCCACACTGAACCCTTACTGGGCCTCGAGTAAGCACGAACTAACTAACTAACTAACTAGAATATAGACTACTAGCCGAGTGGGTATTAGCGCACCCTACGCCCTTTCAACTCACGCCGAATTGTTTATGAGCTAAAACACTCCCCGCAAGACAAGTGAGGTCTTGTGACAAAAATGGTGGATACGCCTCGCACACAAAACAAACAAACACACAAAAAGGGACGTATCCAAACTAAGAAAACACAGAATTCCTCATTAAAACGGTGGGAAGACACCGGTCATGAACCTAAGGCAAATGAAACATTCTCAAGTTAGCTACACAAGAAGAAAGGGACACGAATTCTAATAGAATGACGGCTATGCAACAATTATATTGACAACTTGCCTAAGTCCTTCTAATCTACTAAAGAAAATCTACATCGGGACGATAAATGGAGTGGAATAAGGATGAACCCCGGAGTGAGTCGACACTGTAGGTAAGTGTAATTTCAATCCCCAAGCAAAGCCTAGAGGGTCGTCCCAAATTCAAAGTAACCAACTAGTCCAAACAAAAAGGGTGAACATGCTAAGCAAAAAAAAAGAAGGATAACTGAATAGTCGCCGCTATCTTCCTTTCTCAGGACTCGGTTTGGTAGGCTCTTCACGACGACGCATGCGACAAAGGACTAAACAAAAAGGAGGATAATCGAATAGTCACCGCTATCTTCCTTCCTCGGGGCTCGGTCCGTTGGTAGGCCCTTCACGGCGACACATCAACAAAGGAAAAGGCTTATTATTTTTGTTTTTGGGATTTTTTTTGGTTTTTTTGGTTTTTTTTTTCATTATTTATTCTTTTCTTCTTTTCTTTTTGACTTGGGGCTAACATTTTTTTCACTTGTGATTTTCTTTTTCTTCTCCCCTTAAGTCAATCAATTGAGGGCAAATTTTTGGGCTTTTTTCGTTTTTTTTTCAAAGCCCTTTTCTTTCTTAATTGGCTTGCCCATATTTGGCAATAAAAATGCAACTTGCCAATTTCAATTTGCAAAGCTTATTGTTTGGAATGGAGGAATGGTAGGAAAATAGGTAAGTGAGGTGTGCACCCCTTCCTAACCCACAAAAAGGTGAAAAATTTGGACTAGAAAGCGGTTACTTGAATAAGGTCACCTAAGGAAATGAAACCCGGGCACCAAGGCCTAACACTCCGGGGGTGGTCAAGGTGGTCAAATGCAAATCCCGGTGTAAATACTTAGTAGAAAAGATGGACTCAAGGCAAAAGGTCAATATAATCATTGATTAAAGGTCATCCTACTAGAATAAAGTCCACAAATCAAAATGTGACGATAACTAGGGAATAAGAAGCACTTGCACACAAATCACACAACCGGGTTTCGAAAAGTTTTTACTACACCTAACACAAACTATACAAGACATGAACTAATGAAAGAGAAGGACACACTAATTAAGAAGAAAGAAAAAGAAAAATAACATGCAAAACAAACACACAAAACAAACAAAACAAGCAAAACACCACCCCTTACGATCCAAGCAAGCTACTTAGTAAACCCAAACTTCACAAAGATCCACCCGAGCGACAATCACCACAAATACAATCTCAAAACTCCGCAACGGAAAAAGGAAAAAGAGATGGAGCGATATTACCGAATGTCTCTAAAGCCTCCCGAAATTCATGGCCATCGAGCAACCTACAAGGAAAAGGAGAGGCAAAACGCACACAAACGACAAATATACAAGACACGAACAGGAAGGAAAATAAAACACAAAAGAAAATATTTTTGAGATTTTTGAAAATTTTCAAATTTGTAGGGATTTTTGGATTTTTTTTTAAAAACTATGAAAATAAAACTAAACTTAAACTAAACTATCGCTCTCCCACACTTAAACCGAGCAATGTCCTCATGCTCGATTGATAGTGTGTGAAAGACACAAAAGATAAAAAATAAAAATTAAGGAGTAAAAGGAAAAATTACACTAAAAATGAAGAAGAGGTAGAGGGTTTCGGGCCTAGGTGTAATCACTTCACCTAGACCCGAGTTAAGAAAAAGATATGGAAGGGGGAAAGTTAAAAAGAAAGCAAAAATGAAATGGCGGGGAGGGCTAGGTGTAATCAAGTCACCTAGCCCGGATTCCGCCCGATTTTGACTAAATTCTACCAATTAATCTAAAAAGGAAGAAAAATAAATAAATAAAAGAAAATGAAAGAAAAACTAAGTAAACTAAGGATAAATTGTCATTTTTGGATTTTGAAGTGATACTTGACGTAATTAAGTCGTCAAGAATCACCGGGAGCAATCATCAAAAAGGCCCTGAGGGCCACCAAATCACAATAACATGGGGGAAATAAAAAGGACGAGCATAAAAAACGGAAAAGAAAAGAAAGTCGCCATACGGTGGTTAACAACTAACGATCTCCATCGTCTCAATAATCAAAGTCATCACCATGCTCGTCATCATCCTCCTCCTCACTTTCATTGTTACCATCTTCATCTTCATCATCATTTTCTTCTTCTTCTTCTTCACCGGCTTCATCATTACCCACCCCCTATTGGCATCAAAGGCATCCTTGGCCTCGAACTCCTCGTCATCCATCATAGTACCACTACCACTAGGATTACCGTGGTTATGAAAGTATTCGGGCCTATACCATGATGGAAGGTTGCCTTGCGGATTTATGTACCCCTGATGAGCTAGAAGGTGAAGGCCGGGGTATTGGGCATAGTAATTGTCCCTCCGCTGCTCATATTACCCAATATGAAGCTCATTAAGCATCGCGGCCATGGATGCATCGGCCGGGGGCGGATGGTAGGCAAAAGGAGTGTACGGTGTGTACGGAGGGATATCCACAAATGCCGGGGGTGAAGTATAGAAGGGGTAGGGTCGGGTAGGTTCTTGTTGATGCGGTTGTTGGGTTGGTTATTGTCGGGACTCCACACTAGCACGTGCATCCAGCGTACGGGAGGAAGTGGCACCGATATCACCTCCCGCACCCGATACTAAAAGGTTAGGTTCTTGGACCGGGACGAGAGAGTTTCGCAAAGGCACAAGGGTCGGGAGCGTAGTACATGGTAAAGTGAAGTGTGCCCGACCCGAGATATTCCATTGATACCTCTTATGCTCCCTATCATAGGCAATCCATTTATGGAACCTAGTCAAACATTCCTCATCTATGGTCGTGTCCCCCGGTACGGGGGTCAACTCTTCCTCCCAAAAATTCTCGTCAACCTTCTTAGCTACATGTGTTATAAGCCCCCCATGAACAATCTCACCCACATGTTTCCCCGCCTTACTTATCTTTTGAAAATGCTTAGCCAAAGTAAGGGTAAGGTCAGGGGTAAACCTAGGTTGGCTCTTGACATTTAAGTAAGCCCCGAGTATGGTTAACTCTGGTTGTGTGAAGGTGCCCATTTCGCTCCTCCCAAATATTGTACCCGCAATTAAGCGATGCCATATACGTAAAACCGGGTGGTGGACATGACGGCTAGGCAACCGTCGAAAGTCGACAAGGGTAAGACCGGTTATGCTTTTCCAAACATCAGCCTCATTAAAACCGGCGGGTACGTTACAATTAGAAACGAGGAGGAGATAAAAAATAGCACCAAATTGGGGGAGGGTGTAGTGGTAATCACTATTGTTCACTCGAAAAGCAACCCGGGGTGGATCGATCCTAGTATTTAGAGTAAAGCTACTAAAGAACTCTAGAGTGAGTTGCTTGTATGTAAGCTCATGCATATTGAATAACAATTCCAACCCCATACCCACAAATAACTCCCTACTTTGCTCAAGAATTCCAAGTTTTCTAAGTATAATCTTGCAAAGAAAACGAGTTGGCTCAAGAGGCTTACCAAGGAGCTTGGAGAATTGCTCCTTTTGCGACTCCGAACCAAAGGTAAGGGTAGGAAAACCCGGGTGACAAGGAATTTCCGGCTCTTCGACCTCGACCTCGGGCTCGACTTCGGCTCTTGAAGTTGAAGCACTCTTCCTTTTCTTGCTTGCTACTACCTTCCCTTTCTTCTTTGGAGCCATTTTTAGATGAATAAGCTTAAAAAATGCTAAACACCAAAATCGATTTTTACCCAAAAATATTAGCTAGAACCCACAAAAATACCCAATAGAAGCTTAAGATTGATGTAATAAGCCTCCAAAACAAACCCTAACAAGCTCAATCAAGTTTGGGAGGAAAACCCCCAATTTCGGATTTGGGAAAAAATGGGGATAAAAACTTAATTTTTTTTTTCAATTTTTGAAGGTTTGGAGGGTAGAAAATGGGCCTAAGATAGTTATTAAAGTAATAGAAACTGATTTTAGGGTGTTTAGGGAGTGATTTGATGAGATTTGGTGGAGTATTGGAGGATTTATGGTGATTTGGTGAAATTTGGGGTTTTGTTTGAAGTTGGGGTTGGAGGTTGAAGATGATGTTTTGGTTGTTTATGTGAGTTACTATGAGTGGGTTGTAAAGAGGAGTGTTATTATGAGGGAGAGGCTTTGGGCAGGTCATTGGCTGTGAGGGAATTTGGGCTTGGAATTGTGAATGAGGTGAACTGGATCCGCAGACTGGCCTCCCCGACCGGGAAGGTAATGATCCTGGTCGGGATGGCCTCACAGAAGCTGGGATTTTTGCCTCAACTCGTCCCGCCCGAGAAGCATTGGTCTCGCTCGGGAAGCCATCTGCTCCCGCCCGAGAAGGAAAAGATCCCGCTCGGGAACATATCCCTTCCCGACCGAGATGGTGATGTTCCCGGTCGGGATGGGCTCACAGAACTTGGGGTTTTTGCTTCAATTCGCCTCGATCGAGAAGAGTTGATCTCGATCGGGAAGCCATTTCTTCTCGCCCAAGAACTAGAAGATGTCGCTCGGGATGGTATCATAGAGCTTGGACTTTTTACCCCCATTTCGTCCCGACCGAGAAGGAAACGATCTCGGTCGGGATGGCCGCACAGAACGTGGCCCTTTTTGCCCCATTTCGTCTTGATCGAGAAGGTGGAGATCGCGATCGGGAAGACATGTCTTCCCGACCGGGATGAAGATGTTCACGGTCGGGATGAGCTCACAGAACCTCAAAATTTTGCCTCAATTCGTTTCGTCCGAGAAGTATGGATCTCGGTAGGGACGACGATGGTAGTGGCCAAGAAGCCTTCCTTCATTAATAACATACCGAACCTTCCGCCCAATCGACAAATAACACCTCAGGATCCGAAATCCCGTCCCCAAAAGCTTATTCTAAGCTCAAAAACGACCATTTAGCTCCCGTCTTCCAATAAAAATCCCACCGAGCCGAAACTTGTTGGAAAAATAGGAAACCGAGCAAGAAATACTTGATGTTAATCATGGGAGATAAAAGTAGAGCTTCTCTTGATTTGCAAATATTCACCTAAGCATCAAAGCTTCATCAAAGCTCCATAAATCAATATTAAGATTGCTCCCAAGATTTCTTCAAGCATTCACCCCCAAAAACTCAACATAATAACCCATCAATCTTCAATCACCCTACACAACTCCATAAAAATCATTAAAACCCCCTCCCTCACATCACTCACAAGAAAATATCCAATGACAATTGTTTCACACACAAAGCCTAAAAATACAAGAAACAAAAAATAATTCACAAAAATTAAAAGAAGAAAGAAAAAGATATTTACAACATGACGGTTCTTTAGGAACTCCGTCAAACCGAGCTTGTTTGAGTGGTTAAGAGGGGATGGGTTGGAGGTAGAGAACCTCCACTGACCCCAGTGTTGCACTTTCATTGTATAGCTTGATCCTTTGACCGTTGACCCGGAACGATTCACCTTTCTCGTTGCTTAGCTCGAAGTCCCCATACCGACCGACTTCCGTAATAGTGAATGGTCCCGACCAACGTGACCGGAGCTTTCCGGGAAATAATCTTAGTCTCGAATTGAACAATAATACTTTGTCGCCAACTAGAAATGACCTCTTTACAATCCTCTTGTCACGCCATAACTTAGTGCGCTCCATGTAGATCCGGGCACTCTCGTAAGCATGTAGTCAGAATTCTTCCAATTCGTGAACTTGAAGCAACCGCTTCTCGTTGACTAAAGTAGGATCGAGGTTTAGTTCTTTGATGGCCCAAAAAGCCTTGAACTCCATTTCAACCGGAAGATGGCACGCTTTTCCATAGACAAGCCTATATGGCGATGTGCCGATAGGTATCTTAAATGCCGTTCTATAGGCCCAAAGCGTGTCATCGAGCTTCATGCTCCAATCCTTCCGATTTCTAGCAACAACTTTCTCAAGAATCGATTTGATTTCCCGATTAGATATCTCCACTTGGCCACTTGTTTGAGGGTGATAGGCCAATCCGGTCCTATGATGGACGCCATACTTCAACAATAGAGCATCAAGGCGTTTTTCATGAAAATGGGTTCCTCCATCTCTTATAAGGGCACGGGGAACTCCAAACCGAGGAAAAATCACCCTCTTTAGAAGATTCATCACCACTCTAGCATCATTTGTGGGCGCGACAACGACTTCCACCCACTTTGACACGTAATCAATGGCCACTAGAATGTAGCGATTTCCCTTCGAAGATGGAAATGGGCCTTGATAATCTATGCCCCATACATCAAATATTTCAAGCTCTAATATTCCCCTTTGTGGCATTTCATGCCTCCATGATATAGTCCCGGTTCTTATGCATGCATCACATCGGGAAAATAATTCCCTTGCATCTTGGAACATTGTAGGCCAATAGAACCCGGATTATAAGTTTTTTTCAACCGTCTTGGAGGCACAATGATGTCCTTCATACGGGGATGAGTGGCAAGCATGTAATATATCACCTTGTTCCCAATGAGGAACACACTTCCTATAGAGCCCATCGGCACACACCTTGAACAATAGCGGATCATCCCAAAAGTATTGCTTGACATCATAAAAGAACCTCTTCTTTTGTTGATAGCTCATGTCCGGGGGAAGAACACCTCCCACAATATAATTTGCATAATCGGCGAACCAAGGAGGTTGATCCGACGATGTAGTGCAAACAAACATGATAGTATCATCCGGAAATGAGTCATCAATGCAAATATTCTCAAGGTCTTCAACTCGGAGATGGGATAGATGATCCGCCACCACATTTTCGGCCCCCTTCTTGTCACGAATCTCAAGGTCGAACTCTTGTAGAAGAAGAATCCAACGGAGTAATTGCGGCTTTGACTCCTTCTTGGCTAATAGATACTTCAATGCGGAGTGATCGGTGAAGACAATCATCGTAGAGCCAAGAAGATAGGACCTGAATTTGGTGAGGGCATAGACGATGGCTAATAGCTCCTTCTCGGTTGTAGCATACCGAGCTTCGGTGTTGTCGAGAGTCTTTCTAGCATAGTAAATGTCATGTAGGGGTCTTCCTTCTCTTTGGCCTAGTATGGCTCGAACCGCATAGTCACTTGCATCACACATCACCTCGAATGGTTTGGACCAATGCGGCGATCTAATGATTGGAGAGGTGATCAAAGCCTCTTTGAACCTAGCAAAAGCCTCATTACAAGCATTAGTCCACACAAAAGGGGTGTCCTTCAAGAGGAGTTTGGTGAGAGGCTTGGCCAATTTTGAAAAGTCTTTGATAAAACGGCGGTAGAAACCTGCATGGCCCAAGAAACTCCGAACTCCCTTGACATTCGTAGGCGGGGGCAAATGCTCAATGACTTGAATTTTTGCCCCGTCTACTTGAATACCCCCATCTGTAATCAAATGACCTAACACAATGCCTTCATTTACCATGAAATGACATTTCTCCCAATTCAACACCAAATTTACTTCCTCACATTTCGCAAGCACTTTAGACAAATTCACCAAACATGACTCAAAGTCTTTACCATAAACACTAAAATCATCCATGAAAACCTCAACAATAGACTCGATATAGTCCGAAAAAATTCCCATCATACACCTTTGGAAGGTGGACGGGGCATTACACAAACCAAATGGCATGCGCCTATATGCAAAGGTTACATAAGGACAAGTGAATGTGGTCTTAGGTTGGTCATCCGGGTGAATCGGGATTTGGAAAAATCCCGAAAATCCATCTAGAAAGCAAAAGTGAGTGTGGGAAGCCAACCTGTCTAGCATTTGGTCAATGAATGGGATTGGGAAGTGATCTTTCTTTGTAGCAATATTGAGTTTTCTATAGTCAATGCACATTCTATGACCGGTGACACACCTAGTGGGCACTAGTTCATTTTTTTCATTCTTTATGACCGTGATTCCACCCTTCTTGGGAACCACTTGTATAGGACTCACCCAATTTGAACTCGAGATGGGATATATAATCCCGGCATGATAAGTGTGTTTTGTAGTGCTTATTCCTTGTGTTTGGTTCCGGTTTCTCTTGTGGAATCGCTCTTTGGAGCGGTTTCGAGGCTACTTACGCTTCTTCTAGTTTTTTTTAGGTTCCTAAGACCAATCTTGGAGAAATGGAACGATTCCGACTCGTTTCCGACACATTTGGAGACAACAAATAGAAGCGACGATCACTCGGTAGCTTAGACTCGATCCTGAGCCCTTGGGACCCATTCCCGAGCCCTTTACACTCGATCCCGAGCACCAAGAATCGATGAGAAGCCTATGAAGAGCAAGTAGGGACCTATGAGATCTTATTTGAAGCCTACATGACCCATTCCGGTCGGGATTGCATCCATCACGACCGAGACGAAGAAGGAAAGCAAACAACAACTTCTGGAGGCCATCCCGGCCGAGACCACCATCATCCCGACCGGGACCACCCTCATCCCGACCGGGATCATCACCTTCCCGGCCGAGAAGGGCCCAACACAGCCCCGTGTTCACTTCCTTCAATCCTTTGCTCGTGAAACCCTTTATATACCCCCTCTTGCATTGTTTAAGCACCTTACATTACTCTACACTATTCTAAACCCTAGATAGACTCTCTTCATCCGTAGCTTAGTTTTACATTAATCTTTCCTTAATCTTTTGTTAATCTTAGCTTAATCTAGTTAGTTATTCTTGTATTAAGGGATCTATTGAAGAATCCATCCAATCTTGACAACATTTGGTGGAGGTTTTTGGGTGTTCTTTATATACAAGTTTTCATATTTTCTCTTCACTAGTTTGGTATAATTACTCTTCTATTGTCCTTTAATCTTTGTTTATCATTCAAATTTTAATCTTTATATCTTGTTCATTGTTCATCACTATTGTTTTCCATTATGAATGTTGTAATGTTTGTGTTGATTTCTCTTGGTTGTATTAGTGTTAGTTTGATTATGTGTGAGTAGACTTATTGTGGGGTTAGTAGGGGGATTAAGTGTTAATTATGGGTAATTAGGGTTTGATTGAGGGTAAAGGTGAATTCTTTGTTACTAGTCACATGTTAAGCATACTATGTGTTTGTTGAATTGCTTGTTTGAGTAGTAGTGGCCATGCTTCTTATGCTTGTCTTCTTCTTCTAATTGTATGATTGATTTGTGGTTGAATCCTTGTGTATTGGGTAGCATCTTGCATGAGTATTCGGGTTTGTCTTTGACGCGAGAGCGCGGACCGACCTTAGTAACTAGGTGAAGCCTATCCCCTCGATCTCCCAACTATCCTATTACACTTATGAACCCAAACTAACCCTACCTTTTCCCAATTTGATTTCTCCATCTTGTTAGCAATTATTTATCTAGTTAGTTGATTGATTTAGGTTTAGTTGATCCTTTTACATTTCATTGTTCTAGTTAGCAATTTCATTTCATTGTTCTAGTTTGTTTATCCTTGTTTCCTAGCTTAGTGATTGTGTTTGTAATCAATTCTTGTCAATTCTTCTCCTCTTTGTGTTCTTTTGTGACCGAGTCTTGTATTTAGATAGATCTTAGTCTAGACACCCTTTACCATCTCCGTGGATATCGACCTCACTTCCCTTGCTACTAGTTAGGTTTCGTTGGCTTTATTTGTTGGTAGGGATTGACGGCAAATCCTTCCCATCAATTTGGCGCCGTTGCCTGGGACGGTGCGTGTTTAGACTTAGTTTTCTTATTAGCTTGACTTAGTTACCGTTTTGTGTTCTTCTTTCGTTCATTGTGCATATTTTGTTGTTTTGTCCTCGTTTTCATTTTTCTTTTGTTCTTCTTCTTCTTCTTCTTCTTCTTCTTCTTCTTCTTTGTTTTCCCTTGGTTTTTGTGTGTGTGTGAGTTTATTATTTCTCTTTTGTCTAGTGCTCAAAAAGCACTAGACTTCTCACGTTTTCTCCTAGTCTATAGTGTATGCCTAGAGGTGGTAACCATCCTCTTCTATACAACTCAGAGCCGGAAAGGTTATTTCGATACCTTTGCCAACGAACGGTTGCAAGATTGAGAGGTTCCCAACCGGGTACAAGCCAAGATTTTGAGCGAAACTCGGAGATTGATCTAAACTCCTCATCCCCAGAAGCCACCGAAGAGAGTTTCCTAAACCCCTTCGGCACCTCCATATCAACTTCATCTCAAGCAACATCACCTCCTTCATCTCCCACAAGTCCAAATTCCTCCCCTACAAGTTCAACACCTTCATCACCAATCTACCGCATAATGCCTAAGTTCTTTTCTCATTCAACCTTTACAGAAGACGTTTTGCCCGGTCCAACCGCTTTACCGGCGGATATGCCGGGAATTTTGTGGCTAAAACGCAATTTATCCAATTGGTTAAAAGAAGTCAATTTAGTGGGTTACCAACAGAAGATCCTCAACAACACATGGAAACCTTCTCGGACTATTGCGATGCCATCTCTCAAACGGGAATAACCCAAGACCAAATCAGGTGGGTCCTATTTCCTTTCTCTTTGATTGGCAAGGCAAAACAATGGCTCAAAGGTCTCGAAAAGGCGGCTCTTGGTATAGACACACGGAAGAAGCTAGCTCTAGCATTCTGCCAACAGTTTTATCCACCGGAGAAGACTAATCTATTGAGAGCTTCAATCACGGGGTTTCAACAACGTGACGAAGAAAGTCTTTATGAGTCGTGGGAAAGGTTTAAGGCCTTGATCCGTTCTTGCCCCCATCATGGGTTGTCCCAATGGTTCCTTGTACAACAATTTTGGAATGGTTTATATGAAGATTCTAGAGCTATACTCAACATGGGTTCCAATGGAAGGTTTACCGAGGTCGATGATGATCAAACATGGGCTAGAATTGAGGAAATGGCGGTTCACAACTCCCAATATAGTAGGCCTAGGAAGTTGAATAGAAGAGGAAGGCACGAGATTGATGCCATCACACAACTTAGTGCCGATCTTGGAGCACAATTGAAGATCCACATGGATGCCATTGATAAGAAGCTTCAAGTTCACTTTAATCAAGGTCAAAGCACAAGTTCTTCCCACCAACATTCAATTCATCAAGTTAATGCTATGGGAGTGGTTTCTCCTACATCTTATTATGAGATATGTGAGATTTGTGGAATATATGGACACGAGCCTTTACATTGCCGAAGTAGCATTGAGCAAGTGAATGCTTTCTAAGCATTCAAGCAAGGTGCCCCATATTCTAACTTCAAGGCTCAAAATGTGCCAAATCCTCACATGTTCCAAGCCTCCCAACAACAAGCTCAACAACAATACCGTCCACTATATGTTCCTCCTCCCTTAAGGAACAACCAAGGATACCAAGGTTATCAAGACAATCAAAGGCCTTCCAACAACATAACCAAGGTACCTTCAACAACAATCAAGGGTTCCAAAATCAAGGGAACTTCAATCATCAAGGTGGTTTCCAAGGAAACCAACACTCTCAAGGATTTCAAAACAACAACCAAGGTTACCAAAATCAAAATCATGGTAACTCTCAAGGCCTAAATCAGGGAAATTCTCAAGGGTTCCAAGGGAACTTCCAACACCAACAAGGGTCCCAAAGTACTCAACAATAAAACAAGCAAAGGAGCCGGTCTCCAATTCATGATTATGGCATTCCCCTAGCCATCACCAATACCCCACACAATCAACAATCTCCACCTCGGGATCCTGAGATGCAAAAAGCAATTTTGGAGATGCAAAGAAGCCAATTGGAGATGCAAAAAGCTCAACAAGAATTCTATACTCACCTTCAAATGGAAAACAAGGCAAGAGATACGCATGTGAAGATGCTCGAAACCCAACTAGCTCAAGTTGCTTCAGGTAGTTCTTATAGGCAAAAAGGTCAACTACCTCCTCATGGTGTACCATCGAAATTTGAAACCGTAAATCCTATCACTTTGAGGAGCGGTGCATCATATGATTCTCCCTTGTTTCCTAATGAGCAAGAAGCCATGAAAGAAGTGAAGTCTCCATCTCAAGGCAATGAAAATTGGGGAAATCTCATGGAGGAGCAAGTCTTGTGGGAAATTGAAAAACCGGTTGAAGACAAGCTTCCCCCACCCCAAGAAGAAGACAAAGCAAAGAATAAAGGGTCAAATGAAAAATCCAAGCCTAATGAGCAAGACAAGATACACATCAAGTTGCCATTCCCATCAAGGTAATTGAAGACAAAGGTGGATGTTCAATTTGACAAGTTCGTAGATATTGTGAAGAAATTGGATGTGAGCATCCCTTTCACTGAGCTAATTACCCAAGTCCCGACCTATGGAAAGTTCATGAGAGAAATCTTGGCTAGGAAGATATCCTTGGACAAGGAAGAGACCATGGCGTTCACAAGAGAGGTGAGCGAGCTCATTGAAGGCTCTACACTTCCTAAGTTGAAGGATCCGGGTAGTTTCGCAATCCCGTGCACCATAGGGAACTTGACGATCGAAAGGGCGTTATGTGATTTGGGGGCGAGTGTAAGCATCCTCCCTTACTCTATTTGTGCTCGACTTGGAATGAAAGAGCTCAAGTGTACCTCGATCACACTCCAAATGGCCGATCGTTCACTTAATCGGCCATTAGGAATGTTAGAGGATGTGCCATTAAGAATCGGGAAATTCTTCATTCCGGTCGACTTCCTTGTGCTTGATATCCCGGAGGATGCTATCACTCCCATTATCCTTGGGCGCTCATTTTTACATACCGCCGGTGCAATGATCGATGTTAAGAAGGGTAGGATCACCTTTGAGCTAGGCGACGAGAAACTCGTGTTTGACCTCCAAGGCAACACCTCGCCTACATATGAAGAGTCATGTAATATGATCCACGCCTTGAATGACATAGAGCTAGGGAATGAGTCGGATGAAAGCTTGAAAGTTGACAACAATTTGTGAGAAATTGATAATGATGTTATTGAGTTTGGGATGAATGAATACCCTTGTTGTGTGAATGGGGACAAGTTGCTAGGAAAGAAGAAGGTTGAGCCTCCTTTGAGGCCACATGAAGATAGATGGACGTTTGGGTATATACCGAAGGATCGCAGGTACAAGTTCAAGCCGTTGAACTTAGTAGATCGGGATGCCCCGGGAACGTTGAGGCAAGGTTGTGAAGAACCTTGAAGTGTAGGTTGGTATTCCACGAGCTTGATTGAAGACTTCTCGAGAGCCTTCGATTTGTTACTCCGTGCTCTTGAAGGCCTCAGAGTTGTGTACCATGTTGTTGAAAAATGAATGAAGAACCCACCATCCTTGGTTTGACGGAGTTTCAAATGAACCGTCTTATTGTATATATCTCTTTCTTATTCTTTTGTGTGTTTGTGGAATTCTTGTAATTTGGTATTTTGATGAGCGATGTGAGGGAAGGATTTTTGATGGTGTTTATTGAGTTTATTTGATAGGTTGATAGTGAAGATGAAGTTTTGAGAGGAGTTGTTGATGATAGAAGCTTGGAGCTTGGGCAAGGAAGTCGGTTTTTGAGCTTTTCATAAGCTTTTGGGGACGGGATTTTAGATCCCGAAGTATTAGTTGCCATGTGGGTGAAGCTATCAAGGGGATTGAAGAGTTAGAAGAGTCATCCCGACCGGGATGAAATGTGCATGGAATCTGGAGCTGCTGCCTACCCATCCTGACCGGGAACTAGGTCTTCCCGACCGGGAAGGATTCCTCTCGACCGGGATCGAGTCCATCTCGACCGGGACGAGTTCCAGCTCCCACTTTCGCCTTTTTTTCTTCATCTAAGCCCCACCCACCATTTTATACCCTCTCCCAACCTCCCCACTCACCCTTGCACCTCAATTATATACCTTTATCTCATCTTCTCATCACTATACACTGAGTTTCCCCTCAAACCCCACCCTCATTTACACCAATGCAAGCCTAGCACCGCAACCATGCGACTACCTTTAGGAAGAGGAGGAATAACAATGATGAAGACAAGCAAAGTGCCGATAACGATCATTGAGGCGATGGAAATTATTGAGTTGCTAACTTTTTGGTAGGCGACTCTCCTTTCTTTTCCGTCTTTTATTGCTAGTCTCCCTTTGTACGTTCCCCTTCCCTTTATCCTTTTTGTGTCATGGTGGCCCTCGGGACCTTTGGTAGTTATCGCTCCCGATTCTCGATGACGTGATTACATCGAGAATCATTTGAAAACTCCAAATTGACAAGTCTTTTCACTTTTTCTTTATTTTTATTCCTCTTTTAGTAAAATTTGATCGGAATCGGACGGAATCCGGGCTAGGTGACTTGATTACACCTAGTCCTCCCCTCCCATTTCCTTTTATTTTCTTCTTTTTAATTGCTCCCATCCATATCTTTTCTTGTCTCGGCCCTTGGTGACTTGATTACACCCCGGCCGGACACATTCTATCCTTTCTTCACTTTCATTTTCGATTTTTAGCTTTATTTTCCATTTTTCTCTTCTTTTTAGTGTCTCCACACACTACCAATCGAGCATGAGGACATTGCTCGGTTTAAGTGTGGGGGAGCAATATCCTAGTATAGTTTAGTTTTATTTTTGTAGTTTTCGTAGTTTTTTTTTTGAAAAATCTTAAAAATCCCTAAAAATTTGAAAATTTTCATAAAAAACCAAAAAGATTTTCTTTTGTGTCTTTTTCTTTCGTGTCTTTGTGTCGTATATTTGTTGTGTTCTATGTTTTGCTCCCTCGATCTCCCTTGTAGGTTGCGTGATCGTCGATAAGTTTCGGGAAGCTCAAGACATCCAGTAATATCCTTTCACTTCTTTCTCCTTTTTCCCTTTTTATGGAGTTTGGAGGATGTTTTGTGATGGTGTATGCTCGTGTGGAGCTTTCTGGAGTTTGTGGGTGATGTGGTTACTTGTTTGGAAGATTTAGGGTGGTGATTGTTTATTTCCTTGTGCTTTTGTTTTGTTTTGTTTTGTTTTGTCTTGTTTCGTTTCATTTTCTTTTGTCTTTGTTTTGTGTTGTGTAGTTTGTTTCTAGTGTAGAAAAGGTTTTCAAAAACCCGGTTTTGAGGCTAGTGCGCAAGTGTTTACTTTCCCTTTCTAGTGGTATGAATCGAGTCTTGGACTTTAGTCTAGTAGAATGACTTTTAAATAAATAGTTTCGTTGGTTTCTTACCTTGAGTCCACCTAGCCTACTAGGGATTTACTTCGGGATTTGCATTTTGACCACCCACGGAGTGAAAAGGTCTTGGTTCCCGAGTCTCGTCTCTTACGTGACCGTGTTCGAAATCGTTTGATTAGTCCAAGTTTCCCCCTTTTTTGTGGGTTTGAAGGGAAATCGCGCCCCCCCGACTTACCCATTTCCCTACCTCCTACACATTTTTCCACAAATAAGTTGCAACTTGTTGAAATTTCTTACTTGGTTGTGATTGAATGCCTACAAAACAAAAATCTAGCCAAAAGGGTAAACCAAGGCAAAAAGAAAGAAAATGTAATCCCCTAGAAAATCTAACGCAATACAGTGGCGGAAACACTGTAGAGTTGGGATTAAAACACGCTGACAAACTATATCTTATTACAAGAAACGGTAAGTCAATACAAAGGCCACTTTTTACAAAAGGGCTAAATAGAAAATTCTCCAAATGGGTTATACAAATCCGTAAATTACAAGAATAAAGAAAGAGTAGGATCTACGCTACTCGCTAGCTCACACCCAAAACCCAGCAGCAAATACCTGTCATGTTATAAACATAACAGCCACGTCAGTGGGGAGTAACTCGGACGTTCTCCCAGCCATATTATATCATATGGAAAAATAATATTATTATTATATCAAAATATTTAAAAAGAGAACATTAAAACGATATAATAAAAATAAGTTTTCAACGAAACTTAAAACATTTGCCAACCTGCAAATCAAACCAATCGATAATAATAATCATATTCAAAACTGGCGTTATGGAAATTCGATCAGTGTGCACAAGGCTAGACTTTCACTAGGATAATACTGGAAACTAGCTTCGAGAACTGTAGTCTTAACTCATAACAGAATCCAGTCTCTAACTAGGCAACTCAACTATAACAGGACTGCGTGCAGCGAGGTCCTGGTTTAAGTAGTGCACACCTCTCCTAGACAACAAATATGTCTAGTTCAGCTGACGGCGACTAACACGATGCGATATCTAGCTTAAGGTCAAAACATACACTTTCTTGGGCAAAACTACGCCCAGTTCAACGACCAAATGTGCCCCAATTAGGCACACCGACTTTATAGCTGATGGCAAAAACGTACATCCCAGAATATATTACTCTAACCGCACACTTCTCTTTATTCCATAACTCCAAAACCAAGTCATTATCGATATTCAAAAGATAAATATAATCAATATAGATAATATGAGGATAAAAGGAATAAACATTTTATATAAAAAAAATGGAAACTTTCTATAAATAGAAACTTACTAATTTTTAGAAACTTACTTAAAATAGAAATATTGTTATAGAAAATTCGTAAGTTATTAAAATAAGTGAAACCTAGCAAACTGGTCTGCAGTGGGAAGAAGAATGGTGGGCTAGGCGAACTGGAATGTGGCCTGTATTGGGAAGCTGTGCTGGTGGCTGTATAGTATGGCAGATTCATTGTGGGTCAAGTGGATAAATGCAGTTTACTTGAGGAGAAAGAAGTGGGAAGATTATCAGTCGGGGACGAATTGTAGCTGGACCTGGAGGCAAGTATGCAAGTCTAGGGACAAGCTTCAAATTGGTTTCCAACACACTGACTGGAAGGAGAGGTACTCTGTGAAACTCGGGTATGCGTGGCTGCAACCGGTAGAGAGTAAAAGCAGGTTCGCTCCTTTGGTTTGGGATTCTTTGTCAATTCCGAAACATTCTTTTATGAGTTGGCTAGCAAGTAAAGGTCGACTTATGACGAGAGAGAGGATAAGTAAATGGTTTATGGATGCATCTAAGAGATGTGGAATTTGTGAGAAAGATGTGGAGTCCCATGAACATTTATTCTTTCAATGTCCCTATAGTAATCAAATTCTTAAGGGGGTGAGTACTTGGTTGCAAATCGAGATTCCCTCCATGGGATGTTTTGAATGGTGGTATAAGAAGAGAGGGAAAATTTATAGCCACAAGAAAGTATGGGCAGCTAGTATAAATGCCATGATTTATCATATTTGGTGGGCGCGGAACCAAAGCGTACATGATCAAATCCTTCCTATGCCTAGTAAAGTATGTGGGTTAATTAAAAAGCATGTATGTAGTATACTATTAGGATGTAATTCGATTATGCAATGGCAAATTAGATGCTTCCTAAGTTAGTCTATTATGTATTGATGTCGATATGATTGAATGGTAAACAAGATGTAATGTTCTTTGGTTGGAATAAAATTACTTACATTTTACCAAAAAAAAAATTAAAATAAGTGAAACGTATAAAAATAGCATTTCTAACGAAATTAGCATTCTATTATTATCGTCGTTATCGTAACTTTAATATATTTCTAAATTCGTTACTCAAAATATAAATAAAATATAATAAGTCAATATAGTATTTAATAAATAATTAGGAAATCGAGTTAAAACTATAAATTTTAGAAAAGAAATGTTTTAAGAAAAACGATCTCAAAATTAATTGAGTCAACAAGTTTTATGAATGAAACGAGATTTAAGAAGATTTCAAATTATTTTTAACAAACGGCTTTTATTAATAAATAATACGAATTTTACTAAAAATAGTCAATTGTAAACAAATAAGAAATTATTAGTGAAAATAGTCTCGACTAAAAATATAGTTAAAGCAAAATCGACTATTTTCTCCTTTATTAGTATAAATAGTAAAACAAAAATTAATTTTATTAAACAAGTATACAAACCTCGATTATAATATAAAAATACGATTTTGAGTTAAAATTATAAATAAACGAAATATGACGAAAATATGAAATCGATATTATTTAGTTACTAGTGTCACGATAACCAACAAAATATTATAAGGATCATAATTTATAAAATTATTAACGATTTATAAAACGATATCGAAAGTTATAAAAATATAGAAAGGCATACGATTTAAAATTAATATAATTAGCAATAATATATAGCTAAAATTGAAAACCGAAGTTAAAATATTTACTACATACTACTACTCAAACATACGATATAAAATCGAGTAACGTCCTAAAGTTACCTCGCGAGAAATCGTCAATGCACTCCCTTCAATCCATCTGCCCAAGCTTCGGAACTTCGATAGTAACGTCTTTAAGCTCCACGATGTAGAATCGTTAGTCAATCAAGCATGTTCCACTTAGTGAGTCGGGTTGATACATACAAATTGAAAGAGACAAGGGTTAGATTCAGGTACAAACGGTAAACCCAAATAATGAGGGGGGTTGAAATAACAATTAGGAATGGACTGGAATAAGTGGATACTCAAGGTCGAAACAAGGGGAAAACGAAGAGCCAAGAGTAATCGTCATAAGACGGAAGGGAATTATGTGCCAAATGAAAATCTGAAGTTTGAACTTAATTCAGTTGACACGACAAACACATCAAACAGCCACCGACAAAGCATCAATGTGAAGTTAAACGAACACGGAGAAGAATGAA
Organism: Agrostemma githago; assembly: GCA_958450325.1. Taxonomy (NCBI): domain Eukaryota; kingdom Viridiplantae; phylum Streptophyta; class Magnoliopsida; order Caryophyllales; family Caryophyllaceae; genus Agrostemma; species Agrostemma githago. Next base: position 55,111,237 of record OY288240.1, read on the forward strand.
GAATAGGTGGCACCAACAATTGAAAACAGTAGCAATCGAATAACAAGGTAGTACGACAACAATACAACGTATAGGAAAAGAGAAACGGAGAAACGAGGGCAATAAATAGCAGCCAAGTACAATGAAACAAAAGCAGGCAGCAGTTAACACGAACTCCATAACAACAAAAACGATGACGGTAGTGAAAACAACAACCATAGAACTGTACAGAAGCAGCACCGACCATGGCAGAACACGACACCAGGCCATCAGACGCAGCAAAAAAAAAAAGAAACCGAAAAAGGAAAGGAGAGGGGGCAAGAAGACACTAACAACCGCAGAAGGATGACATATAAACAGCAACCACGACACACAGCCGCAACAACCAAACCCGAAAGGAAAACAGCAGCGAAAGGCAACAATAAGGACAAACCAGCAGTAGCAGAGCATGAACAGCACGAGAAAGACAAAGGGAACAGTGGAGAAAGAGAGTAACAACAACAAGGTGTAGCAGCAGGTAACCACCGAGAGCAGCAATACAACCAATAGAAGAAGAAGAAGAAGAAGAATGAAAGGGCAGAAACGGAAACCAGCAGCAACACAATATAGCAGCAGCCGCAGAACGAAAAACAGCAGCATCAATTCAACAAACACAGCAGCGAAAACAGGCGAAGAAGGAGTAGGATCGAGTAGGAGATTACCTTGACGAAAAGTAGCAACGAACAGCGAACTGCAGCAACAACTCACGCAGCAGCAGCAACATCGGCAAAAATGGAGGAGAAAGGGGAAAAAAAGGGAGGAAAATGGGCATAGCAGCAGTGGCAAACGCAGGCACAAAGCGCAGCAACAAAAGCAGAACAAAAAGACTAAAAAAAAAGAAGAAGGAAGCGGAGGAAACAAGAGAAGAAGAGGGGAAAGAAAAGGTGACGACTGACTAGAATGTGGGAACCAAAAGAGTTGAAGCGGTGGGATTATAAAAGAAGAAAGGGGAAGTGAAAGTGATATGCATAGAACAAACAGTAATGGGGACACGTTAATTTGTGGGAGCAAGAGAATGAATCAAGTGGGTGAGTCAAACGGTGGATTAGTGGGAAAACAAAGAGTTAAAACAATACGAAATGATTTAACGAATCGGTTAGGAAACGAATTCCGCACGATAAGTTGACTGACCCATGAGTTGAATTAAAAACGAGCCAATAAAATTGTTAAGTAATCGGACCGGCAAATAAAATTGGTAAATAAATTATTCGAGACAAAAACGAAGCTTATAAAAAAAACATAATTAGACGATAAAATAGTAGTTCCCGAATTTTTTTTTTTTTTGATAAAGTGAATTAAATGAATTTCTCAAGGAAAGGTAATAAATGTTTTGACGAAACTTAAAATAAATGAGCTTCGAGCCGAAAAAATAGAAAATTCGAGTTTAATATAAATACATAAAAGAATTATAATTTAAATCGTCGAAATAAACTTTCGATAAGAATTAAATTGAATGTCTGAAATGAATTGAAACAGAAATAAACAAATATGTTTTAAATGTAAGGAGAGTTTTCGAGACAAAATAGAATTTTAGGAGTTTGAAACGATTAAACGATAAATTCCTTATATAATAATTTTAAGAATTACGAGTTAAATCGTAAAAATAAAAATACGAACAAAATTTTAATTTAAATTATTTTATAAAAATCAGGGTGTTACAGAAAAAGAAAAAGAAAGAAAAAAAAAGAAAAGAAAAAAGAAAAAGAAAAAGAAAAGGCACAACAAATCAAAAACAAAATAAAAACAAATGGCATAGCAACTCAAAAGCAAAATACAAAAGAAAATTGGCAAAGAAAATGATCTCACAAAAAATTCTCACCCCCTCAAAAATAAGCCTTTTACCGAGTGTTACCGTGAAGAGCCTACCAAAGGACCGAGTCCCTAGGAAGGATGATAGCGGTAATAGTCGGTCTTCCCTCATTTTGCAACCATTATCCACCTTTTTACTTGGACTAGTTAGGCGATTTTTGAGCATGGGACGACCCTCTTGGCTCATCGCTAAAGGGGGTGGGGTTTCACTTACCTACAGTGTCGACTAACTCCGTGGTTCAACGTTTTTCCATCCCGCCTATCGTCCTGTAGTACGTTCTTAGAAGGTTAGGAGGACCTAGGTACGTTACCAATGCTTTTATTGCTTTGTTGTCATATTATTATGGTTTTGTCCATATCGATTTGTGTTATTAGCTTGGGAAATTTGTCACTTGCCTTGAGTCCCTAACCGGTGTTTCTTTCACCGCTTAGTTGAGGGAAGCGGTATTTGTTTCTTTTTTGGGTGCAACCGATTGTTTGTTTGTTTGTATGTTTGCTTGTTTGTGTGTTTTTGTGTTCGGTTGTACCCACAGTTTTGCCGCAAGACCTCACTTGCCTTGCGGAGAGCACTTTTCCTCTAAGTGTTCTCGTGTGAGTTGAAAGGACGTTGGGTGCGGTAATACCCGCTCGGTTAATAGTCTAGTTTCTTTTAGTTTTTTTAGCTAGTTCGTGCTTACTCGAGGGCGAGTAAGGGTTAAGTGTGGGGGAGTTGATAAGTGTGTTTTGTAGTGCTTATTCTTTGTGTTTGGTCCCGGTTTCTCTTGTGGAATCGCTCTTTGGAGCGGTTTCGAGGCTACTTACGCTTCTTCTAGTTTGTTTTAGGTTCCTAAAACCAATCTTGGAGAAATGGAACGATTCCGGCTCGTTTCCGACACATTTGGAGCCAACAAAGAGAAGCGACGATCACTCGGTAGCTTAGACTCGATCCCGAGCCCTTGGGACCCATTCCTGAGACCTTTAGACTCGATCCCGAGCATCGAGAATTGATGAGAAGCCTATGAAGAGCAAGTAGGGACCTATGAGATCTTATTTGAAGCCTACATGACCCATCCCGGTCGGGATTGCATCCATCACGACCGAGACGAAGAAGGAAAGCAAACAACAGCTTCTGGAGGCCATCCCAGCCGGGACCACCAACATCCCGACCGGGACCACCCTCATCCCGACGGGATCATCACCTTCCCGGCCAGGAAGGGCCCAACACAGCCCCGTGTTCATTTCCTTCAATCCTTTGCTCGTGAAACCCTTTATATACCCCCCTCTTGCATTGTTTAAGCACCTTACATTACTCTACACTATTCTAAACCCTAGATAGACTCTCTTCATCCTTAGCTTAGTTTTACATTAATCTTTCCTTAATCTTTTGTTAATCTTAGCTTAATCTCGTTAGTTATTCTTGTATTAAGGGATCTCTTGAAGAATCCATCCAATCTTGACAACATTTGGTGGAGGTTTTTGGGTGTTCTTTATATACAAGTTTTCATCTTTTCTCTTCACTAGTTTGGTATAATTACTCTTCTATTGTCCTTTAATCTTTGTTTATCATTCAAGTTTTAATCTTTATATCTTGTTCATTGTTCATCTCTATTGTTTTCCCTTATGAATGTTTTGATGTTTGTGTTGATTTTTCTTGGTTGTATTAGTGTTAGTTTGATTATGTGTGAGTAGAATTATTGTGGGGTTAGTAGGGGGATTAAGTGTTGATTATGGGTAATTAGGGTTTGATTGAGGGTAAAGGTGAATTCTTTGTTACTAGTCACATGTTAAGCATACTATGTGTTTGTTGAATTGCTTTTTTGAGTAGTAGTGGCCAAGCTTCTCATGCTTGTCTTCTTCTTCTTCTTCTAATTGTATGATTGATTTGTGGTTGAATCCTTGTGTATTGGGTAGCATCTTGCATGAGTATTCGAGTTTGTCTTTGACGCGAGAGCGCGGACCGATCTTACTAACTAGGTGAAGCCTACCCCCTCGATCTCCAAACTATCCTATTACGCTTATGAACCCAAACTAACCCTACCTTTTCCCAATTTGATTTCTCCATCTTGTTAGCAATTATTTATCTAGTTAGTTGATTGATTTAGGTTTAGTTGATCCTTTTACATTTCATTGTTCTAGTTAGCAATTTCTTTTCATTGTTGTAGTTTGTTTATCCTTGTTTCCTAGCTTAGTGATTGTGTTTGTAATCAATTCTTGTCATTTCTTCTCCTCTTTGTGTTGTTTTGTGACCGAGTCTTGTTTTTAGATAGACCTTAGTCTAGACACCCTTTACCGTCTCTGTGGATATCGACCCGACTTCCCTTGCTACTAGTTAGGTTTCGTTGGCTTTATTTGTTGGTAGGGATTGACGGCAAATCCTTCCCATCACGGCATCAAGGAGTTTCATGATTTCTTTCTTTACAGCTTCTTGAATATTAGGATTGATCCTTCTTTGTCCTTGTACACTAGGCTTAAAGTCATCTTCTAGGTGTATCCTATGCATGCAAAAGTCGGGACTAATCCCTTGTATGTCATCAAGACTATAACTAATGGTGCTCTTATATTTCCTCAAAAACTCAAGCAAAGCATCCAATTGGCTAGACTCAAGCTTAGAGCTAAATATGACCGGACAAGAATTCTTATTATCAAGAAAGGCATAGCATAAATTAGGGGGAAGGGGTTTAAAATCAAGAGATTGTACCTCAACCGAGTAGATTCCACTAAGTGTAGCTTGATTATTGACCCATTTCTTAGGAATAACTTCCTCCCCATCTAGAGCCTCTTTAAGTACACCCAAGTCTTCGTCCCATAGTCCATCTTTAGCTTTCTCAAGCTCCATTATTAGGAGAGCTTCAAGAGGGTCTTTCACAAGGATACTTTCTCATCTCCAATTTCCAAGGTTAGTCTCCCATTCTTCACATCTATTAGAGCACCCGCCGTATGGAGAAACGGGTGTCCAAGGATGATTGGAATGTTGGCATCCTCGGCCATATCTAGCACTATGAAATCGACCGGAATAAAGAACTTGCCTATGCGTACCGAAACATCCTCTAATATGCCCAGGGGGCGCTTGATTGATCGGTCCGCCATTTGGAGTGTAATGGCGGTGTACTTAAGCTCATTCATGCCTACCTTCTCACAAATGGAGTAAGGTATAACGCTCACACTCGCTCCCAAGTCACATAGAGCTCTCTCGATGTTCACATTCCCAATCTTGCATAGAATGGAGAAGCTTCCCGGATCCTTAAGCTTAGGTGGGGATGGTTGTAGGTACATCTTATTGCATCTCCCCATAAAAGCAATAGTCTTGGGTTCTCCCAACGATCTCTTCCTAGATAATATCTCCTTCATAAATCGTGCATAAGTGGGCACTTGGGTAATCCATTCGGTAAAGGGGATAGTTACTTCTAGGTTTTTCACGAGCTCGAGGAATTTCTCGAATTGTTTGTCCGCTTTGGACTTGGCTTGCCTTGAGGGAAAGGGTAGGTTACTCTTAGTAGTGTCCCTCACTTCCTTCGACTTCAAATTCCCACCATGAGCCTCTTTGGACTTTGAAGAAGCTCCCTTAGATTTGGATTTATCATATGGAATGAAAGTAGATGAGGTCCTTTGCGAAGAAAGAACATTACCACCCTCGTCTATGTCTTCAACAATCACTTCTTCCCCTAATTTGGGACTAGAGACTTCTTCAAGTATAGGTTCCTCTCAATGATTTCCTAGTTTTTCATGGTCATGGGTTGTGTTTTCCACCTCTTTCGTAGCTTCTTGTTCATTAGGAAACAAGGGAGAATCATAAGATGTACCGCTCCTCAAAGTGATAGCACTCACGTTTTCAAACATTGATGGTACGCCTTGAGGAGGTAGTTGACCCTTTTGCCTAGATGAGCTACCCGAGGCAACTTGAGCAAGTTGGGTTTCAAGCATTTTTACATGAGTATCCCTTGCCTTGTTGTCCTTTTGAATTTGATTGTAGAACTCTTGTTGGCTTCTTTGTATCTCCATTTGGTTTCTTTCCATCTCTTGATTACTCCTTTGCATGTCCAACATCATCTTTTGCATGTCAAAATCGGGTGTTGGAGCTTGTTGAGTGTGTGGGGCATTTTTGATGGTTAGCGGAAAACCATAATCATAAGTAGGAGAGCGGCTCCTTGGCTTGTTGTCTTGTTGAGCATTTTGGAACCCTTGCTGACCTTGAATGTTCCCATGGAACCCTTGAGAATTGCCTTGATTTAGGGCTTGAAAGTTACCTTGATTGTGGATTTGGTAACCTTGGTTCTTGTTCTGAAACCCTTGAGAGTGTTGGTTTCCTTGGAAACCACCTTGATGGTTGAAGTTCCCTTGATTTTAGAATCCTTGATGATTGTTGAAGGCACCTTGGTTTTGGGAAGCATTTGATTGTTGGAAATTGTTAAAAGGCCTTTGATTGCCTTGGTAGCCTTGGTTGTCCCTAAAAGGAGGAGCAACATATGGTTGTCGGCCTTGTTGTTGGCCGTGTTGTTGAACTTGTTGTTGGCCTTGTTGAGCATTTTGGAAGACTTGAGGATTTTGGACATTTTGTGTCTTTTAAGATAAGAAAGGATGCTTGTGAGTGTTGGCATTATAGTAGTTTGAGAACAGGGTGCCTTGCTTGTATGTTTGGAAAACATTCACTTGTTCCACATTACTCAAGCATTCATAAGATTCATGTCCAAAAATCCCACAATTGTCACACATGCCATGATTGGAAGGATTAAATGTAGAGTCCATAGCATTTACTTGGTGCATAGGTGATTGGGTGGAAGAACTTGTGCCTTGAGATTGATTAGCATGCCCTTGAAGCTTCTTATCGATAGCATCCATATGAGTCTTCAATTGTGCACCTAAATCGGCACTAAGTTGTGTAATAGCATCAATGTCATGCCTTCCCCCTCGATTGGCCTTTCTAGGCCTAGAATATTGCGAATTATGGACCGCCATTTCCTCAATCCTAGCCCATGTTTGATCATCTTCAACTTCGGTGAAACGCCCATTAGAGCCCATGTTAAGTATACCCCTTGAATCCTCATACAAACCATTCCAAAATTGTTGAACAAGAAACCATTTCGACAATCCATGATGAGGACAAGAGCGAACTAAGGCCTTAAACCTTTCCCACGACTCATAGAGCCCCTCTTCGTCACGTTGTTGAAACCTCGTGATTGAAGCTCTTACTAAGTTGGTCTTCTCCGGTGGAATTTTTTTTTGGTAGAAGGCTAAAGCTAGCTTCTTCCATGTGTCTATACCTAGACCCGCCTTGTTGAGACCTTTACGCCATTGTTTTGCCTTACCAATCATAGAGAAAGGGAAGAGGACCCACCGAATTTGGTATTGGGTTACTCTCGCTTGAGAAATGGCATCACAGTAGTCGGAAAAGGTCTCCATGTGTTGGTGTGGGTCTTCCGTAGGCAAGCCACTAAATTGACTCCGCTCAACCAACTGGATAAATTGCGTTTTAGCCGCAAAATTTCCGGTGTATCTATCCTGTAAAGCGGTGGAACCGGGCAAAACATCCTCGGTGAACGTCGAATGTGAAGAAAACTTAGGCATGATATGATAGATTGGTGATGACGGTGTAGAACTTGTTGGAGATGTAGAAGGAGAAGTAGTTGGAGATGTGGGAGGTGGTTGGAATAAAGTGCCAAAGGGATTCAAGAAGCTCCCTTCGGTGTTGTCTTGAGGTGGTTCGTTCAAGTCAAATCCAAAAGCTTGTTCTTCAATGTTGTTGCTTGGACCCGATTGGAAATTTCTAACTCTAGCAATTTTCATTTGGCGAAAGGCTCTAAAGAGTCTCTCCGGATCTGAATTGAAGAGCAAGGAGTCGTTCCCTCCTCTAGGCATAAACTACACACTCGGAACAAACGTGAGAACACCTAGTTCTTTGAGGGCACTAGGTAGAGACAACAAACAAACACAACAAAAGACTAGGAGAGAAAAACACACAAAAACGGCAACTAAGTCAAGAAAACAAGCAAACAAAGTCTAAACAAACACCGTCCCCGGCAACGGCGCCAAAATGCTGTAGGGATTTGTCGTGAATCCCGACACCAATAAACCAACCTACCTAAACTAAGTAGTATGGGCAAGTCGGGTCGGTCCACGAAGACGGTAAAAAGGGGGTTTAGACTAAAATTTACCTAATCACAAGACAAAGTCACAAGGAAAAAAGGAGAAGGATTGTTGATAAAGGATTAGACTATGACGATTACTAGATAAACTAGAAGAAACTACAGCAATGATAAGAACTAAAATTATAACAATGAAAGAGGAGAATTAAATAAAAGAAGGAACTAGGATTAGGTCGGGGTCAAGGGTGATAAGATGATCAAGGAAGAGTAAAGGTGAAGGGGTAGTCAAGCTATCTAGGCATAATCCGGGCTCTCGCTCCAAAATCGACCTAGAGGCTCCCCGCTCTCGCGCAAGAACCCATCCTAGCAATATGCAAGACCACACAAAGAAGGCAAGATAACATGCATTTGCAACAACAAGTCATACAAACAGTTCATCAAACATGATCTATGCATACAACCAAGAAGCAACTATAACTATCACCAACAACCTACACAAACCCTTAATCACCCATGAAAACACCCAATCCCCCTACTAATCCTAGCAAGAAGACTACTTACTCATATCTAAACTAAAACAAGCAAGAATTGTAAGAGGGTTCATGATAGAAGCATTCATAATGAAAATCTAAACAATTGTCAACACAAAACTCAAACCCAGATTAATACTTTAAACAAAAGAGAAGAAGAAATTATACCAACAAAACAAGGAAGGATGAAAGGAGAGAACTTTGAATAAAATCAACCAAGAAGATACTCAATGTTGTCAAGATTGAAATATCTACTACAAGTCTTCAAGAATCCAAAGTTGAAACTAGAATTAACACTAAATTAAGGCTAAATGAAAAGTGATTAAAGAAGGATTAATCTAGAATTAGTCTAAAGAGGCAACGGTTTCTCTAGGGTTTCGTCAGGGTTTTGTGCTTTACAAATTACAAGAGGAGAGTATTTATAGTGTTCCATAAGTGAGAGAAATCAAACTACGAAGCGGAGTAGGAGCTGGGTCCTTCCCGACCGGGAAGGTATGGTCCCACTCGGGAAGACCTACGGTCCCTACCGAGAAGACCTCTCGTCCCGACCGGGAAGGTAATGGTCCCGCTCGGGAAGACCTCCCGTCCCGACCGAGAAGGTAATGTTCTCGGTCGGGAAGGCTTCACAGTAGCCTCTTATCTTTGGCACGCTTCGTCTCGGCCGCGATGGGCTTCCCGGTCGCGGTGGTTGGCCCTTTCTTGCTTTTCCTTTGTTCTATGGGTACCTCGTGACACGGAATCAGTCCTTACGACGTAGAAATGGGCTAAAAGACCAGCGATCTCGCCATACGAACCTAGAAACACAAAATATCACTAGAGAAGACACTGTTAGTAGCACAAAAACCGCTTCTAAGAGCGATTAAACTAAGGAAAACCATGTAAAGCAAGAAGAAAAGACGATATAAATTAGGCATATCAGTAGTAGCAGTAGATTAGTAGTATTAGTAGTAGTAGTAGTAGAAGATTAGTAGTGTTACTAGTAGTAGTTAAGTAGTATTTTTTTTGGTAAAGGGTAAGTATATATGTGTGTGTGTGTGTGTGTGTGTGTCCAATTTACAAAAGATGACTACATCAAATTATGTAATAGTAGATTAGTAATAGTAGTAAACTACTTCACTAGTACTACTAATACTATTTCACTATTACTACTAATACTCCTAATCTACTAATCAATCAATATATATTAATAAAGCAGGAACTTTTCGAGCGATTTGATTGGTCCAAATTTTTCTAATATATTTTTAAGTTAAATAAAGAATATGAAAATTTGTATATGAAAAAAAAATCCTACTCCTCCTAAGACTCGATTTTTTTAGATTTAAATAAAGAATATAGGAACAGTGGCAGACCTAGGATTTTTCAGCTACGGGGGCACTATTTTTTTCCGACATTTTTGCATTTTAAAACTATTTTTGGATATTTTTTCTATATAATAATGAACAATGAAACTTGTAAAAAAATGCTTATATATGTTTTAAATCATATTTTTATCACACGGTTATTAAAATCATTATCAAATTAAATAAACTAATAGACTAATATTTGCAACGTGTCGTGAATAATCTATAAGTAAAAGAGTGAAGGTTTTGAGAAATAGTTTAAGTATAATATATAGAAATTTTCATTAAGTTATGATATTAAGTATGAGGTAGTAAAGTTGGTTATATGATGAACCTCATGTTCAATGGACCTGGATTCAAATCGGGATTCGAACCCTTGCCATTTGTGAGAAAGGCGAATACCTAAACCACTACACCATCACTAATATAATGATAAATAATCTAACTAAACCTACTTATTTCTAAATGGACTGGGGGGCTCTTGACCCCCCGGCCTCCTAGGTCCGCCCATGTATAGGAAAAAAACAATTCTATTCCATTTAAGACTTAAAAAATTATCACTATATAAACAGACGATTATCACCTCATAAGGCAACAAAAATTGGACAGCGACAGCGTGAAACTCTTAATCAATTTTGTTTGATAATTGTTTTAATATTTATTTATTCACCCTACAAAATATAAAATTGAATTTTTGAATTTTTTAAATCATTATTATCAATAATTATTATCGTTTTAATATATTTTTTAAATTTAAATAAAGAATATATAGAAATTTGTGTAGGGAAAACATAATTCTACAAAAGTATTATGATGGGGTGATGAAATTCTATATAAATATGAACAATAATTCGTTCTTAAATATCAACCAACAATCTTTTGGATCTTAAAAAATTCCTAAGATTATAAACTTAAATAAACAGTGGCGGACCTAGGATTTTTCAGCTAGGGGCACTATTTTTTTCCCGACATTTTTTGCATTTTAAAACTATTTTTACGATATTTTTTCTCTATATTAATAAACAATGAGACCTGTAAAAAAATGATTATATATGTTTTAAATCATATTTTTATCACACGGTTATTAAAATAATTACTAAATTAAATAAACTAATTACATTATATAGGAAAAAATTAAGATAAATATTTGCAACGTGTTGTGAATAATCTATAAGTAAAAGAATGAAATTTTTGAGAAATAGTTTAAGTATAATATATAGATATTTCCTTTGGTAACCACAATAAGAATGAGGTGGTATGATTGGTTATATGATCAACCTTGGGTTCAACAGACCTGGGTTCAAATCTCTTATGCAACATTATCTTTTGAATAGCTACAAAGGTTAAAAGGTTAATTATATTCAAACTAAATGCAACAACTGGGTTTCGAACCCTTGTCATTTGTAGGGAAGACAAACACCTATACCACTTCACCAACACAATTATAATGATAAATAATCTTACTCAAACCTAATTATTTTTAAATGGACCGGGAGGGCCTTTGCCCACCCGGCCCCCCCTCTAGGTCCGCCCATGTAAATAAAATCATCTCACATCGAAAAATTATGATGAGGTGGTGAAATTCTATATAAATAAAAGTAATCATTCATTCTTAAATATCAGCCAACAATCTTTTGAGTTTTAGATAAAGCTCATAAGATTATAAACTTAAGTAAAAAAAATTCTTATCGAAAAATTATAATAGGGGGATGATATTCTATATTACTCACGACATTATAAATAAGAGAAATCATTTGAGCAAGATGATAAACTTAAGTAAAAAATACTCCATATCACACATCGAAAAATTGTGATGAGGTGATGAAATTTTTTATTATAAATAAGAACAATCATTCGTTTTTTTGGTATCAACAAAATCTTTTGGGTGTTAAAAAATCACCTAAGATTATAAAGTTAATTAAAAATTATCCATATCGAAAAATTATGATGCGGTGATGAAATTTTATATTATAAATAAGAGCAATCATCCATTCTTTGATATAGATCAACAATCTTTTAAGTCTTAGAAAAAAAAGCTTAAGAGCAATTGTTTGTTCTTAGTTATCAACCAAAAATCTTTTGAGTCTTAAAAAAACTCCGAAAATTATACACTGTAAAAGTTATCCTATATCCAAAAATCTTTTGAGTCTTAAAAAAACTCCAAAAATTATACACTTAAGTAAAAATTATCCTATATTGAAAAATTATGACGAGGTGATAAAATTCTATATTATAAATAAGAACATTACAATAAATGAATGAGAATCAATGAATTTTCCCAAAAAAAATCATTCTTTCGTAGAGATCAACTAACAATCTTTTATTTGAGTCTTAAAAAAGCTCCTAAGATTAAGAGCATACGTTCTTAGATATCAAATAACAATCTTTTGAGTTTAAAAAAAACTTAAGAGCAATCATTCGTTTTTATATATCAACCAAAAATCTTTTCAATCTTAAAAATAGCTCCGAAGATTATAAACTTAGGTAGAAATTATTTCACATCAAAAATTTTTGATGGAGTGAATTTTGTATTATAAATAAGAGCAATCATTCATTATTAGATATTGATCAACAATCCTTTGAGTCTTAAAAAGCTTCTACGATTATAAACTTAAGTATATTATTCCACATCGATAAATTATGATAAAATGATTGAAATTCTATATTAATAAGAACAATCATTCGTTCTTAGTTATCAACCAACAATCTTTTGAATCTTTAAAAAATCCTAAGATTATAAACTTAAGTAAAATTATCCCACATCAAAAAATTACGATACTTTGTATATATATTTGATGTCTTTTTCGAGTGATATGATTGGTCAGTTTCATCAAAACTCGATTCAGGAATATATCATAAATAATATAGAAAATCAAGTAAAGAATCTTTTATATATATATATGTGTGTGTGTGTGTGTGTGTGTGGACAAGACATAGGTCCACACCGACGCGGCCAAGCGCGGGTTTGGGGAGGCGAATGAATCTCCATATGAAAACGAATCGAATGGAAATTTAAATCGAAGTGGAGTCGCCACCGAACTTTGTGGGAGTTCGGGCCCGTTCGAACCTACTCTATGTCGTAGTGGGCCGTATACAAAATATGGCCCATTTCCGATGTTAGAGTTTATTGGGCTCGTCCCTTAGCATTTGATACCGATACCGTCACTACCGGTTATCGTGTATTGAATGACTCTCGTGCGCCAACGGTTTCGGGCATCCGGAAACCGAGGTTCTGAGTAAGGGGTGAGGGTACGTGTTGGGAAGCCCACGAAGGACACCCAACCCCGCCCGCACTAGCGGCCTCTACTAGGATATCAATTGACTCTCTAATACGCGCGTTAGTAATTCGGTGAGAATGCATATGCAAGAATTGTTTTCCCTAAGCATGTGAATGAATTGAAAGGGTTTCTATGTCGATTTAATGCAACTAAAATATTAACGTCGAAGTTGTATTTTAGCATGCGGGTTCATTTTACTACAATAAAATAAACAACCAAAAATTGACAAGAGAAACAATAAACACGTTAGTAACGATATAACGGTTTACGAAATATTGAATTGATGTATAAAGTTGCAAGTGAGTTAATGCATGGTTTTGAAAAGGGTGTTTCACGTGATTAATTAGGCACGTGTTGACTTAAGTCACGAAAAACGATTAACGAGACTCGAATGCTATTGTAGGACTCACGGTTTGACGTGATTAAGGGCCACTCGACCGAGTCATTGTGTGACTCGACCGAGTGGACCTCTGAAAAAGGTTCTGTCCGGGTTTTATGACCCTACTCGACCGAGTTATTGCCCAACTCGATCGAGTACATCGCCACTCGACCGAGTCACTATGAGACTCGACCGAGTGGAGGTCGTAAAAGACATTCTGTTTCGTGTTACGGATCCTACTCGACCGAGTTATTGACCAACTCGACCGAGTACGTTGCCACTCGACCGAGTCACTGTGAGACTCGACCGAGTGGAGGTCATAAGAGACATTCTGTCTCGATTTTGGTGATGTCACTCGATCGAGTGGCGTAGGCACTCGGTCGAGTGGCACCTGTACGAACCAGGTTCGTTTGCAATTTTTATACCGACTTCGAAATTGCTTTTGATTTTTGATGATTTGATGAATTGGGCATAAATATTGTGGGATTTATACTCAATTCTGAACTTGAATACTCGTCGTATCCCACACTCGATTATTGAATCGATATGGAATAATAGAGTGATAATAATGAAAAATTAATTTAAGTCGACTTAAATTAACTACTGCGATATGGTAGATTTCCTCCGCGTTTAATAATGTCGTAATTCTAATGAATTGTATTGACAATTATTTTAGCATCAACGAAAAATCGCATTAGTTAAGTTATGTGACTAGATCGTTAGATTCGACGTCTAATTATGGAACTAGTATCGAATCTACGAGATTGACGCTATGCTTAGAATTGAAAGACTTGATTCCCTCGGCTTTTCCGACATCGAAATAAATCCCTAGGGATTGTGATGCCGGATCCGCGTCAACGGGTTTCGACCCTTAAAGAAAACATGTGTTTTGAAGAAGGTTTTTAGAAAATCGATGCAATATGCGATGCAAACGAAAATAAACGAATTATTGTTGAAATTGACCCGTTTCAATAACCAAATGCTAGGGTGTCAGGATAAGCGACCAACAACGCTGTGTGCAGTACACTTGTATATTCGGGTTTCCTTATCTTGACATCCTTCGCACTCGACACAAATCGACGGGTATTTTAATGTTTTATACTAATAATACTATCGATATTAGAATGCGATAAATAAAATAAAAAACGATGAGAAAGAGGAAGAAGAAGACGAGAGGAATAGAAGAAGGGAAGAAAGGGTTTAGCACCCTCAACCTACATGTTCTTGTGCTCGGTATGGACTCGTAGTCGCGACTTTAACACGAGAGTTTCGAGGCTTATGGAGGTTGAGTTGTGGTGGTTAGGGTGTTTGATTCCTAAAACTAGGTTTAGGGTTACGGTTCCTAGGCTAGGGCTAGGGTTTGCTTAGTGTAGTATTAGGGTTTTTTGAAGGATGATCAAAGTTGTAGGGTTTGTAAAGTTTAGGGTTTGATTAGGGCAAAAAAAGTTGTCCAATTGATGTTGCATGGGGTTGCTTATATAGGCAAAGGCAAGGACCCCGGTTAGTGTTACTCGACCGAGTAACCAGCTGACTCGGTCGAGTGGCCCGTTGTGCCAGCAGTCGGGCTCGAAGCAGGCCCACTCGATCGAGTGGGGTGGGGCCCCACTCGATCGAGTGGCCTAGCTGGGTTGCGCGGGTCCATTGTCTTGGACCATGACTTGGGTTTTTTGATGGGTTTGTGTTTGACTTGGACTTTTGGTGTTGTGAATGGCTGTTTTGTATGTCTCGGAAACGACTTTGACCAGGGTTGACCCAATCGTAAAAAAAGTCGGTTTTATTTCCGGTGTAGGCTTTGGCCCAAATTAGTCTTGTTTGACTCGGAACGGTCCGCTGGGCCTGAATTTGAGGTTAATTTTGTGAGGTTTGTACTCCGTAAGTGCTTTAGCCAACAACTAATGGATTTGAGCCCATATCCGAGTGCGTAGAAACACGTTAGCGTCCGATCATCATCGGGTGTTTTTTTGGGAAACTACCATAGACACCTGGCAGTCAAAATGCGGGTGTCTACAGAGCCCCCACTCTGACTGAGGCTTGGACAAGGCGAAAGTCAGAGTAGCCACCGGGCCAATCGAGGATTGGAACCTGGCGGACTTCCGGCCGGGTCGTTTATAGTCCATTAGACTCGCGTGAAGGGCTCGCCAGCCATAAGCTAGAAGTCATACCTGAGTTGATGATGATAACTCCGTGCGGAATTGGACTTGTCGCATAAGTCCTGGGTGCGCCTATATATAGGCCCATCCCGTGAAATGCCGCCGTTGGCTTCCGCTGGGGAGATATCATGGGTTGCATGTTCCTGTTTGAGTCGTACCTGTATAAGCCACATAAAATGCATGCAACACGTAGGTAGTAAAGTGACTCGCGCTGGGGAAAAATGATTTTTGAAATTTTTTGAAAGTTTTGAAAATTTTGAAAATTTGAAATTTGTTTGAAGTTTTGACTCCTAAAGAAATTAGGAAAGTTCGGGATGGAATATTTTGTGCTAGTATCGGGACTAGGCTTGTGGGTTGATTCCGATTGGGATTAGGAAACCCTTGTGCATGAAAAGATATGGAAAGAGGTTTACTATAAATACCCCCTCAATGCCCTTGATTTTATCACAATTCCATCACAATTCACTCTCTTCTCAAAAAAGAAAACTTTTTCATCCTTCTCAAGAAACTAGTCATGGGAATCGATAGATTGATCGTGATGCTACAAGAATGGTCCCGGCGCTTCAGGGATGCAAATAGGGTAGCACTTAACCAGACGGGTATAACTCAGCTGTACCCGTTCCGTCAGATGGTGGTTGATCGTCACTTCTTGGATGCGTGCTTGGCTTACTGGGATGACATATATCATGTCTTTGCCTTTCCTCGGGGCGAAGTTTGCCCTTTACCTGAGGAGATTCCAGCCATAGGAGGATGGAACCCGATACTCTGTCCCGATGTCTCGTACTCGATCTATGACCCGAGGAGGAAGCTTCGAGAATTTCTAGGGCTTTCTCACAACGAGGCATCTCGCATGATGGAAGGTGATAATATTTCTCTGATCGACTTGGCTGAGAAATTTATGAATCCTCTTGATGTTCGGGTCAGACCGGCTTACAGCCGTAGGGCTTTTTCTTTCTGCATGCTCCATGTTTATGCTTTCGAGGGTCACATGGATTTGTTATCATGCATGGGAAACACCCGTCTTTTGACCGTAGTGGACTTGATGGAGACTGAACACAGCCCGACTTGGCTGATCACAGGCGAGATTATCCAAGGATTGGACAACCGCAAGAGGGACTCATCAATTTGTCTTACCGGGAGCACCCGTTTGTTGCAAGTATGTTACTTTGCATTTTATTTCTTTAATTTCTCGATTTTTCGATTTTTGATTTTTTTGCGGATTGCCTGCTGCAGTGGGCACTCAATCGAGTCACCCTGGCACTCGACCGAGTGCCCTCGTAGAAACCTCCTGATTTTCTCCCAGAGGTACCACTCGATCGAGTCACCCTGGCACTCGATCGAGTGCCCTCGTAAAAGCCCCCTGTCTGTGTTCAGGGGTACCACTCGATCGAGTGTTCCAGGCACTCGACCGAGTGGCCTTAGGCGGACGCCTATTTTGCCTTAAAAACTCATGTTTTGTTTCCTTTTGCAGATTTGGCTATATGAGAGGCTATCGGTGATAGATCCTCCTCTTGATGCGAGCAATTATCGTCATAACCAGGTGATGACGAGGAGGCGGGCCATTGACTTTTATCGTCAGATTGCGCAAAAGTATTGGGACGAGGTTTTGTCTTTCCATGGTGGCCCGTTAATTCGATGGGTAGTTCCGTGGTGGCCCATCTACCTTTGGACCGGCTTGGACCCGAGGGACAGGGCCCGTTATCAGGTGATATTATCTTTCAGGCAAACAGTTCATCTTTACCCGGATCGTATACTAAGGCAGTATGGATGGACCCAGCGAATCCCTGAAGTCGAAGCAGTTGTGAGTGACCCTACCCATCTGACTGATGTAATGCGTGATACCTGGATGCAAAGATGGTACACACGGAATACTTGGCCCGTTGTCAAATCTCGTCATTCGATCTGGGTCTCAGATTCTTACACGAAGTGGACCAAAGCGGGCGATGCTAAAGCCCGAGCTGCCCTGAAGGTTGATGAATCTTTCGACCTGCTGCGAAGGGAGCAAGCTAAAGACAATAGGGGCTTTTTTGACGAAGGAGACACTCCTGCTACCCTAGTCCATCTTATGTCAGGACAAAAGAAGAAGACCAAGACTCAAGCTGGAGGGTCCAGTGCTAAAGGTGCTTGGGGGAAGGTGAGCCCCCAGACTGACTTGGAAAGGAGACTGGGCCCAAGACTACCCGTGCGGGACCGACTTGGCCCACGGGATAGATTACCCGAGCACGTGCGGGCTCGCATTGGACCGAAGCCTATGGTAGAAGATCCGTCGTCGAAGAAACGGGCTCGTGCTAAGGAGGTTCCACTTGTGATTCGGGAACGCTCACCACCACCTCGAAGACCTTAGGCTCCACGCGACCCGAAGGACAAGGGGAAAGGGAAAATGCCCGGATATTAGTCTCCGTTATTATTATTTGGATATTATTATTATTTTTTGGGTGTGATTTTTTTGTGTGTGTTTGTGTGTCGTTTTTTTTTTGTAATTCCCGAGTCTAATTGGTTTAATAAAGACGTATTAAAGAATACCGTTCCCGTCTTTTCGTTTATTGCAATGGTTGTGAGGGGTTGCCTACGTATTCACGATTAGCGGAATCAAACCAAACGTAGTTCAAAATTGATTTGATTGATTTTTGTAATTTTCGAAATACATCAAGATTATTAATTCGAGATGTGCGACAGTAGAATAATTAATTCTAACTTATTGACTTGTCTATAATTTTTGAAAATTTATAAAAAGACAAATTTTTATAAATTTTTTCAAATGACATTGAGATGGGATTTATGGGTAGTAGCGTTTCAGCTGGTCCAAGTTGGTTGGGTTGACAAATTCGTTCCCGTCCAAGTCTGTCAGCATCACCGCTCCTTCTGATAGAACCTTCTTGACTATGTATGGCCCAGCCCAATTGGGTTTAAATTTACCCCATGGGTCAACCGGTAGTAAGGCACAAACCGATTTTAGGACCAGATCCCCTTCTTTGATGTTTCTGGGCCTAACCCTTTTGTTGAAAGCCCGTTGGATCCTCTTTTGATATATTTGGATATTGTTGAGGGCCCGTGATCGCCGTTCGTCTAGAAGGACTAGCGAATCGTATCGGGCTTGGACCCAATCTGCTTCAGGTATTTGACTTTCAAGTAAAATCCTGAGGGATGGTACTTCTAGCTCGACCGGTTGGACGGCTTCCATTCCGTATGTCAAGTAATACGGGGTTGCTCCGGTTGCGGTGCGGATTGAGGTTCGATATCCCCATAGGGCAAAGGGTATATTGTCGGGCCAGTCCCGGTAATTCTCAGCCATCTTTTTAAGTATGGTGACAATTGTTTTATAGGCCGCTTCTACCGCTCCATTTGTTTGAGGTCGGTAAGGCGAAGATGTATGCCTTTGAATTTTATATTTTGCCAACAATGCGGCAGTTTTAGCTTGGAAATGGGTCCCGTGATCACTGATGAACTCATGTGGGATCCCGTATCGGCATATGATCTTATTCTGGATAAACTTGGCCACATGCTTGGCGTTCAAGACACGGTATGACTCGGCTTCGACCCATTTGGTGAAGTAGTCGATGGCCACCAAAATGAAGCAATGACCTCCCGTCCCGGAAGGATGCACCTATCCAATTATATCAATACCCCATGTCGAAAATGGTCACGGTGATGTCATGGTATATAAGAGGGAAGATGGCATATGCTGTACATTGGCAAAGATTTGACAGTTATGGCAGTGTTTGACATACAATTGACAGTCTGTTTCCATGGTGTTCCAATAATACCCGAGCCTCATGATTTTGCTAGCTAGCATATGGGCGTTCATATGCGGACCGTTTTCACCGTCATGTACTTCGGCCATAACCTTTTCGGCCTGTATTTTGTCGATGCATAGGAGGAGAGCCCCCTGTGCCGTCTTCTTGTACAATTGTCCGTCATCCGTGCGAACAAATTGGGTTGCCAATCTCCGAAGGGCTTTCTTGGCCCGGTTTTCAGTTCCCGGGGGATACTCTCTCGCTGCCAAGTAGGTTAGGACTGACTGATACCAAGGTTCTGGGTCGGCTAGCTCGATGTCTTGAATGGCATGGATGTAGGCCGGCTCGGACCGTCTTTCGACACAGATTAGCATGCTGGTCAGGTGATCCGGGATGTTCAGTAGAGATGCTAATTTGGAAAGTGCATCTGCAAATTGATTTTCTTCCCGGGGCAGATAAATGTATTCTACCTTTTGGAATTGTTTCTCTAGAACCCTTACCCGTGCTTGGTAAGCTACGAGATTGGCGTTTCGAGTCTTCCATTTTTGGAGAGCCTGATTGATGACCAATGATGAATCACCGTGGACCCGGAGGTTTGTTACCCCTAAATCAGCGGCGGCTTGCAACCCGTGAATGCATGCTTCGTATTCGGCTGCGTTATTGGTCACGTCAAAGTCCAATTTGATAGATAAGGGGGTGTGTTCCCCTCGTGGTGAGATTAGCAGAATCCCGACCCCGAATCCTCGAAAGTTGGATGCTCCATCAAAATAAAAATCCCATGTTTCGGTGTCAGTATGGAATATGTCTTCATCAGGAAAGGCCCAAGTGTCGGTGTGGTCCTCTTCAGATATCGGGCTATCGGCAAGGAACTCGGCTACTACCCGGCCCTTGATGGCTTTTAATGGTACAAACTTGAGGTCGAACTCAGATTACATTAAAGTCCATCTGGACACTCTGCCATTAAGGATGGGCTTCTCGAACAAGTACTTGATAGGATCCGTTTTGGATAATACATGTACCTCGTGACTCAGCATGTAATGTCGGAGCTTTTTAGTGGCCCAAACCAGAGCTAGGCACGTCTTTTCGAGCATTGTGTATTTGCATTCATATTCGAGGAACTTTTTACTGATGTAGTAAATAGCCCGTTCTTCTGAATCGACTGTCTGGGCCAGCATAGCCCCCATGGCTGTCTCGGTCGTTGTTAGGTATAACGACAAAGGCAGGCCGGGTTGAGGTGGCATTAATACCGGTGGAGCAGACATAATCTCCTTGATTTTATCGAAAGCCGCTTGACACTTGTCGTCCCACAGTACCCGTTCTCCTATCTTCAGTTTTTTGAAAATGGGCTCGCATACCGTGGTTAACTTTGAAATGAACCGGCTGATGTATTGGACTTTCCCGAGAAACCCCCGTATTTCTTTTTCGGTCTTGGGTGGTTGCATCTCGGTGATGGCTTTGATTTTAGCTAGGTCGACCTCGATGTCGCGTTGGCTAACGATATGGCCCAGTAATTTGCCCGATGTTACCCCGAAGCTACATTTTTGAGGGTTTAGCCTCATGTTGTATATGCGCAGTCGGGTAAAGAGTTTTCTTAGGGTTGCAATGTGCCCATTCCGGTCTTTGGATTTAACGATCATATCGTCTACGTAGACCTCCACTTCTTTGTGCATCATGTCATGTAATAAAGTAGTGGCGGTCCGTTGATAAGTGGCCCCAGCGTTGATAAGCCCAAATGGCATAATAGTGTAACAGTAAGTACCCCCAAGGTGTAATGAAGGTGGTCTTACTCATGTCCTCTTTTGCCATCTTGATTTGATTGTATCCGGCATACCCGTCCATGAATGATAGAAGGGCATGATTGGCCGTGTTATCCACCAGTATGTCGATGCGTGGTAACGGAAAATCATCTTTTGGGCTAGCCTTGTTAAGGTCCCGGAAGTCTACACATACCCGCACCTTGCCGTCCTTCTTGGGTACCGGCACGATGTTTGCGACCCAGTCTGGATATTCAGACACTTGTATAAAGCCCGCTTTGAATTATTTGTCTACTTCCTCTTTGACTTTGAGAGACCATTCGGGCTTCATCCTTCGGAGTTTTTGCTTTACCGGTTTACACCCATCTTTGATGGGTATTCGGTGCTCCGCTATTTCCCGGTCTATACCCGGCATGTCCTTGTAGGACCATGCAAAAACGTCTTTGAATTCCTAGAGGAGGTATGTGAATTGTCTTCTCTCCTCTGGATCTAAGGATAGGCCTATCTTAAGCATCTGGGGCTCTAAAGTGGTTCCCACATTGATGGATTCGGTTTCTTCGATTACCGGATCTCGGGACTCCCTTTGTTCGAGTTGTTCGATCAGATGTGGAGGTAGAGGTACCTGTTCGTCTGGTTTCTCAATGTCATTGCATATAAAATCTTTGAAATTGAGAAAATTTTGGAAATAAGACAAGTCGTAAGCAGAACGGTTTTCGTTATTATTATTATTAACAGTAATTTTTGTGAAAAGCTCGAAGAGAGCGGCTATCTGATCGTTGGTCAGTGGCGGGATAGAGAGAGGTCTTGGGATAGGCCCCGAGACCTCAGTGGATAAGGGAAGAGAGGTTACAGACTCGACTCTAGCACCAGACCCTCTAGACTCGGACTCAGACTCAGACTCAGACTCGGTATCCGGCATGTCTTCCCCGCCGGTGGTCAGCTTGTAGACCCGTCCTTGACTGTCGGTCCACTTGATGGTCTTCCTCCAGGCTCTTTTTCTTGTATCTGCACCAACTTCGGTGATCAGCTTTGTTGGGTCGAACCGATCGCTGTGGAGGATCAGATTGACCAACTCGTCTTTTGGAGCAGGGATGACTTTGTCTTCTCCAAATAAGAGCCCCAGCACGGGCTCGGCGTTGTTTTCCCCATCCTTGGACTCGGTTTGAACGAGGGCAAATATGTCATCGGGGATGAAATTGCATTCCCGAGCCGTTTTGGCCTCGGGATATGTAATGGTGGGTTGGTAGAGGCCCACTTGAATGGCACCGAAAACTGGGGTGACGAAGTAATCTGTTAACTTCGGGCTATAAGGGCCTATGTAAGTACCCTTGGAAATGTCGATGGCCTTGTGAATACCGGCCCGAACCACGTTTTCTGGGGTTATAGCATACCCCAACCCAAAATGTGATTCGCCATCGTTTAGGACCTTAATAATCTTCCCAGCTGGAAGATATGGCCTTGAGGTTGCTCCCAGTAGATAGCCTAGATTCTGTAGCATCGTGTCGATGCTAGTTGTGAAGTAGGGCCTAAAGAGATACTCTTCTTCGATCATGCCCACGAAATCAAATCCTCGTGGGTCGGCCCGGCCCGTAGCGTTGCAGCTTGCTACGGTAATAAGAGTAGCCTCTAGTGTGATGATGCCGTCTCAGAGTGGCATCTTGACTTTTCGGTGGAGAGTGGAGGATACGGCCTTGACTGCGTGGATCCAAGGCCTTCCTAATAGTAGGTTAAAGGACGAGGTGACATCAATCACCTGGAACTCCAACTCCTTCTCGATTGGGCCCGTTATTATCGTTAACTTAACGGCCCCGGCCGCCGGTTTTGGGCTTCCGTCAAAAGCTTGGATGGTCTGTGCTGTCGGGAGGTAGTCGGCATCGGTGATGCTGAGAGCTTTAGCGGTCCTTAAAGGTAGGACATTCACGGCAGACCCATCGTCAATAAGGGTCATTAGGAGGTACTTCCCTCGACAAATGACCGTAATGTATAGGGCCAGATTATGATTGGGCCCGAACGCTGGCAGATCTGACTCGGAGAAGGTGATGAGTGGGCCTTCTTCTTGGACTTGCCTTTGAGATAAGGCATAATAGTGGCTACCATTTCAGAAGGGGTAACCTGTGAGTCGACTTTGATTTCATCGAGAGCCTTAGTCAGTGCTTCCCGATGAGCTTGTGAGCTAACTAGTAATTGCCATATGGTTAGATCAGCTCGAACCCTTTTCATTTGTTGGACCAAAGCGTTGTCGTTGTGTGGACATGACATAGGTCCACCCCGACGCGGCCACGCGCGGGTTTGGGGAGGCGAATGAATCTCCATGAGATGGTCAAATGGAAATTTAAATCGAAGTCGGAGTCGCCACCGAATTTTATGGTTATTCGGAACCGTTCGAGCCCACTCTATGTCGTAGTGGGCCGTGTACAAAATACGGCCCATTTCCGATGTCAGAGTTTATTGGGCTCGTCCCTTTTGCATATCGATATAGATGCCGACTGGAGCGGTTAATCGTATATTGAATGACTCTCGTTGCCAATGGTTTCGGACATCCGGAAACCACGGTTCTGAGTAAGGGGTGAGGGTACGTGTTGGGAAGTTCACTAAGAACACCCAACCCCGCCCGCACATTAGCGGCCTCTACTAGGATATCGAATGACGTTTTAATGCGCGCGTTAGTAATACGATGAATGATTATGCAAACATTGTTTTCTAAGCATGTGAAAAATTGAATGGGTTGCTAAGTCAATTTAATGCATGAAAATTGATTAATGTCAAAGTCAAATTTAACATGTGAGATTCGTTTTAGTATAATAAAACAAATGAAATAAAAGGATGAATTTGCTACAAAAGATGAACAAACGAGTTAGTATCGATTTGAAAAATAATATAGCAAAAAATAAATATGCGAAATCGAGAAAATAAATATATTAATTGAAATCTGAAAAATATTGTTGAAAAGAACGTTGTTTTGTATAAAAAACGAAGTTCGAAAAATAATGAAAAAGACGGAAAAGGCCGTGGCATGACAGCCGGCCGCGCGACTCGCCCGGGATGCCGGCGGGTCGCGTGGTGGCCTGTTTCGGGTCCGGTTTTCGAAAACTCGAAGTTCGTATTAAATCGCGTACGAATATTGCATGATTCGTACTCGACTTAATATTTTCGATATTCTTTATATTCGA
Organism: Agrostemma githago; assembly: GCA_958450325.1. Taxonomy (NCBI): domain Eukaryota; kingdom Viridiplantae; phylum Streptophyta; class Magnoliopsida; order Caryophyllales; family Caryophyllaceae; genus Agrostemma; species Agrostemma githago. The sequence goes on from OY288240.1 coordinate 55,135,458, forward strand.
TAGTTGACTACGAAATCAATATCAAATACTTGGAATAGTTTTTAGAAAAGATGTAATTTTAGAAATCGATCGAAGAATAAATAATAAAACGAACGAAAACGTAGAAAAAAGAAATCCCGAATTCCAGGCCTGCGCGCGAGTCGCCCGGGCATGGCGCGACTCGCGTGCGGGTCTGCCCGTCTTTGTTCGAAAATTGTTATTTTGAACGAAAAGTAAAAGAAAAGAATTTTGACAAAAAAGATGTAACGATTTCTGATATCGTCGAAATCTTAATATAATTCTTTTCTTTACGATATTCGATTATAGAAAAATCGATATCGTATGTTTAAGAATATTCGTTATGAAAATAGTTTTTTGTTAATAACGATATTAGAAAAATAATAAGAAAACGACTCTTGACCCATAAGAAACGGACGAAGAGGAGAAAGGGAGAGAAAGGAAGAAATCGGGTTTGATTACACCCTCAACCTACATGCTCTTGTTGACTCGGATCGGGACTCGTCGGAATGTGGCTAGGCACGGGAGTGTCGAGGCAACGTCGGTTGGGTTAGGGTGGTACGGTTTTGACGGGTGAAGGGTGTCGGATATCGGGACCGGTTTCCTTCGGGTTTTGAATGTAATATCGGTTTCTCGATGCTAAGGAATTATATGTGTCGGGATGGTAGAAAGCTATTGCTGAAAAATCGTGTGTGTGTGCGTGAATAGTATTATTTTTCGGTAAAAATTGATGTTCATAATTGATGGATGCAAGGGGCTATTTATAGGAAATTCCCGACCTTGACTTAGGAGAGTTTGACTACCGCTTAGGATAGGAAACGAGAGAATTTGAGGGAAATAAGAATTCCGCTTTCTTGTGGAGGAAGAAAGAGGATCTCGGCTGGTTTGCCACTGTTTTTGGGCTGTTTCGGCCGAGTGTTTTACACTCGGTCGGATGCTCGAGTTGATTTTTTAATAGGATTTCCGTTTGAGCTAGAATTACCGCTTGAGTAAGAAGCTGAGAGGAACGAGGATTCCGTTTTCTTGTGAGGGAAGAAAAGAGGAAAAAACCGGCTGACTCCTACTACTTGGCCGAGTGTTTCAACTTGGTTTAGTGTTTGAGTCGGTTCTCGGATAGGATTCCTACTCGGGATCGAATTCTACCTTAAACGGAATTGTTTATTATTTTTTGTATAGCTGATTTTGTAGAGTTGGAGTCCGAACAGGACGTGTGGTATGTCACGGTCAGCCTACGAGTTTCGGGAAATATCTTTGACCGGGTTTTGACTCGGTCGCTAAAAGACGGTTTTACCCCCGGTGACGGATTCGACCCAAATTAGTGTTATTTGACTCGAAACGACCCACTGGGCCTGAATTTGAGGTTGGTTTTGTGAGATTTGTACTCCGTAAAATGCCTAAGCCAAATATCCATGATTTCGAGCCCATTTCCGAGTACGTTAAAGCATGTTAGCGTCCGATCATCATCGGGTGTTTGTCGGAAACTGCTATAGACACCTGGCGGTCAAAATGTGGGTGTCTACAGAGCCCCCACTCTGACTGAGGCTTGGACAGGGCGAAAGTCAGAGTAACCACCAGGTCAATCAAGGATTAAAACCTGGCAGCTTCCGGTCGGGTCGTTTAAGGTCCATTAGACCTGCGTGAAGGGCCCGCCAGCCATGGATTAGAAATGTACCTGAGCTGATGATAACTCCGTGGGGAATTGAACTCGTCGTATAAGACTTAGGTGCGCCTATATATGGGCTCATCTTGTTAAATGCCGCTTGGGAGCTATGTGAATTGCGCTGTCCTGATTTGTACCTGTATAAGCTACAAACAATTTTGCATGCAACACGTAGGCGAAACAAATATGACTCGCGCTGGGGAATAAAAATGATTTTTGCTGCATTTTGAAATCGAAGTCCTGAAAGCAACTCACGTGCTAGGAGATGGGTTTTCAAAATTGAAAGGAGTGAAAAAGAAATTTGCCGTTTAAATAGATTGAAATTTGACCTTGTCGAAAAGATTTTCTTTCAAATGGCTAAGTTTTTGCAAATTTTGAAGTAAGAATTTGAAGAGAGGTCAACTGACAGACTCGACTCTGGACGCGACCGGACGAGTTGACAGACATGACTGGACTCTAGAGGGGTTGGACCGTGACTCGGTAGGGGGTGGGCCACCTAAGATGACAAGACTCTTAAGTTGCGCTATTCCGTAGCCTAGGCGAGTGACAACACGGTCGAATCCTCAGAATAGGAAGGATGTGCTATGGGGGGATTGCAATAGTCTGTAATGAGACTGTTTTGGCATGACAGGACTTTTAGCAGTAGCAATGCCGTAGTCTAGTGCTCTCTTGGATTTTTGATTTTAGGGTACATTTCCAAAGTGGGTATTGCCTCGAGTCCTGACAGATTCTTGTCTTCGACTGAGCCGAGTACTAGGACACACTATAGAAAGGAGGCTAGATTTTGAATGTATCTGGATTATGTGAGTGGATGGAGAACTTCTGCCTAGGAGAAGCCCCCAGAATGACAAAGCTAACTGTCGAGAACATGACAGTGTCGTGACCGGAATGATGGTGCTTTTTGAACGTGTGTCAATGTGGGTGGTTGTGCCTCTGTTGAAAGGCTGCCTACGTATTCACATGTGGTGAAATCAAACCAAGTCGTAGTTCAGTGGATTATGGTGCCTAATTTATTAGGGCTTTGTGTGTAACTAGCCATAGCGATGGTGTAGGCTAGGTGCATTCCCAGTGATGTCTTGATCAAAGGGCTAGAATGGTTAGGATATTAATCCTGTGACTGTGAGCGTTCTCCGGGGTAGCCCCCAGAGGTGTTGTGAACTATTTGGGCATGTTCTATGCCGACTGCAAGTTGCATTCCCGTGTTTGGGGTTGGTAACTGGTTTGAATGAAAAGAATTGGGATGGAATTTTAACGAGTTCTGCTCTCGGGGATTTTAACGAGTTCTGTTCTCGGGGATTTTAACGAGTTCTGCTCTCGGGGATTTTAACGAGTTCTGCTTTCGGGGATTTTAACGAGTTTTGCTCTCGGGGATTTGATGAGTTTTGCTCTCGGGGATTTGATGAGTTCTGCTCTCGGGGATTTGATGAGTTTTGCTCTCGGGGGGATTTGACGAGTTTTGCTCTCGGGGGATTTGACGAGTTTTGCTCTCGAGGATTTTAACGAGTTTTGCTCTCGGGGGGATTTGACGAGTTTTGCTCTCGAGGGGATTTGACGAGTTTTGCTCTCGAGGGGATTTGACGAGTTTTGCTCTCGAGGGATTTGACGAGTTTTGCTCTCGAGGATTTGACGAGTTTTGCTCTCGAGGATTTGACGAGTTTTGCTCTCGGGTTTGCGTATGGTGATTGTGAATTCTGTTATGTAAAGGGGAAGTCGAGTAAAATGGCTCGAACTTTGATCGGGATAAGTTTTGATAATGCGAGATCTGATTTCCATGTCTGGCCCTAATGGTTAGGGGTATCTTATGGAGCTTGAATCCTCAAAATTCCGGGCTGTCTCTGGCCTGGGTCTCGGGAAGGTCTTGAGGGTTGTAATGTGGGAAGGCTAAATGTGGTATTAGCTGACCAGCTTGATTGTCTCTCCCTTATTGGATGGTACGAGTATTGATAATTTTGAATTGATCGTTTTCACTACGGTCATGGTTTGTTTGAATATTTTTTGGTTGACCTCTTAGCCCCGGTCTCGGGATTCTTCATTTGGATTGACCGCTTAACCTCGGTCATGGGTGCCTCTTTTTTTTTTGATAATGGCCTGCTTTTTTGTTTTGGCCTCTTGCTTTTTCTTGTATTGGACTTTTGTTTTTTTTTTGTCCAGTTTTTTTTATCATGGCCAGCTCTTTTATTTCGGCCTTTTGTTTTTTTTTTGGCTGGTCAGACTAACACCTAAGGTAGGGATCGGTTAGTCCTATTGGATGGGTGTTTTATTGTGGGAAATGGGCTTGCCTCCCGTCTTGAACCCAAACTAGAAGATTACCTAGATTTGTCATAAGATTCGATACCGCTCCTGCTAAGGGTAGTTATGTGGCTTTCTATATATACCAGACATGGAACAGGTAAAGGAAAACACGGGTCTCATTTCCTGCAGTCATTGTAGATGTGCCTATAATAGTCACGTGCGTGTGCTCACAGTGTATGATGGTGTTCATCATGTTCTCGGAAACACATAAGGAAAGTATATATGAGAAATAGAAAAGCTGATTTTATTGAATTTTGAAAAAGAGGACAGAATACAATTGACTCTGACTCTGACTTTGAAGTTGAAATTAATAGTATATCCTAGACTCGGACTCAAACTTGGACTTAAATCAAATCTGGACTCTTGGATGCATAAGAGGTAGATTGGATGCTTTGGTCATCGGGCCCTGTATAGTCCATGAGAGGCTTTGCAAGTGACAAAGTTTCCAAAACGGGAGTCTTCCCGGCATCGAGGAAGTCTTGAATGAGGTGTTTCAGTTTTCAGCAGCGTTCTGTATCGTGTCCCCTCCCTCTGTGGAATTTACAGTAATGCTCGCCGTTCCATGCTTTGGAGCGTTTTTCCAAAGGTGGGTCGGCTGTTGGGCCTATAGGTAGTATTAGGCCCTTCGGAACCAATTTCTGGAAAGCAACGGTGTAGGACATATCCAGGTGGGTAAATGTCCTTCCCTTTGACTGGTTCTTGATTTTTGGAGAGGTGACTTGAGGGTTACCTCTCTCGGCCTCGCCATCTTGAGGGTATCGGACAGTTTCGTAAGAGTGTTCACCTTTCAAATGGCTCGGTTGGGTGATAGGATGTCTTACCCGCTCTAGTTGTGTTAGACGGGCTCTGGTTCTTATAAGGTCTTCTTCGATGATGGTTACCCTGGAACTTAGGTTATCTAGGGCAGTATTGATTTTCGAAAAGATATTGTTAATGGAGCAAGATAGCATAAGCATACTCCCTTGGATATCCCCTTTCTCGACGGTGCGGGATTTGTTATGGTTTGGTAGTGTCTCGTTTATAGGGTCCCTGATCGGAAGAAACGACAGGTGTTAGAACTCGCCTAAACTCGGTTTTGCGCAAATGCAAGAGAGAGAGTCAAACTAGGTACGACCCGGGGGCAAGAATGACTAAGATTCTATGACCGGGCTACTTAAACGTTAATCCAGACAAAGTAACGACTGTGACCTAGACTCGACCACGAGACTCGAGCTGTACAAGGATAAGTCCGAAAATGGGGTGACCGTATTTGACCGTGCCGCGTGGTTGGACCAACCATGGTGACCTAACCCTAGGCGACCCGAGTATTCGTAGCGTGGGTACGACTCAAAGAAGGCATCATAAGGACGCCGGTGTAGGATGAATGTAGGGTACTCTCTAGGGTAACCGTGGTTGACTGCTCGGGTGGAGGACAGCCCCCTGAGTAAGGCTAGAGACTCAGATGATGTGACATCTAAGTGACTCGAAAGTGGGATACGTGAGACAACACGTGCAAGACATGACCCTTAAAGCAACCGTGATTGATCGCTCTGCTGAAGGGTAGCCCCCGACTGGGACTGAAGACTTTGTTAAGACTCGAGTGTCGGATGAGTGACCCTTAGACGTAAGGACCGTGAACCTCTTGTTATAGGGCTATGCCTTGTAAAAGGTTGACTCGGAAAAGACACCTAGACGGGTGACTCGTGGACGGTGGACTTTCCTTAGGATTTGGCGAAGTGGGCCTAGTCCCATTCGAAGGAAAATCCAAGTGAGAATTCCCCAGACTTTGGACTCTAGTGTGTAAACGGGCTTCCCTTTGTAGGAGTTTGTCCTACGAAGGTGGGCCGTGCCTTGACAAATAAGGCGGACTGGGATGGGGTGGAAACCCGTGATATAAGATCGACGGAGTTTCGACGCTAAAGACTTCAACGACTTATGACACGACCCGACACTGCTAAATACGGGAAGTCCTAAGAAGAGGAAGTTTTGAAATGTGATTTTTGAAAAGCCCGAAATGAATCGGGTGAAGAAATTCGGCCCTTTTTCGAAAAGGAGAAAGGAGTGGGCCGAATGACGGGTTTTGAAAGTTTCGAAAATATTTTTGAGTTTTGAATTGGGCATAATACCGGCTAGAAAAAAGTTGTTTTGAGTAAAATCATTGATCCTAAATTCGGTATATGACCCGGGTTTTGAAAATTGGATATTTTGAAAAAGGATGCAAATTTTGAAAAGATGATGGTTTTGAAAAAAGATGTGGATTAAGTAGCACGTAGTCATGGAAACAGTATAATGACGCCATGTATGCTCTTAATCTAAGTCTCGGTCAGTCTATAAGGGTCTATACCAGTGTACACAGCCTATCAAGAATCGGGGCGGACTCCCTAACTCGAGTTGAGATTAGGACATGCCGTAAAACCCATATGAATCGGCTAATGGACACCTTTGACATAACCAGTTTGGACTATATCAACGGTATAGTGGGACGTCGGTCACGAGTACCGGCCCGGGAAAATGGGGTTATGCATGAACCGCAAAACTAAAACGCGCATTGTACTAGTCAAACGATTTCTATTCGAGTCTCACCCTGAGGACACTGAAGGTTATTAACTCATCAGAAAATCCCCAGCGGAGTCGCCAAATTGTGGACATGACATAGGTCCACCCCGAGGCGGCCACGCGCGGGTTTTGGGGAGGCGAATGAATCTCCATGAGATGGTCAAATGGAAATTTAAATCGAAGTCGGAGTCGCCACCGAATTTTATGGTTATTCGGAACCGTTCGAGCCCACTCTATGTCGTAGTGGGCCGTGTACAAAATACGGCCCATTTCCGATGTCAGAGTTTATTGGGCTCGTCCCTTTTGCATATCGATATAGATGCCGACTGGAGCGGTTAATCGTATATTGAATGACTCTCGTTGCCAATGGTTTCGGACATCCGGAAACCACGGTTCTGAGTAAGGGGTGAGGGTACGTGTTGGGAAGTTCACTAAGAACACCCAACCCCGCCCGCACATTAGCGGCCTCTACTAGGATATCGAATGACGTTTTAATGCGCGCGTTAGTAATACGATGAATGATTATGCAAACATTGTTTTCTAAGCATGTGAAAAATTGAATGGGTTGCTAAGTCAATTTAATGCATGAAAATTGATTAATGTCAAAGTCAAATTTAACATGTGAGATTCGTTTTAGTATAATAAAACAAATGAAATAAAAGGATGAATTTGCTACAAAAGATGAACAAACGAGTTAGTATCGATTTGAAAATTAATATAGCAAAAAATAAATATGCGAAATCGAGAAAATAAATATATTAATTGAAATCTGAAAAATATTGTTGAAAAGAACGTTGTTTTGTATAAAAAACGAAGTTCGAAAAATAATGAAAAAGACGGAAAAGGCCGTGGCATGACAGCCGGCCGCGCGACTCGCCCGGGATGCCGGCGGGTCGCGTGGTGGCCTGTTTCGGGTCCGGTTTTCGAAAACTCGAAGTTCGTATTAAATCGCGTACGAATATTGCATGATTCGTACTCGACTTAATATTTTCGATATTCTTTATATTCGATAGTTGACTACGAAATCAATATCAAATACTTGGAATAGTTTTTAGAAAAGATGTAATTTTAGAAATCGATCGAAGAATAAATAATAAAACGAACGAAAACGTAGAAAAAAGAAATCCCGAATTCCAGGCCTGCGCGCGAGTCGCCCGGGCATGGCGCGACTCGCGTGCGGGTCTGCCCGTCTTTGTTCGAAAATTGTTATTTTGAACGAAAAGTAAAAGAAAAGAATTTTGACAAAAAAGATGTAACGATTTCTGATATCGTCGAAATCTTAATATAATTCTTTTCTTTACGATATTCGATTATAGAAAAATCGATATCGTATGTTTAAGAATATTCGTTATGAAAATAGTTTTTTGTTAATAACGATATTAGAAAAATAATAAGAAAACGACTCTTGACCCATAAGAAACGGACGAAGAGGAGAAAGGGAGAGAAAGGAAGAAATCGGGTTTGATTACACCCTCAACCTACATGCTCTTGTTGACTCGGATCGGGACTCGTCGGAATGTGGCTAGGCACGGGAGTGTCGAGGCAACGTCGGTTGGGTTAGGGTGGTACGGTTTTGACGGGTGAAGGGTGTCGGATATCGGGACCGGTTTCCTTCGGGTTTTGAATGTAATATCGGTTTCTCGATGCTAAGGAATTATATGTGTCGGGATGGTAGAAAGCTATTGCTGAAAAATCGTGTGTGTGTGCGTGAATAGTATTATTTTTCGGTAAAAATTGATGTTCATAATTGATGGATGCAAGGGGCTATTTATAGGAAATTCCCGACCTTGACTTAGGAGAGTTTGACTACCGCTTAGGATAGGAAACGATAGAATTTGAGGGAAATAAGAATTCCGCTTTCTTGTGGAGGAAGAAAGAGGATCTCGGCTGGTTTGCCACTGTTTTTGGGCTGTTTCGGCCGAGTGTTTTACACTCGGTCGGATGCTCGAGTTGATTTTTTAATAGGATTTCCGTTTGAGCTAGAATTACCGCTTGAGTAAGAAGCTGAGAGGAACGAGGATTCCGTTTTCTTGTGAGGGAAGAAAAGAGGAAAAAACCGGCTGACTCCTACTACTTGGCCGAGTGTTTCAACTTGGTTTAGTGTTTGAGTCGGTTCTCGGATAGGATTCCTACTCGGGATCGAATTCTACCTTAAACGGAATTGTTTATTATTTTTTGTATAGCTGATTTTGTAGAGTTGGAGTCCGAATAGGACGTGTGGTATGTCACGGTCAGCCTACGAGTTTCGGGAAATATCTTTGACCGGGTTTTGACTCGGTCGCTAAAAGACGGTTTTACCCCCGGTGACGGATTCGACCCAAATTAGTGTTATTTGACTCGAAACGACCCACTGGGCCTGAATTTGAGGTTGGTTTTGTGAGATTTGTACTCCGTAAAATGCCTAAGCCAAATATCCATGATTTCGAGCCCATTTCCGAGTACGTTAAAGCATGTTAGTGTCCGATCATCATCGGGTGTTTGTCGGAAACTGCTATAGACACCTGGCGGTCAAAATGTGGGTGTCTACACGTTGCTTGGTTCTTCATGGGTAGATTCCGTCCTGGCAAGTTCAGCGACGGATGTGGGAGTAGAGCGCCCAGCTGCGGCGAGGTGGTTGGTGACTAAGGCTTTGGATTTAGCCTTTCGGACCTCTTCAAGCTCTTCAAGGGTGATGGGGATAGCTTCCCCTTTGATTAAGTATACGTCATCCTCGTCATCGAACCATATCCCGTTGATTTGTGGGATAAAAGGGGAGATGAGGTGAGAACAGTCTATTACCTCTCCCGTGAATATAGCATGGGCGCTGAACGGGTTTTCTTTGTTGCTCGGCTTGTCTCCGGGCAACAAGATTTTCCCGCTCTCGATCAGATCTTGGATCAGATGCTTCAGTTTCCGGCACTTTTCAGTGTCATGCCCATTACCACGATGATATTGGCAGTAGGCTTGGGCATTATAACTTTTGGGCCTCTTTTCTACTGGAAGCTCGGGCATCGGGCCTATTGGTTGGATCAGACCCTTCGAAGACAGCCTTTGTAAGGCATAAGTATAGGTAGTCCCTATATCTGTGAATACCCGATTTGGTGTATTCTTTTTGGATGAGGTGTCCAGCAGGTTTACCTCATCAAAGATGCTGCGAGTTGCAGCTGCAGGTGTGGGCTTGCTCGTAGATGAACTTGCCCCTTGATAGCCCTTGGTAGAGGCCTTAGTCAGGCTCTCTAACCTTAAATCGTCCTCGATCCTTGTACCCATTTCAGTTAGGGTAGCAAAATTAGGGATAACAGCATACCGGAGATGGACCCGGTAGGATGGGAGAAGGTTCTTGAAAAAAGCTTCTACTAGGACCTTCTCACTGGGCTTGTCGACCAGTTTTACGCTTTTGGCCCGCCATCTTTGTAGATATTTAGTGAACCCTTCTTTGGGCTCTTGGGCCATCACCTCCAGAGTACGCATTGTAGTCTGGATCTCGGTATTATCAGCGTAATTCCGAGCAAATTCGGTTGCCACATCATCCCAAGTTTTATATTTCTTGGAATCGAGCCTGTAATACCAGGCCTTAGGATGCTTCTCCAGAGAGGAAGGGAAAAGGTGGGTAAACATGGTGGACTTTACCCCCTTGACCGCCATAAAGTCTTTGAAAGCCCGGATGTGGTGGACCGGGTCTTCGGTACCCTCAAATATAGGAATTCTCGTAAGGTTGAGGTTAGCAGGTAGCTCGTCATTCAAGGGGGAATAGGAACGAGCAATTTCGGAGTGGATCGAGTTGCTCGTTGACAGATGAACTTGTTCCTCGAGTCTGCGAGCAACGCTGATGAGCTCAGCTATGGGTCCAGTGGTCCCGGACCCGTCAACAGGGGCCGTCTTTTCTACGGCGCTCAAACGGGTGTCTAACGTTGCTTGGCTAGCCTGGATGGAGGTCAGTTGAGTCTCGATCTTGGCTAGGGCATCCTTCAACTCTTCCATTTTGCGTTGATGTCTGGTCACGGGTGGCCTGTCTGTAAGAACACCGCGTAATCAGAAGCTAGCCCAAATCCCGGAATAACAAGTACATCCCAAACAAGACTAAAAGAGGAAATGACTCGAAATGACACCTAGACGGGCGACTTGTGAAGTGTGGGCCTTCCTTAGGATTCGGCGGGTGGGCCTAGTCCTGTTCGAAGGAAGGTTCACATGAGACATCCCCAGACTTTTGACTCGATTGTGTTGACGGGCCCTCCTTTGTAGGGGTCGATTTGAGTGGACATGACATAGGTCCACCCCGACGCGGCCACGCGAGGGTTTGGGGAGGCAAATGAATCTCCATATGAAAACGAATCGAATGGAAATTTAAATCGAAGTGGAGTCGCCACCGAACTTTGTGGGAGTTCGGGCCCGTTCGAACCCACTCTATGTCGTAGTGGGCCGTATACAAAATACGGCCCATTTCCGATGTCAGAGTTTATTGGGCTCGTCCCTTAGCATTTGATACCGATACCGTCACTACCGGTTATCGTGTATTGAATGACTCTCGTGCGCCAATGGTTTCGGGCATCCGGAAACCGAGGTTCTGAGTAAGGGGTGAGGGTACGTGTTGGGAATCCCACGAAGGACACCCAACCCCGCCCGGACTAGCGGCCTCTACTAGGATATCGATTGACTCTCTAATACGCGCGTTAGTAATTCGGTGAAAATGCTTATGCAAGGATTGTTTTCACTAAGCATGTGAATGAATTGAAAGGGTTTCTATGTCGATTTAATGCAACTAAAATATTAACGTCGAAGTTGTATTTTAGCAAGCGAGTTCATTTTAGTACAATAAAATAAACAACCGAAAATTGACAAGAGAAACAATAAACGCGTTAGTAACGATATAACGGTTTACGGAATATTGAATTGATGTAGAAAAATGCAAGTGAGTTAATGCGTGGTTTTGAAAAGGGTGTTTCACGTGATTAATTAGGCACGTGTTGACTTAAGTCACGAAAAACGATTAACGAGACTCGAATGCTATTGTAGGACTCACGGTTTGACGTTATTAAGGGCCACTCGACCGAGTCATTGTGTGACTCGACCGAGTGGACCTCTGAAAAAAGGTTCTATCCGGGTTTTATGACCCTACTCGACAGAGTTATTGCCCAACTCGATCGAGTACATCGCCACTCGACCGAGTCACTATGAGACTCGACCGAGTGGAGGTCGTAAAAGACATTCTGTTTCGTGTTACGGACCCTACTCGACCGAGTTATTGACCAACTCGACCGAGTACGTTGCCACTCGACCGAGTCACTGTGAGACTCGACTGAGTGGAGGTCATAAGAGACATTCTGTCTCGATTTTGGTGATGTCACTCGATCGAGTGGCGTAGGCACTCGGTCGAGTGGCACCTGTACGAACCAGGTTCGTTTGCAATTTTTATACCGACTTCGAAATTGCTTTTGATTTTTGATGATTTGATGAATTGGGCATAAATATTGTGGGATTTATACTCAATTCTGAACTTGAATACTCGTCGTATCCCACACTCGATTATTGAATCGATATGGAATAATAGAGTGATAATAATGAAAAATTAATTTAAGTCGACTTAAATTAACTACTGCGATATGGTAGATTTCCTCCGCGTTTAATAATGTCGTAATTCTAATGAATTGTATTGACAATTATTTTAGCATCAACGAAAAATCGCATTAGTTAAGTTATGTGACTAGATCGTTAGATTCGACGTCTAATTATGGAACTAGTATCGAATCTACGAGATTGACGCTATGCTTAGAATTGAAAGACTTGATTCCCTCGGCTTTTCCGACATCGAAATAAAACCCTAGGGATCGTGATGCCGGATCCGCGTCAACGAGTTTTGACCCTTAAAGAAAACATGTGTTTTGAAGAAGGTTTTTAGAAAATCGATGCAATATGCGATGCAAACGAAAATAAACGAATTATTGTTGAAATTGACCCTTTTCAATAACCAAATGCTAGGGTGTCAGGATAAGCGACCGGCAACGCTGTGTGCAGTACACTTGTATATTCGGGTTTCCTTATCCTGACATCCTTCGCACTCGACACAAATCGACGGGTATTTTAATGTTTTATACTAATAATACTATCGATATTAGAATGCGATAAATAAAATAAAAAACGAAGAGAAAGAGGAAGAAGAAGACGAGAGGAAGAGAGGAAGAAAGGAAGAGAAGAAGGGAAGAAAGGGTTTAGCACCCTCAACCTACATGTTCTTGTGCTCGGTATGGACTCGTAGTCGCGGCTTTAACACGGGAGTTTCGAGGCTTATGGAGGTTGAGTTATGGTGGTTAGGGTGTTTGATTCCTAAAACTAGGTTTAGGGTTACGGTTCCTAGGCTAGGGCTAGGGTTTGCTTAGTGTAGTATTAGGGTTTTTTGAAGGATGATCAAAGTTGTAGGGTTTGTAAAGTTTAGGGTTTGTTTAGGGCAAAAAAAGTTGTCCAATTGATGTTCCATGGGGTTGCTTATATAGGCAAAGGCAAGGACCCCGGTTAGGGTTACTCGACCGAGTAACCAACTGACTCGGTCGAGTGGCCCGTTGTGCCAGCAGTCGGGCTCGAAGCAGGCCCACTCGATCGAGTGGGTGGGGCACTCGATCGAGTGGCCCAGCTGGGTTGCGCGGGTCCATTGTCTTGGACCGTGACTTGGGTTTTTTGATGGGTTTGTGTTTGACTTGGACTTTTGGTGTTGTGAATGGCTGTTTTGTATGTCTCGGAAACGACTTTGACCAGGGTTGACCCAATCGTAAAAAAAGTCGGTTTTATTTCCGGTGTAGGTTTTGGCCCAAATTAGTCTTGTTTGACTCGGAACGGTCCGCTGGGCCTGGATTTGAGGTTAATTTTGTGAGGTTTGTACTCCGTAAGTGCTTTAGCCAACAACTAATGAATTTGAGCCCATATCCGAGCGCGTAGAAACACGTTAGCGTTCGATCATCATCGGGTGTTTTTTGGGAAACTACCATAGACACCTGGCAGTCAAAATGCGGGTGTCTACAATATATATATATGGGCTATAAATATATATATATATATATATATATATATATATATATATATATATATATATAATTAGTTTTTCATTCTAATTACAATACACCATATATAATGCCTATAATTTAATTTGACGTTTACCGCATATATTATCTTTGATCCTTTGAAACACATTCACGTATGTGGATAATATTCATTTTATTTACTATTAGGCATACTCTTACCTTCGACTGACTCTCTATTGTTGTGCAGTCTCACCAATGTATACAATAATCTAATTTGGTATCCTTATCAACGTCACTGACAAGCGGCCCGTGCATCGCACGGGCTTTCCAACTAGTCTACTACGAATAATCTTCTACTACTACTACTACTACTACTACTACTAATCTACTAATACTACTACTACTACTACTACTAATCTACTAGTAATACTACTACCACCACCACCACCACCACTACTAATCTACTACTCCTAATACTTCTTAACTACTACTAATAATACTACTAATCTACTACTACTACTACTACTACTACTACTACTAATAATAATAATAATAATAATAATCTACTACTAGTAATAATACTACTAATCTACTACTACTACTACTACTAATAATCTACTACTACTACTACTACTACTACTACTACTACTACTACTAATCTACTACTACTACTACTACTACTACTACTACTACTACTACTACCACCACCACCACCACCACCACTACCATTACTTCGACTACCACTACTACTCCTCCTAATATTACTAATCTACTACTACTAACAAAATTACTCATTAGGAGTAATTCGTTGGATGTTGATACACGATTGTTGTTGTTTACAGTTTTCGTTACGTATTGTTGGTAAAACATGTTATACATCTACTCAGACCTACCAAGTACCCGTTCAAGAATTACTCATTAGGAGTAATTCTTGAATAGTCCCCGTTTAGGGACTGTCTTTGTACATTTCATGTCACTTAGGTGGTAAACACAAAATTATGTTATGTCGATAAGAAAAAGTCCGGTGGCGATTCCCTCATTGTTCTCCGAATGCACATGTGGACTTTTCATATATTCCACATAGTTCATTTGGAGAATGAGGTGAATTGCTGCCAGAATTTTTTTCTTATCGGCATAACACAATTTTTTGTTTATCAGTGGCATGGAACGTACAAGGATGGGTTTAGGTTGGCGTGATAAGCTCCCAAGGTAGTGAAATTGTTTAGAAATGATGTTTAAATGGGTTTACGGATTGTTAAAGCATGTTCAATTGATTGCCCTTGGTTTACATTGTTCTTTAGATAATGTTCATAATATTAGGCGTCGTTGAATGTTTTTCCCCACGCTTAACTAATTTAATAATTTCTATCTACGTACTTTGCATATATATATATAGTAAGACACTTATGAGTCCTTTACTCTATATGAGTCCATAAGTCATCATCCCATCCATTGGATGGGATGAGGATGGATGGACAAGATGCATCCATTAAAAAAAAGGAAGATTTACGTTCCTAAAATAGCTCCCAAGAATTTAGGAAACAATAAATCCCTTGATCACGTTCATTAATCATTCATTCATTCAAACGTGAGAAAAAAAACCCTTTCTTCATCACGTTCATTCATTCAATCAATTCTGTGCTCGAAATCCCGTTACAATGGATTCAATGACCGCGTCATCTTCTTAAACTGTTGATAAGCAATTGATCGAGTATAACAATGGTGAGTTTCAATATTTCTTTCACATCAATTTTCATTGTTGCTATTGCTTTCATTGTTGCGTTACTTTTTAACGTCAATTTTAATGTTGATATTGCTTTCATTGTTATTTCATTCATCATAGTTTCCTATCAATGGATAGTTACTCTCTCGATCTGTATAGATTCCAGGGTTTTATTTTTCTTATTTAGGTTTTTCGTGATATACACTGATACTATTGCATTGTTTTATATTAATGCAGAAACGTCATTGAAGTAACATACCTTCTGAGTTACAGTAACACTTAATTGCAATTACAGTAACACACTGAACATTTAGAAAAAGGATTTTGATGATGATGTTAAAGTAACATAGTGTACTAGTTAGAGTAACACAACTTATGAATTGATATAACACATTTGTTGCATGGGTGTAACGTTGTTTAATTTTGTGCAGGTGGTATTGACAAAGAAGCGAACGCACAGGACAACAGTGGAAAAGGTGGAATTTTACTCATTTGATTAATCATGGATTAATAACATTGGGTCATTGCTCTCGTTTTAGTATAGATCCCAGATTTAACATATGCTTTACTGATATTATTGTTTTGTTTTATGTTGAAGTAGACACGGCGTTGAAGTAACATACGTTATGAATTACAGTAACACCAAATTTTAAATAGAGTAACACAAAACGAGTATCATTTTGTAACGAGTTTTAATTTTTTGCAGGTAGCATTTGCCAAGAACCGAATGCACAGGAATGGTGAGTTTTTCTTCGTCATCGCGTTTCGTCATTCATTCATTCAAATCTGAGTTCGAAATCCCGTTACCATGGATTCAATGAGCGCGACATCTTCATCAACTGTTGATAAGCAATTAATCGAGTATAAAAATGGTGAGTTTTGATATTTTTTCACGTTTTGCTTCAATTTTTATTCATGGATACGTCGTGCGTCAATTTGCGTTCTTTTTTCGTCAATTTTCATGTTGATATTGCTTTCATTGTCATTTCATTCATCATAGATTCATATCAATGGTTAATTGTTATAGATTCCAGAGTTTTATGTTTGTTATTTAGGTTTTCCATGATATACACTGATACTATAGATCCCAGATTTAACGTAAGCTTCACTGATATTATTGTTTTGTTTTCTATTGAAGCAGACACAACATTTAAGCTTCACTGATACGGACTTCTAAGGGCAGAAGACAAGGCAAATGTGGAAAGCTTGTGCGGATTAATTCGGGAGTTCAGGTTGCAGAGACAACCGGTTTCTTGGGGGGGGGGGGGATATTGGCAAAACACAGGAACTGAATTTTGTACACATTTTTTTTACACATAGCGCTGTGCTACGTTGCAGTTAACTATATATTTATTTAATACATGTGTATTTGGTTAGATTAACATCTCATGTCTATTGGAGTAACACCATTCGTTAGTTACAGTAACAGACATAATGCATGAAAGTAACTGAGGACAGCAACGTTGTTTAAACAATTCATTACCAAAGTAACTGAGGATAACTTGGATTAGAACCATTCATTACCAAAGTAACAACATTCATTTTTTTAAGAACCATATATAATGCGTCAGAGTAATTGATAATAATAGCATTGTTTAACCATGAGACAAAGAATAACACCATTAATAACTTAGAGTAACATCATTTGTTCATTAAAGTAACAGTTATAATGCATCAATGTAACACAATGATTATGAGACCACATTTGTATATTGGGTAAACTTCATTCATTCCCATAGTAACACTGGTCGTTAATTAGAGTGACAGGAACAATTAGTTAGGGTAACAGAGTTTAACAGCATTGTTCCATTGGTGATAATCAAAATACTAATGTACATAACAAGTTTCGAAAACGATACAAAGCATTATTCGTAATTAGAAAAAGATGATATAATTCATTAGACACGTTATTTTTTCGACCCTTTGTTGGCTTGCTCTTGGGACCATCGATGATCTTTTGCCTCGCGTCCACATACTTACCTACGTTATCCAACAACCGCGATCGCACCTTGATTTGTCTCCTCCTTTTGCCATTTGAAAAGTACAATAATTATGTACAACTATTGTTACAGTTTAATCTGGTATATAAAATTAAAGTACAACTGATACGAGTGAAACAAACACCATATGTACAGCTGATACGCGTTAAAGTAACACAAAGAAAGTGTTAGAGTAACATAGAGTGCAAATTAGAGTAACACGTCTACACAATTAAATGTACCAGATTACTAGCATTCAAAGTAACGCAAAGATGGGATTAAAAGTAACACGTCTTGTAAATTACAGTAACACATGGTCGTCTTTAAAATAACATCATACATGTGTAACACTAACTGAAAAACCCCTTACAGTAACACCTCAAGTTTATTACAGTAACTGAATATGCGCATTAGAGTAACATTCAATATATGTTAGACTAAGTATGAAGAGTAGAAGCATAGTATGAAGTAGGTGAATTCAATTAAACTCTACAGATGCATACCCAGATACCGCAACAATCTTTAGTGAAACCAATTAATTATAGGGCACAAACGCAGCAAAGTAAATCAATCAATAGTTAGCGAGAAAACTAATGAAATCAGATACGAATATAAACTAAACCTAGTTCTTTAGTACAACAATCGAGTATTAGCGAGTTACCTTGTATTATGCCGCCTGAAGATTATCTTTGCTGAAGTTAGAGAGCTGATTCAATGTAGCTTTGCTTGAGTTGAAGACGAGAGGATGCGCGGGTGTGTTTTGAAAAGAAACGGAAGTCGAGCGATTGTGTTTGGGATGATGAAGGTGATGGGTTTCAGTTAGGATGTGAATGAAAAAATTGAATGTGAGGAAAAAATTGAATGCGAGGAAGTAACGTGTATCAGTGGTTGGAGATAATTATGGGAGGAGAGAGGATTTTATTTTATTTTTACCAAAATATGTTAGTTATTGCCTTAATTACTAGAATCAATCACCACCATCCATCGCACTCTAGATCAATGGTTGTAGATAGGACTCATGGACTCAAAAAAAAACAATTTATGAATACAAAGACGGTGTGTTGAAATTTATCGAGTATTCCATAAATAATAACATCCATTACACGAAACAACAACTTAAGTGTCCTTGTAGTAAAAGCAAACAATTTGCCATACTACATGCCCATGATGTTAGAGACCATCTCAACAAAAACGGGTTTGTTCCAAACTACTACGTCTGGACGTATCACAGTGAGGATTCTGATCTCGTTAGTGAGAGTCACAGAGTGGTTAATAGTAATCCATATCGGGAGTTCGTGGAGGATGCGTTACGTCCGACCGTTGAGTACATAATTAAGGCAGAGCGTAACCCGGACGACATAAGCGATGAGGAAGTTCAGCATGAACCCAACCCAGAAGTTCTATCCTTTTTCAAAATGCTGAAAAATGTTGAGTTACCAGTTTACGACGGATGTGATATGAGTTTGTTGGAAGTCGCTTCAAGGCCGTTGACCCTTAAGTGTGAGAGTTACATGTCTTTAAGATCTCTAGATGGTTGGATAGCGTTAATAGCTGACCTTCTCCCCAAAAGGGAGAATGTCATGTCCTGGAATTTTGACGAGGTCAAGAAAGTGTTAAAGGGTCTTCAACTCCCTCATAAAAAGATCGATTCATGCCTCAACGGGTGGATGTTGTTCTGGAAGGTAGATTCCGATCACGAGAAGTGTACAAAGTGTGGTACGGATAGATTTAAGAGTGAGACAAACAATACGAGCAGAAATAGAGTAGAGAGTAAGGTATTGACTTATTTCCCGCTAGGTCCTAGATTACAATGCCTGTACGCGACAAAGAACATAACCGAGCAAATGCGTTGGCATCACAAAAACTCACGACTAAGGTGCATCCTAGTGACGATGAAGCTGGTAAAACATTCGACCTTAAACATCCCGAGTTTTCAAAAGAGCTGTACAATGTTCGCTTAGGTTTATGCACTGATGGGTTTTCCCCTTACGGGTAATTCGGTAAATCTTACTCGTGATGGCCAGGCATGGTGACATCTTACAACCTCCCTCCTTGGTTGTGTTTGAAGATACAATTCATGTTCTTATCTCTCATCGTTCGTGGACCTAGGAACCCAAAGTCAAATATGGACGTGTATCTCCAACCTTTGATTGAGGAATTAAAATGTTTGTGGGAGACAGGGTTTAAACATACGACGTGTCCACGAAGAAGAACTTCAATCTGAGGACACCAGTAATATGGACCATTAATGACTTCCTTGTGTACGAGATGCTTTCTAGTTGGAGTACAACGAGTTACCGTGCTTGCCCGTATTGTAAAGGGAAGGATAGAAAATCCTTTTATTTGCCTAGAAGTTGTAAGGTGTGTTAGTTTGACTCCCACGGACAATTTCTACCAGTCGACCATCCATTTAGAAAGAACTGCAAAGGTTTTCTAAAGAAGAGACTCAATGAAAGTTCAATCGTCTCTAACAGGTTGTCAGGCGATGAAATATGAGAGGAGGTAAAACATTATCCTACCATTGTTCATGCTTCTTTCGACGGGTTGAAGAAGTTGAAAGATAAAAAATAAGGATGGTGGAAACAAAGTATATTCTAGGAACTTCCATATTGGAAGACTCTGCTGATTAGGCACAACCTAGATGTCATGTACATTGAAAATAACTTTTTTGAGCAACTTATGAACACCATTATGGAGGTACCTAATAAGACGTCATTCGGACCGAAAGGCAAAGCCGACTTAAAGGAGCCGTGTTTCAGTCGACCCAAGTCAATGTCATTCGTATTGGACAGAAGTGAGAAGAAGGCGTTATGTGATTGGGTATCTGGGTTGAAGTTCTCAGACGGTTACGCATCTGACTTGTCTAGGTGTATATACCATTCGAAAATGATATTGAATGACATGAAAAGTCATGACTGTCATGTGTTCATGGAGAGGTTGTTGCCTGTAGCGTTGAAGCAGTTAGTCCCTATAAACACATGGAAGAATGCTATAACTGAGATAAGTTAATTTTTCCGTGATTTCTGTTCATATACCATTTCCGTGGACTCCATGAATCGGTTGGAGAAGAACATTGCCGAGATCATTTGTAAGTTGGAGAAAATATTTCCTCCGTCTTTCTTCAACTCGATGGAACATTTACCAGTTCACTTTCCATTTGAAGCAAAGGTTTGGGTTCCTGTTCAATACCGCTGGATGTACCAATTTGAAAGGTATGATTGCGTTAACAACTGCCAGTTTTGTGGCATCTAAAATGAATTTAAGTAATTGTACTTTGTATTATTGTTATGTAGGTTCCTTAATCATCTTTAAAAAAAAATCGGAATAAAGCTCAGGTGGAAGGGTCAATATATAACGCTTATCTGTTGGAGGAGACGTCAAATTTCTGTTCCTTTTAATTTCAAGAGCATATTGACACGAAAGCGAAGGATGTTGATGTCAGTGTCAATGAAAATGACGAATCTGATAACACCGTAGAACCATTTCAAAAGGATGTAGGCAGCACCACGGGCAAATTTAAGGAAATATTTCTCACTGAGGTTGAGTACAATCAAGCGCACACTTACGTTATAAGAAACTGTGGTGCAATCATAAGGTCATACGAGGAGTAAGTGACACATGTAGTGCAATAGCTCTTTATTGTTTTGATAATATAAAACCCCGTAAAACAATCTTATTTTTCCATCGTACTTGAAACAAATTTAGGAACTTCGAGGCGTACATCATAACGAATCACGCAGAGGTTAGATCATGTGATGCCGTATGGAGCAAATATGAGTCTTTGTTCTCCACTTGGCTACGGGATCAAGTATGTGAAAATGATATTTGTAAATTTAAGTTAATCGAAACTGTTTATTAAAATATTTTATTGACGTATTATATCTTCATGAAAGCCTGAAGTGTTGCTCGACCCCCTCATCAAAAGTCTTGCAACTGGCCCTTCTTCACGGGTGAAGACTTGGAAGCAGTATTCAATAAATGGGTACAAGTTTTGTGCTTTCAAAGATGGTGTCGACGTCCCAAAATCTACAATTAGTAACGCCGTCTGTGTGAGTTCCACGAATGGGTCAGAATATTATGGAACACTAGAAGAGGTGATTGAGCTCCACTATTTTGACAGTGACAGGACCTGTAAACCGGTACTATTCAAATGTGATTGGATTGATAACTCCGCACAAGGAGTTAATGTTCATAAGTTATACAATCTTGTAGATGTGAATCGCTCAAGAAAATTGTGAGGGCACAATCCTTTTTTGTTGGCGTACCATGTGGATCAAATTTTCTTTGCCCCTTATCCAAAGGGAAAAAAGGATACACAATGGTCGGCGGTGTTTAAGATCAAGGCAAGATCGCAAATTAACAACCCAATCATCGACGATACGTATACCAAGAGGATGTGGTTTCTGATATACAACCCCTTTCATCTATTATAATTTCAGACACTGATGATGTGGAGAAACAAGTAGGAAATATTGGTGAAGAGGATGAGGGCGAGGAAGAGGAAGATGAATTTCATGATTGGATCGTGCCTGAGGGTAAGGGTGAGGATGAGGAACAGGTTATTGTTCAAGAAGAAGATGAGGAAGAGGTTGACAGTGAATGGGATGATGATGAGATCGAAGAAGACGATTTCAATGAAGTGAACACGGATTAGGAGAATGATAGTAGCGACGATGAGTAGTGTCTATTATCATTTTAATACTATAACTTTAGTTTGTTTTCATTGTAACTAAAAATATTTTACGCAAACAGGTGTACGTATTGTAGATTGGTTTATGTATTATATTTTTAGTGTGTATGTTCCTTCAGTACTGTAAATAGTTAATGTGTTTTCACGTTTTGCAACTATGGTTCTCGTAGCGGAAACGTAATAATGGCAGGTACTGGAAACAACTACGATATACCGGATGCCGATAAGAAATTCCTTTCGCGGAACGATGATGACATTTAGTAATAATTTTTGTATTGTATTAATGTTTTCCTAACATATGATATTTATTTCAGTTGTGATGGAATATAACTTGTTAAATTGTTGTTGTAGGTGGGACGATGACGACATTGTCAAATACCTACACGAGTCGATTATCGGCACTTACATGAACGCCCCTGGCGTTTATAGGAACTGGACTGAGGCGCCCCAACAGGCGAGGGACGCCATGTACTCCCACTTTGTAGTGAGTGTTTTTTTTGGGTCTAATACTAGGAACTATTTCAATAATTTGTTATTTTTCTAATAATTTGTTTGTCTTTTACAACCAGAAACGAGTGAGGGTTGATCTGGGCTATGAGCTGAGAAACGCGTAAGAGGGAAGGATCAAGAAACACCTCTCTTCCAGAGAGCAATGAAAGCGCGAGACAAGCCTACTTGGATCCCGGAGCACAAGTACCAGGAGCTTTAGCGTAGGGCGACGGATCCTAATTTCCTGAAGAAAATGGAAGTGTAAAAAGCGAACCGTCGTGGCGGAAAGAAAGATGGGGTCGCGAAAGCGACAAACTGCCTAGGGCGTTAGAGCACAACAAAAGCTTTCAATAGCATGGTATGTGTTTTGAAAATAAATGATTCGTTTTCAGTTTTCAATAACATGGTTTGTGTTCTGACATTTTATTTCGAAGGGACCAGATGCGATCCTAATTCAGCTGCTTCACAAGGTAAAGAAGAACAAGAAAGGTTTTTGGGTTGATCCTGTTGCATAGGAGGTGGATAAGTTCTCCTACAATATAATTCAAATCATATTAAATTATCTCAACTTCATTTCGTGTTAAGCTAATAATAATTTGGCATCTGAATTTCATTTCCGCAAAAATTTGTACGAGCGAGGGAAGAGGCGATGTCCCAAGGAGGGGAAGCGATAGCACGTGCCGACGAGTTTCGCTTATACCATGACGCCTCAGGGGGGTTCAACAAAAAGAAATGCGTGTTCGGGGTTGGAAGCGCAGCTAAAGAACTGTTCAAACCGTGCATGAATCGTACCAGTACCACGGTCGATGACCCATACATACCCACCGCCGCGACCCAGCAACGGATCGAGAACATGAGAATAAAAGAGGACTTGAAGAGAATGGAAGAATGTCAGCTTGCACATGAACGCGAGATGCAGGAGCAGAGGAGGACGATAGAGATGTTGAGGGACAGAATGACACTGTCCGGCGAAGGCTGTAGTTCAACGCCACAGGGTCAGAGGCGTGACAACAACGCTGACGATGTACATGGATTTGGTAATAATATGGAGGTAGACCCGACCCATTAGGTAGACTCGGTAATACGGATTTTCTAATTTATAATTCTCAAACTTCTTAAATGAATATATATATATATATATATATATATATATATATATATATATTAGTTTCTTTTTGAATTACGTAGACTTGTGAACTGAACTTGTGAACTTCTAATTTGGTAGACTCGGTAATATATTAGTTTCTTTTCGATCATTGAGCATGTTCTGCTTTTGCTGCTTCTGCGTGAAAGATTTGATGCGGAATTTGCTCGGTTGGAGCACATTTGGTTGCACATGATGTGCCTTTATTTTTTCAGATCGCTTTTCATTTTGGGAACGATGTATTTTGTGTAGGTTTGACCCCATAAACAACAGCTCACGTTGGAAAGTCCGACGCAAACTGGTCGCACAGACCCATCATGCGGCGGATTAGCCGCCGCAGGTCCCACGCATATTTACATTATGCGGCGGACTTTCCGCCGCAAGCCTACCCGAATCCGATGCTTTCTGAGTTGACTCCAAGTCCCCTTTGACGGGTCAAGCGTCGGCTTTTCCGCCACAAGTCGCCGCAAACACGCTTGCGTCGGCCCATCCGACGCACATGCTCCCTTTTACGTTGAAATTTAATGTCGGGCGTTAAGCGTCTCCTATTCCGCCGCAAGCGTCGATTTGCGTCAGATTTACGTGTTTTGCGACGGATTTTTCCACCGCAACAGACGCTTCATTTTTGTAGTGTGTCTATGGTTGAGGACATGACATAGGTCCACCCCGACGCGGTCACGTGCGGGTTTGAGTAGGCAAATGAATCTCGTGGTGAGATTGCTCTCGGATCGAAATTTAAATCGAAGTTGGAGTCGCCACCGAACTTTGTCGGAGTTTGGTCCCATTCGAACCCGCTCTATACTTAGGCATATCGCGTACAAAGCATGGCTTGCCTTATAGTACTAGAGCTTGTCGGATTCGTCCATTTGCATAACGATACCGATGTCGAATTATTGAATATTGTATATCGAATGACTCTCGTTGCCAATGATTTAGGGCAACCGGAAACCGAAGGTTCTGAATAAGGGGTGAAGGTACGTTTTGGGAAGCCCACGAAGGACACCCAACCCCACCCGCACATAGCGGCCTCTACTAAGATATCGATTTGTGTTTAAGTACGCACGTTAGTAAGACGATGGAATGTATGACAACCGTTATTTTAGGCTACACATGCGAATTACATGTTCACCACATCGTTTAATGCACCTTGATTTGTATTGTCGAAGTTGTTTTAGCATGCGATGTTCATTTGAAAACAGTAAATGCCAAACTGAACTGAATGCGACTAGAACCTCATCTGGATGCATTCGGATATCTTGATGAGATGTGGAGAATTTTGTTATCTTCACAAATGTAGGAGTAGAATAAAAGGGTGATGTGGCTGATATATTTAGGAGATCATGAATCTCGAATAAGTGGCAAAGATAAAGAAAAATGATTGTTTGCCAAATTAGTAGAAATGCCGAGATCTTCCCTAATACATGAAGAATAAAATCAAGTGGATATTGTCTTAATCATGAAGATGTCGTGATCTCAAGGAGATTACAAAACAACCAAACATCTCGCATTGTTGGCAAGAATATACTTACTTAGTATTAGTAGTTTATTTTCTAGTATTTGTTTCCCTTTTAGCATAATATTATTTAGAAAATAATACCACTTAGAATATTGAGTTGGTTCTTCACGTGTAGGCTATATAAAGTCATGCAATAATGTATTAGAGACAAGAATTTGAATTAGGAATTGACAAAAAAACACGGTTGCATTTTGATCTTTTGATCATGGTGTTTACTAAATTCGAGAAGGTACTTCGAATTGGCGATAAAAGATTGGGCTCCAAACTCTTTCGTGATTAGTTATGGGTTCAAGGTCGAACTATGGGCTAGATATCCCTTTATGTTTATCGTTTATTTCTGTTCGTTAATAAACTTCAAGGTTACATTAACCTTTGTCCAAAAAAAAGTTTTCATTCGTGCTTCTGCATTTTATTTCGCATCACAAACAATGAATTAAATAACTTGAAAATAGATTACAGGTTACACGGGCGGAATACAATCCGTAATTCATAATACGACAAGCAGTAATGATATCAGATTAGAAACGGTAAATGTAAACTATGAACGGACTCGTAAATAGAAAACGTGAACTGAAACCGTAAATCAAATGGTTGGAGAGACTCCGATCAGTTACTCTTTGTGCTGCGTGCTGATCAGAGGAATAAGTCTCGAGCGCATGAGCTCATACGACCTGGAATCTACGATGACAATACCTTCATCGGACGCCTACTCGAGTTGTGTTAAAATAGTTTTTAAGTGATTATATGTACATGGTATTAATAAGTAAGGTGTAAAAAAAAGCGTTTTGGGGGTTGACTCGCCTTAAACAACCAAATACGCGGGGTGACGAGATAAGCGACCGGCGACGCGAGTGCGATACTCTTGTGTTTGAGTTTCCTTATTTTGTCATCCTTAGTATTCGATATGTAGAAGGATACGTATTTTAATGTCGAAAAGTTAGTATTTAGGAGTTAGGAACGAAAAGTAAATGTTAGATGCAAATAATAAAGTGTTAGTATAGTTAGTCACGATAAATAAATGAGTTTAGAGAATAGAAATGAGATTTGGACACCCTCAACCTACGTGTAAATGCTTCGAAATATGGGCTCGCGGAGTATCGTCGTAGACACGGGGAGCGTCGAGGTATATAGAAGGAGTTAAGGTGTGTATATTACAGTTTTGAGTATGTGTGAAGGAGGTGGAAGCTCTAGCACTTTGTATTCGGAATTCAGAAGAATGGTTTTCGACCCATGAGATGATGCTCGTAAGGGTGTATTTATATGTATTAGCAAATCAGTTTTAACGCGATAATGCAGATATTAGTCATTCTCGTGGTATACCTTTCCTGGTATTCTGCTTAAGATGCGTCGGTTCGGTATTAATATAGGTGCGTCGAACCATGTGTGGCGAGCACCAGAACTAATATGGAAACCGACCATCGCTTTGTTCAGTTTTAGTTGTTTTACATTTTGAATTCTAGGTTAGGTGATTTAGCATGCGATTATAAGGTCATAAAAGCAATAAATCATACAAAAAACTATAAATACGTATATAAGTAAATCATGTAGTGAGGGGTTGCACCCTCGGAGTATACACTAAACGAGACGCGATGCATAGTTAGTTTGAGAACAGATCTCGGAATTACTCGGGTCTATTTAGTGTATTTTAGTGCTTGTGGTTGAAGTTGGGACGTTACGTATTTTAGTAAGTGCTTGCGGACCTAGTGTCCGCATCTAGTGTTGTCGTTGTGCATAATAAAAGAAAGTACGAGAATGTAAAGTTTTGTCTAGATGGCAACCTAGTGGCGATTCGACTTCAACAGGCGGATCCTCCTAGCTTGACCAGTGATTCCGGAAGAACTTCGTTACCGTTGACCCTTCCCGCGGCTACTCCAGCAGAGGTTCGTTACTATGGTTCGTTTTTGCGGCTAATCTGGCAGAACTCCGTTACTAGACTCGAGCTAGTCGAACAAAGGCACCTCGGGATCGAGTGGAGTACTCGAAGGTGAGGAGTTGCATCAATTTCGCTTTATCGGAACTACGATCGAGTGGATCGTTTGCCTCGGGTGTTGGAGTGCGAGCCCTTAGCGAGATAAAAGAGTGGGAAGAGCGAGTTGTGTAGAAGTAGGCACGAACTCGTGATTGTGTGTCGAATGAATGAGGTGAGAGGGGGATTTATAGGTGTTTTCGGTCCTCGTCACTCATATGGACGCCCGGGGTCATGCGGCTCGGTCTTCAGGCGCCTGGTGTGAGGCAGTTCAGTCTTCAGGCGCCTGAACTGAGGCTGTCAAAGTTTTGAATATCCAATATCAAAACTTTCCAAAACGGAGAAGACGCATATCTTAGGTTATCTTGGAGGTTAAGGCTTCCCCCTAACCCTAGTGTGTCAAGCGCCGGGTGGGCTTCGGGTGCGCGTCCCGTGGTTCGCTCGGCCTGACGCGTTAACTCAGTTTGACTTTGCATATTTCGGGACCGATTCGGGGCCCCGGTGTCGAAATTGACTCTAATTAGTGTCGACGCGACCGTAATGACACGACTAAGCCTGCCTTAATGTTAATTTAATCTTTCCAAGTAATTATTTGATCCGTTCTATAGAAAAACTATCTAAAACATCGCGAACTCGCGTCGCGTTGCTGTCCGATCGTCATAGGGTGTTTGTCGGGCACTCCTGCAGCCACCAGGTGCAAATCTGGGTGTCTATAGCATGCGATTTCACGTGACAAGCAAGCCCTGAAAAGATGCACGTAGGAGAGTAGAGAGTATTGTATATTACACGTATTAGCTGGTCAGTTTTAACGCGATAATACGGATATTAGTTGTTCTTGTGGTATACCTTACCTGGTATTCTGCTTAAGGTGCGTTGGTTCGGTATTAATAGGAATGCGTCAAACCACGTGTGAGGGGTGAGCATCGGGATTAATATGGAACCCGACCACCGCTTGTTTAGTTTTAGTTTGTTTACGTTTTAAATTCCATATTAGGTGATTTAGCATGCGATTATGGTCATAAAAGCGATAATCATACGAATTCGTAAATGCAAAATGTAAGTAAATCACATTGTGAGAAGTTACACCCACAGAGTGTACACTAATAAGACACGATGCGTAGATGATTGAGAACGAATCTCGGAACTACTCGGGTTTAGTTTACGGTGTTTTAGTGCTTATGGTTGAAATTGTGGATGTTAAGTGTGTTTATAACGTGCCATGGACCTAGCGTCCATACAAGTCAGAATCGACTTTACCGAAGTGCAGAAATAAATAATACGGAATGTAAAGTTTTTTTTAGACGACAACCTAGTGACGATACAACTATTAGGCAGATCCTCCTAGCTTTCCTGGAGAAATCCGGTAGAGCTTCGCTAATGTGTCTTGAGGGAACTAGTTAAACACAGGTGCCTCTTTTCGTTCAAATTGACCCAAGGACTCGAGGAACTACGAGAAGTAGTGTTGATTCGCTTATTGAGAATGAACGATCGAGTGCATCATACTTAGAGTTGAAGTGCGACGCTAAGCTAAAGGGATAAGCTCGTAGAGAGGAGGAGGGGATGAGAATTGAATGTTGTGTTGTAATAAGAGGAATAGGGGGGGTATTTATAGTTTTTCTCGCAGTTCAAGTCAACTACTCAGGCGCCTGGTGGCTTGCGCACCAGAACTGGGTCGCCTGAGGTCCTGCGTAGGAGAACTCATTCGCCTGGAGGGGGGCGTTTGGGTTTTCAAAGATCCGATTTCGAAACTTTCCAAAACGAAAAATATGCGTATATTGGGTTTGCTTGGGGGTTAAGGCTCCCTTCTTGACCTAGTGTGTCAAGCACTGGATGGGCCTCAAGGCGTGTCTTGAGGTTCGCTCAGCCTGACGTGTTGACTCGGGTTTGACTTTTCGTGTTCCATGACCGATTCGGAGCCCTGGTGTCGGAATTGACTCTAATTAGTATCGACGCGACCTAATGACACGACTATGACCGTCTTGATGTTGAATTAATTTTTTCGAGTAATTATTTAATCTGTTCTATAGAAAAACCATCTAAAACATCATAAACTTGTGTCGTGTAGTAGTCCAATCGTCATCGAGAGTTTCTCGGGCACCCCTGCAACTACTAGGTCAAAATCTAGGTGTTTACATAAGCCCCCACTTTGACTGAGGCTTGGACATGCCGAAAGTCAAAATATAGCCACCCAGGTCAATCAAGGATTACGACCTGGTGGCTGTCCGCTCGGGTCTTTTTAAGTCCGTTGGACTACGTACTAAGGCTCGTCCGCCAGGGCTTAGAAATCATACCTGACCTCCTTGCCTGCGATCGTCTCTGGTCTGATGCCTGCCTATCTTGTTTTGGATCGGTTGTTATAGCTGATTAGTGTTTCGGTCTTTGACATGGACCTTTTGCTTGAGTCTTTTATGGGCTATTTAGTTTTGGTTTAATCCCTTACAGGTGGTTGCGTTAGATTTATCCCTCTCGGGTGGCTGCGTTAGATTTATCCCTCCTGGGTGGCTGTGTTAGATTTATCCCTCTCTGGTGGCTGCGTTAAATTAGATTTATCATTCTTCGAGATAGTTTCTGGCTATCTCTGGCCTATTCTTTGGAACGGATCTTTGTTCCTGAAATTTCTTCGAGATGGTATCTGACATCTATGGCCTACTTTTTGGGACGGATCTTTGTCCCTGGACTTTCTTTGAGATGGTATCTGACATCTCTGTCCTACGATTTGAGACGGATCTTTGTCCCTGGACTTTCTTCGAGATGGTATCTGATATCTCTGGCCTACTCTTTGGGACGGATATTTGTCTTTGGACTTTCTTCGAGATGGTATCTGACATCTCTGGCCTACTCTTTGGGATGGATCTTTGTCCTGAACTTTCTTTGAGATGGTACCTGACATCTCTAGCAAACTTTGTATTGACGAGTTATTGTTTAGATTTAATGATAGTTTTGTCTTTAAATTACTAGGGTTGTTGTATAAGCTCTTAACGAGTGCATAATGGTGTTCGCATTAGTTCCTGGGTTTGCATTTGCTTTGGGAATTCGTCTGGGGATGTAAATTGAGTGCTTAGGGACTCGCTAAGATAATGGGTTTCGCTTTTGAGGAGGGACTCGCTGGGATAGTGGGTTTATGTTTGCTTTTTGAGTGCTTTGGGACTCGTTTCGGATTAACAGATTGTTTTGAGTGCTTTGAGACTCGTTTAGATTAACATATTACTTTGACTACTTAGGGACTCGTTAGTCTCGAGTGCTTCGGGACTCATTTAAAATTGAGTGCTTTGTGACTCATTTTAAGATTGAGTGCTTTGTGACTCGTTTTAAGATTGAGTGCTTTGTGACTTGTTTTAAGATTGAGTGCTTTGTGACTCGTTTCAAGATTGAGTGCTTTGTGACTTGTTTTAAGGTTGAGTGCTTTGTGAGTCGTTTTAAGATTGAGTGTTTGTTTTGTTCAGATAGCATATTTGGATTGTCATGTGCTTTGGTATGAGTGGTCGTATTAGCTGGAGGGTTTCATGCTTTTTCCGCTGGGGATTTATTCGATTAGAAGGGGGTTTGTTAGGGTAATTAGTTTGCGCTTGAATTTGATCGTTTCGAGTTGAAAGGTACTGCTGGAGGATTTTTACGGGTTTGCGTGACGGGTTGTGCCAGTTTGTGAGATGCTCTTGTTAGGATAGTGTATTCGGGGTTGCCATGGGTTTTAGTACGGGTTGTCGTATTAGCCGGAGATTTTTGTTTATTCCGCAGAGGAAAGATAGCTTGAGTCCAATTATCCCATTAAAAGGGGTATTTTGCTCGATCTGCTGGGGAGAATTGGGATTGACTTGAATCCTCCCATTAAAGGAGTTTTAGGGTATTTGGTCCGCTGGGGATTGACTTTAATTGTTTGGTTAAAAGGGGTTTTAAGGTTTGCCCGATCTGCCGGGGAGGAGTGAATTGTGCCGTCATTGTTTATTTTGTTTAGTACGCGAGTGCTTCCCGGGGTATTGATTATTGTGTTTCGGTTACCTGACTTTCTCTTTAGATTATAGAATCAGACGCTGGTTTTGTAGCGCCTTAAGAATCGGTCGCCAATCCCCTAGCAGCTTAATACATGGGCGCCAGTACCCCTGCGCCTTAATACTCGGACGCCCGAGTGCAGGCGGTCCAGTTTTTTATCCTATGGTTTTGCTTAAAGGCCGCGACAGAGGGGATTTAGGTTTATTCGTCCAACTTTTCTGATGCGCGATTTTCATCGTCTCATCCTCATACTTTCGGTTTGCTCAACCTATTTTCAACTCGATTTTCTACTCGATTTTCGTTGTACTCGATCATGTCGACCTCGGGTAAGTGTTCCTTACTCACCTATTGTAGATTTGTGCTTGATTAGTGTAACTGTGGATTGATTTTGCTAAACCCCAAAAATCGATTTGGGCATTTTGTTTTTGCTATGTCTCGATGTTTACTCTTGGCCCCCTTATTAAATTAGGGTAGAGTAGAGCTTGATAGGGTAGTTATTAGCTTGAGATGAAGCTTGGAGGTGCTTTAATGGCTTCCTATGGGTGAAAATTGGAATGCTAGGGTTTAGGGGTCATTTTCTCGATTGTTCCCGTACTTGATCTTTATAATCTCGCTCCATTAGTGTTTGTGACGTTATGGGTGGCTCACATGTCGACTTTTGTGAGTCAGAATGTACTCTAGGTCATTTCGTGAGAGTTTGTGTGGCTTACGATGGACCAAATGATACTGTAACGATGCCGGATTTTCCCGAAACCACTTTTATTGTGACCGGGTATAAAAATGGGTGCTAGTGGATCTTTCGGAATTTTTATATCACTAATCAAAATTTTGAGCTTATTTTGACCTGTTTGGGCTGTTTTGACATGACCCGAGATGCGTTTTAGTTTTGTTTTGCAGCTAGAGATGACACAGAACATCCCGAGGGAGTCCCTACGGCTGGTACTAGCAATGAGGCTACCGGGTCGAGCTCGGAGACTCCCTGGGGAGCTCGTAA
Source organism: Agrostemma githago (assembly GCA_958450325.1). NCBI lineage: Eukaryota > Viridiplantae > Streptophyta > Magnoliopsida > Caryophyllales > Caryophyllaceae > Agrostemma > Agrostemma githago. The sequence continues at coordinate 55,167,419 of OY288240.1, forward strand.
GCAACGACGGAGCGCTCCTTCGCAGCGTCTTGAGCTAGGAGATTTACTCCCAGAAGCTTAGCCCTGCGGCTAAGGAGATAATTACGAGGACGACTTTGGGCCCTTTGGTCGGGCACCGGGTCCGATTAGTAGGTTGCAAAACCAAGTGTAACCTTATGGTAATTAGAGTGATGGTAGATCGCTTCCATGATACAACCTCGACATTCCATATGTCGTTCGGAGAGGTTAGGATGACTTTAGAGGACTTCGGGGTTATCACGGGGTTGCCTTGGGGTCCTAAGATGATTGGGTGGGCTTCGGAGGGCCATAGATTGGATAGCTGTGAGATTAAGGGCTGGACTGGGAACTGTTTAGAGCCTACGGCCTATAGTACACCCCATGCTTTAGTGAGTTCATACATTACCGACCACTTTGAGAGGGTGGCGGTGTTAGAGGGTCGAGTGCCCAACACGGAGGCTGATAAGTGTAGTTTGTAGTGCCTAGTTTGTTGTGTTTTGGTCCCATTTTCCTTGTGGAATCGCTCCTTGGGAGCGGTTCATGGGCTACTTATGCTTCCTCTAGTTCGTTTCAGGTTCCCGAGACCATTCGTGAAGAATTGGAACGATTCTGACTCGTTTCATACACTTTTTGGAGCCAACGAAGTGAAGGAATGATCACTCGATGCCTTGGATTCGATCCCGAGACCTTGGGACCCGATCCCGAGCCCCTAGGACTCGAGCCCGAGCCCCGAGAATCGATGAGATACCCATGAGAAGCAAGGAGGGACCTAAAAGATCATATTGGAGGCCTACAAGACCCATCCCCGTCGGGAAGGACCTCATCCCGTCCGGGATGAGGTGCACAAAATGCGAAGGTTCTGTTTTGGACCCGTCCCGGTCGGGACCATGCCGTCCCGGTCGGGATCACGCCGTCTCGGTCGGGACCATCTCGTCCCGGACGGGATGGCCCAGCTGCTGCGCGTGACTTCTTTTATCTTCCTCCTTCATTCTTGTAACCCTATAAATACTCCTCCCTTGTATTGTTTAAGGATGATACTTTACCCTAGATTATTTTAGGCCTCTCTTAAGCATTCAAAACCCTAATTATCCTCTCTTCATCTCTAGTTAATTTTCCTTTAATCTTTAGTTAATCGTTGTAATTAGTCTTGTATTAAGGAGATTCTTGAAGATTATTCCAAGCTTGACAACCGTGGAGTTTTATTTGGGTTTCTTATTAATTCAAGTTCTCATCTTTTTCATCCTCATGTAGTTGGTATAATCCTCTTCTCCCTTACTTTGATTCTTTATTTAATCATCAAGTTTTAATCTTCACTTATTGCTTATTGTTATTGTTTGTTCTTAATGGATGTTTTGATTATTATGATTATTTCTCTTGTTAGTCTTAGTTTTGACTTCATTATGAGTGAGTAGATTCCTTGTGGGGTTAGTAGGGGAATTAAGTGTGGATTATGGGTGATTAGGGCTTGATTGTGGGTAAAGGTGATTCCTTTGTTGCTAGTCACTTATTGGGCACACTATGTGTTTGTTGTATTGCTTGTGTGGGTAGTAGTGGCCAATGCTTCTCATGCTTGTTCTCTTCTTCTCATTGTCTATTCAATTTGTGGTTGAATGTTTGTGTTTTGAGTAGCATCTTGCATGAATATTCGGGTCTAGTCTTAGACATGAGAGTGCGGACTTTGGCTTTGGCGCGAGAGCGCAAACCGACCTTAGTAACTAAGTGGCACCTACACCCTTGATTACCCAACCACCCTACTATGCTTATGAACCCGACCTAACCCTACTCCTTCCCATATTTGAATTCTCTACCTCTTTAGTCGATCATTTTCTCTAGTTTATTTGCTTAGTTAATCTTAGTTGTTTTTATTAGTTCATATTATAGCTATTTCATTGTTAGTCTAGTTCATACCTCTTCAACCATCATAGTTTGTCAATTATTGTCTCCTTTGTGTTTGTTTGCGTAACTTAGCCTTGTTTGTGAGTAGACCATAGTCTAGACACCTATAACCATCCCCGTGGACACGACCCGACTTACCCTAGCTACCGTTAGGAATAGTTGGTTATATATTGATCGGTTGGGACCCGCGGCAAATCCTTACCATCAATTTGGCGCCGTTGCCGGGGACGGTGCATGTTTAGACTTAGTTTGCTTATTAGCTTGACTTAGTTACCCTTCTTGTGCTCTTCTTCTATCTCTTGTGCATATTGTGTAGTTTTTTCTTAGTTTCTTTAGCTTCTTTTTTCTCTTTGTCTTGGGTCATGCTCGTTTATTGTCTTTGCCTAGTGCCCATAAAGCACTAGGTGTTCTCACGTTTGCTCTAGTGTGTAGTGTATGCCTAGGAGGGGAGGCGAATTCTTTCTCTTCAATCCAGAGCCGGAAAGACTCTTTAGAGCCTTTCGCCAATGGACGATTGGCCGGGTTAGAATCTCTCAACCAAGTGCTAGCAATACCACCGAAGAACAAGCCCAAGGATCCGACTTTATCGAGCAACCTCAAGGCAATATCGAAGGGATCTTCATAAATACTTTTGGTACTTCTCAACCTAGTTCCCGGCCCCCTCTACTTCTACATCAACACCATCTACACCGTCCTCTCCCGTATATCCAATAATGCCTAAGTTCTCTTCACACTCAACGTTTACGGAGGATGTCTTGCCCGGTCCAATCGCTTTACCGGAGGCATATACCGGCAATTTTGTGGCAAAGACTCAATTTATCCAATTGGTCGAGCGAGGCCAATTTAATGGGTTACCAACCGAAGATCCTCATCAACACATGGAAACCTTTTCGGATTATTGCAATGCTATTTCACAACCGGGAATAACCCAAAACCAAATCCGGTGGGTACTATTTCCTTTCTCTTTGATCGGTAAAGCAAAGCAATGGTTCAAAGGGTTAGACAAGGCGACTCTTGGTATTGATACTTGGAAGAAGCTAGCCTTAGCTTTCTACCAACAATTCTATCCCCCGGAGAAGACAAATTTATTGAGAGCCTCTATCACGGGATTCCAACAACGTGATGAAGAAAGCCTCTACGAAGCTTGGGAAAGATTCAAAGCCTTGATCTGCTCTTGTCCTCACCATGGTTTATCACAATGGTTCCTTGTTCAACAATTTTGGAACGGGTTATATGAAGACTCAAGGGCCATACTCAATATGGGATCGAATGGAAGGTTTACCGAGGTGGATGATGACCAAACTTGGTCAAGAATTGAAGAGATGGCGGTCCATAATTCCCAATACTCAAGGCCTAGGAAGGCGAATCGAGGAGGTAGGCATGAGGTCGATGCTATCACACAACTAATCATTGACCTTGGGGCTCAATTAAAAATCACATGGAGACCATTGACAAGAAGCTCCAAAGCCACCTCAATCAAGTTCAAAGCGCTAGTTCCTCCAACCAACACTCGATTTATGAAGTTAATGCTTTGGGAGTTGTGCCTCATACACCTTATTATGGGATGTGCGATACTTGTGGGATAGTTGGACATGAGCCTATACATTGTCGGGGAAGTATTGAGCAAGTGAACGCCTTTCAAGCGTTCAAGCAAGGTGCCCCTTATCCTAATATGTACCAAGCTTCCCATCAAGCTTCTCAACAACAAGCTCTACAACACCGTCCCTATGTTCCACCTCCCTTAAGGGACAACAATCAAGGATACCAAGGTTATCAAGGCAACCCAAGGCCATTCAACAACTTCAAGCAAAATACCCAAGGTACTTTCAACAACAATCAAGGGTTCCAACAAGGGAATTTCAATCAAGGTGGTTTCCAAGGAAACAAACTTAACCAAGGACATCAAAACTACAACCATGGCAACAATCAAGGCCTTAATCAAGGCAACTCTCATGGGTTCCAAGGGAACCATCAACAACAACAAGCAACCCAAGCTAATCGACAAGAAATCAAGCCAAGGAGTCGGTCTCCTACTCATGATTATGGCATTCCTCTAGCCATCACAAACACTCCTCATAACCAACAATCTCCCCCCCCCCCCCCCCCCCCCCCCGGGATTTCGACATGCAAAGGAGTCAATTGGAGACACAAAGAACCCAACAAGAAATCATTACTCAACTTCAAAGGGATAACTTGGCAAGAGATGCTCATATGAAGATGCTCGAGACCCAAATAGCTCAACTTGCTTCGGGTAGCTCTTCAAGGCAAAAGGGGCAATTACCTCCTCAAGGTGAAATGGCGAAATTCGAGCATGTGAATGCTATTACCACGAGGAGTGGTTCATCTTATAACTCTCCCCCACCCCCTAATGAGCATGTACCAATGAAAGAAGTTATGTCTCCAATTCAAGAAGAGTCAAGCTTGGGAAACCCAATTGAGGAGCAAGTCTTGTGGGAGATTGAGAAACCCCAAGAAGACGAGCTTCCCCCACTTCAAGGAAAAGACAAGGGTGTTCCGGTCACGGAAACAATTTACCCGGCCTTGGATCCGGGCTGTATGATTGAATCACTGGTGAACAATTGATCGTCTGACTTCCTTGAACCTCTCTTTCGTCTCACTCCCTGGATCGGACCTTCCCGGCGGAGTTGGCCTGCTCCCTGCACAATGAACGCACAGGGCCTCGAAGGTTGTCCGAGGGAACCCTCTCCGATGCCTAAGTCAGCCCGTGAAATGCCTTGATGGACCTAGTTCGTGAGGAGCTAGGTGGCGTTTTTAGGAGTAAGAGTCTAGAGAGAGAAAAATCCAACCCCTCTCTTGTGGGAAAGGGTTGAGTATTTATACCTTCCCACAAGAGAGAGAAGTGGGAGAGGAATGGTTGGATAAGGAAGTGACAAGTGGAGGCTTCTCATCCATCCATTCCTAATTACCTTAGGCGAAATGACGGGAGGGCCCCTGGGGGTCCTGACCCTGTCGACCAGGGACTTCCCCAGGGCAGGCGGACTTTGGGCAGTGGCTGCTAGGTTCCAGCAGGCTGGGATGGCTTATGGTCCCAGCGGCCGACTGCCATCCTTAGCGTTTTTATGCTCTTGTTTGAGCTTCTTGCCAGAGACTGGCCTTTTGAGCTTGACAGGAATCCTCCTAGGGCCTGCCCAGCAGGCGATTACTTGACAGGCTGCCGACCCCAATCAATTGGCCTTCGTCAGTAGGAGGGAAGTAAGGCTTTTCTTCTGCTGGCGATTCTTGCTTGGAGGGAGGTTGACTTCCATGTCTGCTACAGCATTTAATGTTTTGCACTCTCCCAAGGAACATAGCGCTGCTTACGTCAGGTATGCAAAGAGTTTAGAGTGCTTTTGCAATGATTGCACTTCTCCTCTAGGTGGATTTTTGGGAACCGTGAAGAGTTCCCGATTGGTGGCTCTCCTTCCAGGGTGGTTGGAGTGTCATTAATGCCGTGTTTTCTCTTGTATAAAACCCCAGCTTCCTCCACTTTTTAGCTTAACCTATCTTCAATCCTTCCACTTTCTTCGTCTTAATCATGGTTTGGATCAAAAAGTTTGTGACTCGCCGTGGAGTTAGATATGTTACTTTCATTTTTAGAGGGTTTTGGAGGCTCCAATATGCTCGTGCTGTTTATCGAGCTGTCCGTCGTAGTCGCCGTTCACGGCTTTATTCCCGCCGGACGGGTAAGAAGGCTTCTGCTAGGATGAGCAAGCGCCTCAAGAGGTCCTCACCTCCTGCTGCGCCTAGGTTTAGGCGCTGCCCCCAGGGAGGGGGCTGTTTTGACAGGGGATGCCACGAGTGCTTTCCGTGGCTGCACCCCGAACAATTTGACTCCAACTTCTCTGACACTGACTCCTCCTTGGCGTCAGGCCCCTCTTCGCCTGTGAAGAAGACAGGCTGTCGCACCTGCGACGAATCCCAGGCTGTTCCCTTTGGCAGGGACTGGGAGGATAGCAGCCGAGATTCTGACGATAGTGAGGGTCTTGGTTGTTTGAGTGACAGGGACGAGGATGGGATCCCTGATGATCCCTTCAAAGACTCCCCAGACTGGGACTGGGGCTCGGACTTTGGAGGTTCAGGTAGGCCTGGGGACCCTTCTCCTGACCTGGATGATGATTAGGCCTGCTTAGCAGGGCGTTTATTTGTTGGGCCGGAATTTCTGGGCCCTTGTACGTTTTCTTTCCTTGCTGGGTACTGAATGTAATTTTCCCTTATAAGATTTAATGAAATGAAATTCAGGTGATGTGTTCGTGTATTGTATCTTTAATATGTGTTTATTATTATTATTGTATATATTTTTTTTTTTGGATGTGGGAATGACGTCGTCGGTTGATCTTTCTCTCTGACATTTTTAGTCTTTCGAGGCCCTTCTTGGAAAGGGTGAACGGTCCGTGTCCAGTGTGCGACACGTGGACGGCTATTGAGGGTTTTGTCAGGGGATCGCCTTTTGGACTCCTTGGGCTTTATATAAACCCCTCCCCCCCTTCATTTTCCTCTTTTACTTTTCCTGATACTTCAAACTCCTTATACTTCCTGAATCTTCTTCGTTTGCCGAGCATTCTTCGAGGAGCAAGGAATACCTTTTGTCACTGTCTCCGGCGACTTTATCGGCGTCTTTAGGTTAGAACTTCTTTAAATCTTTCACCTCTTTTTTCCCTTCCATAGCCAATATGTCGCGAGTTCGTCCCCTTTCTTTTAATTCCGTGCTCGGGGGAACTGGGGGCGGCGAAGGTGGCCGGCGTGACATAGCTTCTTCCTCCGGGGTCGGCCCCAGGGAGGAGGACGATCATTACAGGGGGGAGGGTGCTGAGTCACCCGAGCCGGCTCCCTTTGATGTGGTCGACTCTGATGACGAGGCCCTGGAGGTGGATCCTTCCAGGGTCGCCGGCCCCCTCATCCGCAGGGAAAGGGGGAGGACCTATTTCTTGGACAAGAAAAAGTATGTGGTCCCCCTAAAGACCTACCCTGAGGCCAAGAACAGGGACCTGATTTTGGAGAGTAACGCTGCTAAGGCCATTGAACAATTTTACAATTTCGGGGAAGGGTACACGGTTGTAATCCCTGGGGAAAGGGACACAGTGGGTTGTCCCCCAGAAGGGTGTGTGGCCGTCTACCACAAGGCCTTGGAATTTGGCCTGCGATTCCCACTGCACCCCTTCCTGGAGGAAACCTTCAGGAGGATGAACGTTGCTATCGCCCAGCTGACTGCAACTGCCATTAGATCTTTAGTTGCTTACACCTGGACCTGCCTTTTCCATGGCGAGGGGCTTATATTGACGCCCTTCGTTTTATGGTCGGTCTTCAAATAGTGTCTTCGTCTGGGGGGGATGGCTCCCCTGGTTATTGGTCTCTGCAGAGGCAGAAAAAGTATGCCTTGGTCTGGCCGGCTATGAGCAGCCTAAAGGACTGGAAAAACAACTTTATATACATTCATAGCGCGTCAGGGTGGAAAATTCCTAGACATTTTAGGAACCATGTCCACACCCGCATGGAGACGCGCGAGGAGTATCACCCAAGTGTTGGGGGGAAGGCTCTGGAGGTCAGGCTGAGCGAGAAGGAGGAGATTTTGATAAAAAAAGTTTGAGATTGTGGTGGATAAATATGGGAACTTTGGCCCTGCCTTCTGGCTCCCCCATGCGGAGCTCATTACGACAGACGAGTATTTGCTTCCCCTGGGCCTGATTCCTGGCCTTGAAGGTAGTTCTAGGGATTTTTTGTTGTCACGATTTTCCAGAGACTTTATTTCCCCCTGCTTTTTAGATGACCGCCTTTCCCTTTCTGCAGATTCCTTTACTTGGCGCTGGACAAAGAAGCAGGTCAGGAGGTTCGGCCTGAGTGAGGACTTGGTCGTTCTTTCAAAGCGTCCTTCCCTCCCTGCGAATTTTAGGAAGAGAAGCAAAGCCCTTATGAAGCTTGTAAAAGACTTCGCCGCTGGTCGAAGATTGCCTCTCCCACCCCGGCTGCCTTCGTCGAAACCGACGACTCCTACCCCTAGCACCCATGAGGGGGAGGCGGAGGTTACTTCTGGAGCTACACCTTCCCCCAGTCAGAAACAGGGTGCCTCTTCGGCTGGGCCTCGGATTTCGCAGGGGACGCAGCCTGGGAATTCCGAGGGGACTGGGGAGAGTGCTCCCTTGGAGTTGAGGAGGAAAAGAGACAGGGAAGCTCCTAGTGCTGACGTGGTGGACCTGGAGGCGGATGTTACCACCCCTGAGGCGAAGCGCCCTGCGCGTGAGCCTGCAAGTACCCCCTTCCCAGAGGAAAACGCAGAGTTCCACTACACGGCTGGTGACAGTGTGGACGTGTCAGGCTTGCTTTCTGATTCCGGAACCGTCTTGGCCGACCGCCTTACAAAAATGGTGACTTCAACTTCTCATCAAGTGCTTCAGTATATCCAGCGTACCTCTAAGGTTATGCTGGCGTCTGCCGAACTGGCGGCTCTCAGCCGCCTGAGCGATGAGGAGTTGACAATTACTCCCGGGGCTCCTCCTCCCAGGGCTCCTCCTCCCGACCGCCTGGCTATGGTAGAGAGGGATGTCTCCTTGATAAGCTCCTTGAAGGATAAGATGACAAGGCAAGAGGGCGAGTTAGAGGAGGCCAAGAAGCAGGCTGGTCAGTGGAGGCTGCAGGGGGAGATGGCTGTGAAGGAGGTTGCCAAGCTGGAGGCTGATCTGAAGGAGAGCCGGCAGTCGTTGGACCGAGCCAATCTATCTTTGGCCGAGATGGGGCGTTTAAAGGGGAGAGTAACTGACTTGGAGGAGCAGCTGTTAAAGGCCAAGTCGACTTTTGAACAGGCTAAAGGGGAATGGACGAAGGAGAAAGAGACCCTGGCTGAGGAGACTGAGGCTGCAGTGGATGCCAGCTTCGCGAGCGGTGCCAACTCCTCCCTGGAGTTGGTGATGGAGGTGATAGGGGAGATGTTCCCTACCTTTGATAAGGATTCCTTTCGGAGTCTTTATGCCGCTAAGAATGAAGCTCGGGCGACCAGGCAGCCTGAGGCAGATGCCGACGCTCACCAGGATGCTACGTGATGCCCTTTTTTCTTATGAAAGCTTTTATCCTTCCGTGCTGGGCCAGTGCTATGGCCAGTTTGTTTGTAACATTCGCCGCTTTGTTTTTTCTTTTTAATTTTGTAAAGACCTTCTACCCTTCATGGGTCCTGTTTGTGGAATATTTCTCTTTGCTTTTTATGGCAAGTTTTGTTTTAAAATTCGGGGAGTCTTTCCTTGTTGTTAATCACGCCCGGCACAGCTTGTCCCTGGCTTTGTTCAAAGTCCAGGGGGCCTGCCCCCTGCCTGCCCAGAGGTAAGCAGGGTGGCTTTTGCGTTTTTTTTATACAAGGTTGGGGGGCCTGCCCCCAGTCCTTGTCAGTCTGGCCTGTTCCTGGTTTTTTGTTCAAAGTCCAGGGGGCCAGCCCCCTGCTTGCCCAGAGGTAAGCAGGGTGGCCTTTGCGTTTTTTTATACAAGGTTGGGGGGCCTGCCCCCAGTCCTTGTTGATCTGGCCTGTCCCTGGCTTTTTGTTCAAAGTCCAGGGGGCCTGCCCCCTGCCTGCCTAGAGGTAAGCAGGGTGGCCTTTGCGTTTTTTATACAAGGTTGGGGGGCCTGCCCCCAGTCCTTGTCAGTTTGGCCTGTTCCCGGCTTTTTGTTCAAAGTCCAGGGGGCCTGCCCCCTGCCTGCCCAGAGGTAAGCAAGGTGGCCTTTACGTTTTTTATACAAGGTTGGGGGGCCTGCCCCCAGTCCTTGTCAGTTTGGCCTGTCCCCGACTTTTGTTCAAAGTCCAGGGGGCCTGCCCCCTGCCTGCCCAGAGGTAAGCAGGGTGGCCTTTGCGTTTTTTATACAAGGTTGGGGGACCTGCCCCCAGTCCTTGTCAGTTTGGCCTGTCCCCGGCTTTTGTTCAAAGTCCAGGGGGCCTGCCCCCTGCCTGCCCTGAGGTAAGCAGGGAGGTTTGGATTTTTGTTGGGGGGTTCATTTTTCCTGATTTTGGCAACAGGGGGGGCCTCCCCCTATTGCCCCCTGCTCGTTTGTGTGTGAATGCGCAAGTTTGAACAGGCAACGAGTATAAATCTGGATCCTTCTCATTTCTTTATAAAATTTGCGACATTTTGGGTGGTCGGAGCCGTCGACATTCTTTGACCGTCCTCCGCCTTTTGTTTTTAGCAAAAATAAAAAACTATCTTCGAATTTTGTTCAGACGTAATATTTCTTCAAGGTGTCCGCATTCCAGTGAGCATGCAACTCTTGCCCTTCAAGGTTGGCGATTTTGTATGTGCCTGGTCCCAGGACTTGAGTCACTTGGTATGGACCCTCCCAGTTGGCACTTAGCTTTCCATGTTCCCTTGATTTTCCAACCGCCTACGTAGGACCTGGTAGGACTCCTCCAGGTCAGCTCCTATTAGGACCTGCCTCCCTGGCTCTAAGTCTACCAGCATGCTTTCGCCCCCTGGCTCCAGGTGGTCGGACGCCTGATGCTCGGCTGGGATTTCGCCTTCCCTGCTGGGGGAACTGTCAGCCTTTCTTTTTCCTTTTCTTTCTTTTTCGTGTGTTTGCAGGGCCACGGAGTAGCATTGTCTGGCTGACTCTTGGTCCCCGCGCACTTTTCCTTCTAGCCCGAAATCGGTGACATACGCTATGGTGAGGGCCCTGATGGAGATGGCCGCCTCGATTTCGTCCAGGGTAGCTCTGCCAATTAGGGCGTTGTAGGCAGATCTTGCATCCACAACAACAAAGGTTGCCCTGACGTTTCTGGCAGTAGAGCCTTCCCCAAAGGTTACGGGTAGGTCTATGATTCCCATGGGCAGCACGCCTGCTCCACTGAATCCGTATAACGATCCGGGGGCAGGTCGTAGGTGCCTTTTTTCCAGGCCCATTTTCTCGAAGGCGTCCTTGTACAGTAGATTTGTGTATGCGCCAGTGTCTACCATGCACCTCCGCACAATGTGGTTGCTGATCTCTAGGGACAGCACCAAAGGATCACTGTGCGGGTATACTACGCGCCCTGCATCATCAGGGGTGATGCTTAATGTCACTCCTCTTGGACTTCCTGCTTTCTCAGCATAGCAGATCTGGTTCCTTAGTTCGCGCATTTGTCTTTTTTGGCCTCTTCGACTGAGCTGGCCCTCAGTGCCTCCTGAAATTACGTGGATCACCATGCGGTTCTGCACTGACCCTTCGGGTTTTTCAGATACTTCCTTCTGAGACTTATTCTTGGCTGCGTAGTTGGTTAGCCATCCGTTCCTGATTAACTTCTCGATTTCGTCTTTCAGGTGACGACATTCCTCGGTGGTGTGGCCTATGCCGTCGTGGAAAGTGCAGAATTTCTTGGGGTCTCCTTTCGGGCTGCGAGGTTTGTTCGGGCGATTCCTGTGGACATGACGTAGGTCCACCCCGACGCGGCCACGCGCGGGTTTGGGTAGGCGAATGAATCTCGTGGTGAGATTGTTCTCGGGTTCGGAATTTAAGTCAAGATGGAGTCGCCACCGAATTTTGTGGTTATTCGGAACCATACGAGCCCACTCTATGTCGTCATGGGCTACACAAAGTAAGCCCACTTCGATTTCAGAGTTCATTGGGCTCGTCCCTTTGCATTGCAATATCGATACCGTATAAACCGGCTTTCGTATATAGAATGACTCTCGTGCGCCAAGGGTTTCGGACATCCGGAAACCAAAGGTTCTGAGTAAGGGGTGAGGGTACGTGTTGGGAAGCCCACTAAGGACACCCAACCCCGCCCGCACATGGCGGCCTCTACTAAGACATCGTTCGTGTTCGTGTGAGCGCGCTAGTAAAACAATTAAATGATATGCAAACAACGTTTTTAGCTAATCATGTGAGTTATTGGTTAACTACGTCATTTAATGCATCTTGATTATAGTCAAAATGATTTATCATGCGAGGTTCATTTATAAAGCGATAAGCAAGTAAATAAATGAAACTCAAACATAAATAACGTACAAGATACACGGGCGGAAATACAACCCGGCCAATACGAAAATTACGTAAGCGATATAGAAATGGAAAAAACGATAATAAAATGTTAGGAACAGACCCGTATACAAGCTAGACCGTGAGACGTGTAGATGGACTAACCCCGATTAAATACACATTACATTATGTATTAAACGGAGGACGAAGACATAGGGCCTAGGCGTGATGCTAGCCCGATCCTATGCCTCGGTGCCTTGTCCCGACTTATCATGTCGAAAAATCGATCAAAGTCGTTAAGGTGTCGTGGTGTGCATGGGTTTTGAAAATAGAAGAGTCACGTGATAGTCTTTACACGTGATGACTAATGTCGATAAAAGGACGAGGCTTGAAAGTGTGTGTCAAGGCCCTCGGTTTTCTGGGTTACAGGACCCACTCGGTCGAGTCATTGTCTGACTCAGTCGAGTGCGTCCTCAAAAAAGTTTCTGCCCAGTGTTATGGACACTACTCGATCGAGTGGCCTATGCACTCGGTCGAGTAGCCCCTCGAAAAGGGGTCTGTCCAGTCTGATGGACGCTACTCGATCGAGCGGCCTATGCACTCGGTCGAGTAGCCCCTGTACGAGTGTCAACTCGTCTCGTTTTTGAGGTTGAAAACGACGGTCGGCCGGGTTAAATACAAATATCGCATGATTTGAATTTAACTCGACCTCCGGTACTATAATCGTGTATATGTACGATTATAATACCGTTGTCGGGACTTTATGAAAACGTTTGCGTTAGAAAATTTGAATTAGTAACGGAATGCTTCCCTCTACGTCACGACATCGAAACTAACCCTTTCGGGTTATGTGATGTCGGTTTTCGTGTCAACGGGTTCCGCACTAATTAAAATGGGATCGAATACGTTCAACTACGATTAGTCGCGATCACGTCATGCCCTTGAGTACATTGGGGCGGGGCTCCTCGAAAGGGCTCCACCTCCGTCGTTGCTCGTAAAGGGATTAGACGGACTTTAAGCGACAATTATAGTCAAACGCATCCGAAACCGAATTTTCGGTATTAATATATATATATATATATATATATATATACGCGGTATGATAATAATGTGTTAGTACGCGAAATAGAAAAGTTAGTATGCGAAAATGTAAAGTGTTAGGATGTTAGAGTTAGGATTACAACACTAGTATAAGTATAATATTAACAATACAAAAAAAACGTAAAATAAAGAGGACAAAGATCGAAATGGGGTTTAGGACACCCTCAACATACATGCTTAGTAAGGACCTCGGAAATGGACTCGCGAATAGTGTCGGGACTATGGAGTATCGAGGATGTATGTAAGTTATGGTGTATGTGTATGTGCGTGGATGGATTGTCGGTTTTTCGAGGGACAAGGGACTCGGTTTTTTGTGTGTGATTGCTTAGGGTTGTAGTGTAGGGAGTATGGCTGAAATGTGGGGTAAATGTAGGTAGAAAATGAGGGTGAAAAGGTTGAACAAAGTTGTGAAATGAGTGAGGGTCATGGGGTATTTATTGAGTTTACCCCACGACCTAGGGTCACTCGATCGAGTGGCCCTAGTGCACTCGGTCGAGTGCCCTAGAAAATGGGCCTGATCCGGTTTTTGACGCTCCACTCGACCGAGTGGGTCAATCCACTCGATCGAGTGGATCAGGTAATCCGAGCTAAAATAGGAAGGAATTGATATTGTTGTTTTGATATCTTTTTTGAAATGGATTTGGGCGCCAGCTTCCAGAAGGTCCCCCTTAGGCTGATTTTTGTGACGGGTTCGTCTTTGACCGGGTTTTGACCCGGTCGCCAAAAGACGGGATTTATTTTTGGTGTCGGTTTTGGCCCAAATTAGTCTTATTTTGCTCGGAACGACCCACTGGGCCTGAATTTGATGTCTGTTTTGTGAGATTATTACTCCGCTAAAAGTCCATGTCAGATATTATTGATTTCGGGTCCAAATCCGAGTATACTAAGTCACGTTTGCGTCCGATCATCATCGGGTGTTTGTCGGGAACTGCTATAGACACTAGCAGGCAAAATGCGGGTGTCTACAGAGCCCCCACTCTGACTGAGGCTTGGACAAGGCGAAAGTCAGAGTAGCTACCAGGCCAATCGCAGATTACGACCTGGCAGCCTTCCGGTCGGGTCGTTTATAGTCCAGTAGACTAGCGTGAAAGGGCTCGCCAGCCATAAGCAGAGGGTCATACCTGTCCTGCCGATGATAGCTCCGTGGGGAGTAAAACTTGCTCTTGGAGGTGTAGGAGTACCCGTATGCTGATACATCATGGCTTTGAGTGTAGCATTCTGGGATAAATATGGGTTCACGTTGGGGAGTGAAGTAGTGGCGCGGGGACTCGCTTCTGAAGTCTTGGGGTGCACCTGTATGCTGACACATGATAAATTGCATGTAACACATAGGCAAAACACCGACTTGTGCTGGGGAAAATGTACTGGATTTTGAGAAAAGTTGAAATTTTCGAAAAAGATTTTTTTTTAGAATTTTAGGAATTTTTAGAAAAAATAGGAAAGCTCGGGATGACTAGATTCCTATTCTGGGTTGAAGTCAGGCCTGCACATGCTGGGGCCCAGTTTACTGAGGAGGCAGGGTTAGTCAGGGTTACTGCCAGGCTTCCCTATTATAAATACAGGTTTCCCTGCTTCAGCTTACTGCACCTCAAATCAAAACTCTTTTTCTCTTAAAATCTCTCAGTCTTTCAAGAGGAATCAAGTTCCTGCCATGGGCATCGAGCATCTCACTTCAATGCTTTTTGCTTGGTCCCAGCATTTTCGGGACGAGGATAGGATTCAGCTGACCCAAATGGGGATTACCAGCCTATTTCCTCTTAGGCGTCTGGTGCCTGATTCACACTTTTTGGATGCTTGTTTGGCGCTTTGGGATACTACCCACCACGTCTTCGCGTTCCCGCGGGGAGAAATATGCCCTCTTCCCGAGGAGATCGCAGCCATTGGAGGTTGGAGCCCTGTTGCTCGTCCTGCCATCCCTCCGTTCTACCCGGACCCGAGGAGAAGACTGAGGGACTTCCTAGGTCTGTCTCATGCTGAGACAGATCGAATGGTGCGGGGAGATACTGTCTCCCTCTTTGACTTGGCTGACAAGTTTATGAACAACCAGGATGTAAGGGCTACGCCTTCTCACAGGCGTAGGGCTTTCGCGTTCTGCATGTTGCACCGCTACGTCTTTGAGGGGTTGATGGATGCTGACTCATTCGTGGGTCAAATTAGGCTGATTGGAGTGGTTGACCAGATGGAGACTGGTCATAGCCCTGCTTGGCTAGCCACTGGGGAACTCATCATGGGTTTGGATGCTAGGCGACTTGACCCAACCCGGCAATTGACGGGTAGCACCCTCATTCTGCAGGTATTCATCTTGCGATTTTTTTAATCTTCCTTTTCTCTCTTTTTTGTTTCGCGGTTTCTTGAGGTCCGTAAGTCACTCGATCGATGACCTATCACTCGATCGAGTGATGTCTGTAAAGTGCTTCTGCCGGTCTGTGAAGGGCTTACTCGATCGAGTCAGATGGTGTACTCGATCGAGTGTCATACCTGACGAGCTTCTGATTGTCTTAGGGAGCCTTACTCGATCGAGTCAGATGGTGTACTCGATCGAGTGGGCTATAGCGAACCATTCCGTTGCTCATAAATTCTATGTATACTTTTTGCAGGTTTGGCTGTCGGAGCGCTTATCGATCACAGAGCCTCCTCCGAGCGTTCCCAACTACCGTAGCAGCCAA
Organism: Agrostemma githago; assembly: GCA_958450325.1. Lineage (NCBI taxonomy): Eukaryota > Viridiplantae > Streptophyta > Magnoliopsida > Caryophyllales > Caryophyllaceae > Agrostemma > Agrostemma githago. Next base: position 55,183,000 of record OY288240.1, read on the forward strand.
ATCAGTTCTAGGGGGCGCCGGATAAGCTCGAATCATCATATAAATCGAGCTTACTGGGACGAGGAATTGGTGTTCCATGGTGGCCCATTGATTAGATGGACGGTTGCTTGGTGGTTCCTTTCCAAGCTGACGGGGTTGGCCAAGAGGGACCAAGCTCGTTACCTTGTGATCCTGTCCCTTGACTGGACAGTTCACATCTACCCGGACCGCATTCTGAGGCAGTTCGGTTCGTCTCAGCGCATTCCTGAGACTGAAGCCATTATTAGCGTCTCGCTCCAACTGACGGACGCTATGTGCGACACCTGGTTGCAGAGATGGTTTACTCGTCCTACATGGACTATTCCCAACCCTTGCCAATCTGCTTGGGTTTCTCGAGCCTATGAGAAATGGACTTCTGAGGAGTCCGAGGAGGCTCGCAAAGCTCTGAAGGTCGATGAGGCCTTCGAACTGGTCCGTCGGGAGACGGCAAAGGACAATAGGGGATTCTACGATGAGGGAGAGACCCCTGCTACCTTAGTCCGATTAGAGTCGGGTCTTAAGTCACATACTAAGACTCGAGCTAAAGATGTCGGTGCCAGTGGCACGCGGGGGCGGCAAAGCCCCCAGACTGACTTGGAGCGGCGACTTGGGCCAAGGCTGGCGGCCCGGGACCGACTAGGTCCGCGTGACCGGCTTCCTGAGTCTGTAAGGGCCCGACTTGGGCCAATCGAGGTGGATGAGGACTCGAGTTCCAAGAAGCGAGTCCGGGTTAAAGAGGTTCCTGTGGTGATTCGGGAACGCTCTCCTCCGCGTCGTCGTCAGTGGACGGCCAAGGAGGCCAAGGACAAAGGGAAGGGCAAGATGCCCTAAATACCGAGTCCTTAGTTTTATTATTTAAATATTATTATTATTTTGTCGTGTGTTTTTTTGTAGTTTTTTTTTTTGAATTCCTGCACTTGTAATGTGTAATTTTCCCAAGTTTACTGGGTTTTTTTTTTGATAATTAATAAAAGGAAGTTTATTATTAAAATCGTTCCTGTCTTTTCTCGATTGCATTGGTTGTGCCTTTTTGAGGGGCTGCCTACGTATCCGCAATTAGCAGAATCAAACCAAACGTAGTTCAGGCTTAGGAAATTTGCAATCTCGAATTACACCAAGACTATTGGTTCAAGATGTTTTGTGACAGTAGAATAAATAATTCTAGCTCATTGACTTGCTTTTTGTAAAATAAATGATTTTGATAAAAATTGCTAATGACATTGAGAAATGGCTAAGGGTAGTAACGCTTCAGCTGATCCAGGTTGGTTGGGTTGACAAACTCATTCCCGTCCAGGTCCGTCAGCATTACTGCTCCGCCTGATAGGATTTTCTTCACCAGATATGGCCCAGCCCAGTTGGGTTTGAATTTTCCCCTTGGGTCAACTGGTAGCAGGGCTCGAACAGACTTAAGGACTAGGTCCCCTTCTTTAATGTTCCTGGGCCTTACTCGCTTGTTGAAGGCCCGTTGGATCCGTTTCTGGTATATTTGGATATTGTTGAGAGCGCGGGACCGTCGTTCGTCTAGTAGAACCAACGAATCGTACCGTGCTCGAACCCAGTCAGCTTCGGGTACTTGACTTTCTAGCAGAATTCTGAGGGACGGTACCTCTAGCTCCACTGGTTGGACTGCCTCCATCCCATAGGTTAGGTAGTATGGTGTCGCTCCGGTTGCGGTGCGAATTGATGTCCGATACCCCCATAGGGCAAAAGGTATTTTGTCGGGCCAGTCCCGATAATTATCAGCCATCTTTTTTAGTATGGTGACAATCGTTTTATTAGCTGCCTCTACTGCTCCGTTCGTTTGGGGACGGTATGGCGAGGACGTGTGCCTTTGAATTTTGTATTTAGCCAGTAGGGTTCCCGTCTCAGCTTGGAAATGAGTTCCATGATCACTGATAAATTCATGTGGGATTCCATACCGACATATTATCTTGTTTTGGATAAATTTGGCGACATGTTTGGCATTGAGGATGCGATATGATTCAGCTTCGACCCATTTGGTGAAATAGTCGATAGCTACCAAAATGAAGCAATGTCCACCGGTACCGGAGGGATTCACCTTCCCGATTATGTCGATACCCCATGTCGAGAACGGCCAAGGTGACGTCATGGTATAAAGCAGAGACGGCGGCATATGTTGCACATTGCCAAAGATTTGGCAGTTATGGCAATGTTTGACATATAACTGGCAGTCGGCCTCCATGGTGTTCCAATAATACCCGAGCCTCATGATTTTTCGGACCAGCATGTGAGCATTCAAGTGTGGACCGTTTTCGCCATCATGTACTTCGGCCATTACTTTCTCGGCCTTATATTTGTCAACACAAAGGAGAAGAGCCCCCTGTGCCGTCTTTTTGTACAGTTGCCCGTCACCAGTACGGATGAACTGGGTGGCTAGCCTCCGTAAGGCTTTTTTGGCTCGGCCTTCCGTCCCGGGAGGATACTCTCCGTGGGTCAGGTATGTTAACACGGCTTGGTACCATGGTTCGGGATCGGTTATCTCGATGTCTTCAATGTCATGGACGTACGCCGGCTCGGACCGTCTTTCGACGCAAATTGGCATACTGGTCACATGGTCGGGAATGTTCAGTAAAGATGCTAATTTTGAGAGTGCATCTGCAAACTGATTTTCTTCCCGAGGCAGGTATATGTACTCTACCTTTTGGAATTGTTTCTCGAGATCCCTTACTCGTGCCTGGTAGGCCACGAGATTAGCATTCCGAGTCTTCCATTTTTGAAGTGCTTGGTTAATGACCAAGGATGAGTCGCCATGTACCCGGATATTTGTGATCCCTAGGTTGGCGGCGGCTTGTAGCCCATAAATGCATGCTTCGTACTCTGCTGCATTATTGGTAACGTCAAAGTCCAGCTTGATGGAGACGGGAGTATGCTCCCCTCTTGGTGAAATTAGGAGGATCCCGACTCCGAACCCTCGAAAATTAGATGCTCCGTCGAAGTATAAATCCCATGATTCGGCATCGGTATGGAAAATATCTTCGTCTGGGAAGGACCAGGTGTCGGTGTGTCCTTCCTCGGTTACCGGGCTATCAGCGAGGAATTCAGCTACTATCCGCCCCTTAATAGCTTTTAACGGTACAAACTCTAGGTCGAACTCTGCCAACATTAGAGTCCATCTTGAAATCCGGCCGTTAAGGATAGGCTTTTCGAAGAGGTACTTGATCGGGTCCATCTTGGATAGGACATGAACCTCATAGCTGAGCATATAGTGTCTAAGCTTCTTAGTGGCCCAGACTAGAGCCAAACACGTCTTTTCGAGCATGGTATATTTGCACTCATACTCTAAAAACTTCTTACTGATGTAATAGATGGCTCGTTCTTTGGAGTCAACTGTCTGAGCCAGCATAGCCCCCATGGCTGTCTCGGTCGTTGTTAGGTATAACGACAGAGGCAAACCGGGTTGAGGTGGCATCAAAACTGGCGGAGCAGACAGAATCTCTTTGATTTTGTCGAAAGCAGCTTGGCATTTGTCATCCCATAGTATCCGTTCCCCTATTTTCAGTTTCTTGAAAATTGGTTCACACACCATGGTTAGCTTGGAAATGAATCGACTAATATAATGGACTTTCCCGAGAAATCCCCTTATTTCTTTTTCGGTTTTAGGAGCTTGCATCTCGGTAATGGCTTTGATTTTAGCTGGGTCGACTTCGATACCTCGTTGGCTAACGATATGACCCAGTAATTTGCCTGACGTTACCCCAAAACTGCATTTCTGAGGGTTTAGCCTCATGTTGTATTTGCGCAATCGGGTGAAAAATTTCCTTATGGCGGTGATGTGACCGTCCCGTTCTTTGGATTTGACGATCATGTCGTCTACATAGACCTCTACCTCTTTATGCATCAAGTCATGTAGTAAGGTGGTAGCGGTCCTTTGGTATGTGGCCCCGGCATTAATGAGACCAAATGGCATGACGGTGTAGCAGTAAGTACCCCAAGGTGTAGTGAAGGTAGTCTTACTCATATCTTCTTTCGCCATCTTGATTTGATTATATCCGGCATACCCGTCCATGAATGACAGAAGGGCATGATCGGCCGTGTTATCCACCAGTATATCGATGTGTGGTAACGGAAAATCATCCTTCGGGCTTGCTTTGTTAAGATCCCGAAAATCTACGCATACCCGCACCTTACCGTCCTTTTTAGGAACCGGCACGATGTTTGCAACCCAGTCCGGATACTCGGACACTTGTATGAAGCCGACTTTGAACTGTTTGTCGACTTCTTCTTTTACTTTGAGAGACCACTCGGGCCTCATTCGACGAAGTTTTTGTTTGACCGGTTTTCACCCGTCTTTGATAGGTATGTGGTGCTCGGCTATTTCCCGGTCTATCCCCGGCATGTCCTTGTAGGACCACGCGAAGACGTCTTTGAACTCTTGGAGAAGGTTTATAAACTGTTGTTTCTCCTCGGGATCTAAGGATAACCCTATCTTAAGTATCTGAGGCTCTAAGGTTGTTCCCACGTTTATGAATTCGGTCTCTTCAATTACTGGATTCCGGGATTCCCTTTGCTCTAGTTGCTCGATCAGATGTGGAGGTAAGGGTACCTGTTCGTCGGATTTCTCAATGTCATAGCATAAAACATTTTTGAAAGCTGAATTTAAAAGAGACAAGTCGTAAGCAGAACGGTTGTTATTATTGATTGAAAATTTGGAAAACAGCTCAAAGAGAGCAGCCATCTGATCATTGGTCAGTGGCGGAATTGGTAAGGCACTCGGGACAGACCCCGAAGTGCCAGCAGCAGGAATGATAGAAGGGAGGGGGGTTACAGGAGTGACTCTAGCACCGACTTCTCTAGACTCGACCTCAGACTCTGACTCAGACTCCGACTCAGACTCGGACTCAGACTCAGGCATGTCTCCCTCTCCGGTGACCAGCTTGTAGATCTTTCCTTGACTGTCAGTCCACTTGACAGTCTTCCTCCAGGCCCTTTTTCCCGTCTCGGAGCCAACATCCGAGATCAGCTTGGTCGGGTCAAACCTGTTGCTGCGGAGGATCAGGTTGACCAGGTCTTCTTTTGGAGTCGGGGCTATGGTGTCTTCCCCGAAGAGCGGCCCCAGCGCGGGCTCAGCATCGTCCCCTCCATCGGACTGGATGAGGGCGAACACCTCATCCGGGATGTAGTTGCAATCCCGGGCCAAGTGGGTCCCAAGGTGCGTAGCATTGGGTTGGTATAGTCCAACCTGGATGGCCCCGAATACGGGTGTGACAAATTAGTCAGACAACCGTGGGCTGTAAGGGCTCAAGTAGATACCCTTCATGATGTTGCAGGCCTTTTCGATTCCTGCTCGGACAACGTTGTCCGGGGTGAGGACGTAGCCAAGGCCGAAGTGAGAGTCTTCGTCCTTGAGAACCTCGATGATCTTCCCAGCTGGAAGATCGGGTCGAGAGGTAGCCCCCGGAAGGTACCCTAGGTTTTGTAGCATTGTGTCAATGCTCGTGGTGAAGTAAGGCCTAAAAAGGTACTCTTCCTCGATCATCCCCACAAAGTCGAACCCCCAGAGGTCCGTGCGGCCCGTGGCGTTACAGCTAGCCACGGTCATTGGGGTCGCCTCTAAAGTAATAATGCCGTCGAGTAGAGGCATCTTGATTTTACGGTGGAGGGTGGAGGACACAGCTTTCACCGCGTGAATCCACGGCCTTCCTAGGAGCAAGTTGAATGATGAGGTGACATCAATCACCTGAAATTCAAGCTCCTTTTCTATCGGGCCCGTGATGATGGTCAGTTTTATGGCCCCAGCTACCGACTTCGGACTCCCATCAAAGGCTTGGATGGTTTGAGCAGTCGGGATATAGTCAGCCTCGGTAATGCCGAGGGCTTTGGCGGTCCTTAGAGGAAGGACATTCACGGCTGACCCGTCATCGACTAGGGTCATCGGGAGGTACTTTTCCTGGCAAATCACCGTGATGTAAAGGGCCAGGTTGTGGGAGGTCCCGAATGGCGGCAGATCGTCTTCGGAAAATGTGATCATTGGGCCTCCTTCTTTGGCCTTACCCTTTAGGTGAGGTAGGACCGTGGCTACCATTTCAGCGGGGGTAGCCAGAGAGTCGATCTTGACTTGATCGAGAGCCTTTGTAAGTGCTTCTCAATGTTCTTGTGAGCTAACAAGGAGTTGCCATATAGTGAGGTCAACTCGGGTTCTCTTCAGTTGCTTCACGATGGCCGTTTCGGCGGTCGGCTCCTCAGGGGCGACTTCCATCCCGAGTGGATCGGTGATGGTTGTCGGGATAGGGGTGTCCCTAGTGCTTGTGGCTAAGTAGGGACGACCAAGGTTGTTGCTGGCTAGGACCCGAGTTTTAGCCTCTCGGATCTGTTCAGGGGTGATGGGAACGGTTTCCCCTTTAGCGAGGTAGATATCGTCCTCGTCGTCAAACCAGATCCCGTTCACTTGCGGGACGAATGGAGAGATAAGGTGAGAGCAGTCAATCACCTCCCCGGCAAAGATGGCATGGGAGCTGAAAGGGTTCTCCTTGTTGCTTGGCTTATCTCCGGGTAGCGGGATTTTACCGCTTTCAATTAGGTCCTGGATCAAGTGTTTCAGCTTCCAACATTTTTCGGTGTCATGCCCATTGCCCCGGTGGTATTGGCAATAGGCCTGAGCATTGTAGTTCTTGGAGCGTCGCTCGACCGGAACTTCAGGAGTTGGGCCTATCGGTTGGATTAGGCCTTTGGAGTATAGCCTTTGTAAGGCATAGGTATAGGTAGTACCTATATCAGTGAAGACCCGAGGTGGGGTGTTCTTCTTGGACGGGGCATCTAGTAGATTGACCGCGTCAAAAATGCTGCGAGTTGTAGCCTGAGGCTTAGTGGTGGAGGAAGAAGCCCCTTGGTACCCTTTGCTAGTGGCCTTAGTGAGGCCTTCTAGTCTCAGGTCATCTTCGATCCTCATACCCATTTCAGTAAGGGTGGTGAAATTGGGTATAACAGCATACCGGAGGTGAACCCGGTAGGAGGGGAGGAGGTTCTTGACAAAAGCCTCCACTAGGGTCTTCTCATTGGGCTTATCGACCAATTTCATGCTCTCGACCCTCCAGCGTTGAAGGTATTTAGTGAAACCTTCCTTTGGCTCTTGGGCCATGACCTCCAGAGATCGCATTGTGGTTTGGATCTCGGTGTTGTCAGCATAGTTCCGAGCGAACTCGGTAGCCACATCATCCCATGTAGGGTATTTTTTCGGGTCTAGCCTATAGTACCAGGCCCGTGGGTGCTTCTCAAGAGATGCAGCAAAAAGATTCTTGAACATGGTCGAATCCACTCCCTTGATGGCCATGAATTCCTTGAAGGCCCGCACATGTAGTAACGGGTCTTCAGTTCCCTCGAACATGGGCAAACCTGTGAGATTCAGGTTTGCGGGCAGCTTGTCACTCACCGTGGAGTACTCTCGGCTATTCTCCCGGTGGATATTGTTACTCCCAGTCAAATGGACTTGTTCTTCTAGTCGGCGTACAGCGCTAACCAGTTCAATTATGGGCCCAGCAGTCTCGACATTAGGAGCCCTTTGCTCCACCGTAGCTAGGCGAGCAACAATGGCCACCTGGCCAACCCTCATTTCGGTCAGTTGGGCTTCGATGTCGGTCTGCTTCGCGACCATGGCGTCCAAAGCGGTTTGCAGGCTGTTCAAAGTAGCCATCCTTCAAGCGTGTCTGGTTGCCGGTGGCCTGTCTGTAAGAACACCGCGTAATCAGAAACTGAACCCAGATCTCGGAAAAAGAGAGGAAAAGTATATCCCGAGCGACACTTAGGAAAGAAGACTAAAGACTCGAGGAGGACATCTAGACGGATGACTCGATGGGTGGTATAACTTCCTTAGGATTTTGGCTTTGTGGGCCTAATCCCGTTCGAAGGAAGGTCCACGTGAGACTTTTCCCCAGACTTTTGACTCGAGTGTATGGACGGACTTTCCTTTGTAGGGGTATGCCCTACGCGGGTCGGTCGTGCCTTGACTGATAAGGCGGACTCGGGAAAGGGGGGGGGGAAACTCGTGATATAGGATCAGCGGAGTTTCGACGCTATAGACCTTCGACATACTATGCAAAGACCCGACACACGGCTAGACGGTAGGTCCTATAATAAGGGAGGTTTTTTAGGAAAGTTGGATGTTTGAAAATTGAATATTGAATGAGCGGATGAATTTCCGAGAGTTTGGAAATTAAAAACGGAATTCCGAAAACCAAGATTAGAATTTTGAAAATTCAGAAAATCGAGATGGTGTTGGAAATTCACGAATTAAAATGGGCAGCATGCCGACTAGAGAAAAAGGATATTTTGAGTCAAATCAGTTGATCCTAAATTTCGGCGGCATTCCGAGTTTTGAAAATTGGATATTTTGAAAAGACGGGTCCCGAAACGGACAGCATTTCGGGTTTTTCAAAATTTGGGTGTTTTTGGAAAGATGCATTTTTTGAAATGACGGTTTTTGAAAAAATGACACGGAAACCAAGTAGCATGTAGTCAAACAAGCATTATAACGACGCTTATGTATGCTTTACACTAAGTCTCGGTCGGTCGAATAGGGTCTATACCAACGACGATCGCATTCTCACGAAACGGGACGGACTTCCTAGCCGATTTGGAACTAGGACCTGCCGTAAAACCCCGGTGAGTTCCGCCATCGAAGTCTTTAGTGCACCCATGTAGGAATGCACCGTGGTATAGTGGGACGTCGGTCACAAGTAACTGGCCCGGGCAAAATTTGGGTTATGCATGAATCATTAAACTAATGCGCGCACACTAATATTCGAACGATTTCTCTTCGAGTCTCACCCTAGGAACCCCGATGACATGTAGTACATCAGGTATCCCCAGCGGAGTCGCCAAATTGTGGACATGACGTAGGTCCACCCCGACGCGGCCACGCGCGGGTTTGGGTAGGCGAATGAATCTCGTGGTGAGATTGTTCTCGGGTTCGAAATTTAAGTCAAGATGGAGTCGCCACCGAATTTTGTGGTTATTCGGAACCATACGAGCCCACTCTATGTCGTCATGGGCTACACAAAGTAAGCCCACTTCGATTTCAGAGTTCATTGGGCTCGTCCCTTTGCATTGCAATATCGATACCGTATAAACCGGCTTTCGTATATAGAATGACTCTCGTGCGCCAAGGGTTTCGGACATCCGGAAACCAAAGGTTCTGAGTAAGGGGTGAGGGTACGTGTTGGGAAGCCCACTAAGGACACCCAACCCCGCCCGCACATGGCGGCCTCTACTAAGACATCGTTCGTGTTCGTGTGAGCGCGCTAGTAAAACGATTAAATGATATGCAAACAACGTTTTTAGCTAATCATGTGAGTTATTGGTTAACTACGTCATTTAATGCATCTTGATTATAGTCGAAATGATTTATCATGCGAGGTTCATTTATAAAGCGATAAGCAAGTAAATAAATGAAACTCAAACATAAATAACGTACAAGATACACGGGCGGAAATACAACCTGGCCAATACGAAAATTACGTAAGCGATATAGAAATGGAAAAAACGGTAATAAAATGTTAGGAACGGACCCGTATACAAGCTAGACCGTGAGACGTGTAGATGGACTAACCCTGATTAAATACACATTACATTATGTATTAAACGGAGGACGAAGACATAGGGCCTAGGCGTGATGCTAGCCCGATCCTATGCCTCGGTGCCTTGTCCCGACTTATCATGTCGAAAAATCGATCAAAGTCGTTAAGGTGTCGTGGTGTGCATGGGTTTTGAAAATAGAAGAGTCACGTGATAGTCTTTACACGTGATGACTAATGTCGATAAAAGGACGAGGCTTGAAAGTGTGTGTCAAGGCCCTCGGTTTTCTGGGTTACAGGACCCACTCGGTCGAGTCATGGTCTGACTCGGTCGAGTGCGTCCTCAAAAAAGTTTCTGCCTAGTGTTATGGACACTACTCGATCGAGTGGCCTATGCACTCGGTCGAGTAGCCCCTCGAAAAGGGGTCTGTCCAGTCTGATGGACGCTACTCGATCGAGCGGCCTATGCACTCGGTCGAGTAGCCCCTGTACGAGTGTCAACTCGTCTCGTTTTTGAGATTGAAAACGACGGTCGGCCGGGTTAAATACAAATATCGCATGATTTGAATTTAACTCGACCTCCGGTACTATAATCGTGTATATGTACGATTATAATACCGTTGTCGGGACTTTATGAAAACGTTTGCGTTAGAAAATTTGAATTAGTAACGGAATGCTTCCCTCTACGTCACGACATCGAAACTAACCCTTTCGGGTTATGTGATGTCGGTTTTCGTGTCAACGGGTTCCGCACTAATTAAAATGGGATCGAATACGTTCAACTACGATTAGTCGCGATCACGTCATGCCCTTGAGTACATTGGGGCGGGGCTCCTCGAAAGGGCTCCACCTCCGTCGTTGCTCGTAAAGGGATTAGACGGACTTTAAGCGACAATTATAGTCAAACGCATCTGAAACCGAATTTTCGGTATTAATATATATATATATACGCGGTATGATAATAATGTGTTAGTACGCGAAATAGAAAAGTTAGTATGCGAAAATGTAAAGTGTTAGGATGTTAGAGTTAGGATTACAACACTAGTATAAGTATAATATTAACAATACAAAAAAAACGTAAAATAAAGAGGACAAAGATCGAAATGGGGTTTAGGACACCCTCAACATACATGCTTAGTAAGGACCTCGGAAATGGACTCGCGAATAGTGTCGGAACTATGGAGTATCGAGGATGTATGTAAGTTATGGTGTATGTGTATGTGCGTGGATGGATTGTCGGTTTTTCGAGGGACAAGGGACTCGGTTTTTTGTGTGTGATTGCTTAGGGTTGTAGTGTAGGGAGTATGGCTGAAATGTGGGGTAAATGTAGGTAGAAAATGAGGGTGAAAAGGTTGATCAAAGTTGTGAAATGAGTGAGGGTCATGGGGTATTTATAGAGTTTACCCCACGACCTAGGGTCACTCGATCGAGTGGCCCTAGTGCACTCGGTCGAGTGCCCTAGAAAATGGGCCTGATCCGGTTTTTGACGCTCCACTCGACCGAGTGGGTCAATCCACTCGATCGAGTGGATCAGGTAATCCGAGCTAAAATAGGAAGAAATTGATATTGTTGTTTTGATATCTTTTTTGAAATGGATTTGGGCGCCAGCTTCCAGAAGGTCCCCCTTAGGCTGATTTTTGTGACGGGTTCGTCTTTGACCGGGTTTTGACCCGGTCGCCAAAAGACGGGATTTATTTTTGGTGTCGGTTTTGGCCCAAATTAGTCTTATTTTGCTCGGAACGACCCACTGGGCCAGAATTTGATGTCTGTTTTGTGAGATTATTACTCCGCTAAAAGTCCATGTCAGATATTATTGATTTCGGGTCCAAATCCGAGTATACTAAGTCACGTTTGCGTCCGATCATCATCGGGTGTTTGTCGGGAACTGCTATAGACACTAGCAGGCAAAATGCGGGTGTCTACAATTCCACTTAGCAGTTTCTTTTTCCAGTTCGAAGATCTCCGCCCTGGATTTGTTGAGGGCAGTGTAACTGTCAAACCTGGGCTGGTAGACAGTGCGCTCCTTCTTGGGAGTGTCTCCCTCCTCTCTCTGCTTGCCTGGCTCACTTCTGCCACGTCCACCCTGCGGTCCCCCTTGCGGCCTTGCTTGGCCTGCAGGGGTATCCGTCAGGCCGTGGAACTCCTCCTGCAGAATAAACCCTTCCGCAATTTTCCTGGCCATGGCCAAGGTTTCTGGCTGGGCCCTGATCATCTGGTTTTTCATTTCCCCTAGAAGTAGGGAGATTGTCAGGGCGTAGGCGGCGGTGGAATCGTCGATCTCCCTGACCTGCTGGTAGAATAGATCAAACCTTCTCAGGTATTCCCTCACACTTTCACCCTTTTTCTGCTTTAGGGTCATAAGATCGAAACGAGTGAGGCGTCTTCTTTTATTCCCAGCATATTGTTCGAGGAAGATCTCGGCCAACTCTATGAAGAACCTGACTGACCCCTGGCGGAGGTCCCTGAACCATCCTTGTGCGAGCCCTACCAGGGTGGTTGGGAAAACTTTACACCAGATGGCATCATCTACGTCGTACATGCCCATGTGGCTCTCATATGCTGCCAGGTGGTCTTCTGGGTCTGTTGTCCCATCAAACTTAATGGTGGGCATTTTAATTTTTGGAATGGGGTATTCTTGTACCTCAGGATGAAGTGGGGTTTTTGTGGGCCTGCCCACCAATCGTGACCTGCTTTCCCCAGATTGGATACCATGAGTATCCCATTGTTTATGGGCCGGTTTCCTCATACTGGGGGAGCGATGCCTTGGGGGCGGCCTGCTCGCTGCTTCATCTTCTGTCTCAGGGGAGACTTGCCTGGGTCTCTTCCTCTGAGAGTGACAGAAGCTCTCACCCTGGTGATACTTAGATTCGAGTGGTTGCCCCCGGTTGAGCCTTGATTGCAGGCTTTGGGATAAACCAGGGGCTGACTGCTCTCTGGCCGCCGGTGTTAGCCTGGAGAAAACCCCGCCTGGCTTTTCTCCCAAGAGTTTTGACATGGGCTCCCTGGGCCTCATTCGCTCCTGTAATTCCCGGGATAAGCCTCTCTGTTCTCCAGACGCTGATTCTGTTGTGTGAATGGAGAACGCCTGCTGGACAGGTGGCTCCGGGTTGCCGGTGGTAATGCGCCTTTGTACATGTGCATATGCCTGTGCCGTCTTTCTTGCTTTCCTTTGAGCATTTCTGGCGGCGGTCCGCCTCGTGCCCCCAGCTCCATCCCTACTGATTGAGGATGGTTGCCTGGGGGCCGATGCGACCCTGCCTACCAAGTCCTCAGGAGTGAACTTCTGGTTCAGCATTGCAGAGAAGAAAGCGGCGGTTTGCGCCATCTGAGCTGGGGTCAGATTCAGAGCGTGCCCAGGGTGTGTCCCCAACTCAGGTGTTACAGCAGCATTTGGTCCGCCGAGGAGACTGGTTCCCCCTACCCCTAGGATCGTGGCAGGAGGAACCCTCTCCGACTGCGGCATACCATACAGGGGGGCCACCGGTGGGACCGTCGGACCCGTCCCTGCACTGGCATCAATGATTTCTGGCATGATTGTTTTAGTTTTTTGTGATTATGAGTGGTTGATTTTAGTGGGTAACTCGTGAGCACAACCGTAAGTTCCCCACAGACGGCGCCAAATTGTTCCGGTCACGGAAACAATTTACCCGGCCTTGGATCCGGGCTGTATGATTGAATCACTGGTGAACAATTGATCGTCTGACTTCCTTGAACCTCTCTTTCGTCTCACTCCCTGGATCGGACCTTCCCGGCGGAGTTGGCCTGCTCCCTGCACAATGAACGCACAGGGCCTCGGAGGTTGTCCGTGAGGAGCTAGGTGGCGTTTTTATGAGTAAGAGTCTAGAGAGAGAAAAATCCAACCCCTCTCTTGAGGGAAAGGGTTGAGTATTTATACCTTCCCACAAGAGATAGAAGTGGGAGAGGAATGGTTGGATAAGGAAGTGACAAGTGGTGGCTTCTCATCCATCCATTCCTAATTACCTTAGGCGAAATGACGGGAGGGCCCCTGGGGGTCCTGACCCTGTCGACCAGGGACTTCCCCAGGGCAGGCGGACTTTGGGCAGTGGCTGCTAGGTTCCAGCAGGCTGGGATGGCTTATGGTCCCAGCGGCCGACTGCCATCCTTAGCGTTTTTATGCTCTTGTTTGAGCTTCTTGCCAGAGACTGGCCTTTTGAGCTTGACAGGAATCCTCCTAGGGCCTGCCCAGCAGGCGATTACTTGACAGGCTGCCGACCCCAATCAAAGGGAAAAGGGAAAGTATCGTTTGAGAAGTCCACCCCTAATGAGCAAAACAAGGTTCGCATTAAGTTGCCTTTCCCATCAAGGCAAATGAAGACCAAGGTGGATGTCCAATATGACAAGTTCATTAATAGTGTGAAGAAATTGGATGTGAGTGTCCCATTTACCGAGCTACTTACCCAAATCCCGACATATGGAAGATTCATGAAAGAAATCTTGGCTAGGAAGAGATCCGTCGACAAGGAAGAGACCATAGCGTTCACAAGAATGGTGAGCGAGCTTATTCAAGGTTCTACGCTTCCCAAGTTGAAGGATCCGGGTAGTTTCTCGATCCCATGCACCATAGGCAACTTTAAGATTGAGAGAGCGCTATGTGATTTGGGTGCGAGTGTAAGCATCATTCCCTATTCCATTTGTGAGCGACTCGGGATGAAGGAGCTCAAGAGTACTTCCATTACACTCCAAATGGCCGATAGTTCCCTCAACCGACCTTTGGGGATGTTGGAAGATGTGCCGATAAGAATCGGGAAGTTCTTCATTCCGGTCGACTTCCTTGTGCTTGACACGCCGGAAGATGCTATCACTCCCATTATCCTTGGGCGCCCATTTCTACATACCGCCGGTGCTACGATTGATGTGAAGAACGGTAGGATCACATTTTAGTTAGGCGAAGAAAAACTCATGTTTGAACTCCAAGACAGCACCTCGCCGACTAATGATGAGTCTTGTAAGATGATCCACACCATGGAAGACATCAATTTAGGGGATGAGCCGAGTAAAAGCTTGAAGAACGACTTCTATGGAAATGAGGATGATGATTCCGAGATTGGGGCGGATGAGTGCCCATATCATGAGTTTGAAGACAAGTGCCAAGACAAGAAGAAAGATGAGCCTCCCTTGGGGCCACATGAGGATAGATGGACGTTTGGGTATATACCGAAGGATCGAAAGTACAAGTTCAAGCCATTGAACTTAGTAGATCGGGATGCCCCGGGAACGTCGAGGCTAGGATGTGATGATCCTTGGAGTGGAGGTTGGTATTCCACTAGCTTGATTGAAGACTTTGCGAGAGCCTTCGATTTGTTTCTTCGAGCTCTTGATGGAGATCGAATTGGCCAAGTGTTGTTGAAAAAGAATTGAAGAATGCACCATCCTTGGTTTGACGGAGTTCCAAAAGAACCGTCCTATTGTATATATCTCTTCCTTGTAGTATTTTTAGGTTTTGTGAAATTCTTGTGATTTGGTATTTTGTTGAGTGATGTGAGGGAGGGATTTTGATAAATGTTTTGAGCCCATTTGATAGGTGTGAAGTGAAGATGAATTCTAGAGAGGAGTGGTCATTGTTAGAGCTTGGACTGTGTGAAGGGGAGTCGGTTTTTGAAGCTTGGAACGAGCTTTTGGAGTTATAGAGGGTTAGGAGACTCTTCCCGACCGAGAAGAGTGCATCCCGACCGGGAAGGATGAACCATCCCGACCGGGAAGGATGAACCATCCCGACCGGGAAGGATGTCATCCCGATCGGGATGAGTGTGCAAAAAATGGGGTTCTCTGGAGTGTCATCCCGACCGGGACGGGTATGTCATCCCGACCGGGACCATCCATCCCGACCGGGATGAAGCCTTGTTCCTCCTTTGGCCTCTTCTTTGTCATTTGAGCCCAGCCTACCACTTTATACCCCCTCCCAACCTCCCTACCTATCCTTGCCCTTATCATATGACCCCTACACTTCATATACACATATTCACCTCATTTTCTCTTCACTTTACACCGACTTTCACATCAAAACCCACCTCCTTATACCTTTGTGCTCCAACCATGGAACCATATCGTGATTGGAGGGGAATAGCAATGACGACGACTAGCTACGTGCCGATATCGATCTATGAGACGATGAAGCGAGTGAGTTGCTACCCGCATGGTACGGCAACTATCCTTTCTTTTCCGTCTTTTGTTGCTTGTCTTCTTTTGTTAGTTCCCCTTCCCCTTATACACTTTTGTGTCATGGTGGACCTCGAGGCCTTGGTAATTGTTGCTCCCGACTCTCGGTGATGTGACTACACCGAGCGTCATTTCAAAATCCAAATTTGCAAGATTTTCATCCTTTTTCTCTTTGTAGGACTTAGTCGGATTTGGGCGGAATCCGGGCTAGGTGACTTGATTACACCTAGTCCTCCCCTCTCATTTCCTTTTATTTCTTTCTTTTTATTTCTTCCCCCATCCATATCTTTTCTTGTCCCGGCCCATGGTGACTTAACTACACCCCGGCCGGACACATTCTACCCTTTTCTCCACTTTTCTTTTCGATTTTTAGCTTTATTTTGGTAGTTTCTTTTCTTTCGTGTCTCCATACACTACGGTCGAGCATGAGGACATTGCTCGGCTTAAGTGTGGGGGATCGATATTCTATCGTAGTTAGTTTTATTTTACTAGTTTTTTCGAAAAATCCTTAAAAACCCTAAAAATTTGAAAAAATTTCACACAAATAAAAAAGATTTTCTTTTGTGTGTTTTCCTTTTGTGTCGTTATGTCGTATATTTGTTGTGTTGTGCGTGTTTTGCCTCCCTTTTTCCTTATAGGTTGCTTAATCACCGATAGCTTTGGAGAGCTTTGAAGACATCCGGTAACACCTTTCATCCCTTTTCCGTCTTTGTCTCTTGTGGAGTTTGGAGGAGATTTGTGATGATGTGTGCTCGGGTGGAGCTTTGTGCATATTAGCGGGTGATTGGTCGCTTATTTAGAAATTCGGGGTGGTGTTTGTTCTCTTTGTGTGTTTTTTTTGTTTTGTTTTGTCTCGTTGCCTTTTGTCTCTTTTTCTTTAGTTTTTGTCGTGTCTTTGTTTTGTGATGTGTACTTGTGTCTAGTCTGTAAACGGTTTTCGAAAACCCGGTTTAGAGGCTAGTGTGCAAGTGTTTACTTTCCCTTTCTAGTAGTATGAATTGAGTCTTGGACTTTAGTCTAGTAGAATGACCCTAAATCAATGATTTCGTTGGTTTCTTACCTTGAGTCCACCTAGCTTACTAGGGATTTACTACGGGATTTGCATTTTGACCATTATGACCACCCATGGTGTGAAAAGGCCTTGGTTGTCGAGTCCCGTCCCTTAGGTGACCATGTTTGAGATTGTTTGATTAGTCCAAGTTCTCCCCTTTTTGTGGGTTTGAAGGGAAAGCGCGCTCGACTCTCCCATTTCCCCACCTCCTACACATATCCACAAAATAAGATGCAAATTGTTGAAATCTCTTTCTTAGTTGCAAGAAGAAATGCCTACAACTCAAATCTAGCCAAAAGGGGCAAACAATGAAATAGAAATAAAATGAAAGAAAGAAAAGATTGAAGAAAAAGAAAAGGCACAAAAAGCCAGAAAGAAAATACAAAAGATGAAAAAGAAATGGCATAGCAACACACAAAGCAAAAAATGCAAAAGAAAGAAAAATGCCAAAAGAAAACCCGTCTCACAAAAAGAGTCCCCACATCTCAAAAAAATAAGCCTTTTACCGACTGTTACCGTGAAGAGCCTACCAAAAGACCGAGTCCCTAGGAAGGATGATAGTGGTAATGGTCGGTCTTCCCTCATTTTGCAATCATATCCACCTTTTTACTTGGACTAGTTAAGCGGCTTCGGGCATGGGACGACCCTCTTGGCACATCGCTAAAGGGGGCGGGGTCTCACTTACCTACAGTGTCGACTAACACCGTGGTTCATCCCTTTTCCATCCCGCCAATCGTCCCGTAGTACGTTCTTAGAAGGTTAGGAGGAACCTAGGTAAGATACCAACGTTTTTGTTTCTTTGTCTTCATACTGTTAGGGTTTTGTCCATTTTGGTTTGTATTGCTAGCTTGGGAACATTGTCACTTGCCTTGAGTCCTAAACCAGTGCTTCTTTCACCGCTTTTTAGAGGGAAGCGGTATTTGTTTCTTTTTGGGTGCAACCTTCTGTTTGTTTGTTTGTATGTTTGTTTGTTTATGTGTTTTTGTGTCCGGTTGCATCCATGGTTTTGTCGCAAGACCTCACTTGCCTTGCGGAGAGCACTTGTCCTCTAGGTGTTCTCGCGTGAGTTGAAAGGGCGTAGGGTGCGCTAATACCCGCTCGGCTAGTTTAGTAGTTAGTTTGTGCTTACTCGAGGGCGAGTAAGGGTTAAGTGTGGGGGAGTTGATAAGTGTAGTTTGTAGTGCCTAGTTTGTTGTGTTTTGGTCCCATTTTCCTTGTGGAATCGCTCCTTGGGAGCGGTTCATGGGCAACTTATGCTTCCTCTAGTTCGTTTCAGGTTCCCGAGACCATTCGTGAAGAATTGGAACGATTCCGACTCGTTTCATACACTTTTTGGAGCCAACGAAGTGAAGGAATGATCACTCGATGCCTTGGATTCGATCCCGAGACCTTGGGACCTGATCCCGAACCCCTAGGACTCGAGCCCGAGCCCCGAGAATCGATGAGATACCCATGAGAAGCAAGGAGGGACCTAAAAGATCATATTGGAGGCCTACAAGACCCATCCCCGTCGGGAAGGACCTCATCCCGTCCGGGATGAGGTGCACAAAATGCGAAGGTTCTGTTTTGGACCCGTCCCGGTCGGGACCATGCCGTCCCGGTCGGGATCACGCCGTCCCGGTCGGGACCATCTCGTCCCGGACGGGATGGCCCAGCTGCTGCGCGTGACTTCTTTTATCTTCCTCCTTCATTCTTGTAACCCTATAAATACTCCTCCCTTGTATTGTTTAAGGATGATACTTTACCCTAGATTATTTTAGGCCTCTCTTAAGCATTCAAAACCCTAATTAGCCTCTCTTCATCTCTAGTTAATTTTCCTTTAATCTTTAGTTAATCGTTGTAATTAGTCTTGTATTAAGGAGATTCTTGAAGATTTTTTCAAGCTTGACAACCTTGGAGTTTTATTTGGATTTCTTATTAATTCAAGTTCTCATCTTTTTCATCCTCTTGTAGTTGGTATAATCCTCTTCTCCCTTTTACTTTGATTCTTTGTTTAATCATCAAGTTTTAATCTTCACTTATTGCTTATTGTTATTGTTTGTTCTTAATGGATGTTTTGATTATTATGATTATTTCTCTTGTTAGTCTTAGTTTTGACTTCATTATGAGTGAGTAGATTCCTTGTGGGGTTAGTAGGGGAATTAAGTGTGGATTATGGGTGATTAGGGCTTGATTGTGGGTAAAGGTGATTCCTTTGTTGCTAGTCACTTATTCGGCACACTATGTGTTTGTTGTATTGCTTGTGTGGGTAGTAGTGGTCAATGCTTCTCATGCTTGTTCTCTTCTTCTCATTGTGTATTCAATTTGTGGTTGAATGTTTGTGTTTTGAGTAGCCTTAGACACGAGAGTGCGGACTTTGGCTTTAGCGCGAGAGCGCGAGAGCGCAAACCGACCTTAGTAACTAAGTGGCACCTACACCCTTGATTACCCAACCACCCTACTATGCTTATGAACCCGACCTAACCCTACTCCTTCCCATATTTGAATTCTCTACCTCTTTAGTCGATCATTTTCTCTAGTTTATTTGCTTAGTTAATCTTAGTTGTTTTTATTAGTTCATATTATAGCTATTTCATTGTTAGTCTAGTTCATACCTCTTCAACCATCATAGTTTGTCAATTATTGTCTCCTTTGTGTTTGTTTGCGTAACTTAGCCTTGTTTGTGAGTGGACCATAGTCTAGACACCTATAACTGTCCCCGTGGACACGACCCGACTTACCCTAGCTACCGTTAGGAATAGTTGGTTATATATTGATCGGTTGGGACCCACGGCAAATCCTTACCATCAGAGGCGCAGGACTCCCGTCTGTGGTTGTGGAACTTCCTAGGGTCGACCGACTTCTCGGATAAGGGCGAGAGATTTAGCACTAGGATTTTGCCTTTCCTGGTAGACTTGCATCAGCTGGGACATTTTGACTGGATGACCGCGGCTTTCACGAAAATGACTCGCTGCCTATAGGTCATGGCGAGGCCGCAGAGGGTGGACTCCGCCTCGGCTATACCCATCGTGGGTCCAGGTCTCGTAGTAGAGGTTAGTTATTGTCTTTGTACTTGACTTTTGAAATTTTGTTTGGTTCAGTTTGGTTTTGCTAATGGTATTTCGGGTTTTGCAGGCTTGGATCTACTCCTATTTCCCACGTTTGGAGCTCAAGACAGTGCGTGTTCGCCCCGCTAGGTTTCTGGCTGGGATTGAGTGGAGGCTGGCTCAGGCTAAGAGCATGACGAGTCACTACTCATCAGAGAATGTGCTGGTGAACCAGCTGCGCCTCGAGGATGTAAGTTTCTTTCTTACAGTTTGTTTTCTTTGGTAGCCCCCAAGGTTAGGAGTTTAAAATATTGGTTTGTTCATGCAGATCGTGACCCGTCCTTGGGCCGACTACGAGGGTTTGCCCGAGTACGTAAGGGCAGAGTTGAGGCCTAGGAGCTATAGGAGGATGCTCTTTCCTACACTGTTTCGCCCAGTGTGGTATCTGCGCTTGAGGCTGGTGCGCCAGTGCTTGTACGAGGAGTTCAGGGTATGATGGTAGGGTTTTGCTGTGGGTCCCACCGATCAAGTAATAAACAACTAACCTAACTGGGTAGCTAGGGCAAGTCGGGTCGATCCTCAGGGACGGAAAATGAGTCGGACTAAGGTGTGCTACGGTCCAAGACTAGGTTCGAGAGAACTAACTAAGGAGACGGCTAAGGTCGACTAATAACTAAGCTAAACAAGCAACTAATGACAAATGAAAGCTAATAAATCAAAAAGAAGCTAGGGCTAAGTCGGGTTCGTGGATGCCAAGGAGATCAAAAGGAGGAAACGGGGATCTCTAGCATGCTCTCGTAGCCTAGGTTACGATCGGGCTCTCGCTACTTGAACGGCCTAGAGGTCATCCTCACCACGCTCTCGCTACTAATGAGGAAACCAAACCAACCAACCAAACAAACACATACAAGAGAAGAGGCAAGAAAAACAAGGATTGATCGTCTCAAGTCGCACAAGCATTTCATCAAACATGTGGAGTGCAAGGTAGATAGGAAACAACAAAACCAACATCTAGTACCACCCATCTCACCCTAATCATCCCTAATCAACACTCAATCCCCCTACTAACCCTAGCAAGAGAATCTACTCACACATATCTAAACTAAAACTAACACAAACTAGAGAAACCCACAACATAAGAACAAGACATTCATAATGGAAAACAAGGATGAACAACAAACATAAACAAAGATGAAAACTTGAATAACAATAAAGATTAAGAGAAAAGGGAGAATAAAGATTATACCAACTACAAAGGATGAAAAGAGGTACACTTGCATATAAGAAAACCCAAACAATTCCACCAAGGTTGTCAAGCTTGATAGATTCTTCAAGAGATCCAATAATACAAGAGTAATCACTAGATTAAGGAGTAATTAAGGACTAATCTACACTAATCTAAGTTAATCTAACCTAAAGTAGTCTAGGATTTTGTAAGATGTTCTAACAATACAAGAGGGGGGGTATATATAGGGTTAAAAGAATAAGGGAAATGAAGTGACAAAGTGTGAGGAGAAACAGGGAGCTCACGGTCATGATGAGGGGGCTCACGGCCATGAGACACCCCCGTCATGGCCATGATGGTCATGGGTCACGGCCATGACGCCCTGCTGTAGCTCCCTTCCTCTCTTCTTTGCTTCCCAACTCACTACACGGCTATGTAGGCTTCTGACACGGCCATGTGGGCCTCTACTTGCTCTTCCTACGCTTCTTATCGACTCTCGCTGCTCGGGAATGGGCTCCAAGTGACTCGGGACCGAGTCTAAGCCACCGAATCATCGTCGCTTCTCTTCATTGGCTTCAAATGTGTCGGAAACGAGTCGAAATCGTTCCATTTCTCCAAGATTGGTCTTAGGAACCTAAAACAAACTAGAAGAAGCGTAAGTAGCCTCGAAAACCGCTCCGAAGAACGATTCCACAAGAGAAACCGGGACCAAACACAAAAAATAAGCACTACAAACCACACTTATCAGGGTGCCAGTTGACCCTCCTCAGACCATGTTTAGGCCTCCGACTACTGCAGAGGCCCGTGAGGATAGTGATGGAGAGAGAGGCGATGCATTATTGGTGCCTGGTGCCTCCTATGTGTATCACGTCTGCCAGCGGCTAGCTTGCCACCGCCTCGTGGTAAATACTTGGTTTTTTGTTTGTTTTGGTCTACGGTTTAGTATCTATTTGTATTTTGAACGGTTTGCGTTTCCTTCAGCTGGCCGATCCGGCTGATGCTGTTCAGCCCCCAGACTTCCCCTTGACACTATTTAGGGTTGACGCGGCTAGGGTGGCCTTTACGGAGCCTCTTCCCCCTTGTTCTGCGGAGGAGATGCAGGCAGGGATGGAGTGGCGCGACCGGGTGTACCGGGTAAGTTTCGGGATTTTGCCTTGAACTCGCCTACGATGTATAAGTTTTGTTGTTTGACCTGTTTGGTTCCTTTCCAGGTATCATTGGCTTTCTATCAGCGGTTGTGGCAAGCCGCCAACTGCTTCCGGGCCTACGCGTCGAGGATAGTTGTTTCTTCTTCCCGTGATACATCGGGATCTCAATCGGTAAGTAGTGTTTTTTCTAGAAATGGTTTTCTAGGCTGGTTCTGTCTTTTCCTAAGAGGTAATTGCATTTGCAAGATGTTCTGGATATGGTGGTGCAACTGGAGACTCGGGTGACCGAGCTCGAGGCATCTGAGGCCAAGCTACTGCAATTTCTGCAATCCCAAGAGAACGAGATCGCTAGGCTTAAGGAGCAGTTGGCTCAAGCTCAGGGCGAGACTTCGGCGCAAGGTGAAGCTAGGTTCGTGGCCGAAGTGCAATGAGCGGCTGAGGCTGAGGGTCAGGCTACGGATGCTACCGAGGATGTTGGAGGAATTCTCGAGACGGCTACCCTGGATATGCTGACGGGTATGGATGGTAGCGAGTCTCCCACCTTTGATCTGGGTGACCTAAACTTGAATGATGACCTTGGTGGGCTTGTGCTGGTTGTAGCTGTAGTCTCTAGGGGTCCTCCCTAGATTGTAAACTCAATTTATGTTTGGAATTTGTATATTTTGTATATTCCAGATTTTTAGTACCTTGATTGTCTTATTAGTCTTGGGTGTTTTGAAATGTTGACTTAGATGACAAGTAATCACTTCCGTTTACGATTTCGTCGTAGTTTAGGACATTTTAAATGCGTTAGAATTGCATGGGAGTACGAAAATGTTTTTCGGAATTCTTAAAATGCATTAGTTTGAGCCGGGAGTTGGATCAAGTAGTACGTCGATTAAAATGTTTGAGTCGGGACGTGTAAAATACGTAAGAAGCGCTCCGTAGCTAAAGTTTTTTGACCGAGTGCATGTTCAGTGCCGGGAGACAAGTGTAATTGTTTCGATGCTTGTGTTTAAAATGAAGCAAAAAGAAAAAAAGTTAGACCACTTTTTATGTCTTAATGCCAATGTCGTATTGGGCTACAAACGGAAATTGAAGATGCCACTTGGGACTACAACACGCCTAGGTGGAGTAGCTTTACCCCCTAAAAGAAAAAATAAAAAAACGTCTAAGTCTGGTGGATCATGGGGACGAAAATGGATCGTCCGCTTCCTACGAGGAAACTTTTGTTTATGCATTGTGCTTGTAAACATTAGGAAAGGGGGTGACCGATTTAGAAAATCGTTCTTATTGCTTGTGGCTATTAGATATTAGAGAGAAGTTAAGGATTGTGGAGATGGCTGAACTACATAATAAGGAAGCTATGCGGGCTAATGTCCTTAAGCGCCCGACCGAAGATAGCGTTACCGATCCTAGTATTCGCCAAGGCGGGTCAAGACAGACAAGACCCATATTAAAGACGCAGGTGTAGAAGACACGTGAGATTGGTTGGACCCACAATTGGCTGAAAAGGTGGATACTTGCACTCGGGAGACCCGTGATGAGGGACCCAAAGAAGCGCACCCGAAGGGTAAGGAGAAGACGGACCAGTAGGGCCCAACTATTAGTATTATGTTGTATTAATGGTATTATGTGGCATATTAGCATTACTCTTTTTTGTGAGGTTTTACTTGACATGTTGTCCTATTTTCGGAGTACCTGAGTAGTAGATGCTTGATGTAACGGGCCTCCACAAAGGCTTGATTTATTTAATTTTGCATTAGTGAGAAGCACGCGATTTTTTTTATCCATTTTTTTTTGTGGTGGTTCGCAACTCGATTCTTCATTTTGCCCAGAGTGCCTTTTCGAGTTTTCACACCGTCCTCGGCTCACCTTTTTTTTACAACGGCTTGCTACTCGTTTCTTCACTTTGTCCGGGGCGCCCTTTCGGCTTTTCACTCCGTCCTCGGCTAATCGTTTATTTATTTAGTGTGCTTCGTCATTGAAATCACCCGTTAATCGTAGCGTGTGATCGTTCCGATTAGCATATGAACTACGTAATCGATTTTGTTAGTTTTGTTGTTAGTTGAACCCTTGGTAGGGTTGCCTACGTATCCGTGTTTAGACGGTATCAAACCATGTTCGTAGTTCATAAGATGTGAGTGTTTTTGCTTTAGACTCGTTATGCCAATTATCGATGCGAAATGTTTTAAAGTGTTTTACATGGGTTTTCACCCTAGTTTAAGAACCAAGGTGAAGTGGTCGGGTGTGACCCCTTGAAAGTGACAATTACTGAGATGCCGCGTTTAGGTCTGGGCGACTGGTTTGGATGGTTTTGGAATGTGGAGCTAGGTAATAAGTGGTTTTGGTGGATCAAAATCTGTAGCTGATTTTTGTGGAGTTAAGGCTATGAGGTTACGGTTTTGTAATGTGGTAGGAAAGGGGAAGCTGAGTAAAAATGACTCGGACTTCAATCGGGCGGGATAAATTACGTGGGATCTGAATTCCATGTCTGGCCCTAACGGTTGGGATTATCCTATTAAGCTTGAATCCTCAAAATTCCGGACTGTCTCCTAACAAGTGTCTCGGGAAGGTCTTAGGGGCTGTAGTGTAGGGAAGCTAATATTTGGTGCTAGTTATCCGGTCTATTCTTCTTCTTTTTTGTTCGGACTTGTATTTGAAATCGAGTTGGATGATTGGGATTTCATTTTGACCATTGAGTTCGGTCTTGATTATTGAATTGGGCTGGTTTAGCTTGGCCTTGGTTTCACTTTTTCCTTTGGCTCCTTTTGGCCATTTCAGACTTCTTTATTTTTCTTTTTGTCAGACTAGCACCTATGGTAAGAGTTGGTCGGTCTTTATTTGAAGGATGTTTATTGTCGGAAATGGATTTGCCTTCCGTCTTTGATCACAAGCTAAGAGACTACCTAGATTCGTCTTGGGATTCAGTAATGCTCGTTCTAAGGGATAGTTATGTGGCTTTCTATACCAGACATGGAATAGGTAAAAGAGAGTACGGGATCTCGATTCTTGCATTTCCTCATTGTTTTGAGGAGTCGATAATTTCATGGCATGTTGTTTAAACGTGACGAGTCACAAGCAAAGGTATTTGCATTATTGTTTAAATCAAGCATTGACGAGGCTCGTAATAGGGAAGAAAGAATTGCTTTTATTGATAAACTCCGAAAGGAGTGATGTTTAGACAGGACTAGGGAGGTCGGAACATGTCCCCGTACCTCAGACTCAACATAACAATAACTCCAGAAGGGAAATAACAATACTATGACTTGACCCTACTATGACATTGACCTAGGCTCGGGGTCTTCTTCTTAGGCTTAGATCCCTATGCAGTCCTCTGAGGATGCGACCCTTGATGGGTGTTTTGTACTTATTTCTGTTGATGGACTGTTGAGGGATATGAAATAGCTGGTGACAACCACGGATGTGACTATCTCTCCCTTGGTGCTCCTAAAGGTGAAATCCGCTTTTTTTCGTTTTGAGGGAGGAAGCGTTCCTTCCTAGATCATGGTTTGGATCGCGTGTTTTAATGCAAGACACGCTTCAATATCGTGTCCGTTGCCATGGTGATATAGGTAATAGGCATTAAGACTCCATTTTTTTGCTTGCCTGTTGATTGGTGGGTCTGTTGTGGGACCCACAGGCAAGAGTAACCCTTGATCGATTAGATTTGGATGACCTTCTTAGAGTAAGCTCCCAGATGTTATAATCGACCGAACTTGCATTTGCCTCGCTCTTTGTGTCTCTACTCTCGAGGAAATCGAGCCGGCTATCGATGTGGCAAACGGAGGAGGTCAAATGGGTTACCGAAGTATGGATGTTGCGAACCAATTCGGTTAGGGTATTGACATTATTATGGATGCTTCCGATAGCGTTTGAATCTACGGACATGTTGGGGAGAGGTTCTGCGGGAAAGGATCGAAAGATCATAAGGGATCCACCGGATGACGTAAGAGACTCGAGGGATGTTCATAGGCGAACGACACGGAAATGAGACCCTTGATTCGCACATGTTTGCAGTCATCGGATTAGGGAATTGGGTGTTTTAGACGCTTGGTGTATTCGGCGAAATGCCTAATAGACTCGGGTCTCTAGAACGAGAAGATTTGATATGAATCTCGGGGTAAGATTTAAAGAAGAGCATTTCTCGAGACGAGACGACCCGAAACATAAGACCTCGAACAGAGGTGACCATTTATGACTAGCACAGACAGTTAATCATGCGGTTGTACGACGTAAGGAGTTGATCTCGATCCCGGCTCGGAATCAAAGAGTTTTGATTTTTTTTCGAAAATGGATGGGTTTTGAAAGCAAACTTTTCGAAAGTGAGAGTCTTTGCAAAAATCGTTATTACGATGGTTTAGTGACATCGCTTGTGGTGTGTGGAAAGTGTTGTTGTACGTGTGTGTCGAGGACTTGACGATAGCAAAAGTGTAAATTTGTGATTTTGTAAAAGCGCGGTTGTAGAAGAACCGGTTTTGAAAGTTGTGACGTCGCGTTTTTTATCAAGACTACTATTAATTAGGAATTCGAAGTTTGTGGTATAAAGCCTGTTTCGTGAGGAAACACGGTGCTTGTGGTGGTACTTTTGAAAATGTGACCAAATTCTTGTTACACAACTTGGGTGGTGATAGTGCTTTTAGAAAACCTTGAAAACGTGTTACCGTATTTGTCGATTTCATTGATTGGAATTTCGACGGTGGTGACGGTGTGTGTGTAATGTTTTGTGAGTGTAATCGTGTTTACGTTCCTTGACTTCATTAAATGAAATTTCGGTAATGTTAACGGTATGTGCGAAAAAATGTTTTGAAAAACCGAAGTGTAACCGTTTTACATGCCTTGGTCCCATTGGTCGGAAATTTGGCAATAGTAACGGTGTGTGAGGGAATGTTTTGAAAGCGAAAATGTGACTGTATGAGGTGCCTTGATCCCATTGATTGGGAGTTTGGTAACAGCAATGGTATATCGTCATTTTTTTTTTAAATGACGAGTTTTATTTTGGCCAAAGCAATGACACTAAAAATGATTTTTGAAAGCGATGAGTGTGAAATCGGCCAGGGTGATGGCGCTAAGGTGTCTTTTGAAAATAAGTTTAATTTTGGCCGGAGTAACGGCGTTTAAAAGGTGGTTTTGAAAAGAAGATGTCCTTTTTTGAAAATGGAGTTTAGGTACGGTTGAATATGTTGTCGTGATTGAATCCGGATTTTAATGTTTTATTCGGGTTGTCACACACGCTACACATAAGGAATGCATACACTCATGCAGGATACAGACACGGGTAGGTTAGGGTAGGCTACACAAGTAGAGCAAAATTCATCACTAAAAATAATGCTCAATTTTTTTCCACAACTAGATTAAAACCATAATTACACCCAGCTCATATCCTAACATTAAACTCAAGAATAATCCATAATCAAATCACAAAACCCAACTAATAAAAAGTTAAAAACTCTTGTAAGAATTTTGATACTACAGACTGAAGCAACTCGGGTACAATAAAGACATTTTAACAGAACACCAAGAAATATGACATTAGGAGTATATACTAGTTGTTTGAGAAATATGAATGCTCTGCGAGAAGAAAGAGGGTGGGGTACCATTATCTTTAGCTTAAGATGAATAGAAAAAAAATCACTTGTAAACAAGCTCCCAATATTAAATCGACAATGCAATCTAACAAATGCTATCTACTTAATTACCTCAAGTTTATCGAGCTGATCTTCAATCTTGTCCTTCTGTTTTGACTCTCATACTTCTATCGCATCCTCCTTGATCCTTAACCTGAACAATTAAGCAAACAAACATCCACCATATTTGTTAATCATCGAAAACTATAAATCAACAGAAATTTTGAGCCAGGGGGTGCCACCTACACCAAATGAAAGCTTAAAGTGTCATTACGAGTTCTGTCGAAGAAGATTTTAGATAATTTAGGCTGAATCATGTGTAATCTGCCTCAGTAATAGACATTTTTTTGCTAATACATTACTAGAGGTTGAGCAAAGCAACATCAATAATGGAGGAATAAGAATAAAGTGAGGAAGAAATCCACAATAAATCTCCTCAGAATATCACCCAAATACATACCTATAACCATCTAAGACAAGTGCACCAGAGAACACAAAAAAAACCAACAAAACTTACCGTTAACAGTAAATCAAATAGTATGACATTATTAATTCCATGGTTAGGACTGAATGGGTGGGGTTAGAGGCTAGTTTGGGGATGCCTATCCTACATGAACCCTGTTGTGCTAAATACTTTTTACTCCAACCCAAAATGACATTTTCTTTCTAATTTCAAACATTATTTTGAAAAAATACTACAAAACTAGGATAGACGCCTAAAATTTGATCGATTACAAATATTTTTCTTCACACTGAAATCACTACCACATCCTAATCTTCAATTCCCATTTCATTACTACTGAATATGATAAGCGAAGCCCCTAAAACCAAAAGCAATGTAGGAGGATTACCGTTTTATGGATAGCAGTGCATTCAGGAGTATCTTACAAAAAATGGGAAGAATTATGGATGGCATAGAACAAACATATATTAACGATAAATTAAAGATATTCCCAGGTCATAACACAAACCTTGTGGAATGAAGTTGACGATAAAATCTAGTTCGCAAACCTGAACAAGAGCGAGCGTATTATGATTCGTGTATAGTGTTCAAATCCAAGAAAATAAGAAGCAAAGAATTTCAAAGATGGCGAAAATCATTATCAAAAGAAAGATTATACAATGGGTGGAGAGTATGCACACTTCATACACTTGTTATAATGTTCTTGGTAGTACGACGTAGATGGGGAACACAAACTTCACTTTGTGAAACATGCATATTAGTCATCAATTTAAGTAATGAATATCTTTATTTATCTCCTCCATTCTCATTGTGTGCATGCTTACTAAAAATTATCTTAAAAACTATGGAATGTGAAGATAAATCAAATTCTACCTAGGGTAAAAAAATGTGTCTTGCTTGTATTTATAAATCATATAGAGCTTAACAGCTAAGAGTTATTAAACTAGATAAATATTGACAGTAACTAAACTTAATGGGCATAAAATACTAAATAATAATACCAAGAAGAAACCACAATGAAACAACAAATAGCATGGCAATCTCGTACAAAATAACAGCAAAACCAATTTTGCAAAAGAATCATCATCACCGAAGTTATTTTGGACAAAATACAAAATACTCGTCAGCTAATTAAAGGACTGACTCTCCTGGTGTCCACGTTCATCATCACCCACTTGCTGTAATGAGATTTGACAAATATTGAATCCTGTGCTTACAGAATACAACCGAGTTAAATATTTTTTAGTTGAATTTTAAATCGTCAAATCAGATATCTGGAAGTTTGGCCAAGGAACTGAATTTGACCTGTTAGCTTTTCATATAACTTCACCAGTGTCCTAGTCATTCATAATGAAACCGCGCCTTGTCCAAATCTTACCATCCACCTGCCACCATGTTGCTATCTCAACCATATTGCTCCTGCTCCAAATACGAGTCACACATAAATGACAAACATGAACTCGAAAGTTCGTTACATTATTTTTTGAAAAGAAATCACTACTCTTATAGAATAGTTTGTCAAAGAAACAACATCACATCCAACGCCTTAAAATTCCTCTTCAAAGAGACGTGAGAGAAAGTGGAGCCAATTCTACGCAGCCTTGCTCATGTTTAATACAAATATAGAGTATTTACGGATGTAAAAATGAAATATACACTTCAATATCCTATTTTCTTACCAATAAATCACTGAACCGTGACATAGCGCACCTTGAAGTTGAAATTGCACTGCTTAATATGGGGCTTGGAGTAGCTTGAATTTGAATTCAAACGAAGGCCTACTAGTATGGAGTTTAGAGTAGCTGGGACCCAAATGTACAGGAGGCTACTCATTACCCCTAAACTTCATCCACAACTACAATTGCACATAACTCGTTAGCAAGTATAGTCATAAACTCTATAGATTGCACAATATTTAGCTATATCAAAGAGCAAGCTAAAAAATACCTAAATAAGATTAAGAGAGGTTGATTCTCCTCCGTAGTAGTCATTCACGTCTAGGACCTACCATTTAAAACAAATCAAGACTCATAAAACATAAACATAATAAAAAAAAGCAAATTAAAAGTCACACGCCCTAAAAATAACTAGTGCGACAGCTAGATACAAAAGACAAAACAGAGGAAGGACTAGGTTTTTCATGACTCTCAAATAGCAAATTAATGAAAACAACAATAGAATGATTTGTATACAACATCCGACACTGATAGGTGAGGTTTCAAAGTGTCTGGATGATCCTTCAAACACTAAATGAGCAAAGCTCTAGCAGCGTAAGATCATGTTAATGAACCGAGCGACAAATATCAGCATAAGGAAGCAACTCATCTGCTTATACACAACCCCATCAAAAAAACTAACCAAAACCCATTTCAGTTGAACATTGGAATGATTTAATTTTGGAATGATTCTTAAAACAATTTCATAGTCAGAGATTGAAACTTTCTAAATTATTCCTTAAACAATAAATGAGTGAAATTCAAGCAGCATAAGATTATACTAGCTAAGAAATCTAACAAGTAACAGCGTAATAAAGCACTTCAAATGCATATACACGACCCCATCAACTAAGCTAAAAGATACCAACTCCAGTTACCCATCAAATGATCCGATTCTCACAAATTGTTCGTCAAAGTATGAAATTTTCAGTAAATGGGTTAAATTCAAGCGGCATAAGTTCATAGAAGTAAACTGAAAAGTAAACATTCAGCATAATAAAGTAGTTCATCTGCTATACAAAACCTGGTCAGCGGAACCCAATACAATTATACAAAACATAGTACACAGTACCCTAAGTTTCAATCCGTTTTTCAGCAGGTAACAAATTTAAAACACAAAATTAATAAAAAAAAAAATACCCTATTAGTGACAAAAACTGGTAAATTAGAGGTGTAGCAAATAATTAATTACAAAAGGAAGAAATTCAATTGCAAAACTAAAGTTTCATCCTTTCTCAAATCTGAAACTTTAGTAACAACCCTAAGTTAGTGACTAAAGTTGAGATCTTAATCAACCTTTCTCAACAGAATAATGACTAATAAAGTTGCAACAACTGAAATTCAATTAATAACCCTAAATTAGGGACATGAGGAACTGAAATGAAACTGAGGTGAAATGAGGGGAAGGAGCAACAAACTAGGCAAGAACCGGCGAGGCAACCACCTGAGCAAGCACCAACGAGATTTCGTGGAGGAAGACGAAGAAGAAGCGACGCGAGAACAAGTCAAAGACAGAGGAGTAAACCTAGAAGCAAGGACCGGCAAGACAAAATACTGAAAACGGGTGAAGGACGAACTGGAACAGGCGAAGGAGAAGAAAGGAGGAGCGGTGGCTGGCTAGGGTTTTGAATCGAAATGGAAGGATGGAGTTGCGTGGGTTTTCAGTTTCTTATGTTAAACTTATGTAGTTTTGTTTTTCTTTTAATTGGTTTTCTTCTAGTGAGGAGTCAGTTTTGTAAGATGGACGCCGCACCATCAATTTTTGATATTTTTTTTAAACGACTTCCTTGACCATTTTTAATTAAAAAAAAGGGAAATTATTTGCTACTAATTAACTAAAATGCTTCTAATAAGGAGCAGCAATTTGACCTTTTTCTACTAGTGAATTAATCCAAATGCCCTCAAGCACCTTATTAGTAGCATTCAATCTAACTCGTGTCTCCATTATTCCAAAAAGGCTTATATTATTCTTATGTAAAAACCAACTAAGTTCCTTTTGCTTATTCGGGCCATTTATTCCTCTCATGTTCCAGAAACCAAAGCTAGTCATTACAATCACTCTCCTCCTCAAAATCGTTCATATGGAATGTAGAATTGAGGGCATCATAGAACGATTTCCCCTCAATCCTTGTCCCCCCTTTATCTTGCTGAACATATCTAGTAATTATCCTAGCAGGACTACTAGTATTAATCACTGTATGTGCAGACATAGGTGTGATAAGGGCATCATGCTCTAATATTGGTTCCAAGATATCCTTTCCATGATCAGGGAGTTTGACATATTCACTCTGCTGAGGAGCAGGTGCTGCCATTTGTTTAGGTTTCCAGACCTGTTTCTTCTCTGCTTTGACCTCCTCTTTCTTCTTATAACAAGTCACCTCATCATGCCCAATCCCCTTACATGCCTTGCGCCGAATAGGTTTCCACTCATAGTGCACAAGCTAAGTATGGATTGTATCCAGTTCATCCTGGAACTTAATGACATCAAGTAATTGACTATCGAAAGGCACCTCAACCAATACCCGCACATATCCTAGAAATGCTTTCTCCTTCGTAGCAGTATCAGTTCTCAATGGTTTACCCACCAGCCCAACGATCTTCATAAGTGCATTACCCCAGAATTTCAATGGCAGATTGTAAAATCGAATCCAGATGGGAACCAGAGGTATATCTACTTTTTCCAATTTCTGAGCTGGATTCTAGTCTTTGACAACAATAGGCTTATTGTCAAAAAATAGAAATCCCTCTCGTAAGGCCTCATGTTTCCTTCCTGCAGATTTAAACCGAACAATACATATGCCATTAGGTTGGAATGAAATATGCTCAATAGAATCCTGCTTCCATTTACAACGAAAGAACCCACTCAGCACAAACCACAGTGGGTTCGCCCTTAGCACATAGCACATCACAGCATTCGCCCAGTACTCCAACTCCATCTGAACATCCTCATGAGTAATAGTTAAGAGCTTACCACTTGATGTCAATGATCTCCTCAGACTGTTCCAACTAATTTGATTTTCACCCTGCTCCTCAATGATCTGATATATCTCCTACTCCTGTTGTGTCTAAATTGGCACCTCTGGTTCTACCAATTCAGTGTCATCCATGTCAGTATACGTTCCATTACCAAGGCCAGAGTCTGTGCCTTGGTTCCTAGAATTTGTATTATGAGTCGTACTATTACTATTTTTGTATGTATTATAGAATGAAGTATTATTTGATTTATGTGCCTTATTACTATTCAATCTGGATGCTTGTTTCTTATGCCTCGCCATTGCAGAGCACAAGAAAATCACCAGACCTTTCTCCCTCCCGCTACTTCTTAGTGTTGAGCCTATAGAGCCAGGCTCTAGGATGTTTCTCCAGGGATGCTGTGCGAATAGGTTCATGAACATGCTTGAATCGACCCCCTTTGAAAGCCTATTGAACCATAAATTTTTTGATAGCCTGAATATGAAGTAACAGGTCCTTGGTCCTTTCGAACATGGGCAGACCTGTGAGGTTCAGGTTGGCCGGTAGCTTATCACTTACTCCCTCTCATCCAATCTAATGGTAACCTTGGGTTGGACACATGTTTTAAGAAAATGGGTAAAAAGTAAGGGTTTTATGGATAAATCAAAAGGTCAAATGGAGGGCTCCAAATAAAGGTGGATAAAAGTAGTGACATTTGTCGTAAATAAAGGGAAAGTTTAAGGGTTAGTTGGTAAAGTTCTTTGCCAAAAAAGAAGTAGTTTGGATTGGATGGTCCATTTATGGTAAGTGTTACCATTGGATTGAATAGGAGGGAGTACAAGAGAAAAGGCCCTAGAGTGCTCAGTGAGGATATTGTTACCTCTAGCCGAATGGAACTTATCAGTCAGCAATTGGCCCAGTATTCGTAACCCCAAAGTGGAGGCCCCTTTGCTCAACAAGGATTAGGCGAGCATTCATAGCCTCTTGCTCAACTCTTATGCCCCCTAGTTGGGTCTCAGCTGTGGTCTACATGCTGACCACTGTCTCTAGGAGAGCTTTTATCTCATTAATAATGTTCTTTTTTCTGGTAGAAGGCGGTCTGTCTGGAAGAATACCATGTAATAAAAAACCTCGAACCCAAACCATGAACTTAAAACAACCCGAGCACGAAAGGTGAAAACTGACTCTAGGAATACTCAATTAACGCACTACAAGAATACAGGCTTTGGGAGTCTGTCAATGGACACCGTCTTCGGTCGCCATGTCTAGACGGGCAACCGACTGTGGTCGCCAACTGACTGTCATCCGAGTTGGTCGCCATTGTTTACAAAGAACACCCAACCTCGCCCCTACATAGCGGCATCTACTAAGATATCGATTGGTGTTATGGTGCGCGTGTTAGTAAGATGGTTTACTGCATGACAACCGTTGTTTTGAATCCAGACATGTGAATTGAATGTTGTACTACGTCATTTAATGCATCTTAGAATTTGTCAAAGTTGTATTTAGCATGTGAAGGTTCATTTGAAAGCGATAAAATGTCAAGCAATGAAATAAATAACTTGAAAGTATATTACAAGTTACACGGGCGGAATACAACCCGGAATTCACAATACTTAAACAAATCGCAATATTGAAGTTAGAATGGTAAACGAACTCGTAAATAGATGACGTAAACAGAAACGTAGGTTGAATTATACATTGGACAGACCCTGGTCAGCCACACATTGCATTGCGTCTTGACCAAAGGACATAGTTCGAGCGCGGGGATCCGTGCGCCCTTAAACACAGAAGCAGGAACCCTCGCATTTAGGAACTCAGACGCGGGACCTGTTGTGCCCTGATTGATGAAGGCCAGGACCATAGCGTTATGCTGGTTTGATCTGGACCTTGTAGTTGTCTTGTCCCGACTTATCCTAGTGAGTATTGAGACCTTTATATTTATCGAATACCATATCCGACTAAAGATTCGTTGATATTTTGATTAACGTTGAAAAGCATTTGCTCAAAGTCGTAGAAGGGTGAAATAGAATGAAAATGAATATGAGACGGGAATTCAAAAGGAGACGCGCAATTAATTAGTACACGTCGACTTGTGTCACAAGTATAAGTCCCTTGGTGAGACGAGGGTCATCTTTTGAATAATTTGAAAGCCTACGATGCCTCATTTCGACCTCAAACGGGTACTTATCGCAAGCCGTCTAGCGAAATGACATAAAGTCGTCATATCGATCTAACATGAATATCACAGCTCTTTGCGTTGCGGTATCTTTAATTTGTCGTAAGGAACATACGATACTTGGATTGGCATCATAGGGTTTCGTGCTAAATTATCCTTCGACGAATCCTAACATTCGACATTCGGTTATAGAACCGATATCGAACATTTTAGAGAAAACATAAATAACACATTAAAAACATACGACAATGTCTTCTGCAATCGCAATATAGCCTTGGACTCGGGCGCACGCCATGAGGCACCCTAGTCCTTAGGCGCAAGAAGCTGCACGCCTCAATGTTAAGGCTGCACAGCCCTTCAACACACCCTGATTAGCTACTGATTGGATTTTGGATGGATTCGATTTTTGAATGCGTTTGTTTGAAAAGATCGATTCGTATTAACGATTGTTAGATCCTTTGGACTATTAATGTCGTTGTTTGGCTACTTGAGCCTACGACGTTCAAATTGGCGTCATTGGATCCTCGCCTTAATCGATAATTATGACTTGTCCTCGCGAACATTAAGTCCTTCGCATTTCAACACTGTAGTTTGGCCATTGAGGCCTAGGATGACCGATTTAGCGTCATTAGTCCTTCGCTTTAGTCACGTTTTGAAAATAGTTTGAATATATGTATAAACGATATTGTAGAATTAGAAATGTAAGTGCGATAATTGAAACGTTAAATGTTAGCGTACGGAAATGTAAATGTTAGTAAACGATAAAGTAAATGTTAATAGTTAGATGTGAAATGTAAATTTTATTAGTTGTTAGTTACGAAAATGAAAAGAATTAAGGATTAGAAACGGAAATTGGAACACCCTCAACCTACATATTCAATTGCTTCGAAGTATGGTCTCATAAAGTATTAGCGTGAAGTCATGGACAGGGAGAGCTTTTCGATATGTAAGCGGAGTTTAAAAGTGTTTTTAAGGTTTGAGTGTGTGTGTGTGTGTGTGTGTGTAATTCTCGGTTTTTTTGCATCCCTTGAAAGTGAGGGTAATGCATCATATTTATAAAGGATTGAAAGTTTGAAAAATGTGTTTGAGCGTCGAAACCTAATTTCTAATTTTAAAACATAGGTGCAGGAGGGCTTGCACCCTATACCTGAAGCGTGGAAGCTCGTGTGCCTCGATTCCGATGCGCGGGAGTGCTTGCGACTAAAATCGCGTTGATTGGAAGTTGCCCGAAATACGAGATTGACATCCATGATATTTGAGGGTTGATTTGATTCGATTGACTTTTGATTTGATAATGTATTTGGACGCAATTTGATGCTTTGGTTTGTTTCGGGTTTGACTCGGTCGATAAAAGACAGTTTTGCCCCCGGTGGCGGCTTTGACTTGAAGTAGCTTTATTTGATTGGAAATGACTTGCTGAGTCTGTTTTTGTGGTTGGTTTTGAGAGATTTGTACTCTGCTATGTGCCCGAGTCGGATACTATTGATTACGAGCCCATACTCGAGCATTTTGAAGCATGTTGACGTCAGATCATCATCGGGTGTTTTGTTGAAAGCTACTATAGACACGAGCAAGCAAAGTGCGAGTGTCTACAATACCTCATAACCAAAGCATGTTCTTTCGTCGCTTTCCCGAACAAGACCATATCATCCGCAAAGAAAAGATTTGTAATATGGAGACCTTTTCTGCGGAGAACAATAGGCTTCCAATTATTATTTCGGACCTCAAGATCTAAAGCTTGCGGTAACTTTTCCGAACACATGACAAAAAGATATGACGGTAAAGGATCTACTTGTCAGATGCCTAGAGACAAAATAAATTGTTCGGTTTGTTCACCGTTCCAGAGAATTTGCATTCTAGGCGATTGCACATATTCCATGACAACATTTATTAAAAGGCTAGGGAAACACATGTCCTGTAAAGTATCGAGTATGAAGCACCACCTTAGTCAATCATACGCTTTTTCTAAGTTAAAGTTAATAGTCATTATTCCTGTTTGACTCTTCTTCTTAAGCATTCAATGGATAGCTTCTTGAAAAACGACGATTACTTGTCATTTGGCGACCCGGGACGAACCCACTTTGGGTACCAGATATTACATGAGATAGAACATTTTTTTATCTGATTAGCGAGAGTTTTGCTAATTATTTTGTAAGCTACATTGCACAAACTAATCAGACGGAAGAGCTATAGATTCTGAAGTATTTACCTTCGGAATGAGCACAAGATAGTATCGTTAAGGCCTTCCAGCACACCTTTGCCATCGTGGGCATTGATTACCATGTCACACAACGATTCTGCAACTAAAGTCCAATTCTTCTGGTAAAACAAGGCTTGGAAACCGTTGGGACCCGAAGCTTTAAGGGGCCCCATGTGGTTAACAACCAGCTTGATCTCAGCTCTATTATTGAATTCTTGAAAAAAGTCCCATGGAATATTATCCTTAGTATCCGAATGTTATTCTTGTGTATAAAGATCCTTGAAGTAGTTAACAACAATTATTTTACGTTCCGGGGATCATTCGTCCATGTTCCTTCCCCATGCATTTTTTAATGAAGTGATCTTGTTCCGTCATCGTCGAACTAGAGTGCTAACATGAAAGTATGAGGTATTACGATCATCGTCTTTTATAAATTCTAGTCTCGATTTTCGATACAATAATAGCTCCTCATGAGGAGTGTTGTTTAAGGTCGACGACATTTCAGTCAGATCGTCGACGCTTTTTAATGTGAAATGACAACAACGCCCTTCCCTAATTACATTCACTGACTTTGTTAATGAAATTAAAAAAGTTTAATCGTGTTAATGAAACTCGATAATGAAATGATTTTTTTTTTGAAAACTGTCATTTTATTATGTTACGGATTATGTCATACTCCCTCCTAGTTTGAGTATTCCTCTCACTTTCCTTTTTGAGCTTAGTTTGATTTTCTTCTCACTTTCCTTTTTTGGATGTACTTTTAATCATTCTTTATTCTTCATTCAATTCTTTACTCTTTTCCTCCACACCTAAACCCAACACCTTTTCACTTCATACCCCACCTTTTACACTTTATACCTCACTTTTTACCCATTTCTTAGGGTAACATTATCAGCAAGACTCTCCAAAGTCTTAAGACTCTGCCACCTCAGCTTTCCACTAACTTTTAATATTTATTTATTCCTCAGACTCATCTCAGACTCGCCTCAGATTTTATACATTATCAGTCAGACTCTGCTCAGACTCATCTTACCCATTTTTGGTTAAAAAATGAATTAATTTGGTTTAATTTGTGATAAAACAATAAAATTTACTTGTTTGGTACAAATTACTACTCGAAATTACTTTACTATTTAGTTTAATTAAAAAATTTAACTTGTTTTATTTTATTGTTGTTGGTTTTGTTTGATATACAAAAAGACGGGTAGACGTCTTTTGGGCTTCGTTCATATTATAGATCCGGATAATTTAAGATACTTTGATTATGCCTTACTTATATTAATTTATGATATTTTAATAATTATTTTTTCATACATGGTCTTAGGTGTATCGATTTAGGTTATTGACCTACGATTCTCATAGAATCAAAATGTACTCGTAATTGTTATTTTGCAAAGAAAAATAAACGTTGGTGGCCGAACGGTCATCCTTTTTTGTCGTTTTCAAAATAACGACTTCATTAAAATAGTTAATTTCGTGTTTAATTAGCTAATTACGTATAATTACTTAATTGTATTTTTATTTGTTAAATAAGTGTTTAATTACGTTGACTCGGTTAATTAGTTAATTAGTTAATCAGGTGAAATTGCATTTTTATTTCTTAAATAAATATTTAATTACTTAATTAAGTGAAATTACTTGATTCAGTATTTAATTAGCTAATTAAACCATACATTAAATTGGATAATTATGTGTTTTATTAGTTAAATATGTACTTCGTAATTAATAATTTAATTAGGGGTCGAACAACAAAAAGGACAATTAGACAAAGACGTGAGACTTTATAAAAAAAATACGGAGTAAAAAATAAAAAAAATTGTATAAATACGAACCGTTTATTGGATAATACGTCGAGAAATATGCAACATGAGTCGTGACCCCACAAAAGTCTTAAGTAGAGTCTTTAAAATTCAAGACTCAACTTAAGACTTTGGTACATTATTGGTAGACCCCACACGAGTCTTGAGACAAGACTCATCTCAAGACTACCAATAATCTTCTCATGACTACCAAAAATCTTAAGACTCTCTCAAAACTATCCAAAATCTTAAGACTTTGCTCAAGACTTTGCAACATTATTGGTAAGACTCACATGAGTCTTGAGACAAGACTCTCTCAAGACTCACTCAAGACTCACCAATAATCTTACCCTTAATCTCTTCCCAAAAAAATTGGGGAGGAATACTTGAATTAGGAGGGAGTATTATATATCCTCCCCCACCCACCACAACACTAATATTAGTAATAATATTAAAAATGTTATAAAACGAGAGAGAAAGGAAAAGTAGAGATAAAATAGAGCGAGAAAATCTGTGAGAGAGTTATCTTATTCATGTCATTGAGAGGGATATATATAGTACATCAGCAATGATAAGAGAGTTTACATATGGGTTAAAAGCCCAATGGACATTCACCTAATATGATTTCATAACACTCCCCCTTGAATGTACAATACGGAATAATATGTCTTATAAAAAAACCCGTGGGAAAAAAAAACTAGTGTAAAATAGAGCACATTATTCCTCAAACACGCATATGATGTTGCCTCATCAAAACCTTTCCATGGAAAACCCAGTGGGACAAAACCATAGATAAGGAAAAGAGTACAGCGCGTGCATACTCCCCCTGATAGTTACATCAGTCGGAAAATAACAATATTATCCATGATGTGACGATGAATCTCGATCTTTGAAATAATAATCATCATACTTGATAAACTCCATAGATGTCTTCGATAATTAGAAATTTATCATTGATCTTCAAATAGTTATACGGATAATATGAAGATAGTCTTTGATTGTTGCGTCTTCATCCAAATATCACTTCAACATTTCAAAGTATAGTCATATTATCAATAATTTGCACGAATATAATATGCGACTAAATTTACTATATGAATATGAAATGATGCAACGATGTGATAAGAAAACGAATATGAAATGATATACTTAGTTTCTATATATCAGCATGATGACTCGATATGCAAACTGTATTGTATACTTTTCAATATCATCAATAAATTTGATGAATTTCAGGATTATGAGCTCATTGATACCAATAAATATGTCGACAGTCGTACGGATTTATAAAATCCTTATTCAATAGGCCACTTGATATTGCGCACAAATCTGTAGCCATTTCATATCGATGTAATTTCGTAGAATCGTCATTCTACTTATATATTACTGTACACGATAAATAACGCGTAATTTGATATGATAAAACTTCTTTTGTTTTACCAACTTGTCATTCACTTTCTCTCCCTAAGGTGGTAAAAAAAATATTCAGGATAGATTGCAATCATTTACTTAACCACCTTAGAATGCGTTTATCATATCATATGCAAATAAGATTTCATTGATGGGTATTTTTGCAAGATTATGATATATTTCGGGGAGTACGTGATTCATAAAATAATTGACTTTTAATGGCTGATTCTAAATGCCAAATTTAAGAGATCAATTTATTCATATGATAACGATCAAATTGTGAATTCGAATAACACAAATTACTCGTATTTGATATGTGGTCTCCAAGCCACTTAAAACAATATCGATCAATTCGTAGAATTGAACTTAAAATATGTTTATTCAACCTCGAGTAATGTGCAATTGGATCTCCAAATATCATCATTCATAGTCAATTTTAATTCACAATTCTTAAACCCATACTTTTAAGCACTTGTTGATCACATATGCTTAATCAGTTCATGTCAAATGTTGATATTTGTTCGCAATTAATTGCAATAATGCATATGCGAAGTTAGCTGATCTCAATATGTATAATTAGCAATTGCATGCCAAACTATTGAATGCTAAACTTACTCAATATGACACAAACTTTATATTCATATCGCAAAATTGAACACTTCTAGTGTCTCGTGTAAATTTGCAAGATCTGTCATATATTAATATCCTTTTGGGAAATATAACAATATATTCCGTTTGAGTAATTACTCAAATGATGAATATTTAAGAGTTATGAAGTGAGATAATTTAGACTTCCACATCAAGTAAAGAATTGGAGAATAATTATGAGTAAGATTACTCCATAAATAAATTATCTCACATTAAACTAATGGGAGACTTGACTGAACTTATACCGGTCGAAAATCGTAAATTTATAGAAATCATCTCTCATTATACCTACCGTCTCACATTAATGTGATAGGAGACTTACTCACATTGTAATGACAAAAAAAAATTGATAGGAGATTGTGTCGCATTAAAATGATAGAAGACAATCTCACATTAAATCATCGCTAAACAACTTACAATGAAATGCAAGTTATGCGTGATAAATATAACTTAAAAAAAATGAACATGATTATGAAATTTTTTAACATTCTAAATTGATAATAGTAAGTATATCATGTCATTACGTATTTGTAATATCTAAGTCCCTATGGATGATCATTTCTATTTCATACAATATAATACGGAGTATGAAGCAAAATAGAAAGATTGTTAACATAATTACAAAATATTACTGCCATAACTGCATTGTTATAACAAGTTAGAGAATATACTATTATAGAAATTAAATATTTATGATATCAAAATCTATGACGTTAGAAAATATGTATTTCGATAATCATCCAATTTACCATCTAAATCATATTATTGAAATAATATAAAGTTGTCAAAGTTTCCGTTTAAAAATATATTGACAAAGAGATAAACAAAATATTAGTATCATAGGAACTTAACTATTATGCTTTAAGGTATATATCTCAATCGTTAAAACGAATACTTTAATATATGTAGTATAATTCTTTGTCATAGAGATACAAATATGGAGATGCATTCAAAATACCCCATATATATATACTATGATCTCCTTATAGTCATAAGGTAATAATAGACCATATGTGTATCTTCAAAAGACATGAATTAACTTCTTAATATAGGACTGAGAAATAAAATACGACTTCTTTGCTATAAAGATGCAAGAATCAAGAAAAAATAACGAACTTCTTGCTTTGATAGATGCAAGGATTGAAAAAAATAACGAACTCCTTGCTTGAGAAATGCAAGGATTGAGAGAAAAATTAACGAATTCCTTGCTTAAGAGATGCAAAGATTGAAAAGGAAAATAATGAACTCCTTGTTTAAAAGATACAAGGATTGAAAAAAAATAAACTCCCCTCAGTTGTTCTCTGCTCAGTAATTAGAGTCTCGTGCTGATAACGTGTTATAAAACGAGAGAGAAAGGAAAAGTAGAGATAAAACAGAGCGAGAAAATCTGTGAGAGAGTTATCGTATTCATGTCATTGAGAGAGATATATATAGTACATCAGCAATGATAAGAGAGTTTACATATGGGTCAAAAGCCAAATGGACATTCACCTAATATGATTTCATAACAAAAAATTCATATATAATTGTCATTGTTAGAGGGACACAAGTGTACTAATAGACGATTTTAGTGGGTTTTAGAATCAGATATAGATTTTATTAAGAATTATCAACAATGTTCAATTGGTTTAGTGGTAAAGAGTCACATTTATGTTTTAGAGGTTGTGGGTTCGAGCCCCCATAGGCATTAGTTTCTTATGCCCAACAGGTGGGTTCGAGCCTCCATAGGTGTTAGTTTCTGATGCCCAACAGGCCCCATAGGCATCTACGGGGAGACTAAACTATCAACCTAATCACAATTATAATGAAACCAATCGACCTAAATAAAATCACTTACAAATATAAAGATTTCCGAGCTTTATTGAGACATGCTTCTGAGCAAGGACCTCATTTAGGCCACGAGCACTATACTAAGTAAGCTATAAACTCCAGTAGTAATGGTTACACATGACACTGTGACGTGAACCTAAACTTAAAAGCGAGTTTAACTCGTTATTCGAATTGACTCGATCGAACTTGAAGTGACCCTAACAAACAAGTCGATATTTTTTAAAAAAAAAGTTGAAAATAAGAAACCCGAAGATGACCAAACCCGAATGACCTGGGCACCGATTTTTCGTTCAATGGACTGACCGATCTGGTTGGCCCGTTTACTAAATGTAGTAATGGTAATATTATCTTACACTCGGTAATCCAATACTCTG
This sequence comes from Agrostemma githago, assembly GCA_958450325.1. Classification (NCBI taxonomy): domain Eukaryota; kingdom Viridiplantae; phylum Streptophyta; class Magnoliopsida; order Caryophyllales; family Caryophyllaceae; genus Agrostemma; species Agrostemma githago. Next base: position 55,226,348 of record OY288240.1, read on the forward strand.
TATGTTCTTTCCTTGTAGAAAATGAGTATTACATCAAAGAAGTAGATTCAAAACGGGCTTGATACAAAGAAATCAACCTCTCCCTGGGAGATAAACACTGTTTAACAACATCACAACTTGCAAAATTTTGAGACCAACTCCGTATGAGGGGAAATCTTTCCTTGGACAACAACACTTTACCCAAGACTTCCTCTTGGACTCCAACCCAATATTCCAGACCATTAGAAACTAAATCCAACAACCCAACTCTTTCCCCTCCAAAATATGTACAACTCCCCCTAGTTCTAAGTTCATCTTCAAGACACCTTAAGCGTTTCATTGCTTCGATCATGGCCTCTTCAGATTCCTCCTCGTCACCTCAAAAGGCTTTGTTTCGAGCAGTAAACAAGTTTTCGTCGATGAAGTTTGCCCAAAAACGGGCCTTTGACTTCTCCCAAGGATCTTTAGGCAACATGGGGTTAGAGTCCCATGTTTCATCAATGTATTCAAGGTTAACAAGTGGTTCTACTACTGCCTTTCCATTATGAACTAAAACTGGGACCTTTTTGTGAATAGGATTGTACTTGAGAAGTAGGGAACTCTTGTTGGTAAGGTCTTCTTCTATATATGAATATGGGATGCCCTTTATTTGTAGGGCAGTTTGGATTATGTGGGTATATGGACTAGCCCATCTTCCCAAAACCTTCACTTCTTCCGTCATCATTATTACAACTCTATTTTGAGATATGCATGTCTTAATATAAATGCATAATGAACTGATACACAAGTTTTTAAAATTCAATGAACCACTTCATGCTAGTGACTTCTAAATTGTTTATGTCTACGCTCCAACAACATCATCATCTTCCTCTCTCTTTTTTTCCCAAAAAAGAAACAAAACCCTAACTTTGAAGCTGCCGCCCCAACCACCTCACAACCACCCATTCCCCTTGCCTGGCCGGAGATATGACCGTCTTTTGGTCTATCTCCGGCCGGCTGATCAGACCATCATTCTCCTTCTCTGTTCCTATTAAGTTTTTTCTTCCCCGTTTCCGTCTTGTCGGTGATGACCATCGGTCTCTCTTGTCCAGTAAGTCTCCTCTTGTTTCTTTTGTGTTTTTGTGGTGATGGTCGGCCCCAGAGGCGTCCCGACATTTCAGAGGCCCTGTACAAAAAATTCGGAGGAGGCCCCATGGTCTCATTATGTTGTTTAATGGTTATAAAATTTAAAAATTATCTTATTTAAAAAACAGTATCATAAAATTTATCAATCCTTGTAAGAAATTTGTACATAGACACTTCCTTCAAGGATTAATTTGGTAAAGCAAAAAGTATACAGAGTATAATATTAAATTGCCTATATTAAGGAATTTTTTGGAACATATTGGCATATTGCCTACGATTCGATTCATCATAGTCGCTCACATTTTTTAATCTTCTAGTTTTTTTAATTTTCTCAAAAATAAAATTCAAAAAAAAGGCAACCAGTGGGTTTCGAGCTTGGGTCTCTAGACACAAATAGAGAGATTAACACCACTAAACCAAGTTAGATATCATGTCCAACACGTGCCTTAAATACAATAAGTTATACGATGAATAGTTCAATTGGGCCCCTTAAATTTGGGGGCCCTGTTCACGCGAACTGCTCGCACCTGTCCACCGCCCCTGGTCGGCCCCCTCCTTGCCTGATCGCTGTCACCGTCTTGGTCCGTCATTGACCCGCTCCGTTAACGACTCGTTCCGATCGTGTGCCCTAGCCGTCGTGTCTGTCTTTTGTCGGCGTTCGCCGGGGGCGTTCCCCCCTCCCCCCGCCCCTCTCCCTCGCCCTCCAGCGACCGGCTTCCCCTTCCCCTATGTCGGCCCCCTCCCCGTCATTGACCTCTACTGGTGGGTGTTCCCCCCTCCCCTCGCCCCCCTCCCCCACCCTCCAGTTTCGCGTCGGTGTTTGGTTGTTTGGTTAGGGTGTCTAATTGTGTTTTGTCTTTTAGGTTTTTGTTAGTGTTTTGGTTGGTCTGGCTGTTTGTGGTTTGGTCCGGGTTCTTTCGACTGGGTTTGGTTTCCGATTGGTCTTGTTGGGTTGTTCGGTCTTAGGTCTAGGGTTGTTAGGTCCATGTCTTTTATCCGTTGATTTTCTTGATTTTTCTTTGGTTTTACTGGACAATGGTTGGGTGGCGGGTCTCCTGCCTTGACGGACTTGGGTCTTGCTCTATAGGACGGTTTCGGGTTTGGTGTCTTTTCATTGTGGTTTGGGTGTCTGTTGCGGTTGGGTCCCCGGTGACATTCTCTAATAATGACCTCTCGTATAGCTGTTATTTTTAGTAGTTTCTTAATTATAAGCTTAAGTTTCGCTCTTCTTAAGAATAAGAGTCTCCTTATGGAGGCTTCTCTGCGTTGGGTGAGGGTTGTCACGACCACTTACTAGTCCTGGATTCGATTTTCCTTTCGAAGTTTGGCTTGTGGGTTGCCCTTATCCTCGACCCTATGCATGTCGGTTGGTTCTTTGGTCTATTGGTCGTATGATTGTAGAGTTCGATCCTCAGGATGTAGGAGATTTTTCTCCATTAGAGGCAGGCCTAATCGCTTTGCTCTCACCCGTTTCTTTCTACGCCTTTTTCGGAAGTGCGTAAGTGCATCTTGGCCTCGTCACTTTACGACTCATATGGGTGGATGGTACCTAGAAATCAGCAGTTGTGTTGATAATGGGGATGAAGACACTCATGTTCACGGATCCGTTCAGCATCAACTCATCACAATCACCCGACGTCTCTCTCTTTTCGTTATAGTTTTATTAGTAGTTGCTTGTGATGTCGTTTTTAATTTCAATAAAGGATGTAATATGAATTTCGTGAACCCAAACAGCATGTAATCCAATGCTTTTCTTTGCTGGCAAAAAAAAAAACAATTTGTCAATCCCTTTTCATAGTCTGATCTTAGAATGTTAAAAGATTTCATTTTTTTTCATCAATGAAAATTCCCAAGGATTTCTATTTTTTTTACCAAATTTGCTAAAATTCAATCACGCTGATTTCCTTCCAAGATTCAAGCTCTTAAAGAAAACCACCCAGAAAAACTTCTACTGCTCATCAATTGTAGACTGCGGACAAATTCTGAGGAATGAAACAGAGAACTGCAAAGTGCAAACAAATAAACTATCCACAGAAAAAGGAAAACAGTGTGCATTTGTAGAACATAAAGATGGACGAAAACCTTGTTGAAATATATCCTAAACTAATCGATTACTGAAGTCCACAATTTTTGGTCAGGAGCTACATGCCTGAAACTAACATAGTTGTGAGCTATATTGCAGGGTAAGTGATACATTGTTACAGATGAATCTACAAACAGCTAGTTACAAATGATTTATACCAAGATGAATCAAAAAGCCTCATCGGCAGTATTTTCAGGTGATTGCCTAGCAGTGATCACCTTGTCTAAAGTTTCATCAGGGACTTTGATTCCACTAGTCTCCAGATCCGCAACAATAGCTACGACCGCATCAAGCTCTCCCAGGTCAAGGCACAAAGTGATTATTTCATCATATAGGGGACTGCATGTTTACAAATGTTATATGATACACATATTCCAGGCTAGGATGTAAGGTATCTAACTAAACAGTCAATATTGTCAAACAGTGAATTAGTCCACTAGATTGTTCAGATCATGGTATTAAACATTGATCGTGACAACCAAATCACGGCGGACTTACCCAAGTTATTGCGGCCACATTTTTAGATAGTATTATAGCGATTTATAGTGCAACGAGTTGAGAGTAGGCAGCAACCACTAATTCTGATAGTATCTAATACCATGGTTTTCCAATCAACAGCAGGCAAACCAAATTTCAAACATACATTATGCCTTTGTTAAGAGCTGTGAAGTGATAAAGTAAATCATAAAAGGTAGTACTCTGCTAAAGGTTGTTAGAATTGTTAGGTTGTTCGCATTGTTAGTTATAAGTAACTAACTGTGACGTGGCAAAGTAAGGTTGTTAGAACAATTTGAGGTTGTTGTATACTCCACTCATTGTAATCATTACTCATTCAATAATTCAAACAAGTTTCCTTTCTCTAAAATCTCTTTCTATCTTCTCTATCCCTCTGTTCATCCTTAACATTGATATCAGAGCTCTTTTTGGGCCAATTTTTTTGTCGAAACTGGCGAAAACAAGAAAAGGTGCAGCACTGGAGGAACAATTCCGAAACATGGAGTCCAGGCAGAAGAAATTGGAGGATCAATTGTGTTCCATGGGGATTCAATTTGCGGAATTAATGAAGGTTCTTCAAGAGTGAACTAGCGATGGTGTGGTTCAAAATGCTATACCCTTAAATCAGAACAATCGAACTCTTGGGTATGTTCCTAAACTAGAATTTCCAATTTTTGATAGTAGTAATGTGAAAATTTGGTTGCGGAAATGCGAAAAATACTTTGTTTTGTGTAAAATCCCTGATAATAAAAAATTAGATTTTGCATCAATCCATATGAGTGGTAAGGCTGAATTGTGGTATACTCCCTCCAAGTTTTAGTGTGTTCTTCCCTCTTTCCTTAATGGGTTGAGTTTGATCTTCTTCACTCTTTCCGTTTTAGGCTATTAATATGTGGTTCACATTTATTCTTCCATTTCTCTCTCTTCCTCCTTTTTTAAGCCACACATTTTCCCTTCCTTATTTTTCACCCAAAAAAGATAGGAGAAGAACATAGAAACTCGGAGGGAGTAGTAGATATATTGTTGGGAGGGTGAATTGTCTTGGGTTGAGTTTGTTATGGATTTATGTGCTCGTTTTAAGGATGAAACTGGTAGTAATGTGGTAGAACAATTCAATAAATTGCATCAAACCGGTTCTATTGAAGAATATCTGGATGAATTTGAGTCATTAAGAGCTTTAATGTTGTAGAAAAATCCAACTCTACCTTCCGACTATTTTCTTGATAGTTTTGTTGGGGGCCTTAAACCTGGGTTAAAGCCATTCGTAAGAGCATTTAAGCCATCTTCTTTGGCAGACGCAGTGGAATATACTAGGTTGCATGCGGGAAATCTGGCAACGATTAATAAAGAATATAAACCCAGATTTCAGAACTTCTACTGCAGAAAGAGCAAGAAAAATGGAAATGGAAATGGGAGAATGCTATTATTGTGACAAACCGTTTGAAAGGGGACATAAATGTGAGAACAGATAGAATCAACTATTTTTTATTGAGGTCTCTGGATCTGCTAAGGAAATGGAAGAAGATCAGGGCGATGAAATAAAAAGATTTGGTTGATTTAGGGATATAAATGAACCCTTTATTTCTGTTAATGCCCTGAGTGGTAGCCCTAGTTTTTCTATCATGAGGGTAGTGGAGTACCTGGGAAAGAAGCATGTTCATATCCTGATTGATTCAGGTAGTACGCACAATTTTTTGGACTTATATATTGCAAAGAAATTGGATATTCCTATGACAAAAATTGATCCTCAAAGTGGCTATTGCCAATGGAAATCATTTAGCTTGTCAGTATATTACCAAGGGATTTAAATGGAATCTACAAAACAGGACATTTAAAACAGATGTCATGATGATACCATTGGGCAGCTATAACATGGTGTTGGGAGTACAATGACTCGGTACTTTGGGGCCTATTGTGTGGGACTTTCATAAACCGCGGATGGAGTTCACCCTTAACAATGACAAATTTTGTTTGAAGGGTATCCCACCACAGAAGGGTAAGGTGATGAAAGAGCCTTCTCTGAGATGGATGGAACAAGCTACTCAGTTGTGCATGCTGCAATTGGTAGGGAATGATACTTCCAGCTGTAGCTTTGTTGAAGTTGCTTCACATGAGAAAGCAGAAAGCTTTATTCTCGAGGAACCTAAGGCCTTGCCTCCTTTGAGAGGAGTGGTAGACCATAGAATTCCATTGGAATCTAGTTCCCAACTGGTAAACATTAGAGCTACCATCTTTACTAAACTGAGGGTAGGGTATCATGAACTGAGATCACACCCAAAAGATGTGCACTAGACCGCTTTCAAAACCCATAGTGGACATTATGAGTTTTTGGTCATGCCCTTTGGCTTAACCAATGCACCTGCGTCCTTTCAGGGGTGGATGAATGAGGTGTTTAAACCTCTCTTGAGGAAATGTGTCCTAGTATTTTGTGATGACATTTTGGTGTACAGTAAGTCTGAGGGGGAGGATTGGGTTCACCTCAGGGAAGTATTCCAACTAATGCAACAAAATCAATTGTTTACAAAGAGCAGCAAGTGTGCATTTGCCATTGATAAGGTGGAGTATCTTGGCCACTTTATTTATGGTGAAGGAGATACAACAGACCCAAGGAAGATTGAGGGATTGTGAGCTAGACTAGTCCAAAAAATGTCAAAGACTTAAGGGGATTTCTAGGCCTGACTAGGTATTATAGAAAATTTGTGAGAGGATGTGCATCATTGTCATAACCATTAACTCAGCTGCTTAAGAAAAGAGAGTTTGAGTGGCATAAACTAGCAGAAGAGGCTTTCCAAGCTCTGAAAAGAGCCCTTATAACACCAATTATACTCCCTCCGAGTTCCCATTTATGTCCGACTTTCCTTTTTGAGCTGAGTTTGATATTTGTCCCACTTTCCATTTATGAAAAAACTTTTTTACATGACCTTACCACATTACCCTCACTACTTTTCTTATATTACACTAATTACCTTCATTAATTAATATAATATCCATCTCTCATACTTTTTCAATTCACTTTTACTCATTTAATTAATATACAAATCATCTCTCCTACTTTTTTCAATCCACCATCGCTTTTATTAATATAATATACTCTCTCCTTTTTTTTCCACCCAAAAGCCTTTGGAACAAAAATAGAAATTCGGAGGGAGTATTTAATTATTTTAAATTTACAATATTAACATTATAAATTTATACGTCCTTCGAGCTCCTATTTTTGTCCCACCTTCCTTTTTGAGCTGAGTTTTGGTATTTGTCCCATTTTTCTTTTTAGGTCGTGTGGTTCACATCTACTCTCTCATTTCTCTCTCTTTCTCCTTTTTTGAGTCACTCATTTCTCTTTCCTTATTTTTCACCCGAAAAGCTTTTGGGACAATAATAGGAACTCGAAAGTAGTAATAATCATTTTAATTATTTTTTAATGACACGTCATCGAACCAGCGGGTCAACCCGTGGTTTGATCCTAAATTAATGAATCATTTCATGTTTGAGTCAAATGGATCGTGGGTCAAAGTTTTAGGGTCTTAGCCTTAAAAAGATGGGATATGTTTACGAGTCGAGTCAAAATTTGACATGACTATTTTCTAATCTAAAAATTTTCTATCTAATCATCATACTCCCCTGATTTAGAAATAAATTAATTCTCGAAAATACTCTACTAAACAGAGTTAAACTGTTGACGGAAGCACTAAAAAAGAAAAGCGTAAGTCATTGGCTTAGACGGAGGAAATGTAATTTTATCACGTCACTAAACTCTTTTATAAACAAAATTAATTAAAAAAACCTTGCATAGGCACGGGTTTTGCACTAGTATTTTATTATTGTCCTTAAAAATGTGTCCTTTTTTAGATGAAAGCTATCATTGAAATGGAGGGAGTAATGATTATTTGGCAAGTGACAACATCTTTATGGAGCACACTCTTTGATATTATGACTCTTAAAAGCGTAGTAACATGAAATTTGGCTAACGTAGAATTCACACGCTCACAGCCATAAGTGAGGCAACCGTTTTGGTAAACGAATATTTGGCGTGAGAACTAAGTACCTCAACCCCGCTCTCCCTCTATACCCAAGTACAAGAGTTCATTTCCTCAGTTCAAGTGATCTGTAGTGAAGAGCATTTGACCTTGTAATTTTTGTGCAAGTGAGGATCAGTTTTAAGATAAAAGCGCTCTTCTTTACAACGTACTCCACTGAATAAACACCAAGAACATGGGAAGAAAACAAAATACTACAATCACAAATAATCTCAAACTGACCTTCCAAATCTGTAACCGAGATTATGAGTAGTATGCAAGATTGTCAAGAATGCTGAAGGAAGAGGAGCCTTTATAGCAGCACGAAGGATCATTGCACAGTCCCCTATAGTAGGTGTGCCTCCCAATTCTATCACCTGATGATAAATGCATCCATCAGTACTTTTTCTTTTCAGTTTATTGAGGTAAATTTTTTTTTAATGACTAACAATTCAGTGACAAGTTCACGTCAATCATACCCCTTCTTGAAGTGAAGTAAAGTGAAAAATTCAATACCACGTAGGCAGGTAAGTAGGTAACATAGCAGCTGTAAGCCAGTAATCACAACAATAGCCTTGGTCTCAAATTCATTATGGGTCGGCTAACACAAATCATCACAAACTTTACCGAAAATATAGAGAAACTTTGTCTTATAGCATATGACGGGCCCAATAGAGAATAACCCAAATTAGAAGTGAAGGTTATCATTACAAAAAGGAGTTATCAAGTTAATTATTTGGGCATTTAGGTAATGGGTTGGTCTTCTAGTATAAGATTGTCCTATGAAACAATTTGTGATAAATGAAGTAATTAGGCTCAAGTTCACTTCAAAAAAAAGTAATTAGGTTCAAGGAAAGAAAGATAGTATCAAAAGAAAAGATAATTTAGGTGTAGCCTCCTGTTTTTCCGTTTTCTACCATATAGCTCTCCTATCTTCTAAACCCCCACTTATATCCCTTATAGTTGATTAATTTCATTAAACGTGACCTAATTACAATTATTCTACTCAAAAACCCAAATTAATTTCCATCTCCATCTCCTATGTTTTCTATAATTCCAATTTTGCATGCATAATTTTTGATTTTTTTTCTTCATTTTATCATAATTCTTTCACTCTTTATTTTAAGTGTAACATCAATGCTTTGTTTGTTAATGTCATTAAATTAATTTCGTTAGAAATCAGTAAAATATCATTATTTTAAGTTAAAGAATAAGTTGGGAAGAAAGTGGAGGAAAACCAATAAGGTAAAAAAGAATAAGAAGTTATGTATAAAATGATGAAAATGGGGAAAATTAATGAAATGAAGGAAAAGTTGTGGAAAATGGAGGGAATACAAGCCAAGGTCTTTAAAATTGGTCATGTCATGGCTTAGAATCACTGTCATGTCATCTAATTAACGGAGCATTAGACGGATAATTTTGATTAAGTCACGTTTTATGAGGCTAATCAACTATAGGGGTATTACTGGGGTTTTGAAAATAAGAGGGGTACATGTAGAAAACGGAAAAATAGGAGGGTACAACGTAGAAAAAAATCCTAAAAATAAACTACAGTTCGTTTTAAAACCTAGAAAAATATGCCGACAATAAAAATTCCATGATCGGATTCATTCACTTGACCAAGAATAAAAAATAAAGGGTTTTTCTACGCCGTACCCTATTGTTTTTTTCGTTTTCTATCATGTACCCCTCCTATTTTCTAAACTCCCACTTATATCCCTGATTAATTTCATTAAACATGACCTAATCACAATTTTTCCTACTAAAAAAAACTCTAATTAATCTTCATCTATATCTTCTATGTTCTCTCCAATTCTAATTTTCAGACATAATTTCTGATTTTTTTCTTCATTTTCTCATAATTCTTTCACTCTTCGTTATTTGTCTTTAAAATTCATGATCATACAACATCAATGCTTTGTTTGTTAATGTAATTAAATTAATCTCGTTAGAAATCAGTACAAATATCATTATTTTAAGCAAAAGAATAGGCTGAGAAGAAAGTGGTGAGAAATCAGTAAGGTAAAAAAGAAGGATTTTTTGTCAGAAGGCACCTAACATTTTAGGCCTTCTGTAAAAAAGGAACCTTAAGTTTTTTTTGCCCAAAAACACCTTAAGTTTCTATTTCTTTGTTTGAAGGCACCAAAGCCCAAATTCCGTTAAAAAAATTTAGATTTAACGGAGCTGAACATTTGTGTATAATGTGAGTCAACTTTACCTATACAAAAGGAAATTAGTTGTTTACTTACTTATCAACCATCTCATACTACTAAATAAACATGGCGAGAGGAAAATATGTAAAGGTAAGGAGGAAATCAAGCCCCCGGTAGGCAAATGGCTTAATTAGGATACTGATTATACTATACAGTCATGCTATAATTGGTTAGCAGGGGTTAAAGATCAAATAGAGTGGAATGGAGCGAGACAGCTGATTTGGTGTAGATCGACCGGCACATCCTAAGCAGTCATTCATTGGATGGCTATCAAAGATTACTAACTAAAGATAGATTGAAGAGGTACGTGTATGGTGTTCCACGGAATGAGATAAAAGAGTTCTTGGAAGGAAAATTAATTATTATGAGGAATGAATAAAGTAGATGAATGGATTAATTGAGTTTGATAAAGGAATGGAGTGATTAAGTGGAATTAAAATGAAACAACTGCTAAATCTAACTTTATTTTAACAGATGAAAACTTAAGGTGCTTTTGGGCAAAAAAAAAAATCTTAAAGTGTCTTTTTTACAGAAGGCATAGTGCCTTCTGACAAAAAACTCAAAAAAAATTAAGTTGACGTATAAAAGGGAGAAAATGGGGAAAATTGATGAAATAAGAGAGAAAAGTTGGGGAAAGTGGAGTTAAAAACAAGTCAAAATTAGTGTTGTCATAGCTTACACATTGTCGTGTCTTTTAATTAACGGAGCATTAGACAAATAATTGTGATTAGGTCACGTTTCATGAAGTTAATCGACTACATGGATATTAGTGAGGGTTTAGAAAATAGAAGGGGGGTACATGATAGCAAATAAAAAAAGGAGGGTACAGCGTAGAAAACCCCAAAATAAAGTTAACATGCCTTGGATATTAGTGTAATGGCCAACTCAACCTCCCGTTCTTGTGACCACCTCCTTAGAGGTCTGCTCTTCAGCTCTCTTTCCCACATCCAGCCCCAGGCATCAGCAATAGTATACATATCCTCTACATCAAAAATTTTCCTTTCTCTCATTTCTTTAAATGCCTCAAACACATCCAAGGGAAACCAATCATCATCGTCATCATTCTGCACAAATTGGGTTCAAAAACACCAGTCAATACATATTTGAAGAGCATAACCGAAGTTATTTGGTTTGAGTGAATTAAGCAGGGAGCACATGGAACTGATAAATAACAATGCATGCTTTATTTTAGATAGATAAGAAACTTCACATACATCGGCAGAGATGGAAGATCTTCTTCTGTATCGCTTAGATGTCGTGGGCTGATCGCTGTCTTTCAGTAGCTGAACTCCAATCATTTGGAGAGGTTTTTTAGCTTCTAAACTTTTATCCTTAACTCTATCAACAATGTCTTCCTGACTTTCAGTTTGCTCGGTTTCCACTTCCACTTCCTCTTCCTCTTCATCATCAGCTTCATCATCTTCAGCCTCTTTTAAACCATCCTCGACAACATCATTGATTATGTCTTCAAGCTCTGATATATTCTCATCTATAGGCTTCACAGTCTCATGAATTATTTGCTCCCCAAGAAAACGTCGCTTCCAAAACTCTGTGTTACCTTCTTCAAGTTTGATTCTTGAGATTAGTTCATCGACTTCTTCATCAACCTGTCAATACAACACGACTAAATAAATATAAAAATACCTGCGTAGAAAAGACGAGAATGCAATTCAGCAAAATGTACCAACATATTACCTCTTCCTCTACCTCCTCTACAGGAGGAATCCATAAGGGACGACCACGTGAAATGTTTATTCTCCTCGCTTTTTGAACTCGCTGGTAGAGCACATTTCGAGTTCCATCAGTAGGAAGGTCCTGTGCTTCTAGTTCTTCTTTTAACTCCGCTACAACCATCTTACTGGCGGCTTTCGGCTTCAATGCAGTTTTTTCAGGACCTTTAATTATTTTCTTTAATCTTTCCTCCACCCTCATATAATCAAATTCAGATGTTTCTGGTCCCAATACCAAGGGGCCTTCATTTCTCAAGTGAATCAAAAGTTTCCTGTGATGTATCCTCCATTCTTCAAGGCACCGTTGTTTAAAAGAGGTTTCTACCGGATTCGAATAAATAAAACCGAGTGCATCAGGATCAAGAGGAGTTTTTCCTCTTTTAGGAACCCAACGTTTCCTTTCACCTGTTAGACCACCCTCCGAAATATACCTGGTGAAATAATGATAACAGGATCATACTTCATAATCAACGGAACTTAGCTCAGTTTAGCTTGCATTGTTTTATGCCTAGTTGGCTACTACTATCTTCAAAGTTAAATAACCTGAATCTCTAGACAAGCACCAAAAATCACCTGGCTACGTAGTCAATCTCATATCCAAGTTCAGCTTCTTCTTGCAATGGTTCAATCCATGAGCTGACTAAAGTCCTGTACTTTTTACTCATGATCATAGCTCTCGGCGGGATTGGCTGGTTATCCTTAGCCATAGCTTCTAAAGCGTCAATCAATTCTTCGATCCTCCCTGGATTCCACCCACCATAAATTAATCAGTGCCAACATTTAGATGGCAATAAGAACCATCACAAACTCCATAGTAAATTTGAAAAGTGAACATATCTTTCAGGAGGACAGTTGTGTTTAAGTTCAGAAGATCGGACTCTTTAAATTGAGTAAAAGAAGACATGATGAGGATTTAATAAATAAAAATGTGTCAAATCATGGCCAGACAAGCAACACTTGGAAGGAAAATAATTTTCATCATTACCCATGTCTCCTAAAAAGATCCTGCTACAAGCAACATGTCTATACTTAACGCAGTCAAAGATTGCAATAGCTGAGCCCAATTGACACTTGGCGGTGAACAAAAATAAAGAAAAGACCATTTTATACTTATAAAGGGTTCTAAGAGTATCTTTAATATAGTTTAGTATATCAAAAATACATGAATAAGGAAGCTTGACTTTATTTTTCCTTATATTTTGAATTCTTATTATTTTAGTATGGGAAGAAACCAAGAAGAGAAACTTGTTTTTTACTGAGCAACTTCCAAACAAATTGGAAGAGGAAGTGTAAATCATTATACTTACAAGGTTAAAACCTTGTGCGCTGCACGGGTTAGTTGACTTAGTTACATTGAAAAAAAAAAGTTATATAGATTAAAAGTTATATTTAAACTATGCATCATCCTTTGTTTACATTGAAATAAAAGACCTCATATAAAGATTATAAAAATAAGGGTAAATTGATATTTTATACCTTAAATAACATCATTATACGGAGTATCTTGAATAACTTTCTCTCAAATTAATATTTATTTCCAGTAGATTATTAACCCAACTTAATATTTAATAATACAAATTTAAAGTTTCTTTTAACAAATTTCATTATTGTAAAGATAATAATAATTTAAACTCATAATATACTAGATTAAAACCCGTGCGCTGCACGGGTTAATGGGCTTAATTACAGGTATATTCGTTAAATAAGAAACTTAATCAATCTATATCATTATAATAAATAAGATGATCACGTGATATTAGTAATCAAACTTAATTTCAGCTAAGTTTATAGTCTTAACAGCTTATTTTAAAACTTAAAATAATACATGACAGCTCTTATTTATAATATAAAATTTCAACAACTTATTATAATTTTTCGATGTAGAAATAATTTTTCGTTCGTTGTTTTATTAAGAGATTTTTTAAGACTCAAATTTTTTTTTGATTGATATCTAAAAACGAAAGATTAATCTTATTTATAATATAAGATTCTATCGCCTCATCATAATTTTTCGATATAGGATAATTTACTCAAAGTTTATAGTTTTAAGATCCGCTTTTAAGACCCAGAAAAACGCACGATTACTTTCATTTATAATATAAAATCATCACCTTATTTTAATTTTTTCGATGTCATGAGATAATTTTAGGTTTGTAGTCTTTTTAAAAGCTTTTTAAGACTCAAAAGATTGTTGACTTAATTAAGTTTATAGTTCTAAGAGATATTTTTAAGACTTAAAAGAGTTTGTTTTTATATCTATATTAAATTAAAGGATAGCCGATTACTTTTTATTTATATAATCGAATTTGATCATCTTATTGGAGTATATGTTTTTGATGAATGATTAATCTTATTTATATAAAAAAAATTCACCTTATTATAATTTTTTGATGTGGGATAATTTTACTAAAGTTTTTTTAAGTTTAGATATAGTCTAATTCAGAACTTTTATTTATAGAGGAATAATTACTCTTATTTATAATATATAGGATTCCAACTTTAACTATATAGTTTTAGTCTTAGGAACTGTTTTTTAAGTCTCAAAAGATTGTTGGTTACGTAGAATTCTATCACCTCATTATAATTTTTCGATATGTGATAATTGTTTATAATATAGAATTTCCTCATCTCATCATAATTTGGAGAAATTGTTACTTTTATTTATAATAGAATTCCATCGTCTTATTATAGTCTCAAAAGTTTTTTAAAACTCAAAAGAGAGGGAGTATAATTTTTCGATGTGCGATACTTTACTTAAGTATATAGTCTAAGAAATAATTAGTCTTATTTATAATGTAGAAATTCATCATCTTATTATAATTTGTCGATGTGGAATAAGTTAACTAAAATTTGTAGTCTTATTTATAATATAGAATCATCACCGTACCTTATTTTGATTGTTTCGATGTGGGATAATTTTAAATTTTTAGTCTTATTAAGACCTTTTTTATACTCAAAATATTGTTGGTTAATATTTAAAAACAATAATTATTCTTATTTAGTAGAAATTCATAATACTTAAAGTTGATTGTGGTTGATGTCTAAGGAAGAATTATTATTAGTCTGATTTACAATATAAAATTTCTATCACCTTGTTATAATTTTTTTTACTTAAGTGTATAGTCTTAAGAAATTTTTTAGAACTCAAAAGATTTTTGTTTGATTAAACTTTATAATTTTTCGAATGTGGGATAGTTTTACGTAAGTTTATGGTCTTAATATATTTTTAAGACTCATTAGATTTTTGGTTAATATCTAAGAGCACAGATTTATCTTATTTATAATATAAAGTTTCATCACCTTATTATAATTTTTCGATGTGAGATTATTTTACTTAAGTTTGCAGTCTTATTAAGAGATTTTTTAAGACGTAAAAGTTTTTTTGATTGATATTTAAGAACACATGATTAGTCATCACCTCGTAATAATTTTTCGATGTGAAATAATTATAACCTTAAAGTCTTAAAGAACTCTTTTTAAAAAGAAAAAAAAAACATGATACTCTGACATTACTCTTGATTGTAATATAAAAGTTCTATCACATCACTATAATTTTTCAATGTGGGATGATTTTAAGTTTGTAGTCTTATATATTAAAAGCTTTTGTAATACTCAAAAGTTATTTTGTCGATATTTAAAACCGAATGATTACTCTTGTTTATAATATAAAGTTTCATTACCTTATTATAATTTTTTGATATTTTTTGATGTTAGATTATTTTTACTTAGGTTTGTAGTCTTATTGAGAGACTTTTTAATACTTAAATGTTTTTTTATTGATATTTAGGAATGAATGATTAGTCTTATTTATAAAATTCATCAATTTATCATAACTTTTCGATGTGGAATAATTTATTTAAGTTTATAGTGTTAAGAGCTCTTTTTAAAATTTAAAAAAAATACATCATACATTGCTCTTGATTATAATACGAAGTATAGAATTTCAATCATCTCAGATGATTTTAAGTTTGGAATCTTATATATTAAAAACTTTTTTAAGACTCAAAAGTTGTTTTGTCGATATTTAAAACCGAATGATTACTATTACTTATAATATAAAATTTCATCACCCCATCATAATTTTTTGATATTACTCTTATTTATAATATAAAATTTCATCACCTCATCATAATTTTTCCATGTAGGATAATTACTAAGGTTTATAGTCTTAGAAACTCTTTTTGAGATTCAAAAGACTTTTGCTAGATATCAAAGAACAAATGATTACCCATATTTATAATATAGAATTTCATCATCATATTATAATTTGTCGATGTGGGATAGTTTTACAACTGTGATATTATATAATAGATTCATCACATAATGTGAAACAAATAATATGAAATTTATACTCTAATGAAAGCATTTTTTACCACGAATCTAAATATTTCATTTTTATAATTTATTTTACGATAACGTTTTTAAAAAATGAACTCTAAAGGTTTTTACCTTAGAATTGTAAAACATCATATTAATATAATAAATTAAATATATATTATAATAATTAAAAGATTCTCTAATTGATTTTTTATTTACTTATGATACTTTCCTAATTTGAGGTTTGATGGAACGGACCAATGAGATCGCTCGAAAAAGCCTAAAATATAATTAAATATATATTATAATAATTAAAAGATTCTCTAATTGATTTTTTATTTACTTATGATACTTTCCTAATTTGAGGTTTGATGGAACGGACAAATGAGATCGCTCGAAAAAAGCCTAAAATATATATATACTAGATTAAAGCTCGTGCGTTGCACGGGTTAGTTGGCTTCGGGTTAATTGTCTTAATTACATTGATGATGTATATTCGTTAAATACTCCGTAAGAAACTTGATCAATCTATATCATTATAATAAATAAGATAATCACATGATATTAGTAATCAAACTTAATTTCAACAAAGTTTATAGTCTTAAGAGCTTATTCTAAAACTCAAAAGAATACATGCGAATAATTTTTTTGATTGATAATATAAGATTCTATCTCCTCATCATAATTTTTCGATATAGGATAACTTACTCAAGGTTTATAGTTTTAAGATATGCTTTAAAGACCCATAAAAACACACGATTACTCTAATTTATAATATAGAATCATCACCTTATTTTAATTTTTTCGATGTGGGATAATTTTAGGTTTCTAGTCCTTTTAAAAGCTTTTTAAGACTCAAAATTTGTTGGTTGATATTAAAAACCATAAGATTACTCACTGATATAGAATTTCATCACCTCATCATACTTCAGTTTATGTTAGATGATAAACGATTACTCTTTATTTATATAATCGAATTTGATCATCTTGTGTTCATTTATACTCTAATGAAAGCATTTTTTAACACGAATCTAATTATTTCATTTTTATAATTTATTTTACGATAATGTTTTGAAAAAAATGAACTCTAAAGGTTTTCACGTCAGAATTGTAAAATATCACATTAATATAATATATTAAATATATATTGTAATAATCAAAAGATTCTCTAATTGATTTTTTTATTATTTATGATACTTTCCTAATTTGAGGTTTGATTGAACGGACCAATGAGATCGCTCGAAAAAAGCCTAAAATATATATATATATATATATATATATATATATATTGATATTGATTGATTTCTTTAAGACAATACTTGGTAATATTTGGGTTGATAGTCGATATATAAGAAATGTAATCTTTCAATGTGGTACAATTATACTACTTCCTCATTCCTTCTATCTTCTTCCCATATTCAATTTTTCGTTCGTCTTTCTAGCTTCTTCCCATCGTAAATATTTCCTATTTATGGAAGGAATAAATATATTTAATTTATGCATAGTAAATTTCAAACAATGACATTATTCTTTTAATGTGGTACAAAACACCTAACTATAATCTATAAATAAATCATAATTATTCGATGTGAAATAATTTTACTATCTTTACATGTAATAGAGTGATTACTTTTTCAAGCAAATAATATGAAATTCATAACTTTATAATAATTTTTCGAAGTGAGAAAATGTTACCCACGTTTATAATCTAAAGATCTTTTTTAAGACTCAAAAGATGTTTGGTTGATATATATGAAATTCATGACTTTATAATAATTTTTCGATGTAGAAAATTTTGCTCAAGTTTATAGTGCTAAGAAAAAAATTTTAAGACTCAAAAGTGTGTGATAATTTTACTTAATTAAGTTTATGGTCTTAAGAGCTTTGTTTAAGACTCAAAAGAGTTTGTTTTCCATCTATGTTACTCAGTCTTAAGGACGAATCATTACTCTTATTTATATAATAGAACTCGAACACCTTATTATAATTTTGGACAAATGATTACTCTTATTTGTTTGTTTAAGACTCAAAAGATTTTTAATTGATATCTAAAAACGAATGATTAATCTTATTTATAATATAGAATTTAATCACCCCATCATATTTTCAAGAACTCGTGGGATACTTTTACTTGAGTTGATAGTCTCAAGAGAATTTTAAGAATCGATAGAGTTTTGGTAGATACTTTGTATCTAACAAACGATTAATTAGTCATATTTATAATATAGAATTTCATCACATCATCATAATTTTTTGATGTGGGATAATTTTACTTAAATTTATAGTTTTAAGAACTCTTTTTAAGACTTAAAAGAGTTTTTGTTTGATATCTAATGATAATGATTATTCTTATTTTTGATATAGAATTTCATCACCTTGTTATAATTTCTTGATGTGGGATAATTTATTATCTTAAAAGTTCTTTTTAATAACCCAAAAGAACACAGGATTACTTTTATTTGTAATATAGAATCATCTTATTTAATTTTTTAAATGTGGGATAACTTAAGTTTGTAGTCTTATTAAGAGCTTTTTTAAGACTCAAGTTTTTCGGTCGATTAGTCGATATTTAAAAACAATGATTACTCCTATTTATAATGTAGAATTTCATAACCTCATCATAATTTTTCGATGCGAGATAATTACCTAAGGTTTATATGTAACACCCGCAAATTTTCTAGCTCTGTTATTTTTTTTCTGTTTTGACTCTGTCATGACTCATGTTACTATTCCTATTTGTTCCGGTTATGGAAACAATTAACCCGGTTCTGGATCCGGGTTGTATAATTGAGTTACTTGGTGAATAATTGATTGCTCGACTTCCTCAAACCTCTCCTTTGTCTCACTCCCTTGATCGGACCTTCCCGGCGGAGTCGGCCTGCTCCCTGCACAATGAACGCACAGGGCCTCGGAGGTTGTCCGAGGAAACCCTCTCCGATGCCTAAGTCAGTCCGTAAAAATGCCTTGACGAACCTAGCTCGTGAGGAACTAGGTGGCGTTTTTAGGAGTAAGAGTCTAGAGAGAGAAAATCCAACCCCCTCTTGTGGGAAAGGGTTGAGCATTTATACCTTCCCACACGAGAGAGAAGTGGGAGAGGAATGGTTGGATAAGGAAGTGACAAGTGGCGGCTTCTCATCCATCCATTCCTAATTACCTTAGGCGGAATGACGGGAGGGCCCCTGGGGGTCCTGGCCCTGTCGACCAGGGACTTCCCCAGGGCAGGCGGACTTTGGGCAGTGGCTGCTAGGTTCCAGCAGGCTGGGATGGCTTATGGTCCCAGCGGCCGACTGCCATCCTTAGCGCTTTTATGCTCTTGCTTGAGCTTCTTGCCAGAGACTGGCCTTTTGAGCTTGACAGGAATCCTCCTAGGGCCTGCCCAGCAGGCGATTACTTAACAGGCTGCCGACCCCAATCAATTGGCCTTCGTCAGTAGGAGGGAAGTGAGGCTTTTCTTCTGCTGGCGATTCTTGCTTGGAGGGAGGTTGACTTCCATGTCTGTTACAGCATTTAATGTTTTGCACTTTCCCAAGGAACATAGCGCTGCTTACGTCAGGTATGCAAAGAGTTTAGGGTGCTTTTGCAATGATTGCACTTCTCCTCTAGGTGGATTTTTGGGAACCGTGAAGAGTTCCCGATTGGTGGCTCTCCTTCCAGGGTGGTTGGAGTGTCATTAATGCCGTGTTTTCTCTTGTATAAAACCCAAGCTTCCTCCACTTTTTTGCTTAACCTATCTTCAATCCTTCCACTTTCTTCGTCTTAATCATGGTTTGGATTAAAAAGTTTGTGACTCGCCGTAGAGTTAGATATGTTACTTTCATTTTTAGAGGGTTTTGGAGGCTCCAATATGCTCGTGCCGCTTATCGAGCTGTCCGCCGTAGTCGCCGTTCACGGCTTTATTCCCGCCGGACGGGTAAGAAGACTTCTGCTAGGATGAGCAAGCGCCTCAAGAGGTCCTCACCTCCTGCTGCGCCTAGGTTTAGGCGCTGCCCCCAGGGAGGGGGCTGTTTTGACAGGGGATGCCACGAGTGCTTTCCGTGGCTGCACCCCGAACAATTTGACTCCAACTTTTCTGACACTGACTCCTCCTTGGCGTCAGGCCCCTCTTCGCCCGTGAAGAAGACAGGCTGTCGCACCTGCGACGAATCCCAGGCTGTTCCCTTTGGCAGGGACTGGGAGGATAGCAGTCGAGATTCTGACGGTAGTGAGGGTCTTGGTTGTTTGGACGACAGGGACGAGGATGGGATCCCTGATGATCCCTTCAAAGACTCCCCAGACTGGGACTGGGGCTCGGACTTTGGAGGTTCAGGTAGCCCTGGGGATCCTTCTCCTGACCTGGATGATGATTAGGCCTGCTTAGCAAGGCGTTTATTTGTTGGGCCGGAATTTCTGGGCCCTTGTACGTTTTATTTCCTTGCTGGGTACTGAATGTAATTTTCCCTTGTAAGATTTAATGAAATGAAATTCAGGTGATGTGTTCGTGTATTGTATCTTTAATATGTGTTTATTATTATTATTGTATATATATATATATATATATATATATATATATTTTTTTTCTTTTTTTTTTGGATGTGGGAATGACGTCGTCGGTTGATCTTTCTCTCTGACATTTTTAGTCTTTCGAAGCCCTTCTTGGAAAGGGTGAACAGTCCGGGTCCAATGTGCGACACGTGGACGACTATTGAGGGTTTTGTCAGGGGATCGCCTTTTGGACTCCTTGGGCTTTATATAAACCCCTCTCCCCTCTTTTACTTTTCCTGATACTTCAAGCTCCTTATACTTCCTGAATCTTCTTCGTTTGCCGAGCATTCTTCGAGGAGCAAGGAATACCTTTTGTCACTGTCTCCGGCGACTTTATCGGCGTCTTTAGGTTAGAACTTCTTTAAATCTTTCACCTCTATTTTCCCTTCCATAGCCAATATGTCACGAGTCCGTCCCCTTTCTTTTAATTCTGTGCTCGGGGGAACTGGGGGCGGCGACGGTGGCCGGCGTGACATAGCTTCTTCCTCCGGAGTCGGCCCCAGGGAGGAGGACGATCATTACAGGGGGAGGGTGCTGAGTCACCTAAGCCGGCTCCCTTTGATGTGGTCGACTCTGATGACGAGGCCCTGGAGGTGGATCCTTCCAGGGTCGTCGGCCCCCTCATCCGCAGGGAGAGGGGGAGGACCTATTTCTTGGACAAGAAAAAGTATGTGGTCCCCCTAAAGACCTACCCTGAGGCCAAGAACAGGGACCTGATTTTGGAGAGTAACGCTGCTAAGGCCATTGAACAATTTTACAATTTCGGGGAAGGGTACACGGTTGTAATCCCTGGGGAAAGGGACACAGTGTGTTGTCCCCCAGAAGGGTGTGTGGCCGTCTACCACAAGGCCTTGGAATTTGGCCTGCGATTCCCACTGCACCCCTTCCTGGAGGAAACCTTCAGGAGGATGAACGTTGCTATCGCCCAGCTGACTGCAACTGCCATTAGATCTTTAGTTGCTTACACCTGGACCTGCCTTTTCCATGGCGAGGAGCCTTATATTGACGCCCTTCGTTTTATGGTCGGTCTTCAAATGGTGTCTTCGTCTGGGGGGATGGCTCCCCTGGTTATTGGTCTATAGCGCGTCAGGGTGGAAAATTCCCAGACATTTTAGGAACCATGTCCACACCCGCATGGAGACGCGCGAGGAGTATCACCCAAGTGTTGGGGGAAGGCTCTGGAGGTCAGGCTGAGTGAGAAGGAGGAGATTTTGATAAAAAAGTTTGAGATTGTGCTGGATAAACATGAGAACTTTGGCCCTGCCTTCTGGCTCCCCCATGCGGAGCTCATTACGACAGACGAGTATTTGCTTCCCCTGGGCCTGATTCCTGGCCTTGAAGGTAGTTCTAGGGATTTTTTGTTGTCATGATTTTCCAGAGACTTTA